>OZ059851.1:20988955-22230169 GCA_964057195.1 Orthosia cruda
CAACGCAATAGGTGATGAAGTGTTTTTTAGAGAAAATTTCAAGTTCAAATCAGTCGAAATGCATTGCGTCCATGTTATGTCACTTCATAAAAATCGCTTATCAGTGTGATATAAATCTAATTGCGTCCAGCCATCACAAAGCTCGTTAACAGATTGGATTTGAATTTTGCTGAAGACATGTATTTTTTGTAAGCATCAAGCTTATGAGCACTTAGCAATAAATGTTTCTGATATTCATTATTTAGTTAAGTTTTAAAAGGATGTCATTTTTGACTTGAAGTATTCGGTCTAAGCTCGGTTACACGTTTTAGTGCTCAGATTAGTGAGAGTTTTAACGACGTGCGTCGTTCGCACGTTTCAAGTTACTAAATTTTAGTAATACACTAGAAACGTGTAAACATACATAAGAGATTCTTTATTTAACTCGAAGTGTTCTTAAAAACAGTACAAATCAAACAGTTTGAACAAAATTTAGAAACAAACTAATTTTTATTTTGTTAATCTAATATAATAATAACATAAGTGAGATTCTCCTTTCGCCCTTTCTTTCAGAATCACATGCTTACAAATCAAGACTAAGACTGGAAATACCTAACAGATACTTTTTAAATATGGCAACACTAACAACCGTGTTACCAGTTAATTATTTGGCATTGTATAGTTATAATATTTAGAGGAATATTTTTCAAAAATATTTTTTTTTCAGTTTGTTTTTTTTTTTTTCTTTGTCGTCGAATTGACAACACATGGTTAGTGTTGCCATATACGAAAATTGGCAGCTGACGGGCCAATCAAACGAAAGATTGGGTTTAATAATACCTTTCATGCTGAAATATCTTTGAGCTGCGTTCGTTGGGGACGTGAGTAGGGAACAAAAATATTATATAAATTACATTTATATGTGGCCTATATTGGACTGTTTTTCGTCAGCAGGACAGCAGATTTATAATGGTGTCCCAAAAACTATTTCTTTATCATGTTCTTTATTGAACATTTTATGACGCATTAGTTTTTAATAGTTCGAGATTAGATAGACAGTTGCTCTATATAAAATACTGATAGTTTTACATTTGGCCAGACTCAAATCTGACCAAAATATAGTTGGGGAAAAGACTAATAAGTTTTAAATATATTTATTTAGACTAGAGTCTAACGTTATAGTAACTTTCTGATATATATTTCGTTACTACCCTCCAACACGTCTTTTTCAAACTGACAGAAGTTTATCCGTCTCGCTCACACACTGCGTCACGCACAACCGCTTTTGTTTATATTTTTTATTTATTTATTTATAATAAACTAATTGCGTCGACGGCATTTTTGTTTTTTTTTTAATGTAAATTTGTGCGTCACCCTTTGATGGAAACCGACGACCGTAAAATCAGTCAAAAAGTTATTTTATCGCAATTTTGAAGGCTACTTATTTTAATTCATGGGATATTCAAAACTCGGTGGATTAATTAAGAACCCCAATTTTACGAATTAAATGAAGATAATTATCGTGTTACCCAGTTACTGGGTTGTGGAGGTCAGGTAGGCAAATCCGATTATTGATTAGATTCCAATATTAATTTGGGTAAATGCAGGCAGATTCGTTGATTCTCAACCCTTGTCTGTATTTTAGATAACATTAAAATGACATTCTGAATCAGGAAACCTTATTGGCTACCAAATTTAAAAGCTCCCTGTATCATTACTTCAATAATAATCTTGCTATCACCGAATAAAAGAGAGAAATCTATCAAAAAGTCGCCCATTTTAAATCTTTCTTTGATATTCCGACTACCTCACAACTCAAGTGACATTTTCTCCGTCTTTCTAGCCATCGACGCATCTAAACTAGTCTTACTCATGTGTCCGGAGTTTCACCGGCATAATACTATAACGTTGCCAGCCGGCGGCTGTTTCCACGTGCGCTCACTTCGCTCGCCGCGACTAGACTGACGGCTGACCAGTGACAAGTGACAAGTGACAAGGTTGGACGACAAGCGGCCTCACGCGGGTAGATTGGAAATTGTGATGTGTTTGACGTAAATTGAGATTGTAAATGCAGATTTTAGGGGCCTTACTCTGACGTGCCAAAGTTAACATGATTCCACTGTGTCTTGTATAGCGCCGTCTCTCTCTGTCACAGTGAAACCACAATAGTTTTGATATGTCATGTTATGGTTCCTGAACAGTTGTTTTTATTTTACTCTTACATCATAGTGTAAATTATGATCTTTGACCTAAAACTAAATTAGAGAGCATTTTATAATATTCCGATCAAAATTTTATTTTCTTCACTTGACACCTATAGCTTTAAAAATGATATTTCAATACTTCGGATCACTTGTCCGACGATTGAGTGACATAAAGTTGATATTCTTCTGTCAATGCCTATAATAAATATTTTATTTTCATTTTAGACCCTATTTGTTGATGGTAAGGTCGATTTTACTACAAGCGGCGAGCGTAGCGCGCGCACGCGACATCACAGTCAATGATCGGGCTACGTACCGACCTACCCACCTACCCACCTACCCACCTACCGACCTACCCACCTACCCACCTACCCACCTACCGACGTAGGGGACACGCACTCACATATATATATGTTATATATCATTTAAATATAACGCTAACTTCTGAGACAACTGTGTTAGGAAACATCTATACAAATAAATAAAATTCAAGTGTGTTCGTAATGTCAAAATAATAGCTTAGTATTAAATTGAAACTTACTAAACTACTAATTTTAATAAAAGTATAAACAGTACTTCTAACAAATTCTGTCTGTTTGTTCCAGCTAATCATAGAAATGGCTGGACCTATATTGATGGGACTTTCAATGTTAGAGAGTTGATGTTATAAGAATTCTTAGGCAATTTTGGTAAAAGAATTAGGGGGGTTCCACGAAGAATATTAAAACCCAAGTTTTTTTTAGTTTCACACTTTACTGGACCAATAATATAATATTAGCTGTGTTGATTGAAAACAATGACTATAGTGTGACTAAAGACTAAATTAAATGTTCCTATAACACAGTTGTCATCAAAATTCACAAATATACATATAAATCACAAATATACTATTTTAATATGTATACAATATACTTTATCTTCATATAAATTATACACAGATAATGAGTATTATACAAATACATGTATCAGCAGCGTCTGTGTGTTGTATAACTTTTAAAATACATTGTATATAGTTTAAATAAAAAAGTACTTTCTTGTGGCTTTCTTCCATAGTTTTGGAAAACTCACAGCTTTTAGTGAGGCGACCGATATTATTTTTGGAACACATATATAAATTGAGTATTACTTGAAAAAACTTAATAGATTCCTTACAAGATTTGATATATCAACATTTCTTAGTAAAAAAATACAAAACCTTATCTTTTTTCTAAGCTGCTTTAAATTACATATTATTTTGAGATTAGCTACCTTAAAACCAATACATACAGCTCAGTTTTCATTGCAACAAAATTTTATAACATATTCGAGAGCTTTTCAATTTAAAATCGACTTTATTACACAAATTCTTAAAGTAAAAATTACTATTCCGCAACTTTCTGAGAGAATATCCAAAGATTTTTGAATACTCTTCCATTTATCGTAAACAAATGAGAAAGAAACGGTTACCTTTGTATCAGTCGCCTCATTCAGTAATGAGCTGTGAATGCTTAGGGAGTGATTGAACGGAACGGTTCATTCATTCTCTAAGGTAAGGCATCAAACGTAGTGCGGTGTCCGACGTCGGGATAGCTGATAGATGATTGGTTTAGCGCCAACTGAAAGAACAAGGAATAATATTGTAATTTTCTGTTGGCACATAATTAACAAAACTTCACGCCAATATTCCCAGAAGGATTAAGGCAGATGTACACCCAAATTTTGCCAGTTATGCAAGTCCCATGCTATTAACAATCCAGAACACACAGCACAAATCCAGACTCAAAGCTGCTATTCTGACTGACTGGTTTCAGATTTTATGGTTTCTGGCTGCTCGAAACTACTGTAAAAGATCTAGAAATGACAGCCAGGCAAACAGCTAAGAAGAGGCGCAGAGAAGTCTCAGTGTATAATGAATTGTCACCCATCCACCGACCAACCTAGACAAGTGTTGCATAACCTTAAAGATTGATTGCCGTTGTTATTATTTAGCCACATTGTTAATTCTGTACTCTTCAAATCATTATATTTATTTCAGATGTACACTGCTGAACATAGGCGATCCCCAAGTGTCGCTAAATTGACCGACCCTGTAAGTTTAGCATCCACCAGATGCCCGCAACCTTAACCAGGTCACACCACCGAACAGGAGGCCTTCCAACGCAGCGTCTTCCAGACCCTACAATTACCTTTTCTAAAATCGGATACTGTATTTCTTCTTGACTTCAGAATCTAAAGAAAGTTATCAACCCTAGTCCCATGTAAAATGTAGTAGTATGGAGTAAGGGGTAAGAAGACTTGACTCACAGCACTTGATGTGGCTGTAGGGCGGCGAGGTGTGCGGGGGAAGGAGGCACGCCGGGCGGCGCGGGCGGCAGCAGCGTCTGCGCCAGGCCCTCGAACCGACCGCCTGCCTCGAAGCCGTTCTGTACCCCAGAGAACAAAACGTACAAACACATGTACATTAATAATAACCAACAGCACCAGAATGCTGCTGGCCTTCCTTGTAGAGCTGGGATAGATCGAATGGCATATTTATCCCAAGCCCAACCGTACGCAAAATACGCGCATGGCCGTAAAGTTGTGGACCACCAAAAAGAGACACTTCAAGAAGAAAACACAAAAAGGATTTAAATGAAAACAAGGAAATGTATAGAGTAGTAGAGGGCATAGAGTAGTGCCTTGTGGCATCCATTTGTACTACAAAGAGTAATAGGTGTTTTTATTTGGTTTAACTCTATTTTTTCAATGATTCCTTATGTCACAATGTAGAATAACTCGGTAGTGATTTAAGGACTAAATATTTTCCTTTTTACTTCAAATTGAGCATGTAATGTTTGATTAACCCAGTCTAAAGCTTTTAGGTCCGAATAGTCACGCAATCGACAAATATTTCCATCATCACATCATCATCATCATTACATTATTTATCACAGATCGAAAAGCTTTTTACGTAATTTTGCACAAATAGACCCAGGTCAGCCTAAAATAAAATTTTATGCATTTATTTTTAAACATTCTAGTTGCATTTAACATAACAATATCATCACAGATATGATTCGTTTTTACAAGTTGACTAAATAACACTCAATTTACAAATAATACATCCTGTCTACTCACGGGAATCATGATAGTGGGCCGCAGCGGCTGGATGGAGGGTTGCACGGCGGTCGGGTAGTAGGGGTAGTACTGCACCGGGTAACCGATGTAGCCCGGGTAGCCGGCCGCGGCCGCGTACATCGCCGCTGCCGGGCTATACATCTGCTGGAAGGGGATGACAGATGGTCGGATCATGTGGTCAATTTACTCCGCAGTCCTTTATATTGGAAGAACAGCCCATATTAGCAGGGACTTTTACCGACGTCGAATTCTCTTCATATCTATCTTGGTCTACCGCAATGTAACCTAACATTTAATGGGATCACACAGTATTTCTTGTTCGGAACAAGTTCGCTACCCTATTCCCAACCACTGAAATATTAAAAAATATAAAAAACTTTTTAACAAAAAAATACAACCGACTTCCAAATAAAAACCAACCAACTTCCGAAATTGAAATTATTTTTCACTTTGTAGTGTTTTTATTTGGAAGTCGGTTGTATTTTTTTGTTAAAAAGTTTTTTTTAGTTTTCACTTTTTAGTTGTGGGTACATAACGGACCAATTCTCTAAATTGAAGCCAGAATGGATTAACCCAGAAACAAGAAGCTTAAACAAAAACGGTGGAATTAGAGTATACCAGGGTGAACTTTACACACCTGCGTACCCCTTTAGAGCGTGCTAGTATGATGTTATAATAAGAAATGATGTAAACAATAAACAGACATCCGATTGCAGCTATCCCGAGTGATTTGCCGTCATTTATTGAAGAGTTCTGATGTATAGCTCCGAAGTTCCTCATCAGATCTTGATCAATTTGGACCACATGACAAGCACTAGCTTTCAAATAAAAAAAGAATCATCAAAATCGGTTCACCCAGTAACAAGTTCTGAGGTAACACACATAAAAAAAAAATACAGACGTCGAATCCTTTTTTGCGAAGTCGGTTAAAAAGCCAAAATCAACAGTCGCGATCACCAGAAAAGCGCCGAGTCACGAGAATCGTTTCAACTTTCTTTGATCCCGCAATTAAACTAATCAGAAAAGAAGAGCGGAGGAGTAAGAAAAGAAGAGCGGAGGAGTAAGAAAAGAACATAACTCAACATTCCACTTCCACATCAAGTCGGAAACAAAACAGTGTTACAGGCACAAAGAGACGTTTACAACTGAGGTAAGCCCAGGTACCAAGCACCACGGATCAACATAATAATATTAACAGGTGCTACATTATGAGATGAAACATTTGACTGCAATGGTATGGCATAAACGCTTGAACGCACGGCAATGTGTTTTAGTTTCAACAAGGTCATTACCACAATTACCGTGCCCAAGAAAGGTGATCTCAGCATTTGCGATAACTGGAGGGGCATTACGTTGCTGTCGACTCCCTCAAAGGTCTTCTGTAAGATTTTACTTGATAGGCTGTCGATGGCCGTTGAGCCTCTTCTGCGCGGGGAGTAGGCGGGTTTCCGTTCGAGCCGCTCATGCACGGACCAAATCAACACTCTTCGTATCATTCTCGAGCAGGCAGCAGAATGGCAAAGGGAAATTTATCTTACTTTTGTCGACTTCGAAAAGGCCTTTGATACGTTGAAGTGGTCCAGCATCTGGTCCCGCCTGTTAGACATAGAAGTGCCGCCAAAAATGGTCCGCCTGTTGGAGAGCATTTACAGGAAATATTCCTGCAAGGTGACTCACGAGGGCCTCATTTCGGCGGTCATCGCAGTGCACGCGGGTGTCCCCGCCAGGGCTGTCTTCTTTCGCCCCTCCTTTTTATAATCGTTCTCGACGGAATCATGTTGCCCATGAACGATAGTAGGCGTCGCGGTATAGAGTGGGGATTGACCAACGCCTTGGAAGACCTGGACTATGCTGTTGATCTATGCCTGCTGAGTCATACACATGCCGACATGCAAGCGAAACTGAACGACCTGCGCCAGGAAAAACTGGGCTCAAAATTAACATCCGGAAGACCCAGGAGATGGGTACAGGTGTGAGGAATTCTTCACCGTTGTTAATCGGCACAGAGGTTGTGGAACGCGTCCACAAATTCACGTACCTCGGGAGTGTCGTGTCAGACTGGAGGAACTGAAGAGGATATCACTTCACGGATCGCCAAAGCGCGAGCTACCTTCGCACAGCTGAGACCTGTGTGGCAATCGCGGAAACTGACCCGAAGGGTTAAACTCAAAATCTTCGGGTCCAATGTCAAATCCGTGCTGCTCTACGGGTGCGAAACGTGGAAGGTAACAAAGGACATCTCACGCCAAATCGAGGTCTTCGTCAACCGATGTCTTCGTCGTATCCTCGGAATTTACTGGCCCGAGATCATCTCTAATGTAGAGCTGTTGGAGAGATGTCACGAGACCCCGATCGACCGCCAGATCAAGCGGCGTAAATGGTGTTGGATTGATCACACGCTCCGGAGGGATTCCGATCACATTCCTAAACAGGCCTTGGATTGGAATCCTCAAAGAAAAAGGAAACGAGGCCGTCCCCGTCAAACCTGGCGACGCACCGTATTGGCTGAAGCGACGAGTATCGGAATGGCGTAGAGCGAGGTGAAGCGCGAAGCTCAAGACCAGTCTCGATGGAGGATTACTGTGGAAGCTCTCTGCCCCAGCTAGGGGCCATAGGATCTTAAGTAAGGTCAGTGTAATAAACCACTCCGGATGTAACTTGAACTCTAACATAATATTGCGTTCAGTTTCCCAATGCACTTCCATAAGACACGATGTGCAAATTTTCATATCGACGATCAGATGTAGAACATTGACAAAAAGGCGAAGAAATAAGCTGTGTGGCTGCATAGGTGCCGCTTTAAAGATATGCAGAACAGGGTGTAATGTCCCGCAACCTGCATTGAAAGGGAGGATCCACCGACCAGATAGGTGTTGTGTTTTTAGTACGGGCCCAACGGTTGTTGTCGGACTGTAGTATTTGTTCAAATCGCGCCGGAAACTCTGCTTGCGCGATGCAGGATTTGTGTGTCGTCATGTATTTTTGTAGCTCGTATGCGGAAACAGAGATACCGCTTCACGTTGTTAAGTAACTTACCGGTAGCTGCTGGCTAAGCGCCGGTATAGCCTGGTGGTGCTGCAGCTGCTCATAGGGCGGCGGAGCGTACACTCCGCCGGCACCCGCGCCCGCGCCCCCGAACGTCACCCCGTACGGGGAGCCACCCGCCACTGTGCGGTAGCAGTCTTGTAGAGAAACAGAGAAAGAACAATATTAATTAACACCAAATTAAAAAACAATTAAATTAAACTAAGATTTTCGTATTCCTGTCAGTCAGTAAACCCTTTTATTTAACCCTACATCATAGGGGTGCATAAAAAATAAAATTGTTCCCCAATCTTTACGAGTTGATCGTATTCGTTTTAGATCGATATTTCTTATAGACCGACCGCTTAACTGAGACCATTCTGAAGTAGTTGCGCGGTACGGCAGGGGTGTATTTATTTATTAAAACTTTATGCAACATAAAAGTACATAGATGGACTAAGTGTTTCCGCGGGCGTAGTGACCTGTCAGTCTATAGTTCGCTGATGGGTGTCAGAGTCTCTCTTGTTACCTTAGGAATGGTCTCAGTTACGCGGTCGGCCTATAGTTATCCGTGTATAACATAACATCACACTTGTATTGCCCTAAGAAGTTCCTTTAATAGGGGGGCAGTATATTGCCATCAGCAGGGCATAAGTTCAGACTGATTGCCGCTGAGAAATTCCAGAAAGAAAACCCCAATAAACTGCCCGGCCCGGGAATCGAAGCCAGGACCTCATGCTTTACAGTAGCACAATAGGCAGTAGCTTCACGTAAAATATTGGCATATAACTGCATCTGATTAGATTGGTAACCGACCTCAACACAGTAGGAAAAGGCTAGGCCGATCGATTTTGAAAAATAAACTATTCAGACATTACATTCTAATAATAACTTCTTCAAAAAATTTGCGTGTTTTCAAGTCGTCATTGAAAGTTAAAGCAGAATTGCAAGGTATTGAACACTCGCGGAGAGATGCGGTCGATCTGCGCGCGCATTGGGCACGGCTCTTCTCGCAGTCCGTATGTGTCATGTCGTCGGTGGCGTATTTATAAGTAAGCACCAATGCATGGAGCTAACGGGTGATATTGTTTAACTACTATTGTTTGTTTGTATTGGGTAATCTCTAGTAGCCGTAAGTTACGAAAACGTATTCATTGTGAGAAAGCTACCAATGGAGCTAGCTTGCTCAAAGTCATACATATGCTACTTCTTATGCCAAACAAGTACAATTTAATCGACCCCCGACACAAATACCTCTTGAATTTTTCTAGTAGTTAACACGCATCAATCGAAAATCCGTAATTATAACACGATATCTTGCGAAAATGCCCCGATTCATTGAGTAAAATGCGCACAACTTTTGAACGGCTGAACAGATATCAAAAATAGATAACAGTCACCTTTTAAACAAAAAATAAACTAAATCTAAAACGGTTCATCCATTTAGCAGCTACGATGCCACAGACAAATACACAAATAAACAGAAACACACGTCAAACTTATAAGACTCCTCTTTTTCCGTCGGGGGTTAAAAAATTAACAAACCTTGCGTGGGCCACAGGAGCGAAACCGCGAGAAAAAAATAGTATAATATTAATAATATGAACCAAAAGCTTGCTAAAAAGGATCAATGAAAATCTAAACTACATTACATTCGAGGGATGATTACGAAATCTCAGATTTGAATAGAGATTTAACACTGACTCATATTCGATTATTTTTCTAACCATTTCTGTCCCGGTTGGGCAAAAACTTCCACCAACTCGATTGGATGCAAACAGGGTTGGATTCAAAATTGCTCATTATCACCTGCCTAGCCTTTTCCAACTCTACTGGGATCGGCTTGCAGTCAAACCTGTTCCTTCTAGGTAAGCTTGCTCTATCGGCGGCCTTATCATCGCTCACCATCAGGTGAGATAGTGTATGGTACTACCATTTATAAAAGCAAAAGTTTATGGGGATGGATGGACTTTTGTTATTTTTCACGCAAAAATACTGAACAGATTAAGATGAATATGACATACCCTCTCACAGAGAGGAGGCCTGTGTCCCAGCAGTGGGAACAATAATAGGCTGATGATGTGATGTGATGTGATGTGACATACAGGTAGTTTATAACCTGGTTTAAGAAATAGAATATTTTATATCCGGTTAGTTAGTTTCCTTTACATCCACAGACCTATCTCAAGCGTCGCCACGTTGAACGGTCCCGTGCGTCTCGCATCCAGCAGAGTCCCGCAACCTTAACCATCGGTGCACATACATAGCGAAAGGCCTTCCAACGGAAGTCAATAATAATAATAAAAAAATATCATCATCATATGCTCATCTTGAAACTAACCTCCATACTGCGGAGCTGCCTGATGGGGAGGCGCCGGTAGGAAGGGCCCCTGCGGCGGCTGAGGTTGAGGATACGCTCCCAGCGGCGGCGTCACTGCAACAACACTCAGTTCTAACGGTGCCCTGGCCTGCGGGACGCGCGCGGGACAAACTGACGGACCATGTCACTGGCTGAACACGACATTACGTATTCGAAAATAGAACATAAAAAAATTGAGGGTAGTTTAATTTTTTGAATTATGGCAATTCGAATTTTGAGTTTGAGAGTTCGTTTGACGAGTGTTATTTGTTTTCTTTTTCTTGGTGAATTAAAATACCCAGTAGTGTAGTGATATGATCTTTGGTCAGTGTGTCGCGCGCGTATTCGCGCGTTGGCGCGCCGCAACCCAAGCCCGAGCATTCACGCTTGACGCAGCGGTGTTGCCATGCTAACTTTTATATTGCCATAATGTTTGTTCTTCGTTATACTTACCAGGTTTTAGAAGAAAAAAAAAATATTAAGTATTGTCATTGCAAGGAAAAGAAGAAAAAAATATAATCGATTGATTTTGTCTCTTTTTTACATATCTACTGAGGAATGTAAAAATGAGACAAAATAAAAATACTATAACAATATTTTTAGCATGGCCAGAACGTGGGTGAAACAACGATTTTGAAATACAACAAAAAATATTTTCATTCTGCGTTTTTTATATTTTTTTATTAATATAATAATAATTTCACCCACGCAATATTCACTTACGTCAGTGTTAACGACAAGCGATGCCCATACAACGCGTTACCACTAAACAGAGTCTTTCAAAAACATTTTACACTAAAAGTAGAAATTCTGAAAGACCCGTCAGTGTGGTGACAACACTTCGGCTCGACAAATATAAATATCTTTTTTTCTCACAAAAAAATATTTAAATTTTCGTGCCAAAGAAAAATACAGTCAATTTGGTAGGCCGAGTTAATGTTTCAACACAGTTTGTGAGTGCTGAAAGCCTACCAAATTAGTTATTTACATTGCATTCCTTATTTTTAATGGTCACCCTAGCTGGACTGACTATATGAAGACATATTAGAAAATGGAAGCCGTGAAAATCGAAACCAAGTGTCCATCATTTTATGAAAACGCTGGACAGTCGTCAGAAGAATCCATATTGCATTACTTACGGGCGCTAACTTTCATATAATCAGTAAAGATTTATATCAAGCCTTGTGCATAAAGCTAGTGTGACCATCCAAACGTCTTTTCATTAAGAAAATTCTTAAATAACAAAACAATCATCACACGATAAGGAACCTTTTAAAAAGTACAATATTTATTTATAATATGACTTTGAACTTAGCCATATTGCCACAGTCAGGCGACAAGAATCTATGAGAAAAGTATTGTTCCCTTACAATTTTTACTCATATTTCGTTTTATTTTTCCAAGTTCAGAGTCATAAATAATGATCGTCAAAACTGACGAACAGACGTGTATACATGTGAACATTCCTTGAAATTAAAAAATATATTCATTTTCTATTAATTTACTAACTATTCAACATGTACCAAGATTTTTTGCTGATTTCATCACTTTTATATACGATATTTTGCTGTTCAAATCTAAAAAGCATATCAATGCAGGGAAAGCAAAAATAAAACTTATAAAGAACTATGATATAAGTGCGTTGAAGGACACAGAAACATGCTGTTGTGATAACACAAAGTTCTAAAAACAATTTCTAATCATGCAACAACAAACACGAAAAAACTACTAAAAAAAACCTTATTTACCTACTTAGTAAAAGATGCATCTCATAATCTATTACTACCAACACTGAAACATCAAACGATTAACTACTAAGAAAAGCGTTGAGAAACAAAACCACAGTAGCGCATGCTTGTCACAAACAAAACAGAATTCAGCTGCTATGAAACAGCAAAATTGTCATATTAAAGGGACGTTTGCAAACCACAAAAAACCTGGTAACATCCGTCACCTAAACATTAATAACTAAATTATAAACATTACCGAAAAGAATGCTATCATTTTTCCGTTTTTTGGTAAAAAATTGCACACTTTTCAATATGGCTGACATAAAATACTGTCAAATGTTGTAAAAGCTTAATTTATTATTAAATTGCAACAAGCAGGGAGCTTACTGTTATATCGAGACAGATATAAGAGCAAACTGAATATCACTTTATAACTGCTGTGAATAAATTTAGTTAATAAAAACTCATTTGAACCTCAGGATCCCTGTAAAAAGACTCGAAGAACCGACATAGCGAAGACCAAAAAGAAGTTTTGAAAAAGAAAAATAAAAATTTATAAAAATGTGGTTCCTATAGAAATGGTGTAGAAGTTAAAGTCCGTGGTTTAACTTTAAAGTGTTCTAACCGTCCCGTTTAGTAGACCCTCACAACTGGCATACCTCCCTGTCCTTCGATTAAGCTCATAATTTGCATGCACTGTTGTCTGTAACACTGGTGCAGTGATAAAGGCAACATTCCACAAATACACATCACCAGAATTCATAAAAAAGAATTTTAAATATTGAAAAAGTAAAAAATATAAGTACATCAATGTTTTTTTCTACTTTTTTTTTTGTCTGCTGGTATGTACATGTTAACTTACATCTATTCACACACGCACTAACAATGTGTCATTCCTGTTAACATATTGACTCAGTGTTGACCCAAAATCCTTGCCTGTTTCAAGCCCGAAAGTGATAATATAAAAATAAATTTGGAATAACTCAGTAAGGATTAAACGTCTCATTTTAGATAATGTATCACTATTAAATAGATACCGAATCTAAAAAGTTTTGTTAAACATATTGTGTAAATTAGACATACAACTAGAAAAATTGGCAATAACAAAAAAATAAGAAGTTTTTTTTTTACATTAGTGCCAATTTCACCATCACCTTACATTTAAATGTCTACAAACATACATTTGTAAACATTAAAAATGCAAAATATTAAGTAAATTAAAAGAAATTCAAATCTCACAATAAATTACTTTCTTTTTACAATTTTTCAGTTAGTATTTTGCATTCTTTTTCAGTTAGTATTAAACACGACCTTAAAAATTAATAGAAGCGACTTTTATCATCAAAACTTCATCTTTATTTTATTAAGTTTTAACTTAGTTTGCTGCTAAGTAAAAGTCGAATCTGGTTGTCAGTAACAAAAATAGCTAGCTTTTATGTGCCATTTGTAATAGATTCGAAATTATTTTAAGAATCCAGAACAAAATAGAAATAAATGACGGACTATAATATTTTTTTTAAAGGGATTTTTTTACTCTTTTTATTTACTATTCGTCATTTATTTTCGATAAACATTAATGCTAAAAAGTTAGCTTAATCTAAATAAGAAAAACGAAAAAACAAACAAACTCAAGACATCCCTATTAATTAATTATTTTTTAAAACAATAGGGAAGCTTAATAACTAATGAGGCAATATATATTTAATTTAAAAAAAAAAAACATTGCTTCATTGTTATTTCAGGTGCACAAAACTAAATGCAATAATTACTGGGTTTTATTAAATAATTAAACTTTGTAAAAAAAATTTGGAAATTCCAATTTCGAACCAGTAATAATTACAACTTAAAATTAAAGTGGTCAAAACAATAAAAAATAAGCTGTGAACTAAAGGTCCAGAAAAAAAATTAAAGAAAAGAATAACCAGATAGCTAAGACACATATTTTAAAGAAAAGAGTCCCATCTTAATATTAACGGAGAAATTGGAAAAAACCTTTTTTTGAGACGGAACTCTGCGACTTAGAACAACTTATTTTTATAAGACATGGTTAACTAAGAAACCAGACGAGTATTTATGTTTTTTTATTTTCCACAAATCCAGGACATTTTCATAACACTATACAAATAGTTCCAAGCCAAAGACATCTACTGTACAGCCAACGATTTAGCTTCATGTCAATTTATCTGTGAGGATTTGTGCTTTTTTATAAATATTTAATATTAAGTTACCACAAAAACGTGTAAAAGCAAAAAATATTTTTTCAAACATAGATACTTGTCCGATTTGTATAGAAAAACATAATAGTCTTGACTGTTGT
This sequence comes from Orthosia cruda, assembly GCA_964057195.1. NCBI lineage: Eukaryota > Metazoa > Arthropoda > Insecta > Lepidoptera > Noctuidae > Orthosia > Orthosia cruda. The sequence continues at coordinate 21,003,665 of OZ059851.1, forward strand.
AATATCCTTCAAGGCTGAGTTTTTATTTAAATTAGCTTTCTATGTTTATTTTGAGAAATGATCAGCTTGTGACCTTTCTTGATTAATCAAATCTGAGACGGTAACTGCTGTGAATTGCTGTTGACTATTTAAGCAAACAATCACATCTTCCAAATATAAAAAAAAAAAATTCAAGACACTAGTTAGAAATTTATCAGTCACCTGTTTTTAGCCTCTACTGATTACAGCAGCCAAGCCACAAACGGGTTACAATCGAATTAATAACACATACGATCGTCCACACGCCGATACGCACATATCATATATTTGTCTCTCTTTAACTATGTTTCCAAAAAAAGAAAAATAAAGAAAGAAAAATTCTATATGATTTCATTACATGATAGCGATTAGTCGACTGCCGCGCGAAGACTGCGGCGGCGTGACCGCGGCTCCTGTAGAGGGGGGACGGCAGCTGGGAGCGGGAAGGGGTGCGGGTAACTTTGTATTATCATCATGTCTCATGGTGCCACAAAAGAGTCAAAGCTGTCTCACGCTGCCAGAGAAACCTCAACCTTACTAAGTCCAATTCTTAATTAAATAAATCCTCATCAATTGCCGTTAATGGCCAGTGTGGCTGGAGATCAATAAAAAAATAATAATAATAAAGCGTTCAAAAGGGTATCAAAAGCTAGAATACTGCATTCAAAAAATAAAATTGTCTGTATTTTGATCTCCAACTATACCAGTGTCAATAACCTTACTGGTTTTTAACAATGAGTCAACCTTTATTTTTGTAAAAGTCAACAATATGAATGAGATTTCTCTGTGTTGCCAAGGTTGGCTACCAATACGGATATTGGTCTCATCTTTTGCACCAACTTCTTGAAGATTTTTTTTGACAGTTTGACTCAGAGTGCAGCCATCCTTAGGCCTTAATTTTATTTAATATTATTTTTTAATGACACATGTATTTCTGCATACATCCTGTGTCTAATTTCAAAACAATATACATAATTTCTGTATATTTGGATACGTAATGGAACTACCAAGCTTATATTATGGAATTGGACAGTCGTTCTGACATTTGTAACGCCACCCAAGGTTGCATACTAATATCTCATTTTATTTGATGACAGAACGGACAAACATCTGGAAATTGGCAAAGTTATTGGTGCCCATTTTTTGCAGTTTAGTGATAATAATGCTAATTTAAAAACAATAATACAATACAAGATGGAATGATTCTTATAAGAATGATTGGGAATTTATCAAGATTTAAATCATTGGTTTAGTTCAGTTAATCTGTTTTAAAATTGGGTTGCAATATTCCTGAAGAGACAAATCAATAAAATATTGGATGACTGGTCCATATTTCCTTGTAAGTAAAGTAAATAAGAACAGTCAAGAATGCTTTCCTATAAACAGTTGACACAATATTTTGAATAATTAACTATGCAGATAGGTGTGTATGAATAATTATTATGTTGATATAGTTGTGGAATTAGTTGACCTACTTCCGAAAAGGTCAGCAGGGGATAAAATATTTACCCTACGAAATCGACTGAAGACAGGTCAACACACTGGTGTCTGGTAGAATATAGCTTTGTCTAATTAAGTATTATTCTTATGTGAATTTTTCACAACAGATGTTCATCTTATTCTCGATATTACGGCTGATATATCAGTGTAATGTTGGCAGACAACCTTTATAGCCTTAGTGACGGCTCAGGAATCAGTTCTAGTAATGAATGGACCTAAAATTAGAACAAATAGTACCCGCCTTGCAAATCTAAGGGCGGTCAACCATCTTGAATTTATCGCAATATCGATCTACCGCGCAACATTGCTATATCAATTTTACAGGGAGTTTTTGGCGGGATTTTCTCGAGTGCAGTTCAGCGGCTGTTAATATTATTTGCAAATTGATTTATAGTGGATATTGTGATATAAAATTGGTGTAGTTTTGTGTCTCAACTGTCTACGCAATTGGACAATATGTAAAAACGTTAACAGAAGCGATCTCGGGATAGTGGAGCGGAGTATTTTATTGTAGTATTGACTACCTCTGCAAAGCTTACTGGGAAGGCTGACTCGATGCAATTTGCTGCCAAATGCTCCAAGAAACATTAGAATGTGTTGCATCCGCGTTCTAATGCATACTAAAGAATACAAATACTGATGACTAGGCAGCATGGTCTCAGACCTTAGCCTGTTCCGTTAGGAACAAACAAAAAAAAAAAAAAAAAAAAATCAATTTTACAGCTAAAACAACGTAAAATAACCCCCTTCCGACGGTTTACTCTTGCGTCCAGGGATTAAATCATTGTTTTAATAGCGAAATCTTTAATTTCAAGGCCCTGCCGTGACGTTACTCATGTCAAAACGTATTATAAGAAAAGAACAAAGAAAATAATAATTAAATAGTTTACATACCTTTTTTGTCAGCCATTTATATGATAACTATTTATTTACTGGTTAAAACGTTAATATTTTGCTTAAGATTGCGAGAATTACAAGAAACTGAACAATTAAACTTAGTCGCAGTCACAGCAAACGCTTCGAACGAATCTCGCAACGACAACTAGTGATTTCAATAGTGCTGTCACTGTCAGTCGATCAACTTTTAACCAATTTAGTCGATTACCGATTGCATTGTTGTGTTTCTCGTAAGTTAAGTTTTACATTTAACAATGGACCCGTAATTAACGTAAAAAACGTGAATCTAATAAGATTATTTATTAAATTAACAAGATAAAATTTCTGTGCGCAGCAGATTTGTAATAGCAATGGTTAAAAAAATATCGTAGATCTTCCTAATCCTAGATTCTCTCGACTCGGCTTATTTGAACTCTGGCTTTAAATATTGGTCTTATGATTGGCTTATTATTCAAACCTAATAAAACTTTTGTCTTAACTAGGATTATAATATAAATCTTTGAAACATAAAATATAATTTAACTGAAACGAAATATTTTAATAAACTAAAATACATTGACTGGCCAGAGAGGCCATTTAACAAATCCTAAGACCTACCTACCGTTTTAACAAGGTTTTAACTGTATAAACTGAATTCAATTCCAATAACTATAAACAAAAACTATTTGAATTAGATCGCAGCAACATCTCTAATTGACCTCGTAAATCGGGTGTTCAATCGATCGATCTCCGCTTCTCCCTTGATTTGATTGCAGATGACATGCGCGAAACGGCAAAATGAAAATGCAGGAGGGGGCGGTGCTTAGGGTGGTTTGCATTGCATCCAAGGCTGTTATTATAGTGTTATGGATTTCACTTACACAGTTCCAAGAAATCAAAAGGGTATTCTTGGAAAAGCTGTCTTTTATTTATTCGTTATCTACTTGCTACCTTTTACTCGTGGCTTCGCCCCCGTGGCCTATCCCGTAAATTCCCGTAGAAATACTTTTTCTGGATAAAAAAATAACTTAGGACACTCAGCGATTGTTTAGCTTTCTTTCAGTTCAGAATTTTCGAAATCATAACAGTCAGAATCATATCTTGAAGAGATTTCCCATTACAAACATACAATATGTTCTCTTTGTAATATTAGTTATGCTTTATTACTAACTTCCATTTGCGTAAAAGCTTTATTTTCAGAAGATAGGAAACTTATTTGGAAGACTGGATGAAAATCTTACATTGACCACTGCTGTGTCCTCATACTCCTTTCTTGCTTAAGTTCTAATAAGCGTGAATGACAAAAGCATCGTGGTGATTTTAACAAAGAATGGTATAAGTTCTGCCGTCCTCCTTTCCTGATCTTATAGAACATGACCAGCCTCTTGCTTCTTTTTACCTCTGCCCTCTACCTATATCTATTGCATTTAACTACAGTCGATGCTATCACACTCGGTTAGTAACTTATGAACCTACTGTACCTAAACTTAAATTTTTCGGATATTTTATCTCGTCGCGAATAACATTATTATTGTCTTACAGTTTTATCATAGTCCACCGTCTCCGCCAAGAAACCGTTTATAACAATTATAAACAATCTATAGCGACCCTGCCCGCCTTTGCAAGGGACAAACTATTAAGGGAAAATATATACACAAATCTGTCTCTTTAATCGCTTTTTCTATTAGTAAAAAGAACGAGAGAGGTAGTAGAATGGAAGGAACGAGAGCTCTTGGCAGGTCTCCCATGCGGTGGACCGACCAGTGGGTGGTCCATTGCACGAGTGCACCCGAGCAACAGCCGACAGAGGGATGGCGTCGCATCGTGAGGCAGGGGCGTAGCTACGGCCGTATCAATTATACGGGGCCCCCGACGTGCTTAAGCAAAAATTTATAAAATATTCCCAATTTTTTTTTCTGTGTATCGTATTAAATCACTATGCTTTGGCGGCACGTCATGACCTCAATACGTAACACTGATAAAGGTTTGCCATCCCTGGCCTAGTCTTCTCAGTACTGTTACTGGGTAGGCTTTCAAAGGCCTTTTTTGAGTAACATAGACGGAAATCCACATCGCGTCTTTCATCTCGTATGTGATTGGTCGATTGATGGCGGCCAAATTCATTGCTTTGTCGAATTCACTTACACAATTAGGCAGCTGGCTTCTGTCTGTAACTTAAATTATTCAAAATCCAAGGAAGATATAGCTATGTTACAGGATGTTATATTTCAAGGTTTAACTTACAAATAAAGGAGTCATTGCTATGGTACAAAAATTCATTTATTATTTACAACACTTATGAATCTATTTCATTTGATTATTCTTACAAGTTAGTCAGATATTTAAATATTTGAAAATAATGTCCATTTTCCACCGCATCTGTAAAAATAGGAAATACATAAATGTTATTTATTTACGTTAACAATCGACTAGGGTCAGTAGGTTACATATTTTGCATTCGTATGGTGAAACCCTACTCAAAACTGTCAAAAAAATTACCAAAAACGGAGACTTGTGCAAAAGTGCAAGAAAGAGCTGCAAACTATACAATTCTAATAGTGTCATTTAATAAAATGAGTGCGACTTGTAAGTCTTTACCCACCAACATCAATCTTTCAAATTTCAGTACAATTAGTCAGTGTCAATTTGCTTAGTTGATTACTGTTCGAGAGAACTTGGTAAACAGTTACAACTCATTTCTTTTATCAGTGAAACCATTATAAAGAACTTGGTTTTCTTTCATATTTATGTTTGAGAGGTGTGTCGAATACATTCATAAATGTCAGTTACCTGCAAGTCGACAGAAACCTTGCGTCGTAAGCGCCCTGTAGTGGATGCTTGTTGGGCTGCGAGGCGGCGAGCGCGCGAGAGCCGCAGCGCCCGCATTGACGCCAGCGCGCGGGGCGGAGCCCCCCGCCCACGTACATGTAGCTGGAGATAATTTGGTTACATTTTGTATTTTCATGACTGCTAAAATATACATAACTAGCTTTTCCCCGTGGATTCGCTCCCTTGGCCCATTCCACAGGACCCTTATTTTGCCCGGGATAAAAATAGTACACTTACACTTTCTATCGATCTAAAATTTTAGAATTTAGATCAGTACTTTCAGAGATTAACCATTACAAACAAACATACAATTTACAAACACACACAACCATCTTAGTTCCAATGTGAAATCGTGCAGATACAAGAGGAGCGTGCTGCTCGTCTTGTATCTGCACGATTTTTTTCTTGTATCTGCACGTTTTCAAATCGAAATCATAACGTAATAGGCACGACCCAGAAGCGGCCAAAATAACTTACACTGATTCAAATAGATCCCTTTTTTTAACAACACATAGGCCTTTTTCAATCATTTTAAGCCCCGTTAGATTCGACACTTGGGGGCATATGTTTAGCAGTGAACATCTTTCAGCTGAGATGATGATGAAGTGGTAATCCGCTGAAAATATTTACCGTATAGCGTCCATGGTGACCGAGGGCGTGGTCTCACACTGTGCGTACGGAGGCGGGTCGGGGTTGTAACGCAATGCTTCAGGCTCTATTCCGTACTCCAACTAGTAACGAAAAATAAGATGTTACTCGTATTTTTTATTTTAACAGCTTTTAAAACATTTAGGTAGAAATAGGTCTAAAAACAAAACAAAATTATCGAAAAATAAAAAGTAAGAGTAATTAGTCGATTATAATTATAATAAGTAATAGATTATGGACATCACTAGTATGTCAATATTTTCTGTTTTTTGCGGAAATGGCGCCAATGGCGGCAACTTCATAACAGTTCATAATATTATATTCCCGAAGTAATTTCGACACAGCCATTTGGTTCCAGCTTGTTTATTAACAATTCAAATTTTTATCGAAGCGATTTTGATAAATATTGTGAGTGTAATTATTTTACGTGACTCGAGTTGTGGTGCAAGAAAATCATTCCAATTGTTTAGTGGAGTTTGGTTTGGATCATAATAAGGAATTAAAGTAGTTCGAAAAGGTGAGTCCAGTCGTACATAAATCTAACAAGTGATCTTATAATTCTGATTGCTTTCTGGCTTAGCACACCTTGCGATTTTAGACGCGCGGATTTTATTTGGAGGCGATTTGCTCAGAAGGATGCTGGTGTGGGGTCGTTCCAAAATTCGGATGCTCAGTTACTTAGACCGAGTAGCCGAGTGTTATTCCTTATTAAAAATAATGTTTTTTTTTTGGGTTTTTCTATAATATCGCCATTACATAATATAACCATTTTTGAATGAAATGAAAGAAAACTGGCTTTATTTTTTATATGAGTTCTAACCTAACGTGGAAGCAATGCGTCTCAAATGATACGCAATATCAATAGACTAGTATACTGTCGAGTGTAGACTTAGAAATACGAATGAATTTAAATGGTGTAATAAATTGGTATTTCAATTCAATGCTTTATTAGTCATACTACGATCCATAAATGTTAGTAAATCAGTCACATAATTGGTAATGTCATTGGTAAAAACCTAATATTGAAGTTAGTACTCACATAGAGCGGCCATTGTTTCCCGTGTGGCGCGGCGACGTTGCACCGCGGCAATGACTCCCAGACGCGCGCGCCCGTCCATTGTGCGCTCAGTAAGGCACATTCCTCTGTGGGAACGACAAAAAATATTTTTAATATGCACTAGCTCTTGATCCAGTCTTCTCACTTCATTCCTTCTCTTGCATTATAATTTGTAGTTGCCCAAGCTTTTCTGCATAAGTATTGTAGACAACGAACCTATGCAAAGTACGAAATTTTTTGAGCTTGCTCTCGCAAAAATTGTTTAATAGGGCAGAATTTTAATTTTTGTCTTTTATGGGTGGCCTGGACCCCTCACCACGAGCGACTGTCTATAGCTATCTCACCAATGAGCTCCTGCTTAGGTGCGGCGCAGCTGGAGAGCCTGGCCGTGCGCCCCGCACCACGAGCGACTGTCTATAGCTATCTCACCAATGAGCTCCTGCTTAGGCGCGGCGCAGCTGGCGAGCCTGGCCGTGCGCCCCACACCACGAGTGACTGTCTATAGCTATCTCACCAATGAGCTCCTGCTTAGGCGCGGCGCAGCTGGCGAGCCTGGCCGTGCGCCCCACACCACGAGTGACTGTCTATAGCTATCTCACCAATGAGCTCCTGCTTAGGCGCGGCGCAGCTGGCGAGCCTGGCCGTGCGCCCCACACCACGAGTGACTGACTATAGCTATCTCACCAATGAGCTCCTGCTTAGGCGCGGCGCAGCTGGCGATCCTGGCCGTGCGCCCCACACCACGAGTGACTGTCTATAGCTATCTCACCAATGAGCTCCTGCTTAGGCGCGGCGCAGCTGGCGAGCCTGGCCGTGCGCCCCACACCACGAGTGACTGTCTATAGCTATCTCACCAATGAGCTCCTTATAGGCGCGGCGCAGCTGGCGAGCCTGGCCGTGCGCCCCACACCACGAGTGACTGTCTATAGCTATCTCACCAATGAGCTCCTGCTTAGGCACGGCGCAGCTGGCGTGCCTGGCCGTGCGCCCCACACCACGAGTGACTGTCTATAGCTATCTCACCAATGAGCTCCTGCTTAGGCGCGGCGCAGCTGGCGAGCCTGGCCGTGCGCCCCACACCACGAGTGACTGTCTATAGCTATCTCACCAATGAGCTCCTGCTTAGGCGCGGCGCAGCTGGCGAGCCTGGCCGTGCGCCCCACACCACGAGTGACTGTCTATAGCTATCTCACCAATGAGCTCCTGCTTAGGCGCGGCGCAGCTGGCGAGCCTGGCCGTGCGCCCCACACCAAGAGTGACTGTCTATAGCTATCTCACCAATGAGCTCCTGCTTAGGCGCGGCGCAGCTGGCGAGCCTGGCCGTGCGCCCCACACCACGAGTGACTGTCTATAGCTATCTCACCAATGAGCTCCTTATAGGCGCGGCGCAGCTGGCGAGCCTGGCCGTGCGCCCCACACCACGAGTGACTGTCTATAGCTATCTCACCAATGAGCTCCTGCTTAGGCGCGGCGCAGCTGGCGTGCCTTGCCGTGCGCCCCACACCACGAGTGACTGTCTATAGCTATCTCACCAATGAGCTCCTGCTTAGGCGCGGCGCAGCTGGCGAGCCTGGCCGTGCGCCCCACACCACGAGTGACTGTCTATAGCTATCTCACCAATGAGCTCCTGCTTAGGCGCGGCGCAGCTGGCGAGCCTGGCCGTGCGCCCCACACCACGAGTGACTGTCTATAGCTATCTCACCAATGAGCTCCTGCTTAGGCGCGGCGCAGCTGGCGAGCCTGGCCGTGCGCCCCACACCACGAGTGACTGTCTATAGCTATCTCACCAATGAGCTCCTGCTTAGGCGCGGCGCAGCTGGCGAGCCTGGCCGTGCGCCCCGCACCACGAGCGACTGTCTATAGCTATCTCACCAATGAGCTCCTGCTTAGGCGCGGCGCAGCTGGCGAGCCTGGCCGTGCGCCCCACACCACGAGTGACTGTCTATAGCTATCTCACCAATGAGCTCCTGCTTAGGCGCGGCGCAGCTGGCGAGCCTGGCCGTGCGCCCCACACCACGAGTGACTGTCTATAGCTATCTCACCAATGAGCTCCTGCTTAGGCGCGGCGCAGCTGGCGAGCCTGGCCGTGCGCCCCACACCACGAGTGACTGACTATAGCTATCTCACCAATGAGCTCCTGCTTAGGCGCGGCGCAGCTGGCGATCCTGGCCGTGCGCCCCACACCACGAGTGACTGTCTATAGCTATCTCACCAATGAGCTCCTGCTTAGGCGCGGCGCAGCTGGCGAGCCTGGCCGTGCGCCCCACACCACGAGTGACTGACTATAGCTATCTCACCAATGAGCTCCTGCTTAGGCGCGGCGCAGCTGGCGAGCCTGGCCGTGCGCCCCACACCACGAGTGACTGTCTATAGCTATCTCACCAATGAGCTCCTGCTTAGGCGCGGCGCAGCTGGCGAGCCTGGCCGTGCGCCCCACACCACGAGTGACTGTCTATAGCTATCTCACCAATGAGCTCCTGCTTAGGCGCGGCGCAGCTGGCGGGCCTGGCCGTGCGCCCCACACCACGAGTGACTGTCTATAGCTATCTCACCAATGAGCTCCTGCTTAGGCGCGGCGCAGCTGGCGGGCCTGGCCGTGCGCCCCACACCACGAGTGACTGTCTATAGCTATCTCACCAATGAGCTCCTGCTTAGGCGCGGCGCAGCTGGCGAGCCTGGCCAGCGGCCGTGTGAGCGCCTCGGCCGCGCGCCCCGCACCGCGAGCGACTGACGCCAGCTTGCGGAGCAGCGTTACTGCCGCACCGTCTGTCCACAGCTCGTAACTGGACACGAAATCATAAAACATTTACAAAAAAACTCACGTGTGAGTCCAACGTTACATTTCTGACGCCCAACAAATGTTGAGTTGGTAACCCTTTGGTAACCCGTGACTGTGTCGGATCAATGTATTTCTATTCTACTCAGTGTGACTGTTATAACACTTTTGTAACTTGAGCTTCGCTTGTCTCACTGACCTCTATCATACTAGTACGCTGGACTTAACATACTATATGAAATGACAGTTGATTTTTGTGCTGATTCAAAGCGCACCGCTCGAGCGTATTAGGAACTAAAATTAACACATTAGGTTAATACCGATATTTCTCAAAATTAGGTAATACTAATATATTCGCCTGGAAATATTATAATAATGTAACTAATATATCAGTATTAGTGATATTTTTAAATTACACTAATATAAAAATAGTAGACTTGGTAAGGCGTATCAGTCATCTACTGTATTGACTTCTCGTAGTATGTTGGAACTAAATATCTCATATTGGTATTGGTGATGAATGTTATATGAATGCCTAATAATCAGTAATAATATGTTCAAAAGCAATGTGTAATACTAAATTCTGGAATCAAAATCAATCAAAATCAAAATTTCTTTATTCAATTAGGCCATTAAGCGGCACTTTCGAACGTCAAAAATAAAAATTAAATGTAATAATAATTGATTCTACCGTCCATTCGGAAATGTAGCTTGTTATGGAGAAGAACGGACAAGAAACTCCAAACTTACTCTTTTAAAAAAACAAAAATGTGTTTTACAAGTATTTGGTTACAATAATCTTGTAGGAAAAATACATATATGTGAGAATGATGTAAAAAAAAAAAACGCACTTAAAAGCGTCTAGACTAAAACAAACAATTAAAAATACAATAAATAGGTAATTAAAAACATGCGGAGGCAGCTAAGATATGACCAATCCCAACTGACCGCGCCCGTTCACGAACATGATACATGGATCGGCACCACTCAGCTCAACCATCATGAAGGGAACCGAATGATCCAACACATGTGCCACCATCAGAGAGACATTAGAGAGAGCATGACACACTCAACTGCCGGGGCACACTGAAGTCAACGAACGACACATAGGTACAGTAAATGGTAGATTTACAGTTAGTACATAGTACTCACATATGTGCTGTGCAGTTATATAATCCAAAAAATAAATTGAGTTTGAATCATCATCATGTTCATCCACAGCCTGACTTCGCCAACAGCTGAGCACAGGCCTCACTCTTGTACCAATCACCACGTTTCTGAGCATTGAGTTAAATATACTACGTACTAGAGGAGACTCCTCAACTCAATTGTTTGTAACACGCGTTAGAGCGCGCGTACCCCAACTCACTTAGTCTGTGGCAAGCGCTCGCTGCAACGTGACACGTTTGATTACTTAGTTTTGTTTCTTATAAAATGCCTTCGTGTGTATTGAGATATAGTTCAAACAACTCGAGAAATATAAATAAAAGTCAAGGAATGAGTTTTCAACAGTAAGTTGAAAACAAGCTTAATTTAATTATATTTTATCAATTTATTGTATCTCGTGACGTTGCGTCACCGCGGAGGCGGGAGGGCGGCCATGTTTGTGTAAATTTCAAAGAGTAAGAAAAAGTTCATCTGCGCGCATTGATTGTCTATCTGTGAGAACATAACCCCCCCTCCCCCCTGCTTACCTCGCTGTTACCGAATTACCTACACGCAATCTTTTGTTTGAAATAGCTTCTATTCTTCTTTCTCGTAGTACATTTAACACAATGTTCCTGAGCCTAGAATTAATTCTGGAATAATATCATGATAATTATAATTTTATTAACCAATGTTTTGAAGACAAACAATTTATTATCTGCATCTGAAACAGAGTTGAAAACTGATATAAGTCTTCACCTTGCTGGAATGCGATGTCACTATTATTTGCACTTCTACAGAGACAGGATCTCAGCTCAACTCTAGTTGTAAATGATTATCAATCTCATTTATTATTATTATTGTGTAAATGATGTTCCCTTCACGAATCCGATGAGCGCCAACCGAGTGAATCTGAACGATTGTAAGTATTAATCTAACTAGTGTACTTGAGCGAGGAGATACTTGCTCAAATATACTAGTTTTAAGGATAAGTTGTTAGCCTATCCCCATATTTAAATCTCACTGATCTGACAGTAATGCGCTATAACTTTACTAGCACCACTAGTTTATAGCTTGCAATCTGAATTAAAATATTTTTCGGTTAACCTTTAGCAATTATTCTATTACTTAAAAATTAATCATAATAAAAATAACTGGGATGTTTTTTTCTCTTACGTATTTAATTATTCTCACGATCGATAAAGCCCATAAAAGTATTTTTTTAACGAAAGCTGTGTCCCATCTCTAATATTAGTTCCATGTACTCTCACGTTAAGTCACGTTGCTATCAGCGCCAAAATGGCGAAAATCAAATGTCTTCATTTTGTCATCGCTACTATGTATATGGCTTGTCTGAATTGTGGTTGGGCTTGCTCGGTGTGTGTGAATGTGTCTGTTCCGCTAGCTCAACTGGTAAGTGAGCTCGCTTCGCTCGCTCGGATCATGAGAAGGCTGGATTCCCTTTAGAGAGAGAGGTCGCTTCACTTGGTTGGTTCATAAGTAAATTTGCAGTGAACGCTTTGATTGTGAATGTGATCGTAAGTAGGATCGCAGCGGTCGCTTTAGTTGAGAAATAAATACATACTGCGGCGGATGCATCATGGAGTGTTGATGCTGGTATGCTAACGATAGAAGCGCGGTCAGCCCGATGTCCAGTGCGCGCTGTAACGAAAGTCGCAAGGGCTGCAGGGATGTTGCTTCCGTCAGCGCTTCGGGCTTCGCCTCTATTGCCAGGAGACTCTGTAAGAGATAAAGGTTTTTTTGCAGTATAGTATAAAAATATATAGGTAGTAAAAATATACACTTATTAAAAAATAAAGCAATTTATTTCGTATGCTCCGTCCTCTGCATGAAAAATAATTGGTCCGCCATCTTTGGGTATTTCTTTGACAGACGTTGCGCCCCCTCAAATTTTCTGGTTTCTGACGGGTAGAAAATTTGACACCAGTCCAACCAACGGATATCGTTTTACGCAGTTAATGGGTTGTGGAGGTCAGGAGTAGGTAGGTAGGCAGTCGCAACATGTAAAACACTGGTAGTCAGCTGCATCCGGTTCTGTGGCGGCGTAGCATGGGTAGGCATTCAAGGCGGTTTTCTGTGTTTTTAAATGAAATTTAAACACACACATAAAACTGCGGCAATAATCAAGTTTCCGCTGCGCTAACGTTTGGCTATTTGATGAAAATCATATAACACCGGTCAAGTGCGAGTCGGACTCGCGCACGAAGGGTTCCGTACCATTATCGCAAAAAAAATACGTTTTTTGTACGGGAGCTCCCTTATTTTTTTTTACTATTTGTTGTTATAGCGGCAACAGAAATACATCATCTGTGAAAATTTCAACTGTCTAGCTTTCACGGTTCATGAGATACAGCCTGGTGACAGACAGACAGACGGACCGCGAAGTCTCAGTAATAGGGTCCCGTTTTTACCCTTAGGGGAAGAAACCCTAAAAAATAACCGTTCATAAGATATACACGTAAAAGTAAAATAAGGTTATTAGGTCCAATTACTTAAAATAGGAACTCTAGAGCCTAACTTATTACGTTTATTTGTATCTTGTAGGGATCTAAAATGCCTTGCCAAGTTTAATTTATGTGGTCTTAGTAATTAATGAGCAATGGCATAATTTACTACGACTGGACCACTATATCGTATGACATTCGATTGTAGGACTTTTTAACCTTTTGAGCGCCACGGTCTACTATAGAAAACATCCGTTTCCGTGCCCTCCACGCCACGTCTTTATTAGAAGACAATATATAATCTTATCGTTTATTACATTAAAATACATGAACAAATGCTTTGTGCGTATTGTTACTATTGCCTAAAACCCTAAACTTAATGTTTTATTTCAATAGGGGTCTTAGTTTATATTAAAAACAGAAAAATAATACCAGCCAAAATTTTTGTAGTGTCCCAGGCGCCGTAGTCTTTATAGGAAGACATCTAGTGCTGTGGTTACTTGATTAAGTTTCTAATGTGTCGATATACACAAAAGTTTAAAAAAACACTTTTATTTCGAATCAAAATGTTGAGTTTTGAAATAAATGCGATCCTTATGGAGAATGTGCGTAATTTTGCTAGCACTTACACATGTGTTTACTCAAATCTTTTAATACACACAAAGCCGGACTTTGGTTTATACTAATATCGATATTTAAAGATCCCGTCACTACGAAACTAATAGATATCGGTACCTTGTGCGCAATGGACATCAATAGAAGATAACCTGTGACGTCATAGACGTAAGTGAATCGAGGTCAGTGTGAGATAGTGCAGCGCTGTTATGGATTGATATAGATAATAACAAAAAAAATGAGTGAAGCTAACGAATTACGTCCTGAAGAACTTTTTAAAAATCCTACAAGGTGTGGACTAGGAAGCTGAATCCGATAAATACGAGAGTACATCAGACGAAGATTTTGAGTTAGCTAATGTAAATTACTTAACGGTATGAAAAAATAAATAAAATATTTAGATTAGATTAGATTAAGACGGGCTGGAGTCCGCAACTCCACGTCTAAGCGCGTATTTTGCGTACGGAAAGAAAAAAAAAAAAAATTTTCGTTCAATAACCTAATTACACTGTCGTAGTAGTGTGTCGTAGTCAAACGAAGCGCGTAACGTGGCCAAGCCAAATCGATAATAATAATATTAATGTGTGTTTAGCATAAAAATACAAACATGGAATACACAAAAAAAAATATGATAATTAAACATACCCATCCCTTATAACAAATGAAATTTTACGTGCTACGGGCGCCACGGTCTTGATTAGAAGACTACTAGATGACGCCAAAAGACAATAGGGATGTAGCCAACTTCTTATGGCTGAATTGAGTTATGTATCTGTTTGGTCATTTTCTATAGTGTATTCTGCTTTTTCTTATCACAACTATTGTTAATAAAACAAGATATCGAAATTTGACATTATTTTATTTATTGATGTATCGAAATACGTCATACATTCTATTTTTCTGGTACATTTATAAAAAAAAAAACGTGTACGTAACATTTATCGATACTACAATTACCCTCATCACTACTTTTTACTATATATTCGTTATACATTTATAACTTGGCGTTGGGGGACACATCGCGTTCGGTACCGCTTGGCGCTCAAAAGGAAAATAAAACATATTCCGATAATTAGTGTATTAATGCAACTATTCACATGTAAAATTTTTGCTCATTACACTAAATAATTAAAGAGACATAACAAAAATACCAGAACAATCGCTATACATGGGTAAACCTACCAAGTTTGAATGGCTACAAAAAAGCGGCCTTGCAGTATATAGAGCTAACGTTTAAAAAAAATCCAGTACAGCATCGTTATTTTGCTAAATAGTTTCGTAAAGATGTGTTCACAATAGTTTAACAGATAATAAAACAACTGCATTAACTTTATATTCTTAAAATTATTTATTAGTTAATGACTAATTAAAATTAAAAAAGTAATAATAACAGAGATACAATCCGCAGGCCAGCTTTGTGGCGAGCTCATGGGCAGTGGCGACCCCACAGACCTAATCTCCTGGGAGAAGTCTTGTCCCACCTCTCGCTTGCCTCTTGTTAAGGTAACACTAGTCGAAATTTCTTCCATACAAACGTAGTCTGGCGATTACGCCACTGTTTGACGGTGTACGTTCAAAATAAAAATAATATATCAAATGGTCCCATCATTATCTAGCCCTGTATGGAAACAGAAAAGTAAAAAAATACAATATTTGAACACAAATTTTAACGCATCTTTGGGCGGAAATAAATACCATAAGAAGAAGTAAAATAGCAAAACGGCCTCCATACAGGGATAGATTAGTAATTCAACAATGTAAATAGTTTTGAAAATATACATTTAGTAGTTTTTTCATGATATCTAGACTCCCAATGGTCTGTTCATAAAATTTCGCGCGCTCGTTTTCGTCTTAAATCATCATACATTTCGCTACAAATTTGCAAAAGTGCTAATTCGTACGAGAACTAGCTTCTTACTGCTCATCACAGCATCTATCTCTTTCGCACGTGTTGTCGCATGACACATCATGCATTTTAACCCCGCGCACAAAATAGTTCGTGCCGTTGACTAGGGGAACCTTTCTTGAGTGGAAATTCGCAAGAGCAAACGTGCTCGGTGGAAGGAAAAATAATCTAACTGGAGTACTGGATGATGCTGGTAGGTAAAAAATATATTGCCTACTGAAGCCCATATAGGTATAAGTAAATCTTTGGTTTTTAATCTATTTTTAAACAGCAAGGAAAAGAACAGCAAGCGCGCGCTAAGAAAACACCTACCTACTTTAAATGATTCCCTATTATACCTGTAAGTTTTTTAATTCGACATTTGAAATGACTACTGGTGTTTTTTTTTCTAATTATTATTACTTTTGCTATTTAATCAAATTGAACCGTGTAACATCAAAATATTTATACGCTGGAAGCAGCAGATTATTAAGGACATAATAATTACCTACGGTAATAACTTTTTGTAATATACTGACATTAATACATTTGTTAATACAGATGCAATGCATGTCATAAGGCTTGCGGCTTGTCATCAGGCCGCAGGCTAGGGAGACAGCTGCCAACGACGTCAGGTCAGAGCTGTTTGATTGAGTGTACCTTATCATGTTCATGCGTGTGATTATCCAGTATGGCGGCCAGTGCTGCTGCATCAGGCTTGTCATCAGGTCGCAGTGCTAGAGAGACGGCTGCCAACGACGTCAGGTCAGAGCTGTTTGATTGAGTGTACCTTATCATGTTCATGCGTGTGATCATCCAGTATGGCGGCCAGTGCTGCTGCATCAGGCTTGTCATCAGGTCGCAGTGCTAGAGAGACGGCTGCCAACGACGTCAGGTCAGAGCAGTTTGATTGAGTGTACCTTATCATGTTCATGCGTGTGATCATCCAGTATGGCGGCCAGTGCTGCTGCATCAGGCTTGTCATCAGGTCGCAGTGCTAGAGAGACGGCTGCCAACGACGTCAGGTCAGAGCAGTTTGATTGAGTGTACCTTATCATGTTCATGCGTGTGATCATCCAGTATGGCGGCCAGTGCTGCTGCATCAGGCTTGTCACCAGGTCGCAGTGCTAGAGAGACGGCTGCCAACGACGTCAGGTCAGAGCAGTTTGATTGAGTGTACCTTATCATGTTCATGCGTGTGATCATCCAGTATGGCGGCCAGTGCTGCTGCATCAGGCTTGTCATCAGGTCGCAGTGCTAGAGAGACGGCTGCCCATGACGCGTGCAGGCTCTGGAGACAGGTGAGCCATGATGCGCTGGTTTGAGCTGAGGGAATGAGTCTGGAAAAGAACATGAATTTTACTACTAGTAGTAGCTAGGTAAGGAAATAACCGGATCTTAAGTCTTCACAACTGGCGTGAAACAAATCATTCATGTACATTTTTGATAGAAGTCGGAGGTTCTACGTTCGACTTAATGTAAGTCTTATTTTTTTTATTTTCACCGATATCTCCGTCAATCGTGGACCTATTTTGTAAATATTTTTTTTTGTTTGAATGAGTATATTTCTAAATTGGTCCCATTTTAATTAGGAGAAAATCTCATGCAGATCTTCGGAGATATACAATATAACTCTTCAATAAATGAAGGCAAATCTCTCGGGATGCTGCATGTCTGTTTTTGTTTATACCATTTCATAACATAACATCACGCCAGTACGCTCTAAAGGGGTACGCAGATGTGTACGGTTCACCTTGGTACACTCTCATTTCACCGGTTATGTTCAAGTTTCATGATATTCAGGTAATCTATTCTGGCATTACAGGTACTTTACTAAAGGACTTGCCTATTAGGTACAACTAAAAAAAGAAAAATAAAATCTTTTTTCAAAAAAATACTACCGACTTCCATCGACCATAACGAAAAAAATTGTACCTACCAAAGACCATAACGAAAAAAATTGTACCTACCAAAGACACCAACTTCCAAAAAAAAAGTTATTTTTCACTTTTTTGTGTTTTCATTTGGAAGTCGGTAGTATATTTTCGTGTTTTCTTTTTTACTTAGTAAAATAATGATGAAAGTTATTTTGATTAATTATTTATGAATTGAAATTATTTTTGCTGCTTAATATTTTTTTAATATTATGATTTCTGGTATTTTAATACGGGTTTTCATTAGCTGCCACAGGCAGCCATTGTTTTTGTGTACGTTGTTTTATACGAATAAATACATCATAATATTATTTTCCTTTAAAATCGGTATAAATTGATAATAATACACGTGTTGGGTTAAACTGTTAGTGCAGAGAGTGATTGTAATGAATACAGAAATAAATGATAATACCTGCACAGAGCAATCCTGAGTTTCAGCCAACTGTGGAAGTAATATTGTTGGAATGCGGCAGGCTGACGCTGGAACGAATCCGTTAACCTGAGAATAATCAAAAAAAGTTTATTATTCATCATCCTTTTTAACGTTTCCACTGCTGCAACACAGATCTTCTCTCTTTGAGAGGGTGCCTTAACCCACCACGCGAGTCCAGTGGGGGTTTGTGGAAGTCAAATGTCTTCGATTTACGGTTCTAGGACATGCCGGTTTCTTCACGATGTTTTCCTGCACCATTTTTTAGAGCAGTGTTGATGAAATAATTTATGCAGTTATTATTTGTTGATTCACAAATATAAATTGTTATATTACCCGCGACACAAAAAAGGGGTTTGAATGGTGATATCATTGAGAACGTTGAGAACTATGTTTGAGGATAATCGGTTCACCCGTTCAAAATGTTATGAATCGGGGTTAATTCCATTCAAGATGATGTCGTAAATGGTGCAATTATACCGGATGGTATTTGTACAAGCTTTCTTAACTTGCCTTTTTAGATAGTATGTTTTGTTGTCAAGTAGTGCATTTCTTTTTTAAATAGGTATACCAAACCGATAGAGTTGAACATTTATTTATTTATTTATTAAAATCTCCCTTACAACTATCATTACAGGTACCTAATACCTAATGCGACAGCGCGGTCTTAAAATTAACTTCTTTACAATATAAACTAAGAAAACGTAAAACGTCCTTCTACTACACATCTAACAAAAATAACTTAAAAACTATGTTTCGTAATTATAAAAATACAATATTTTAAATACAAAACAAAAACGTATCTACTCTAACACACAATATTACACTACTACTACTATTACTATTCACTGTAACATAAAATAAACAACAGTATTTTTGCGAATTCACTCAAATGGCATGTAAATACATCGATCTTGACGTGAAGATCGTTAAGAACCCGAATTGCGCGGGTCATTGGTGTTTTGGCGAGAAGGTTGGTCCTGGCAACCGGCACGGCTAGCAGCGGCGGGCGTCGCCGCCTCCACACATAGCGGTCCGGTACACATAAACTCAGGTGCTGCAGCACTCCTGGGTTATGCTCAATGCCACGAAGTAACCTAACCAGATACGAAACAAGCGTGAATTCCCGTCGTACCCTCAGTTGGTTGTACCCGACCATACCGAGCACAAACAGAGTGGGGTACATCAACGGGTAAAACGGATATACCCCGTATAGTTTCTTGAACAAGTGGCGCGTGAACTTGTTCTGTACGCGTTCCAGCATTCCCGAGTACTTGGCCTCATGTGGAGCCCATATGACAGCACTATGTTCCAGATGACTCCTGACTAGTGCGTCATACAGGACCCTGACTGTTGCGATGTTGGTGAAGTGCCTTGTCTGCCTCAGAACAAATCCCAAGTTTCTAAATGCCCTTTTACAGATCCTCGAAATATGATCGCGAAACGACAGTTCAGGAGTGACAACAACCCCCAAATTCCGCACCTCAGAGACTCGTTGCATAGGCGAGGCACCCACTACGTATTCGTGTATTAGAGGGACACGCGCACGCGTAAAATTCATCACCGAGCACTTCGACACATTGAAGAAAAGCTTGTTGTCATGACTCCATTCCACTACCCTATCTATATCCTCCTGCAATCGTTCGCAATCGGATTTGCTATTAACCTCGAGCAGCAACTTAAGGTCATCCGCAAATAATAAACAAGAGCCATTTTAGATGACTTCCGGCAAATCGTTTATCATTATGATGAATTCGAGAGGCCCCAAATTGCTGCCATGGCTCACACCGGACCAGGTGTAATATGGGTCGGATTCACACCCATTATAATCTACGTACTGCTGTCTATCTCGCATATAGCTGGCGAAGAAGTGAAAAAATCACCTATCACAACAATTTCCTTATATCTAGTGCACAGTTTTTCAATGACAATACTAGAGTATGCAAGATATTAGATCGAATTAAAATTCATTATTTATAGAAATGTATTATTATATATATTATTGTCAGGAAAAGATAAAACTGATTCAAAAACTTTTTCAGATAAAAATTCGGAGACACTATAATATGCCTTTTGCGAAAGAAACACTTTCAACTGACGCTTGAATGCCTTACCATTTAGCTCCTTCCAACGTTTAGGCAATATGTTAAATATAGTAGGCGCCATACATACGATAGATCTTTGCATGAGTGACGTTTTTGCTGAATGGCCTTGAAGAACGGTCATATCACGTCTGTTACGCGGTACAACGTCCTGTAGACGTGGAAACAAATTGGGGTTTGTTTTAACAAACATTGCGGTTTCGAGTATATACAGACAAGGAAGAGTTAATATCTTGTACCTTTTAAAATATGGTTTACAGGTATCGACCGTTTTTAGCCCGAACATGGATCTAATGCATCTCTTTTGGGCCTTAAATGCCGTGTTAGCGTCTGTAGAGTTTCCCCAAAATATGATACCGTATCTTAGGTGAGACGCAACAATGCCATGGTAGGCCGCAATCAGGGTATCCACATTCACAACTGCAGCTAGAGAGTGCAACGCGAATGCAGTACTACAAATTTTTTTGCAAAGATTCTCGATTTGTGATTTCCAGTCAAGCCTTTTATCAATTATTAGTCCAAGGAATTTAGTAGTATTTACGATTTCAACAATTTTATTATCTATACTTATGTCCATATTTTCTACAGTCAATCGTTGGCTAAAATGTATGATTTTAGTTTTGTCTAAATTTATCTTTAAGTTATTGTTGTGACTTATATATATATACTAGCACTCCGCCCGCGACTTCGTTCGCGTGATTTTGTTTATCCTATAAATGATTTTCTTATATGCAGTTAGTGAAGGCGAACAAAAATAAGCTATTAATAAAACAATAAAAAACTGGGTATCGTAGATATACAGGGTTTATTGGTTTGGGACGATTCTTTATTTGACTTAAAGAATAATAAATTTTAGGTGTCCGCCACAAAGTAGGTAAAATCCTCCCCTAAAAACTTATCAACCCCTTTTTGTCCAGTTGAGGGTCCAGTTTTGAACAACCTAAATATGCTTTTCACTCTTTTCTTCTTTTTTTTATTTATCGTTTATGTTAATCAGATTGCGCAGTGAGATTCCTTAAAAAAAACTTTAAAACCCCTAACCCTATCTGGGAGAGAGTTTTAAAAATGTTTTATGCAAATTTTGAGTATCAATCTTATCCCCAAGGAATTGGATTTTACATACAAAAATTTTTTTACCCTTTTCACCTCCCTAAAAGAACGGCCGCGAAATCGCGACTTAGTGCTCTCCTAGAAGCCTACGTCAAAAACGAAACCCAGTGCAGTAAGATTCTTAGCTAGTGTTAGTTTCGGAAAACTTATAATGACAACCTTTATTGTTACCTTAGGTTGGTATTTGTGCCAAGTTTAAAATTTATTAACCCAAGTAATAAGATTCTTCAAAAACACTTTAACACCCCCTAAAACGTATTTGGGAGTAGATAAGTAAAACTAATAATGACAACCTTTATTGATCACTGAGGATGGGTATTTATGTCAATTTACAAATTTATTAACCCAAGAAATAAAATATTTCAAAAATACTTTAACACCCCTAAATCATCTTTTGGGGGTAGTTTCAAAAAACTTATAATAAAAACCTTTATTGTTTATTTAGGTTAGTATTTATGTTAAGTTTCATGTTTATTGACCCAAGAAATCAGTTTCTTCCATAAAAAGTTCAACACCCTACTAAATCATCATTTGGGGAAGTTTCGAAAAACTAATAATGATAACCTTTATTGTTTACTTAGGATGGGATTTATGTCAACTTACAAATGTTTTAACCAACCCAAGAAATAAGATTCTTCAAAAACAATGTAATACCCCCTAAATCGTCTTTCGGGGGTAGTTGCAAACAACTAATAACGACAACCTTTATTGTTTATTGATGTTGGTTTTTACGTCAAGTTTCATGTTTATTAACACAAGAAATGAGATTCTACTAAAAAAATTACATCCCCTAAATCTTCTTTTGGAGGTAGTTTCGAGAAACTAACAATGAAAGCCTTTCTTGTTTATTTATGTCAAGTTTCATGTTTATTAACTGAAGTAATAAGATTCTTCAGATAAGATATATTTATGAATCAATAAAGCTTTAACACCCCTTAATCGTCTTTTGGGATAGTTTTAAATAATAATACCCTCTATTAATCATTTAGGTTAGTATTTGTGGCAAGTTTCATGTTTATTAACCCAAGAAATAAGATTTTTCAAAAATACTGTAATACCCCCTAAATCGTCTTTTGGGGGTAGTTGCCAAAATCTAATAATGACAATCTTTATTGTATACTAAGGATGGTATTTATGTCAACTTTTAAATTTGTTAACCCAATAAATAATATTTTTCAAAAACACTTTAACACCCCCCTAAATCATCTATTGGGGGTAGTTTCGAAAAACTAATAATGAAAACCTTTATTGTTTATTTAGTTTGGTATTTATGTCAAGTTTCATGTTTATTGACCCAAGAAATCAGATTCTTCCATACAAACTTCAACATCCCCTAAATAATCATTTGGGGGTAGTTTCGATAAACTAATAATGTTAATCTTTATCATTTACTTAGAATACTATTTGTGCTAAGTTTCAAGAATTTTGGCCGAAGGAATTAGATTTTTCATACAAACTTTCAACCCCCTTTTTACCCCCTTAGGGGTGGAGTTTGACAATGAAAGCCTTTATTGTTTATTTAGATTGGTATTTATGTCGAGTTTCAAGTTTATTAACCCAAGATATAAGATTCTTAAAAAAAAAATAACATCCCCTAAATCCTCTTTTAGGGGTAGTTTCAAAAAATATGAATTGCTACCTTTATTATTCATTTAGGTTAGTATTTGTGGCAAGTTTCAAGTTTATTGACCCAAGAAATCAGATTTTTTCATACAAACTTCAACATCCCCTAAATCATCATTTGGGGGTAGTTTCGAAAAATTAATAATGTCAATCCATATCATTTACTTAGAATACTATTTGTGCTAAGTTTCAAGAATTTTGGCAGAAGGAATTAGATTTTTCATACAAACTTTCAACCCCCTTTTTACCCCCTTAGGGGTGGAATTTCCAAAAATCCTTTCTTAGTGCACACTTACGTCAC
Organism: Orthosia cruda; assembly: GCA_964057195.1. NCBI lineage: Eukaryota > Metazoa > Arthropoda > Insecta > Lepidoptera > Noctuidae > Orthosia > Orthosia cruda. The sequence continues at coordinate 21,026,980 of OZ059851.1, forward strand.
TTGAGGAACCTTTCTGCCAAATTTCATGCTTTTAGGCGTAGCAGTTTTGGCTGTGCGTTGATTGATCAGTCAGTCAGTCAGTCAGTGAGTCAGTCAGTCACCTTTCGCTTTTATATATATAGATAGACTAGCACTCTGCCCGCGACTTCGTTCGCGTGATTTCGTTTATGCTATAAATGATATTCTTATATGCAGTTAGTGAAGGAAACCAAAAATTAGCTATTATTAAAACAATAAAAAATGGGTATCGTAGATATACAGGGTTTATTGGATTGGGACGATTCGTTATTTGACTTAAAGAATAATAAATTTTAGGTTACCGCCACAAAGTAAAATCCTCCCCTAAAAACTTATCAACCCCTTTTTGCCCCGTTGGGGGTCGAGTTTTGAAAAACCTAAATATGCTATTCACTCTTTTCTTCTCTTTTTTATTTATCGTTTATGTTAGTCAGATAGCGCAGTGAGATTCCTCAAAAAAAACTTTAAAACCCCTAACCCTCTCTGGGAGAAAGTTTTAAAAATGTTTTATGTAAATTTTGAGTATCAACCTTATCCCCAAGGAATTTGATTTTACATACAAATTAATTTTTACCCTTTTCAGCTCCTTAAAGGTTGAATGGCCGCAAAATTGCGCCTTAGTGCTCCCCTAGAACCCCACGTCAAAAACGAAACCCTGTTCAGTAAGATTCTTAGCTTGAGTTAGTTTTGAAAAACTTATAATGACAACCTTTATTGTATCCTTATGTTGGTATTTCCGCCAAGTTTCAAATTTATTTTTTTGAAGAAATAAGATTCTTCAAAAAAAACTTTAACACCCCCTTAACCGTATTTAAACTAATAATGACAACCTTTATTGTTTATTTAGGTTGGTATTTATGTCAAGTTTCATGTTTATTTATCCAAGAAATCAGATTCTTCCATACAAACTTCAACACCCCCTAAATCATCATTTGGGCATAGTTTCGAAAAATTAATAAAGACAATCTTTATTGTTTACTTAGGATGGTATTTATGTCAACTTTCATATGTATTAACCCAATAAATAAGATTCTTCAAAAACACTGTAATACCCCCTAAATCGTCTTTTGAGGGTAGTTGCAAAAAACCAATAACGAAACCTTTATTGTTTATTGAGGTTGGTGTTTATGTCAAGTTTCATGCTTATTAACCTAAGATATAAGATTCTGCAAAACAATTAACATCCCCTAAATCATCTTTTGGGGGTAGTTTCGAAAAACTAAAAATGAAAGCCTTTATTGTTTATGTCAAGTTTCATGTTTATTAACTGAAGTAATAATATTCTTCAAAAAAGATTTAACACCCCTTAATCGAATAATGAGAACCTTTGTTTATTTAGGTTGGTATTTATGTCAAGTTTCATGTTCATTTACCCAAAAAATCAGATTCTTCCATACAAACTTCAACACCCCCTAAATCGACTTTGGGGGTTGTTTCAACCTCTATTGTTTATTGAGGTTGGTGTTTATGTCAAGTTTCATGCTAATTAACCGAAGACATAAGATTCTGCAAAAAAAATAACATGCCTTAAATCATCTTTTGGGGGTAGTTTCAAATAATAACAATAAGAACCTTCATTATTCATATAAGTTAGTATTTGTAGCAAACTTCAAGTTTATTGACCCAAGAAATCAGATATTCTCATACAAACTTCAACACCCCCTAAATTGACTTTGGGGGTTGTTTCAAAAGACTAATAATGATAACCTTTATTGTTTATTGAGGTTAGTATTTATGTCAAGTTTCTTTTTTATTAACCCAAGATATAAGATTCTTCAAAAAAAATAACATCCCCTAAATCTTCTTTTGGGGGTAGTTTCAAATAATAACAATAAGAACCTTCATTATTCATATAAGTTAGTATTTGTAGCAAACTTCAAGTTTATTGACCCAAGAAATCAGATATTCTCATACAAACTTCAACACCCCCTAAATCGACTTTGGGGGTTGTTTCAAAAGACTAATAATGATAACCTTTATTGTTTATTGAGGTTAGTATTTATGTCAAGTTTCCTTTTTATTAACCCAGGATATAAGATTCTTCAAAAAAAAATAACATCCCCTAAACCATGCTTTGGGGGTAGTTTCGAAAACTAACAATGAAATTCTTTATTGTTTATTTAGTTTGGTATTTATGTGAAGTTTCATGTTTATTGACCCAAGAAATCAGATTTTTTCATACAAACTTCAACATCCCCTAAATCATTATTTGGGGGTAGTTTCGAAATACTAATAATGTCAATCTTTATTATTTACAAATAATAATATTCTAATTAAGTTTCAAGAATTTTGGCCGAAGGAATTAGATTTTTCATACAAACTTTCAACTCCCTTTTTACCCCCTTGGGGGTGGAATTTCCAAAAATCCTTTCTTAGTGCACACTTACGTCACTTGAGGAACCTTTCTGCCAAATTTCATGCTTCTAGGCTTAGCAGTTTTGGCTGTGCGTTGATTGATCAGTCAGTCAGTCAGTCAGTGAGTCAGTCAGTCACCTTTCGCTTTTATATATATAGATATGACTGACTTGACTTATATGCAACCAAATTCCGTGATTGCATATAAGTCAAAATTCAAAGAGTCAATGTTATTTCTGAACTCGTCCAGCTTTGTACGAAGACCACGTACGTTTTGATAGTATATATCGATACTATTCATTTGGCGTTCTTTTTGTTGACTTGCGAAACCAAATCCACTCATTAAATTCTGCATTCATCGGCTCTGGCCGCTTGATTTTATTTAGCAAAACAGTGTTCAGACACTCCAATAACAAACGAAGAGTAATCTCGCTCCGTTTTATGCTTGATTTTTTCCACCTTAAAAACCGAATCAGGGCCACATATACTTTTTACGTGATCTGTTAAGGCCTCCAGAGTGGTGTCCGGATGCAATCGCCATACGTGAAGGTGTTTTTTCCGTTCGGTAGCTTGAATAGCCTTCAATTCCTTATTCGTACCCATTTTCACCTCTTTGGGTTGTCTGCTAGATTTCTTATTACGTACAGTCGTCCAACCCGATTCGTTTTCTTCAATCTCTGTCATCTTTACTTCATCCGCTGCTCGTAGGTTAGTAATGACCCTAGTTGTTTCCGCCAATACCGCTGACTTCGTGGCCCCACCTTTGTTTACCTTTTTGACGTAGGTATTCTTAGAAGAAGAACCTCTTGGTTGACCAGTAACTTCTGCATAACTAGATGCAGAAGTAGAAGAACGGTTAACAGGTACCTCATGTGTGATGGTGTTCCTCGTTTGCCTATCCTGAGACAGCTTTGCATCCACTTTTTCTTCGAGTACCCTCATAATCTGAACTATGTTGTCCAACTCTGATTTCGTTTGAGAAAATTGATTCAACAATAATGTTATCGCTTCTGCCTGACTGTCCATGCGAGCTACCATATCTGACCTAAACTCTCTTAGTTCCTCGAGTAATATAGAATCATTATCCATGATTGTAGGTGAGAAATTAGCCTGGCTCCCGCGCTGAATATTCACGTTATCCATTGGTCGGGCTCGCGAAAAATATTCACTAAATCAGTTCACTAGTAGTTAGTTCAGTTTAGTACTTTTTGCACTTATTGTTAATATACACCAAGCGTCAATATTGCATAGATTACTTTACTATACATTTAATAACAAATAGAAAACACGTCCGCTTTGACCGCGCAACCGCGCATATTATATAAGTTTGGTTCGGATGACAATACACGGCTAGCTAAGTCACCATTCTAAATCCAATATGGCGAACTCCCAAAGATGGCGGACCAATAATTTAATGGACCCAATGACTTGGGTATCAAATGAATGGGATTGAACTAAAATATTGGATAAAAACTGAAATTGTTTTCTTTAAATGAATAGTTATTTATATTGTTAATTATTATTTATACAAGATCGATTTAATATTTTTATTTGGGGTCTCCAACGAAGGATTCCGACATAAAATACAATGTTTTAATAAAATTGATTAACGATAAGAGCACTACTTCATATATAGGAGGCCATGGCATGCTTTTGACTATCTTACTAACTCCGAGTAAGAAGCAAATTAAACCTCGGGTTAGCAAATAACTTTGAATTATGTTTTAAATTAATAATCCGTAATCGGGCCAAAGTGAAGTTGGGTGTTGTGATTACCTTTCATACATGAGCTCCAGTACATTATGTTTGACGACGCCGGTGCAGGCTATGAGCACATCGAGACAGTCGTAGCCCGACACGATGGCGTACTCGAGCAGACAAGTCGCGTGCTGCACCGCTATGGGAGTCGCTGTGGACACAACACAATCATATCATTTTACTCATACGACAGCAACAACATTATTTTAGCCGAAAGCCTCCTCTGCTGAACATAGGCTTTCCCCAAGTGTAACCACATCAACCCATTTTGTGCGTCTCGCGTCCTGCGGGTTCCCCCAAGCCACAGATAATATAATACTAGCATACAGATGCCTCATCCCATACAAAGAAACCGTGCCGACGTAACTAGCGTTTTTCATCTGATTATACAGATTATTTTTTGTAAATCGATCGCGTTCGGTTCCGTTCCACGGCGATAGATAGATCACCATCTATATCCGCCATAGGGTGTGACCTGCAGGATGCCGGTACAGTCAAAGGCCCCAGAGGGTGACGCACCGTGTTCCGCGCGCGCTTTGTTAGAGAATTGCGGTCGCAGAGGGTGAGGCAACACCTGGCCGGAAGAGCGGGACGAAATGCGATTGATTCTAGCACCCTGGCCAAAGGTATCTGCAGAACACCGTGTGGTTTTAGTCACGAGAGAGGATCTGTCAGAGAGTCTGACAGATCCTCCGCCCGCCCCGGGGTGAGGGCCATCTATGAGGATGTTAGGAGTGAGCGTAGTCAGGCTGTGGATGAGGACACTACTCACGTATGTCGCACCAGGGCTGCGGCAGTTTGTACACGTGCAGCTGTGCGTGCGTGTCTATGGCGAGCACCACGCCGCCTAGCTGCGAGATCTCCACGTACGACACGATGGCGCAGCCAGAACCACTCTGTGGAGGGCAAGAAAGAAAGAGAACATGTTTATTCGGAACACACAGTGAAAACACAACATGAAATTGTACATTTTGTTGCAAATGGACAAACTTTGTCATTGCAGCCGAAAACGAATAGACGCCCGAGCTGTGTTGAACAGACTCCGGCAGATAAGAAGTGGAATTGCCTGCACATTTAAAGAAAAATTTAGTGTGTAGAGTTGCCATGTTCATCATGTACCAATCATTACCAATGGTGCATCGCCGTGCGTCCTGTTGTCCTATAATGGAACGGGCTAGGCACAATTACATTATGCAATTCCATCGCACACACCCCGAAATATAACCGATAAAAACCGGCCATTTTGGGTTCCGTATTAAACCGCAAACTGAAGTTGGATCTAACAGAAAAATCAAGGAATTTCAAAGAAAAAATCTGCTTTATCAATATATTGATATTTGTTGTTAAATATACGTAATAATAAACATTATCACCAAGTTTCAAGTCAATGGGAAGTTATAAAATTTTTCGGCACAAAATTTTGTAAAAAAAAAAGCTGACTTTGGTAGTTTCTCATTCATTTGTTTTAAAAAAATAAAAATACAGTATTTATCTACTCAATGAGCTCTAAACAACGATACCCCACTCGATGGGGAAGGTCAAAAATAGTAGATCTAGGGAGCAAACAACTATTTTAAAGCCGAGAGTGTTTTTTTTAAATTCTAGAGTGGAATCCTAAGTGCAGCGAGGGAGTCAAAGTACGTCACTCGAGCTGAAAATAGTGTTGCTCTATGAGAAAATAAGTAAGTGCAACTTATGAACAAGAACCTTACGTTTATTTATTTACATACAATTTGGAACCATAAGACATAATCATTTTGGACCGCATGGTTTGTGATTCATCTCTTTGCTGATTGGAATATTAACAATAGCCACATTCCCAATCACTTTTAGTCCCTACCCGTCTTATTAATAAACGTGGACTAAGGTAAGATTAACTTTATTCCAAGCATTAAGCTGGTACTAACAAATTTCCGTATTAATAAACACGGAATAAAGAGGGATTAGACTAATCGACTCTAGTAGCTAACTAAAAGTTACACCATAGTGCTAGCTAGTTTAAGGTCGGATTAAAGTTGGATTAAGAGTGTATCCATGGCAACGGACAACAACAATTATTATATTTGACTGACATTTTATTCGTTGTGATTTGATAATGAACATTTTTAGTTTAAAATAAATATATTGTAGGTATTTATATTCACAATCATTTCATATTTTATTGTTTATCCCTTCTTTTTCTAATAATATATCAAAATAGTAAGACTAGACAGGAAACACTATTTCAGGAATTAGCATGAAGGAGATGTGGTTAATACTTAGGTTTATTAACATTAGTATGAGGGGTACACTCGTCATCAGATCTATCAAAGCACTACGAATATTAAATACTAGCTGTTGTCCGCTACTTCGTCTGCGTAGCGTTAGTACTTCTAATAGCTTATTTTTAATGTCGCGCAATAATGTTGTAGGAGTGTGGACCGCCTTATTTGAGGAATTATTGGTTCACTATAAAAATGTCCACCTCCCTTGCCAGCCCCCCAATAAGGATGGTTGCCGGGATAAAAACTATCCTATGTCCTTCCCAGGGTCTCGAACTAATTCCATTGAGATAATTATGTAGTTTATAGATACTATCACAATGACTTAACTCCATCCAAAATCGGTTCACCGGTTTAAGCGTGAAAAGGTAACAGATAGAGTTACTATCGCAACTGTAATATTATATAAAAATATGGGATATAAGTAGAAATTGTTGAGATAAATTTAAAATTGCCTCCTTCACCATAGAAAAAAATTTGTTCTAGCGAGTCACTCTCATAACTGTATGACAACAGTTTTTTTTTCTACTTTATTTCATCAACTTTATTGGTTTCATTCACTAGTTCATTCTTTTTACTTTTAAATTCAACTGGGTTGCCATAGTTTACGCATAAATCCAAGAGTAAGGAACGAATAGTTAGTCCGAGGTCATTCCATGTTTTTTAATAACACCTATGTCACAGAAAGAGAGACAGTCAGACACGTGAGTGACAGCAATAGGGTTCCGTTTGTTCCCTTCGGGTACGGAACCCTAAAAAACCGACAGGCTGGCAACGCAGCGACGGTGTTCAAGGCTCTGAAGCTTTAACTCGCCCAGTGCTTCATTGCTGATGAACCTCTTGGCCCGTTTATCAATGATTCAAGTGCCTCAAGCTGGTAATTGGTAGATCCTGCATGGTGAGGGCAGTACTCCACGCATGATCGAACTTGCGCTTGATACAAATCTAACTTTGTATTTGTGTTCAAGTTTACGTATGTTAAGACTTACTGGCGCTGTGTTAGGTCCGTACTTGGTCTTCTTGGGTGGTGTGGAAGCTGCCTCCACCGCGGTCACACCGCCGTGCGATACCACCGCTCGACTGCATAGCTGAGGACAAGGTTATATTGTTAAGCGAATCCAGATATATTGGGAGAGAGGTGATAAAGAGCGTGACGAAAAAAGAGAGTGATGACCAAAGAGGGTTATAGCCACAGAGCTTGATCACAACAGAACTCGATGGCTACAGAGCATGATTACAGATAGTGACGTCTACAGATGTGATGTCCACAGAGAGTGACGTCCAAGGACGGACTCCAGCAGTGTGACGTCAACATACAATAAAGGCCACAGAGGGTAATGTCTACGTAATGTGGTTACCACAGAGGGTGACATCCATAAATGACGCCACAGGAGTGTGATGGCCACAGAGTGTGGTGTGATGGCCACAGAGTGTGGTGTGATGGCCACTGTCACAGAAGGTGACGGGTCTACCTGACTGTTACTTACATAGTGATGCGTGTCCCTGGCCAGCAGATGCAGCGCCCGGGGCGTGGCTAGCACTGCGTGTGGCGCGCCGATGGGCAGCTTGGTGCTGGTCACAGAGGGTGACGGGTCTACCTGACTGTTACTTACATAGTGATGCGTGTCCCTGGCCAGCAGATGCAGCGCCCGGGGCGTGGCTAGCACTGCGTGTGGCGCGCCGATGGGCAGCTTGGTGCTGGTCACAGAGGGTGACGGGTCTACCTGACTGTTACTTACATAGTGATGCGTGTCCCTGGCCAGCAGATGCAGCGCCCGGGGCGTGGCTAGCACTGCGTGTGGCGCGCCGATGGGCAGCTTGGTGCTGGTCACAGAGGGTGACGGGTCTACCTGACTGTTACTTACATAGTGATGCGTGTCCCTGGCCAGCAGATGCAGCGCCCGGGGCGTGGCTAGCACTGCGTGTGGCGCGCCGATGGGCAGCTTGGTGCTGGTCACAGAGGGTGACGGGTCTACCTGACTGTTACTTACATAGTGATGCGTGTCCCTGGCCAGCAGATGCAGCGCCCGGGGCGTGGCTAGCACTGCGTGTGGCGCGCCGATGGGCAGCTTGGTGCTGGTCACAGAGGGTGACGGGTCTACCTGACTGTTACTTACATAGTGATGCGTGTCCCTGGCCAGCAGATGCAGCGCCCGGGGCGTGGCTAGCACTGCGTGTGGCGCGCCGATGGGCAGCTTGGTGCTGGTCACAGAGGGTGACGGGTCTACCTGACTGTTACTTACATAGTGATGCGTGTCCCTGGCCAGCAGATGCAGCGCCCGGGGCGTGGCTAGCACTGCGTGTGGCGCGCCGATGGGCAGCTTGGTGCTGGTCACAGAGGGTGACGGGTCTACCTGACTGTTACTTACATAGTGATGCGTGTCCCTGGCCAGCAGATGCAGCGCCCGGGGCGTGGCTAGCACTGCGTGTGGCGCGCCGATGGGCAGCTTGGTGCTGGCCGCACAAACCGCCCCCTCGCCGCCTTCCACGCCCCACGCGGCAGTCTTCTGCCAGACCTGGATGGTGGAAAACAAGAGATATGAAGATGTGCACTAATTTGGAGTTAGTTACTAAATCAATTCTAAAGCTGGAAAAATCAGCTTGTGTATACGTTAACAAAGTGTACGAGTATTTTTCGATCCCCGATAACTTCTTCTCCTCTTCCCTTTTATTACGCGATTGTACATAATTAATATCAGTTTGTATACAGGTACGTTATTTATATGTCTGTTACGTACGGAAATGTAATATTATTGTTTTGTCTGTGGTAAGGGTAGGCATTTTATTCAGCCAACATTTATACGCGCGCGATGCTCTCGCGCCCTCCGGGCCCCTCCCTTTTTTCAGTCTGCTTTGAACCACCGAAGTGTACGCGCACGGCGCGCGCTCCGCGAACCGTTCAATACGGCGTCGCCGCGAAGTCTCAGTTACTATTGTTACTAAGCGAATGAACTGTCTACCCGACTAATCACGTACTGCGTGCTGTACGCAACATTAAGTGGTCCTTCTTGCCAGATTTTGAATCTCGGCCACGTGTTTTAGTTGGGACAAAAAACCTGTGTGCAGGGATGTCACTGCTTCGCACACCCCCAAAGGGTGTTATAACACGTAGTAAACGTGCCACGGAGCAGCCGGCTACTAAAAGTGAACAGTTACTCGTAAAATCATCGAAAAGTAATAAGACTGCGTGTTCGTCGGCGGCGGCCCGCAAACGGCTAGAGTATGAAGCAGCTCAACTTCAAGCACAAATCGACCTTGATTTAGCACAAAAACGTGCACAAATTCAAAAAGATTTGCTTTCGAAAAAACTAGAAGTCGATATAGCAGATTTACAAGAAGATTACGGCTCGGTTTCGAAAAGTTCTCGAATAGTCGAGTCGTGGCTCGACAAGCAAGATGGCGTCGCATCCATCGCTAAAAGCGTTTGCGCAGAAAATGTCTGCCCACTAAATTCGATGCCGATGTGTAACAAAACCTGGAACCATACAGAACAGCAACAGGACTTCGTCAGCGAGCGCCCGCCGCGTGACGACAGCATCAACCAGTTGACGGAGGCGTTGCACCAAGTACTTACTAGAAATAACGTTCGTGAAAACAACAGAGAACTCCTTGCGCGCCTAGCAACATCAAAAGACTTACCGGTGTTCGATGGCGACCCTCTGCAGTGGCTGCAGTTCAAGGAGTCTTATAAAGAGTCGTCAAACTTGTGCAGTTATAGCGATGCAGAAAACATTTGGCGGTTACGAAAGTGCCTACGTGGTGACGCAAAAGAAGCCGTGTCATCGCTCCTTATCGGCAGCACATCACCGCAAGCTATAGTTGACACCTTAGAATTACGATTCGGCAGACCAGAGTGTATAATTAATAAATTAACAACTCAACTCAAGAAAATTCACCCACTCCCGATTGCATACCACACGGAGATCGTGAATTTCTCCATAAAAGTAAAAAACTACGTCACGGCTGTTAAAGCTATTAAGTTGCAGGAATACCTACAAAGTCCAGAAACGACGTCTTTAATACTTTCAAAGTTACCGCCCGCCCTTATCAATAAATGGGCTGAGTATACCTACGAGAGACAGGATAGTTCTATACCTAAACTAGAAATACTATCGGAGTTTTTATATAGAGAAGCCACTATCGTCGCTACCTCAGGTGTGAGTTACATACATACTCAGAACGACGTAAGGAAGAAATACGATAATAATAATATAAAAACTCATTCAGTGTTAGCGTGCACTACTACTTCCGACAATAATAAATTTTGTAAGTTTTGTCGAACCTCTCCGGAGCACGCTTTGGACAAGTGCGGCAAGTTCAAACGCGCTATGAGACGCGACCGATGGCAATTTGTACGTGCTAAACATCTGTGCTACAAGTGCTTGAGCGCACGGCATAATGAACCCGCCACGTGCAGCGCTCCTGACTGCAGCGAGTGTGGACATCCACATCATCATCTTCTTTACTGGACGAAGCCTACCGCGCAAGCAGCAGCGTCCACGCAGCCAGCGACGGCGCCTCCCGCGGTGGCAGCAGAGACGGCGCGCCCATCGACGCCCGACGAGACGCGCCACGAGGATACCGTTGCCCACAACAGTGCGTCCACTAGTGTTAGTGTGTCAGTGCCTAAAGTGTTATTAAAAATAGTGCCGGTTACCGTTCATGGACCTAAAGACAATATTCACACACACGCGTTGCTCGACGACGGTGCCACCGTGACACTGATATCTGCTGATCTTGCTGATCAGGTGGGACTCCACGGTAAGACAGTCACCATGCGCGCCCGCAGTGCATGGGACTCCGGCGAGCTCGTGTGCCAAACAGAAAACGTAAGTTTTGACATTTCTAATAAGAAGGGCGAACGTTTTAATTTGTGTGCTCGAAAGATGAAAGAACTTAATTTACCTATTCAACGATTATCTTGTATGGACTTTAGTAACTATTCTGATTATATTGACTACGACTTGTGCAAGTGTGACGCACAACCTAAGCTGTTAATAGGACAGGATAATTATAATCTTATTTCTCCTATCTTGTGTTTAAAAGGTAATAGGAAAAATGAACCTTATGTTACAAAGACACCGCTAGGATGGTGTGTACACGGTGTTGTAAATAACGTAAACATTATGAACATGTCAGCTGATCGTAATGATAGTGATGACAGCGCGCAACATTGTTGTGATTCTGAGTTGAACGACTTAGTAAGAAAATCTTTTTCGTTAGAGTCAATAGGTATAACCAACCAACCGCGACAGAATGCGGACGAATTACGCGCTATCACCATACTTAATAACACATGTGAATTAGTTGATAATCAATGGTTTATAGAAATGCCTTGGAAATATGATAACTTTGTCATGCCTGATTCCTATCATAACGCCTGTAATCGGTTAAAATCAATCGAGAGAAAAATGTCAGCCGACAACACTTATGCGTCGCGTTACCGGGACCGTATCCAGCATTTATTTGCAAATAATTACGCCAGGAGGCTAAACGAGGGGGAGTCTAGCGACCACATTTGGTACCTACCGCATTTCGGGGTCGATAACCCCAATAAGAAGAAGTTACGTTTAGTTTTCGACGCAGCTGCGAAAACGCAGGGATGTTCTCTTAATGATTTTTTATTGACAGGCCCGGACTTATTGCAGTCTTTATTTGGAATTATGTTTAGATTTAGAGAAAATCAAATTGGAATTATTGCAGATATTAAAGATATGTTTCTTCGAATTAAAGTAAAAGAAAAGGATCAACATGCACTTAGGTTTTTATTTACGGATCAAGCCACTAAGGCCGTTAAAAAATATGCTATGACGTCATTAATATTTGGTGCGAACTGCTCGCCTTTTATCGCGCAACATATTAAAAATAAAAATGCATTACGTTATAAGGATACTTATCCGACTGCTGTCGACGCTATATGCAAGCAACATTATATGGACGACTATATCGACAGTTTACCCGAAGTTGACCTTACAAAACAAATGATTAAGGAAGTCTCTTTCATTCACCAGCAGGGTGGATTTGAAATAAGAAACTGGGCTAGCAACATACCAGATGTTCTGGAAAATGTACCGAAGGAAGCTTTGAGTGACAGTGTCTGTTGCACCTTCGATAAAGATCAATCGGAAAGGACACTCGGTTTATTATGGTACCCTGCTAGCGACGAGTTAGGATTCGACTTGACCTTGAAACGTATACCAGCTGATGTCTTAAATTTAAAAAGAAGACCAACGAAGCGCGAATTTTTGTGTATTGTTATGTCTATTTTTGACATTCATGGTTATCTGATACCATTTACGATTAAAGGAAAAATAATAATGCGCGAAACTTGGAAAACAAATATAAAATGGGATGAGGAATTAAATGATCATTTAAATAACTTATTTCAGTGTTGGATAATTCAAGCTAAAAAGATAAATAATATTAGGATACCGCGTTGGTATTTTTGTGATAGTGATAAGGATAACAGCGCGACTAACGAAAACTTAGAACTACACGTATTTTGCGATGCGTCGCCGAGTGCCTACGCGACGGTCGCTTACTGGCGCAAGGAAACAAGCAGTGGACATATTGTTGTATCGTTTATCGCTAGTAAATCTAAAGTCACACCTACGAAATCGGTTTCGGTGCCGCGACTGGAACTACAGGGTGCTCTATTAGGATGCAAATTGGCAAATAGTATTAAAACGGAACATCGCATAAAAACAAATTCAGTTTACTATTGGACGGATTCAACTACTGTATTACACTGGATCAGAAATAATTGTAGAACATATAAAGTTTTTATCGCTAATCGTCTTGGAGAAATTGACGAACTTAGTAGGGCAGACGAGTGGCACTATGTGCCGACTGACGTCAACGTGGCAGATTTAGGTATTAAAGTAGTGACTACGTGCTTAGCAGCAACTCATCGTGGTTTACCGGTCCGTCATTTTTACATCAATCACGCTCTTGTTGGCCTCAGGAACCTGAAAATAAAATAAAAATTAACGAAGAAATATTAGAAAAGATTAATATAGTAAATGAAAATAATAGTGTAAACGACTTACCTGTACCGGAGCCAACTCGCTTCTCCAGTTGGTTGCGATTGCTTCGAACTGCTGGAACTGTATTGTTGTTCATAGATAAATGCAAGAAAATAAAAACAAATGGACTCACCGACGAGTTGATAAAACGAGCTGAAACATTATTGCTTCAGCACTCGCAAGCTACTGCTTTCTTCAGTGACATCTTGCTGTTGAAACAAAATAAAGAAATAAAACGCGATAGTAGACTACGCACTTTGACACCCATATTGGATGATACTGGACTACTACGTGTCGGTGGAAGAATTGGAGCAGCTAAGGATGTAGCGATGGACACAAAATCACCTGTAATCCTGGATGGACATGACCACGTGGCTCGACTCATTGTCAAGTATTATCACATCCGCGCTGGTCACGGATGCAACGAGTTGGTGGTCAACGAACTGCGTCAAAAATATTGGATGTTACGTCTACGTCCTACGGTACGTACAGTTGCGACCCAGTGCTTGTTCTGTCGCATCAGGAAAACTAACCCAAAACCGCCAAGACTGGGTGACCTGCCTGAAGGTAGACTTACGCATCACCAAAGACCGTTTACCGTTACCGGAGTCGACTTATTTGGACCAATAGAGGTCACAGTTGGAAGATCAAGACCAAAACGCTATGGTGTCTTGTTCACGTGTCTGACAGTACGCGCCGTGCATATTGAGGTCGTGCCGTCTCTCACTGCAGATTCTTTAATTATGGCTTTACGCAGAATGGCTGCTCGTAGAGGCTGGCCAAAGAAGATTTATTCTGACAACGGGACAAATATGCGCGGCGCAGAAATTGAGCTGAAGAAAGCTTATGACGCCGTAGACAAAAGTACTGTCATGAACGAAGCTCTGAACAATGGAGTTTCCTGGAGCTTCATTCCGCCAGCTAGCCCGCATATGGGAGGATCTTGGGAGCGGCTCGTGCGCAGTGTTAAAACCGGCCTTAGGGTGGTCCTGAAGGAGAGAGCTCCGCACGAAGAGACGCTGATTACTCTTTTAGCTGAAGTGGAGAATATGATCAACAGCCGGCCTCTCGGCCATGTTTCCGTGGACCCTCGGGACGACGAGACATTAACGCCGAATCACTTTCTCATTGTTCCGTATGGTGCCGGACGTAAAGAATTTCACCATCCCATGTCTTCCCGTGGGTGTCGTAAGAGGCGACTAAGGGACAAACCAGAGAATGGGCAGCAGCGTTCTCTGTGCTTCTATAACAACCATACTGCGGTCGCCAACCCGCCTGCCAAGCGTGGCGATTATGGCAAAACCCCCCCAATGAATAGCACAAATAAAAAATGGCCCCTGGTACCCGGCAGCTTGCCTACCCTCGACTACGGTAGCGGTCGAGGCTACGGCATGGCAAGGGGTGCTAAGAATCTCCGGACGAGATCCGGCTACCCCAACAATCATCGACGACTGGACCTGGCAACGTACAACACGCGCACACTTCGGAACGACGAGAAGGTCACCGAACTCGAGGAGGAATTGAGCAGGTTGCGATGGAGTATTATAGGGTTATCTGAAGTCCGAAGAGAGGGGGAGGACTCGATAATCCTCAAATCCGGTAACCTGCTCTATTTCCGAGAAGGTGACCGGCAGTCCCAGGGTGGTGTCGGGTTTATCGTCCACAAGTCCCTTGTGAACAACGTGGTGAAGATCGAGAGTGTGTCGACCAGGGTGGCGTACCTTATACTCAGAATATCCTCAAGATATTCGCTGAAGGTCATACAGGTCTACGCCCCAACCTCGGCACACCCCGACGATGAGGTAGAGACCATGTATGAGGATATCTCCAGAGCCATGCATGGTTTCAAAACTCACTTCACCGTTGTCATGGGGGACTTCAACGCGAAACTGGGCAAACGGGACGAGGATGAGCTGCAAGTGGGGCAATTTGGAGTTGGACAACGGAACCACCGGGGTCACCTACTGGCCAGTTTTATGGAGAAGGAGGGCCTCTATATGATGAACTCCTTCTTCAAAAAGCGTGAACACAGGAAGTGGACCTGGCAGAGCCCCGATGGTGCAACAAAAAATGAGATCGACTTCATCATGTCAACCAAGAAGCAAATGTTCAATGATGTCTCTGTGATCAATTCGGTAAAAACCGGGAGCGATCACCGCATGGTAAGAGGCACATTGAACATTAATATTAAGCTTGAAAGGTCTCGACTGATGAAGTCCACGCTCCGGCCAGCACAGATCCAAGTCCAAAACCCCGAGAGCTTTCAGCTCGAACTCCAGAATCGTTTCGAGTGCCTAGGGAGCTCCGTGGATGAATATAGCAACGGGTTCGTGGAAGCTGTCCATACGGTCGGGTCTAAGTTTTTCAAGACCCGTCGTACAGATAGAAACAAAAAGCTCTCTGATCACACCCTCAAGCTTATGAAGGAGAGGCGTGAGATGATCCTGCAGTCTTCAGATGAGGCGTGCAAATACCGGCAGCTCAATAGACAGATCTCTAAATCCTTGAAAAGAGACCTCCGCCGCTTCAATACCGAGCGTATTAAAGACGCTATCGAGCGAAATAAAGGCTCCAAGGTGTTCTCCAGGGATCTGGCTATTGGGCAGAGCCAACTCACGAAACTGAAGACCGACGATGGCAGGATCGTATCCGCCAAACCGGAGCTTCTCAGGGAGATCGAGACATTCTATGGGCAGTTGTACACTTCGATCAGCAAGCCCGTTGCGAGTCTAGCAAACGACCCAAGAGCTAGATTGACCCGACACTATACCGAAGATATCCCGGACGTCAGCCTGTACGAGATTAGGATGGCTCTGAAACAGCTGAAAAACAACAAGGCGCCGGGTGATGACGGAATTACGGCCGAACTCCTGAAGGCGGGTGGAAAACCGGTCCTTAGGGCCCTTCAGAAGCTGTTTGATTCCGTCATACTCGAGGGCAAAACGCCACAGGCATGGTGCAGGGGTGTGGTGGTACTCTTCTTCAAGAAGGGCGACAATGCCCGGTTGAAGAACTATAGGCCCATCTCACTTCTTAGCCATGTCTACAAGTTGTTTTCAAGAGTCATCACGAATCGACTCGCGCGCAGGTTTGACGATTTCCAGCCCCCCGAACAAGCCGGATTCCGAAAAGGCTTTAGCACCGTAGACCACATACATACGCTGCGGCAGGTTATACAGAAGACCGAAGAATATAATCTGCCTCTCTGTTTAGCGTTTGTGGACTACGAGAAAGCCTTCGATTCGATCGAGACTTGGGCTGTACTGCAGTCTCTCCAACGGTGCCAGATCGACTACCGGTATATTGAGGTGTTGAAGTGTTTGTACAAAAACGCCACCATGTCAGTCCGTCTTCAGGATCAGACCTCGAAACCAATCCTTCTCCAGCGCGGCGTGAGACAGGGAGACGTCATTTCTCCGAAACTGTTCACTGCTGCGCTGGAGGATGTCTTCAAGGTTCTGGACTGGAGTGGGCTGGGCATCAACGTTAATGGCGAGTACATTACTCACCTTCGGTTTGCCGACGACATCGTGGTCATGGCTGAGACCATGGAGAGCCTCAGTAAAATGCTCGATGACCTCAGTAGAGCTTCCGAAAGAGTGGGTCTTAAAATGAACATGGACAAAACCAAGATCATGGTGAATGCCCATGTAACACCCACTCCTATCAAGGTCGGAGACTCTACTCTCGAAGTTGTAGACGATTATGTCTACCTGGGACAAACGGTCCAGTTGGGTAGGTCCAATTTCGAGAAAGAGGTCAACCGTCGAATCCGACTCGGCTGGGCGGCGTTCGGGAAGTTGCGTGGTATCTTCTCGTCCAATTTACCGCAGTGTCTCAAGACAAAAGTCTATGACCAGTGTGTGTTGCCAGTGATCACCTATGGGACCGAGACGTGGTCGCTCACAATGGGCCTTATCAGAAAGCTCAAAGTCACCCAAAGGGCAATGGAGAGGGCTATGCTCGGAATTTCCTTGCGTGATCACGTCAGGAATGATGATATCCGCAGGAGAACCAAAGTTACCGACATAGCCCGAAAAATTGCCAAACTTAAGTGGCAGTGGGCAGGGCACATTGCTCGCAGAACGGATGGCCGATGGGGCCGAAAGGTTCTGGAATGGCGACCGCGAACCGGAAGACGATACGTTGGAAGGCCTCCCACTAGGTGGACTGATGACCTGGTTAAGGTTGCGGGAAGGCGCTGGATGCGAGACGCACGGGATCGGTCAATGTGGCGACGCCTGGGGGAGGCCTATGTCCAGCAGTGGACGTCTTTCGGCTGAAATGATGATGATGATGACTTTCTCATTGGTTCGTCATCTAATTTACCTAACGCAGGAGTGTTTACGGACAAAGATCTCTGTCTACGAAAACAATGGCGTATTTCTCAGCGCCTGGCGGACCATTTCTGGGCCAGATGGGTAAAGGAGGTGCTCCCCGATCTAGTACCGCGCCGAAAATGGAGAGACGAAGGTGCACAATTGAAGATCGGTGATATGGTAGTTATAGTTGACCCTAACTCCCCCCGTAACTGCTGGCCTAAAGGTATCGTACAATCCGTGTACCCCGGCGCTGACGGACGCGTAGGGTTGTCGACGTTAGGACTAAAAATGGCATACTTAAACGTCCTGCCGCCAGGTTAGCAATATTTTAAATTTTATTTGTTTAATGTTTTACTTTAGGTTATCGATTTGAGTGTCGTGTCGACACTGAGGGGGAGAATGTTACGTACGGAAATGTAATATTATTGTTTTGTCTGTGGTAAGGGTAGGCATTTTATTCAGCCAACATTTATACGCGCGCGATGCTCTCGCGCCCTCCGGGCCCCTCCCTTTTTTCAGTCTGCTTTGAACCACCGAAGTGTACGCGCACGGCGCGCGCTCCGCGAACCGTTCAATACGGCGTCGCCGCGAAGTCTCAGTTACTATTGTTACTAAGCGAATGAACTGTCTACCCGACTAATCACGTACTGCGTGCTGTACGCAACAATGTCTATAATGTGTTTTATAAAAATAAACTTCCCTGTATTTTTGCAGATATAGATGTGCGTGTTTAAACTAGAAATACATAAGCATGTACTACTTACCAATGTATTGAAACAGTCAGTCCCCGGCTTCGGACCTCCTCCGGGAGTTGTGCTACCTTGCAGAGGGCCTGAAAAACAAATCATAAAATTTAACACATGACATCACGTCTGTTTTCGCTAAGGTTAGGCAGAGATGCCATTTGCGAATGGATGACTAGAATCATTTTTATTTTTTGAATATTAACTTTGACATTCATAAGACCCGTTTATTGGTTTAATTGAAATAAATGATTTGGCTTTGACGCGCCCTCTCAGACACTATGGCTTCGCAAATACGGGGAATTGAACTCAAATATGAAGATAATGAGAATAATTAAATCACTAAAAAATAAAAAGAGCTTTGGTTATGACGGGATTTCCACTCAAGTCATAAAATTTGTTGCTAATAGTATAGCTGGCCCTTTATCTCCTATTATTAACGTTATATCATCAGGAACATTTCCTGACAAATTATAAACTGTAATTAAAAAACCAATTCATAAAAAGAACAGTAAGGATGTTGTCGAACTATAGGCAACAGCATATAGCTTTACTATCCATTTTTTCTAAAATAATATCTTTCCTGACCAAATATAATATATGTCATGAGCAATAAGGGTTCAGGAAAAATAGGAATGGGAATTTTTAACCTGTTAAATACTATTATGTCGAATGCTGATATTAAAACGCCTATATGTGCTATATACAGATATGACGAAAGCGTTCGATTATGTCTACCATAACATACTGCTTCAAAAACTAAACGCCTATGGCATTCGAGGTAATATATTGAACCTAATAAAAACATATTTTACGGTCGTAAACAGATGACAGAAATTAACAAAGTATGCGTCAAGTCAAAATTAGAACGAAAATACGTGTCTTCCAATAGATACCCCAGGGAAGCGTTCTTGTCTCCGTTATTTTTAATTAACATTAACGACCCCCCCGCGCCAAATCCACCATCCCATGGTACTGTTTGCCGACGATAGTACAGCACTCTTAAATTGCGACACTAATGAAAATTATGACAATGATATAAACTACACCATTAAACTTATAATAAATTGGCTAAATACTAACAACTTGCAAATAAACATACAAAAAACAAAAATAATGCATTTTTACCAATGAATTCGTATCAACGATCTAAATATGAATTATAATAGTCAAAATGTGGACAGAGTAGATGTTACAAAATTTCTAGGAATTTTAATTGACAGTCAACTGACATGGAAGACACAGGCAGAAGAAATCTGAAAAAACTTAGCGCATCTACTTATGCACTTTATAATCTCAATAAAAAGGTAATATCAAAACAGTATTACTAGTATATCATAGTCTTGTCATTTCTATTTTAAGGATTGGTTTTATATATTGGGGCAATTTTACCAAAAGAGAGAGTATCTATAAGGCCCAAAAACGCTGCCTACAAGCAATATTTGGTTTGAGAGTTACTGACAGCTGTGTCCCAATTTCAAAAGTCATAATTTGTTGACATTGCCGTGCCTTTACATTTTAGAAATTGCTCTTTTTGTTAAATGTAATCGACATCTATTTTTGACTTTATCGGAAAGCAGAGGCCGAAATGTAACTTTGCGATCTCAATACAAAAACTTGTTACGCTTTATAGGACTGCTTTGTTGAGGAAAAGTATTTTTGGTATGGCACCGGTTATTTTTAACCACATTCCTAATTCCATAAAAGAGGAATCAGTAACAACTTTCAAAAAGAAACTAACTATACTTTTATTAAATAAATGTTACTATTCCGTGTCGGATTTTCTAGATCATAAATTTTAGTTGTGTTGTGTATCAATGTTTCTATGTTTATGTTTGTATGTTTGATGATAAACTGCATCAATGTTTGCATGCCAAAATGGTAGAATGTAAAGGATTCTTAATATGATTGTAAACACTCTATTGTAAATACCTGGTTTCTGAGCAAATAAATAGTATTCTATTCTATTCAAATATTGCGGCTATCATTTTGACATTCAAAAGAGCCGTTTATTGGTTAATTGAAACTAATGATTTGACTTTGACACGCCGCGCGTCCAACTATTACAGAGCTATGCATGAACTACGTAGAGCCTGCAGAAAAGCTCCCAGCGGGCCATAAACTGCCATGGCCCATCTGGAAATCTTTAAACCGGCTACGATGCGACGTGGGCCGCTGCATAAGCTTGGCAGATGCAGGTACTCTAATCAGCCACAATATGACCGCGGAACTGGGGTGTCTTGCTTCTTATGCAAACCCACCTGCACCATGCGAGGCCAGCGCTAATTCTATCAACATGGCTGGGTACTGGTCGAACGTTCATAAATAAGAAGAAATCGTCAACACGAAGCAGTTACCTTTAGCGAACAGTTTGTGCACCTGATGAGCTCGCTCGGTACATTTCCACATGGTCAGCGTTCCGCCAGCGATCAGCAAGGAGTCCGTGTCTTCTCGCTGGCACCACGTTATTGATACTGCAACAAAATTCCCTTTTAATTTGAAAATGATGAGAACATCAAGTTTCGTTCTAAAAAAACATACATAACATCACGTCTGTTTTGCCTGAAGGGTGGCTATATGGTCGATGAGGTGCACCTATAGTACCTACACCCACATTTCACCAGATGTTAAGTCCCATGTAATAGGGGACGAGCCCATTGCCATCCATGCCAGACTCTGAGCTGCTACTGACAAATTGCAGAAGGAAAACGCAATAATAATATTTTGATTGACTGCTGCGCTGCGTGTAGCGGTTTCGATTCCCGCACCGAACTATATTTGTATGACCTACAGATAGTTTTTCTGTCTCTGGGTGTTTGTGTATGTGAGTTTATATGTTTGTAAACGCACCCACGATACAGGAAGAAAGCCCTAGTGTGGGGCAACGTTTCTTTAAAGAAAAATAATATTTATATATGTCGGGTTTAGTCAATACTACGGACGTCAAAACAAATCGCAAGCACGCCGTCTGGCGGCAAAGCAAGAACAACTACGCATTGGCGCGCTTTTACCAAGCGCTTGCGCGGTGGGGACGGTGGCATAGAGCAGTCAAGTACTGACGACAGCCTCAGAGCCAAGACGTCGTAGAATCAGTGTCGATCCGTAATATTAGTAAACAGGATTGTAACCTGAATATTTGAATAAACCCAGTGTATCGAATAATTTCTGATATTTCATTTGCACGATTGTACCCAACGACCTGCCCACACACGATGTCTTAACCTAAGGGAATACATCCTGACTTCCCGATGGTTTGCATCTATCGGCCAGCCTTGATGCGACATATATATAAATAAATATTAATACTTTCTAATCAAAAAATTAAATTGACTTCCAAAAAACTCTACAAAGCAAAAAAAATATAAGTTTTAAAACTAAACCCCGACTACTGAAAAATCACGCTCTAAAAAGACATAAAATACATTCTGTAAATATATATATATGTCGCAGTAAGATAGATGAAGCCGTAATATAGTTATATCCCTAGGGATATAATTATATACCGTAGCATAGCTATACGAAAGCGATTCATTACTATCTCACTAGGAATATAGTTATAAAACCGTCCAAGTTTAGTGATATACTTATATTACTAGATTAAGTTCAGTGTTATAAATATATTACTTGATTAAGCTTAGTGAAATAGAAATCTACCATATATAATTAAATAAAACAATATTATATTGGTTTTATCTTTATTAAAAATCAACTTTATATATCCTGCAGTTAGTTACAATACTTTGTGACATTAACACGTATTAAAGTAATTTCAATTATAATTAAAACGATCATATTTTTTGGAATTTAAACATTAACAATACAATTAAAACTAATCAAACATTAAAAATCTTTTAAAGCTAATCAACAGTTTTGAGATGTCTTTATTTCTTATCAACTAAGTTGAGATCTTGGTTTCTTTAAAAGTATTTTTTAATTTTTGTTCAGACAAGAAGAGGAATCATGACATCTAGAATTACATAGCACTGAATGCTTCTTACAGGCACATCTTTTAGTAGAACACTGTATATTCGATTTTTTACAGGAACATTTTAAATAACCTTGGCCACCAAAGCGCGACAATTTTTGGCATATTTCTCTCAGTGACAAGTTTTCATTTGGTATAGGATCATTCAAAGTAATGTTCGAAAGCTGTATTGCATTTCTGGGTAACCAGTCTTTCAGGATACCAACTGATGTTCCAATTTTATGACTTTCATTTCGCTTTTCTAAAACTTTTCCTAATACATTTTTTTGATCCAATGGTCCCCGATCTATCTTTGGTATCTCTATAAGAACTGAAGATCCCACGTCAATGTCAGGAAATTTCTGTGATGAGTGGGTTTTCATTTTATGTGCGGCTTTTCTTAAGTTTTCAGCAGCTTTGTCTCTTTGGTCTTGAATGTTTTTTTCACTGTTGCATAAATAGCATAATAGTTGCGATCCGTAACCTTCATCACATGACGTTATTCCACAAATTACGTGAACGTTTTGTGCACAAGAGTAGCATGAATGTGCTCCTGTACATTCTTTGCCGCAAACTACACATAAAAGTAAAATTTGTTCTGCTGGCGCTCCCGATGCCGATTGTTGCAAGTTGACAGACTCGACAGGCAAGTCACGGTCGCAGGTTTCAATAGGCGCTGGCGCTGCTGATGAAGATGACGGTTGTTGCAAGTTGACAGACTCGACAGGCAAGTCACGGTCGCAGGTTTCAATAGGCGCTGGCGCTGCTGATGAAGATGACGGTTGTTGCAAGTTGACAGACTCGACAGGCAAGTCACGGTCGCAGGTTTCAATAGGCGCTGACGCTGCTGATGAAGATGACGGTTGTTGCAAGTTGACAGACTCGACAGGCAAGTCACGGTCGCAGGTTTCAATAGGCGCTGACGCTGCTGATGAAGATGACGGTTGTTGCAAGTTGACAGACTCGACAGGCAAGTCACGGTCGCAGGTTTCAATAGGCGCTGGCGCTACTGATGAAGATGACGGTTGTTGCAAGTTGACAGACTCGACAGGCAAGTCACGGTCGCAGGTTTCAATAGGCGCTGGCGCTGCTGATGAAGATGACGGTTGTTGCAAGTTGACAGACTCGACAGGCAAGTCACGGTCGCAGATTTCAATAGGCTCTGGCGCTGCTGATGAAGATGACGGTTGTGACGCCGATGAACAGGATGGTTGCTGCAAGTTAAGATAATCAACAGGTAATTCGTCATTATGTGCAGGTGTTGATAGGTGGCAGTGCCTGCCAGTGTTGGCAGGTGTTGCCGATGAACAAGATTGTTGTTGATTTAATATTTTCTCAAGATCTTCTTCAGTTCTTAGTTTACTAAGAAAATCAGCAGGCACTTGTGATGATAAACCAATTTGAGGATCTACTCCAAAAACAGCTTTGTATGGTGTTCTTTTTATAGTTCGATGAAAAGAGCAGTTTTTTTGGTACTGTACAAAGCGTATTCCAATCGACCAATTAGTAGAATTATTATCTTGTAGCCAAGCCTGTAACATGTTCTCCACATCTTGGTTCGCTCGCTCCACAGATCCTTGACTCGCTGGATGTCTAGGTCTTCCGTTAATTATTTTACAACTTGGCCACATTTGAACCAATTCCTTTATAATTGACGCTGTGAATTCTCGGCCGTTATCACTCTGAAGTATCTCAGGGCATCCAATATCCAAAAAAACTTTCAATAATTCCAATGCGACCTCTGCGGCGCGCTTGGAGGTTAAAGGTCGAAGAAACGAAAACTTTGTTGTGTGGTCTTGGTAATGAAGTATCCATTTATATTCTCTGTCTGGAGTTGACTGTAGGTCTATTAAATCTACTTGCCCTCGATTGTTAAATGAGTTCGAAATTATAGGTCGGACTACAATACCTTTCTTTGGAAACGCCTTCTTATTTTGGCACGTTACACACTGTTTTACGAAACTGATAACCACTGGTGTAGGTATAAAATATTGAGATTTTAAAGTATGTAACATTTTGTCACGACCACCATGTCCTGTGTTTTTATGAATTTCTGACAAAGCATTGTAATATTCTTCGGAGGGCAAAATTTTTATAATAGGATCAGAAGTCGATTTTCGTTTCAAAGCTAAATACTTTTCTCCTCCTACCTGCATTACGTCATAATGGTTTGCATAAAAATGATGGTTAGGATTTCTCTTTACATTAAGCCGAGGCGCTGCTTCATACTCTTCTATGTAATTTATTACTTCACTTATTCTTTGCCGCGTCCACTCTGGTTTTTTGCATCTCGCATTGTAAAATAGACAAAGTTCCTGTTCAAAACGTCGCCTTGCATTAATTTCTTCATCTTTATCCATAGCTGGCACAAGTAATTAGCAATGATAAAACGAATATATAACAAATATTAAGGAAACGTAGCGACAATTAAATGAACATGCACGAAAACTAGACGTGAACGCCGAACAACTGTTATCGGCCGACTGACTGCGGAGTGGGGAGCGCGTAAACACAACGAACCCCTCCCCCGCCGCGGGGGAGGCGGCGCGCCGCCTGCGCCGCACACTCCGAAAGCTATTTCACTAAACTTAATCTAGTAATATAAGTATGTCACTAAACTTGGACGGTTTTATAACTATATTCCTAGTGAGATAGTAATGAATCGCTTTCGTATAACCATGTTACGGTATATAATTATATCCCTAGGGATATAACTATATTACGTCTTCATCTATCTTACTGCGACATATATACGACCACGATCATCATCTACGGAATAGTTTGTACAAATCAATTTCAGATAAGAATATTTTCTTGTTTCATACTTTTTAGAGCGTGATTTTTCAGTAGTCTGGTTTTAGTTTTTGAACTTATTTTTATTTAAAGTATTTTGGGAATTTTGTAGAGCCACATCTCATTTTGTTTAGGGTTTGTTGTTTTACTTGTATCTAGATAATGCATAAGTTACAAGAGTGGAATGTGAATAATTAAAATTAAAGTTTAAATAACTTTCTTTTTTGAAGTCGGTTTCTTTGGTACCTATAGTTTTCGTTTTTCGACACCGACTTTATATATCTTTTTTAGTTTTGGTACCTCAAATTACCATGAAAATCATTTATAGCCAAAGTACATCTCATGACAATTCCAATAAGCCCAAACAAGAGTAGGATACATTGTTTTATTTCGAAGTTCCAGTCCTTACCTTCCGGCACCATCATCAGATCATTCGACGGTACCATAAAAAAATACAGTCCCTTTTTTCTTTCTGACCTGACTGCCGAACATTTTTTTCCGAATCGGGTACATTTAAACATATAAGTGTTATATATTTTTACAATTAACTCTTAAAACCCTTTATTTTGATACCCTACACCAGCCTTTCCCAAAGTGAAGACAAAAAAATGGAGGCGTTGTGTAGAGGCTTGGGGGTGATTTGTAATTTCATTTAGCTAGGAGGCCTCTAAGACACCGACTGCATGAGCTCTCGACTTTCAACTACGACTTGTGAACATCAACTAATATTTTAGTTAAGAGATTGCTCAAACTCAGTTCGATATTTCTCTCCGCGTAGTTCATATATCTGTCCTGTTTTATTGAATATATAAAATAAAAATCGTGTCAAGCGGTCGCTCCGTTTTTAAGTAGGTGAAAAATGGGGGCGCTAAAAAATAATTTATTCTCAAAGTGGGCAGTAGACAAAATAAGTTTGGGAACCCCTGGTACAAGAGAGGTTCAGAAGAAAAAAAAATTGGGACATTACAATGTAACGCCCAAAAGCTGCCATTTCTCTATTTGCCAACTTTACGTTATTAAGCATGACAGTGTACCTGATAAGTTGCTTGAAAGTCAATGGGAGGATATTGGGCAAGGATCTCAAAATTTAATATTGGATAGTGTTAATGATAATGTAACAGATACTGCTCATTCAGAAGTCATTCCTGAGAGTAGAACGAGATCAGGTAGAGTCACTAAAATGCCATTGTATTTAAAAGAATATGAGTTGACTTAAATGCTAGATTTATTTATTTATTTATTATATTCTTTATTGTACACCACACAAATATATATACAGGACAAAAAATCATAAAAGCAAGTGTACAATGGGCGGTCTTATCGCACAGGGCAATCTCTTACAGACAACCTTTATGACCTAGATGTAAACTGTTTATCTTTATGGGGGATGTTTGATATGATTATTTGTCTAGATGTTTATGAGATCTGTGGAACACGCGTTGGTTGCATGTGGCAACACAGCGAGACTGGTGACTGGTCAGTAAAAACATGTAAACTAAAATACAGAGTTTATATAATTAGTAACTTGGTGTTTAACTTAAATAAATATTCCCGAGAATCTTATATTGGTCAGAACAGAGAGAGTATTATGAACCTGATTATGAAACAGATTTGCAATGTCATGTAAATTTAATCTATTCAAATTTAGCTATCAGTGAAGAATATAACACAAGATTGTGTCAAGCTACTAATTTAGATGAAAGTATGCTAATTTAAAAAAAATACTATCAAGAAGGATGGCCTAGTAGCAAGAATAACGTTAATTCTATGTTAAAACCTTATTGGAATTTTCAAAATGAGAATAATGTCATAAATAACTTATTGTTCAAGATGTTGGCAACACTACGACCGGTAGCAGCTATGCAGCGCCCCTACCGGACGAGAGTGGCAGCATACTTGAATCCCCAACCCTTCCCGTCCGACACAGGATTATAAAAGGACGCACACGAGCTGCGCGCGTCGATTATTATTTGAAAATTAGTCTGATAACTATCAACTTGTAAATTTTATTAAAGTACTAAGCTGTTAATTGTGGGAGGCTTAGTTTACTTCTAATCGACCTATTCCTCAAAACCTGCCTTCAGTTAGTTTAAATCAGAAGTGAGCATCCACGTCCTAAATTGGGTAAAAATAAGGGTAAGAAACGCGCACCTTCTTCGAGCTCCAGCAGCAGCAGCAGTGCGAGGACTCCGTCACTATCGCCCACTAATAGGCGAAGAAAGGGACGAAAGGTATCTCGCAAAAATGATCAGCTGACTGTGAGTACAAACACCATTACTCTACATAATATGATTCCTGCATTTGACCCGTTAAAAGATAATATTACTGCATGGCTAAAGATAATAGAATCCTAGGCAAAGACATTCTTTTGGGCCGATAGTACCATCCGTTATCAGGCTTTCAATAAATTGTCAGGCTCGTCAAAACTGTGGTACGATTCATTATTACGCCATGACCATACGTGAACCATGTGGAGGTGGAAGGATTGGAGCGATAAAATGTGATCAACGTTTCAAGTAAAAAGTAATATGTTTGAGTTGCTTAAGAATATTATGGACGGTAAACTAACAGAAAATCAGTCCTTGTACGCGTTCTATTTCGAACAAAAATCGAAAATTGATAACCTTTGCCTGAATTTCTCAGAAGATGATATTATATCGATCATTTTAGGGAACATAGGTGACAGTAACATTAGTGCCTCAGTAGAAGCTAGCAATTTTAAGTCTTGCGAAAGTTTGGCAGGTTTTTTGTATAACCGAGTTTACAAATCAAAATCCGGAACGAAACAAGTTATACATTTAAATTTAAGTCGCGATAACACTAGAACACATTCATCCACACAAAATCATGCTTCGAACTCACATATACCCAACACTTCAAATACTTCAATCAGTCAAATGCCCATAACTTATAATAAACAACAAGTTTGGAGCACTTCTCAAAATCGTAAACCCTGCGAATGTTTTAATTGTGGCGGAAATCACAAACGAATAAATTGTAATGTCAATTGTGAGTTTTGTGGGAGACGCGGACATGCCGAAACTACTTGTTTTCACAAAAAGAATACTTCTGTTGCCGAGAAAACAGATAAACAAGAAACAAAATGAGTCTCTGTGCCCGACTTTAGAGATAAATTCTTTTTTTAAATATCCACATTAATGGGTTTGTACATAGCGCATTTATTGGTACGAGTAGTAGCTGTTCTATTATTACCGAAAACATAGCTAGGTAGTTCTCAATTCCAATAGTAACTCTAACAACCCCAGTGACCTTGCAAGGATTTTCTAACGACAGCATAAAAACCGATAATACAATAGTTCAAGTGAATATTAAAGTAGATTCGATTAGTCTAGAGAATATTGAGTTCTATGTTTACATATTGATAGGCAGAAATATAACAGAATGAAACGACATAATGTATTCGCGAGTAGGTAATCACTTGAAGTTTGATTATGCTGCGGGTTTTCAAAATTTTTGCAAGACTTTGAAAGTAACTGATTTTGAATTCGATTTGGATTCTAATCACAGTGAGTTAATGACTATGTTCAGAAAATATAGTGGTTGTATTGCATCTACTGTGCAGGAGTTAGGCAAAGTTAACTGTCACGAAATGGAAATCTGTCTTAGCGATTCTAAACCGATTCAGTCTCGTCCGTATAGAGCTTCAACAACCGGAGACGAGAAGAAATACCATTCGTTTGAACTTGAGCTTCTAGCCATAGTTTCATCATTACAAAAGTTTAGGCTGTATCTTTTGGGTTCCACTTTTCGAATAGTTACTGATTGAAATGCGGTGAGGTACGCATTCACAAAAAAAAAAAAACCCACGAATTGCAGGTTGGGTTCTTTCCACTCAAGAGCTTTCATTCGAAATAATACATAGAGAGGGCACGCGTTTGCAGCATGTAGATGCGCTAAGCCGCAATCTTGTAAACAGTGGCGAGCGGTCAGAGTTAGACATAACGGAGTCTGATTGGTTACTTTCAGTACAACTTCAAGACCCAAATTTGGTAAAAAAAAAAACTTGAATCTGGCGAAATTGATGGTCACAAGGACATTTTCAATGATTATGTGCTGTTAGGGAACAAAGTATATAGATGTACTAATCAAGGTCGACGATGGGTTATACCGAAACAATGCATCTGTTATATAATTAGGTGTAATCCAGATGATCTAGGACTTTTCAGCCTCGATAATAGTACATTGTGTATTAAGGGCGGTATGTAAGGAATTACGACCGAGGCTCTAGTAGAAGCCCGAAGTCGAAAACTGAGGGCTTTCTGAGTCGAGGTTCGTAATTCCCGTACCGCCCGTAATACTCGTACACACAATGTTTTTCATGACATTTGCGAGTAATAATTATAAATTATAGCTTTAATACACAAGTCAGCACAGCTGTTATTACGAAATACGTGAACCTTTTTTTTAAGGACGCTGTTACATTTTCGACGAACTCAAATTTAGGTATCTAGTCGCACACAGCAACATTACGCGCACGCACTCATTGAAACTACTGAGCGCTCGATTTTATACACCACTCAAATAATATTGGTCCTTGATATTATTTTTTTATTTTATCGAAGTTGATTCAGGAAGGTCAGTTGGCACTTTGAATATGCATTTGGTAACTATTAAAAACCGTCGTCGTAAAAAGTAGGTTATTATTTTCAACCGACTTCAAAAAAAGGAGGTTCTCTATCTATTCGACCCGAATGTATCCGCAATTTTCTTAAAAACTACTGATCCGATACTGATCGGGTTTTCGTCGATACATGTATGTGTTTTCAGGGAAGGTTTTATTGGGTCTCCCTTGTTTTACCGAAAAGAAATTGCCAAATTATCACTTCCCAAACAAATTTTCGCATAACTTCATTTGCCAAATTATTACTTACCAAACAATCTCTTTACAAATAATTGTTACGAAAACCTATGTTTGGCAAGTGAACGTTTGAACAATAACTTGTTCACCAACTAGTACTTTTACCATTTTTTATCTAGTCAAATATTTCAGTTGGTATAACATATTTTACGCAAAATTAAATAAGCCAAATATTTGGTGTCGTCAGTTTTAAACTTACCATTTCTGTTTAGTCGATTGCGTAGCCAATGACAAAAATTTTGCATCTATATGTTAGTTGCACAGATTATACAAATTAAATTACAATGTGTAAATAAGTGGGTAGTAGGTAAATCATAAATGTCGCGCGATGTGGGTAAGTCATGCAAAACACTATCACTGTGTTTTGTAGCGGAAGTTTATTGAGATTGTTACGATATATTATTTTGTAGATAATTGTTGTTAAAAGTATAACGTAAATAAAGTTTACGATGAGTGAATGTAGTGATGAGTGTGAAATTTTTAAATCTACACGAGGTTGTGTAAAGTTGTTTCGAAACGGATTTACATATGAAAATAATAACAAAGTGAATGATACCTATTATTGGTACTGTGAGTACAGGAAAAATAAATTGTTTAAATGTACTGCATCCCAACAAACTACACTAAAAGATGGGATTCATAAGGTATTAAAGAGCAATGAAATTCACAATCATGAACCAAATCCTGGGAGAAAAATAACCAGTGACCTTATAGAAAAGATCAAAAGTGAGGTTTCATCTGGAACAAAAATATGCAAAATAATACAAAATAACAAAGCAAATGCTCCTTTGGACGTTGTAGATAACTTGCCTTCAACTTCGGCTCTAAAGCAGAGGATGTATCGACTACGAAAAAAACAAGAAGTAACAATAGAACCAACTGATGTACATTTCCAGCTAAAGGAGAATGCCCATGGACAGTACTTTCAAAAAAAGATTTGTGTCACAATCATTTCTGGACAATAAATTAAACAAAAATATTTCAAGTATTTTGACTTCTTTTCTAAAAGATGAAAGAAGTGGGGTTAATTTTCTTGAATTAATAAGTATTTAACTTCCGTTTCTCAGCTCAAACATATTCCGCCATTTATATTAGGGTTGAGGCATGTTGACATGATCTGACATCGATTAATTGAAGCATCGTTTTTTTTATAATCTATCTGAAACACTGAATCGATCCAAGGATCTCCTGTATCGAACCTGAATCGGTTTAATGTCAAGAACTAATTGATTTTGAAATTGGTTTGATTTACTAGTTTAATGCAAACCAAGATAACAAATGAATCATGTTTTTAGAAATCGATTATATTACCGGTTTGGTAACATGCCTATTACTGTCAGACATTTCATTTGACAGTGACAGTCATGTGACAGTAGTCGTCTTTTCATTTGATTTGTTTCTATGTTTTTCTTTGCGTCGAGTTGGGTTAGATTAAGATTAGATTAAGACGGGCTGGTGTCCGCAACTCCACGTCTAAGCGCGTATTTTGCGTAAAAGTTGGGTTACTTAACACTTATCTTATCAATACAACACCGCCGTGTGTTTATGAAAATAGTGCTTAATAGGACAGGACTTTATTTTTGTGATTTCCGACATGGCTACGGCTCGAAGTTGGTGTCTCAAATGTTCTTTGATGTTGGCACCATATATATATGCGCAGACATAATATAATGCTGCATTTTTGCATTTAAATTACTGATAATATATTGACCATATTACGGGCTTGGATCTACACCGGTAAGTAAGAATAACATTGTATGTCTTACCAGCACTTGAACAAATGTCTAACGAATGCAAATCTTAAATATGCTGGCATAGAGTCAATATTGCTGTGAATCTACTATAACCTGAAAAGGAACATATTTTGTTCAATATCTCTTAACTCCCGCGATGAAAATTGACTAAAGTTGGTACGTGTAATTAATTAAGGTAATATGATCAAATAAAGGTTTTTTTATCAGGACACGTAAATGTTTCGGTCAGTACATTTCTCCATACAAAATGGGCATTCTCCTTTATCACAAACATCTATCAAGGGTGTAAATTTCATAATAAAAGATAAAACTTATGATGAAAATAGAAGAATATTGGTAATGTCAACACTAAGTTTAATGACCACTTTAAGTCACAGTTCATACTGGATTTAGACGGAACCTTTAAAGTGGCACCAAATATCTTTAAACAATTATACACTATACATGGCAATGTATTATCTGATAACAATAAAACATTTCCACTTTGTTTTTGTATGTGTACCAACAAGGATAAACGTACGTATGACTTAATGTTCGAATTAATAATGCAATACGGAAATGAAAATAATATTGACATGACGCCAAAAGTCTGTATATTAGATTTCGAAAAGGCAGCCATTTCAAGCATAAGATCTAACTTTGAAGACGTTTTATTACAAGGGTGCTTTTTCCACTTGGGACAAATTCTAAACAGGTAATAATAATGTTATTATAATTATATTATTTCTCTCGATAGCCTCCTAAAAATAATCTCTTTTTTCCATATTTTTTTCTATATAATCTAGTCGTTTCTGGCACTCGCCGGCCGCTGCCGCGGCACCGCTCGCTACGCTCGCTCGGCTCGTGCGTAGGTGGTCACAGTTTTAACCTAACCTAACCTAACCATTTTTTTTAAATTAATAACCTACTGTAACTAGTTCCATAAATAACCTATTGTCCATAAATTTGACTTGTTTCAGACAAATTCAAGCACATAAGCTTACAAAGAAATACGCAAATGACATCAAATTTAACAAACAAGTAAAATGTTTACTGGCTTTAAGTTATTTGCCAGAAAATGAAATCATTCTATATTTTAACAAGCTAATAGAAGGTATAGAAGATTCTGATTGGAAGCAAATCGCGAATTGGTTTGACGAAAATTATGTTAGCGGATCATGGAACACGCAACCGAAGTATCCACCAAGCTTTTGGAGTTGCCATGTTGTAAACGAAAGACAAATACCTAGAACTTCAAACTCAGCTGAGGCGTGGCATCGTAGAATAAACATTCTCATTGATAAACACCACCCTGGAGTGTATCGCTTAATTAAAGAATTAATAAATGAAGTTTCTTCAAATTTAGCTGACATTGAGATTATACTATCAGGTGAACCGCCACAAAAAAAGAAAAAAAAATATATGGATAAAGACGACAGAATTAATCGAGTTCTGCAACACAAGTCTGAATACTCCGAAATAAATCTGCTAATGTCCATTGCAAAAAATTTAAAATTGTAAGTTACAAATATTTTGTACTAGCTTTTGCTATTTTGTACTCGCGTTAATAAATGATTACCTATATTAAAATAAAATTGCATTTTTAATTATACAATTCCCAAAAAAATCTTATTTTTGCCTTTATATTTTTTGTCATAACAATTCATTTGACTAAACGTTTATTGTCTAAATATTGTTTGCTGTAATAAATCATTTGATTAAAGACCAAAAACCTTAATGACATTATCCTTGGTAACAATCTGCCAAGTAAACATTTGACCAAATGAAAATGTGCGTACTAAAATTATTCCAAATATTACATTGGTATAAAAAAAGGTTGCTAAAATTTGTTTGGGTAATGAAAATTTGGCAAAATCTTTTCGGCAAAACGGCAGGATCCCGGTTTTATTGTATAATTTATTAGGATCTGATAAAGATCTTCGGAGATAGACAATGGAACTCATCAATAACAAACAGCACATGACCTGCGATTACTGTGATCGTATGTTTATGTTTTGTTTTCACCATACCCTAATATAACATCACGCTCGTACGGTTTAAGAGGGTAAACAGATGTATTTCGTATAACCAATATGGGGTACCAACAAAAACTAAAACATGAAAAATAATAACTTTCCTGTGTCGAAAAACGAAAAACAATAGGTACCGACACCGACTACCAAAAAGAAAATTAGTATTCACTTTATTGTAGTAAGTAGGTATTTTTAAAAAAACGCTATGTGAAATAAGTCGATACCTAAAACAAAATAATTTCCGGTCACAAGGATTAAAAAATTACTTGAACATTTTGCATTTCTTGGAACATATAAAATATTTACATAATGAGCAGCAGCTAATGACATATTACCCAACATCCATGAAAACGACACCCATGACGAAAAGATGTAAAATTTTCGTCGGCGTCATCTTGTATTTTGATTTTGACCCCGTATTCGATATAAGCGACCCCAAAATCCATGAAAAGGACATTGTACGAGCAAACCCGTACATATCAATAGTATCATTTTTATGCTGACATCGACGCGCAGCGAATGAATAAAAATCACACATTAGAGTAAAAGTAGTAGTTGCATAGCATCGTTGTTGGGTTGACTCATTCGCCGCGGGTCGAGCCCTTGAAGGTATATCGTTGATTCGACATAGAGTTGACCGTGGTTCGCTGTGTCCCCGCATGGGGGCGCGGTGGGCGGGGTTTAAGGACGGGTTTTTCTATGGTCATTCTTCCGCGGAAAATCTTAACACCGCCATTCAGAAAATGACACGGAATGCACAACGCCATCTATCGAACAGATGCTATACAGGCGGTAAGAGTGGTGACGGAGAAGCATCGGCTCAATAAAGAGGATCTGCACCTCATCTTTATAGATCTGGAAAAGGCATTCGATAGGGTACCTCGCAGACTAGTTTGGCAAGCATTGAAAGCACAACATCTGCCGGATATATACATTAAACTAGTCCAAGACATGTACACTGACGTCCGTACGGGAGTCAAAAGTCCCGCAGGTCTGACAGAGGAGTTCGAGGTTGGGGTGGGAGTTCATCAGGGCTCTGCCCTTAGCCCGTTACTTTTCAACATTGTGATGGATTATGTTACTAAACATATCCAAGCGCCACTGCCCTGGAACCTCCTGTACGCAGACGACATCGTCCTAATGGCCAGATCAGCAACCGAATTATAGACCACCTTGACCACTTGGATGACTGCTCTAGAGTCTGCAGGTCTTAAAGTCAGTAGAGCAAAGACTGAACATTTACAGTGCCAATTTAACAACAGCAGTGGCCCAGCCACAATCGATTACCCAGATCGTACTCCTGTGCCGAAAATAAACAAGTTCAAATACCTAGGCTCAGTAATCACAGACCAAGGAGACGCCGATGTACTACACAGGGTAAACGTGGCATGGCTGAAGTGGAGATCACTTACAGGAGTCTTATGCGACGCTCGTATGCCAGTAAGAACCAAAGGCAAGATCTACAGAACGGCGGTGAGGCCGGCAATGATGTACGGAGCAGAATGTTGGCCAGTGAAGACGATGCACGTACAAAAGCTTCACACTGCCGAGATGAAGATGCTAAGATGGTCTGGGGGTGTGACGAGACTGGATAAAGTAAGAAACGAGCATATCCGCGGTAGTTTTAAAGTCGCTCCTTCGCTTCTCCGCTCGGAGAAACTAACCGAGAGCCGTCTAAGATGGTATGGTCACGTGATGCGAAGAGACGAGGAACACGTAGTAAAGAAAGCATTGAGACTACCTGAACATAAGAGAGGTAGAGGTCGACCTCCGGCTACGTGGTGGACTAGCATGACGAAACTCCTATTGGAGGAAAAATTGCCCCACCCGACAACCCAGGACAGATTGTCCAGGCGCCAGAAAATTAGGAGAGCCGACCCCACCTAAAGTGGGATAGTGCTAGGAAGAAGAAGAATGTAGTATACTGGTTAATTTTTTCATTAAGTCAAATAAAGAACAACCAGGCATACAGTAGTTCATTATTGAGTGTCCTGGATATTTATTTGTCAACAAGTGGCCCAGATCCTTTCCAATTTCATCACAAAATAATACTATTTCTGTATTTACGGTCTTTTCAGGCAAACAGTTAGTAATTTCTAATGGCAAACTGGCACTAGACTGCGGTATGGTGGCGTCACATATTGTCAATGAATGGTCCGGCGAGGATTCAACAGATGGTGGATGACAATGATCACATTTGCTGGTTTGTGAGCTCACCAGCTCATTCATTGCCAATACATATTCCCTCATTTGGTTTTCAGAGGCTGTATTTTGATGTTCATGGAAGTAAGTTTCTCCTGTAGTTGGTCAAGTTCATACTGCAAGTCTTCTGTGTCAGTTTGGTACTCCCTAGTACTTTTTTAGGGTTCCGAAGTCAACAAGGAACCCTTACAGTCGTAGTAAAAAAAGCGGTTTTACTAAAAACCCGGGTTTCAACCTCGATAATGTACGGTGTAAACAAGGTTTAAACCTGGGTTTTGGTTATTCCGTTTTTTGTAATAAGGCACTTAAAGTTTTATGACAAAAAAAAACTAAATAAACCTTGGTTTAAACTGTCCTATCAAGTCGGCTTATCTGCAGAACCATGGTCTAAATTTGCCTGTATTACAAAACTTAAAAAAAACCGTGGTCTTCTTAGTACCGTCATTTGAACCATTGTCAATATAATAACCACAGATTAATACAAATATCATTCGTTCTAATTAAAATCATTCTATTGCAACGTTCCGTATGCCCAAAAGAAAACGTTTTGATAATACGATAAGGATTAATTGATGTTTAGGAGTGTTAAAAATATTGAGACTTTGTTATTTTGCATGAATATAAACATTGGTTAGGTATTTTCATTGCAGTTTTGTTTCGATTTAAGAACCGTACGCGTTATAAGAAACCATAACATTAAACAAAACCATAAGTTCATTAAGCTTTGGAATTTTTAAGTTATCCAAGTATCTAATAGAACAATTGCCTCTTTGTTAATATAATATGTTGTGATGGACTTAAAAAAAAATACCATCTGAGAATTGGTGTACCGAGAAAAAAGTAATATCCTCAATATCAATTAAATCCACCATGTTAATATCCATTTTCGGGTAAAAACAAAACAAGACAATGCAAAAGATACTATAACCTAAAAGAGCAACCTTTGACAGATACGATTTAGATAATCGTTAAACTAAGGGCCGCCGAGGTTTAGCGTTAGACCATGATACGATCCATGGTTTATCGCTAAACCACGTTTTGTAATATCATTTTTGTCTGAACCATAGTTTATAGAGGTTTAAACCTGGGTTTTTTGTTAAACCAACTATTGTAATAAGACTGTTATAGTTTCTTTTATGTCCGTCCGCAGCTTAGCTCAGAGACACTTAGTACTAGAAAGCTATTATTTGGCATGGATTTCTATATTAATAATTCCGACAAAGTGGTAAAACAAAATAATTAAAAAAATATTTGAACAAGATTACGACGGGCTGACAACTCTTCCTTAGCAAAATCTTTACAATATCCTATCTTATGATTGTTATTTGAACAAAGGCACATAAAGATGGTTTATTCTCATTTGCATTTTTTACAATTCAAGCGACCTAAATCTGATTTTTTTGAATTTACTTCCTTTAAGGGGGTTATAAAGTTTGTATCAAAAATAAATTGTTTATTATCAACATTTAATTTAGTATTTCTGCTCTTCAATACAATTAAAGAAACACGTATTTAAGGATTTTTTGAATTTCATCCATTAAAGGGGTGTTAAAGTTTGTATGAAATTTTTATTATCAAAATTACTTTATATTTAGTATTTATGCTCTTGAATACTATTAAGGATCGTATATATAGGATTTTTTGAATTTCATTCCTTAAATGTGTTTTAAAGTTTGTACGACAAATAAATAGTTTATTATCAAAATTATTTGAAATTTAGTATTTATGCTCTTCAATACAATTAAAGAAAGACGTAATTAAGGATTTTCATTCCTTAAAGGGGTGTTAAAGTTTGAATGACAAATACATTGTATATTATCAAAATTACATACAATTTTGTATTTCTACACTTCTTTACAATTAAACAAATATGTATTTAAGGATTTTTGGGTGTTAAAGTTTGTATGACAAATGAATAGTTTATTATCAAAATTACTTGAAATTTAGTATTTCTCTTCTTCAATACAATTAAAGATAGATAACGATACTGTATTTAACGTTTTTTTTAATTTCTTCCCTTAAAGGGGTAAAAACGGGGTGTTAAAGTTCCAATGAAAAATAAATTGTTTGTTATCAAAATACAGCACAAAAAAATATGTGTTTAATGGATGTGTGAGGCAATACATTTTTATACCTCGAATACCACTACACAATCGAGGTCTACTTTGCAATGATCTTCAATAAAACTCAGGTTCAGTCATTAAGGCAAACATTTAAAGGAAATTACTTCAAACACGGGTAATTCTACTTTAGGAATTGGAGTACCCATATCTAGGCTGTATAGGATTGCGCAAAACTCCTCTATCGGCAGATGCTATAATTTTTGCATATGGCGGCAAAATTTCGGTTCTGCTTCGACGTTTTGACATGTTAAATTTAGTCTTGTTATACTTATTTTTATTATTTTTACCTTTGTATAGATTCTTTTACCGATTGTTTTGTGAATGTGTGAACATTGTAGGCCTTCTAGATGCTAGTTAACATTTGTTAACTTTTTTATATAATCTTTTTTTTTTTTTTTTTTTTTTTTCTTACGACTTATTGTCATAATTCGGGCCTACGTTGTCCCCCCATATCTAAGTACTAATGCTGTAACATGGAAATATTGTAAAACCAAACCATTTTTAAAAGAGTAACCATGGAGTTTCTTGCCGGTTCTTCTCCATAGGAAACGACCAACCCGAACCGTGACATTTTGTCGACGTTTTATAAGTGCCCATGTAGGCCTATGTGAAATAAAAAAATTGATTTTGATTTTGTTTGTGAAGTAAACTGACAAAAAAACTTTATTACAAAAAAATACAATTGACTACCAAATAAAAAAAAACTAAGTGAAAATTACTTTAATTTCAGCAGTCTTTGTGCCTGTTTTTGTTTCTTCGGTAATCCCTTTTATACCCCTCTGCGTACCCCTTTAAAGCTTACTGGCGTGATGTTATGTTATGAAATGGTGTCAAAAATAAACAGACATGCAATTGCTGCAATCCCGAGAGATATGCCGTTGTTTATTAAAGAGTTATGTTTTATATCTCCAAAGTTCTTCATCAGATCTTCACCAAATTTGAATAGGACCAATTCGGGAACATACTATTACAAACAAAAAAAGAAATTAAAAATCGGTCTACAATTGACGAACAAATCGGTGAACATACACAAAAAATAACAAACATATAGCCGAACAAAGAACCTCCTCTTTTTTGGAAAGAAGACGGTTAAAAATATAGCTGGTAACCTCCAAGCGCGTGTAATCTACGTCAAGCCATTCTAAATCGCGACCATGAGGTAGGAAATTTTTCATCGAAAATCCGCGTATAATCCAGGAAGAGTTACACCCGCTCAAAGGTACTGCATGTTATGTTGTTTACGATGGAGGCGTCATCGGGCAAACAAACGACTACTGCGGTCGACGAGGTCACAGAGCCATGATCAACTTCTTTCTCTATCCTTAAAAGGAATATGTCAACGTTTTATAAGTGCCCATGTAGGTCTATATGAAATAAAAAAATGATTCTATAGATTTTCATTTTTTTGAATAAATTGGAACTGGAGAACATGTGGTCCCAACAGGATAGAGAAACGGCGCTTACTGCACGAGCAGAGCTTTCCATGCATAAAAAACATTGGGTCATAACTTTTGCGCCACCCTGTATTAATTTTCTATCGTGTCGATAGCAGGATTCAAAAATTTAAAGCAATGCGGCTTTCCACTATTTGTAACTCCCCGTAGAAATCGATCCCACGAGACCTTCGGAATGAAAGCCTAGCGCTCTCGATTAGAACACGAAGGTAGTTCAGTTTATGCTCATTTTATATCAAATACATGTAATTTTTATAATTCTATAAAATTATGAGATTCAGAAAATTTTGTGGTCAAATATGTTTGGATAATAATTTGCAATAGGCCGTCAAAACTGGAAAAACGAAACAGCTTAAATCGTGTAGTCCACGCAGGCGAAGCTGCGGGCGGAAAGCTAGTAACTATAAAGAGGAAAGATTTGTATTTTTGTGTTTTTGTATGTAACGAATAAACTTAAAAACTACTGGAATGATTTCCAAAATTCTTTCTCCGTTTGGAAGCTACGCTATCCTTGGGTGACATAGGCTACTTTTCATCCCTGTATTCCCACGGGAACGGGAACTACGCGGGTGAAACCGCGAGGCGTCCGCTAGTATATATAGATATAAGAATTGCTTGTTTAAAGGTACGAGGGCAGTTTAAGACGTGACTATTAGAAAAAAAAATATTTTCGGCAAAAAAACATTTTATTTCCCAACACAGTCTTCTTTTAGCTCAATTCATTCAATCTATCATTTAAAAAAAATACCTTTTAAAATAATAGATTTTATAAAAGCCCTCAAAATAGGCGTTTTTTCAGTGATGATCTTTTCATTAGAGCCAAATCTTCTTTCACATAACTATTTCTTCAGGTTTGGAAACAGGAAATAGTCAAAGGGGGGCAAATCTGGTGAAAATGCTGCATGTGGTAGCAGTTCGTAGACTAATTTATGGATGTTTACCATGATGACTACACACGTATGCACCCGTGCATTGTCTTGATGGAACAGCAATTTTTCTTCACCAAATGCGGTCGTTTTTGCTTCAAATCAATATAGAATCTGTCCAAAAGCTCTGAATAATATTAGCTGGTCAGATTGTTTTACCCTTTTAAAGGTATTCGATATGCATCACAAGACGTGCATCTAAGAAAACTGTGGTCATGTCTTTATTGGCCGATAGACCCAATTTTGCCTTCTTTGGTGCACGTTCACTCGTAGAAACTCACTGTCTTGATTGTTCCTTGGTCTCTTGGATCCATGTTTCATCCACGGTTACGAAACGGCCCAAAAAATGTTCTAATTAAGGGTAAACATCCCGAAACACTCCGGTTACGCTCATTGTCGAGTGTGAGCAATCACGGCAACCATTTTGCGGATAGCTTTTTCATGTCCAAATATTCACGTAAAATGTGATGTACCCGCTCAGTTGAAACGCCTGCAGCCTCAGCCACCTCACGCACTTTCATTCTCCTATAGTCCAATATCATTCCATGGATTTTATCGACGAGTTCTGGCTTGTCGACCTCTTTTGGGCGACCTGAACGTTCGGCGACATTTGTGCTGTTACGACCTCAACGGAACTAAGTATACCACTTCTTAACCAGTGAAATTGGATGGTGCAGAGACCCCGTAATGTTTATTAAGCATTTCCTTGGTTTCGATGATGGTTTTTTTTCCGAAAAAAAGAAATTCACATTTTCCCATTTTCGTGAAAATTACCGCGGTTGCCTGCTTTAAATGGTTGGCAAACACAAACCCAATAACTTACTTGACTTAATGTCCTATAACCCCTAGATGGGGCAGAGGGCGTCCACAGGTGTCCTCCATCGCGATCGATCTTGAGCTTCACGCTTCACCTCGCTCCATGTCATTCCGATACTCGTCGCTTCTGCCAACAAGGTGCGACGCCAGGTTTGACGGGGACGGCCACGCTTTCTTTTCTCTTGGGGATTCCAGTCCAAAGCTTGCTTGGGTATGTGGTCGGGACCCCTTCGGAGCGTGTGGCCAATCCATCTCCACTTGCGACGCTTGATCTGGCGGTCGATCGGGCTCTCGTGGCATTTCTCCAACAGCTCTACATTGGAGATGGTCTCGGGCCAGTAAATACCGAGAATGCGACGTAGACAGCGGTTGACGAAGACTTGTATTTGGCGTGAGATGTCCTTTGTGACCTTCCGGCGTGGGTATGATTCAGCAGGCATAGGTCATAGGCGTAATCCAAGTCTTCCAAGACGTTGGATAATCCCCACTCTATGCCGCGGCGCCTGTTATCATAGATGCGAAGCATAATTCCGTCAAGAACGACTAGGAAGAGGAGCGGCGACAGGAGGCAGCCTTGGCGGACACCCGCGTGCACTGTTACGTCATCCGATATGAGGCTGTTATGAGTAACCTTAGCTTAACCCAGTAACTTAGCTTGCTCATATTTTTAAAGTAGCCTATTAAAAGATGGTAATTTACAGAAGTAGTGTTGCCATAAAAATTACTACGCGAGAAAATAAAAAAGTCACGGACTTATCACACGGCCCTCGTATTAGACCTAATGATGATCGTTTTTGTGTATTAATGTTTGAAAGAGATCACGAAACGTTGTCCACGGAGAATAATGTTGATAATGTCCTGAAAAACTAGGTATCGCTATTCTAGACAATTTCACGCCCGCGCCATTATGAGTTATCTGATCGTTGTCTTCCGCAAAATTAGAAGTGATTTTCTTATTCAAACGTCCATGTAATGCGACTTTGTAATCCATGTCCTTGGCATCTCAAAAATGAGTTCGATGATAATGGGCAATAGCGAATTCAGTGAAAGTACGTTCTTAACTATAAATTTGGTAAAAATCTAGTATCGGTTGGCAGGAGTCGGAGTGTGAGGGGGAATGGAAGGGGGAGAAGCCCCCTGTCCCCTGGCAGCACTCCCATGAAAAGGTAACGCACCGTTCTTGAGAAAAACAGATGATTGTAACCTAACCTCAAAAACCCTTTAAAGTTGCTTCTGCATTGTCTCCGGCGCTGCGGGAGGTGCGGGTTGCTCACCTCCGCAGCTTCGGCTTGCTGGTCGCCCCGCTACGGCTCGCACGGGTGCCTATGCTTTGTTACAGCGAGCGAGGGTTGCACAATTTTGCTCGAAATATTACTCCAATACCACAGACAATACCGGTAGGTACTGATTTGGTTTCAATCGCCTATTTTAACGTTTC
This sequence comes from Orthosia cruda, assembly GCA_964057195.1. Classification (NCBI taxonomy): domain Eukaryota; kingdom Metazoa; phylum Arthropoda; class Insecta; order Lepidoptera; family Noctuidae; genus Orthosia; species Orthosia cruda. The sequence continues at coordinate 21,069,823 of OZ059851.1, forward strand.
GTTTTCACTTTTTTATCTGATTGAGTTTAGAAACAATTTTTCTTATTTTCTTAAAAAATATGCATTCCCTTGTAAAGGGGTGGTAGCGTTTTAATCAGGGATCCAACCCCTACCAGCCACCACAGTTAACCTCTTTTAACCATCTCCTCCTGTCAACCGATACTAGATCCAAGCCATAAAATTTATAAAATCTAAATATAGTTCTTCACTGGCTGATTATTCACTTACACACACACGCACTTCGCCTGGCTACACCTAATATTAATGTTGAAATTGATTGATTTGTAAAAGATAAATTGTTCTTCACTGGCTACTTATTCACTTACACACACATTGCCCCTGGCTACACCTAATATTAATGTTGAAATTGATTGAATTGTAAAGGATAAATTGTTCTTCACTGGCTGATTATTCACTTACACACGCACTGCGCCTAGCTACACCTAATATTAATATTGAAATTGATAGAATTGTAAAAGATAAATTAATGAAGTTTAACAATATCGCTGTCTTTTTTTTCTCCAAAAAAATTTGTAACTTTTATTAGGTAATTGTTTGTGCGGCCCTCCAATCTATTTAGTGATTTGTATTGGACCGCGTTCGTATCTGGTCTAGATAGCCCTGCAGCCTAATTGCGTATGTGGATTCGGCAAGGCAAAGGATTCGACCCCATGAAAGAGTATGACAAATACTATTATTGCCAAAAAATATTTGACTCTTTCGAAAAGTGTATCTTCACCAATTAAGCGTCCAATATTTTTTGGAAATACATAATTATTTAAAGAGAAATTGTCAAACTCTTTCATGGGGTCAAACCAAAGGGTTCTTTCATAGGGTCTCTTAGTGAAGGCAAAGGCCTTGCCGAATTCACTTATGCAATTAGGGTGCTTATTCTAAACCACGCCACCGCCTTTCCAAGCTGCTAGGAGACACTCACATTTTTAATGTGTATCTCTGCCAGTAAAACACTTTCGCAACGCTTCATAGTGCGTAACCTTATAGTTTTTGAGAAAAAGAGCTTCCATTATTATTTTGAAAAAAATGGAAAGATCTATAAATAAAAATGGAAGATATATAAGTTTTCATACAAAACTATTTTCAGATATTTTTTTTTTCGCTGTAATTACAAAGTAATATCAAATTGAAAATATTTTTTTGAATCCCGTACCGATAACACCTCGACAGTTCCCGAACAAACCCGAGCCAGTGTGACGTCACGACGTTCACTTCTGCTCATTGTAGCACGTAGCTAATACAGTGTTTGACTTTTAACCGATTCAATATTGTTTTTATCGTCAAAATATCAAATATCTTATATATAAAATTCTCGTGTCACAATGTTCGTTCCTGTACTCCTCCGAAACGGCTTGACCGATTCTCATGAAATTTTGTGAGCATATTGAGTAGGTCTGAGAATCGGCCAACATCTATTTTTAGGTAGGGTAGAGTATGTAGGGAAGGGTAGGTAGGATAGGGTAGGGTATGTAGGGTAGGGTAGGTAGGGTTGGTAGGGTAGGTAGGGTAGGTAGGGTAGGTAGGGTAGGTAGGGTAGGTAGGGTAGGTAGGGTAGGTAGGGTAGGTAGGGTAGGTAGGGTAGGTAGGGTAGGTAGGGTAGGTAGGGTAGGTAGGGTAGGTAGGGTAGGTAGGGTAGGTAGGGTAGGTAGGGTAGGTAGGGTAGGTAGGGTAGGTAGGGTAGGTAGGGTAGGTAGGGTAGGTAGGGTAGGTAGGGTAGGTAGGGTAGGTAGGGTAGGTAGGGTAGGTAGGGTAGGTAGGGTAGGTAGGGTAGGTAGGGTAGGTAGGGTAGGTAGGGTAGGTAGGGTAGGTAGGGTAGGTAGGGTAGGTAGGGTAGGTAGGGTAGGTAGGGTAGGTAGGGTAGGTAGGGTAGGTAGGGTAGGTAGGGTAGGTAGGGTAGGTAGGGTAGGTAGGGTAGGTAGGGTAGGTAGGGTAGGTAGGGTAGGTAGGGTAGGTAGGGTAGGTAGGGTAGGTAGGGTAGGTAGGGTAGGTAGGGTAGGTAGGGTAGGTAGGGTAGGTAGGGTAGGTAGGGTAGGTAGGGTAGGTAGGGTAGGTAGGGTAGGGTAGGGTAGGTAGGGTAGGTAGGGTAGGGTAGGGTAGGGTAGGGTAGGGTAGGGTAGGGTTGGGTAGGTAGGATAGGGTAGGTAGGGTAGGGTAGGGTAGGGTAGGGTTGGGTAGGTAGGATAGGGTAGGTAGGGTAGATAAATGCTTGGTGTTTTTCAATCTGTACTATACGTAAAGTTATGAGGAATGTTCTGTCTAACTAGATTCCAATTAGAATGTGTTAATTATGTTGTTATTTTGTTCTAATTTAGTATAAGATTCGTATTAATTTCTTACTTTGATCATTAAAGACTGGGAAAAGTAAATTTTTAAGGGAATTTCGAGCAAAGTTGACATTGTTGTATAATTACGTAACTTGAAAACATGATTTTTTGTTTATTTAGGTATTTTATTCTTAAATGACAGACATAGGTGTAAAACTAATATTTCTGTTTGAATTGTTAAAATCGGTCGACGCATTTAGGAGATATTTACTGAAGAATTAGTGTAAGGAAAATCTACCAAGATAACAATTGTACGTTTGTGTTCTGCAAAGATTTTTAGCGTTTGTAAATACATAATATATATATTAGTGTTTAATATTATTAAGGGATATGTAAATAATGGGATTAACCGAAAATTTCAAGGATAATATGCAAGAAATAAATAAAAATAAAGGCTCCACAGATTTCGGATTGTATCATATTTAGTGGTATAGAGCTAGTGAAGTTTTTGATATCCAAACTCGAAGTTTCGTGCCAATCGTGTTTGTATGAGTAAAATGACGAACAATAACGTTATGACAATATTTTTTCTAAATGTACCTGGTAAACAACATTAACAAACATGTACCTAATAATCATTAGGATTACTTTATTTATGCTCAAAACGTCCAAATCGTCCATCAGCCGGATATGTTATCCTTTATGAATCTGATCACACATAGTAAAATTTGCTGTTAGAAATAATATTATTGCACAAACCTTTGGATATTTTTGGTCAATTCACGTGTAGTTAGTTGACACTGTATTATCGTAAAATTCCTTGAACGTTATGACGTCACCAACATGGCGACTAATCGTGGTTCGTTCGTAGTCACGTGGTTGTTTGTAAAATTTTATCGATTTTCAATTGCTTATATAAAATTGAAAAGAAATATTTAAGTTTTTTGAAACGACAATATAATTTATGATATTAAAGTTTCGAAATACATAAAAAAATGGTGATTTTTTTTTATTTCAACATCCCAATCATACTTCACAAAAGATAGCTTGATCTCTGCGACATATGCCAAACTGACGTAGTTATACGTTAATGTTACATTATTGTTAGCCCATAGATTTAGATTTTTTTTTGCTACGCAACAAGATACACGAAGCGTAGCAGCGAGAAATCCTAATTAAGTACAAACCGCCCAAGAGAAAAAGAGAGAGTGAATGATGTACCGATATGTAAATATATTCGCGAGTCAAACAGATGGGACGCTAGGGACTCTTGTCCCTAGCGTCCCATCTGTTTGACGCGGCGGTGAATTTCGTGCATTTAAATAAGAATCTTAAGATATAAATTGATAATATTAATTATGCAACTATGACGGCTTGTTCTGTGAGTGAATGTGACGTTACAAGGCGAAATAACCCCAATAAATACACGTTTCATAGATAAATACAATTTTGTCCTTGGATTGTTTCGAACCATATTATGACAAATTTCTGCTAGTAATCGCCTCAGAAAACAAATCTTACAATAAATAGTATATTGGTTTCCATTGTTTTATATATCTATATTCCTTATATTTAAACAGAATTTGCGAAAATTTTATGTAAAAGAAGTAAATTGTTTGTTTACGATAGGGCTTGACAAAGCGGTGACGTGGGACAAACGGTCCAGTTGGGTAGGTCCAATTTCGAGAAAGAGATCAACCGTCGAATCCGACTCGGCTGGGCGGGCGTTCGGGAAGTTGCGTGGTATCTTCTCGTCCAATTTACCGCAGTATCTCAAGAAAAAAGTCTATGACCAGTGTTTGTTGCCAGTGATCACCTATGGGACCGAGACGTGGTCGCTCACAATGGGCCTTATCAGAAAGCTCAAAGTCACTCAAAGGGCAATGGAGAGGGCTATGCTCGGAATTTCCTTGCGTGATCACGTCAGAAATGATGATATCCGCAGGAGAACCATAGTTACCGACATAGCCCGAAGAATTGCCAAACTGAAGTGGCAGTGGGCAGGGCACATTGCTCGCAGAACGGATGGCCGATGGGGCCGAAAAGTTCTGGAATGGCGACCGCGAACCGGAAGACGATACGTTGGAAGGCCTCCAGGTGGACTGATGACCTGGTTAAGGTTGCGGGAAGGCGCTGGATGCGAAACGCACGGGATCGGTCAATGTGGCGACGCCTGGGGGAGGCCTATGTCCAGCAGTGGACGTCTTTCGGCTGAAATGATGAATGATGATTTGGATAAGGATTAATATTATGTTAACAAAACTCCTTCGCAAATGATGCATTAATTTCGAACTAATTTGATTACCTAAAAAAGGTTATAGTGAGTCAATCTTAAAAGATAGAGATATATATGCTGACGCGGACTTTTTTTTAGAACTTTTAAAGAGGAACAATTCCATCATACATGATAATAGCGTAACTTAAACCGTTTACGCAGCGCACGCAACGGAATCTCTAAAAAACAGTTAATTAAAAAAAACAAAAAACCCGACTGCTTTAAAAGCGAATTTTTTAATCAACTTTTTTTATTTACAACTTTTTAGTAATTTTTTTTAATTAGGTACATTTAAACATATAAGTGTTATATATTTTTGAAATCACCTGTTAAAACCCTATTATGTTGATACCCCACACGATGGGTTTGGAAGAAAAAAAAATATTTTCGCCACAAAATGGCGCCCAAAATCCGCCATTTTTTTGTTTTCCAATTTTTATGTAGCCAGTGACACTCGCAGGGTTAAAACGAATTGATTGACGTAAGAATCATCAAAATCGACCAACGCGTTTGGTCTCTAGAATGCCACATAGAAACAAACATACATATATACATAGACTGATAAACACACTACCCTCCTTCGGCAGTCGGGTAAAAAGGAATATTTTCGCCCGTTTTTGCAACATTTTTCATTTACGCTCCGCTCCTATTGGTCGTAGCGTGATGTTATATAGCCTATAAACTTCCTCGATAAATGGACTATCCAACACAAAAATATTTTTTCAATGCCAATCAGTAGTTCCTGAGATTAGCGCGTTCAAACAAACAAACTCATCAGCTTTACAATATTAGTATAGATATATAGATTTATATTAACTTTAAAACTTTCGCGTTTCATAATTGCGAAAGAATATATCACGGGAATTTAACGCGATGATATACTCGTAGATTTATGATATGATTTATTTTTATATAATAGTATAGATAATGCCTCAGGAAAAAAGGATGAACATTGACTCAAGCCACATTCTATAAAGGCACTGATTTAAAGAGGCAGTTGTAAATAGCGGTTTTGGTAAGTTAAAAATTATAAATGGCACGTTTAATAACTAGTTTAGCAGTTAAAACTAAGCAGTAAAGTAAACAAAAATGAGTAATAAAAAATAATGAAATGGATCAGTGAATATATAATTGAGCAGGAAAATAATTAAATGGGCGGTAAAAAATATTGAACGAGCGGTTACGTGTGGGCATACCCCTATTTGTCTACTGAGATTTCCTATAGTGGCCTCCTTCACCAACATTACGTTATAAAAGGCGGCACACTATACCAGGCAACCCCTTACGAGGTGTCTGGGACCATCTTCGGTAGGTCACGCCTCCGAGAGCACTCGCCCCTGGTACTCAAGAGAAAATGTGAGTCGCATCGTGATTACTCACTACCATTTGTCCAGAATGGTACCGGAGCAATAAAGCCGCTCACCACACGCACCCCAGCACGCCAGCACTAGTGCAAGCACCAGCACCAGCGCAGTTGGTGCTAGCGGATTCAATCCCCGTTAAGGACGCCAGAGAAGCTGGCTCCCATTTCTCCAGAATGGTCCCGGAGCTGTAAGCACGCTCACCTCTCGAATACAAATCATCGCATCTACCCAATGCCTACAGCTGGGTTGCCGGAAAACTAATCCAACGGGTAGTCCTCTTCTTTCTATCCAGGAAAGTGCCGGAGATGCAGCTCGCTCACAGGAGCTCACTTGCTTGAGGGTTACTCACGAACCCCGCGTCTGACCACCAGGTGGCCCTTTGGCCCATGGCCAGGGGTTGGCTTTGGTTTGTCGTGTGGGCAGTAATAAATCGGAATTTGTCGGTAAGAAATCTCATTCTAAGCAATTCTATAAACAATGAGGTGGTAAAGTAGTTTTCGAGATACTGCGGTGTGACAGACGGACGAAGTCGCACCATAAGGGTTCCTTTTTACCTTTTTGGTACGGAACCCTAAAAACAGTACATAAATAGTAATGAAAAATTAAATTACTTTTGCTTTGATGCAAAATGAATCGACGGAGCCCCCTATTTCTGTCTGCAGGGTCTGAAGTAACCTAACACGAACGAGATGACGGGAGGTGAGTTCGCTCGCTCACTTCAGCTCCCGTTATCTCGTTCGAACCTAACCTGTCCGTGTCGGGGTGCCCTAAGCTCCCGAGCTCGCTTCGCTGGCTCTTGGACTGATTCACTGACCTCACGCGAAACGATTACCAACCCTGTGATTGGTCGCTTCCGCCACCCGCGCTAATAAGCTCCGCCCAACTAACGAACATTAACCTCTCTTTTCAATGAATTTGAGTTCGGGTGTCACCGCTCGCTATGATCTGCCGAACTATTTATCGAACCGCTCATTCCATCATTTTTACCGCTCATTCAGTTATTGGACTGCTCAATTATTTTTAGAATTGACATTGTATGACAAAATAACCGACAAATTGTTTTTTTATTACTGTCCATGTTTTACTGTCGCAATAATTAATCAACCGCCATTAAATAACTGCTCAATATGTTTTTCAACTGATCATAATAACATCTCGAATATTTAAATAACAGCTCAAAAAATTAGTTCCCTTCTATAAATGCGGTATGACGAAAAAGACGATATTGACGACGATCATGCCTTCGACTGCAGTAGTGACGAAGAAAATGAAAATATCGACGACGATGATGAAATTTATAAAAAGGATTAAATATGTTTTTACATGAAATGAAACTTTTTTTGTATTTTATAATATTAAAATAATAAATATAAGGAGCTCGTGGCTGAATAATAACAGCCCCACGGGTTGATCTTCAAGGTTGACGAGGTCGGTCCGTGGATGGGTGACCATTTCAAGATACCGAGTTTCCTCCGTGCCTCGGAAAGCACGTTACGGTCCCGGCCGTCATTTGAAGATCTTTGACATTCGTTACGAGTAGTCAGAAGCTTGAGATCTGACACCAGTCTAGCCAAGGTGTACCGAGTTACCCAGTTACTGGGTTGTGGAGGTCAGATAGGCAGTCGCTCCATGTAAAACACTGGTACTCAGCTGAATCCGGCTAGACTGGAAGCCGACCCCAACATAGTTGGGATAAAGCCAAGCACATTGACTGAACATTAAAAAAAAAAAAACTTTGTATAACATGGCCGGAGCGGGAACGGTCAATCTGGCGACGCTTGGGGAGGCCTATTTCCAGTAGTGGACGTCTTTCGGCTGATATGATGATGATGATATAACATGGCTATTAACATAATATATTATTTTGTTTATTGGATATTTTAAAAGATCGAAATCGACTAAGCACTGGCGCTCGCTCGGACCTACAGCCAAGTTGTGTCTGACAAGATGTAAAAACCATTAAAACTGTCCGACTATTGAGGTAACATTTTTTTTATAGTTCCCCAAGTAACATACCTATATAAAATTTAGCTTTTATACAATAACAAAGTATAATTATAATTTATTAAAGTTTAGGGGTGTCTGGCAGGGAGTAGCAACTGTCATAAGTGTCCAGCAATGGATGACAAGATTTCTAAAGTTATCCCGAAGAAAATATAAGAAAATTGAGCTTTATACTTTAACGAATTTAAGGTTCTATTTTGTACACCTTTACTACCTGTTACCTGCCCAAGTAACCACAACCCAAACTCTATAGTCGCTAGTCGTTCATACCTGTATAGGGGACATGCATAGAAAAAAAATCAGCTTTTTTAAAATAACGAAGGTCTGGCCGTCGTGGGCTCTTGCTCTATTATTTTATACTGACCAACGCGGCAACGTCTAGAATTAAATAAGTTAATCGTTGAATTAAGTGAATGCTTCCTGTACCTGTACAGACTGAGTTTTCCAAATGGCCGTGTATGGCCGCATCAGACAGTAAGTAAAATAGCGAAAAACAGTCCAAGGAGACACGGGGCAGATTTTGATGAAAACCAAAACTACAACATGTTTTCTCATCCCTGTATATCGACAACCAGAATTTATTGAAAAATCTATATTAACGCGAGCGAAGTCGCGGGCAACAGCTAGTGTAAAATAGTTACAATAGAATGAGATAATAATACCCATGAAAAATAAGAAAATTAAAACAAGTTTGGCATACTATTAAATAATAGGTGTCTAGACATCATTTCAGCTACATCGTGGCGGTCAATATAGGCATCGGCGCGTGAGATATTGTACTACACTCTGTTCCCTCACTTTCATAGTCGGATTGGACGAGCAACAAATTCACGTGCTTTCCGAGGCACTGGGCGGCATATCAACGGCTGAAAATATAATCTAATAACACTTTGCCAGACCTAGAAATCAAACAAGGGACCTAGTACTTGCTTCCGCGAGACATCGAAGCAGTTACAATCAATTTAATTCGTTTTGGATAAAACTACTGTTTCATCGGCACTTTTCGAAGCATTATTTGTGTAAAGTGCATGCCAGTGTTTAGTGTCAAGCAGTTCACAAATACTTTTATGTAAAACAAAAGTGAAACACTCTAAACTATATCAGTGAAATTTACTATGACGGACTCATTTGGGACTGAACAGTTATTTGCAGAATTTATGTTTTACACGGTGTCAGCTCCTGCATTGTTATACGGAGTGACTTCATGGATAATGTTCAAAAAATTTCGTAACTATAGAAACTATTCATATCTTAACTTAATGTTGGCACAGTTTTTATTCGTTTTCGTTGATGATATTTTGGGTAACGACCGCACAATCGGAAATCGATGTTTAAGAGAACATGAAATTAAGATAGGTACAGTGAGGATCTATGTAATGGCGTATTTTTTATCAGCGAGGGGCCACTGGTTGGTGGTTGTAAATCATAAGTTTTACATGGACATAGTTAAGGTTTTTAATCAGAATTGCCAAAGAAAATATTTGAAAAGCAGTCTCTTTGGTTGGGGAGTGCCTTTATTAATAGGAACCATTCCAGTTTACTTAAAATATCTTGGTCATAATGTTGGGCATGCCATTTTTATGTTGCCTTTATTTCTTAGCACATTACTTTTCGTTATCACTCTATGTTCACTCTTCCGTAGTCTCACCGCGACCTCCTTTACTAACATATGTCATCGTGTGTACATCGCTACTCTTATATGCCTATTGGGTGACTGGATTTCATTATTGTCTACTATTATCTTGATATTTTTTCTTGAAAAGTCTTTAACTGTGGAATTTATTGTAAGTATTATCACGTATTACATACAACCAATAATAGTGTCAGTGTTTTTGATTGCAGTAAAAAATAATCGAATGCTGTGGTATAATTTCTATGTAAGTAAATTAAGAAAAGGGTCCACAGTAACGCCTGTAGATCACGATAGCAATGCTTGCTGATTGCAGGTCGGAGGTTGTTATAATAAAGAATTAATTAAAACCTTATTAAACATCATATTTCATATTGTACAGCAAATTAAATAAATCCTACCACACTGTCTTCTCACAGAGCCGCAAACATTATAGCATTATCGTGTTCCATTCATCGTCAAAGCTTATTTGAAAAACATAGAGGACCATTAGCATACAAGATATAGGGGAGGTGGGTCGAGTTACAGTGCGGCAAAATGGAGCGTAATTATTGGGAACAATTAATAAAGATGTTCACGTGTGAATCTAATTTCTGTTAATAATTTAGTTTTTAGGGTAAATACTGTTGAATTCTAATTTAATCTATGACATGAATCGAAGTATATTTGTTTTTAAAATTTAGTTCTGTCCTTTAAGGATTTTATTTTCTGTTTCTTATTTTATTTTAATTATTTTATATAAATTCTTATTTAAATGTATGCGACGATATAGGCGTGCATATCATTGATATAGTAATGTCAATGATTTGCATGCTTGTATGTGACTTGCTTACACAGGATCTTTTATTTTTGTGTTTTCTAGTATTCATGTGTAAATAAGTCATTGGTTAATCTATCTATACCAATATTATAAAGAGTACAGATTTTTTTGTTTGTTTGTGTGTTTGTACCATTTAGGTTCCGAAACGACTGGACCGACAGTTGACGGGTGAGAATCTGCGGGGGTCAGCTAGTCTTAAATATATATAAAAAATCTTTTTTCACTCTGTAGTTTTTTTATTTGGAAGTCTGTAGTATTTTTTCGAAAAAAGTTATTTTACTTTTGACTTTTAGTTGTACCTACCCAAGTTGTTTAGTAAGGTAACTATAACGCCAGAATAGATTACCCGAATATCTTGAAACTTGAACATGACCGGTGAAATGAATGAGATACGTGGGGTACGTATCTCTTTAAGAGCGTACTGGCGTGATGTTATGTTATGAATTGGTAATATTTTCACCTTTTGTCGACGTTTTATAAGTGCCCATGCCTACATGGGCACTTATACACACATTATGTGAAAAAAAAATGATTTTGGTTTTGGTATAAACATTAAACAGATATGCGATTGCAGCAATCCCTAGAGATTTGCTGTTATTTATTGAAGAATTCTGTTGTATATCTTCGAAGTTCTTCATCAGATCTTCACCAAATTAAAATGTGACCAATTTCGGCAGATGCTCTTTCAAACAAAAAAGCAATTTTCAAAATCGGTCCATAATTGACGGAGATATCGGTGAACATACAAAGAAAAACATAAGGTCGAACATAGATCCTCCTCCTTTTTGCAAAGTCGGTTAAAAAGCAAAAGGTCACCTTTACACTCATCACGAAAAATCCCAAAATCCGCTTGACGTATAAAGATGATATTTGGCAGGGAGGTTCCTCAAGTGACGTAAGTGCGCACTAAGAAAGGATTTTTGGAAATGCCATCTCTAAGAGGGCAAAAGGGGAGTTGAAAGTTTGTATGACATAACTACAGTTTGTAAATTGAACAATTTAAATTTTAGACTTACGCTGTTGGTTGATAAAAAGAATTTATTTTTTATTGGTTTTTGGAAATTCCACCGCTAAAGGGGTAATAAGGGTGAGTTTGTATGAAATTTTTAATGTTTGTATATTGGACACATTAAATCTTAGATTTACGCTCGTGTTTTATACAAAGAATTTATGTATTAATTGGTTTTTGTAAATTCCACCCGTAAGGGGGTAAAAAAAGGGTTGAAAGTTTGTATGAAATTTTTACTGTTTGTAAATTGGACACTTGTGTTAAAATTAGTTAATCGCAACTCTGCTTTATAATAATGTCCAAGGTTATTTTTTTATTTTTTTCTAAGGTTTTCTTGAATATATCTATCTTGTCTACTGCTACAGTCTTGAACATCCTGAGTTTTATTTTCATAAACCTTTTTAATTCTCAAGTCTCTAAATAAGATCACTACAAGTAAAATTTTTAAATATAAAAATCCTCCGTCACATTTTTATTTCATGCTAGGGTATAGTGGGAGCCAATGAACCACCAAAAGTTTGAAGAGCTGTGATATTGCACAGTGCAGACAGAGTACAGAGCACAGTGGATATTGCAGTCTAAGAAAATATTTTTATCTCACCACATAGATAATTTAATAAGCTACCACATTGCATTCACAATTTCGGAAAATATTTCCTATTGCCTGATTAATACAGGTTTTTTTAAACAAGGTAAATGGTTCATAATATACCAGCAAGGGTACACGATGAACCGGGGGGGTGGGACTAAATGATCCAGGTGGTACACAATGAATCACAGTAATAGATAAACCGATAATTGTTTGTTTTAAGTTGAAAATAAATAACAAATAATTATGTATTCATACAACCGCTAAGTGCGGCTAACCCAAGTGTCCCTGAGGGTGTCCCTGGGGGTGCCCCCCTTGGAAACATCATAGCTGGAGGTAGGTAATTCCTGGCCAATCGCATTTACAATACAGCAAGTTGTAACCAAGATTCCACGTACCCAACATGAGACTTTACAGACACTGCGTCCTTTAGCTGTCAGCACTTTATGGGGTCCTTGCACAGTTGTGGTAGAGGTTTCGTCAAGATTATATATTCGGCTTCCATTAGGCAAAAGATGGAGAGCGACTTAAAACTTATTTCAGGTAGTCGTAAAATTTTTGGACGTTCATTTTATTAAATGCTGTAGCTTTTGTCATACTACAAGCCGCCGGTTTTTCACTGACAATTCAGGATGTCTTGCCCTTAACCCCTCATTCAATCTCGGCCTGCCATGTCATGGACTTTCCACGATGGCGGTAGGCAATTCTGCTACAGTCTTGATGCTGAAATACTCCGTGATGCTGTCTTCTTGTTCATCATTAAAGTTTTGCTTGCATCGAAATTAAATATTTATTGTATTCTGTTTTTAGTATTTGTTGTTATAGCGGCAACAGAAATACATCTTCTGTGAAAATTTCAACAGCCTAGCTAGCACGGTTCATGAGATACAGCCTGGTGACAGACGGACAGACAGACAGACGGGCCACGGGTTAGTAATAGGGTCCCGTTTTTACCCTTTGGGTACGGAACCCTAAAAAGAATACAAAGGCAAGGTCAAAAATTATTCTTTTAATCGATCCATTTAATTACGTCCATGTGCAGTAGGCTACTACGGCGAAACAGGTATGATCGAAATTCGAGAAAATATTTGATGACTCCGGCCTCAGTAGAAAAGTAGGTTTTTACGAGATTTGATCTCAACCTCATTAGAAAACAGCAACAGTGTTGAGGATTACATAAGCAAAGTAATGATAACAGCTCAGTAGTCAACAGCTGTACCGTATGGTGCCGGTCGTAAAGAATTTCACCATCCCATATCTTCCCGTGGGTTTCGTAAGAGGCGACTAAGGGACACACCAGAGAATCGCCAACCCGCCTGCCAAGCGTGGCGATTATGGCAAACTCCCCCAAACCTAATGAATAGAACACAGAATTAAAACTGGCCAAGTGCGAGTCGGACTCGCGCACTAATTATATATATATTTATTTTATTCTATTTTTAGTATTTGTTGTTATAGCGGCAACAGAAATACATCATCTGTGAAAATTTCAAGTCTAGCTATCACGGTTCATGAGATACAGCCTGGTGACAGACAGACAGACAGACCCATTGGGTACGGAACCCAAAAAAACGGCCCCGAGTGCCTGGCAGCCCGTCTACCCTCAGCAACGGTAAAATCCCCCGAGTGGACCCGGCTACCCCAATAAACACCGACGACTGGACCTGGGAACATATAACACGCGAACACTCCGGGGACCGACGAGAAGATAGCAGAACTAGAGAAAGAATTGAGCAGGTTACGATGGAGTATTACAGGGTTATCTGAAGTCCGAAGAGAGGGGGAAGACTGGACAATCCTCACATCCGGTAACCTGCTCTATTTCTTAGAGGGTGACCGGCAGTCCCAGGGTGGTGTCGGGTTTATCGTCCACAAGTCCCTTGTGAACAACGTGATGAAGATCGAGAGTGTTTCTCCCAGGGTGGCGTACCTTATAGTCAGAATATCCGCAAGATATTCGCTGAAGGTCATACAGGTCTACGCCCCGACCTCGGCACACCCCGACGACGAGGTAGAGGCCATGTATGAGGATATCTCTAGAGCCATGCATGGTTTCAAAACTCACTTCACCGTTGTTATGGGGGACTTCAACGCGAAACTGGGCAAACGAGACGAGGATGAGCTGCAAGTGGGGCAATTTGGAGTTGGACGTCGGAACCACCGAAGTCACCTACAGGCTAGTTTTATGGAGAAGGAGGGCTCCTACATGATTAAATCCTCCTTCAGAAAGCGTGAGCACAGGAAGTGCACCTGACAAAGCCCCAATGGTACAACTAAAAACGAGATCGAATTCATCAAGTCAACAAAGAAGCAAATGTTCAATGATGTCTCTGTGATCAATTCGGTGAAAACCGGGAGCGATCACCGCATGGTAAGAGGAACATTGAACATTAATGTTGAGCTTGAAGGGGCACGACTGATGAAGTCCAAGCTCCGTCCAGCACAGATCCGGATCCAAAACTCTGAGAGCTTTCAGCTCGAACTCCAGAATCGTTTCGAGTGCCTAGGGAGCTCTGTGGACGAATACAGCGATGGGTTCGTGGAACCTGTCCATACTGTCGGGTCCAAGTTTTTCAAGACCCGCCGTAAAGATAGGAACAAAAAGCTCTCTGATCCTACTCACAAGCTCATGAAGGAGAGGCGTGAGATGATCTTGCAGTCTTCAGACGATGCGTTGAAATACCGACAGCTAAATAGACGGATCTCAAAGTCCTTGAAAAGCGATCTCCGCCGCTTTAATACCGAGCGTATTAAAGACGCGATTGAGCTGAATAAGGGCTCCAAGGTCTCTGCAAGAGATCTGTCTATTGGGCAGAGCCAGCTCACGAAACTGAAGACCGACTATGGCAGCATCGTGTCCGCCAAACCGGAGCTTCTGAGAGAGATCGAGGGATTCTATGGGCAGTTGTACACGTCAACCAGTAAACCCGTCGCGAATCTAGCGAATGACCCTAGAGCTAGATTGACCCAACACTACACCGAGGACATTCCGGCCGTCATATAAAGTCATGTCACGCCTCTATGAGATTAGGATGGCTCTAGGATGGCTCTGAAACAGCTTAAGAACAACAAGCCTCCTGGTGATGACGGAACTACAGCCGAACTCTTGAAGGCGGGTGGAAAACCAGTACTTAAGGCCTTTCAGAAGCTGTTAAAATCCGTCATACTCGAGGAGAAAACGCCACAGGCATGAAGCAGGGGTGTGGTGGTACTCTTTTTCAAGAAGAGTGACAATGCCCTACTATAGAACTATAGGCCCATCTTACTTCTTAGCCATGTCTACAAGCTGTTTTCAAGAGTCATCACGAATCGTCTCGCGCGCATGTTTGACGATTTCCAGCCTCCCGAACAAGCCGGATTCCGTTAAGGCTTCAGCACCGTAGACCACATACATACGCTGCGGCAGGTTATACAGAAGACCGAACAGTACCTGCATCTCTGTTTAGTGTTTGTGGACTACGAGAAAGCCGTCGATTCGATCGAGACTTGAGCTGTACTGCAGTCTCTCCAACGGTGCCAAATTGACTACCGGTACATCGAAGTGTTGAAGTGTGTATACAAAAACGCCACCATGTCAGTTCGCCTTCAGGATCAGACCTCGGAACCTGTCCTTCTGCAGCGAGGTGTGAGACAGCGAGACGGCATATCTCCGAAGCTGTTTACCGCTGCACTGGAGGATGTCTTCTAGGTTCTGGGCTAGGCATTATTATTATTTATTTATTCATATTTACATAATGGTAAGTAACTTATAAACTAAGGCCCACAAAACCGTAGTAATGGTTTGACTGTGGGGTCGGTGAGGCTCTATACACTCATTCTTAAATTTCATACTTAAAGCTAATTATTAATTAAAGACACATTTCTAAATAATATTTTTTTAAACGATTTTAAGCTGTTTTTATTCGTTTCACTCCTTATATCTGCCGGCAGACTGTTCAATAAATATGGTATTTGTTTTTTTTAGGGTTTTGTCCCCAAAGTAATTAGTGACTCTGGGTACATTGAATCTGCCAGCAGCCATAGATCGTGTGTTGTGGTTGTTGATTACGTAAGATACTCGTAAGTTATGCTCCTGGGTGCCATGGTGGTTAACTGCTAAAAAATACTTATGTTTGTAACTGATCGGTAGAATTTTACATATTTTGAATAGTTTCCTATAATCTCCTTTACAACTGTTTTTAGTTTTTTGAGTAACAAGTAGTTTCAAGAATGGAATTTGAAGAGCTTCTAATTTATCCAAGTTGGTTTTGAATGTTAATCCATAGCTGTCAAGAGCATAACTCATAATAGAATCTACTAATGGCATGTATATACATCTTAATATACTAATAGGAACCTTAAAGCTTAGGTGGTACATTTTATTAAACAATATTCTTAATTTACTACAAATATAGTCTGTGTTGGGACCAAGAAAAGTTCTCATCTATTTTCATGCCAAGGTAGGTTGGTTACACAGTCAACTCTCTCAATAGGATTACATTAACAGTCCAGTAAGTTATTATGGTGGCATCTATAAGTGTGGGTAAATAAAGGTGGAGTCGCACAATGAGCACGTATAGTGAGACGAGTGCACGTGTATAGTGAGACGAGTGCACGTGTATAGTGAGACGAGTGCACGTGTATAGTGAGACGAGTGCACGTGTATAGTGAGACGAGTGCACGTGTATAGTGAGACGAGTGCACGTGTATAGTGAGACGAGTGCACGTGCTGTGTTTGTCGGTGATTACATTGCAGATATTATTTTATCAAGGTAAGTTTGATCACATTATTTTATATCAATGCTAATATTACATGAGGTGTATGGCCAAATACTGAAATGTAATCACAGCAGGGATGTTTTGCTTATAAATAATAGCTTTAATTTTTTTTTTTTTTTTCGTAGCAATATTATGGATGGTGGTTATGGCAGCCGGTACGTTCTAATTTTCTAAATATGTAATCTATATATATAATAAAAAACTTTTTAACAAAAATCAAACCGACTTCCAGAACAAAAAACTACAAAGCAAAAAATAAATTTGTTTTCCGAAGTCGGTGTCTTTTGTGCCTACCCATTCTTTCCCGTTTTTCGACACCGACTTCGGAAAAGAAATTTATTTTTTGCTTTGTAGTTTTTTGTTCTGGAAGTCGGTTTGATTTTTTGTTAAAAAGTTTTTTATTTTTCTGTTTTTAGTTTTGGTAGGTACCTCCAATTAACATGATTATCATTTATAGCCAAAGTACATCTCATGGCGATTCCAATAAGCCCAAACACGACTAGGATACATTGTTTTATATTAGAGTTCCAGTGCCTACCTTCCGGCTTCATCATCAGATCAGTTCGATGGTGTCATTTTCACCAGTACCATTTATTTATAAGTATTTGCTTCATTATAGTCGGTTAACTATTCGAGATATCTTATACCCGTGACATATTTAGCATTTAGGAGATCCAGTGGCCATCTGTGGTCTTCTTCATCAGTTCCACTTCACCAAATGATACTTTCTGAGTGCAGATGATTGCATTGTTGATGAAAATACCAAAATCACTATATGTTTGCCTATAATATTTGAGGAGTTCCCTCGATTTCTCTAGGATTCTATCATCAGATCCTGACTTGATGATTATGGGACCAACTAGGAAGTATACACTTTCAAACAAAAGAAGAATTTTTGAAATCGGTCCAGGCGTCTTTGAGTAATCGGGGAACAAACATAAAAAAAAAAAAAAAAAAAAGATTCCGACGAATTGAGAACCTCCTCCTTTTTTTGAAGTCGGTTAAAAATGAATCCCTATTTCCCTTGGTCACGGCATCACGCGTGAACGGCTGGACCGATTACGCTTATTCTTTTTTTGTTGTGTTTGTTATTGTTAGAAGAAGGTTCTTAAGAAAAAGAAATTTTGAAAATAAAATTGATACCTTGCCTACATAGGTAGGGTAGGGTAGGTAGTAAGGGTAGATGAATGTTTGGTGGTTTTATGGCAAAACAAAGTTTGCCGGGTAGTGTACTTATAAATAAGACCCTGTTTTTGTTTGAAGTAGTTTGAGCTGATCACGTAAGCATATTGTTACATAAAAAATTTAATATTTTGAATGTTTTGATTACGTATATTAATAACGAAGATAAATGAATGGTTTTTGGATAATATGAATGTTAAAAATATAAAATTAATACATAGCTAGGTAGACTTACAAAGAGTGCGTTTTTTTAGTAAGTAGTAGATGATAAGTTTTTACAGTAGGTAATATGACACAAATGTGGCCTAATGTTTGCTTACTCGTCTTCACTATAGAATCTAGAGTTTCTGCACCTAAAGTGCATTTAACTAGACTACGTTGTCTAAAACTTCCTTCCAGTTGTCCGTTATTATTTTCAAGGTTATGATGATGAACGTTTGCTACAATGGCACTTAATATTTACAGAAAGAAAAATCATGAAGAGGGCTGGCGATGTAGATGATGCCGCTACAGCGAAGAGAAAACGTGTGGATAATAAAAATCTGCTGGTGAAAAATCATCAGTATGGTTTTAGTTTTTATTAAGCTTTATTCTATGTTATGTATAAAGAAAAGAAACTTTTTGAATTGTTCTTTAGCTTATTTCAGTCCAAACAAATGCCCATTACTATAAACATAAGTGAGACAAACGTAAGACACATATTTTGATTAGACTTCAGTATTTTCATTTATTACACACTTATTTCTCAATTCTTTGATAAAGATTGAAAAAAAAAAACGAAAAAACCGATTTAACCGGTTTCACCGGTATTGTAAACAAAAACCCGTTAAAACGGGTTTACCAAGCAACCCTGTTTTTGCATGCCATAGTATTAGGATGAACATGGACAAAACCAAAGTGATGTTAAATGTACATGTTACACCCACTCCTATCAGGGTCAAAGACTCTACACTCGAAGATGTGGGCGACTATGTCTACCTGGGACATACGATCCTCCAATTGGGTAGGGCCAATTTCGAGAAGGAGGTTAACCGTCGAATCCGACTCGGCTTGGCAGCGTTCGATCTTCTCGTCCAACAAAATCAAAAAATCAAATAGTTTAGTTCAAATAAATAAACCTTAGAGGTAATTTTGAATTTTCAAACAAAAAATAAGATGACTCTAGTTGTAAATTCGCATACGTCAGTAGGTCTCAATGGAGAAGAATTTGCAAGAAACTCCACGTACACTCTTTTCCATCAGTTTGTTTTTTTTTTTTTTGGTTACATCATTCTTGTTGAAAAAAATACATATTATGTGTGAGAACAATGTAATAAGACGTGCACGTAAAAGCTTCTAGAGTAACAAGAAATTAAAAATAAAATACAATAACAGGCCGAGGCAGCAAAGTTATGACCAATCCATAATGACGCATGGATCGGCACCACTTAGCTCAACCATCATGAAGGGAACCGAATGAGCCAACACATGTGCCACCATCAGAGAGACATTAGAGAGAGCATGACACACTCAACTGCCAGGGCACACTGAAGTCAACGAAACGACACATAGGTACAGATAGAATAAGTAATACGATCAGATAATGGAAAAGAATATAATAAAGAGTTTCAATTGTTTCTAGAAAGATTTGGCATACAACATCAAACTACTAACCCATACACCCCAGAACAGAATGGGCTAGAGGAACGAATGAACCGCACACTTGTAGAAAAGGCAAAATGTTTGATTATGAATTCTGGGCTAATAAGAAATCCCTTTTGGGCTGAAGCAGTATCTACAGCTGCTTACATTACAGAATTAATCGTCACCAACCAAAGCTTTGTATTACATGACGCCATATGAAAAGTGGTCAGGTAAGAAGCCAAATATTATGAATTTTTGGTTGCGATGCGATAGTTCATGTGCATAAAGATAAAAAAACTTGTTTGCAAAAAATTACTACCGACTTCCAAATACAAAACTACAAAGTGTAGTTTTGTATTTACCTACCTAATAGGCAAGTTAGTAAGATAACTATAACGCCAGAATAGATTTCATGAAACTTGAACATACCCGGTGAAATGAGAGATCTGCGTACCCCTTAAGAGCGTGCTGGCGTGATGTTATGTTATGAAATGGTATAAAAAATAAACAGACATGCGATCGCAGCAATCCCGAGAAGTTAGCCGTTATTTATTGAAGAGTTCTGTTGTATATCTCTGAAATTCTTCATCAGATCTTCACCAAATTAAAATGGAACCAATTTCGAAACATACTTTTTCAAACAAAAAAAGAATTTCCAAAATCGGTCCATAATTGCCGGAGATATCCGTGAACATACACAAAAAAAAAACCTAATGTCGAACATAGAACCTCCTCCTTTTTGGGAAGTCGGTTAAAAAGAGGCAAAAATGGGATCCCAAAGCAATTAAAATGACATTTGTTGGTGAGTACACAAAGTGGTACCGGTTTTATGATAGAAATCAGAAACAAATATACAAAAGTAGAGATGCTGTTTTTCTTGAGCATATTGATTAAAGATAACAGTGTCATTGTGCCTTTATCTGAATTACAGGAAAACGATTCTGTAGACTCGTCCGAGACGGAGGATAGTAGTAGCAAGTCCTCGTCTAACAGATCTGAGATTTCAAATTTAGAGAACAAACCTTTAGGTGAGAGCACAGAGAAAAAGGAATTGTCTGCGGATGATGACAATTACCACACGGATGATGCTGATGAAGAATACAAACTACAGAAAAATAAGTCATGTATCATCTCATAAAATGATGCTGAGATCGAGGAATAAACATAATACCTACTTACGTGAAAGCTTGAATAGCCCCAAGCAAGCAACAGCTTTATTGGTAAAAGGGGTGCGTCTCGTCTATACCAATATTATAAAGAGGAAAGATTTTTTTGTTTGTTTGTACCGAATAGGCTCCAAAACTACTGAACCGATTTCAAAAATTCTTTCACCGTTGGGAAGCTACTCTATCCCCGGGTGACATTGTAGTATGGTATCTTTTTATCCCTATATTCCCACGGTAACGGGAACTACGCGGGTGAAACCGCGAGGCGTCCTCTAGTCTATATCAATATTATAAAGAGGAAAGATTTTTTTGTTTGTGTGTTTGTTTGTTTGTACCGAATAGGCTCCAAAACTACTGGACCGATTTCAAAAATTCTTTCACCGTTGGGAAGCTACTCTATCCCCGGGTGACATAGGCTACTTTTTATCCCTGTATTCCCACGGGAACGGGCACTACGCGGGTGAAACCGCGAGGCGTCCTCTAGTATCATATAAAGTTATTTGATATATTTTCATTTCAATAACATTTACAAGATATAATAAACGTGAGTTATACCAACTGTTGATATAATTTCTTTAGATATGACATTTATGTATTTCTTTCTATGGATATAACGTTATAAGCCGCGGTGGTGAGGGTGAAACACATCTGCGACGATAAGCTCGCATGGGACCGCCATCGCGCCGGAGCCCCGCAGCGCCGGAGCCGTGACAGAAACCATGCCTGCTGTATGTTGCATGATTGCTTACATGCTGCATGTATGGTGTATGCTTGTTTGCATGCCTGCTGAATGCATGGTATATGCTTGTCTGCATGTTTTTTACAAGGAAACAAAAAGCACATATGTTCACATCACATATGTTCATGTGTGTGTTGTGTTGGTTTTATCATAATAGACTAAATAGGTTTTATGTCTTTGAGAGGTTTATCAAACGAATTTATATTCAATGTATGTTCTGCTCTATGTTATATCAATCGTTTATTAAATTAACTGATCATTATATCAAATAATATCATAGATTCAGTTGTTAAATATTAAACAATTTGTATTATATATTACTTACCCGGTAAAATAGCCAGAAACCATGGAAGAAGCTCTCGCAGGCCCAAATGCATAAGAGTGGCAAGACGCCATGAATAATGAATATCAGTCCCTCTTGCAAAACAACACATGGACGTTAGTAACTCTACCGGAAGAAAAATGAGCTATTCCATGTAAATGCGTCTATAAAATGGAAACTGATGCTAATGGAGAAGTTGTAATATAATATATATAGCCGTGTTCTACTTTTATGAATAGCAATGGTAGCCCAATCACTGATTGATGCGTTACTATTAACGGAGATAGTCTTGGGAATAAAGGTCGAATTAAATTGTTTACAGTATATACTAAAAAAATCATCATATAGATGATTAGGATCAGCATCAATTGACAAAATTGGTAATTTATTAATGAGTTTAACTTTAAAAGCTGCCAAGCCACTTGCAGTTTTGGGGTTAACAGTGATATCCTTTTTAGCCACTTTGTTGTTTTGATTTAGTATAGTAATCCTCTGCCCGCAATGATCAGGATCTAGTAAATTTATAATTTCTTTGTGGACTGGTATAACATTAGTATAAATATTATCTAAGCATGTAGCACTAGAAGGGGTTATTCTTGTGGGCTCCAAAAATAGGTTTACAAGATTGTAGGACTGAAACAGACTTATTATTTTACTACAAGTACCTGAGTTTTCTAATAAATTAACATTAAAATCACCACAAGTGATAATGGATTTATTCGAGTTACAAATCTTGTGTAACACTTCATCCATTACCTTGTCAAAGCAGTCAGGATTGTATAATCCTGAAGGGGGTCTGTATACGCTTAATACAATAAACTGCTCCAATTCTATACAAGCTATTTCAACTGTCCGCTCAACAGATAGGCTCACAATATCCTTACGGTCTTTAAATTTAAGCTGGTTACTTACTAAAATCAATGAGCCACCATGTATAGCATTAACTCTGCTGAATGAACTACCAACCTGGTGATTATTAAAATTGAACAATAACTGGTGGCTTTTAAGCCAATGTTCTGTTATACAAAGAATATCAATACTGTTAAAGTTCATAAATAATTATACTTCTAAATATTTGTTCATAAATACTATTTACCGAATTTAAACTTTTATTTGATTTTACTTTGCAATTTTTATCCTATATACTTTTGCAAGAGGTTGTCCCTATTGTCCTAATTTCTAATTTAAATTACTATCAAATAGACGGCCTGGTAAATAGACGGCGCTGCCTATGAAAAGCATAAGTTGCCAGTCTATCTCTAGTATATAATAGTAGTCTATGGTGTCCGCCTTGAGGCGTTGCTAGGTGGGCGTATGTTGCTTTTTTCGCAAAATGCAAAAAAAAAATTCGATTTATTTCTTGTCAATTCAATCTGTCAAAAAAAATATCAGGTATAATGCAGCCAGATCATTTAGCCTGGTGGCTGTAATTGAAACTAACGAATTCACAAGGAATATTGTCAAAGTCTGTGTTCTTTTTATTATCTGCCACTACCGCTTTCATTAGCATCTACATTTTTTTTGTATTATAAAAGATTCATGTCATTTAGTTTACTTACTAAGTCCATAACTAAAAAGTATTTCAACCTCTTTGAAAATACAGCTTATGTTATCTCAATTTGAATAAAAAAAATGTTTGAAACATAGGTGGGATCGAATACGATTTTAACCTTCTTCTTTTATGTAAAAACAATAGAAGGAAAAAAACACAGAATATGGAATAGTCGTACCACTGACCTCTATCATACATTGTACACTGGACTTCATATTAACGATGACAAAATGAAGACATTTGATTATCGCCATTTTGGCGCTGATAGCAACGTGAATTAACGTGAGAGTCGCATGGAACTAATATTAGAGATGGGACACAACTTTCGGTAAAATACTTTTATGGGTTTTATCGATCGTGAGAATAATTTAAAACGTAAGAGAAAAATAAACCAGTTATTTTTATTATGATTCATTTTTAAGTAATAGAATAATTGCTGTAAAGGTTATTAAAAAATATTTTCAGTCAGATTGCAAGCTATAAACTAGTGGATAGCGTGCTAGTAAAGTTATAGCGCATTACTGTCAGATCAGTGAGATTTAAATATGGGGTTAGGCTAACAACTTATCCTAAAAACTATCACATTTAAGCAAGTATCTCCTCGCCCAAGTACACTAATTGTACGCCCATCGGATTCGTGAAGGGAACATCATTTATATAATAATAATAATAAATGAGATGGATAATCATTTACAACGGACGTATTTCTCGCTCTCATCGCTGAGATCTTGTCTCTGTAGTGTTAAGGTGCAAATAAGAGTGACATCGCATTCCAGCAAGGTGACGACTTATATTTATTTATTTAAACTTCATGCACAAAGGTACAATGGCGGACTTAATGCCTGAGGCATTCTCTACCAGTCAACCAAGGGTGGTGAAGAGATAACATGGCAGGTGCATTGTTTAAATCGTGGCAACAATTTAACAACAAAATATATTTTTAATTGCTTAACATGCACATATATACATATATTATATGATACATACCTAAATAAATATATATATTTAATAAAGTAATGAAAATAAGTTATCAAGATGACCCTACCCCCGCTGAAATCGGTTTCCAGCTCTGTTTCAGATGCAGATAATAAATTGTTTGACTTCAAAACATTTGTTAATAAAATTATAATTATCATAATATTGTTCCAGAATTAATTCCAGGTTCAGGAACGTAGTGATTGGTACAAGAGAGAGGCATGTGCTCAGCAGTGGGCGAAGTCGGGCCGTGGATGATCATGATGATGATTCCCGAATTTAGTATTACACATTGCTATTGAACATATAATAACTAATTATTAGGCATTAATATAATATTCATCACCAATACCAATATGAGATATTTAGTTCCAACATACTACGAGAAGTCAATACAGTAGATGAGTGATACGCCTTGCCAAGTCTACTATTTTGATATTAGTGTAATTTAAAAATATCACTAATACTGATATATTAGTTACAATATTATAATATTTCCAGTCAAATATATTAGTATTACCTAATTTTTTGAAATATCGGTAGTATCCTATCTCTAAATGTGTCAATTTTAGTTCCTGATACGCTCGAGCGGGGCGCTTTGAATCAGCACAAGAATCAACTGTCATTTCATATAGTATGTTTAGTCCAGCGTACTTGTATAATAGAGGTCAGTGAGTCGTACCCACCGCGCTGGCAGTGTATCGAAATAACAGAACTAATCAAATTCTCCGTATCCATTTGTTTTAATCTTTGTTTCTTTCTAACATACGGCACCTAGAACTTACCAAAATGTGTCAAATTCGTGAGAAATAGACTATCGTTTCAACCAAAAGACGTCCACATGTGGACAAAAAGCTCACTAAGAATCACCACACCGATCAGTCCTGTATTTCTCGCAATTAACAATCCCAATTGCAATGACGGGCTACAATAATAGTTTGTTAACCTATTCATATTGTTAAGCTAATCATTACTTGATCTTATCATTTTGCCAAATCGGCACTGATAATTTTTATTTATTAACAATAAATCTGCCGACCACCCTAAAGAGCAAGCTCATCCGAACCTACGGTTTTCAGACATGGTCACTCAAAGAAATGCACTTGCGGATTTCCAGAGAGTTACGCAGCATTCTGGATGTAAAAAGAACAGACCGAATACGGAATACCAAGCTGTGTTCCCAAACGAGCATAATAGACGTGGTTAAAAATGCTGTTAGGCTCAAATTGACCGCGGGGCAAGCCTCTACAATGGTTCCTGAAGACGGAACGCACCGTAGAGGCTGGCCCAGAAATAGGTGGTGAGATGCTTTTGACGCGTACCATGAGGGTTGGTTCTGTACGGTGCGGGAAAAGAATGTCTGGAATTACTTGAGTGTACTCTTTGCCCAGCTGTCCCACAGTTCCAGCAAAGTCTACACAGAAACAATAAAATACCAACATTGTTATGAATAGGTATTTTTTTATAGTAAAACCAATCAACAAAATGAAAGTGGCGCCAGTGACAGAAAAGTTGAAAGGAAACCGTTTGTCCTGGTATGGTCATGTTATGAGGAGGGATGAAACGCACGTTACTAAAAGAGTTATGTATTTAAATTTAGATGGATGTAGAGGGAGGGGACGGCCAAAGAAAAGATAGATGGACTGTGTGAGGAGTATAAGTAATATTATAAAAGAAAAGGGAGTCAATTATAGCGTGGTGGGGGACAGGACGATATGGAAGAAGAAAACGTGCTGCGCCGACCCCAAGTAACATGGGACAAGGGCAGGTAGATGATGATTATGTTGATTTCGGACTTTTACCGGTAAGACTTAGTAAATCGTAGGTTTTACCGATAAATAATAAGTTTCATCATGGTTTTTTTTTTAATCAGAAACAACAGTTCGGCTTTTACAGTAACATATACGACACATATACGAGGTTGTGAGGCATACACTGTATTATATATTAGTATTTATGTTTTACTTTTTAGGGTTCCGTAGTCAAAAGGCAAAAAACGGAACCCTTATGGATTCGTCATGTCTGTCCGTCCGTCCGTATTTCACAGCCAGTTTTTCCGAAACTATAAGAACTATGCTGTTGAAACTTGGTAAGTATTCTGTGAACCGCATTAAGATTTTCAAACAAAAACAGAAAAAAAAAACAATAAATTTTGGAGGTCCCCATACTTAGAACTGAAACTCAATTTTTTTTTCATTTTACCTATACGTGTGGAGTACCTATGGATAGGTCTTCAAAAATGATATTGAGGTTTCTAATATATTTTTTTTCTAAACTGAATAGTTTGCGTGAGAGACACTTCCAAAGTGGTAAAATGTGTCCCCCCCCCGTCCCCCCCTGAAACTTCCACCGAAAATTGGGTTGAACGAGATCTAGTAAGTAGTTTTTTTTAATATGTCATAAATCGTAAACCGCAATGTAACAAGTACGGAACCCTTTGTGCGTGTCTATAATAAAGTGTAAAACTAAGACATAAATCTAGAAACAAAAGTTATTTTGCAAATTGTAGTGTTTTTATTATGTATGCTTAATATGTATGTGTACGATTCATTAAAAAATGGAATTGCATTGGACACTTTTCCGCCCGATTACGAAATACGCTTCATTGCGTGTTTAGAAGCATTGGGTTAGGAACCAGTTTATGATTAAGTATGTTCTTCTTCTTTTTTTAACGATACGCTCGCGTTTGACCACTGCGCACAATGAAAGTATTCGCAAAACGCTTTGTGCGTATGGAAGTCCACCATTTACCGGTGGCGCATTGCCGTACGTCTTTTTGTCCGGTGATGGAAAGGGCTAGGTGGAATCAAATTGTGTAGTTCCATCGCACACTCCCCAAAATTTAACCGATAAAAAAACCGACAAGCTGGCAACTCGGCGACGATGATCAAAGCTCTAGAGCTT
This sequence comes from Orthosia cruda, assembly GCA_964057195.1. NCBI lineage: Eukaryota > Metazoa > Arthropoda > Insecta > Lepidoptera > Noctuidae > Orthosia > Orthosia cruda. The sequence goes on from OZ059851.1 coordinate 21,097,014, forward strand.
TGAGGCGACCAGTGCATCGTTGCCGATAATAAATAGTAATACAGCAGTAATTGTGCCGATAGTCGTGACGGCCAATGGCATAATATCCAAGAAACTTGACGAACACCTGAAGAGGCTCTCGTTGGGCAGCTGGATCAAGGGTTTGATCCAGAAAGCGGGACTCCTGGACACGGCGCGTATCGTTAAGAGATTCATATCTCAGGAGCCTTGATCACCGGTAGCTTGGATCCTGTTCCCGATACCGGTGTGCTAATATAAACAAGTTACAATAAATTGTAATTTTGTTTTCCCTACCTGGTGCGGCGTCCTGCTGCGGCAGATAGATGCTGGGCAGCGGCTTGAGCGACAAGGCCGGCGCCGGCGCGGAGCTGCTCAGCGACAGCACGGCGCCGCGCACGCACCAGCGCCGCGCCGCGCCGCCGCCGCCCCCGCCGCCCGAGCGGCACAGCGCTGCTATCACCAGGCTGCCGTCTGCGGAACATATCATCATCATTAGAGGCCGGGTTCTCATCAGCATCTTCCTGCCCTTATCCCGTGTTACTAGTGGTCGACGCAACATGATTTTTTTCAATATACCAACATACATTGCAAGCTTGTAATAAAATGCATTTCCCTGGAGTTGCTGTACCTAAGAATTTAGTTGGAAAGGATACCGTCTATCTGGACTGCTGAAATCAACAAAAATTGGAGTGTCTCATAGTACCTAATGCTGTTTTTGTTTACAAGTGTTTATTTAACTTGCAATGTACGTACCTATATATGTATGTAAGTGTGTTCGGGTCAAATCTTGCAACTGAATTTTAAAGCAGTTATCCTCCACCGATTAAAATGAAAATTTGCATACACGTTTAGTTTGGATGATAATGCATGATTAGCTTAGTGACGTCATTCTAAATCCAGTATGACGGTCGGCCAAAGATGGCGGACTTGTAATTTTTTGTGCACTGCCATGATATGGTTATCAAATGAAAGGGGTTGGTGAAAAGTCGTAAACTTTTCATCAACCCCTTGTCTTCCCTGTGTCTTGTGAAAAAGCTTGTTTTAAAAAAAAAACATGTTTTAAGGAATAATATTATTTATAAATGCGTATGAATAATAACACAATATTTATACCAAAAGTTAATTTTTAATATTTATGTCTGACTGTTTGTTCTGGCTAATCTCCGTAACGGTTGAGCTTTCACTGCCAGATAACTAATATTATAAGGTGAAACTTAGGCTTTCATTGTTTAGTTTGACGCAGATGGAGCCACTGACAAATGCTAATATTGAATGAATACTTACTCTTATGAGCAATGCTAGCAGCGGTGATGTGGTCTCTCGTGGCTCGCAGGCAGTCAGTGGCGACGTGCGCGCGCGAGCCTTCCGCCGGCGGCACGAGCGCGCCGATGAGACCTGTCGCCGTGACCACGCACGCGCCCTCGCACGCTACGCCACTGGCGAAGGGAAACAATGTTACAAGCTGAACATAACAACAATGAAGCACTGGTCACGTCAAAACTCCGGAGCCTTGAACATCGACGTCGGGTTGCCAGCTTGTCGGTTTTTTATCATCATTATTATTATTTCAGCCAAAAGACGTCTACTGCTGGACATAGGCTCTCACAGGAGTCGCACCTAGCTGATTCCCGCAACCTTAACCAAGACATCGGTCCACCTAGTGGGAGGCCTTCCAATGGAGGCATCGTCTTCCGGTTCACGGTCACTATTCCAGAACTTTCCGGCCCCAACGGCCATCCGTTCTGCGAGCAATGTGCCCTGCCCACTGCAACTTAAGTTTGGCAATTCTTCGCGCTATGTCGGTAACTTTGGTTCTCCTACCCTTGACATCATCTTTTCTGATGCGACCACGCAAGGAAACTCCGAACTTAACCCTCGGTCTTTTATTATCGGTTACATTTCGGTTTGAAATTGTAGAATGCCGCCTAGCCCGTTCCATATCAGACTACAAGACATACGGCGATGCGCCATCGGTACAAAGTGGACAGCCAATTCAAACGCATGAAACTGGAAGCTGAGTCCAATTAGTTGAAAGATTGCTACCCGAACACTAGATCATGGCTTACCCGAACACTTTTAGCATCCGAACTTAAACTAGACTCAAGTGAAGTAAGTTGTTTTACATATAAAAACATTAAATTTACACATGTAAAGTCCATATCCAGCAGTGGACGTTTTTCGGCTGAAATAATGATGTAAGTTGTATGTCCATTGTCGTTCGGATCTCAGCCTTAGTATACCATACGTACCCGAAGCCCTTGAGTGTGGGAGTGGGCCGCAGCATCTGTATCCTCTCGGCGATGGGCGCGTCTGGCTTCTTGTCCAGCACCACGGGGCGCCGGCCGTTGTGGAAGAATGCTGCGCGGATTATGTGCTCACCTGCAAATACAAATATGCAGAGCATTACAGAAAGGTGTATTTGTATGACAAGCTTTTATATAACTTGCCTTGTAATTTAGGACGTAGGTGAAATCTTGCAATAAAATTTTAAAACAGTAATTAGTTGGTTTCGATAACAACGCATGGAAAGCTAAAAACCTTTTTTAGGGTTCCGTACCCAAAAGGTAAAAACGGGACCCTATTACTAAGACCTCACTGTCCGTCTGTCTGTCTGTGTCACCAGGCTGTATCTCATGAACCGTGATAGCTAGACTGTTGAAATTTTCATAGGTGATGTATTTCTGTTGCCGCTATAACAACAAATACTAAAAACAGAATAAAATACCATATTTAGGTGGGGCTCCCACACAACACACGTGTTTCTTTTTAAACCTTTTTCCGTCCATATAAATTAAAACTTACTTCAAGGCTAATAAGCTAATAAGGCTAGGCACTATATTCAATTTCCAAGAAAAAATTGATCTTCTGATACAAAGCTGATTAAAATTAGTATAGGAGATAATAACGTCACATTAGATTTCTGCTGCTCTTTCTCTCAGTGTATTTATCTCTATAAGCAGACTTATACGCATACCATGCATTCTCTTTCTCTGTCTAGTGTATCCTAACTGCACACGTTTTTTGGTGGAAATTGCCTGCAGTGGGACAGTAACTGGTTGGTATTATTATATTATTATTTCCTTTATTTAATTTATTTTCTTAATGCCTACATTTTGAAATATTTAAAAAAAAATGAAAAAAAAAAATGTATAAAACTAGAGGCCCACCAAGCCAGGCTACGGACGCTGATTGGTCTATATCGGACCCATGTACGGCCCAGATAAAGCGCCCGTGAAGCTCCTTACTCTGCCATACCTCCCTGCGGTCGTTAAGTGTCAAGCACTACAGGCTTGCGCCAGTTCCCATTCGCCAAGCAGAGCGGGGTGAGTCCCTTGTCCTCTGCCACTACATCTCGATGCATACCCACGTCGATGTGTAGAACATATTCCCTGAGATTGCATATCTCGCGGTTGTGGAGGCTTTTGGCATGTAAAAAGCCTCGGCCTCCACACTTCCGCGGGATATACAATCTCATGACCGATGATCGTGGGTGATGCATTCGATAATTATGCAGTCAGCAGTGTACGGACCCGCCTATCCAGGGCGTCGAGTTCCGTTTGAGTCCATTTGAGTATGCGTATTATTATTATGGTGGTATAGATGCCGCTACAGTACTAATAAACAAACAAACAAATATAATACAGTAGTAATACACACCTGGAAAGCTAGCAGTATACACGCAGGTCCATTCATTGAGCAGGTAATCCTTCTGAGTGTACACGGAGACTTCTCCCACAGTGGTTGCCACCAGCAACTGTTTGCCCTCAATATCCCATTCTAGTACTGATATCTGGAAGTAATATGAATTTTCTTCTAAACAATAAATATAAACAAACATAAAGCTTAATATAAACTGTAACCTAACAACGCTGTTTTATGCCTATTTTACCTGGGCCATAATAACGTATTGATGGCACCTTATTCTTCATATTCGGAAGGATAGTTTAGGCGCTACGGAGGAACATAAATAGATACAAACAAGAAAAATAGACTGCTAAAATCATAACCCTTCCTTTTGGTTTCACCATAGTCGGGTAAAAATTCACTTTTTCAGTAGGTGCCTGGATTCTAGACTCGTACCCGGTTGATGGCAATAGACTAGTTGCCTATTACATGGGACTTAAACATAACTGGCGAAATGTGGACTTACTAAACTAATAGGTACGCTAAGCTAAACCCTTCTTTCCGATGTTATGTTATTTATTTATTCGATTATCCTGGCAACCTTGCAGAAATTACACTAGTGGAGCACAAACTTATACTAATTCAGCGTGTAAGTCCAGGTTTCCTAACATGTTTTTCTACATCAATGTCTAAAATAAACTTAGAAAGAACATATAAATAGAAAAATCCACAACATCAACCCATAGTCACCAGTATGTAATTTATAAAACCAGCCAAGTGCGAGTTGGACTCGCGCACGACGGGTTCTGTACCATTATCGCAAAAAACGGCAAAAAAACAGGTTTGTTGTATGTTAAATATTTTTTTATTTCTGTTTTTAGTATTTGTCCTTATAGCAGCAACAGAAATACATCATCTGTGAACATTTCAACTATCTAGCTATCACAGTTCATGAGATACAGCCTGGTGACAGGCAGACAGATGGACAGTGGTCTTAGTAATAGGGTCCCGTTTTTACCCTTTGGATATGGAATCCTAAAAAAGGTCACACTTATGACTGTCCCAGGGCGTATCGATGTCACAGATGAACATATGACTCCACGTATCACCCTCTGTATCCTACAGCTATGATGATTAGAACGCTACAATGTTGAATGTGAATATCAAGATAAGGTCACACTTACTGGATACGCAGAACCCGTAACTCTATGACTGTCCCAGGGTGTGTCAAGGTCGCAGACGAACACGTGCCCTCCCCAGGTGTCTCCCTCTGTGTCCTCCAGCTCCGTGGGCGATGAGAATGCTATGATGTTGCATGTGGATATTGTGCAGATAGGCCGCACTACTTCATGGTCTGATACGCTGTGGATGTTTAAAAACGTGTATAGTTTAAAAGATAGAAGTTAGGCCTTACATTGCAATCGACTGTCAATTTTGGCCCATACATTGAGGCAAAAGCTCAGCTGGCTGCCAAAACTTTGGGGATCCTTGCAACACTGGAACAGCTCCACAATTTGTATCAAGTGCAAGTTCGATCATGCATCGAGTACTGTTCTCATCTCTGGGACGGATCTGCCAAATACCAGCTTGATGCACTAGAGTGAATCGAAAAGCAGGCCAAGAGGCTCATCAGCAATGATGCACTGGTCAAGTCAAAACTCTTGAGCCTTTGTCGCCATGTTGTCAGCTTGTTGGTTTTTTATTGTTTACATTGCAGGGGAGTGTGCAATGGAATTGCATGATCTAATTCCATCTAGCCCGTTTCATCATCGGACTACCAGACGTACGGTGATGCGTGATCGGTACATGGTGGACATCCCACCCATACACACTAAACATTTTGGGAACACTTTTATTATGCATACAGCTAAGGAATGGAATGCCCTGCTGGAGTCTGTTTCCCGACAGGTACAATCTAAGGGCTATTTCTAGGCAAGCATGTTTCACCGTTGACCACATCATCGCTTACCATCAGGTGAGATAGTGGTCAAGCACAGACTAAAGTACAATAAAAATAATAAAGTTAATTGGCAAAGCCTGTGAAAGGAAGGAAGCATATTCTCACACAGTATGCAGGATTCTCACACATAATGGTTCAAATGGGAGTCTAAATCCATAGACATTCATGGTATAAAAGATAAGCTGTGTGGATAATGTTAGACTATGTTTAAAATAATCTAAGAGATAGTGAAGCTTTTATTCCATTCATTGTTGCTATTATTTACATTTCTCTATCACTTTAAAGTGTAAATTAATGACAGAAAGAAGTTGAAGGTAGGTTTATTTTTATCTGTTCTTGTTTTTGCCTTTTCTCTCAATCCTCGGCGTTTACGACGGATTGGACGGCAACGGCAGCTCACCAGGAAGAGTGGAAGGGTAACGTCCTTTGTCCAGCAGAGGGAAAACATAGGTTGATTTAAAAAAAACAAAGAGACTCAAATAACAGTGTGTTACAAACCCAAACAAACAGAAATTTTGTTGTTACCTTTCAAAGTGCGGTGGCTCGCATTTCAAAGGCTTACGCCTCATGGAGTATATTAGTTCCATTGTGGCTTCCTTATATTATCACAGATTCCAATTAATCTAGCATTTATACGAGTTTTCTATGAAATAAAAATATTTTACAGCAACAAACTGCAACCAACCAAGCAAACAAACCTGACAGGCTGACACTCTCACTGACTAATGTCAGTCATGTCAGTGTCACTGTTATTGTCATTAACTGCAAGCGTTTAGTTTTTGCACCTTTATTTACTGCCACTTACCCATTCCGTGTTAATTTAAAAAAAAAATCGCAGGTGTTTAACCAGCGAAATATTTTTTTGATTTATATTATTTGGATTTTGTTTGTAAATCCACTTACAGGTGCGTCTCGCATCCAGCTGATCCCCGCAACCGTCGGTCCACCTAGTGGGAGACCTTCTAGCGCGTCGTCTGCCGGTGCGCACAAGACATTTACTATTAATATTACTATGTAGCTAAACTAAGTGAGCAGTGGTCACTTTAGTATTATTTTGAATCTCCTCTTAGTTTGTAGTATAGCCTGCCGGTGGATCGGTATCAAAACTTGCCCTTCTACCCGACTGTAGCGAAAAGACATTAAAGATTATTTACAAAAGAAACAAAAACATTAATTTTAACGTTTTTGGTATATGGGTGTATTCTTTTTTTGAAATAGGTTATACTAGAGCTTATTAGCTACGATATTAACCCCGATAACTTGGGATCCAAATTGGGTTGTTTTTTGGAAGATTTCCAAATCACAACCAAAACCAGTAAATCTGAGATAACAACTTTATTCTAAAGTATCGATAAATAACAAAACGTATTTATTTTATCGACCTATCGCGTGTATTAAGCACTCAACACTAGTACTGCGCCTATCTTCAATGCAAACCCTTTAAACGCTGCAGCCTTCACGTCACATGAATCCGGGCGGGCATTGCCCTTTCATTATTGAGTTGTGTTTCCGAACGCAGCGAGCGGTGCTCGCTTGAAAATGGCGGATCGGCCGGAGTAACATCGACTTAAAGCTGTGTGAAATATAACACAAATATTCGCGAATTTTATGTGAAAATGTGAATCGTATGAATTAAAACATATTGTGTAGTGCTGTTTAAGTGTATTGCAACATGTGGCGGACAGGGATGTGTCTTTTCGGTGTCGGGAACTGGATATTCTTGTTCGCCTGTCTCCATTTGTTTACATACGCTCAAGGTAAGCTCCTTATAAATATTACCATTTACTATCGATCGTTGGTCTTGAAACTGTCGCTAATAACAGGATATATGTAATTATGCAGAAAATTGCATCTAGATGTAATTTAAATACTTGAAAGTATGATTTCGAGTTGAAACGCATTAAACAGCTTGGAGTCGATTTCTCTCGAAGCTATGAGTACCTAATTATACGAACATTGTTCCAAACTTGAACAGCAAGCAGTAGAGTTTATTTACTTTTTTTGTGACCAATGCATTCGGTCATTAGGACCGAATGCATTGGTCACGACCGCCTGTCATTTAGAAATGTGTGCATAAAGTTCTTATTATTTTATTGTTTAGTTAGGGCTTCGCATACAGCGCTCCGCCCTCGAATTCTAACAACACACATAAATACCGCACTATTGACTGCCTTGGGTTAATTATTAGGTTTAATTCCTTTCGTAAACAGATTGTAAAATTTTACGGTTCCTATTGGAATTGCTCTGGAAAGCGTCCAAAAGATTCTCATTATGGGTTTAAGTTGTTTAGTTAAGAGTGATTAATTTATCGACTTAGTATTGTGGTTACTGAAATAGTTCCTTGCTGGGAATAGAGCTGAATCAGATGTTTTATTGATAAAGCGGCATTGATATCGTGTAAATAAAGACGACCTAGAATGAATAAGTTCCTATAATATGAACTCGTTTTCTGATGTCCTCGTTTTCGGGCTCTTGTTCGACAAGCTTGTTATTATTTCAGGAACGAAAGAAATAAACTTTATCTGTCCCATAAAATTAGCAAGAACTTTAACCCATTGAGTACCCGAAACTTGGATCCACACGAGACACGGCTTTTCAATTGTTTTTGGTAATTACGGCATTCAACCGGAAAAAAAAAACTGTGCCTATCTGGCGGAAGCCAAGTTAAATCATTATTTTGTTGAACGTTTCTTGACTCTAGAAGGGTTCAACAAAATAATGATAAGGTACGAAAAATTTATCTCTATCACGGTACCGAGACCTACCAAACGTATCGAGAGTTCAGTGTGATAAGAAACTCCTGCGAATTTATTACATTATATTTCAACTTAAATTCCGTATCACGTTTCGTCCAAAAACATAACCTTTAAAAATACGAGAAATCAAAAAAATGAAAATTACGAATAGCCCACACGCATTACACCTACAAAAGAAACGGGAGCTTCAAAAATGCTTACAAAGTGCAATTATTATAGGTAAGTAGGTATTGTACCTGTTGGCATTTAAAATAATTTAAGTAAACAAGGAAAATCTTAAGCAAAATAACTGCCGATACAAAATGGTGCGAAACATGTTGCCAGCAAGTTCATGAGCGATTTTATTTTGCAGTAAAGCAAAATGATGTTTTCATGATTGTTAAAGTGTGATCCCACCAAAAAAAATCATGTAAAATATTGCCAAGACGAGACCATATGGCTCGCACTGTCAAAAAGTTATCAGATGTCATGTAGAGCCCAGCTTCTAACTCTACAAGCCCGGCGTATCGGTACAAATACTTGTAAAATATTTTTTTTTTTTAAAGAGTAAGTGTGGAGTTTCTTGTCCGTTCTTCTCCATAACAAGCTACATTGCCGAAAGAATGGTAGAATCAATTATTATTACTTTAAAATTTATTTATTTTTGACGTTCAAAAGCGCCGCTTATTGGCCTAATTGAATAAAAAAAAATGATATTTGATTTTAGCGCGCCATAAGTCTACAACTCCCTAACTTCACAAACTCTACACCTTAGTCAAAATATGTGGCTGTTTGGCGCACGTCGCACAAGAACACTTGCTTATAGCCGAGCTCACTAAACTATCGGAACTACACACTCGCTTCTCGCTGTTCGCCAACTCGTCCCTAGTTTCTAGCTCTACTCGCTTCTCGCAGATCGTCAGCGGTGGGACACGTGCCTTACGTACATACCCCTATTTGTCTACTGAGTTTTCCTATAGTGGCCTCCTTCACCAACCTTACGTTATGGAAAGCGGCACACTATACCAGGCAACCCCTTACGAGGTGTCTGGGACCATCTTCGGTAGGTCACGCCTCCGAGAGCACTCGCCCCTGGTACTCAAGAGAAAATGTGAGTTGCACCGTGATTACTCACTACCATTTGCCTTACGTACATACCCCTATTTGTCTACTGAGTTTTCCTATAGTGGCCTCCTTCACCAACCTTACGTTATGGAAAGCGGCACACTATACCAGGCAACCCCTTACGAGGTGTCTGGGACCATCTTCGGTAGGTCACGCCTCCGAGAGCACTCGCCCCTGGTACTCAAGAGAAAATGTGAGTTGCACCGTGATTACTCACTACCATTTGTCCAGAATGGTACCGGAGCAATAAAGCCGCTCACCACACGCACCCCAGCACGCCAGCACTAGTGCAAGCACCAGCACTAGCGCAGTTGGTGCTAGCGGATTCAATCCCCGTTAAGGACGCCAGAGAAGCTGGCTCCCATTTCTCCAGAATGGTCCCGGAGCTGTAAGCACGCTCACCTCTCGAATACAAATCATCGCATCTACCCAATGCCTACAGCTGGGTTGCCGGAAAACTAATCCAACGGGTAGTCCTCTTCTTTCTATCCAGGAAAGTGCCGGAGATGCAGCTCGCTCACAGGAGCTCACTTGCTTGAGGGTTACTCACGAACCCCGCGTCTGACCACCAGGTGGCCCTTTGCCTTGGGCCGGTAACTTCAGACACTTGTTGCGCGCGAGGAATGACGCTCGGCCCACACATAGCCGAGCAGACAACATGCCACTCCTCTGCAACCACCACATAGACCACCGCGAGTCCAACCTCAATGTCATGTACCACCTTTGCGCTTGCAATGGTGGAGGGCCTACCTGACCCCGCGTACCCTGATCCAAACAGCCGGACCCGTAGTTCCAGCTGCGAAAGCCCCCATCTGTTCGGATCTGTGCCTTACGTACAGTCAGAAGTCCGAAAATCTGACAATTAGTCTTCATCACTTCAGCCTTCCCCAACTGCCAACAAAGATCCTATGCGTGTCGCATCCGCCAAATTCCCACAGCCTTGGGTCGTTGCTCCGCCCAGAGGGAGTCCTTCCAACGCCTCCAACAACAACTAGTCTTTTAGATTCAGTATCTGAGTTGTGGAGGTCTGCCTACATATATTCCGTGTAAAATAGTGATATTCAGGTGATGATGAGGGTGCAACTAGCATATTATATACTAGGGTATTCTAGATTTATGCAAGCCTAGCAACCTACCTTTTTCACAAGGACCTGTGTTCTTGTGCATAAGATATAAGGAGACGTATCGGTATGACCAAAAGCGCAATGTCCCAACTGCAGCGGATATGGAAGGACCGCAACATATCTTGGATGCAACTGGTGAACTCCTTAATATTCTCCATCTTTAGCTACGGCTCGAAAACATGGAAGCTAAGGAAGCCCGACCGTGGTCGCACCGACGCTTTCGAGATGTTGTGTTGGTTGGTGGAGGATGCTGAAAATTCCGTGGACAGCATTCCGCACAAACGAGTCTATCCTTCGTCAGCTCAATATCAAAGTCAAAATTTCCACCATCTGCCTGCGAAGAGTCCTGGAATTCTTTGGCCACATATCCCGAAAAGAGGGTCATAACCTCGAGCAATTAATAGTAACTGGGAAGGTCGATAGTATTAGGCCGCGGTGCCGCAGCCCGATCAGGTGGTCTGACCAAATTCGTGCAACGCTCAAGACCAACTTGCACGAAGCACTCCACGACGTCAAGAACACTCGTCGGGGGAATCACGACCCTCAGTATTGAGGAACACGACGCCCGAAAGAGGAGGAGCACCTATTTGTTATTGTGTTATGTGTGTGCTATTCTATCTATGTAGTAGCTAAGAAATATTATGTGGCAGCAAGTGAGATTGCCAAGCCGACGGGTTCTAGATTCGATACCCGAGTCGGAAAAATAGACATTCCCGGTATATTACACATTGACCAAATTATTATCTTTTATCCACTACTAATCGAGTAAACAAAAGCCAACAAGGTGACAACAGCTTATGTTCCAAGTATTTAGAAAGCGCTGTGTACCTAGGTGCTGTATCTATAGTCGATCCAGCGAATTCTTGTGCCTGACTATGCATACCTTGGGCTTAGGCGCAGAGGTATTTAGTCACGAATGATTTGTGTTGATCGTCTATGCGATCAGTTGAGCTTATTACAGAAGCTTTTTATTATTTGATCGGAAATTAAAAGAAAACACGTTTTTGTTATTTGTAATCATAATCATTATAATTTCAGCCAAAGACGTCCACTAAAAAACCGTCCTTCAAGATAGAGAAATCCACTAGTTTCAGAACATCTTCTCAATAGCCATACCCATCTTTGACCCAAAACTTCTTCTTCTTTCGTGTTAATTAACTCAAACAATAGTCTCAACCGTCCAGATTTTATCCGACCAGTTTGTAGCTACCCGGACGGCTCTGTCATTCGCCACGTTCAAATCCTCAAAGGTGTCGGTGGTCGGGCATGAAAGTGACTTAAAACTCAAAAGCACTAAATCACAGTATTTATCGAAAGGAGGAGCTCCTAATCCATAATATAGGTACCTAAACTTTTTTTTACAAAAAAATACTAGTCGGTCTTTAGTAGGTACAATAATTTTTGGTTATAGACACCGTCTTCCAAAAAGAAAGTAATTTTTCACTTTGTAGTGCTTTTTTTTATTTTAAGGTATGTTGCCCCACACTAGGAATTTCTTCCTGTAACGTGGGTGCGTTTACAAACATATATATAAACTCACATACACAAACACCCAGAGCCGTTACAACTATCTGTAGATCATACAAATATTTGTTCCGTGCGGGAATCGAACCCGCGACACCCAGCGCAGCAGTTAATCGCTCAACCACTGCGCCAACAGTGCGCCCAAATATTTGGAATTCGGTAGACCGGTTTTATTTTTTGTAAAAACGGTTTTCTTATTTTCACTTTTTAGTTGAACCTAACTGGTAACTTGCCTTTAGTAAGGTACCTACAATGCCAGATTAGAATACCCGAATACCGAATCTTGAACATAACCGGTGAAATCAGAGTGTACCAAGGTGAACTGTACATATCTGCGTACCCCTTTAGAGCGTACTGGCGTGATGTTATGTCATGTAATGGTATAAACAATAAACAGACATACGATTGCAGCAATCCCGAGAGATATCCGCCGTCAAGAGTTCTGTTGTCTCCGAAGTTCAACAGATCTTCACCAAATTAAAATGGAACCAACTTCGGAACGTGCTCTATCAAACAAAGAATTTTGAAAATCGGTCACAATTGACGGAGATATCATACATAAAAGGATATCGGAGTGAACATACAAAAAAAAACTAACGTAAAGTCGAACATAGAACCTCCTCCTTTTTCGAAAGTCGGTTTAAAACCCTCTACTCGACAGGGCACCATACGCAATGAATTATGTTGAAATGTCATAAATCCTTCTTGAGAAGCAAGCCATCCTTATCGCAACCAGAGGAATCCGTGACCCTTAGCGAGTCATCGCTCCACATTGTGGAATGGATCATGCACTAGTTACGCGCAAAATAATCATCTGTTTTTAACATTGACAAAAGTCGTCTAACCTAAAAACTAGATATGTTAGGCGGTCGGCTTCCAGTCTCACCAGATGCACTAAATATTTTAAAATGTTGCTCAACTTGTTTCAATCGTCCGCATTAATTAAATCAGTGTTATCACTGTCCTGAGCATACACGGGCATAATACCGACATTTGTATTCGTGAAATAGCTAGCATGAACTGACATAAACCAGTAAGCACAGTTCACGCACGAGGTCAGTTCTTCAACCCCTATCGGAGTATTTACTTGCGAAATAAAACTCTTGATAAGATGGCAGGCAGCCAAACTAACAGATAATGTGTTATTACTATAATTTTTTTTTATCCATATTTGTGATATTATTAATTCGAGGGGAAGTCTGTCAGTCTATTTGTTTGTTACGCATTGCCGCCTAAACCGGTAAACTAATTTTGATGAATTTTGGTATAGAGGTAGACTGGACCTTAGATTCGGACTTAGGCTTCTATTTTGCCGAGAATATGTTCCCTTGGGATAATTATCGACTTTCACGCGGGCGAAGTTAGTATTTCATTTTTAAAAAAAGTCAATTTATAAATAAAATCCCGACTGCTTAAGAAGCGAACTAAAAAGAAGTAAAGTGGTGCATGCTGTGCAGTACATAATGAGGATACGTATTCGCGCGCAAGCTGGCTGACCACCTGATCCTCCGAGTTCTACGACTGCATTGCATGATTTTCTACTTGTTTACATATTATTAGTTCGTTTACATACTTAAGCAGTAGGGCTTTTTATTTTTAAATTAACCTTTTTTATTTACAACGTTTTAGTTAAAAAAAACTAATTACTTTTTAAATATATAGGTAAATGGTATATATTTTTGTAACCACTCGCCTCTCGATATGCATGGCAGAAAAACAAAATTGACACCCCCACAGTATGGCGCCCAAAATTAGCCATTTTAGTTTTTTTTAACCTCACTTATCTAAGAACACTTGGGCGGTGATGACGTATCTAACGATGTCTTAATTATATAAATCTATCTAGCGGTTTGCAAGATATGAGGTAATAAAGAATATTACATATACATATGTAAAATCATATCCCTTGCCTTGCAGTCGGGTAAAAAGGAGAGGATGATCTTTGCCCAGCATTGGGATATAACAGGCTTATTAAAACAGACCGTGTTTTTTACTTGAAAGACTAACAAACATCTATCCATCCTAAGAAAGTTTCGTATATTATATATTTATAAGTAGGTGCCTACCTTGTTACCAAGCTGAATATTGGTCGGTTTTCATTTAGATTAACAATTAATTAGTGTTTCTAACACTTTGAAATAGAATATGAGTATCAACGCTTATTTCAACTGCTGTGAATTTTGATCTAACGAGTAACTTCATCCACTTTGCCACTGTTTTGCGGTGTAGCATTAATAAATTCAAAGGCTGTATAAAATTAATCAAGCCTCTCTAGAAGGCTTTGCGAATGATTTCCCTGGAGCTCCTGTCATAATCTAGCCTAAAATATGAAGAAGTACAATTGTTAGTTTGTACGAGGTAATCTCTACAACCACACAAACATTCATAAACTCACGCCTTTTTCAATAGTGGTAGGCAGAAACTACAGAACACAGTCTGTTACGACCCGTGCATAATACTTTATCTTCGTTTAGCTTCATACGTCTATCAAATTATTAAATTGATTTCAGTGTCAGAAAGCTACATTATCCATAAAATGAAATCTCAAACAAGTAAAATTTCAGAATTTAAAAAACCCCCGACACATTTTTATTTCATGCTACATAATTTATCTAGTACATAGTAGTTACGCTTCGATCGGCAATCTAATGAACACGTAATTATGACACGAGATCTTGCGAAAACACCCCGATTCGAACAGTAAAACACCCATAACTTTTGAACGGCTGAACCGATTTTATTCAAACATAGGTACATTCTCAACGTTCTCGACAAAATCACCTTTCAAACAAAAAAAACTAAATCAAAATCGTTTCATCCGTTTAGGATCTATGATACCACATACAGACACACAGATACACAGCAACACACGTCAAACTTATATTAGAAACTCCAACTACATAATTAAAACAACGCTTTACCGGTAACCCTGGCAACAGCGAGAAACCTAAATAATAACGGTTTAATCTGAGACACAAAGACTCCGCCGCGTGGTCTACACAATAGTTATAGGTTAATGCTTCAAGTTAACTTATAAGTTACGAGTGTTGCAAGTCTTGCGGTGTCTTTCAAATTTGATCGTACACCAAGTTTTAACTGCTAAGCAAGTCGCGTTCCTGGAAATATACAGGGTGGGCCAATAATTTTTGCACTTTTAAAACATGAATAGAAATAAAACTACAACTGTTATTTTGTTGATTATATTTTTAACGTTTTGAAAATTTAATGAAATTTATTTTTTAAAAATGACATCGTCGAGATGTGCACCGTCTCGTCGTTGGCACTCTAGCAATCGACTACGCAAACTTTGGAAAACTCGCTGACACATGCTGCGGGGGATCGCGGCTATCTCGTCGTGGATGTTTCGTTTTAATTGGGATATATTCGTCGGTTTATTAAGGTAGACTCGACTTTTCAGGTATCCCCATAAGAAAAAATCGCATGGTGTAAGATCCGGGCTTCTCGGAGGCCATGGAATATCACCTCTGCGAGAAATCAATTTATTCGGAAACATTTCTTTGACTACCGGTAAAGTCACATTTGACGTGTGGCATGTTGCTCCATCTTGTTGCATCCAGGTCCTGCTGTTGTATCCTTGAAATTCATGCAACTGCGGCGTCAAAAATTCTCGCAACATCTTGACGTATTCCGCTGAATTCACAGTTACATTATTTCCTTGATTATTTTCAAAGAAATACGGACCAATTATGCCCTTTGCTGATATGGCAGCCCATACTGTCGTTTTAGGTGAATGAAGTGGCTTTTGGTGTTTAAGGCGAGGGTTTTCCCTGCTCCAATATCGACAATTGTGCTTATTCACGTGCCCGTTGATGTGAAAGTGGGCCTCGTCCGTCCGGAATCGTTGTTTTTGTAAAATTGTTTAACACAAAAAGCACGCTGTTGTCCCGTGAAGCGCTCCATCGTGACTAAAATTGCATGTAGCGACGCATAGTTTCCCGCCACCCGCGCACCCCTCCCTCCAACGGTATTCGAGAAATTTAGTGTTGCAATTTGCAAAAATTATTGGCCCACCCTGTATATTCTTATTATGGCTTTGAAGGTCACCAATTAAATCACCACGCTTGCTCAAGGCGGGTTGGCGTTTTCCGACTTATAATTACTATAAGTCCAGGTTGCCTCACCAAGTCGATGTTTTCCTTCACCGATGGCCAGAATAAACTGAAAAATTACATACGAATAGAAAAGTACGAGAGGCGAGGTCTTAGCCACTGTGCGACCACGACTTGGCTGGAATATGAATCGTGCTAAATCACGTTCAATCATTCACCGTATAAAGCAGAACGTTTTGTCCAAGCTGGAATGACGTATGATTAATTCAATAAAGGTCAAAGTAACAAGATTGCTTAAATATTTGAAGAGCTCCAACTCCTACAACAAGTCTACACAGGGCAAGTCTCCTGGGTCCTGGGTCAACTAAGACAAAGGTTACAAAGTT
Organism: Orthosia cruda; assembly: GCA_964057195.1. NCBI lineage: Eukaryota > Metazoa > Arthropoda > Insecta > Lepidoptera > Noctuidae > Orthosia > Orthosia cruda. The sequence continues at coordinate 21,113,562 of OZ059851.1, forward strand.
TAGATCCTCCTTACCGTCTCTTTGTTGTTCTGTAACAGCTTTCCGTAATGCACTAACTTATCTGAAAAGAATAAGGCTGATTTAATAGCTGTATTTGTAAGAATGTCATGATAAAACCGGCCAAGTGTGAGTCTGACTCGCGCACAGAGGGTGCCGTATAAACAACTACATTCACCAAAATAAATAGGTAACATTACGGACGTTCATAAACAATGAAAGCAACGAACATTGCTCTGACGAAGGGACAAAATTAACTTTGCCGTTCAGAAACAGTTGCCCCCATACATAAATATACATTTTTTTAACTGTTCCAAGTACATTTTACAAGTTGGTCGACTATTATTCGTAAACTTGTAAAGCCTACTTAGCTATGATAGTTTTCCTTTCAATTTCGTTTTATATTACTAACGTGAATTTCACATAACCAAAAGTAACCATCTAGCTGGCAGGGGGGACACACTTGTCCTCGCGCATATATGGGAGTGGCGCGAGGAGGCGGGGTGAAGCTTCGCTACCGCGACAAATCTCAGCTTGGTGGTTAGAGCTCCGGCAGAAGCAACCCAGCGCTGGGCACGCCACAATTGCGGCGATAAGACCCCTCTTTGAGGAGTGGCTTGAGAGGCGCCACGGCGTCCTCATCTTCCGCTTGACGCAGGTTCTCACCTGACACGACTGTTTCGGGCGGTTCCTGTTCAGGATTAGGCGGCAGGAAACGCACGGGTCTCACCATTGTGTGGGTCGCCCGGCGGACACGGTGGAGATCTACCCCTCCACGAGGACAGAGCACCGCCCTGTCCTCGTGGAGGCGATGGTTCAGGCCATGGTACGTGGCGACAGGGCATAGGAAGCTGTCTCATTCTGCGAAGCAGTAATGCTCGCGAAGGAGGACGCAGCACGCGTGAGGGAGACGCGGGCTTGCGGATGGCGAGTGATGGGTAGCTCGCCGTCCGATAACGACCAGGCCGAGTCGACGGCGCGTAGAGTTCCACGCGCGCCTCAAAGAGATGTTAGCATAACTGACGGGGTCCGCTAGGGCCGATGCCTGTCCGGGTCGCGGATAAGTTTGAAAGAGTGTTACCGCGGCCCTGGCATAAGAACCTAACTGAAGAAACACGGGTGGGTTTTAGTCAGTAAATGACACTACCTCCCGCTTAACCCTGAGCGGGAGAATTCATTGGATAATGTATTTCTATTTCTTTGGCACATCCTACAGCCTAAATTAAAAATTCTCTTAAAACACCTTCAAGCAACTCATCTCTTTTACTTAGCGTTTTGTTGAACACAATAGTTTTTTTATGTTGAATTCAGCCACGTAATCAAAATTCAGCCATGCGAATTTCGCTCGCTACGCAGTCACAAGATCATCTTAGTTGATCTAACAATATACTGTTGATCGAAGATTCGTATTAAATATTTCGATCAAAAGAATAATTTACCTACAGTTGCCACTCGTACAGACTTGATATAATAAATGTGAAAGTCTGTCTATCTGTTTGTTTGTTACATTTTCAAGCCTAAATCGCTGAATACATTTTTATATGTTGTTTACTGAGATCAAATAAAAAGACTTTTTATTTGATCTGAGGGTGTTTAAAGAAAGATTGGAACTTGGAGATCTTTTTATACCGGGAATAGACAACTTCCTTGGGATAAGTAAAGACTTGCTCACACAGCTCTCACAGGCGTAGCAGCGGTAAAAGCTAGTAAACCATAAACAAAATCCGTGAACATGGCTTCGAATAAACACGTCATGACTTGAGTGTTTCCCGCGTAAATTGTCACAATAATGGCGGCTGATGCACCGCGCGTCGTATTCGCACACGTTCGCGCGGTAAATCAACGATACAATGCATTTTGTTTGTATTGTATTTATTTGTATTGTTGGTGTACGATCAGCTTGGGTTTAAAAATGGTTTGTGTGTAGGTAGAATTCTTTTCTGGCTGCCTTGTTCGTTTGGTTGCATTTGCAAGAGCTACTTACTTCCCAGGACCAGTAAAGTGTTATGAGAATTTGGGACCTACTATACTATTACGTTTGCTCGTATTTAGATTAGGTTTATCCATCTGGTATTAGCTTTTTGCTGGTCTTAAATTTTTACGCGGGTGAAGAAGACGGGAACTTTTGTATTGAGAAACAGATATTCATTTATTTGCCGGGTATTCCACGTCCATGTTACCTGGCAAACAAACTATTAGTTTCTTTCTCAACGTCATAATAATGAAAGCAAGCTGTTATCACTAGCAGATACTTGACAAATTAGCCGAGTTTTGGCGTGTAAGTCTAAACGCTAAACAATCCGATAGCGGACACGTTGGAAATTAGTGGCTTTGATAGACTCAGGTACTAGGCTAACAGAAGGATAGCCTGATAGTACCTACCTGAGTCTGTCAAAGTGATATTGTCACTTTCGATATTGTGCCGCATTCGATATTCCTTGTTCGCTCCACTCATTTGAACAATCAATTTTCCCAATGACTGAAAAAAGAATTGAGTTTTACCTTTTTTGTTTGTCGAAATCACTGGCTTCTCAGTCTTTCAATAAAGGAGAGCTATAGCTGAGTTTATCGCAAAAAATGCGCAGTTCTATAGACTATAGGCAGTTCTCTTTTTTTATAGATCATGGTAGAGAAGCCGTGCGAATACCTTCTCAATATTTCTAAACAAATGAAAATAAAAACACGATCTCTCGGCACTAATTAGGGCCCAGTCTCGTAAACCTCTCAGAACTGGTAGTGACATAAATAGTGCTTTCAACCGCAGCCAACCACGACCTTCCATAATGCATCGCTCCACATTTAACATATAGCGGCCTGTAATTACTGCGGTTCCAATATCCTATGGGGCTATGAAACTCCAGGAATCTAAAAATGAAGAAGTAATTGCATCTAAAAGTTTCATCAACTACAAGCAAAAGTACCAGGTGCAGACTCACCTAAGATGTATAAGATAGCGCAGTCACATGTGCGCGGCCGGCATGTACAGCGTCCTCTGGCGCAGCAAGGTGGCAGGAAAGAACACTACAAACATCTTCCTTCACCAGGGCGCCGTGAGGGTCGAAAAGGGAGAGGATATTACGAGAACTTGCGTATTAAGCCGATCCGTTTACAAGGAGACCAGAAAACACAAAGAGATCCACACCTAACATAGTGCCTTCAACCTCAGCCGACCACGATCTTCTTCCATAATGCAGCGCTCCACATTAACTAAGCATGTAGCTGCTTGAAATTACTACGGTTCCATTATCCTTTGCTAATGGAACTTCATATGTTGTGGATAATTTTATTTAAATAAAAAAACTTTTTTGCAAAACATACTACCGACTTCCAAATACAAAACTACAAAGTGAAAAATAACTTTTGAAGTCGGTGTCTTTCGTAGGTACAATTTTTTTTGCGTTATAGACACCGACTTCAAAAAATAAAGTTATTTTTCACTTTGTAGTTTTGTATTTGGAAGTCGGTAGTATTTAAAAAAAACGTTTTTTTATTTTTCACTTTTTAGTTGTACCTACCTAATAGGCAAGTTAGTAAGGTAACTATAACGCCAGAACAGATTTCATGAAACTTGAACATAACCGGTGAAATGAGAGATCTGCGTACCCTTTAACAGCGTACAGGCGTGATATTATGTTATGAAATGGCATAAACAATAAACAGACATGCGATTGCAGCAATCCCGAGAGATTTGCCGTTATTTATTGACGAGTTCTGTTGTATATCTCCGAAGTCCTTCATCAGATCTTCACCAAATTAAAATGGAACCAATTTCGGAACATACGTTTTAAAACCAAAAAATAATTTTTAAAATCGGTCCACAATTGACGTAGATATCGGTGAAGATACACAAAAAAAAAAACAAACAATGTCGAACATAGAACCTCCTCCTTTTTGGGAAGTCGGTTAATAAAATGGGCTTAAACGACGGTCGTAAGTATGGTAAGGACTCCAGTTAGGTCGCTTGAACACGCTAAGAAAATTAATTGGGCCAACGCAAGAATTCGTGTCGTACACGACCAATTCATCATGTACACGACAAGAATTTTGTCGGATCTAGGCACTATTATTGTCTAGCGCAGAAAATATTTTATTGTTCAGCACCGTAGCAGTGTACACGGTTCGTGTATAGAAACGACAGGAATTCTTGCGTAGACCTGGTGGCTTTTCTTAGCGTGTAGTATAAGCAGCCTTACTGTCGCCTGTTCGCTCGCTCACCTTCGAACCTAACCTATCCGTGTCGGAGTGCCCTAAGTTTCTGAGCTCGCTTCGCTCGCTCCTGGACTAATAGGTAGTTTAAAGGTTGTCAGTTGCTATGCATTATAATTGATAATTATGCCAAAGATTCGGTTAACGATGAGATTAAAGTTCCAAAGAGAATCCCGTGAGAAAAGATGAGAGTTTGCACCCGAGTGAGCTGAATTTTGACGTACTTATATATAACTTTGGAAGCATTAAAATAATAATATAGTACTATGGAGCTAGTTTCATGATGGAGCCGAAAGGTAGCCATAGCAACTCCTCAACCAGTCAATACGAGTATAGGACCGGCGTGTTTGGGCTCATTAGATGTGTATTGACAAGTGATTTTATGTTTAGTACCTTTCACTTCACAAAGCAAGTTTAAAAAACTTAAAACTTATCTTGGCTGATATTGTTGACTGTACGCCGGACGTCGGTCGATACTTAAGGCGCTATATACGCTTCAATTTTACTCAGTACTGGCTATGCGCCCGCTCGATGCCAAAATATCAATATTGAACCTCCTTTTGAATAGTTTTGTTTGCAAATTATTATTTGATTTACATATGCTATGTTAGTTATGAAGAACTTCCAGCCATAAATTTTTCTGTGTATAAATATTTTTAAACATCCAATCCATCCATATAATTAAGTAGTAATCTGTGGAAAATGTAGTGGGTAGTATTTTTTTAAGTCATATATTTAAGACAATTTGAACTGTTTGTTTTAACTACAAAAAAAAAAATGTCGTTTTGGAGGAGTTTCCAAAAGATACGAAAAAATATCGTGTTGTTAATTATTTTTTTAAAGCAAAACTATTACACGAAAAAACCTGTGTTCAAAATTATGTACATGAATCAATAATAAATATATATTTTCTTCAAACCTTTTAACCTAGCCGTTACTAAGGAGTATGCTTAAGAAAGTTACCGTTTTATGGCACTAAAGGGTATGTAAGCCCTTAATATTTCAGTTCAGCATACAATACAAGTCGTAAGGTCATTATAAAGGGTTCACAGGCCACAAGATCGTAATATCCCGACCCTTAACCGAACTACGGGAAGTCAGTCCATCAGAACAACAGTCTATGAACACATAGTTATACCCTATAGTTTGGTAATAACATCCCGGCGGAACATCCGGTGTTCAGTAAATACACTATTTGAACATTAATGGCCAAAGTTGCACAATGTGTTAAAGTTATATGTTGTTAAGAGCGGCATTGAATATCCGGTCAGGATAGGACGGGCAGCAGTTAATATACCAGGTACAGTACATACATACATACCTACATAAAAATACCATTGTAAAATGGGGGTAGGCCGAAACTACAGAATGCCACCTGCTACAATCTTTTTTTTGTTTCTTCTGCCTGCCGTTCCAGTCTAATCTGATCCAGCTAAATACCAGTATATTACATGCAGCGGCTGTCAAGGTGACCTACACAACCCAGTAACTGTATAACACGATACCCTCTTGGCAGAGCAGTGGTGCTCCAGTGGTAACAGCTGCGACTTACAACTTGTAATAAATCAATAATAAATATATATTTTCTTCAAACCTTTTAACCTAGCCGTTACTAAGGAGTATGCTTAAGAAAGTTACCGTTTTATGGCACTAAAGGGTATGTAAGCCCTTAATATTGCAGTTCAGCATACAATACAAGTCGTAAGGTCATTATAAAGGGTTCACAGGCCACAAGATCGTAATATCCCGACCCTTAACCGAACTACGGGAAGTCAGTCCATCAGAACAACACTTTATGAACACATAGTTATACCCTATAGTTTGGTAATAACATCCCGGCGGTGTTCAGTAAATACACTATTTGAACATTAATGGCCAAAGTTGCACAATGTGTTGAAGTTATATGTTGTTAAGAGCGGCATTGAATATCCGGTCAGGATAGGACGGGCAGCAGTTAATATACCAGGTACAGTACATACATACATACCTACATAAAAATACCATTGTAAAATGGGGGTAGGCCGAAACTACAGAATGCCACCTGCTACAATCTTTTTTTTGTTTCTTCTGCCTGCCGTTCCAGTCTAATCTGATCCAGCTAAATACCAGTATATTACATGCAGCGGCTGTCAAGGTGACCTACACAACCCAGTAACTGTGTAACACGATACCCTCTTGGCAGAGCAGTGGTGCTCCAGTGGTAACAGCTGCGACTTACAAGTTGTAAGTCGTGGGTTCGAACCCAGGCAGGCGCTTTACTTTGTGTAAATTATTTCATCACCACTGCTCTAATAACGGTGAAGGAAAACATCGTGAGGAAACGGCATGTCCTAGAACCAAAAATTCGAAGACATGTGACATCCACCAACATGCACTGGGCCCGCGTGGTGGATTACGGTCCATTCTCTCTTACAGAGAGGGGGCCTGCACGCACAACCGACCAAATGCGAGTCTAAGTGCGGAAAATGGGTCCATCTATCCTATCCTACCCTCGTGGCAAGACTGCTGTCAGATCCTGGTTTCTAACTATCCGTAAAAACTGTCATAGATTTACAAATGACAGCCGAGTCCAACGGCTTGACGATGGTCACCCATCCACGGACCGACCTCGGCAAGCGTTGCTTAACCTTAAACATCGGCCCGTGCGCCCCTGTTATTACTTAGCCGAACCCTTCGGGGGATGTTTTTTGTTCTTCTTGTCCTATTCCTAATTTACTTAGGTCGGCCCTACTTGTGCGTCTACACCAGAATGGTTTATGGTTTGGTTTATGAATTGACTATTAATGCCCTTTAAGACGATAATCTAAGCTACCGACCAACGTAATCAAAGCTCATTCACTTACCTCAGTCCACATCCAGCTAATCACATACTCACATAGTTAGTGCTATAATTACTACAGAACCGGTCCTCCCCAACCATAGAGCATGGACCCACCTCGGCGGACGCTAGACGGCGTTGCCACCACTTTTCATACTGGGAATACTTTCATTGTTCGTCAGCTGCTGGAGTCTGGTCTGTGTTTTCTGATAGCTACAACTTGGGGATCTGTAAGTCGAGAGTAAATAGGTAACTTCTAGGCAAGCGGCCTTCAGCGTCGACCGCATCGTGGCTTATCATCAGATGATATAGTGGGCAAACGCAAACCTATCAAGAATTTAAATAAATCAGACGTGTCAGTGAGTGTCACCGATTAGCCATAGTAACTAAAGACCTGTAACAATTCTAAGTATGATTGTGAAAATTGTACGCCTGCGACATCAAAAACTTTCGCTCAACACAACTTACGCGGATACGAATATTATTTGTAGCTATTACCATTTTCCATGCATTCTTTCAGGCGCATCAAAGTTCAGGAGTGGGAGCTTGTGTAACACTTCAAAGCACTGTATCGTCAAGTTTTTGTTTACGTGGCAAAACTTCGTGTTCAATATTTTCGGGTAAGCTAACTGACGAACTAAATAGTTTTTTTTTGCCATCATTATGAGAAATAAAAAAATCCATTGAAAAGATGGATGGACTGTGTGAGGAATGACATGAAAGTAAAGGGGGTCAGTGATAGCGTGGAGGGAAACAGGACGGTATGGGAGAACAAAACGTGTTGCGCCAACTCCAAGTAACACGGGACAAGGACAGGAATATGATGAGTCATCATCCTGAAAAGAGGCCTTTGATCTGTAGTGGGTCGGTTACAGGCTGGTAGGTATCCCTATTTATCCCGTGCGAAGCCAGGGCCGCTTGGTAGTTATAATATTAGTAGGATCTAATGGCATCTCTAGTAATTCCATGCTCTATGCTCTTAATAAGATAGCATCTTGTAGATTGTCATTAGAACATCACATTGATCGTCCACACCGCTATGTGGGTTTACAGACTGGTTCCAAGTTATGTGCTATTAATGAAGGGAAATTAACATAGGGCTTGCGCTTGCTTTGAGCGTAAAAGAAGCTGTCATAAGTTAACATTGGGGAGAATAAAATGCAACAAGAAATTAAGTCTGTATTCCCCGAAGCGTTTTGAAGATGACTATAAAATCCATATTTCGCCAGAGTAAAATATCAACAAACTGTAAAAAATTCTAGTTTCACTGCGCGTGCTCCAAGATAGCTGCCTTTTACCTCGGTCAGAGGACAAGCATTGCCATACAACGCGGCAATGCTACCCTTTTTTTGCTTTTGGGCATAATACCTGTGGACAGCGATGTGGAGGAGTTTTTCGACGCCATATCTTAGATTAGTTTATTTTTAGATAGTCGTTTTTCATTTAAGTTTGAATGTATAAACTAGGTCAATGACTAGGCTACGAAAATACTAGTTTATATATAGAATCCATCATTAGAATACATGGAATTTCCAGTGGTATATTTCACATAAGGAGTACTTATACTGGCTTGGTTCAAGTCCGAGATAACCTCTTCGAATTCCCCGAAACGACTTGTAAGGTGTTGAAGATGTTCAAACGATACAAAAAGAGAAAGCAAAATGTTAGTTCACGGGCTTCTGTAGTCACAAAAATCTTAGAGATTCCATCTTCACGCTTAATTACCGAATCACATTATAAAATAAAGACCGTCCACCGATAAACTGCTGAAGATAACACTTCTAAGTACACTTAATAACTGTCGCACGCACACAGACGCATACAGTAGTCACAGTGGATCTTTGTGTCTCTGAAGTTGCCTCTGCGAACTAACCCGCAAGAAACAGTTTCTCATCGAGTAATACTGCATAGAATAAGCGAGATAGAACGATGCAACAAACGTAAGCGAGTGAAAGAGGCAGTTATACAATGCTAACTTCTACTTCAACACAACTGCGCAGGGCTTTGCAGCCAACTTCAGAGACACAAAGATCCATTGTGATCACTATACGTAGGGCGATCTCAAACAAATGCCTTACGCGAGTGTGCTTGCACTAGTTGTATGTGAAGTGTGTATATGTGTGCGTGCGTGTTCGCTCGATGTATGGAGTCGAATGCCTCGCTGGTCTAGTGGTCGTAAGCGCTACTGCTAAGCATGAGGTCTCAGATTCGATTCCCTGGTTGTGCAAAGAGTTGTTCGGTTTTCCTATCTGGAATTTCTCAGTAGCAACCTGGAGTCTGGTTGATGGCAATAGACGATGACCTGGGGTAGTGGGAATCCAGCGGATGCAAGACGAACGGAACCGGTCGATGTGGCGAGACTTGGGGGAGGCCTTTGTTCAGCAGTGGACGTCCTTCAACTGTAATGATGATGATGACGATGGCAATAGGCGTGGGACTTAAACATAACTGGCTAAATGTACCTGCATTATACGTGTATCTCTGCGTGTTGTTATGTATTGTATGAACACGACCTTCGGTAGTAGTCTGTGCTTCATTTATCTGAATTCTAAATCAACTTGATCTGATTCTGCCTATCTAGTTCACACAAGGAACGATCCCGTCTTAGGTATGTAACCCGTTTGTAACGCTTATCTAGAATTTGTATTTAAGGCAGGTACCGTGTAGGTAGGTACCATTGTACCGTGTAGATGCTGCTTTAAGGGTGGAAGCGCATTGCTGAGCATCTCGCAATCTAGATACGATCGTGATAGTAATTTCAATGTGTAAATGAGCATACGATAATGGTGGGTACACGGAACATCACGCCTGTGTTCTTCGAAGGAATTGAAGTATATATGTGGACTACCATTGCACAGGAACATGTATTGGGAATTTAGGAGCGAGTCTTGAAAATGCCCCTAGTGGTTCTCCCTAAAGTGGGTTTTTTATTTCGAAAACCCCAATAATACTATTTTTAACTCGAATCGGGGGATGAATGTGGGACCACACAATCAGCAACTAGATAAATTCATTTAAGGCCTGTTTCTTACTAATGCTAACCCGACTACTGATTTAACAGTTTGAAGTTTATTTGTGGAATTCTATCTTAACCTGAAAACAAGTCTAACTATGATATTAAAGTAGGGTTAGACACGTTTTTTACCCTTGACGGATAAAGAAGGGTGTTATAAGTTTGATGTGTGTACCTGTTTATTTGCGTATGTCTGTGGCATCATAGCTCCTAAACGGATAAACCGTTTATGTTTTTTTTTTGTTTGTAAGATGAATTTACTGGGAGGGTTCTTAGCTAGGTTTGATGCAAATCGGATCAGCCGTTCTAGAGTTATGGGCATTTTACTGTTAGAATCGGGGTTTTGTCGCAAGATATCGTGTCATAATAATTACGTGTTCGATAGATGTTCGATCGAAGCGTGTCTACTACTATATAAATTATGTAATTTAAAAAGCGTGAAATAAAATAACCGGCCAAGTGCGAGTCGGCCTCGCGCACCGAGGGTTCGGTTTAATCAGCACCTTTTAGGTTTTGATTCCCTTACGATTTCTTAAATATGTGACAAACGGGCAATAATATTCAAATAAACAGATACGTTATACACTCACAAAACAATTGAAAAAAGTGCAGCACACATACACACTTTTCATTCATCTAACAAAAATAATTATTTTAATCAATAAATAAATAAATTACAAATACACACGATGGCATTTATTTTATTTTGTTTTTGTTTCAACAAAGCCTATCGCTCTTCGCCATGCGTGACATAAACTAAAGATTAAAGGTCACAATTGTGACCTATTCGAGTCTTCAAAATGCGCGCGCTCATAACATATCTGTTTATTTGAATATCATTGCAAACGGGTATATCTTCTGATCGCGTTGATTTAGAAGTATGATTTTTCACAGTTCCTAGGGATTTCAGGCCTAAGTGAGGATCAGGCGTTCCAGAGAAAAAGGTCAGACACAACGAAGAGAACCTATGCGATATAAGGTTTTCTTTATTTTCCTTTTGAAGAATAAACCCTATAAAGCAATGAAACATTACTTCGAGACCAAAGACTCTAGATTAGTCTAAATTAAGTGTAATTCTAACTGCGCGGGAATGATCACTTGAAATTTCGGTAGCGTTTGGCATTCATACATTTTTGACGTTTTGCCAATCATTATCGTGGCGTTTATTTTGGCATTTTGACCATCGCCATCGCCAATCGAATAACGCGCGAGTCTTGCGCCTCAGAGCATCTAACCTCAATAATATCTTCCAACGCGCTCACATACTTTACATTTTGAAACAGCTTTTCAAAAACCCACTCTGCAAATAACATCTAAATAAAGAAAGAAAGAAAAACACACAAACTCCATTTATTCTCGTCACGTACGAGCGTGCAAGCGTCACGGCATTCGCAGTAATAACGAGAGGCTAGGGAATCCGGCACACCTGGCGATATTAGCGATAATATTGCCGCTGCTTAGTATGGAGGACGAGGTCGTACTTGAGATAATATTAATTGAGGATGAGGGTGAAAATAGCTTCTCGAGTTTATACAAGCCTAGTACTCTTGGCAAATAATCGGAGCTCGTGGGTTAATAATAATAGCCACATGAAGTTAAGCAATGCTTGGTCGCTTGCGAGGTCGGTCCGTGGATGGATTACCTTACATTACCGTGCCTCAGAAAGTCTCTTAAGCCGTTGATTCCAGCTGTTATATGTAGATCTGTGACAGTCTTTACGGGTAGTCAGAAACCAGTCTTGACAAGGTGTATCGTGTTATCCAGTTACTGGGTTGTGGAGGTATGAGAGACAGTCGCTCCATGAACAATACTGGTATTCAGCTCCATCCCGTAAGTTTGGTAGCTGACGAGAATTTACTTTAAAAAAAACCTTTTAACAGTTTTTTTAGGTAGTAAGTTTTTTATTTGTCTCTTTTTAATTTTTGTAGGTAACTCCAATTAACATGAAAATAATTTATAGCCAAAGTACATCTCATGACGATTCTAATTACCCCAAACACGGCTAGGATAAATTGTTTAAATTCGGAGTTCCACTACCTACCTTCCGGCTTCATCATCAGACCAGTTCGATGGTACCAATTTCATCAGTACCATTTATTTATAGATATTTGCTTCATCATAGTCGGTTAACTATTCGATATATCTTATACCCGGTCACTCTTACGCATTAAGGAGTTCCAGTGTCCATCTTCATCAGTTCCACTCCAGCAAATGATACTTTTTGAGTGCAAATGATTGCAATGTTGATGAAAATACCAAAATTGCTATATGTATGCCTATAATATTTAAGGAGTTCCCTCGATTTCTCCAGGATCCCATCATCAGATCCTGAGCTGACGACCATGGGACCACCTGGGCAGCATATCCTTTCAAACAAAGGAAGAAATTACCAAATCGGTCCAGGCGTCTTTGAGTAATCGGGTAACAAACATTAAAAAGAAAAGATTCCGACGAATTCAGAACGGCTCCTCATTTTTTTGCAGTCGGTTAAAAAGGCAAAGGTGGGTCATGATTTGGCTCACCTCTGCAATGCCATGAGCACAAAGGGCTAAATAGCTCTAAAATAGACAAAAAACTCTAAATTACGTTATAAATACCTTCACATAATCACAGGTGTGGCGTTATCCATAAATTCCAATTAACCCTACTTAAGCCGACCCAATTTATAATCTTGATCATCCATCGGCCGGTTACCTGATAGCTATTAGGTCAGGTCCTAAACCCGGCGAGCAATCTAACGCGAAATGGGCAAAGAAATTAATTTTTAATTCAGGGCGAGCTGCCAATCATTAATCAAGCTTTGGACTCATCGGTTTTTTATACGGTATGTTGTTGTTTTTAATTTAAAAGGGGTTAAGTAGAGTTTAGCAGATGGGGTGTGAGACTGCAAGAGTGATGGTGCGTAAAGTAAGAAGGGTGCGTAACTCTGTCAACATGCTGGCTGCAAAGACGAAAAGTTGCTTTTATAAATCAATATAATAACTTGTCTTTTTTAACCGACTTCCCAAAAAGGAGGAGGTTCTATGTTCGACTACATGTTTGTTTTCTTTTTTTTTTTTGTTTATGTTCACCGATTACTCCGTCAATTGTGGACCGATTTTGAAAATTCTTTTTTTGTTTGAAAAAGTTTGTTCCGAAATTGGTCCCATTTTAATTTGGTGAAGATCTGATGAAGATCTTCGGAGATATACAACAGAACTCTTCAATAAATAACGGCAAATCTCTCGGGATTGCTGCAATCGCATCTCTGTTTGTTGTTTATAACATTTCATAACATAACATCACGCCAGTTCGCTCTTAAGGGATAAGCAGATCTCTCATTTCACCGGTTATGATCAAGTTTCATGAAATCTATTCTGGCGAAATAGTTCCCTTACTAACTTGCCTATTAGGTACGTACAACTAAAAAGTGAAAAATAAAAAAACTTTATGCAAAAAAATACTACCGACTTCCAAATAAAAAACTACAAATTGAAAAATAACTTTATTTTTTGAAGTCGGTGTCCATACCGCAAAAAAAATGGTACCTACGAAAGACACCGACTTCAAAAAATAAAGTTATTTTTCAATTTGTAGTTTTTTATTTGGAAGTCGGTAGTATTTTTTTGCAAAAAGTTTTTTTATTTAATTATAATCCGAAGACCGATTTCTTTAAATTATAACAGGTTTCTAGCCGCGGTAGGGATTTGGTGATCTGTAATACAGGTTCGCCTCACAAATCCCTAGTTTGTGAACTGCAAGGCATAAAGTGAACAATTATTGAGCCGTAATTAAGGCGGCAACATACTTACGTGACATGGCGTGGCCTGGCGCCTTTTTAACCGACTTCCCAAAAAGGAGGAGGTTCTATGTTCGACATTATGTACGTATTTTTTTTTGTATTTTCACCGATATCTCCGTCAATTGTGGACTGATTATGAAAATTCTTTTTTTGTTTGTAAAAGAATGTTCCAAAATGGTCCCATTTTAATTTGGTGAAGATCTGATGAAGAGCTTCGGAGATATACAACAGAACTCTTCAATAAATAATGGCTAATCTCTCGGGATTGCTGCAATCGCATGTCTGTTTATTGTTTATACTATTTCATAACATAACATCACCCCAGTACGCTCTTAAAGGGTACGCAGATCACTCATTTCACCGGTTATGTTCAAGTTTTATGAAATCTATTCTGGCGTTATTATAATGTAATCTATTCTACCTTATTAACTTGCCTATTAGGTAGGTACAACTAAAAACAGAAAAATAAAAAAAACATTTCTGCAAAAAATTACTACAGACTTCCAAATACAAAACTACAAAGTGAAAATTAACTTTATTTTTAGAAGTCGCTGTCCATAACGCAAAAAAATGGTACCTAAGAAAGACACCGACTTCTAAAAATAAAGTTATTTTTCACTTTGTAGTTTTGTATTTGGAAGACTGTAGTATTTTTTTGCAAAAATGTTTTTTATTTTGATTGGCTACAATACTCGTTGTGATATGACGTCGGTTTGAATAGATTCATATGATGGTGTATCCCGCGCCGGTCAGCTGCATTATTAGGCTGGGAATCACTTTTTTGAACGTATACAAAATGTCGGTCTCCCAAAACTTCCGCTCCCCAGCAAAACCTACTCCATATATTATGGAAAGAAATACTATGTACATAGTACATATTATTATGTATCTACTAATTTACTCTAATCGATACAAAACAGAAGCAATTTCCTACAAATCCGTGAACCTCACCCCTGTTAACCTCGAGACTTCCAATAAACAAGAGTACACAGAGAACACGGAGTACTGTTTACGAGAACGAGTACCTAATCAAAGGCGAACCTCCACCGATCTCCATTTAATACCACCCCTAGCGAACGTAAAATGTAAATTTGAAATTCAATCAAGCATTTACAGGGTTGTTCCGCAGAGGATTTTTATATAAGGGCGTTACCCCACGGCGACTTTTTGCAGTGAAGCAGACGCGTGTTTCGTGAACGCGTTTTCATCGTTACTTTTGAACGTTGCTCGTTTTTAATGCCCCACTGTATCAATAAAGCATTGATTTAAGCTTCTGTATGGATGCAAAGGCGTGACCTTAATATTTACGTTACCCACGCTTACGCTGTGGCTGCTACCGTAAAAACAGCAACAAAGAACGCGACCAATGTGTCCATCTTACGACTGTAGCATCCACAGACATAGCGCGGCAGCGTGTCGAATATCGAATACACGACTGTAGTGATGCTGTATCACTTCTTTGTCGATGCTGCATCGCATATCTGTCTGTATCTGTATCAAAGCTCCGTCGCGTTAGTCGCGATGCAGAATCGTAGTTACGTGGACGATGGTACTTATATTACTGTATCGCGTATAATTGCGACTATACCTACCGCGTCTGCATCTCTGTGTGTGACTGCCTTAAGTAAACCGTTGGACGGATTTTTTCATCAATTAATTTTATTGGAACTAGATACATATTGGAAATTGGTTTTCTGTGACCTTTTAAGAGGTTAAAGGTATTAGCACTGATTAATTTTATTTTCTGCCTCCAATGAATGCCTCGTTGGCATAATGGTCGCAAGCCTTACTGCTTAGCATGAGGTTCTGGGTTCGATTCCCGAGTGGGGCAAAGTGTTGTTGGGTTTTTCCATCTGGAATTTCTTAGTAACAGTCTGGAGTCTGGATTTGTGCCTGGTTGATGGCAATAGGATTGTCTCCTATTACATAGGACTTAAACAACTGGCGAAATGTGCGTGTACTGTCGATGCAACTCTGCCAAACCTTTAGAGGAATACAGGCGTGATGTTATGTGATATCTTGTATTAATATTCAGAGACACTAAAAGCCTTCGAAAACAATTCAACCTATCTCAAAACCAGAAAGCTTTATCACCCAAAACGGGAGTACCATTCATCCTCAATAACCGATTCCAAAATGGCTACCGTGAATAAAAACGCGGGAACACGAACATGGACGCGATAATTTCCGCCAGGAGTAAGCGCGGGAAACACATGATAATTTTATGTTTTTCTGGCAGGTTTTGAATTGTGGTACTGCTTCCGATTTGCGTAGACGATTGTGTGGGGCAATAAAACCGTCTGCAGGTTGTGAAAGATGGGGTTGTTTGCCTTAAGAATCTTTTAAAGTACCTATAGTAGCTCTGCCGAGAAGCTCGTTGATAAATAATAAAAGCCGCTCGAGTCGATCTTTGAGGTTAAGCAACGATTGCCAAGGTCAGTATGTGGATGCGTGACTATTCATTACATACAGAGACTAAAAACATACTAAAAATATATATGTTGTGCTTCTATGTTTTCTTTTTCATTTATAGTTGTCAATTTGTATACTAGGCCTCTGTTGACAGCGTATATTTTTGCATTTTTTTAAAGGTTCTAGGCTTCTAAACATAATGTATGATCAAAACTAAAACATAGGGGCTCAGTATATATCTTTATTTTTCAATTTATGGCATATCTTTTAAACTGGTCCAGTATTGCAGGAGAAAATAGGCGAGAGCCAAACCTCGAATTATGAATTTTTACTTAGGATATTCAGTCGGATGTCTGCGACCGCATTTCCTCTTAAGCTATTGGGTTGCTCCCGGCTGACATATGTCACAGGTAGTCGACAGCCAGGTCGAATCTAGCACCAGAGATGTCGTTTTAACCAGTTACTGGATTCTGGAGTTCATATCGATTGATTAATTAACATATCTAAAGACTAAAGTAAATTGAAGAAGAAGTAGGATCAGTAAGGGCTGTTTTCGTATTTCAAATGCTACTTTGACGTGCAGTTGATCGTACAACTCGTTCCTCATCCGTGATATAGCCATTTTCTAGTTTTCTATTAAGTTAGTTTCACTCTAAGCTTAGTTATTAACGTTGAATCCGTTTAGAACTTAATAGAACATGTGATTGCCAGCTCTTTGTACTCCACTGTTAACAGAAATAATCAATCAATCTTGTCTCTTTGCCCAACTATGTTGAGGTCAAACCGGTCGTATTTTACATAGAACAACTGTCTCTCTGATCTCCACCACTCAGTAACTGGGTAATACAATACCCTTCATTAAGCTTAACACGCCCTGCGGTTTTTATTCGCGCGAATTTTTGTCGCCCATTCTGCGATCTATGGAATTGTATGAAGCTGCACGTATTGCTGTTTAAAAGTCGCGCGGAAATAATATCGCAAGAAATCCGTGTTTTGCCACAGAATCCACCGCACCGCGGCTCTTTGGACACGCGGTATTTTATCCACAGTGCGTGTTAGATACGATTCAGTACGCAGATAAAAATCCGCGCGGCTAAAATCGCAATGCGTGCTAAGCCTTAGTGCGACAGTTCATTACCTCGATGCCTCAAAATCTCGAAAAGCAATTATCATGAAATATCGATTGCGCGCGTAAACATCATTTCTCGAACGACCATTTTATCGAATTTACGGAATCGTTTTAAGGATTTATTTTTATATATATTTTTCACTGAACTTTTTGTTTATTGCCCTCACGTAACCATGAATAATCAAATTGGTTTTGCCTTTTTGGTACTTTGTAGCTTAAACTTGACTAGATATATAAACATACATCTAGCGTTCTTCTCCATAACAAGCTACTTTTTCGAATCTACTTGTAAATTTTAATTGTTGACGTTCTAAAGTGCCGCTTATTGGCCTAGTTGAAATAAATATATTTGACTTTGATATAAATGAAGCAAAGGGAGTATGAAAGGAGCGTTCTGTAGTTTTTGCCTACTTCCATGGGAAAAAGCCGCGCGTTTATGTATGTATTACTTGAACAATGGGCATTTTTATCAAAAGGTACAAGATTATAAACTGGGAATTCGAAATTTTGTTTATTCTTGTGAAAGAATTTTGATTCTTTCAGCCACCACTCAAATATTTGGTACTAGCGAACACATTGGCGAGATAGTAACATTCGTATTCGTCAAATGATTGGCTCCTGTAGGGAGGTTCTTCGGTTTATTTTTCTTGCGGTAGATGGAGTCGTAAGCAAGGACTTGCGTCTTCTCTCCCGGTTGCCCTTGTCGTACCTTCCTCAGAGGTCGCTCTGGTGGTTCTGGAGCGAAGATGCCATTCGGTCTCGGACTTTCAACTATTTCAATATGTTATATTCTGAAACAGAAAAACAACATTTTAATTATGTCATTTTATTTTCAGGTAAATATATCAATTAACATTAATTAATCAGAATCCGCATGACGACATTTGAATAGTCTGGTAAGTTGTCACAAACATACAAAACTTCTTACCGCGCTGCGGGCGAGGTCACTAATGTCTTGAATGCCTGTTTTTTTTTTGTTGGGAAAAGAAAGAAAATATTAGTTTTGAATTATGTTTTGATCTAATTTCGTAGTGTTACGATTTTTTTTAACTTATGTTGTCCCACTGTTGGACAAAGGTGGGAGACCATTGACCAGCAGTGGAACAACATAAGTCTTACCCATAGCCTTCCACTGTTTACGACCAATCCGTTTTGAATATTATATTAGAAGAAAATAATATAATAAAATATCATAGGGCATAAAAATAATTGGTCCGACATGTTTGGGAGTCCGCATTATTGGTCTTGAATGAAGTTACTCAGGTAACCGTGCATTATCATCCAAACCAAACGAGTATGAGACATTTTTGCTCGATCGATTGGGATAACTGTTTTAAAATTCAGTTTTAAGATTTGACCCACACTTAAACAAACTAACCAAACAGATTAAACAAAAGCTTCTAAAAACTATTCAGCTTGATATATGTTCGATGAGGAAACAAAACTGGACAGTTTATCCCTATGGTTAATCCAGTCCTGCTCACCCACCAGAACTAATCCTCTGTTATTTTAACAACCGCTCAGAGTCTAAAGCAAATTATTCAAAGTCGTCTCATTTAAAATCTTGTCCCTTTCGCCGTTCAAATAATTTCTATTCATTTCCTGAAGGAACAATTTAATGAATTCTCTCAACAATTTATAAGTGGGTGTGAATACTGACACATAAAAGATAGGTACAGAAGGCCAAGTCAAAGTTATCAATCTGCCTAGCTTATTCCCAACTACGTTGGGGTCGGCTTCTAGTCTAACCGGACGCAGCTAAATAACAGTATTTTACATGGAGCGACTGCCTATCTGACCTCCCTAATCCAGTATCAAGTTCTTCCTTTGCAAGTGTTGTGACAGACACCACCGTAGTCCGTAGTTAGAGATACCGTGTTATCCAGGTACTGGGTTGTGGAGGTCAGATAGGCAGTCGCTCCATGCCAATGATCTGTTCGAAGATCTTCAAATGACAGAATGAATCTCTTTACGTGCTTTCCAAGGCACCGGTCTCGGTGTGTAATGATGTGATCATCCATCCACAGACCGACCTCGGTCATGTCAACTGAATGAAAATAAAGTTTTTGCTATTTGTGTGGAGCCAACCTTCTGTATACATCTGTTTTGTGGAGATGATCTGTGATGGCTAAGACAAATGGACTGCTGAAGTGTGGAGAGAAATTGTTAGTATAGCAAGAAACCGTTTAGGTAGGTGCTATCAAAGATTTTCAGGCTATACTAGGGAAGCTAAATACTGTTTTGCTAGGGGTAGGTAGGACTTGCTTTAAAACGACCTCTAGAAGAAGCCGAAACTTAAAGAACACTCTTTGTTCTACGCCCCAGAAGCATACATGGATCTTATTGGTGATGTCCTTCAGAAAGACCAGGTGCGCAGTACACTTAACCCGGTGAGCGTTTATGATTATGACTAAATGTATGAACGTAAATGAAGCCAAAGAAGAATGTCAGGGTGTTAGCAGGCGGGGTTATGTCCGTTGTACGTTCTATGTTTAACGATGGTAAAAACGTTTTGTTTTATACCAAGGCATGCCTCCTATCAAACAAAATGACAGTTGAGGAATGAACTGCAAAATTAATGATGACAAATAATCGTACTTTGTGACGTCAACAATTTGAGAATGATTTGTGTTCTAATTCTTTTGGGGGCAGACAATTCAGAGAAGGCTTGACAGTTGACAGTCTGGCGGTTTTTGTGTCAAATGATCCTGAAGAAGAGAAATTATTCTGGTCAGATTTATGACAGAATAGGTGTCAGTGAAATATCAGATCTTGTAAGTCATTGTTGTTGTACTTTCTTCAAATTTAGCACTGAATTACAGAATTTTGATATTGCTACAATAAAATCCTCCGGTTCTAATTTCGGCTGGTGTACTTAATCCCAACGGAGATAAGCCAAGTACGCAAGTGTCGTTCTTTGAGTGAAGAGTGAATAGGTTACTTCTAGGCAAGCGTGCTTCACCGTCGACCACATCGTAGATTACTATTACGTGAGATATTGGTCAAACGCGAGCTTAACCGTTAAAGAAATAAGCAGGAGCTATTACAGTGCACAAGTGTACAAATTCAGAAGCATTCTCTGTTCATCTACTCTCACAGTCCATTGGGGCGGTAATCCACCGTGACGTTAGATACATACATTTACGCCTTTTTCCATTGGGACAGGCAAAAACTACAGAATGCCACCTGTTGCTACGCTTACAAATAACTTTTGCTTTATTTTCATTCATACTGTATCTAGTCATACACGCACATCGGTCATGGGTATATTTAGTACATTCGAAACAAAACCCGGGCTTTCTGAAGTCACCAAAAACATCCGTGTATTGCCGACGTTGGCTTTCAAAATGAAATCCAAAAAGGCTTCGAATTACGTGATGTCATACTAGGGAGTCCCTTAACAATCTTCCCGCAAGGCTACCGAACTCCTCGCGCTACTGTATCACAATGTAATTGATAAATCAGTCGTGTACGTGATCTCTTCGGCCCCGAGGACCACAGTAGATGTGGGACGTGAGAGGAGATCAAAAGATAAGGGTACGGTGGAGGTCGACGTAGATATATTGGGTTGGTTTTGAATAGAATGAGGAATGGACTAAGGATGGTGGAGGGTTCTGTGGGCATCGGTGGTGATCGGTGTCATATCCTTTTTAGGGTTCCGTAACTGAAGGGGCCAAACGCGCCCTGTATGTCTGTCCGTCGTCTGTCACACAATTTTGTTCCGAAGAATCTTTTAACCGACATAAAAAAAATCCTATGAACTTCAAATTTGGCGATAATGTTTATTATTAATTATATTGTATTAACAAATACCAATATATTGATAAATAAGATTTTTTCTTTGTGCGAAGACCGGCGCACACGAGGCCGTTGTTTTTTAAGACTGATATTTTTTTAATAAAAGATGCAGATGTAATCTGGCTCGTTGGTTGTCGTACTGCTTGCAAACGCTACTGCGGAGTAAGAGTCCTGGGTTCCCGGATCAGGCAAAGTTTTTTGGGTTTTCCTGTCTAGAATTTTCAGTAATAGCCCGAAGTCTGGACTTATAACATGGGACTTAAACATAACATCTTTTTATTAAAATTCAGGTTTCGGGCCGCTGAAGTTAATTTTATTTCGACGTGCGCTGGGCTTTGAAAAGCTCGTCACTTACCAAATGATTCCTTTAAAAATACTTCCAGTAATAAAGGTCGGTATTATATGGGGTCAATGTCAATAGACTTAAAAAGTGTACCGCTCTCGAGATCAATGTACAAGACTTTTCTTTTTGTGGGTTTACTGGTCCTCGTTTTGGACTTGGCAAATATAACGTCGCTAAGTAATGAAGGTTAAGCAACGCTTGCTGAGGTTCGTCCGTGGATATGTGATAATCCATATGAAAGTAAAAACTGTCTGTTTCGCTTCCGGGTAATCTCCGGAACGGCTGGACCGATTTTGAGGGGACTTTCAATGTCCAGTATCTGATGTTATAAGAGGCTTTTATATTAGAAAAAGAATTAGGGTTCCGCGTAAAAAAATCAAACCCTTGATTTTTTTAAGGAGTGACGCGGACGTAGCCGCGGGCAACAGCTAGTATTAAAACAAGTAAAATGTCAAAATTTAAAAACACCCCGACACATTTTTATTTCATGCTACATAATTTATCTAGTATATAGTAGATACGCTTCGATCGGCAATCTATTGAACACGTAATTATGACACGATATCTTGCGAAAACACTCAGTTTCAAACAGTAAAACGCTCATATAACCTTTGTACGGCTGAACCGATTTTATTCAAACATAGCTAAGAACACTCTCGACAAAATCACCTTTCAAACAAACAAAAAACTAAATCAAAATCGGTTCATCCGTTTAGGAGCTATGATGCCACAGACAGACACACAGATACTCAGCAACACACGTCAAACTTATAACACCCCTCTTTTTCCGTCGGGGGTTTATAAATATCACTCACTTAATAGGTAAGCAGCAACAACAGCTAAAGACCTCTGGCAAACCCTTAAGGGATGATAATGGTGATATTATGTTACTAGATGACAAATCCTATATCAACCCGTGAACGGCCACAAGCAAGAATACCAACTTAATAAAGTACGTACAATGTCTACAGCATTACGCATTAAAGATTAGCTTCTGGGTGGCAGTAGGTACAATCGACTGCATACAGCAATAACAGATTGACTTTTTTAATTACCGATAGGCTCGCGCTTGACCACTATCTCACCTGATGGTAAGCGATGATGTGGTCGACGATGAAGCATGCTTGCCTAGAAGTAACCTATTCACTAGAGACTTAAAGACGAGAACGTTGTAGCAATCAGGAACCTTTTTTGAAGTCGGTCAAAGAGTGTCCGTAGATTTTCATGCTCGTTTTCTCCATAGAGACCTACTGTCGCTTCCGAATGTGCAAATAGATTCATCTTTTGCTTGACAATTCAAAAGTAACCATAAATTATTTAATTTATTTGAAATTAATTATTTTAGTTTGGGTTTTAAAATATATCCCTCCCTCTATGAGAGTAGGTCTGAGTCCCAGCTGTGGGAACATTGAAAAAAGGCTGTTAATTTTGTTAAAATTTCTCGGCTTGTATCCGTTGTGATGGGTCGTCATGGCCGAAACTGGTCACGTTTGGAATTATTTTAATTTTATTAGGTTTGGATTAGGTATGGAAGCCGTAAGTTCGATTTTCGCAGTTCCGACGTGCAGTTGATCATATGCACTGCGCACTTTCGGAGTGACTGTAGCAGGCCGGGTCTTGCATGCATAATAATTGTTGAATACAAAGTGCAAACATTAGCTATTCACTGTTTGTCAATCCGCACAAGTTATTAATGATTTCATTCTAGACTGGTTGTGTCTCACGGCTCTGTTTATTAAGAACACTCGTAAGTTTTGATCCTTAACTTAAAAGCTGTTGGAGCCATGGGAGCGATGCCTTAAACTAACACATAACATAACTACACGCAAGTGTTCCCGAAGGGTTAGGTAGAGATGCACTGAAGTACACCCACAATTCGCCAGTTATGTTTAAGACGTATATATTCCCCAATATTAACGCAGTACGCAGGGGGGTGACCATAAGCTCTTAGAGTAAGGTTATTTTGAGTGTGTGTAAGGGACAGATGTATATGACGTGTATACATCTGTCACTTACTCGATCTCAAAATAACCTTACTCTAAGAGCTTATGGTCACCCCCTGGCCGTGCGCCCGCTCGGAACCAGAATATCAATATTGAACTTCCTTTTGGACAGTTTTGTTGGCAAAATATTGTTATATTTACATATGCTATTTCAGTTATGAAGTAATTCTAGCCATCAAATTTTCTGTGTACAAATATTTTTAAACATTTAAGTCGTTTTGGAGGAGTATCCAAAAGTAGCGAAAATATATTTGTTGTTATTTTTTTTTTAAAGCAAAACTATTTGTTATACGAAAAAACCATGTTTCACAAATAATGTTCATGCATCAATAATGAATATATTTTTTTTTCAAACCTTTTTACTTAGCCGTTACTAAGGAGTATGCTGAACCGTTTTACGGCATTAAAGCGGTTGTAGGCCCCTTAAGTTCCATGTATTAAGGGGCGGGCCTATTACCATCAACCGGCCACAAAGCCGGACTCCGGCCTGCTATTGAGAAATTCCAGATGGAAAAACCCAATAACACACTGTCCACTCGGGAATAAAACCCGGGACCTTATGCTTGCTTAGCAATAGCGCGAACACTCGACCAACGCGGCAGTACTGGCAACCAATACCACGATGTATTATCGAGTAACATTGATTGGAATCCAATAACATAAAAGTGTTTAATGCTTAAAACCCCGAGACCTACCAATCGCCTTTTAGATAAATCCCACCCTTTTGTAAGTATCGGACCAATATAGAAGCGGGAAAAACCCCTATCATTTACTGGGTGAAATTACCTTCATTATTTTCAAAGGTCCGGCAATTTATTACAAGTGCTTCGATTGGTTACCTAAACGTTCCATTTCGGGGTATTGAAAAGAAGATTACGATCAAAAATCACATCCAATCCTATCAACCTCAAAAACTCTCTCGTTTATAACGGTAGTTGGATAATAGTCGGTTCTCTTATCTTACTTAATATTATAAATGCGAATATTTGGATGGATGAATGTATGTTTGTTACTCAATCACGCCTGAACGGCTGGACGGATTTGGATTAAATTAGGCACACCGATAGATTAAAGTCTGGAAGAGCACATAGGCTACTTTTATGAAAATAGTTCACGCCAAACTTCTGGGCCGCCCTGAAGTTGGCTTTCCGATGCGCGAGGCACGAAACGGTGCTGTTTTTGTATGAGATTTACTACTGCGCAGCCATTGTAGCCAAATTCAGGGAGGCCAAGAGTTTAGCGAGAACTATCAGCGTTTTAGCCATTCAATCTGCCTAGTATTTGCCCAACTAAGTCTGGGTCGGTTTCCAGACTAACCAAGTGCAGCTGAATACAACTGTTAAATACGGAGTGACTGCCTATCTGGACTCCATAACCCAGTAACTGGGTAACACGGTACCACTTGGCAAGACTGGTGATTATCCGGCTTCTGATTGTCAAAGATCTTCAAAAAACAGGCGGGACCAACGGCTTTTCGAGGCACGGAGGAGCCTCGGTATATCATGCCATGACGGTGGATGGTCACCCATCCTAAGACCACAGCATCCTTGGTGAGCGTTGCTTAACCTTGAAGTACGACCCGTGTGGCTGTAATTACAAGCTTTTATTTAACTTGCATTGTATGTATGTATGTAAGTGTGTTCGGGTCAAATCTTGCAACTGAATTTTAAAGCAGTTATCCTCCACCGATTAAGATTAAATTTTGCTTACACATTTAGTTTGGATGACAATGCATGGTTAGCTAAGTGACATCATTCTAGATCCAATATGGCGGACGGCAAAAATTATTAATTTATTATTTAGCCACGAGCTATTATGTATCTTATGCCCTGTATAATGAAATTCCATCCGCAATTTACAATATAGGTATCCGATACCTAAAACGCTGCATACCCCCCAAAACTTCGTTCCATTCGGAACTTAATCGTCCGCGAACATTTTAATAGCCCATAGCTTTCTACGCGGCTCCGCTTACACAAGGGTTACCGGAGACCTCGTAATTGAAAGCTAACCTGGCTTAATTGAGGGGCTGCTAATCGCTGGCTGTTAGTGGAGGATGATCGATGGAGTGGAGAGTGAGGCTTTTGATTTTTCTCCTTTTTTTTGGGTAGTTGAGAGATCATTTTGGGTATCGGGCATTTCGAGCTTCTTGGTAGCTTTAAAGCGTTGATATTGGAGTCCAAAGCCTTCACAAGCACACCTTCAATTTGTTCATCCATTCGTAGCGTTGAACTAATTGAAAGGCCCCGAGCCCCAACATACAGTCTGACTCTCTAGATTGGGACTCACTGATAAACCTAGCTATAGGGAATATTAAATCTACTCCTTGATCTGGGGATACGGCAGTGCACCCGCCAAGTAAAGCAACAAAAACACACAGAGGCACAGCCGTACCATCATTATCTCGAAGCCCTTCAGGATATTTTCGACCCCCTTTAACTTCGCTATGGATAAATCTAGAAGCCTGAATTTTCAGTGAACAAATAGGCATAATATAACTACGTCTATTTCCATGTATATTTCTATTCAAATCAATACTAACATTTATTTAATTTTGAAAAACCAGGCTCAAATAAATGTAATTAAAAATAAAACCCGAAATCTAGAAACAGACAAACATGCCAATAATTAAACCTCAACATACAAAACTTTCAATAAGTCAATAGTTGAGCGTCCATCCTTTGCAGAACGCTCCCGATCAATCAGTGTTGGTTTACGAGTCCTTTTGACCAGTCTCGCCACTGAATACGTAGGAACAGAAGGTCGGCTGCGGAGTCCCGCGGCAGGGCAAAGGCCTCTTCTCATGCAGAGTAGGCACGAGCGTGCCTACTGAAAACCAGCGCTGGATGTCTAACGCCCAGCAAATGCTGAGTAGGTACCCCTTTCGGTACGAGCGTCCTTTTACTGTATCATATTATTTTCTTGACCATTTCATCGGACCACAGAGCCTGGATGCGAGACGCACAGCGCTGGTCGATGTCGTGATACTTGAGGAAGGCATTTTTTCAGCAGTGGGTCACTTTCGGTATATGATATTCTTGTCTATTATTCTCTTTTACTTTGTGATTGTTGCTGGTGTGTCTTTTCTATTCTATTCGATATTCACCACGCATCGCGTTTGAAAATTAATTGTAAGTACAGATTCCCTCACGGTGTTCGCCTTCACCGAATCATGGAAGATCCCATATGTATTTAAAATAGTCCCATTGGGCCTCGGCCAAACCTGAAGGATAAGAGACTGGGTTATAACCACAAACCCACAAGATAGATAAGTGCAGCTCCATACATCGAGGGAACACGCACGCACACATAGACACACGCTTCACATACAGCGAACCAAGCGCACTCACAACTGGAATTTTGTTTGGGAACTTTGAGATCGTACATCTATATGTGCGTGCGACATGTCTCGCTCGTTGTATAAAGTCGGTCTTCTGTAGTTACATACTCTGTGGGTTGGTTTGCTCTCTGCAAATATTACTAGAGGTATTAATTGATGATCGGGAGTAATTAGCAAAGGGGGTTAAAGAGGGGGTAGGTTACTAAGTTTAGGTTTTATCGGTAGGTAATTAATGTTACATTCTGACCGCTATTGATTCAATTGAAACAAAAGTAATGAAGTGTTTGCTCATCAGGATTTATCAGAGGTAGCCCGGGGTTTGAATTTGTTTAATTATAAAAGTCTACCTACAAGGTTTATTTCAAAACAGATTGGGTTTGTTTAACTTCACCTGCATTCCGTCTGGAAATACTCCCACGCTTCTCACACATGCCTACATACAAATATTACTCATATTTCGCCACTTACGTTATTTGTCCCACCCTTTTAATCTTGTCAGGGTGTCGATGGCAAATGTTTTTTTTATCAGACTACGGGGAAGCCACAGGGAGGGTTTGTTCTTGTATGGCCCAATATTAAATTACACCATTCGCTAGCTCTACCGATCGCTGATCGGCGGTTAACTTAAAGCTATAAGCCCAGGTATCCTCACGTTGTTTATCTTCATCGACGTCAGCTATTTCCACGAAACACTTAAAAAGTAATCGAGCTCGCAATACGTAGCATAGAATCCAATAGCTAAACTACTCCATCAATTAATTGCTCCCTGCCGGAGTCTTTGTTTCCTGATAGCTACACCTTGGGTCTTTAAGTCAAAAGGTTATTTCTAGTTAAGCGTACTACATCGTCAACCACATCATCGCTTACCATCAGGAGAGATTGTGGTCAAACGCGAGCCTAGCGTTAAATAAATAAAAACAACAAATTAAACTATAACTCAGTCATAACAATCACAAAGTTTTTTAAACCTGGATCTCACCAACTCTATCCTAATTTTTTCTCCACCTCATCACATCTATTTTCACCCAAACATCCCTCGTCCACCGACACTTTACTTATTTGTAATCCCTGTGCGTTACCATCCGTCCGGATTTATCCAGAGACATTTGGCGTCCTGTCCGGACTTTCTCCGCTCTTTTATCCTGTGATACAATGTGTCTATTTATATTTATAATAATAAGTACCTAGGCGACCGAGCTTTGCTCGGGTGAAAATACAGCAAACGACGTTTTCTAAAAATGAAACCTTGCTAGATAGTTTTTATTTTTTTATTTGTGGCAAGCATTAAAGTTCTTAATCTAGTTAGTGGATGCAGTACTGTCCTTCTAGATAGGAGATGAAGTCACCTGTGTTTAGAAGAAACAGATTGCGATCCCCTGTCGTAAAAATAAGGGTTGACCTACAATTATGAACATGCTGTCAACATTTTATTATTAAAATCAATCAACAAAATAAGAAAACTTTAAAAACAATTATATTAAAATTAAAATTTGAGGTATATACTTAATCGAATGTCAGTTATGAATTAATAAAATAAATTACAATAATCAATCAATAAAAAATAGCAAATTATATAAAAAATATGTTTAGTTCAAAATTATGTTTGAAATAAAATATCTTTGTCTTCAGAGTGATTGTGAGTAGTGTATTTGTATTAGAGTAGTGTGTGTTAGTTATCTATGTTGTGTGTGATGTATGTTTGTGTTAGCGTGATTTATCGCCCCTTAAACTCCCTGCATACTAAATTTCATGAAAAACGTTGGAGCCGTTTCCGAGATTTAGATTATTTGTATACATATATAAGAATTGCTCGTTTAAAGGTATTAGATAGATAGATAATTAGGGATTAACGAATTAGTTATCTCATTGTTTAGCTGAAATGTACGGTATTTTTTAATCCCGCTTGTCAGGACCTTTGAATTTTCGAAACGGTAACCCTGTGTGTCTCTCACGAGAATTTAAAGCGGGTATCGCCCATTTTGTTTTCGTGTTTATGAAAATGGCCGACATCATTGAGATACTGTGTGAATGGGTGATTGGGAAGGACACATTATGGCAAGTAGTGTTCGGTTGGTTCGGTGAACCGTGGTGTTTCCGGAGTTGTAGTGTATGGTAATTCTATGTTATTTTGTGTGTTTTCTTTGTTTTATTTTGGGTACCTACTGGTTGAATGTTTCACTGAATAGTTTATACCATAATTATGGTAGAAGTGCACCTCTGCCGAACCCGTCGGGGAATACAGCCGTGATGATACGTTACCTTTTGCCTAGACTTTGAGATCTCTAAAAACCGATAAAAAAACTGTCTTTGGTAATATCATTGGCAGGATTATTTTTACAAATCCTTGCGGACACAGTAACTTTATCAACCCCTGCCGGAAAAAGAGGGGTGTTATAAGTTTGCAAATGTTGCTGTGTATCTGTCTGCGGCCTCATAGCTCCTAAACGGATAAACCGATTTTGATTTAGTTTTTTGTTTGTTTGAAAGGTGATTTTATCGAGTGTTCTTAGCTTTGTTTGAATCGGGGTGTTTTCGCAAGATAAATGTGTCGGGGGTTTCATAAATTTTGAAGTTTTACTTGTTTAGTGTTTTATCTATGTTTTTCTCGTGTGTAGCTTCTGAATTACGAACCTGCTTGCAACAGATTAATCTAAAGCCTTACATTTAAAGTCAACCTTTCTGGCTTGGCTCGAATTCTGTAAGCGCAAGTGCACTTAGTTTTTCGCCATTTAGTAAATAGGTACTAAGGAATCAAAGGAAGTCATTTCCTCTTTTAAAAATCTCTGAAAAGAAGTCTAACAACTACCGGCTACGCTTTGATACCGGTTTTTAGGATTCCGTATCTCAAAAGGTAAAAAAGGAACTCTTATAAGATCACTCTCTTGTCCGCTTGTCCGTGTGTCACCACCGATTTTCTCAGTAACGGGTAGACCTAGCAAGTTCAAATTTATACCAGATACTGAGGTGTATAGTCCCTATTAGGTGTATATAATCAAGATCCTACACAAATCTGGAGTCAACACGATAAAAAGATATGGGCAAATTTAGATTTTCGCGAAAACTTGTAAGTACCAAAACTTACCTTTTGTTTAAACATTTTTCGGAATTTTCCGTTTAGTTGTGCTGTAAGACCTTGCTTTTAACCAAAATTGACAATTCTCGTTCAACAGGATGTACCCTATAGGTTTTGGGTCGAAAACCTATATGGTAGTTCCCGTTGACCTAGAATCACTAAATTTGGCAAAAAGTAAGGTCTTACAGCACAAACAAAGGAAAAATTCAAGTAAAAAAATAAGAAATATTATTTATCTTCCTAGGCAAAAATAACAATAGGGATGATGACTAAAAAAATCTTTTCGGTCCGTCAGATAGATTTCCAAAAAGTATTGGACACGTATTTTTTCTTTTGTCACGTTAATTAAAAATTATGACGATACTGTATCGTTTAAATATCGCATGACGTCATGCCTTGGTACACTTTTTACATAGAAGTGACGTTACAAGCCCCCAGTCCTGAACTTTGATGCGCTTTATTTAGGTGAATTTGTATTCATTTGAATAAGCAAAAAATACGTGTCGTTTTTTGAAATCTTTCTGACAGACTAAATATAATTTGCAGTTTCGTACCCTGTCATCATCCCTATTGTATTCCGCCATATATCTACGCCCTGTACTACCACACGTTAGCAACTCAACCATTACAGCATACACACACTTAAAACTTAGCCATTAACAAATTTTATTATGGCGGTATAATGGGTAGGTACGGAATCCTCGGCGCACGAGTTCGACTCGCACTTGAGCGGTTTTTTTAAGCAAAAATGTCGTATTGGTCGTCCGTCACGGGTGAATTCATTTCTAACGATAGCAAGCTTAACAAGCTTGCTATCAAGTAATGCAAGCTTCAGAGGTGTTGCAACACAAACTAAGTGACAAAAGTGTCGATGTATGTTGTATCGATATGTTTTTTAAAGATTTGGTTTGATTTCGATATATTCCAAATCCAATACGATACGCCGATATTTTTGGTCAAGCATTGTGGGTGCAGCCCTTTGAGCGAGCAAAGACGATTTTATTTTAGACTAGAGGACGCCTCGCGGTTTCACCCGCGTAGTTCCCGTTCCCGTGGGAATACAGGGATAAAAAGTAGCCTATGTCACCCGGGGATAGAGTAGCTTCCCAACGGTGAAAGAATTTTTGAAATCGGTCTAGTAGTTTTGGAGCCTATTCGGTACAAACAAACAAACAAACAAAAAAATCTTTCCTCTTTATTATATTGGTATAGATTGGTATAAAAATATTGTTGTTGATAAGTTCGCGACGTGCGTTATTTATCGAAATATTGAATAATTCTGCCAGCGGCTTTGCCCGTGTGAAAGCTGGACATACTCCCGGAATAAGTATCCTATTTCCTAATCAGGTCATGGTCTACCCGTTTTCCAAGTTTCTTCTAAGTCCGTTCAGTCGTTAAAACTAAAAAAGGTAACTAACACACAGACAGATGGAGTTGCTTTCGCATTAATCTTATTTCTATCACATTACCATGATATTACTAAATGCCGCTCGCGTGGAATTAGTACTTCTCCCAGTATCATTATAAATGATAGTTTGAGGGTAAGTGGAACAGGGTGTAAAGTCCCACAAACCTCCATAGAAAAGGGAGGATCCTCCGACCAGACGGGTGTTGTGTCTGGTCCGGGCAACTGCCCAACGGTTGATGTCGGACTGTTGTATACGTTCAAATCGCGCCGAAAACTTTACTAGCGCGATGCAGAATTTGTGTGACGTCATGTCATTAGTTACTCGTATTAAGTGGCGGCGTTGGTGCCGCTACAATAGCTTATGTGTTATTCTGATGAACTATATTACTATAAAGTTTTATCAATATCCATTCAGTAGTAACAAACATCTAAACTCACAAACTTACGATATATCCTTAGTCGAGGACAAGTTTGGATAGCCATAAAGTATCGATATATCTCCGACAAGCCTACCTCTCATTGTTAGAATTCTTTCTAATTAAAGGAGCCCAGCTAATAAGTTGTAAGTAATGCTCGAACAAGACAAACCTGTGTCTGAGCTGGTTGCTACAAGATCTGGTGTAACGAAATGAGGATAAAGCTAGATGTTGATCGAGATTAACATTCGATATGGTTGCGATTACAGACGGTCCCACGGTAGCTGTGAGGGTGAGATAGGATTTACAATAGATACATATCTATGTTTGTTTTTTTTTGCGGTTAAGCAGTACCGCTGGTTTGGAGGTCCGCGAATTGGACCAAACGCTTCTAAAGGTTGGCTTCGATTTTCGGATCAGGAAAAGTGTTTAGAGGTTAGGAAATTTTTTGTAGCCGTCTGGAGCTGTTGATCAACCTAAATGTACCTGTTTATATGAACAAGCTCGCCTTCTATTAAATGGGACTTAGACGTATCTGGCGGAATGTGCGTGTACTGCAGTGACACATCACTAAATATTGTATGTTCCGTTTCCGTGAATGTGTCCGTGGCATCAACAGTAGGCTCTATCAGAATGTCAGCGCAGCTTTATTTTCTTTTTAATATCGTTGCACAGGTTGAGATAGGAGCCTTTTTGGTCTCGCACGGGGTTATTTACTTTTATTTTTTATTGTTGTTTGTCTAGTTTTTTTTTTTAATTTTTATTTATGATGGGTTTGCTCTTGACTCTAGTCTAGGTCAGAGGTGACAGAGACAAAGTCGACGATGGAGTGAGCTTACCCAGAAGATGCCTGTTCACTCTAACTTTGAAGAGATTCGGGTTGTATGCGTTCGGAAACACGAGACGCAGGCAGTGAGTTGCACTCTTTTGCTGTGCGCATTATGAAGGATGTTTGGAAGCGCTTGATGCGAATTGGTGGAATGGCAACTATGTGAGGATGGTAACTTGCAGTGCGTCTAGATGTCCGATGGTAGAAGGGGGCCGGTGGGATGAGGTCGTGGAGTTCATGAGCACACTCGCCAAAATACAGTCTGTAGAAGACCGACAAGCAGGCAACCTTACGGCGTTGAGCCAAGCTGTGAAGCTTGGCATCTACCAGTTTGACGTTGCCAATTAGTCTCTTAGCTCTACGTTCCACCGAGTCAAGCACGGCAAGCTGATATTTAGCTGAGCCATCCCAGAGGTGGCTGCAATACTCCATGCAGGATCGGCCTTGCGCCTTGTAAATAGTTAATAGCTGTCTAGGCATAAAGTATCGCTTCATTCTGTTTAGGACGCCAAGTTTCTTTGCCGCAATTTGGGCTTTGTACTCGATGGAGGCGCCGAAGTTGAGACTGGATGTCAACTCCATGCCAAGGAGCTCGAGACGATCAGTCACAGGAACAGATGCACCCCGAAAAGTAGGCGTTTGGATGAAATGAGTCCTTTTCGCGGTAAAAAGACATGCCTGTGTTTTGGTGGCGGTAAAAGAGACCAGATTGTCATCACCCCAACGGGAGACAAGACTTAAGGTCAAATCTGTATGCTCCACCATAGCCTCTCTCAAGGAATATACTTCTAGTGTCTCCTGTGCGGGTCACAAATAAATATTTTTCTTTCTTTCTTTCTTTACATCAGCTTATTCCTTCAGGGACTACTGGCGTGATGTTATGTCCAGTGTTCCTAGTTTTATTTTTTCAAACTAGCTTCGTCCGCGTAAAAAGTGTTTTATCATCCCAAGGGAACATTATACCGGGATAAAAAGTAGCCTATGTTCTATTCCAAATTATAATCTATATCTGTGCCAAATGTCATCCTGATCCCTTCAGCCGTTCTGGCTTGATTGAGTAACAAACATACATCATAAAGTAGAATATATTCATCTACACTTCTTCGGGTTTGGTTCATATTGCAGTTCTTCACTAACTCATTTTTAATATTTCCGCCTGCTACAAGTCTCACAGACCTGTGTTGTCTTTGTATCGAAGAGATCTGAACAATATTCTTAGATTACATCGTAACTAATATTGTAAAGAGGTTAAATTGTATGTTTATTTGTAATGGGTAATCTCAGGAAGTGCTGGTCCGATTAAGAAAATTCTTTCACGGATGGAAAGCTACATTATCGGTGAGTGTAATGGGCTTCTTTTTTATTCCGTAAATATTCACTGTACCTGTGGGTTTGGGCTTCGGGAGCATAGCCGCGGCGAATAGCTAATGTTTGGTAAAGATGTCTATATTCAAACAACAATTAGATGTGTTGCTGCTTTTCTTCGCAATTACAACACTAGGAAGTGCTGACGGGCAGGCGTTTTGGGAGACTGTCTTTATGTAGTTAGTATTTTTACTTTGACGTTCAAAAACTTTTGTCTCTCAGCTTAATTTTAATACTTTGATGACTTCTGATTTTTAGATAGATAATATAATGTTGATTGTATTCAAATGCTGATGTGAGGAAGACTGTTTGGGTGGTTCGCGTTAGCTTGAAATCGTCTGAACCTGTTATGAAGGGCAGGATGAACCGTTTGTGGAGGTTTTATAGTAAATGTTTATTTTATTTGTATTAATTTATTCACACGTATATTTGTTTTTGTTCACAGGTAAGACCTAAGCTTGCAAAAGTAGTCACAATCAGAGATTTCCAGCCAAAATCGATCACACAGATATTCGCGTTCCTGGCTAATCAGTCCCAAGTATTGGGTCTATGACAAATTGGTAAAGTATGTAACGTGTTTTTTATCACGGCGAATCACATGGCGAACGTATCTACAAAATGGGCTCTTTAGCAGATTTGTTCTAAAATACTCGATGGCTGTACTGCTAAGCCGCTGCTGCTATGCTGGGTTCGATCCCCCGGGCCAGGCAAGGTGTTATTTCAGTTCAGCACGTAAAGTAGATGATATTCACAAACTTCAGGGTTCATATTGTACCTAATTCTTCACTAGCTCATTCAGATTTAAATCAGTTACAAATCCCACAGTCCCATGCCAACGTATCGAAAAGTTCAGAGCAATATCTTCGATCGAATTAGATACATTTAGTATCTCAGAAATATCAATATCGTGCATATCGAGGGGCGATGCCCTGATTCACGATAACCTAGGATTATATCTACCGTGGGCAGATATAGACCTAGGTTATCACGAATCTAATGTGAGACAGATGTCCTATAAGCCTCCTAGCAAGTGATGAGAGCTAGCGAGCTTGAGTAGGTATTGGCATACTAAACGAATAAAAAAAACCATCGGAAAAACCAAACCATTTTTTAAAAGAGTAACCATGGAGTTTTTTGCCGGTTTTTCTCCATAGGAAACGACCAACCCGAACCGTGCACCTTTTGTCGACGTTTTATAAGTGCCCATGTAGGCCTATGTGAAATAAAAAAAAATGATTTTGATTTTTGAATGGAGACTGGCGAAACGTGCAACGTGCGTGCAACTCTGTCTTAGAGAGAGGGAGAGTACAGGCGTAATGTTCGGTTAAGTTAGAGATTTTAAAGCCGAAGGCACTGGAAGGGACACCCTCTGTGATCATTTTTAACCGACTTACCAAAAACGTTGAGGTTCTATGTTCGACTTAATATTTGTTTCTTTTTTTATGTTTACCGATATCTCCGTCAATTTTATACCGATGTTAGAAATTATTTTTTTGGTTGAAAAAGTATAATTCCGAAATTGGTCCCATTTTAATTTTCCATTTAATCGCATGTTTGTTTATTGTTTATACCATTTCATAACATAACATCACGCCAGTACGCTCTAAAAGGGTACCTACGCAGATGTGTACAGTTCATCTTGGTATACCTGCTTTCGTTTTACCGATTATGTTCAGTTTCATGATATTCGGTTAATCTATTCTGGCATTATATGTAAACTTAACTATTTGCTTATTAGTAGGTACAACTGAAAAGTGAAAAATAAAAAATAAACATTATTACAAAAAAATACTACCGACTTCCAAATAAGAAAACTACAAAGTGAAAAATAACTAAGCTGTAAGTTGGCGGTTTAAATATTCGATTTAAAAAAAACTACGAAACATAACACAAATATATTTGTATTGTTAAAAAGTAGAAGCATAGGAATTTTTAAGACTTAAAAATAATGTTGTCCAAATGGCTTCCCTCGGCTGCTTAGTTAAGGCAGCGTATGATACATCGACTTTTAGAAAGAGACTGTCACACGTATGGACTGTACAAAACACTTAGTTCACATGTTACATGTATAGCACAGTATTGTGGCTATTATTTTTTCACTAATTATTAACTACACTAACTCAAATGGTTTAGTTCTCTTTAGCCTACGCACTATGTCCATGTCATCTAGTAACTGGATCGCCTGCACATTCACATGTCGATAAAGTTTGTTGTCCAGGACCTCATGACCAAATTTTCTAAAACAAAGTTAATATTTCTGCCATACTTTAATAAGGGTAGCATAGAATCCAAGTTGAGTCTGCTGCCTCTTCACACAACCCCGTCACCCCGCCCCGTAGTCCTGTAGAACTAGGGTTATTTCCAGACGGACAGCAGATGGTATCTCAGTCGCATGTTATCTGCGAGCATCAGTCGTGACGACGCGACGTGCGCCTGCGGCTATTTGTAACTATTTTAATGTGCAGCTCTGATTGTTTGGGATTGGTGTGGTAGAGCTATTAGTCAGGCCACAGATGTGTGTAAAACGTAGAGATTCCACTTTTTAATATTGATGGTGAGCATCAATTTGGGACATGAAAGGAACGGTATTGAGTATTGTCTTAATTACCAAGCCTTAATTCTTAAAGGAAGGGTATATTAACCATAAAAGCAATTCTTGGTTTTCCCTAATCGCCTTTCTAATGTATTTTGCTAGGCCTTACGTCTAACCATTTCAAGAAAAGTTTTACCATACCGTGATAAGTCATGAGACACATTTAACACATTTTAGGGTTCCGTACCCAAAGGGTAAAAACGGGACCCTCCCTATTACTCCTGCACTGTCCGTCTATCTGTCTTTAACTAGGCTGTATCTCATGAACTGTGATAGCTAAACAGTTGAAATATTCACAGATGATGTATTTCTTTTGCCGCTATAACATCGAATACATATTTAAATGGGGCTCCCATACAACAAACATTGTGTTTTATTTGCCGTTTTTTGCGATGATGGTACGGAATCCTTCGTGCGCGAGTTCGACTCGCACTTGGCCGGTTTTTGACATTTTTCATACCTAAAACAGTTCAAGTAAACGACACAATTCGCTTGTATTATTTAGTCGCTCTTCTCTTTACATATTTCACGACTAATTTTGTAAACCTCTCCTTTTCTCCTTTTACTTCGAGTTCAGATGATTTTATTTTGATCACGACCACACTGGCCAGCTGACATTCAACACAAAACAAATGCACAGAGATTTGAAAAGCCACATTTGTAATGTGACTACTGTCTTGCGTTTGTGGTTGTTTTAGTCGTGTCGAGTCGAGTCGCCGTTGCACTGTCGAGCAGGGTGGTCAAGGCTAATCTTAACTAATATTATTATTAAAACAAGTAAAATTTCAAAATTTAAAAAACCCCCGACCCATTTATCTCGCGAAAACATCACGATCTAAACAGTAAAACGCGCATAACTTTTGAACGGCTGAACTGATTTTATTCAAACATAGCTAAGAACACTCTCGATACAATCACCTTTCAAACTAAAAAACTAAATCAAAATCGGTTCATCCGTTGAGGCGCTATGATGCCACAGACAGACACACAGATACACAGATACACACCTCAAACTTATAACACCCCTCTTTTCCCGTCGGGGGTTATAAAAGTATGAAATTGATACGCGCTATCTAAATTTGAGAACAATCCCATTCTCTTTGGCATTTCGGCAATCTTTTCACCGATAGAACGGAGTAGTATGGATAATATAAGTCTGAAAAAGTCAAAAACTGTGGCAAATCAAAAATTTGGGGATGGTAACACTAACTGTAACTATACTAAGTTACGAAAACAGATTTCGATAGTTGTTTTTTTTTTGTTTTTGGTAGGCTATTTTGTTTATATTCTGATTCATTACTGGTCAAGAAAAGTCACTTCACAGTGTTTGACTACCGCAAATTCACAAAGTATGTTGTTTTGCTCCATAATGTTGTAATTTGACTAGATCTTCTTGTAAACAACATGAACTGGCATATGAGTATTCGAAAAAAAATCATAATTAAATAATCTTATTATGCTACAATCAAAAGGCAAAATATAAAAATCATTACATCGACGTTCACGTCAACTTTTAGATATCTTGTAAACATTGCGGTTCATTGAGATCTTCCAATTTACCTAGCATGTAATAATAATTACCGCACTCCAATTTTAATAGATTTCATCGTGTTTCTACATTATTTTGAAAAAATATATCAATTTACAGCATGCAATCTGATACCTCAATTGACATGTAGGTACCACGAAAGTGACTCATGTAGAAGCATACCAAACAAAACATACAAAACTTTTTGGGTGTACTAATGAAGACTTCTGCAGCCTTATAATAGCAAGACTATATTTGTCTAGAGCTCTAACACTGTCGTAACGCATGTCAATCCCATATATTTCGGATTTTTCGACAATCTAAAAGGATAGTAATAAAGTTTTAGGTTGAATTTCGCTTTTTGTAGGCCCTCTTGTACATTTTTGGGCTATTGTGAAACCCGTCTTCTGATAAACGCTAAATTGTTACTAAAATCATCGAAACCCACACTAATAGTTTAAATACGTGTGAAAATCGTCAGTTTTTACTTTATAAATTAAAAGTTTTAACGTTACCGTCACGATCTATCAAACAATCAGTGTTTACTAGTAGGTAGTGTATTACCACAGAATAAGGAACTAAAGGAGGCTTTCATGTAGGAGGCTGAACTACTATAAACAAATATTTATCGTCATAACTGCCTTGGAAAAGGTCTACTCTTGGACGCCAAAATATCGCCACGAAAACCATTCCAGGTGGACCAGCAACATGACATAATTATAGCTCTCGTCCAAACAAACATTTTCTTTTCTATTTATTTATAAAATGTTTTCTTCTTTAAGCCCATAATCCACAGGATTCGTGTATTTGACGAGATAAAAGTAGTTCGACCTTTTAAAAACATTAGGAACAAACAAATAAAAGTATTTGTACGAGCAAACCCGTACATATCAATAGTATCATTTTTATGCTGACATCGACGCGCAGCGAATGAATAAAAATCACACATTAGAGTAAAAAGTAGTAGTTGCATAGCATCGTTGTTGGGTTGACTCATTCGCCGCGGGTCGATCATATATCAGTTTTTCGGGTGTTTATATCAATACATTATTTGCAATTAAATCAGTTTATCATTTAAATGTACCTTACCCGTACATTTTTGGTCCTTCGAGCCGGATGTCGCGTGTGTACATCACAGTGTAGCAATCAAGTACTGTAAAGTATTTCACTAGTGACGTCAAACGAACTAGCAGTGAGGGTGTTTTGTACTGCCAGCAAGAGTGCAGTACATAGCAGCAGCAACAGCAATCAGCAGGGATCAACAGGGATCCGCATTTCGTGAGCAACAAAGCTCCCGCTTGGACAATCAAGTAAGATCGTTTCATTTATTATCATTTCCATCAACAATATGTCTTCAATGGAGGACGTTCTCGCCCAACAACAGCAGCTACTCAATCAGATAGAGCAAGTTTACACCAACTTCAAAAAGGATGGCTCTGATCGCAAAACCTCGGACTACATACGCCGAAGGTTAGAGAATTTGGATGCATGCTGGCAAGAGTATCAATCGAATCATATAAGATTGTGTAGCATCGAATATGCCAGATCGCATACTTACTTCACTTCGAAGCAATTTGACACTGTGAAGGAGATATATGAGAAAATCAGAGCGGTTATTCAGAATCATCCGCCAACAGAGGAAAGACCATCAACACCGCTTCTAAAGCCTGCTACTCCTTTAGCTACCTCAAGCACCTTACAGCAACCTTCAGGTCAATCTTTAAAGTCTCAGGGATCAAACAGCAAGACCGATGAGATGATGAGGAAACAGATGACCAACTTCAAGGCTTTTGAACATACTGTTTCAAGTATCGACATGGATACTGTAACGGAGAAATGGGAATTCGATCATCTGTTGAGCATGGTAATGTCTCGCTGGGCGAAGATTGACACTCAGCACTGGGACTTAGACAGTGAGCTGGGAGACCGAAATCAAGAGTATCATCGTATGTACCTCAAATACGAAAACACATACAATGCTGCTATCAAAGCAATCAACAATAAGATGTCGTCTATTTCACATAGAGAACATACTACGCCAAAAATAGAAATACCTACATTCAGCGGTAATTACCATCAGTGGACATCTTTTAAGGATCTCTTCACAGAAGCAGTTCATAGCAACCCATCATTATCTGGAGCTCAGAAGATGCAGTTCCTCAAATCGAAAGTAAAAGGTGAAGCAGAGCGTCTCATACAGCATCTTCCGATCAGCTCGGACAACTACATCATAAGTTGGGACATCTTGAGCCATCGTTATGACAACAAAAGGATGATATTTACATCGCATATTAACATTTTATTAAATATGCCCATTTCACAGCAAGCATCAATTAATCATATCAAACGAATCCATGATACTGCACTTGAAACGATGAACGCCATACAGACTCTCGGCGTAGACGTGAAGTCATGGGATCCGTTGATCGTGCACATCCTGTGTCAGAAATTGGATTCAGACACGTTCAGCGAATACAACGCAGCTATCAAACAACCTCGAGAATTACTCGAATTGAATGAATTTCTAGCCTTTCTAGAGGGGAAGTTCACGAGCATGGAAGCAAGTAGAAGAAAACAGGAGATCAATCATCAAAAACCCTTTTCTTCGAACACCAATAAACCATCAGAATCAAAACATTATCATTTCAAGCAGTCATATTCAAGCAACAAGGCTATTTCGCAATCACCAAGTTACAGGAAATTGCAAAACAATCGGCCAAACTGTCCAGTCTGCAATGATGCCCATGCAATATTTTTATGCAAACAATTTGCTGACTTTTCCCCAATGAAGAAAAAGCAATGTGTTACTAACTTGAATTATTGTCAAAACTGCTTATATGATCATAGAGGAAAAGAATGCTTATCAAAAAAGCGTTGCCTCGAATGCAATGAATTTCACAACACATTGCTTCATGAATCGTATTCAAAGGAATTATCAAAACATGGAAGTAATTCGACGCCTTCTACACAGCAAAACAACATCCGTTATAATCAGGAACGTGCAAATCAAGGCAACACGCACGTGACACAACAATATAATAATATGATGCAAGAAACTTTGCTTTCAACTGCACTGCTAAAGGTTCAGAAAGCAGATGGCACATATCTGATCCTGCGAGCACTTATTGATCAGGGCTCACAAATGTCTCTCATCACAGAAAACGCTGCTCAGCAATTAGGTTTGAAGCGTTCCAGGTGTGACGGCATTATCACAGGCATAGGGCAAAAAGAAAACAGTTGCAAAGGAATTATCAACCTGAACTGTATGTCAAACTCAAAAATCAGACTATATCAATTTAATATCGATGTTTACATCATGAATAACCTAACAAAACATTTACCATCATACTCATTCCCGAAAATAGTATGCAAATTTCTGGATAATTTAGAATTAGCAGATCCTGAGTATAACATCAGCCGACCCATAGACATTTTATTGGGTGCGGACGTATATTCGAATATTCTTTTAACGGGCATGTGCAGATTAAGCGAATCACTTCCGCTTGTTCAAGAAACGTATCTGGGTTGGATATTATGTGGAAATATCAAAACTAAACTAATATGCAACGTCGTGCAATTTGATTTGGATAGTATAGAGCAATTCTGGGAGATGGAAGATGTTATAGAAGAAAAATCACTTTCATCAGAAGATCAAGAGTGCATTCAGTACTACAAAGCAACAACAAATCGTTTGGAAGACGGAAAATACCAAGTGAGGCTTCCACTTATACCACAATTTGAGGAGAAATTGGGGCAGTCCAAAAATAAGGCTGTTGCTCAATTCATACATTTAGAAAAGAAATTGCATAAAAACAATTCTTTATTCAACGCATACAAGTCATTCATTACCGAATACAAAAACTTAGGTCACATGAAACCTTCACCTCGCAACCAGACACTGGAATGCTTCCTACCGCATCATTGCGTATTGCGCGAAGAAAGTGCAACGACTGCATTAAGAGTTGTTTACAATGCTTCAGCAAAAACATCTACAAATAAAAGTTTAAATGACCTGATGTACACGGGGCCCAATTTACAGCAAGACCTTCAGTCTCTTATCATTAAATGGAGACAATATCAGTTCGCATTCACGGCTGATATAGAAAAAATGTTTAGGCAGATTTGGGTACACCCAGAAGATCAACCTTTACAAAAAATTGTGTGGAGAGATAACCCGTCACAAAAAATAGTAGAATATCAATTGACAACCGTGACGTACGGCACAAAACCTGCTCCATTTCTTGCAATGATGACATTAAGACAATTAGCGGCTGATGAACGGGATAAATTCCCAGAAGCCGCCAAGGTCATCGAAGAATCTTTCTACATGGACGATCTGGTTCATGGAGCCTGCTCCCTATCAACAGCACAACAGTTGCAGCAAGATTTGATGAATCTGCTGAAATTAGGAGGCTTCAACTTGAGAAAGTGGACATCAAACGACAGTCGTCTGCTGCAACTAGAAGATCATGAGTATTATAAACAAGAAAGCAAGAGTTTTAATCAAGCAGGATTAACTAAGACATTAGGACTTCGTTGGAACCCTATACATGATAATTTCACATTTATATCAAAAATTGAACCATCAAGCACTAATATCACTAAAAGAATCATACTATCAGACATGTCTAAAATATTTGACCCATTGGGATGGATCGTGCCAGTAATAACAAAATTGAAGATTTTATTTCAAGAAACATGGTTATCCAATCTTCAGTGGGATGAACAAGTACCAGATAAAATCAGCAAGGAATGGATCAAAACCAGGGAAGAATTAGAAAGTATCAATCAGTTCAATATACCAAGATGGTACGGTACGGAAACAGCGAGTAGTGTAGAGTTACACGGCTTTTGTGACGCATCAACAAAAGCATATGCATGCGTCATTTACTGCAGAGTAAGAAACAATCCATCAACAATATTAGTAGCAGCTAAATCAAAATTAGTTCCTACGAAAAAACAAATATCACTACCTCGATTGGAACTATGTGGAGCACTGTTGCTGGCCAAACTTATGACCAAAGTCAAGCAATGTTTAGCAGGTCATGACCTACAAATATTTGGTTGGAGTGACTCTACTGCCGTACTGGGATGGCTTCAAGGAAATCCAAGTCGATGGAAAACGTTCGTAGCAAATAGAACAATACAAATAACAGATAGCATTAAACCAGAATCTTGGCGATATGTAAAATCAAGCGAAAATCCCGCTGACTGTGGAAGCAGAGGACTCACAGTGGCTCAATTGAATGAGTATCGTTTGTGGTGGCAAGGACCAACATGGTTACAATCCTTTGAAGCAACGAAAGGATATCAAGCAATCTATGAATCAACAAACGAGGAAATAAAGAAGCAAGAAGACGTTCATATTGCTACACAGCATGAATCAAGCATCATTACAGACCTGTTAAACAAATATCAATCAATCAACAAAATTGCACGTATTCTAGCATTAGTTATGAAGATTACGACGTACAAAAGAAAAGCAAAAAAGCATTATCTATCATTATCAGAAATCAGTCAAGCAAAGCAAAAAATTTTCAAGCAAGTACAGCAAGAAGAGTTCGCGAATGAAATAAGATGTTTAAAGCAAGAGGGAAAGCTAAATTTAAAAAGCAAATTGTTAAATTTAAACCCTTACCTCGATCAAAATGATATCTTAAGAGTCGGAGGAAGACTAAAAAAGGCACATATCAGCCATGACATGCAGCACCCTATTATTCTGCCGCACAGTGGACGTCTGACAGAATTAATAATAGAGGACGCACATCTAACCATGTTACATTCCGGAGCCCAGCTGACATTGGGTTTTATCAGACAAAAATATTGGATTCTAGGAGGGAAAGTCGCTACAAAGAGGCAGCTTCGGCAGTGCGTAACATG
The DNA here is from genome assembly GCA_964057195.1 of Orthosia cruda. Taxonomy (NCBI): domain Eukaryota; kingdom Metazoa; phylum Arthropoda; class Insecta; order Lepidoptera; family Noctuidae; genus Orthosia; species Orthosia cruda. Next base: position 21,157,494 of record OZ059851.1, read on the forward strand.
TAGAAAACAAAATCCACACTGCCAACAGCAAATTATGGGGCACTTGCCGGAGGCCAGAAGTAATCCATCCCGTCCCTTTTCACACACAGGCGTAGATTTTACCGGTCATATTTACGTCAAATCAAGCAAAGGACGAGGCATCAAGAGCACAAAGGGATATGTGGCTGTCTTTGTGTGTATGGTAACGAAGGCAGCACACTTAGAACTAGTTAGTGATTTAAGCACAACTTCATTCATCGCAGCATTGAGAAGGATGGCGGCTCGCAGAGGGACGCCTAGTCATATTTATAGTGACAATGGTCGCAATTTTGTAGGTGCCAACAAGGTACTACAACAGGAATATCAAGCACTAATGAATATCATGCAAGACAAAGATCTAAAGGCAGAAGTATTAAATATGGAAATCGAGTGGAGCTTTAATGCGCCCTCATGGCCATCTGCAGGCGGTCTTTGGGAGGCGGCAGTTAAAAGCTTCAAATATCATTTCAAGAGGGTTATTGGTGACCAGATTCTTACATTTGAGGAACTATATACGGTGCTTACACAGATTGAAGCTTGTCTCAACACGAGACCTTTATGTGCTATATCAGAAGATCCAGACGATGTGGATTTTTTAACGCCTGCTCACTTCCTAACAGGTGGGTCAAAGGTTTCCATACATGAGACTGAAACGGATTTGAGAACCCGTTGGCAGTTGACACAAAAAATTGTACGGGATCTCTGGAAAAAATGGAGGAATGAGTACCTAGTACAAATAACAGAAAGAAGTAAGTGGAGACAAGCTACAAGCAACCTCAATGTTGATGATATTGTCATGATTCATGATGACAATCTTCCGCCGGGAAAATGGCTGATGGGCAGAGTCATCGAACTACATCCCGGTTCCGACGGCAAAGTTCGCGTGGTTACAGTGAAAACCAAAAACGGAACACTTAAACGTCCTATCACAAAATTATCAAAACTCCCAGTTAACAATGAAACCTCGCAAATCAAGCAAGCAAATACCGCGCGGTTGGGAGTTTCTAACATAAATAAGCGCTCTGAAACAAGGAAAGGAGGCACTCGTTACAATATAGCTGCAGTATTTGCAGCAATCATGTTATTCTTTAGTATCATAACAACTTCCCAATGCGCACTTAACGTCACACAATTCAGAAATAATCAACATATTTACTTCGACAAACTAACAAACATGCAGATCATACGCGACGACTGGAAATTAATCATATATTACGATTTAGATCCTTATTGGGAAGGAATTACCGCACTTAACAAAAGTATAATGGACCTGGAACAAACATGCAGTACGATCCAAGAGCAAACATATTGTGACATAATATTATTGCAACTACGTCATGGGTACAATGAACTCGATTACAATAATCATATGTTACTCAGTCAGCATTTTGCAAAGCAAGCGAACAGGTGGCGGCGAGGTCTTATCGACGGTGTCGGTTACATAGCAAATGGCCTCTTCGGTGTATTGGACGCTCGATTCGCAGAACAATACGAGAAAGATATCACTCTTCTTCGTAAAAATCAAAAGCATATTGTATCATATTGGCAAAATCAAACTTCGGTCATAGAAGCAGAATTCAGTATATTAAAGAGGACGGAGGCTACAATGCATAAACAACATAAAATGATTCATCAGCAGTTTGCAAACATCGAAAATACATTAGAAGTATTAAAGGCTGCAACTCAAAATATTTCGAGAGTAAGTGAAGTTTCTATGGGAGCTGTGGTCGCCAGCAATCTATTACGCGACTTGAAAGATTTACAGAATGCTTTAGTGGACACAATCACAGACATCTATCATGGTCGATTTAATCCACATTTAATAACAGCAGAACAATTACAGGATCAGCTGAGCATTATTGCTAGTCATTTGTCTAATGACGTCACGTTACCTGTAGAAAACATTCATGCAGATCTTGCACAACTTTTTAAACTTCTACGGGTCAAAGCAAGAATGCTTAAAAATTACTCAATATTTGAAGTACAAATACCCTTGATTAGCAGGGACACCTATGAAATATTCAAGCTTATACCAATTCCTACAGAGAAACCCAACGACACAATGCTTTCAATTAAACCAGTGTCAGATTTCATAGCTGTGAACCTGAAAAAGGATGCATACATTATGATAACAGAAAATATCATAGATTCATGTCTAGTGACAAATGTACATCTGTGCTATATTCATTCTCCTATCTATAAATTAAGCAGAGATAAAGACTTCTGCCAATCAAAGTCATCAGCGTGTGAAGTCAACGTCGATCCCTGTAAAAATCTATGGATGGAAAGCCATTCTATCAACAATTATATCTATTTTTGCTGCGGTCAATGTAACCTACGAACAGTATGTGGAGATCAAGTTACCGCGCATCAGCTGACTCACTCCGGACTTATAACTATAGATTACGGCTGCATAATCAAATCAGATAATTTTGAAGTAATTGCGCATCAACAAAGAAAGAGCGATGTTAGTATTAGTGCTAACCTATACTCACCAGTCATTGCATCCATAAACCACGTTATAAACGTGTCTATTCCTCAAGATGTCTTGAACGACTCCAGCATAGAGAGCGATCGAGAGCTTAAAACGATTGAGGAAAAAATCAGAATCATGAAAGAGAGTGGATTGTTATTTGACAATCTGTCATCTCATGACATTCACCATTACACCGCGATCTACTCTACGATCGGTGTGGTAGCAGCATGTCTCGGAGTGTTCGCGTGGCCCCGCACCAGCGCCGGCGATGCCCGCAGCAGCTGGCGTGCCCGGCGGCGGCGCATGCCCGGCCACGCAACGTGCGTGTGTTGGTGATAGTGTAGTGTACCAGTGTGACAATGAAAGAGCGAAGGTGGTAACAAGTGCGCGAGTGTTAGATAAAGCCACCTCCCCTATGTTAGGTTCTTACACAAGCATTTCAAATTTGTGAACAGTGTGTTAACATAGAGACACTAAGAAATTAGATTAATATCAAATCATTTATTATAATTATTTGTTTCTTCTCACATTGTCTTTATATCTTTTCCTCGGGGAGCATGTACGAGCAAACCCGTACATATCAATAGTATCATTTTTATGCTGACATCGACGCGCAGCGAATGAATAAAAATCACACATTAGAGTAAAAAGTAGTAGTTGCATAGCATCGTTGTTGGGTTGACTCATTCGCCGCGGGTCGATCATATATCAGTTTTTCGGGTGTTTATATCAATACATTATTTGCAATTAAATCAGTTTATCATTTAAATGTACCTTACCCGTACAGTATTGTTGCATTAGGTAAGTACAGCAGCTAATACGCTGAAGAAGTTTGACATCCTAGAACGTCTCTCGAACCTGTGCTGTAGTCTCCTTTTAACCGACTTGGTTTGTGGATCGATTTTGAAAATCATTTTTTGTTTGAAAGAGTATGTTCCCAAATTGGTCTCATTTTAATTTGATGAAGATCTGATGAAAACCTTCGGAAATATACAACAGAACTCTTGAATAAATGACGACAAATCTCTCGGGATTGCTGCAATCGCATGTCTGTTTATACCATTTCATAACATAACATCACGCCAGTACGCTCTAAAGGGGACGTAGATGTGTACTGTTTTCCTTGGTACACTTTCATTTCACCGGTTATGTTCGGTTTTATGATATTCGGGTAATCTATTCTGGCATTATAGGTACCTTACTAAAGAACTTGCCTATTAGGTTCAAATAAAAACTGCAAAATAAAAATAAAAAATTTACAAAAAGATACTACCAACTTTAAATTTTATCTCGATGTGTTATACTTAGGCCCGGGTTCTGTAAGCACTCCATTCCCTCCTCACTCCGTGTCCGTCCCTTTCCCATATAAATTAGCGCTTCACGTCAAGATTCGCGCCTGCCGTGTTAATCAGTGCTAATTAGCTGGCTCACTGTTTGAGCAACGGACACACGGGTAACGGTGTAATGTGATGAAGCGCGGGTTTTACTTGCAAAATTACTAACCTACTTAAGGCTCTTCTATCTGTATTCTTTCTTTTCTCTGTAAAGTGTTTTGTGTGTACATAAATAAATAAATACTCGTAAATCCTTTTGGTTTTGTTTTTTGGCAGGGAAATAAAATAAAAGAAAACAAAATGATGGCTGTCACTTTGATTTTATATTTATATCAGACTAGCGGATGCCTCGCGGTCGGACTTCGTCTGCGTAGCATGAGTACTTCTAATAGCCTATTTATTTACATCGCGTAATAATATTGTAGGTTTTCCCTACAAACTTTCAACCTCCTTTCCACCCCCTTAAAGATGATTTCCGGGATAAAAACTATCCTATGTCCTTCCCGAGGGTCTCAAACTATCTCCATACTGATTTCATCTAAATCGGTTCAGCGGTTAAAGCGTGAAAAGGTAACATACAGACAGACAGACAACTATATAAGAAATAGCGGTATGGTAGATGTCATGTTGTGTCTTCGAATTTTTGTTCAGGACATGTCGGTTTCCTCACGATTTTTCCTTCACCGTCATTATTAGTTATTTGTTTAGGAACAAGAAACACACAAACAAAGAAGCGGTTTTTTTTTCATGTACGAAATCCAGAAAAATACTATCCTACCAAATAATTGTTCCGAGCGGGAACCAGTTTTATCGAGGGGAAAAGTGTCATCTAGTAGAACGCCAGAAGTCAGATAGGAAATCGCTTCATGTAAAAAAGTCTTCAAAAGCATTTCAAACTTATTGTAGTATCCTTCAAGCGACCAAGTTTACTCATTTACAAAGGCACAAAGTACGTAACGGCGACGCGCCGACAAAGGTATGTCACATACATACATACAAATCACATGCAAAGCCATCCAGCTGTGTAACAGATACCATATTACCCTACCGGAGCTGCCTTATCGGACCTTATTACCTTATAGTCAGAGTACGGGCCACACATCCGCACAGCACCGGAATCGAACCTGCGCCGCTATGTGGGTACGTATATGGGCAGCGGAAAGGATGCACTGAGTCATTAGGTCAATTTGAATCTGAACGGGACTGTAGTTTCAAGAATTGTAATGGTGCTTACTGTAAAGAGATTTAACCCCGATATTCCAAAAGCCACACGGGTTAAGCTAACCTAGCCGAGGACAGTCCGTGGATGGGTGACCATTCGTTACATGAATTTGTGAAGTTGGCTTTCCGATGCGCAAGGCACGGATCGATGCTATTTTTGTATGAGATTTACTACTGCGCAGCCAATGTAGCCAATTTCAGGGCGGTTAATAAGCTCGGCGAGAACTATATCGAGATTCCTCCGTGCCTCCGAAAGTATCAGTTATTCCGAGTATTCCTTTTACAGACATATCTTCTTCATAAGCTTATAAGCAGTCCACATTCGTGGTCTCCACTCAAGAATCATCAGTTCTACGTCTTATATAGCCGGCCTATTGCCACTTCAGCTTGCTTCTGTGAGCTATGTCGACAATTTTGGACAGATATAAAAACAAATTATTTACATTTAGAAACGAAAGGCACACAGACATATTTTCTCTCTTTTATTTTTAATCTGCATTCAGCGGCGTGCATTCTTTCTTCTCTCTCATTTGTCTACCTAATATCCATACATTCCACACCAAACACATATTTTATCCTCTTCAAAGAAGAAATGAATGTGTTAACTAATCGCATAACATCACGCCTGTAATCCCCAGAGGGTTAGGCAGAGCTGCACCTAAAGTACACCCACATTTCGTGCGTTATGTTTAAGTCCCATGTAGGTGGGGGAGGGGCGAGTCTATTGCCAATTTGCCATCAACCTAGCACCAACTTACACTCTGGTCTACTGAGACTACTACAATCCAATAGCTTCATTGCGTCGGCGCTTTTCTGGTGGTCGCCACTGTTGATTCTGGTTTTCTGGAGTTGCAGTGATTTGGGAATAGTGCGTTGGGATTGTTACATTCATATTTTTGCTATATCTTAGAGATTCCCGGAACCGTAGGGTCCGGCACCTTTGAAAGGCGTACCAGTGGCCGAAACCAACTCATAGAGGCCTTGTTAGACACCAAACGGCGATTATCCCTGTATGCACTAATGAGCACCAAGGACAATCTCCGGCTGGTGCTGGAGACAAAACACATTGGGCTATGGGTTTGGGAGGTTTCGAGGAGCGATTACCTAAAACTATAATAAGGACTATTGAACCCTGACCACTGTTGATCTGCTTGGCTATAAAATGGCAGGGGATGACTTGCACTCAATATAGAGATACTGCGGTGGGGACTTTTATATTATTAAGAAAGATTACGAATTCGAAGCCATGACCTCATGCTGAAAAGCAGCGCTTGTGAACACTAGACCAGCGTGACATAAGAAGAAATGTCTTAGCTAATAAAAGCCGACAATTCCCACACACTCGCCCATGCGTCTCCCACATGCAGCATCGTAAATCGTAAACATAACAACATAACTAGCTAATTCTTTTAAATAGAAACATAAAAATCTAACCGTTAATGTGCCCAGTCTAAGTTGGTCTTTGATTTGGTATCGTTAAACTTTTTTTTACTAACGAATTCTGGAACTGTTTCAAATTGTAAAAAAAAAATCTTTTTGAAAGCAGTTTTAACATCAGTCCTGTAGTACTCGAAAATATAGGTGGAATTGTATAAAAAAAATCAAAATTAAAATCTGACAATAATAATGATGAGAGGTCTATCTAAACCGGCTTCTTAGAAAAGAAAATAAAACATTGTAATATTCGGTCTAACTCAGCAAGTATGTAGCGTGTCCAAATATAGCGTGAAGTATAAATGAACCGCTTTGATCTCAGCTGCTAGAGATGAACAATTAGCGTTTTACGAGCGGTGTAGTGAGCAGATGGACGGAGTGGGACAACTTCGTGCAACCTTCTTAGGGCCGATTTCACCAATGAAACTACCGGTCAAGCGGTCTCAACCAATCAGTACGCTGTATTTGCATAAACTGAGTTTAGTTTAACTATTCACTATTAGTTTCATTGGTGAAATCAGCCCTTATAGTGACTTTTTATGAAATGCATGATCCTGTGATAGGAATGGATGGTACCCGTACTACTGTTATTCTCCGCGGACAAGATATGACAGTGTAGCTTTCTATTAGGTGAAAGAATTGTTGTTAACGAATCAGTAATTTTCTGAAATTGCAAACATATAAATAAACAATATGCCTCCTCTAGCAAAAAAGAACATCTATGTATCAATTACCCATGTTTGCAAGGAAATAAATGATTTATGATTTATAGCAATAAATATGTGGAATACCATTTGTTTTGGTATTGGCACAATAAGTTGAGGAATTATGAGAATTAGATTTTTTTTAAACGTTTTTGCATTAGAAAAAGATGGATATTTATTTATTATATACTTTATTGTACACCACAAAAAAACATACAGGACAAACGTTCAAATATACAAGTGTACAATGGGCAATGGCAATGTGTATAATACATCTATAAGCCGTTTATAGATGTTTTGAATAATAATTTTACTAGTGAATATTACGCAAAGCTGTGCCAGGCGCGATGTAAATAAAGAGTAAACAAGATTTAAAAAGCGCGGCAAACTTTCGTGTAGCGTTAGATAATGGCAGTAAGCTTTCCTATTACCTCAAATTCAGAAAAATTGGTTTCTTACGATCTATTCGTAGCTACGAACACGGTTAGTATACTACAACTACCTCTACTGTGCCATCGGAACAGAAGCCGAGAGAGACGTCTTAACTTGCAGACCGTTAAATAGTGAGCCACGTGCGTGTTGGTTGTTAGTGCGGTTTCGAATGACGACGTGGAGCTACACTGCCAGCGAGTGGTAAGCTCGCGTTTGACCACTATCTCACCTGATGGTAATCGATGGAGCTGGCTTGTCTAAAAGTAACCTATTTACTCTTGACTTGAAAACTTCATGTTGTAGCTAATAAAGACAGACTCCGCCAGGGAATTCCACTCCTTATAAGTTGTACGCACAATGAAAGTATTCTCAAAACGTTTAGTACGTACGGGTGGGATGACTTGTCGGTTTCTTCTAGTTTTTCTGTTCAGTGGGCTTATTCCGAGTTTTTACTCCTGCTCAATCGCGTTAACATTAACGTCTTTTTGTGTTGAAACTGGAGAAGTGCCGTCTGGTGACAGTAAGAGGCAACCCCTCATTTTTCATTCAAATTGACATAATACAACGTTACGCTAAAAACTCTCACTACAGCCTCTGTTCAGGATACATTCGCTCTTGTTACTCGTTGTCACTCAGACCATACCCTATTCAACAATGATGGATGACCACGTGTTTCATGTCCGTACACAACACACAAACATACATACATACAGAGCTATATGTACATCTGTGATTGACGCGGGATCACCATGCGAGCTCAACTGTAATATATCATGATCCAATGGGCTTTGAGTAATGGGATTTTAAAATGTTTTGCAGATTATGGGTTTCGCTTATTGTGCTGTCACTGATGGATTTGTATTTGAGTTGAGAAAGAAGCAATGGTAATGTAAATAGTCAGCTTGATTATCCAATAATTCTATGGTTATTTAGCTCGTGGCGATCGAAGCACAACGCTTGCCATTGTGACTCCTCGGTGCCTCGGAAAACACGTTACGCCGTTAGGTCCCGGTTATTATTTGTACATCTTTTACAGTCGTTAAGTACTGAATGTGCTTCACGTCCAACCAAGGACGTGGCTTGGGGCAATTATTCCTACAAAAACAGGCTGAAGAATATAATGAGGTATTAAGGTACTTACAGGATACTTGGAACACTGCTTAGAGTCGGGTGATCATCACACTTGTCCATTTAGTCTTATTTCACGATAGTTTTCCTTCGCGCACGTGAATGTGAGCGGGCTGGCATTGAATATCGAGCTCTTACTGAATGTTTCGAATGAACCCGCAGTCAGATGGCGGAACTGAAGTATTGCCTTTGCTGCACTCGCAGATGTAGGAGTGAGTTTTGGCGGCGAATTTGAAATATGTAGGTAAAGGGAAACGAAGGGACTAGGAAATTCATCCTAAAGCCTGTTCAAGTACCAATAGTCGGCAGCCAGGAAATCTGACACCAGTCTTTCCAAGGGGTATCGTGATACCCAAGACTGGGTTGTGGAGGTCAGATAGGCAGTCGCTCCATGTAAAATACTGGTACTCAGTTGCATCCAGTGGGACTGGAATCCGACCGCAATTTACAGGTGAAAAGTCTAAGCAGTGTGGTATATGTATACGTGTTTCTCAGTAGCTGCCAGGTCTTTGGAAGTTGGTGGTGTGACACCTCTGTGTCTTGGAAAGCACGTTAAGCCGTTGGTTCTGTGCCTTTTCCCCGCGGTCGTGTCGGATCGCCGTCCCAACGGACGATGAGATTTTTACTTGCTTAATATGAGTTTTATCTAGACCCTCTTATAACTCAACCATTACGGCTAGCTCGTCATTATATTCTAACTGTAATAAATTTAGAGTGGGATCAGCATGTCTTCTTGTTCGTGTGTGTCATGCTCTCTCTAATGTCAATCTGATGGTGGCACATGTGTTGGATCATTCGGTTCCCGTCATGATGGTTGAGCTGAGTGGTGCCGAGTGCCGATCCATGCGTCATGTTCGTGAACGGGCGCCATCATTTGGGATTGGCCATAACTTAGCTTCCTCAGCCTGTTATTGTTTTTTTTTTTAATTGTTTGTTACTCTAGACTCTTTTACGTGCACGTATTTTTACATCGTTCTCACATATATGTATTTTTCAACAAGAATGATGTAGGTACCTAACCAAATACTTATAATTAAAACTGATGGAAAAGAGTTTCTGTGGAGTTTCTTACAAATTCTTCTCCATTGTGACCTACTGACGCTTGCGAATTTGCAACTAGAGTCATCTCTTTTTGTTTGAAATTCAAAACTACTTCTAAGGTTTGTTTGAAATAAACTATTATCTATTTGTTTTTGATTTTGTTCATACCTCTCAATAGCGTTGACTGCTGGTAAAAGCTGCCAGTTTTTCTTTCCATATCTTGTATTGTCCTACTTTATTTTGTACCTTAGCCAAAGACCACCTAGCTAAGTTAGTAAACGCAGATAAAACACGATTGTCTGTATGTCTGCACGCACCTGGGTGGCTGCCCGCTCAAATTATATGCTCAGGTGATTTAGTACGCAAATTGATACGTGGCCGCAGATTTATTGACGTTAAGCAATGAACTCCCTTCTCTAATGTCTACGTATGTGCAATGTTACTGGTAGGAAATACTGCCTCGATGGCTTAGTGTTCGTAAGCGCTACCGCTAAGCAATAGGTTCTGAATTTCATTCCTGGGTTTGTAACCCGGTGTTTGGACGTATGCCCGGTTGATGGCAATTGGCTCGCTCCTTCTTACATGAGACTTAAACACAACTGGTGAAATGTTGATGTACTAGGTGCAGCTCTGCCCAAACCCATCGCTTAACATCAGGCGAGATGGTGGTCAAACGCGAGCCTATAGATTATAAAAAAAAAAACGTGTGACACTCGGGGACTGACGCGGTAAAGCTATTGCATAGCATTTAATTTTGAGTATTTTAGTCATTTTCTTTCACCAATTTTTCTTAAAATCTACTTTCTTTTCCCAAATAGTAAATGCAGATCACGGTCCACCCACAATAATAAACCCTTAACGCCACCCTCTAACCCCCTTATTATCATATTTTTACCTTTTCCCCAAATATTAAATTTAAATAGTGACCCCTATTTATACCAGAATAAAGTCGCTTTTTCAAAATGACCCTTATTCCCACATACATAAAGTCTACATTGAACGCGGTGGAATTTAAAATAGGATGCAAATAAAGAACCTCAACTTCAATAGAACATAAAAATATTGCCTACATCCGTCATAATAAAAATTCTTATTTTAACTTGTCATTGCCAAGCGAATTTGAGCCTTTAAATTAATAAAAACGTTAAAAACTCGAAAACGTAGCGAGCCAAACCCCCATTTATTTCCGATTAATAAAACTATAAAAAAACAAAACAAAAATATAAAGTGACCCTTATCCTCATCAGTATAAGGTACACATTGATCACCATTGTTACAGAAACAGCTCAGAGACCGACGGGATTAAAGGTTGTCTATAACACTCAGAAATACGAACTTAACCGATTAAACCGAGAAACTTCCAGAGATTACCTCCTACAAACATACATTTTACTACTTTATTATATTAGTTTAGTTAAGTAGAACTAACATTAAAAACTATCTCATTAGGCCCCCTGATCTTGCGTACAAAGCTAGTTAGATATTTTAACAAAAAACTCACCCTCATGTGTCGTCAACTTTTTGCGAGCTCTCCACATTCCAACCGCCGTAAGAGAGGTTCAAGTTTGTCTTTAAATAGATACTTACTTCAGTAACTTACCTGATTGATAGAGGGGTCCGCGTCGGGTTAAATTTTTAGGATAATTTATTATAATCTCGACACTTTTTGGCGATTGCTTGGCACATTCTATGTTGAACTTGGCTATGGATAATAAGCATAAAGAATCGGCTTATCAGTTGCTGAATAGCACAGAGTTTTTTTTAATAAATAAAGCTCTGTCATGCGCATTGTTTTATAATTAAGATCTGATGAAGAATTTCGGCGATATATAATAGTTCTCTTCAATAAAATTAAATGACGGCAAATCTCTCGGGATGTCTGTCTGTTTATCGTTTACAACATAACATCACGCCGGTACTGACTAAAGAGGTACGCAGATGTGTACAGTTCACCCTGGTACACCCTAATATCACCGATTGTGTTCAAGTTTCATGTTATTCGGGTAATCTTTTCATAACTGTGGACATTATCTATACTAATATTATCTATACTATACTAATATTATAAAGCTGAAGAGTTTGTTTGTTTGTTTGTTTGTTTGTTTGTTTGAACGCGCTAATCTCAGGAACTACTGGTTGGAATAGAAAAATTCTTTTTGTGTTGGGTAGTCCATTTATCGAGGAAGGTTATAGGCTATATAACATCACGCTACGACCAATAGAAGCGGAGCATCAATGAAAAATGTTCCAAAAACGGAAAATTTATTCTTTTTGAGACGCAACGTATTTAGAGTAGGTGGGCTAGCTTGGTAGGTCCAGTTGACGGGAGCGAAGCCGCGTGGGACAGCTAGTAGATAATAACCACAACTAAAAAGTGAAAAATATAGACATTTTCACATCAAATTACAACTCACTCCCAAATAAAAATACTACAAAGTGTAAATACTACAATTTCGGCAGTCGGTTGTAACTAAGAGTATGATTAAATTTTATAATTATTCTATTATTTTTGGTGTCCGTGATATTGGCTAAAAAAATACTTTACCTTCAGTTAAGTATGTATTTATTTCTTTTAAGTCTTTTTCCACCCAACGTACCTATATGAAACTAGCTGACCCTCGGGGCTTCGCTCCCGTCAATTGCCTACCTACCCTGGCTACCCTGCCTACCTTGCCTATCCTGCCTACCATGCCTACCCTGCCTACCATGCCTACCCTGCCTAACCTGGCTACCCTGCCAACCCTGCCTGCCCTGCCTACCCTGCCTACCCTGTCTAACCTGCCTACCCTGCCTATCCTTCCTACCCTGTCTATCCTGCCTACCCCTGGCTACCCTGCCTACCCAGCCTACCCTGCCTACCCTACCTACCCTGCCTACCATGCCCCTACCCTGGCTACCCTGCCTACCCTGCCTACCCTGCCTATCCTGCCTACCCTGCCTATCCTGCCTACCCTGCCTAACCTGTCTACCCTGCCTACTCTGCTTACCATGCCTACCCTGCCTACCCAGCCTACCCTGCCTACCCTACCTATCCTGCCTACCCTGCCTTTCCTGCCTACCCTGCCTATCCTGCCTACCCTGCCAACCCTGCCTATCTTGTCTACCCTGCCTACCCTGCCTACTCTGCTTACCCTGCCTTCCCTGCCTACCCTGCCTTTCCTGCCTATCCTGCCTACCCTGCCTATCCTGCCTACCCTGCCTACCCTGCCTACCCTGCCTACCCTGCCTACCCTGCCTACCCTGCCTACCCTGCCTACCCTGCCTTTCCTGCCTACCATGCCTATCTTGCCTACCCTGCCTACCCTGCCTACTCTGCTTACCCTGCCTAACCTGCCTACCTTGCCTACCCTGCCTACCCTGCCTACCCTGCCTACTCTGCTTACCCTGCCTACCCTGCCTACCCTGCCTACCCAGTCTACCCAGCCTATCCTGCCTACCCTGCCTTTCCTGCCTACCCTGCCTATCCTGCCTTCCCTGCCTTTCCTGCCTACCCTGCCTATCTTGCCTACCCTGCCTACCCTGCCTACTCTGCTCACCCTGCCTACCCTGCCTACCCTGCCTACCCAGCCTATCCTGCCTACTCTACCTATCCTGCCTACCCTGCCTTTCCTGCCTACCCTGCCCATCCTGCCTACCCTGCCTACCCTGCCTAACCTGCCCTTCTTGCCTACCCTGCCTATCTTGCCTACCCTGCCTACCCTGCCTACTCTGCTTACCCTGCCTACCCAGCCTACCCTGCCTTTCCTGCCTACCCTGCCTACCCTGCCTATCCTGCCTACACTGCCTATCCTGCCTACCCTGCCTACCCTGCTTTTCCTGCCTTTCCTGTCTTTCCTGCCTTTACTGCCTACCCTGCCTATCTTGCCACACTGCCTGCCCTGCCTACTCTGCTTACCCGGCCCACCCTGCCTTTCCTGCCTACCCTGCCTATCCTGCCTACCCTGCCTACCCTGCCTTTCCTGCCTACCCTGCCTATCTTGCCTACCCTGCCTACCCTGCCTTTCCTGCCTTTCCTGCCTACCTTGCCTACCCTGCCTACCCTGCCTACTCTGCTTACCCGGCCTACCCTGCCTTTCCTGCCTACCCTGCCTATCCTGCCTACCCTGCCTATCCTGCCTACACTGCCTATCCTGCCTACCCTGCCTACCCTGCTTTTCCTGCCTTTCCTGCCTTTCCTGCCTTTCCTGCCTTTCCTGCCTTTACTGCCTACCCTGCCTATCTTGCCACACTGCCTGCCCTACCTACTCTGCTTACCCGGCCCACCCTGCCTTTCCTGCCTACCCTGCCTATCCTGCCTACCCTGCCTACCCTGCCTTTCCTGCCTACCCTGCCTATCTTGCCTACCCTGCCTACCCTGCCTTTCCTGCCTTTCCTGCCTATCTTGCCTACCCTGCCTACCCTGCCTACTCTGCTTACCCGGCCTACCCTGCCTTTCCTGCCTACCCTGCCTATCCTGCCTACTCTGCTTACCATGCCTACCCTGCCTACCCTGCCTACTCTGCTTACCCTGCCTACTCTGCTTACCCTGCCTACCCTGCCTACTCTGCCTACCCTGCCTACTCTGCCTACTCTGCCTAACCTGCCTATCCTACCTACCCTACCTACTAATTTGTATCTATCATCAATAGTTTTCTCAGCGCACGCCAAATAATGTATTTTACTGACAACATTTTGCTACCTTGGGTTACATTATTGCAATTTTCATAAGGATCTCTATTTTTTTTGAAAATATTTTATAGCCTATGACACTCAGGAATAATGTAGCTTTCTACCGGTGCAAGAATTTTCAAAATCGGTTCAGTAGATCCAGAGATTACCCCTTACAACGTCACAAACTCACAAACTCACAAACTTTACCTCTTTATAATATTAGTATAGATATAGATATGCTTTTATGAGATACCTCATATACGATCATCCCATTAAAAAATAATACAAAGTCCCTCAGGCCTGTCAGCTAAAAGCCTTCATACAAGCTCCTCGTCTGCCATGACACCCTGGTACTTACATAATTAATTAGAGGATTATCTTCAGGCTGCAGCTAATGTAATATGTCGTGATGAGGTGTTATAGTACCTTCTACAGTATGTATGAAGTTAGGAAGGGATATTATGCTTTACGGAGGCCTTTATGTGTATTTTTGTCACGAAAATGTTGGCAGTTCTTTGTGAAAAGGCTGCTTAGATTTTTGTTAGCAATATACTTTCTCACGTAGCTTTGCCCCCGTTGTTCCATCCCGCCAGAACCGCGTATTTTACGAGACAATAGGTTTCGATATCGGATTAGTACTGCTTGATATCTCTATTATTTTGGGAAGAACTTTAGACGTATAAGGTCTGTAACCACTTCAGTGCTAATTAGCAGCCACAATAGAAAAACAATTGTCTTGGGAACCATAGTTCCCAAAAGACACTCAAGGGGGAATCAGATATAACAGCTCACAATGTTAGGACCCATATTAATGATATTTTTTATCCGTGGTGTTAGCCAACTGGGCTTATCCCAATTGTAAACAGGACTTTGTGCCTATTGGCTTTATTTGTTCTGTCTCCTGCTTGATATGGTGGGAAGTGGAAATTATGTTTTCTTTTCTACTCCTCCGTTATTCTTTTCTGATTAATTTCGTTGCGGGATCCAAGACAGTTAAATTCATTCTCCGGGACTTCGTCGAGCTTCATTGCTTCGGCGTTTTCTGGACACTTTTTTTTTCAGTGTCGCACTGTTGATTCTGGAGTTGCAGTGGTTTGGGAATAGTGCGGTGGGAAAGCTCACGTGGTCAATGCCAAACATGCATTTAGACAACCGTTTTCGCTGCCAGAATTTACTTTGTCTTTCTGTCTTCATCTTTGTACAAAAGTTAAAGATCCATTCCACATAGATACAGTATTATTAGCTTGCAGGAAGAGAGTTAATTCACATAAGTATCACATGTCGGGTGTTCTGGTCCAGCGCATCGTTTCCGTCATGCGTCAGCGACTGATCAGTTGCGAAATTTTGTCGTTCGTATAGTACATTGTAGGGAATGTGAGAATACTACTTTCGA
The DNA here is from genome assembly GCA_964057195.1 of Orthosia cruda. Classification (NCBI taxonomy): domain Eukaryota; kingdom Metazoa; phylum Arthropoda; class Insecta; order Lepidoptera; family Noctuidae; genus Orthosia; species Orthosia cruda. The sequence goes on from OZ059851.1 coordinate 21,173,325, forward strand.
TAATGAAGGGCTTTTGACTTAGTAATATCAGCCACACGGGACTATCGACCTATTGATCGCGTATAGCGTCGCGATAGCGATTGTAAATGTCAACAAGAAAAAATAAAAACTTCCGACTCATTTTTATTTCATGCTACATAATTTATCTAGTAGTAGACGCGCTTCGATCGACAATCTATTGAACACGTAATTATGACTGAATATCTTGTGAAAACACCCCGATTCAAACAGTAAAACGCTCATAACTTTGAACGGCTGAACCGATTTTCATCAAACATAGCTAAGAACACTCTCGACTAAGTCACTTTTCAAAAAAAAAAAAAAACGTATTAAAAATCGTTTCATGACAGATATACGAATACACAAACACACAGGTACACAAGTCAAACTTATAACACCCCATCGGGAGTTATATATGTATGGAATTGTCAAGTGCGGTCGAAATGTCACGTGTGTGTAATCCTTCTTGCCGAGGTCTAACTTTGAATATCCCTCCATACCTCAGAAAACATGTCAAGCCTTTGATTTTCGTGGATCTTCGTTTGTCGTTACCAGTACCTTACCAAGGGCTATCGTATTACCCAGTAGAGTTTGTGAATGTCAGATAAGTGGTTCCAGTTCGACTGGAAATCGACTACAGCATCTCTTATTTGAGGGAAGGCTAGGCAAACCCTAATGACAAATCCAACGGTTTAGATGCACATTGGTAAGAGAGAGAAATGACCCGTCTGTTATTGTAAACCAAACCAACTGACATTTATTTCAATACTACGTACGAGTTTTGAGAGCAGTGGTGGCCCTGTGGTAACGGCCGCGACTTAAAATTGTATGTCATGGGTTCCAACCCAGGCAGGCGCTTTACTTTGTGTTAATTATTTCATCACCACTGCTCTCTAAACGGTGAAGGAAAACATCGTGAGGAAACCGGCATGTCCTAGAGACAGAAATTCAAAGACATTTGACATCCACCAACCCATACTAGGCCCGCGAGGTGGATTGCGGCGTATTCCCGCTTACAGAGTGGAGGTGGGTTAGATAGAGCTACAGTCTTCAAATTTTCACAGTGTATGCATCTTGTTTTGAGTATTTATCGGCTCGCATTTGACCACTATCGCTCCTGATGATAAGCGACTATGGAGCACGCTGGCCTAGAAGTAACCTATTCTATCTTGACTCAGACGATTATGCCGATACGCCGAGCACATCAATATCTTCAATAATTGCTGTGACACAATTGTGCATGCGATGCGGCGACGGCACGTATCCGGTAGCCGGCGCCGTGTGTCAACCGTCCGTCGGCATGCACGTCATGATGCCGACCGGCTTACGCTTCACGATTCACAAGCCGATGCGAGGAATATTACTATTTATGGACAAAGCTCGTGCCTGACATACATACATGAACTAACGTCTTTTTCCCATGGGGGGTAGGCAGAAAATACAAAACGCTTCTTGCTACGATCCTTACATACTTCTTTTGCTTCGTTTAGTTTCTTATATCTACAGCCTAGTTACGTAAATGAATTCGGTAAAGAACACGTATACGTAAGGGTGACGTGATATGTATTTTGTTTTTTTTTAAACATGTTTTTTTCGTATTCTTCTCAGCAAATTTCTCTCTCAGCTCATTTGATACCCATATCTTGGCAGTGCACAAAAAATAACTAGTCCACCATCTTGGGTCGTCCGCCATATTGGATTTAGAAACGAAAAAAATTACGTGTCATACTCTTTCATAGAGTTGTTCCCTTTGCCCCCCTTTCCCTCATAGTTCTCGTTGACCCTCACTCAAACAATTAGGCTTCTGGTAATACCCATAGCGACAGTCAAAGATCTTCAAAGGACAGTCGGGCGGGATTAACAGCTTTCCGAAGCACTGATGAAGTATGGTCACCGATCGACGAACCGAACATTGGCAAGTGTTGCTTAACCTTGCATATCGGACGACTGTTATTATTAACGTCATCTGAAATATGCATAGGAATCGCAAATGCGTTGCTCATAGATACAACACCGAAATATCTAATTGCACCGTAAAATATTTTCCCCATTTGATAATATTCGACGCAGTCAACTAAACGTTTTAAAACCTGGCACCATAATGTGTAGTGTTGCCCCTCCAGTTACACTCACTTTGATGTCTCGAGTAGGTGCGTGCGGCTGGCGTAGGGATGTGCCGCGGATATGCGAATAGTTTGCGGATACGCGCGGTTGTTACAGGTTGTGTTGTGGTTGTGTTTCATGTTGGTTGGTTTTTAAAAACCTAGTACGGGGCAACAGACATTAGTTACACTTAAACAACAATATACGGCCTCTGGTCTCTGCTAATGTCAAATTATTGACTGCGTTACGATTGCCTGAAGTTCATTTGACCGAAGAACGTTCGGCCGGCAAACTGCACTAATAATTAGGCTGTAGCGGCACCAACGCCGCCGCTTACGAACTAATGACATGACGTCACACAAATCCTGCATCGCGCAAGTAAAGTTTTCGGCGCGATAAGAACACATACAACAGTCCGACAACAACCGTCGGGCAGTTGCCCGGACCAGACACAACACCCGTCTGGTCGGAGGATCCTCCCTTTTCTACGGAGGTGTGTGGGACTTTACACCCTGTCCCACATACCCCCAAACTGGTGACCCCGAGTATGAACGTCAGCGCAGCCTTCGTGCAGAGCTACTTCGTCGTGACGTCATCATCACTTTCTCAAGCTTTCGAGCAGCGAGTCACACAGCCAGCCACTACCCACGGCATCTACGGGGGTATCCTGACCACCAGCATGCAGCGGACGCGCATTCCTGGTCATCACCCCCAGCTTCATTCATCACCGCTCCGACCCACTGGAGCCAGCAGCACTTTCCCGACTCACTGGGACATCATCACCGCTCCGAACTACTGGAGCCAGCAACACTATCCCGACTCACTGGGATTTCATCACCCCGACTCACTGGGGCACAACCGCATACAGTTCCGACTCACAGCGAACTCTGCGACTTCCGGTTCCGACTCACGGGAACCAACCTTCCACTGGCCAGGCACACATCACGAGATGTACGGACGACTCACCCTGCTATCGACCTCCGGTCTCCGGAGGGGAGTGATGTAGCGGCACCAACGCCGCCACTTACGAACTAATGACATGACGTCACACAAATCCTGCATCTCGCAAGTAAAGTTTTCGGCGCGATAAGAACACATACAACAGTCCGACAACAACCGTCGGGCAGTTGCCCGGACCAGACACAACACCCGTCTGGTCGGTGGATCCTCCCTTTTCTATGGAGGTTTGTGGGACTTTACACCCTGTTCCACATACCCCCAAAAGGCAAATCATATTTCACAGATTTTAAATACACACGGTCTAGGGATATTTCATACTCAATTAAATAACTCGAAAACTACTGGCCGCATTGGAATCTTTTATACACTGATTTGTTTGTAATTTATCTCAGACTAATTCCAAATTCAAATTTTTGAAAATTCTTTTGTTTCGGTGGCATAAAAATGTCTTGATGTGTAGGAGAGGGAATTTTCATTTGTGCGAAATTTAGAAAACAATACAAATTACGTTTAGTTACAGTTTTTTTTCATTTTTAAACGAAAGATAAAGTTAAAATTGAGGTATTGTAGCCATGCAACGCCAACATGTGACGAGGGCGGAGATGTTACGAGCTGTGGAAGTGCTGGAAGCTGCGTCTGTTCAGCGTAATGTTGCTGAGGCCATAGGGACCCACCAAAATGTAATTTCAAGATTGTGGACACGCTATCGTGCCACAGGTGAAGTAGCGGAGAGGCACCGGGGGCCAAGTCGCATCACTACCCCCAGACAAGACCGATTTTTGCAAATTACTGCGCGAGCTCAACCAAATGCAACGGCGACTCAATTGGTCCAAAGGCTGCGAGTGGAACACCAAGTGCTTGTGAGTGACCAAACTGTAAGAAGGCGACTGCATGAAAGCAATCTACGCTCTCGTAGACCACTCCGGGTCCCACCTTTACGGAGAGGCAATCGTGGACGACGATTAGAATGGGTTCGGAACCACGTGGACTAGGGCCGTGAGCAATGGTCATATGTACGACCCCGACTGGACGATGGAGCCGTCTTCAGAACCCTCAGGAAGTTCACCCATACCAAGGAGGAACAATTATGGTTTGGGCAGGAATTCGTCTTGGAGGACGGACGGATCTCGTTTGGGTGCGGGGCAATATGACGGCAGAACGATACGTCCAACAGGTGCTGGGGCCCGTAATCTTGCCCCACAGAACACAAATGGGGCAAGATTTCCTGCTCATGCACGACAATGCCCGGGCACACACGGCGAGAAAGGTAGCAGCTTGGTTACATACACACAATGTTAGGGCCTTAGACTGGCCTGCTAAATCGCCAGATCTAAATCCCATTGAGCATGCGTGGGATATGCTGCAAAGAAGAGCTCTGAAGGAAGTTCCTGAAAATCTGGCTACAGAAGATCAACTTTTTGCGCACCTCAGAAGGACATGGGACAATATTCCGCAGCAAGACATTGACAACCTTGTTCTGAGCATGCCGAATCGTTGCCGATGTGTTATGAACATCATGGGCGCTTTCTCAGACTACTAACTTCAAGTTTATAAACACAAATTAAATGATTTTTCTATTTTTTTCAGTTTTTACTCATAAATTAAAAGTTAATTCATATACGGTTTCCGTCTATGCTTCATTTTTTTTTCATAAAATCCTGAAATTTTAATCGAAGTACCTTAACCATTATTAAAAAATGGTAGAATATTAAATAACGTATCTTTTAAATGTATACATGTCATATAAATAATTAACACATTGATAGTAATTCGCTTTTTTAAAAATATCCCTAGACCGTGTTGATGTGTTTATATTGGTATTTTTTGAGCCTTTGCTAACAAATGTCATATTATTATTACAGATAACTATGCAGATGAAATACGGTCTTTATAAATGTAAAAACGTATTTCGATTATAATTTTAATCTATTCCTAGACTCGTAGTCGGTGTAAAAACAAACGAAAACCAAAACCTTTGAGAGAACTACTTTTCATTTTCAACTTAAAATTATTTATTTTTAAATATGATATTTCACGTGTCTATCTACTTCATAAAGGCTGGGTACAAAAAGATACCACATTTAACATTTTAATAAGTTGACCTTTTACTCTTAATGTATCCATTTTGTTATTATTTTCAACAGATTTTAACAGAAATAAAATTATAAACTACAAATAAAATTTCAAAATTTAAAAAAACCCCCGACACATTTATCTTGCGAAAACATCCCGATTCAAACAGTAAAACGCCCATAACTTTTGAACGGCCGAACCGATTTTATTCAAACATAGCTAAGAACACTCTCGACACATCAAAATCGGTTCATCCGTTGAGGCGCTATAATGCCACAGACAGACACACAGATACACAGCAACACACGTCAAACTTATAACACCCCTCTTTTTCCGTCGGGGGTTAAAATATAACATATTATATGCAAACTATATACAGGAAGAACAAAATTCTGGGCAGTAAACTAAATAAAACAAAATACTTTTTTTTGTAGGAAGTCTACTAAGACTCGTATTATTGATGACATAAAAAAATCTTTGTAGTATATTCTAAATGGAATCAAAATGATTTTAAACTGAATGTAGTACAATGCTAGAGTTGTCGAATCAAGCCATTAAAAAAAATAATGCTATTATTTGGTTAGGTATAGGTAGGTTTAAGTATTTTGTTAAAAATGAGCCATTTTCTTAAGTTTTCGTATAAGTCATTACTCCGAAGAATTTGCTCCTTATTAGTGACACTATCGAATGGTGTAATAATACAGCATGTATTTTTTTTTTCAAATCAACGGATTCGATTCTTGGCTAGGAATATAGATTTTCAAAAATCCAGTGATGCAGTTTTATTTTTCATCAAAATCGGCCTCGGACACCTTTGAGTGTTTTTCGCTGTTCCTCATAGTTTCGTATTTGGACATCCACGCCCACTTGAAAAATACATACAATCGCGTATTAAAAGGGGAGGGCTAATTGGGCTTCCATTGTGTTTTTATTTTTTGTCTGATAGAAGGCAATGGATAAGGTACACTTTAGCAAGACTGCCAGACTGGAGATTTGTGAAAGGTTTTTTTGCTTCTCAATACCCGTAACGACCGTCAAAGGTCTACATGATTATGACAGCCGGGACCAACGGCTTAACGTGCCTTTTGAGGGTGGTTAACCATCCACCGATTGACCTCGGCAAGCGTTGCTTAACCTCGCAAGTCTCGATTATTTAGTAAGAGCTGAAATGACAATATTAAAGCGGATACGCGAAAATTATTAGTTTTATTAACATCCCTAGCTATTTCAAATGAACACCACCCTACGCACTCCCATCAAAACAATTTAAACCCTATCACAATCTAGATAAGATTCAAATTCAATTAGCAGAATATTCCCTACAGTTTTAACGAACTAACAGATACTTATTAGTCTAATTGCTTAATACATTACAACATGCAAAATTGGACCCTACGTCATTTAGTTAAAGTTGATTTCAGATAAGCTTTTATAGTGTTGGAGATATTAATACTGTGTATTCTGGGTAAATGTTTAAGGAATGTTGTTATGTAGATTAGATCTTATTTATGTTAAGTTAGGGTACATTTTCAATTGGTTTCAGTAACAATAATATGATTTCTAATAGGAATGAACACTTTGTAGTCAATATTTGTTTGAGATGATAAGTTTCCTAGTTGCATAGCCTGTTTTAATTAATTAAGACAATATGAGGGCAGTAATTTCATATTAATCATCGGATTCGCCCTCGTGGAAATTCATCCCATTTCCAAGGGAATATTGCCGGAAGAGACGGCATAAAAAAAAAGTTAATTCAATAAATCAAAAAACCCGACTGCTTAAGAAGCGAACTACATATTTTTAGTTCGCTTCCTTAGCAGCCTGTTTTTTCTTTTTTTTTTCTTTTTTCATTTATAACTTTTTATTTTTAGTTAACATTTTTATCAACCCCCGACGGAAAAAGAGGGGTGTTATAAGTTTGACGTGTGTTGCTGTGCATCTGTGTATCTGTGTGTCTCTCTGTGGCATCATAGCGCCTCAACGGATGAACCGATTTTGATTTAGTTTTTTTTGTTTGAAAGGTGATTGTGTCGAGATTGAATAAAATCGGTTCAGCCGTTCAAAAGTTATGGGCGTTTTACTGTTTGAATCGGGATGTTTCCGCAAGATAAATGTGTCGGGGGTTTTTTAAATTTTGAAATTTTACTTGTTTTCGAATTATGTATCTACATTTAAACATATAAGTGTTAAATGTAATTTTGAAATCATCTCTTAAAAGGAGAAAATAAATTGGGCCCCCACAATATGGCGCCCAAAATCCGCCATTTTTATATTTTCCAATTTTGATGTAGCCTGTGACTCTCGCAAGGTTAATATAATAGAATCATCAAAATCGGCCCACGCGTTTGGTCTCTAGAACGCCATATAGGAACAAACATACATACATAGACTGATAAACACATTACCCTCCTTCGGCAGTCGGGTAAGAATAAGTGCCATGTTGCCATATGCTAAGTGCACTTAACTCGAGTCTAGTCCTAGACTAGATCTATTCGCTGGTGAATGAAAGGAGATATTGTTTGAATGTCTGGCATTTTGCGTCAAGACTGAGTTGATAATTTGCGTATTTGTGATATGTATACCCGAAGCCACTGCTTTAAATACTTTGTAATCTATCCAATCGGTGTCGGTCCTTTTGTCGTTATAGTTGAAATAAATAAATACTCTGGAACAAAACTATCCTATGTATGGATTATTCACGCGGGCGAAGCCGCTGTCAGAAGCTAGTTTCAAATAAATACCGCCCATTATAAGTTGTAACAATCATACTTTGTCAAAGTACCGTTCACAAAACTAATTATTATAAATTTTAAACTTAATGCTTCATTATTATTATATTTCTGTTAATTTCATACAATCGTATATTTTGTCCTAATTTCTGTAGAACGATTCAATATTATGTTGCTAGTTGTTGTAGAATACACTGTATGTTAAACATAATAAGGTTGGTATTAGTGTGCAGTGTAGATTTGAATGAAATAATTATTCTTTTGGCAATGGCAGCAATTAAGGGATAAAGGGTGTGGTGCCAGTGACAGCGAACATCTTCTGACTCTATTATTATTCAATTAAGCAGAAAACCGCCTAAACATGTGAAGTTACATGATCTTTTCGTTAACTCCCGTTGGGTAAAAGCGTTACTTCCTTTTGTTGTCACTAGATCTAAAATTCTTACTTCATCATCTTAATCATCATCGTTATTTCAGCCAAAATAAATCCACTGCTGAACACAGTTCTCAAGAAAAGATAAGCAAAGCAAGGGATAAGTGTTTAGTATAAGCATGTTCTTATATTGTTTGTCGTTTTGTGACAACTAAACACTTTTCTTTCTTCTTTTCAAAAATAAAATGTAAAGGAGGCTTAATGCTCGCTTTGGGTTTTATTGGCTTTGGTTTGGGCAGTTTGGCTTAGGGTTCATCAGTAGCTCCTGCGACCACTACACCGACGAGGCAGTTACATAATAATATGAACCATCTTTCTAATCAAGTGCTTCCACACGCACGGTGCATGTCACACCGCACCCCATAAGCCGCAAATCGCGTGCTTGAAGGCATTAAAGCGTCTTATCGACACTTCATAAGTCAACGCGCAAGTTGGGCTCAAGTGAGAGGCAACCGCTTGACTGATACGTACTATACCCACACAACATCACGCTTGTACTCCGCTAAGGGTTAGGCAGAGGTGCATCTGTAGTACACTCACATTTCGCCAGTAATGTTTAATTCCCATGTAATAGGTGGCGAGACTTTTGTCATCAACCAGGCACAAAGCCAGTCTCCAGGCTGCTACTGACAAATTGTAGATGGAAAACCCAATAACAATTTTCGGGAATCGAACGCAGTATCCAGGGCTTCGTATACGTACAACTCTTGCTTGGCTTGAGAAGCTCGTGGTTAAGCAATTACAGCGGCAAGAGTTGATCGTCAAGTAATATTTGCAACGGTCGACGGTCCGTGGACTGACTAAAATCCACCCGTGTTCCTTCAGTTGCTTGAGCCAGGGCCGCGTTCAAATTTATTTGCGACCCAGACAGGCATTGGCCCTAGCGGATCCCTTTTTGCTTACATCTCTCTGAGGCGCGCATGACACTATTTTTTTGAAAATTGGTTCAACCGCGAATTTGATCAATCGCGTCTACAGGGTATTTACATACGTAAAGCCGGTTCGCATTAATCTTGTAACACCCAACAAAGCAACTGAAATATTCTAAACAGGTACGGAGGCTCTAGACAAAATCTCAATCTATCAGCGATCGCGATGGTCGTATTGCCAGGCAAATGCTAGGTATTTTTTTTACAAGCTTTTATTTATATATTATGTATGTATGCATTGTTCGGGTCAAATCTTATAACTGAATTTTAAAGCAGTTATCCTCCACCGAGTAAGATGAAATTTTGTATACGCGTTTAGTTTGGATGACAATAAACGGTTAGTTATGTAACGTCATTATAAATCCAATATGGCGGACTAGTTCTTTTTTGTGCACTGCCATGATATGGATATCGAATGAAATGGTTTGCTTGGTAGAATGTCACTTGTCTAGGGCCTCTGGCTGGAGTGCATTTAATTTAGTGAGCGAAACAGTAGTGCTATTCTGTAACAATCTCACCCTGATGACTTCGGTGAAGTGAGTTGTCAATCCTTAGCATCAATAATTGGAATGTTAGGTCACTTCATCTAAGTTTTTACGGTGAGGTTTTTTTACAGAGCCGACCGGCATACAATGATAGGATTGGCGATCTACTTATCATAATCACGAGAGCAGTGGTGGCCCAGTGGCAACGGGTAGGTCAAACACAGGCGGGCGCTTTACTTTGTGTAAATTACTTCAAGACCACTGCTCTCAAAACGGTGAAGGAAAACATCGTGAGGAAGCCCGCATTAGGCCCGCGTGGTGGATTACGACCTATTCCCTCTCACAGAGAGCAAGCCTGCACGCACAACGGACCAAATGGGAGTCTTAAGTGTGATAGAGGGGGTCGATCTACCAAATATATATATTAATATTAAACAGAGGCCTTAGTGCGAGTTTTTACTCACGCTCACTCGTGATACGTAAACATCATTTTGTATTGAAACTGGATAAGCGCCGTCTGGTGACGGTAAGGAGAAACCACTTTTTTTGTATACATTTTGACATAAGAGATCGTTTACGTATCACGAGTGAGCGTGAGTAAAAACTCACACTAAGGCCTCAGCACGTAAATCCAAACACTTTTCACTAGACCACTAGTACTTACCTTTAGACCTAAACTAATTATGATTTTTTTTGTTTGTTTTCAGGTACGTCCCGTTACACGTAAGAGTCAGCATGATCGATTAACCACATACATGTAAGAAGATCTAAATATGAAAGCTGAAACCAACGACTTCTAATCGTGACGATCTAAGAAGTCCGATGACGTTCCTCATGTTACACGCCGCGATAACTTTGTACGTAAGAAATTGAAATATCAAATTCATAATCCTAATTAATTACTACGTTACCCATCGCCCTACTAATATTATAAAGGCGAAAGTTGAGTGTGTATGTTTGTTACTCTTTCAAGCAAAAACTACTGAACCGATCTGGATGAAAGCGCAGAGGTAGATTATAGTCTGGAATATCACATTGGATACTTTTTATCCCGGGAATATGTTCCCATGGGATAATTTTCGACCTAACAACAACGGATATCATTAGTTAGCACCAAGTTTAATAAATCTATACCAATAGGATATATAATAAAGAGGAAAGACTTTCTTGTTTGTTTGTTTGTACCGAATAGGCTCCAAAACTACTGGACCGAATTTAATAATTCTTTCATCTATGGAAAGCTACATTATTCCTGAGTAACATATAATATAGTTTTGACGGGAGCGAAGCCGCGGGGGTCAGCTAGTAGTATGTATTTTATAGCTGTAAAAGCCGACTTCTTAGTTTAACTTGCTTTCCGAGGCACGGATGTATCTAAGGATTTAAAGGATGCTCATCCATCCACGATCTCGCTCGAGCTTTGCTTAACCTTGAAGATCAGCCCGTGCGGCAGTTATAATTTGGCCATGAGTTCCTTCTGCATTTTGACTACATATTCGTAAAGCCATGAAGAGACGAGTAATAAAATAACTTTTGGACGACAATACTATGTTTTATTACTTATAGTTATAATGTCACCCGGGACCGCTCGCAGTTTGACACTAATAAAGTTACAGAGTTCATATTAATGTATGCAGCAACTTTATGTGCTTTGTTTGTATATTAATTAGTTGGAGAAATGTCTAGTTTATTATCATGAGCTTTAGGCAATATACGGGCTTTCTAAAAGCAATTTGATGTACAGATATATATTATAATAGTGTTTTATTCTGCTGGTTTCTTGATCAACAAGTCTGTGTGCCGTATCTGTCATGATCTAGGGAGAGAGGTTTTTTTTAATGTTAGGCTTGCGCTTGACCACTATCTCACCAGATGGTAAGCGATGATGTGGACGACAGTGAAGCACGCTTGCTTAGAATAAACCTAATCACTATTGACTTAAAGACTCCCAGGTTGTAACTATCAGGAAATACAGACTCCGGCACGAATTCCACTCCATTCCTGTACGCATAATAAAAGTATTCCCAAAACGTTTAGTGCGTTTGGGTGTATAGGTATAATATTTTGATATGAAATGGCCAGTACTGCAGAACGGCGATTGCATAGCTAAATACCGATTATATATGTTATTATGATCGAAAAAAGTCAATCCGCCTGTATATTCCCAACTACATGTGTAGGGGTCGGCTTCCAATCTCACTGGATCCAGCTGAGTACCACTATTTGCATTTGCTACCGTCTATCTGACGTCCACAACGCAGTAACTAAGGGTACGTAAAAACAGAACATCCGTATTTCCAGGATCGTTTTTAAAGGATTCGTCGCTACTGCAGGTGATTTTCACATCGCATTTACAGCACCATTTTAACGGATCCGTCGCTACTGGGGATAATGTTCACACCATGTTTAGTCTGGTACCACCGACTTTATAACAAATCGGATCAGTATTTCAATACTGTTATTATTATTATTATTATTATTATATACTTTATTGTACACCACAAAAAAAACATACAGGACAAACGTTCAAATATACAAGTGTACAATGGGCGGTCTTATCGCACTAGGCAATCTCTTACAGACAACCTTTGGATGGACTGAAAGATAGGAGAAGAATTTAGGGTTGTCAGTGTACAAAATATCAAAAATAATATTACTTAGACTTAATAACATACAATACATACATACAATATTACTTAATATACTAATACATATCAAATATATAACAGAGAAAGGAGAAGAATAAAAATTATAGTGAAAGGTAATGCTCCTTCACCATTTTCTTGAACGTTGGCAGTGTTTGAGCACGTCTCACTTCAATAGGTAATACATTCCACAACCGAGCTGCTTGAATCGTAAAAGATTTGTCAAAGAAGGAAGTGGAATGCATACGAATACTTAATTTTAGATTTTCCGATGATCTCAAGGACCTAGAATGGGTGTCACAGAGGAACTGAAAGCGTTCTTTGAGATAAAAAGGAGTAAAAGGATTAAATAGCACATTATAAAGCAAAGAAAGTATGTGGGCATTCCGGCGAAGGCGAATAGGAAGCCATTTGAGCTTAGTACGAAATTCGGAAACGTGATCATACTTGCGCAAGCCAAATATGAACCTGATACAGAGATTTTGAAGTCGCTCAAGCTTGTCCAATTGGTCTTGGGTGAGATCAAGATAGCTGGCGTCAGCATAGTCTAGAATAGGTAGAAGAAGAGATTGTGCTATCGCAATTTTAGTGGTGATGGGAAGAAAATTACGAAGACGTCTCAGGGAACCCGCAGACGCAAACAGTTTTCGACTGACTTCCTGCAGTTGTTTGGTCCAGGAAAGGGTGCTGTCGATAAAAATCCCCAAATTCTTCACAATATGATTTATAGGAATAATAGTATTATTGAAAGAAATCTGGGGAAGTATCGACCAATCGATCCTAGAGACAGTCCGGGAACTACCAACAACCGTTACCTGAGTCTTCGTTGGATTGATCTTCAACCCGAAATCAGTGCTCCAGTCACCTATTCGAGCCAGGTCTGTATTAATTGTCTCAATGGCATTAGATAACTCTCCGAGAGAGGCTTGGGTATAAATTTGGAGATCATCAGCATATAGGTGGTAGAAAGATGAAAGTCGTTGAGTGATAGCATTAATAAAGAGTGCGAAGAGAAGAGGAGATAAAACGCCACCCTGTGGCACACCGGCAGAGGTATGACACCAAGAGGAGAAAGATTCATCAGTGCAAATGCGCTGCCGACGGCCAAACAGGTAACTATGAAACCAGTCAATTACCGGAGGAGATATGTTAAAAGAGCATAGGACGCCAAGCAAAATATCGAAGTCAACAGTATTGAAGGCATTGCTAAAGTCAAGCAGAGCAAGTACTGTTAACTTCCCCATATCCATGCCTGACCTGATATCATCCGTAATGTGCACAAGTGCTGAGGTAGTGCTGTGGCCACGTCGAAAACCAGATTGGAAAGGATTTAAAAGATTGTGCTTGGAAAGGAATGTGTTAAGCTGATGATGAACAAGCTTTTCAAGGACTTTGGATAGGAAAGGAAGAATAGAAATGGGAACTGTTGTGTGTGTGAATTCGCTCATACAACTACCTACGCCTTTGCCGAATTAAAATGTATACGATAAACAAATACACGAAAAATGGAGGTTCGTTTTATACTGGTACCGCTTGGCAGGACTAGTGTCTGATTTTATGGATTTTCACGACCCGTAATAATAACTGCCTAAGATGTACAAATTTTAGCTGAGACCAACGAATTTACATGCTTTCCGAGGCACGGATGCGTCTCGCTAGATATGTAATGGGTCCATCCACGGACCGACCTCAGCAAGCTTTGCTTAACCTTGAAGATCGAGCCGAGTGGCTCATATTATTTAGCCACGAGCTCCTCAACTTGTTATACCATCGTAAATAGGGTAATAGGGTAAACACCCTCGACGCCTTGCAGCATCCCGCAGGCTCCCATAAATATGTATTTAATACCATGTGGTATTATCGGGATTTAAAACTTGTAAGTCCCGAAAGATTACCAAATTTTAGAGATGCTTTAAAGGTAGAACTTATCTACCTAGTTATTTATATATTGTACTCTGTTATTTACAATTTTAATTATTATTTAAACTACGAAAAATGCTTAGCTTGCGGGAAAAGTTCTGTTTTTAAGATAACATTAAAATGTACTCTTTTTTAGGGTTCCGCACCCGAAGGTACCAAACGGAGCTCTATTGCTGTCACTCACGTCTGTCTGTCTGTCACAGGGGTTTTACAGCCATTTGGAGCTACAGTCTTAGAATTTTCACAGAATAAGCCATCTTGTTGACCCAAAGCCATACAAATAATCAAAAAACATTTTTAAAGGTTTTTAAGGGGCCTCCAATACAGCTAAAGAGGGGGGCGAGAAAAACTAATTTTAACCCACCCCATTGAGTGCGGTATCGTTGTTTAGAGCTCGTTGAGTAGATAAATGTTGTATTTTTTGTTTGAAATGAGAAGCCACCAAAGTCAGCTTTTGTTTATAAAATTCTGTTCCGAAGAGTTTTTCAAATTCCCATTGACCTATGAACTTCAAATTTTGTGATAATGCTTATTATTACGTATATTTAACTAACAAATACCAATATATTGACAAATCAGATTTATCTTTGAAATTTCCTTATTTTTCCTATTAAAACCAACATGTTTTTGCGGTTTGGTACGGAACCCTAAATGTGTGAAGTCCGACACGAACTTGACTAGTTGTTTAATCTGTTTACTTTATTTACCTTTTATAAAGTTAGATAGTATAATATTATCTTAATTTCTTGTAACAAAAGTTAGCAACCCTAATAGTTATACCTACATTAATTGTAATGCTAGTGCCTGCCCCCGGCTGCGTCTCTCCCAGACGCGGAGCTCCCTGCTAACATCTAGTAATATATCTAACATTGTTTGTTTGTATACTCGTAGCAAGGTTAGGGTGAAATTATAGGTATAGTGTAGGGAAACTGGGTTTAGTGTTTTGGGTCTAGTGAGGGCTAAGAATATAATCAAATTGGTGCTGGCTCTTTTGATGTTTACATATTACATAGTGACATATCAAGCCTGTATTTTATAAAGGGGTAGGCACAGATGTACAATACCTGCGCAGCCATGTTTAAATTTAAAGTGATAACATAAGGAGCAAATCTATTTGACGCATTCCGATCGCAAAATAACGATTGGCCGTCAAAATCAAAATCCAAATTTCTTTATTCAAAGGCCATTAAGCGGCACTTTTGAACGTCAAAAGTGTAAAATAATAATAATTGATTCTACCGTCCATTCGGATAGGTAGCTTGTTATGGAGAAGAACGGACAAGAAACTCCACTTTTTCTCTTTAAAAAAAAAGTGTTTAACAAGTATTTGGTTACATCATTCTTGTTGAAAAAATACATATAATTATGTGAGAACGATGTAAAAAAACTTGCACGTAAATTCTTCTAGAGTAAAACACCGTCAAACTTGTCGAAGCACCGTGCTGACAGAAGTGATGACCATCGGAATGACGGGGAGCGAGGTGAAGCGTGAAACTCAAGTCCGAACACGATAGAGGGCTACTATGGACGCCCTATGTCCCAGCTAGGGAACATAGAATCTTGAGCCAAGTATTATTGCCAAACCAGCCACGACCTGGCTATAGAATCCAGCAAGAATATACTTAACATTTGTGCTTAGTAACGAACAAGGTAGAGTAGAAATACTTACTATAAATGTAGTAATCTTAATGGCTTTATTTTTGGATGGCCACGCACCCATCCACAAAAACTATACCTTCCTAAAAGGTCAATTATCGCAGAACACGCATCTTTCATTCGTGACACTATTGTCTTTGTTGATCTATGTTCATATGTGACATTGGCAGCGCTTTTTTTCGTAGCTGTTACAGCATTTTTACCGACTTCAAAAAAAAGAGGTAATTACTAGCTTTTATTTAACTTTTTAGGTAGTTAGTATGTATGGGTTAAATCTAACAGCTGAATTTTAAAACAGTTATCCTCAAACGATTGTACTGAAATTTTGCATACACAAAACAAAACGTTTTGATCGACAATGTACAGTTAGCTAAGTAACATCATTCAAAATCCAATATGGTGGATTCTCAAAGATGGCGGACCAATTATTTTTATGCACCCCCATGATCATCATCATCATCATTTCAGCCGAAAGACGTCCACTGCTGGACATAGGCCTCCCCCAGGCGTCGCCACATTGACCGATCCCGTGCGTCTCGCATCCAGCGCCTTCCCGCAACCTTAACCAGGTCATCAGTCCACCTAGTGGGAGGCCTTCGTATCGTCTTCCGGTTCGCGGTCGCCATTCCAGAACTTTTCGCCCCATCGGCCTTCCGTTCTGCGAGCAATGTGCCCTGCCCACTGCCACTTAAGTTTGGCAATTCTTCGGGCTATGTCGGTAACCTTGGTTCTCCTGCGGATATCATAATTTCTGACGTGATCACGCAAGGAAATTCCGAGCATAGCCCTCTCCATTGCCCTTTGGGTGACTTTGAGCTTTCTGAAAAGGCCCATTGTGAGCGACCACATCTCGGTCCCATAGGTGATCACTGGCAACACACACTGGTCATAGACTTTTGTCTTGAGACACTGCGGTAAATTGGACGAGAAGATACCACGCAACTTCCCGAACGCCGCCCAGCCGAGTCGGATTCGACGGTTGACCTCTTTCTCGAAATTGGACCTACCCAATTGGACCGTTTGTCCCAGGTAGACATAATCGTCTGCAACTTCCCCCATGATGTGGATATCAAATGAAAGAATTTGCTGAGCGGAATACGAAAAAGCTTGTAATTACAAAGATTTTTTTAAATTAGTAATTAATTTCTTAGTCTTCGTAGACTTGTTACGTTTTTGTTCCAAGTTGACATGTGACATTATTTCCTATTTCTCCATATACATAGATCGTTGTTAATGCTAATGAATGCGGTGTTGAAGATAACAGCCTATTGTCTTGTCTGTCATTATGTTATGTGGTAACAGGTGGGCTGTTTGAGAATCGAGACACCTGACAGTGGACAATTAATACTTGAACTACAGGAAAAATGGTATACAATGGAGATTTAAATAAAATAAATGTCGTCGTGATGGGAAATATTATAAAAAACAATTGACCTGACTAGTTGGTCTAGTGATCGCAAGCGCTACTGAGCATAAGATACTGCCTTCTATTCTCGGGTGGAGAAAAATATTATTGGGTTTTCCATCTGAAATATCTCAGGGGCAGCCCGGAGACTGGACTTGTGCCCGGTTAATGGCAATGGGCTCGCCCCGTATTACATGGGACTTCTATGTTAAGGATTTGGTTTCCGCACATAGTCCTTCAGATGGACCATTGTGCGTGGGCTTAGTGGTTATTCCAACCAGCCCACCCCTCCAGAAGCTAATTAAAGCTCCTGGTTTGTTTAGAACATCTGTGTAAGATCTGGGTGTCCTGAAGGTTTGTGTTCTAATCTGGGTGACGCCTGTGCATTCAAAGAGTAGGTACTTACGTGCAAAATCAAAATTTAGGTCCCTATTTCTAGTAACATAACTATGTCTATCGCTGTTTTTACCAAAAAGATATAAATTCATTCGAACGTACATGATGTTTTCGTAAATATATTGACAAGGTACCGTCATGATGTTAATGTCCTTAAACAGTTCCCTTAGAGAATCGCGCCGGCGAAGATTGTATATCGCTCTGATGGCTCGTTTTTGCAGAACAAAAATTGACTGAATGTCTGCAGCCCTTCCCCATAGTAATATGCCGTAAGACATTATGCTATGAAAGTAACTAAAATAGAGCGCAACGGTTTCCTCAACCGCCATGCACGCCCTGCACACAGAGAAGTGTTTGTTTGGCGTAGTAAACGCCTGGTTAGCCTACTATCCAAGTATGGCATAGCTTCTTTTGACTGCCGGCCTGCAACCTGGTGTCGGGGTCCACCAGTTCTCCGCTTATATCTGGGTGAATTACTGTAGCCACCTGCGTATTTGGTTGAAGGGAATGGGTACGACAGGCTCGAGGCCACAGACCGCCGTGCTGAATCCTCGTCTATCAAGCTCGTCAGCTGCGTCGTTACCCAGAGATCCGCTGTGTCCCTTTACATGAGACTTAAAGCATAACTGGCTAAATATGGATGTACAATAGGAGCACCACATTTTTTTGTTCTTGTGGGTAATCATCCAATAACATCTCCCGCTCTGGGTGAAGCGCGAGGGCGTGTCAGACTTTTACCGACTAAAACCCACCCGTGTTCCTTCAGTTAATGGAGCCAGAGCCGCGGTAACTTTCTATCAAATTTACCTCTGCCTAAGCCTTCGGAAAATATAGGATTGATGTTCTGCATGTTTGTTAATAAAATTTTATGCATGAATAAGTAATCAACGTAAAATGGCGGACCATGTATGTACTACATAGGTACCTTACTAAGAGCAAGGTGTTCCCAGTCACCCTATAATACAAAGGCCATTTATATCTGTGTTTGTTTATTAAAAATATTGGTAATCGTAAAATGTAGTGTCCTATTGGCAAATATAAAAAGTGATCGGTGAAGCGCTATCGCTTGTAAAGATAAAAATTTATAAGGGTAGTGATAGATACTGCGTTTTATATATCGATCCTTATCAAACCCTTTTCAAAGGGCTAGAAAATAAAGATAATGTCCAGTCTGATATTATTTTTCAATCCATCGTGTTTTTTTTTTCGTTTTTGTTCTAAAGCCGAAGCCAAATCAATTAATTTTCTATGAGAAAAGTAATCTAACTTAGTTTTTCAAAATACTTTATTTAAGTTTATGGATAAAGCCAAAAAGAGCAATGAGCAAAATAAATGAGTGATTGATATTTAGAAAAATAAAGACGAAAAAGAAACCTATTACTATTAAAATTTGAAAAGCTTCGCGGATCGGTCAATGTCGCGAAATTTGGTGGAGCTGTCCAGCAGTTGACAAAAATGATGATGTGGTACATTGAAAAGTCTGTGCAATGTACTACACGTTTATATAACTTTGACTTTTTCCCTAAATTCGCTATATATTTCGATTACACATGTGTAGACACTAAGGAACTACGGAACGATTATGGTGTATCGTTGGAACGCGCCAATCTTGGAGTGAAATGACTTCGAAAATTGCTTCCCGTTTGCCTGAAGAAAACACATGAGGGGGCTATAGGCTGTAATGGGGAATACTGCTCCAAAATATTCTGCGAATTAACTGTGTTTCTGGATAAAAATGCCCTTTTTCCGATACTGTTGATTATGAAAACGTGCGGGATGCTACTAAGAAATTCATACTGGAAAATCTCAAAAATCATGCTTGACCTGGGAATTGAACTCAGGGCCTTATACTCAAACATATAAATATAAAGTGTTGTTGGGTTTTCCATCCGGTATATCTCAACATCAGCCTGCCAATAGGCTCGCCCATATTAGGTACAATAGATGTACTATAAATGCACCTCTGCCCAACTCTTCGGGCAATACAGCAGTCTTATTGCGTAATGAATTCGTCAAGGCAAAGGGCAAAGAGTATGAAAAATCGACCAATCATATAGACGGTGATTTGTCGATAATTCCTCTCCTCTCTCTTCCTCTCTTCGCCTTTCGGTCTCTTTGTCTTTTGCCTTGCCGAATTCATTACGCAATAAGGCTGCTGGTGTAATTGACCGAGCGAGAGCGAAGCGTCTCCGTTTCAGCTCGGCCAAAAATGCTTTCGTATGTCCAGATGTCCGGATGTCCATTGGATGTCCGGCTGTTATTCTCTACAGGTAGCATTTCTCAACCTAATCTCGTGAAATTTTGTGAGCAGCTTCGATAATTATATGGATTTATTTTGTCCATTCCGTTTTTGGAAGTCGCGAGATCTACAGCTCACTGAGCCACTAGTGGTACGTTATGCAGTGCTATGTTATTGATCAAATCGAATTAAATTATTTCCTTATACCATTATAATTTCTGTACAAATTTTTCCTCATCTCCCACTACCCTCGGGAAAACCAAAATTATTTGAATCCAAACAAAGCCTTATAAAGTAATTAAAGGCAGTCTCAAGTTTCAAGGACTTTCTGCTCTCGCTACGAACTTCTCAGAACAAATACAGCGGGCACATGCTCTGAATATTATCCACCTGATTATATATACAAGAAATTTAGAATACTAACGTTTCCTTGGAAACTTCTGCTTTTCAAGTTTACTGCCTTCAAGCGACGATACTTAAATATCGTATACCAGTGGCTAAGCGACCTTGCCTCTCGTGTTCGTGGTGGTGGGTTCAAATCCTCCGCAGCAACCGGGCACTAATCCAGACTCCGGGCTGCTATAAAGAAAACCAACGACACTTTGCCCGATCCTGGATTCGAACCCAAGCCATCCTATTCAGCAGTAGCGGTTACGACCACAACTCTAACGAGGCAGTTTCTGCTATACCCTTCGGCAATAAAGGCGTGATATTGTGTAGGCATAAAAGTAGATACTGCTTACTTCGTTTTTTTTTTCAAAATACTTAACAAATGTTACATTTGGTTTTAGCCACACAACAAAAACCTCACACGGCTTCACTGTGTGATGGCGAGCCGCTTATTTTAAATTAAATTACAAATTGCAATGCTGAGTAAATACAACATTACATATTAATTATTCAATTACATATAAAAAATACTTTCATAATAAACATTGATAAATTTTGTTGAAAGAGTAATAGCCAGTTTCAGGCGCCTAAGTATCGTACTAGATCATAAAAATCGATCTTAACCTAACTTCAATAAAGCACAATATTCATAATCTACATATATTCAAAAGCATATATTCCTACACAACCATAGGCGTCCTACACACGATTCCCTCTAACCAACTAACACAGATGCACATAACCGCAGACGTAGGGGCGGCTCGCTAGTAGGCAGCCTGTCAGACGCTGCTAAATGATGCAATAAGTTGTGAATTAAGTTACAATAGCCATTAGGAACGTGGTCAGGTGATTAAATGGATAGAAATTGGTTGAAATGGAATTTGATTTGAGAGCAATGGTAATCATTTTCAATTGGTAATACTCTCTAAGGAGCTCGTGAATAAGTCGCATAGGCGTACAGATCGATCTTCAAGGTTGAGCAATGCTTGCAAAGGTCATTCCGTGGATGGGTAACTATCTTATAATATCAAGATTCCTCCGTGCCTTGGACCGCACGCAACAAAAGCCAAGAAATCTGACACTAGTCTTGCTAAGGGGTATCGCTTTACCCAGTATCAGGGTTATTAAGGTCTGATAGACAGTAGTTCTTAAAATAGTGGTACTCGTAGGTAGGTAATATCTGAATAGTTGCATCTGGGAGCCGGACTCCACATAACTGGAAAAAGCCGAGGTAGATTAATTGATTCCCGATACGGAGTTCGAAACCAGAGCTCCCTGTTTAGCTGTCTTAGAGTTCTGTCATGGTACTTAGACATGAGACTAAGGAGACAAAGTTATCTAGGCCAAAATTAAAGAATAGCAGTTTTCAGGCTAAAATTACAGAATAGCAGTTTGCAGGCTAAAATTAAAAATTGCAGTTTTTAGGCGAAAATGACAGAATAGCAGTTTACAGACTTAAATTATAGAATAGCAGTTTTCAGGCTAAAATAAAGAATAGCAGTTTTCTGGCCAAAAATACAGAACAGCAGTTTTCAGGCTAATATTAGAGAATAGCAGTTTTCAGGCCAAAATTACAGAATAGCAGTTTTCGGGCTAGAATTACCATCCGCATTTCCTCCTAAGCAGAAGACTGGCATACTAATCATGGCAAATTATAAACAAACTCAGTTTACAACACTTCTTGTTGCCTCCGTGAGTTAGTGAAACAAATAAAACTTGAACATGAGTTGAATATTTGAATAATTTCCAGCTGTTCCTCAGTGAATTGCGCTCAATTTTGTTGCCGAGTTAAATGAGATTAGACCTTTTGTGTTTTTTGGGAGTTTGCATATTTATTTACGGGTATTTATCATGTCATAAGAAACGAAAAGAGTTATGAATATAAATGTGGATAAGTTAAAGAGGTCATTGAAAATATGGATGAAATGTGTGATTCGTCCGCGTAAATAGAGTATTACTAAAGTGGGGCAACAACATATCTTGACAGAAAAAAAGCAGGGTTACAAAACTATACTCCACCTCCTATCCTGCCCTCTGCGCCGCCGCCCAACATGCAGCCAAAGTGACTTACGCACTGCCACCGACGGTTCCGCTGAAGTGGCGAATATTTGGGCCGGGATGATCTAAAAATAAGCGGCTTCGCCGGTGTCATAGTTGTCGCAAAGTTATCTAAAGACTAATAAAAAATAAAAGTTACTCCATGTCCTAATCCAATACATTATCTACCCGTGTGCAAAGTTGTATCCAAATCCATTCAGAGGTTAAGACGTGTAACACGCCCACGCGTACGCCACGCTGCGGTGTACATGTTCTGGCATAACATAGCGCACTCTTTATTACCTTGATATACCATTATTATTGTACCTGTGTTAAACAAATGACTTATGAAAATGTACTAGTCAGACAGACCGACAGAGTCACTGTCGCATTTATAACATAAGAATGGTAGGTAGTTTGGATAATGTGGATTCATGCGTTATAAATCGAATTTGGGTATTTATTGTTACAGAAAATCTCTGTCAAACCCCTTCTGCGACAACAAGCGTGATATTACACCAAAAAAATCCCTATGTGAATACTCTCCATCACAAAAAATATTGATCTATCCATTATTCCGTACGTAGCATCTTATATGATCAAGACGCTTGCTACGCCGTAGTCACGTAGCACTACGAGACTACGCCGTAGCAGTCTCATACTTTTATTTGTATTGAATTTTTTCTTTCATATTATTGTCACGTTTTTTTGTGATATTATTGCACTGTTTGGGTTGCGTGCTGCGTACAGACAGAGGTATATATTGTACAATTTTAAGTACTTCTCTTTTTTTCACGCAAAAATAACGGTCAAAAGTGATATAAAATAAACTTGGATTATTCATATTCAGTACCTAGTTTTATTAAATACTAGTTTAGCTTGCCGTGCTTCGTGTTTTGCGTGCTTCGTCCGCGTTTTGTAAGACGAAACACTTGCTAAACCACTCGTTAATACCGTAGTTTTATAATATTCCCAGAGATTACTTTTAACAATCATTTCTAAGACAAGTAAAACTTGAAAATACCGTCTTTTTTTTTTCATACTACATAATTTATCTAGTGGTTGACATGCTTCGATCGACAATCTATTGAACACGTAATTATGACACGATATCTTGCGAATACACCCCGATTCAAACAGTAAAACGCCAACAACTTTTGATTGGCTGAACCGATTTTCAACAAACGTAGCTAAAACAACTCTCGTTAAGTATCCATTCAAAATTTTAAAAACTCCCGACACATTTATCTTGCGAAAACACCCCGATTCAAACAGTAAAACGCCCATAACTTTTGAACGGCTGAACCGATTTTATTCAAACATAGCTAAGAACACTCTCGACAAAATCAAAATCGGTTCAGCCGTTTAGGAATTATGATGCCACAGACAGAAACACAGATACACAGCAACACACGTCAAACTTATAACACCCCTCTTTTTCCGGCGGGGTTTAAAAACACACAGGTACACACATCAAACTTATATATCCCCTCTTCTGCCGTCGGGGGTTTAAAACCTACAATTTAACGTCTTCATAATATTAGGTAATTAGTTAGTTTCATATTATCTGTGCTAGTACTAAAATATCCATCTGTTCCACTACCACTCATCGACTTCGGAACTGAACCCGGAATCAAATAAAAGAAACGCTTGGTGGTCTCATTTGTCACTAATGATGCCACTATTTCTAATTTTGACTCAACCTCACTATTGAACCATGACGATTCCATTAACTAGGGAATCTCTTCCTTATGGATTTCCATACCATTTATAATTAAAATATCTTGCCGGCAACTTAATGCTGTCGTATTAGCCAGTCAGATAAGTGATATTGGGGCTTTCTATCCAGGGTGCGCTGGACTCACAAAACATAACGCTCCTTTTCGGCCCCACCGCAGTCGGCTAATTAAAGTATAGCCATTTATAAATGCTATTTTAATACATCGCCATTCCAATTAATAATTGTAATTGAATTAGCCGCTGAACCTACAAGTCATGCCAATGACTCGGCTGGAAGGTGTCACAGAGCATGGAAACGTCCCGTCAAATTCAAATTCATTTATTTGCCAGAATGTAGGTTTACAAAGTATGATCTTAAAATCTATGAAGGTCCCTTTACATTCTACCATTAAATATGGTGTGCAAATATTTACTTTTAGCTTGTACTATCATCTAAACGTATCTTTATCCTATCTTTTCCGTCGGCGATTGCTGGAAACGGCAGTATCAAAACTTTGAATACAAATCGAACGTGTCAGTGAGTGTCATTGCGTACTCATAGAAATTGACGGACCGTGACAATTCTGACTATTGCTATTACAGCTGAAACTCTATGGTAATTCATGAGAATCATAACACCGCCATTCTAAAAATGACGTCAAATGCACGACGCCATCTATTGAATGTGGAGTTCAACTGTCCGAGTATCTGAATTGCGTGTGTTGTGATATCTTACTTCTTGAACACTTCAAATTTTTGATAGAGCGAACCGATTGCGATGAAACAAAAACTAAGTAATATCTCAAGTTACGCACAATGTTTTATGTGTTAAAGTTATCTACATTGGTTTCATACATTTTACGTGATGCGTGCACAACTAAACAATAAACAGACAAAACATTCAAAAGTCCTAGAAACAGGTTCTATTGGTTATCCTTTAACACCCTTGCTATTTGTTTTGGAAATATTTTCGATGTACACAAACGGCTTTTCTACAGATTTATTATATGTACTGATTGATGGCGTATGGTCGCAGGCGGTCTAGCGTTCCTCGCTCTGTGGTTAACACTCATTACTATTGAAGCCACGCGCCGTGCCCGCAGCAATATGGCGTCAGCACAATGTGACAGGTTACAGCTGTCAGAGTGAGGTTATTGAAATGACATAATGAGACCGCTGAATTGTTGGTCTAGTGGTTTTAAGCATGACTGTTGAGCGTGGAGTTCTGGCTTTGATCGCCAGGTCGGGCAGTGTTTGGGATTTTATCATAGAAATGTCTGAGTGCCAGACACAGGCACAGGGGTCCCAGCTAAAAATTATTTTAGCTGGGACCCCTGTGCCGAAAATATATTTTTGTTTATCCCCTCCCTAGATATTTGGCCGGTGAGGATACCAATGGGGTAGATTTTAAAAAAATATTTAGATCGTCAGTTAGATAACCAAAAAAAAATAGATGGTATGTCTTGGAAGGCATGACCTGTTAAGTCAAATTTTGACCCCACAATAACCTTAAAGTGCTCCTTATAAACGCAAAAATTCAAAACTGCATAAAACCTGCATCCTCACACGATGCGCGGTCACAATTCATTACATTAGTTACGGCTTTATGGTGGGACGTGGGTTCGATGCCCGCGCGGTGCATTTTGTTTTTTGTTTATTTGGGTTTCGGCCGATGTGTGAGATCTGAGGAAACAAATGGAGTTGCTTTGATTTTAAATATTTGTTTGAAGTTAAATATTTTGATCGGTCTGTTGAATATTTCTCTTTTCAGAGCTATTGAAAGATAAATTAATGATCTCAGCATATTGTTATTAATTACTAGCTTCTGCCCGCGGCTTCGCTCGCGTGAATAGTGTTTTATTATCCCAAGGGAACATTATACTGAGATAAAAAGTATCCTATGTACTAATCCAGGTTCTGGTCTATCCATATGCCAAGTTTAATCCAATTTCGTTCAGCTATTAAGGCTTGAAAGCGTAACAAACAAACTCACATTCGTATTAATAATATTAGTTAGACAGGATTGATTTGTGCCCGGTTCTAAGATGATAAAAATCGAATAGTTGGCGAAATACTGTTGCACTAAGCTCGTACCTTCTCTGTTTGAGAAGAGGCCCTTGCCCTGTAATGGGACTGTTACGGGCTGGTAGAATACATCCTCTACCTAAGCCGTGATGTTATGTTATATTTCTTCTAAGTTTGTGTACTTGTTTCCAAATGCATAAGCAGGAAAAATGTCATACAGTTCAGAAAAACTAAGAAATATCTAAAATTCCCCCTTATGTTAATTACAATCACGTACACATAAGTGATTGTACGTAACATCCGCATTATGCTGACGCTGCGCTCGACTGTACGCCTTTCTTTCAATTTACATAAATTCGCCAAATCTTTGCCCTTAAACACATTTACAACCCACCAAAAACATACTTTATATCCATAGATACACAGCTCAATTTCCAATGACTGTGATACTCACTCAAACACATTTACCTTCAACCTAAAACATACTTTATTTCCACACCTACAAAGTTCAATTTCCAATGACTGTGATACTCGCTCTAAATATTCACAGCAAACCTTATTCTTATGGTGATAAAGCACACATTTGTGTAACAATCTATATGTTTGTGTGAACCGAAGCGAATGTGTACGTGATGAAAACAATGAGTTTTGTGTTCTATGTTAATAAAGGTATGGTGTTTATTTAAATGACAAAGAGTCGAGAATTTCGGGATTAAGACTACGTAATGGCTATTTCGATGCGGTGTGGAATATAAAGCTTACTGTACAAGAGGTTATCAGCGATAAATATTATCAAAAAGACCAAAACTCTTTTGAGGTTCTGGACAAGTGACATAAAAAAAAGAACATATGGTCAATCCCTTACATTTTGGCATTTCGATAGTCGCCATTTCTGGTAGAATGACACTGTCTAGTGCCTCTGGGATCAACCACGTGAGAGATCTTGTGATTCAATAATCAGCCGCACGGTTCGATGTTCAAGGTTGAGCAACACTTGCCGAGGTCGGTCCATGGATGGGTAACCATTCATTACATCACTACCGTCCGATTTGTGCCTCGGAAACCACGTTTAAGCCGTTGGCCCCGGCTGTTATATTTGATTTTTGAGCTAGACCACCAACAGTTCTCAATTATCATTTCGTCAATGGTGTTCTGACGTGTCCGCTCTGTGCTCGGAGTTTTTCGGCCAATTTTGGATATGCTAGTCGCATAACGCACATAGAAAGAAAGAAAGACAGGAAAAATATTTATTTGTGACCCGCACAGGAGACACGAGAAATAAGCATAAAATTAAACAATAATAAATAAAAAAACTGCCCAAGTGCGAGTCGGACTCGCGCACGAAGGGTTCCATCCCATTATTGCAAAAAAACGGCAAAAAACGTTTGTTATATGGCAGCCCCACTTAAATATTAATTTTATTCTGTTTTTAGTATTTGTTGTTATAGCGGCACCAGAAATACATCATCTGTGAAAATTTCAACTGTCTAGCTATCACGGTTCATGAGATACAGCCTGGTGATAGACAGACAGACGGACCGCGGAGACTTAGTAATAGGGTCCCGTTTTTACCCTTTGGGTACGGAACCCTAAAAATAAAAACCCCGTGCGAGACCATAAAGGCTCCT
The DNA here is from genome assembly GCA_964057195.1 of Orthosia cruda. NCBI lineage: Eukaryota > Metazoa > Arthropoda > Insecta > Lepidoptera > Noctuidae > Orthosia > Orthosia cruda. The sequence goes on from OZ059851.1 coordinate 21,201,097, forward strand.
ATCTCAGCATGTGAAAGTAGCGCTTCTGGGTTCGCAACCGCAATGAGGACAGGAATGCGGCCGCTGTGGATGAAATCGGCGAGATGGCATCATCATTAGATCTTCGACAGCCGTGACGGTAGTCAGCAGCCAGAATCTGCCACCAGTCTTCCCAGGGATATCGTGATACCCAGTTATTGGGTTTTGGAGATCAGATATGAAGGAAAACAGTGAAGGAAAACATCGTGAGGAAACCGGCATGTCTTAGAACCAAAAAAATCGAAGACATGCGATATCCACCAATCCGCACTGGGACCGCTTGGTGAATTATGGCCCGTTCCCTCTCACAGAGAGGAGGCCTGCACGCATAACGAACCAAATGGGATCTGCAAATGCATCCGGCTAGACTGGAAGCCGTCGCCAACATGGTTATATGTTTGATTCGCCATCAGTGAGGTCCCTTGCAGTGTTCGCAATAAGCCGGTAACATATATGTTTACCAATTCGCTTCTACTCTATCTTAGTGTGGCTAAACCCTAAGTAGTAAGTATTTAACTTTTTACCCGACCGAGTCAGGCTGTGTAGGTAGGGCCTAAGGCGGATAATTAGGGGTTAAGAACAAAAGCTGTAGGAGTTGTAAGTTTATTACAGAATTGTGTACGTAATTATTATAATTTCAAATTATTAGGTAAGCGGTTGAAATGACAGATACGGCTTCCGAAATTTTGCATATACGCGTTCGAAATTGCACACGACCGCCCCGAACTAGCCGAGTGGCGAGTTAGCTTCGATAAAGTATGACCAAATTGTGGAGTAAAAAAATCGCGTGGTCCGCCCTGTAATCTGCTATTTTTTTTTCGACACCCCTATCATAGCCATTTCCTCTTCAGGGTTAAACTTTAAATCAAGATTTCTTAAATCAAAAAGACTGTTGATCGAAAAATGTCGAGTAGAGGATATTTATGTCACCTTATGACTTACAACGTGATTGATTGAAGAAAGTTGAGTGGATGTAATAATTTTAAAATCTTACTTCTTACTAATATTATAAATGCGAAAGTTTGGATGGATGGATGTATGTGGGTTAACGGATCTGGATGAAATTTGGCATAGAGATAGATTATAATCTGGAATAGCACATAGGCTACTTTTCATCCCGGTAGAATGTTGCCTCGGGATAAGAGACCACTTTTCACGCGGGCGATGCCGTTGGCAGAAGCTAGTATGGTAATATAACTCAATGTGCCAATTAACGGTGTTTGGTGATGCAAGTTTTCAACCTCTTTCAACTCTGCTTACCCCACAGAATACCGCAAATATAACGGCTCTATAAAACATAGCTACAATGGCCGTCGACTGCAAACTGTAGATTTATTTTAACTGCACACTCTGACTGTAAGCTGTCTGCTTTATAAAAGGACTATGAACTACAAAGACTTGCAACTTCGATGTTAAAATCTGTGACTTGGCTTGGTTTGACTCCCATAGCCAATATTATAAACAATCCTTTAAAGAGGTATGCATTAAAGTCTGGCTAGGTCTGATTCAAGGTGGCCCAGGCAAAGGATACTAGAACTCGACAATGTATCGGTAATTGCATTCTCAAATGCCAATATCTATGGGACTGATAAAGTGATACTTTATTTTTTGGTAGTACAACATCAATCCAATACATTGTAATGACTTTTCGACAAACATTATAGCTGATAACAGGAGTGTCAGTATAGTCTAAATAAAATAAACTGATCCCATTCTAAACATAAATATAACTTTCGACCGCCTTAGGCCCAAATAGAGAGAGAAATACAATTCTGCCTATTTGGAACATGAATTTAATCAATCTTGAAGTATGCTCAAGATTTACAAATAACACGAGTTCCTCCAACAGCCATGGGTCAACCACATGGTCTGTTAACCCCTCGTCTGATTGGCTCTATTGTGTACACATTCCCCGGATGTGTGCCCCCTGACCTCCAGCCAATAGTGTCAATTATCTGTTATATGGAATTTACAAACGATTTCATTGTAAATATACTGTCTGACTGCCTCGTTAGTGTAGTGGTCGCAAGAGCTACTGTTAAGCATAAAGTCCTGGGTTCGATTTCCGGGTTGGGCTAAGTGTTATTGGGTTTTTAGAATTTCTCAGTAACAGCCCGGAGTCTGCTCCCTGTTGTTGGAAATAGGCTGGCCCTCTATTACATGGACTTAAACATTGCTGAGAGCAGTGGGTGGCCCATTGGTAACGGCTCCGACTTACGTGCCGTAGGTCATGGGATTGAATCCAGGCAGGCGCTTTACTTTGTGTAAATTATTTCGTCACCTCTGCTCTAAACACGGTGAAGGAAACCGGCATATCCTAGACCCAAAAAGTCGAAGACATGTGACATCCACCAGCACTGGGCCCGCGTGGTAAATTAAGGCCCATTCCCTCTCTCACACAGAAGAAGCCTGTGTCCCAGCTCTGGGAACATTACTGGCGAAATGTAGGTGTACGATAAGGAGTTGTACCTCTGTTTAACCCTTCGGGGAATTTATATATATATGCATGATGATATGGTAATCAAAATTATTTCACAAGTTTGCCATAGATATGCGTGCTGAATCATAAAACTATTGCCGCATTGATCAGCTGACTATTATTTACTTTACTGAACAGCTGACAATTTTGTTATTTCAACCTTAACTCATTATCTACTTAAACATTTATAGCTGCCACTCAAAACATCTTGCTCTGTCCGGCAATATTGTGGATAATTTAGTATCCGTGTCCCGCTAACAATATGTTATGTGACACAATGCATGGTCAATTGTCCCGTGTGCAGATGTGTGCCTCATGATTGGACGGCTGCGCAAGAGTGGACGGCGTTAAGTGGAGTTATTAGGGTTGGCAAATACGTGTGCATTGTTCGATGAGTGACCTATGTCCAGGTGGCAGGAAAAATGAAGTATTTGTTACCGGAATCGGGTTCCGAACCTATTAGCGATGTGTTTGAGCTTTAGGGTTGCGAATTCGTCAAGTTCAATCTGTTATCGCGCTAATCTATTGTGATGTCCAGGTGTTAAGAACAATAAGTTATTGTTGCCCAAATTGGTGTTTGCAACTATTAATTACCAAATTACAATTGTAAGTTTTATTTTATTATCTGTGGTATTGCCGCAAGATAAAATACTTGGTAGAGGTCATAAGGCGATGAAATTGTTTTAGTCTCCTTACTTTTGCTTATGCAATTTATTTAAATAAAAACAAAAATTCAACAAAAATACTATTAAACTAAAAATGCTGTTTGTTTTACTTGACCAAAGATTATCTCGTCCATTTTGTTGCCAGCCTTTTCTTTTCTGTCCCACTTATGGGCAAAGGCCTACCTATTCAATCCTTCCACATTGTAGCATTAAAAAAGCTGGTATTTTCACATACATAATTATTAAAGCAATCCTTACCAAAACTCATTGTTAAACAGCATGTTTATCCGATGAGTAGTAAGCCCTACTGCGGGGGTGGTGTGCACGCGGGGTGGGGCGGGGTAGACGCAAGCGCACCTGGCACGCACGTGGGTACCGCACATGCGTACTGCACGGTATAGTGCAGAAGGCTCACTTGCAATATGTGCAGTAGCGTTGAGAGGTTGTTTGTTTATGTAGTTTATGGTCGGGGATTTTATGGTTCATAAGGAAACCAGAAAGAAAGGGAGCTTTATTTTCAGTATCTATGATAAAGTAACATAAATATGCCCCTATGTTTTACTTTTTGATGATACATTATCTTTAGAAGCACTGGAACCCTCAAAAATGCTCAAAATTGCCCTGTCGACAGAGGCCTGTTGTAAAATTGACAACTATAAATGAAAAAAGAAATCATAGGGACATAGTATGTATCTTTCTGTTTCAGTTTATGGAATATCTTGTAATTAAACCAATATTGGAGGTGGAAATAAGCGAGAGCCAAACCTCGAATTATGACTTTTTATTAGGGCAATTCAGTCGGAGCTCTCTGCCCACATTTCCTCTTAAAGCTCCCCAGATTCTAGCCACCTGGAAACACAGACTCCGACTCCGAGGGACCTGCCTTTAAAGCCTAAGCTAATCTCAGCAAGTTGTCCTTACTTCCACCGATTTGACTTCCTCTCAATACTCACTCTGTTTACCTATTGTCCTTCTGTTCTTATATTCCCTACTAGCACGTGTTCGGTGTCAGTCAATGGAAGCTGTCTGTATGTTCAAGCAGAAGGAATGCTATTGTTAGCGGGATGATTGTAATGTATGTTGAGATGAATCGGGATGCTGGCTGTCTTGTATAAATAGGGCGTTTGTTTTGATTTGTTCTGGTATTATGGTGTACCTATTATTAAAATAGACCCCATTAAACAGTTTTTGTTATAATTGCCCATTATAACAAAAACTGTTTAATGGGGTTAGATTTTTGATAGCTTGAAAAAGATGATGTGGCCAGCAAGGAATTGTATAGTAAGATCTTGCTTGACAGAGAAGAAGGGAAAGGGATATGTTGGTCTTGCTTCACACTAAATCACGTCTGGAAGGTGTGTGAATGATTTTAAGATGATGTGGTTAGGACGGAACTAAATGTGATGGCTGATATCGAAGAATATTACACTGAGCATTTTTCAGTATTTCTTTAACTGAGTAATTTTTATCGAGTAAATATGAATCAAATGGAAGCTAAGCCGCGAACAAACGCCACTCAAACTCAAATAGAGATTACAACAAGAGGATCAACCGATCACAAACCCAGACCTTGGAGTGCGACTAATTAATACCCGATACAAATACCAAACCTAGATTCTCCGGTCCAAAAATGCCCTAATTAAACAACAAATCTGTTATATTGCATTCGCTCACCAAGCCAAATTACCACAATAACTCCATTTAACCTCGGTACCCTTCCTCCATCTGTTTCCTCCACATCACCTTGTCGACATATCCGTGCATTAGTCCGCGGACACACTGGCGGGTGTCGGGTGTTCACGTCGGTCAGTGATGGATGCGGGCGCACGTGTGCGCTAAGCACAAGAAGAGATAGGTGTAGAAGGCACATTACTGGGGCTTGCTTGGCTAAATTGTTGATGGGGTGGCTAATGCAACGGAAAGCACGTTAATCAGTTGGTCCCGATCTTAAAGGACAATTTTAGACAAGTCAGAAGTGCGAGAGTTTTATATTCGGTCTTACCAGTGTTACCCAATAAATAACTGGATTGTGGCGCTTAAATTAGAAAACAGATTTTTGACCTTCTATCTACTCTTATGGAATCACTGGTCCCCAAGTCACAGGCTACAAAGCTAGATTGGGAGCCAGGCGATAATACCTTATGCACATTATATTACTGTACCCGTAACCTTTGTTAAGAAATTATAGGATAAAAGAAAAAACATTATTATTATTAAATATGCAGTCACTCTGTGTTACATAAAGGCATTCAGCTGCATCTAGTTTGTCTGGAAGCCGACTCTAACATAGTTAAGAATGAAAACTGTTGCACGCACACATAGACGCGTACGTACGTCTGTCTCAAACACAAATGTACATGAAGCTTGTCTTTGTGTTCATGCGGTTTTGATAGAATCGATGTAAGGAGCCGACCTTCTGTACCCGTCTGTTTAGTGGCAATGGTGTAGCCGCGTCTTTATTGGAAGCTAATAATTGTGGTTATGGTTATTTCTGTCTTCAAGTCTTTTGTTTTTGAAGTTGTCTGTCTTTGTAGAATTTTCAGGAATTTGAATTATGTTACGTGCTGTTTACTGGGAATTAGTTTCTTTTGATTTTGTGGTGTTTTGTATTATTTGAGTTATTCACATCAAAGTAAAGACGAAATCTTCGTGAGTAAAGTAAGAATCCTTAAACTGTTGCTATTAATTACCTAATATATTAATACCTATTTTTAAAGAACCGAGTATGTTTTGATCAAACATTTTAAATAAAATTGTTTAAATTCTTTAATATTACACAACGTTCAATAGAATACATTCGAAACCTGAAAAGGAGTCCATTTTACCTGCTCATGACTATGAAGAACTTCCCTGATATTGCAGAAAAAACTAAAGCTGTTCATTTTATCGAGTTATGAAAACATAAATGTAGTAATGTATGTCCATACATCTAGGATATTTTCACGATTTCTGGCTTGATCCTATAAAAAAGAGTGGTTTAAAGGTTCCTTTAAAACACACCACCACACAAACAGGCAATAAAACAATCTCTATTAAAATGTAAGGATCCTTTCTTTACCTCCTTAATCCATATACAAACAGAGTCGCCTAACATAGTATGCACCGTCTACTCTTACAATTCTTAGCACTACGACCTCGCATCATCGATTTTGGCACACTCTGTAGTTTTCAGTCCTACGAGTGCTCGTGCGATTGTGTGTAGTCAGCATAAAATATAAGTGTCTAGGGTGGGTCATTTTTAAGTTATATACAGCTGAGGAAATGTAGTGTTTAGCAAGTTGATCAATAACGTGAATTTGCTGTTTTTAATCCCCGACGGAAAAAGAGGGGTGTTATAAGTTTGACGTGTTTGTGTATCTTTCTGTGGCATCATAGCTCCTAAATGGAAAAAAAAATCAGGGTGTTCTTAGCTATGTTTTATAACAATCGGTTCAGCCGTTCAAAAGTTATGGGCGTTTTACTGTTTGAATCGGGGTGTTTTCGCAAGATATCGTGTCATAAATACGTGTTCAATAGATTGTTGATCGAAGGGTGTCTAATACTAGATAAATTATGTAGTTTAAAAAATGTCGCGATTTCTAGAAATTTTTAATTTTTCTTGTTATGTGTATTGCGTCCATATTTTATATTGACTCGTGCGATTAAGTGCTTTGGGGGTATGTGGAACAGGATGTAAAGTCCCACAAACCTCCATAGAAAAGGGAGGATCCACCGACCAGACGGGTGTTGTGTCTGGTCCGGGCAACTGCCCGACGGTTGATGTCGGACTGTTGTATATGTTCAAATCGCGCCGAAAACTTGCGCGATGCAGGATTTGTGTGACGTCATGTCATTAGTTACTAAGTGGCGGCGTTGGTGCCGCTACAGTGCGGTAGTGGGACGCGTCGTTTCAGCATAATTATACGAGCTCTAGAACCATGATAAAACATTTACTTTTCTATGTGTCCATGTACGTGCTAGCACCATTTGTGTTCTCAATCACTCAGTAATAAAATGCATTCATTAATTATCTGACGATCATTTTGACAATGCTTTTGTTTTGCAGAAGTAAAACAATTTTCGTTTTAAACGTTACTTCTGTCGTGCCGTGGCCCGTACCATGTTTCATTTGTGTCTGTGCACCAAACTCTTCGGCTGTCAGTACTTCAACCCGTTTGATATATCGTGTTGTGAGAGTCCGTGCTATCGGGATTACGGAAGGAAGCCGACACTTTTGGCAACTAGCACCGTTTGGCTTGACTAGACCTGCAAAGACCTTGTTATTTTTTTATGATATCCTTTAAAAATGGGAACTGCCTATGAGTGATTTAATTTTAGTTTCAATATCTGGACACGTGTAAAAATCTTGACGTGTCCAGCCGGGCGAGCACGGCCTGTGTGTTAAGCTTGAATTACGCATTTTATCACGGCTTCTGCTCCCAAACTGTGTGACTCAAGCCTGTCACAGTAGGCCGTTCTCGCCCGGCAGATGACGCAATAATAAGTGATACTAACTCTGAATTTTACCAACTGGACACAACTGTGTCCTGTCTTTGGTGTCGCGTTGGTAAATAACCCATACATTTGCCTAGACATTTCTGTTTTCGTTCAATATCTTATTTTAATCTAGAAGGGTTTCTTTTATTACGTAAAGTAGTTATAATTTTTATAATAAAAGATAACCTTACCTTATCTTTTATTACGTAAAGTATCCATGGAATAAAACGTCTTTTTCCAAAGAAAAAAACGTTTCTATGGTATATATACACCACGGGTAAAAGCTAGCGTATTGTTATAACCGTATGCCAACAACGAGGCTTGTCGGGGATTATTAGACAGGACACCAGGGCTTAGCGGCGCGCTGTGCCGGGTGTCGTTAGGAAGTGTGCGTGTTTGTTAATACTACACAACAGTCAGGGAAAGAGATATTGCATACCTGGTTGTAACCAAGCTTACGGGCCTTCCACCGCTTTAGTGCCGTTAAAAAACCCGACTGCTTAAGAAGCGAACTAAAAAGACGTAAACAAGAAGTAGGGTTTTTGTTTTTTTTTATTATTTTAAGTATGGATCTTATGTTTACAAACCCTATATCATTCTAATTCTACCCGACTTCGACTGTCCAAACACCCTGTACTTAAAATCCCGAATCCTATTTAATCCGAGTCCGATTCGGTCCGTAAATCACGAAGATCACACCGATGCACGGTGACATCACGCGAGCTTGATCAGTGATCACTAATGCCCCAAACAGGGTGAGGATCGGGTGCTGAGGCGGGAGCGACGTATCAAGCCTAATGACGCCGCCGCCCCGTTGTGTCCATACTGGTGTGAATATGGCATAACGTGACGAAGCGATCGTCTAGGTTTTGTTTTTGCCTGTGGAAACACGCCTACACTTGAATTTCACAATTATATAAAAGAGTCTTCCTCGTTTATCGTTATTTCTATTAGTAAAATCCGTTTCAAAGACTTTTGTTTGAAAGACTATGTTCTGAAATTGGTCCCATTTTAATTTGATGAAGATCTGATGAAGAACTTCGGATATATACAACAGAACTCTTCAATAAATAACGGCAAATCATGATGTGCAGTCGGAGGATACATCTGGTTTTGGTCAGCCGGCTCGCGAATATGTATCCTCCGACTGCACAGCATGATTTTCTTCTTGTTTACGTCTTTTTAGTTCGCTTTTTAAGCAGTCGGGTTTTTTGGTTTTTTTTTAATCCGTCGTCATCAACTCAAGTAACAACTTGCTATGTATTTTAATTTGATTTGTTGTTTTGACTGTTTGCATCTATCAAAAATGTCCTAAAATATGGGTTGCAATGGAATTTGAACTTTGTCTTGTGTGATATAAGGTTTGGTGTCACAAAATTTGATTACTATCTCAAATTTTGAATTCTATTCCGCGCCCGCTCCCGCCCTAGTCACCGCGCGTTCACTCTGGACAAGGCCTTATGTGTTATCTGTGATGTATCCGATTGGAGCCTCAGGGAAATTAGAGATTAGGAGCTGTCCTAGGCTTTACAGACAAGTGATTGGTTTAGTAATCCTAGTTACAGGCGAAAAGGATTGATTATAGAAGGCTGTCGTCAAAATGGTACTTACATATATACATAAACTCTCGCCTTATTCTCCATAACGGTAGGCAGAAACTACAGAACGCCACTTGCTACGATGCTTAAATACTCTTTTTGCTTTATTTGCGTTCATACATCTAGTCATACACGCACGCATAATTGACGCCTTTCACGCAGCCGAACTCGCTGGCAGAAGCTAGTCTCATAAATAAGACGATCTACAGACATACTTACCTAACTTATGTATGTATCTCATCTCATTAGCTTAGGAGCTAGTAATCTCTTAGAATGTACTTACTTAAGCAAAACTAATTACGTAACCAAAGTTCTAAGTTAAGTCAGACTATACTTAACGCTAAGTAAGTTCTCTTATCTGGCTGTATCTTAGCGCTGCTTGCGTAAGAAAACTTGGAATGCTCTCAGAATTTGTATATAAGCTCCTGGTTGTTTCTGATGCCCCGGTTCTCTGAAATGAATATGCAATGATTTGGGTTAACATGTAGGCAAATGTTGAGGAGACAGGCAGCGGTTCTGGTCCAGTGCCTCATCCTAGTGCTGGCTTCCAGTGTCACTGTATTCCAGTTCCAGTGCAAGATTGAACTACCCGAACAATGAAATTCCCACCACAATATTGCGCCCAAAATCCGCCATTTTTCTATTTTCCAATTTTATTGTACCCTGTGACACTCGCAAGGTTAAGACGAATCGATTGACGTAAGAATCAAGGTCTCTAGAACGCCATATAGGAACAATCATCCATACATATAAAAACATTACCCTCCTTCGGCAGTAGGGTAAAAACAACACAGAAAAGCAAAACAATTGATCGGAACGCAAACAATGTCTTCCGTCAAAAAGTACCAGGCGCCTATGAACTGACAGAGTTGCAAATAGTAGAAAGCCGCAGCGGTCGCGTGGGCGGGCCGGTGTGAAAGGGACACTGCGCAACGCTGGGCGAGTATGCACTCCTAGTGACGACGGCGATGTACTAATATATCAATCGTCTGGTATGCGCTTGTTCGACGCCATTTTAGACGTCCACCGCCAAATAGATATATTTACCCGACTACGGCTCGCAAAAAGAAGGATGGTGAATTTAGCAGACTAAATATGTTTATTGGTATACTTAAGTACTCGTATGTTCCACTAGTAGTATTGAATTGTACTATAGGTGTATCTCAGGCTAACCCTTCGTGATAGCCGTGCTGTTATGTTATGTTCCACCATAACACCTAAGGTAGCAAAGCTTGACTAATGAGATATCAATCGATTTGTTATTATGGTCCGGGTGACATAGGCTACATTTTATATGTATGAACAAAATGAATATGACGGATAATATAATATTATAACCAAAACGGTGGCAGTCGTTGAGTTTCTTTATGCTATTTGAAGCTTATTAGATGTAAACATCACTTCATTAGTTTTAGGTTATTTTGAAAGAAAGATAACTTTCTCATAATTCGTCCATTATTTTGGGATGGGATTCCTGGATTAGATGCCCAGTTTTCCCAAACCCACCACACTTTTCCCAATCATTGCTACTTCTAAAAGCCGGAATCAATAATGGCGACCAGTAGATAAGCACCGAGTCAGTGAAGCTCGACGTTTCCCGGCGAAATGTATCAGCAAAAATCAGCGGAGTAAGAAAAACAAAAATGTTCGAGCATTTAATTGGACCAGGCTTACAGAAACCAGAAGAAGTAACTTTGTAATTGTCAGCATGGTGGTCAAGAGATACTCGTTCCCCCATGACTTATGGCACGTTAGATATGGCTTATCTAAATTGAGTTCGTGGTTCGGTTACCTACCGAGTTATGGGGGGCAATCTTATATGATTTACACTCTTTTTGGGAGTAACTTAAGGCATGACCAAACTATGTTGAAAACAAACAATATCACGCCTATATAATTTTCAGAAAAACTAGGTATTTGTTGAGGAACGTTTATAACTCATGGAACGATTGTATATACTTTTCATCACACTTGCACGTAAAAAAGTATCTAAACATACAGATTAACTTGGCCCTAATGCCCCATATAAAACCCTTTATTTTTGTCATGAAACCCTAGGGCGGTAAGTAATATTTTTTTTAAATTTATGGCACAGCACACATGTCATGCAAGTTCAAGCGAGGAGTTTACACGCAATTGCATTAAAATGTTATCTAAACAGGAATTTCTTTGCAATCTCGCTACATGTTACTTAAATACTCAACTAATGTTCTTAATAATCGATTTTAATAGTTATAGTATGAAAACGTCGAAATTATTTAATTCTTTTTACACTCCGTCATGGCTGTATACCTACGTAAGTATTTGCCCTTAAAGTTTCTGAACGAAACACTGTATAATCTGTGGTGTGGGCAAAAATTCGCCAAACGCTTAAAAAAAAGTTCACGTATTTCGTAATAACAGCTGTGCTGACTTGTGTATTAAAGCTATAATTCATAATTATTACTCGCAAATGTGATGAAAAACATTGTATGTATCACGGGGGGTACGGGAATTACGAACCTCGACTCAGAAAGCCCACAGTCTTCGACTTCGGGCTTCTACTAGAGCCTCGATGGTAATTCCTTACTTACCGCCCTTAATACACAATGTACTATTATTGTACAACAAATTAGTTACACAATTATTTTACAACAGTTAGTGTTATTGGCAAGCCTTTTGCCGATAACTGGCTCAAATCCAGACTCTGCTACTGGGGATTCCTTCTGTAAAACCTAAGTACCCTTTGCTCGTCCTGAGAATCCAACTTAGGACCTTAAACTCTGCAGTCGCAATTACGTAAGCGATGAGCGTATTAACTGCCTCGTTTTTCCAGAGGCTCCATACCAGACATGTGTCATACGAGAGAACACCAAGATAAAAGTCCGCACGAGATAGTCCCTTACATTTTGGCATTACGATTGTCTTCATCATCGATGATAGAATTCTGTGTTATTTATCTAGAAACTCATTTAACAAACTACGTCTTTGTTTTTTCTTTTCTGTCTCGACTCATCCCTTAGTCATGTCTTTCCATCTGCGACTAATATCTCAAATTCCCCCAGCCACATTAAACACAGGACAGGACAGATTACGTCAACAAAATAAATTCGCTCACAAAAGCTAGACAACCATCTGTCTGCTACAGTCGTCTTCAGTGGGAGACATTTGCATTTAATTGGCTATTGCGCTGAAAGGCACGAGTCTGCTCGAAGACAGCTTTCGACAAAATGTAGCTAGGAGATACTACAATGCTTCTTGATGTTAAAATACGGACTGTGAGACCCTGTAGAGAAAAATATAACTTGCTTTACCTGTAAAGCAAGTTATATTTTTCTCCCAAAACGGTGAAATCTTTTGGAACTGTAATTTTTTATGAAAGTATTAAATATAAACGTTGCAACAAAAATCACCTCAAGCCAGGTGCCTCTTCAAAAGTTTATTAGTTCTTTGTTATAAAGTTACGTGACTTCACACGAAGTCGACAGCTCAGCGCGTTACATATTCATATAAGTTTAGAAGCTTTAACTGTACCTACTTGAAAGATAGTGGTGCAGATTCAAAGACACACAGACCAAACTGTTGTAGCTTAGCAGGTAATACCTGGGGGTCTTTAAGTCAAAGAGTGAATACGTTACTTCTAGGCAAGCGTGCTTCACCGTCGTCCACATCATCGCTTGCCATCAGGTGACATAGTGGCCAAACAAAAGTAGATGGCATCAATCAAAAAGCGAAACTGTTATGCTAACCTGTACTAACATGTTGAATAGCAAGAGATGTCGACGTTTTAGAAACTACTACTCTAGACCTAACTATAGCTTCCAAACTATGTGATATGTTTTTAGGCGGTGTGTTCCATGTGTGGTCTAAACTTGTGAATGTAAAAGTTGTAACTCCATTAAAAAAGCTCTTACAAAATCACTATGACAACATGACTGTGACAGAACTAAGTTACTTAAAGAATTCTGAAGTTCTTGTCATTCTAGACTTCAAAGACAAAGTATTTGTGTTTAAAACAAGCCTCTTTTGTGGAATCTCAAAGTTAGATCGAATAACTTGAATTTCATTGAGTTATAATTAAACTGTCAAATTCAATACTACGTTTGTAATTTCTTAACAATTGCCTTTGTATTAGTACTGCTTTCTTAGAACATACAATCGTGCATATTGTTTACTAGCTACCGCCCGCGCCTCCGCCCGAGTCTTATAAGTACCTACTTCTATAGCATAATTATGTTTTTCTGATGTATAATCTATATTACTGTGAAGTTCCATCAAACTCCGTCCAGTAGTTTTTGCACGAATGAACAACAAACAGCCATCCACCTATCCTTACCCTCAAACGTCCACATTTATTATATTAGTACTAAGTTAACAAAACATTACGCCTGTACTCTCCCGGGGAATTACAGAGATTTTTGAAGCATGTTGAATTGAAAGTCTTATGTTAAGTTAAGTCATGTAAGGGAAGACAATTTTATTCACATTAATTTAGCACAAATCCCTGATTTTTTTTTGTTGGATTAAGTTAAATAGGAGAATTACACAGATCTTACTGGCGTACGTGTATGATTTAATATGTAAATATAAACGTGAAAGAAGCAAAAAGAAGTATACAGTAAGGATCGTAGCATTTAGCGTTCTGTAATTGTAGCGTACCTATCCTATCCGCACGGGAAGGTTTATAGAGATTGGTTTCTACTTTCATTCGATATGAATTCATATTAATAACTAAAGTAAAGAACTCTTGAAATCGTAAAGTTCAGTATCTGAAACCACAACGCCATCATACATAAAAACAAACCCTCCCCGATTAACCAAACACGACATTCAAAGACCCGTCAGATTAAAAGCTATTCGGCGTGCAAATAAAACGGGCAGGTCGTTATCAGGCGCGTCTATTCAGCATTGCATAATGTCGGGACGTGCGCCCGCCACCGCGGACGAGGCGCGACTGACTGGCGCGCGGCCAACATGCTCTGTAGAAGCGTAGACCATAGACACGGATGTCATTTAGTCTATAATGCTTGACAATGTGTTTTTTTTTAGAAAAAAAGACTTGTTGTTTATTTCATCAGATATTCTAATTGCCTTAATTAATTTTGATATGTGTGCTATCGTTTGTACTCGTATTCTTTTTAGGGTTCCGTACCTCAAAAGATAAAAAAGGATCCCTTATAAGATCACTTTCTTGTCCGTCTGTCCGTGTGTCACCACCGATTTCTCAGGAACGGGTGGACCTAGCAAGTTCAAATTAATACCAGATACTGAAGTCTATAGTCCCTATTAGGTGTATAAAAACCAAGGTCCTGAGTCACCGCGATAAAAAGATATAAGCAAATTTAGTTTTTCGCGAAAAACTAAATTTGCTTATATCTTTTTATCGCAAGTTTTCGCTAAGATCTAGATTTGCCTATATCTTGAAAACTTAGCCACCAATAACCAATTTTATTATGTCGGTAAAATTCAAATTCTAAATCTTTATTTCGAGCGAAGACTCTTAAAGGATTAGTAACAATTTGCATTAAAACTAAGTATTAGTAAACAACACGATACGTCGAAATATGTAACTGAAAGCCTTGAACTACGTATATACACGAACAGTCCACTCTGTCAGCAATCATTTTTAGAACCCTGTTAAGGATGTCCATAACTCGGCCCATCAGTGATGTTGCGCGCTTGCGCATAACATCCCTGATGCACTACAGCGCCAAGGCAAACCCATCAGTTTTCTGAACGCGTTATTATACTGGACACTAAGGACTCCATACGACGCCCGTGAATACATATCCCACAGGCTGCAAGTGCAGAAGGTGGTACAGAATGCTCTAAAGAGCGTCACCTTTATTTCTGCAGTACAATGTGTAAACCTGCGAGCTATCATATTCGCACGCTTGGTAAGAGCCCTTTCCCTTTCAATGTCAACATTGTCCTTTAAAGCTTATTATTGACACAGACACCGTCAATATGACAACCAAAATGTTGACTGCTAACTATGTAACTGCTGTATGTTTACTGCTGTTGGCTGCTGTTAAATGTTGTTTGCTGCTGTTGTTGCTGGCTTGTCGCAGCGGTGATTCACTGTTGTTTTGTAGTGTCAGTTTGCTAATATATGTATTACTAACGTAGTTGTAAGTTTTACTAACCATCTTTTGAGTCATGGTTACTCGAATAAAGAGAAATTCTATTCTATTCTAAGCGCCTCAATCAGGGCATTCATATACAAATTGAGGAGGGCAGAGGAGGTCAATTCCCCCTGTCTCACTCCACACTCCAATTGATAAGGCTCCGACAGCACACCCGCCCACCGAACTCTGTTGATCTGGCTTCCAAACCTATACTTATAAGCTCGATAGGCAAGCTTATAGGTTCAAGTTGCCTCTATAATATATCTTAGGAAACCAGATCAAAAGCCCTAAACCGATCGAGGTAGCATGCGAAAACAGATGTTCGTCTTTTTGTGTAGTACCTGACGGCCTGCTTGAGACACAGAACTGAACTCTCTGTAGAAGTAGAAAGTCCTGGCCGAAACGCGAACTGATTGTCGTGCAGCACAAGATATTCGTTTAGCTGTGTATCAAGCAGACCATCATGCACCTTAGCGACTATGGTTGCTAGAGAAATAGGTCTATAGTTTCCACTATCTGAAAGATTACCTGTTTTACTTTTAACAATGGAAACCACAATCGTCCTCATTATGTAAGTATGAATGACCAATACATCAATTGTACAGCAGTGCTAAAACCCTCGGTAAGTGAGGACCGGCGTATTGCAAACGCTCGAGCTACTGAGACTCTAGACGTAGATCTGATGACCCTGGCCACATATTTGGCACTGAAACGTGTGCCTACCTTGCCACAACGGGGCTCAGAATCCAGCATCTCACCAGAGCTCCCTAGCGATGACTTTAAAACAAACCGATTTCTAAAAAGGTTTGCAATATCCTTCACATCACCATCTGCCATTCACACTAACAGGCAGGCCTGGCCGAATGCTCAATTTAATAGCGCTCTTCCAGAAACCGCGAAAATCACGCTTTGAATGCTTTGAGCCAATTATATCCATCTTTATCTGTATAATGGGTAGGTAGGGAACCCTCGGCGCACGAGTTTGACTAGCACTTTTTCACACCGGTTTTTATTTTTATTTGACAAGTATTTTTTGACTTTTTAGCTCCTAACTCATTAAGTATTTAACATTCGTGTTTTTATTTTAATTACTTATTTTGTTTTTATTGTTGTTACAGGTACATTTTTCGACTCAGCAGTCTTCAAAGACGACCCATCTACAAGACACAAAGGTTTTTCTATAATTATTATGATTGTTTTGAGCCCAACTGCCCACTGAGTCGTGACGTAGTTCGGAGACAAAGGTGCTGCTCTTATTGTTCAGTTTCCGTTGTAACAATGCGTTGCGCCTCAGTGGGTTAGTGGCATAATGAGTTTAATTAGAACTTCGTTTTGTCCTGTGTTACAGCTGATTGAACGTTTTGCAATGGAGCTAATTTAGATTATGTAGTTTAATAAGACAGTTTAGTGATTAATGATTTTCCACTACTCGATAGATTTGCAATAATTTTGGCCTATTAGGTGGCCATGTTAATTACAGTATCAGTGGGTATACATCAAGTCCTTTAAAGGTCATGTGAGTCATATTTCAGTCAATTTAGCGGCTCACATCACATCACATTACATCAATAATTAGCTGCCAATAATAAGCCTGCCGCTCATTCTCTCAGCCTTCTAACATGAGAATACTGCTATTCCTCGCGCCGTCTCATCATTAACTCATCAATTCAGCCGAAGGACGTCCACTGCTGGACATAGGCCTCCCCCAGGCGTCGCCACATTGACCGATCCCGTGCGTCTCGCATCCAGCGCCTTTCCGCAACCTTAACCAGGTCACCGGCGCCGTCTCACCTTCATAATAATAAAGAAGTAGACCATACTTGCAAACCTCACATAATAATCAATAACGACCATAAATGTCAATCCACACATATCAGGGCCGTGCCCGGGACGTGACAGGGCCGGGCCATATCACTGAAACTTCGTCACTGGCCCGGGCACGGACCAGTGACGAAGAGAACGTCTGTGAACGAGTTCATATAAAATGTACCCAACGATATTTTTTTGAGCCCCTGACGGGGCACGGTCCGTCCACGTCCCAGGCACGGCCCGGATATGTGTGGATAGACCTTAAGACCTACTCCTCAGCCTCCTTACATGAGAAAACTCCCACTCCTTACTCCGTACCATGCGGTGACGGGCGACGGCGCTAGTCTGCCAACTTATCCCGCCGAAATGAATCTTCATTATAAATGGGGCTACAAGGATGTGGTAGACGGGACACTTTGCTGTTGCTTTTGGATAGCAATTTTTTTTTTGTTCTGTGAGATAAGCTGCACATGCTATGATGAAAAGTTAAGACTCTTGCTTATTAATGTTAAGTATGCATTATTTGGGACTGTACAATCATTTATTTTTAATTATTGATAGGCTGACTTTTGACCATTATCTCACCTGATGGTTAGCGATGATTTGTGGTCGACGACGACCACACATTGATAAATTTCAATGATTGGTTTGTTGGTTTTATCGATGTTGTCAATCCTCGATGTGATACCATGGGTGCCGGGGTCCTGTGATATTTTTCCTCGTAGAATCTCAAATTTATTCATTTTCGAATTGATTATGAACTTAAATTATCCGTAAATACAATTCAAAACTCTCAAATTGACGAAGCTAACATCAATCTAGAAAAAACCGTATGCATGTGTTATTCAATATTTAATGATACAACTTAAAAGTTATATTCCTGTTAGCCCTTACAACAATTTTGTAGCTCGTCAGTTGCCCTCCAGTGGCTGGTTTGCAACTCGCAAGTGAACAACTAGGTCGCTTTCGTGTAGATGGCAGTTTGATTGTCGTATACATGCTGGATTGACTTGTAGTAATACACTTGGTGGAATAAAACATGGAGTCACATTGTTACTTGAAAATCTTGTGAAGTTCAGTTCACAGTTTCACACTATTGTTATTATTCTTAGGTGAGGAGGAAGGTCATTATTGCATGCTAGCTTTTAACGAAAGTTCGCTCCTGTAGCCTGTGTCACAGGAACTCTGCAGTTGCCGGGATACAGCTCAACAGTGTATATATATATATAGGTAAAAGGTTTTTCGTAATGGGGCTTACCGCGTATGAATTCGCCGCTAGAGGCGCTGGTGTAGCGTGAGGTCCGATAATCCGATAAAATTTCTTACTTACTTGCTGGAGTCAAGCTTTCCGACACAACAACCTTCACAGAAAACTACTGTAAAATACTATTAGATTTCTTGAGCTGAACTGGACCAGAAAAACAAATAAGCATTTCTAAATCGACCCTACAATATTCACAAACTAGTCATTCCTTCTATGTCCTTCTAGAATATTGAAGTGTATCACCTCTTAAGGCCGTGCCCCTGGATTGCCACTGAAACTTCTCAGGAGTCGTCTCCTGAATACTGTATGTTTACGTCAAATGGTCCGACACACTGTAAATGAATCAGGTGTTCTTTTTTCATGTGCTCCTGGTAGATTTGGTCCAGTTCTGAAACAGAAGAAAGATTATTTAGTGGGTTCATGTCATTAATGTGTATTTTGTGTTACTGTAACTTCGAAAGAAGATGAGTTCCACATGCTAAAACCCCTGATTTCTGAATTAAGAATGTGAAGATGTCAGTCAAACCCTACTTTAGCCTGAAAACCTGTCAAACTTTGTTATTACAGTAAGTTTTGGCACGTTCTCAAATTCAAATTCTCAATTCAGAAACCGTTCCTCAGTCTTTTGAGCACTATCGAGGCAATACAAGTTTGATTAAGTATACATAATATTTGAAGTATCATTGAAGAGCCAATAAAATTTCTCAATTCTTGTTTTATCAAACCATTGTAAGACATAGCTCTTCATTCGCATGTTACTCGGTAATTCTGTTATGTCTATCTAGAATATTAAGGTTTATGACACCGTATGTATGTGATAAACTTCAATAATCAGTGTCACCGGATAGCCTCTAAAACTTCTCTGGGGCCGCGTCTCCTGAATTCTGTATGCTGACGTCAAATTGTCTGCCTGACACTGAATGAATCAGTGTTCTAGTTTCATGTGCCCCTGGTAGCTTTAGTCTAGTTCTGAAAGTGAAACAGAATAAACTAAATTTTACATAGCTTCATTGCCGCCGTATTCTACGGGAATAGTGCATTTTTCTGGAATAAAAATGACCTAGTCTACGAAACTTAGCAGTAGTGTGTTTTTTTAGGGTTCCATACCCAAAGAGCAAAAACGGGACCCTATTACTTAGACTGCACAATTCGTCTGTCTGTCTGTTCGTCTGTCACCAAGCTGTATCTCATGAACCGTGATAGCTAGACAGTTGAAATTTTCACAGATGATGTATTTCTGTTGCCGCTATAACAAGAAATACTAAAAGCAGAATAAAATAAATATTTAAGTGGGGCTCCCATACAACAAACGTGATTTATTTGCCGTTTTTTGCGCGAGTCCTACTCGCACTTGGCCGGTTTTTATCATTGGAACAGTTTTCTTATCGGGTTACTTCCAGAGATTTTTCTTCACGAACCATATACCTCTGGAACTTGGAATTAAGTATTCACTCACATTTCGCCAGTTATGTTTAAGTTCCATGTAAATAGTTGCCGTGCTTATTGCCGTCAACCAGACTTCGGGCTGCTACTGAATTCCAAATAGAAAAACCCAATAACCTTACATGACCTGGGAATCGAACCAGGACCTCATGCCCAGCAGTAGAGCTTTCGACCACTACACAAAAAAGGCAAGCATACTGCGTTGATTACAAATATTTCAGGATAAAGATAGACAGATACTGATGATAAATACGATAGGGTGCAATTTTTTTAACAAACAATTATTTATACAGAGTAGATAATAAATTAAAAAAAACCTTACAGAGATACATACATACATCTAAATATTCAGGAAAGAAAACAATGCAGCTTATACAAGAATATGATCACAGTGCCAAATACTGCTCCTTAACACAAGTCTCTTAAAAACTGGAAGTGATTGCACGCGTTTTATTGTCACAGACAATGCATTCCATAGACGAGTGGCCTGGACAGTAAAAGATTTGTCTAGGAATGAAGTGGCATGCATTGCATTTAAAGCTCACGTTTGTTAACAAAACTCTTTAGTTCACAACCCATGTTCCTCGTGCTCGTGGCTCAATAATAATAGACGCACGGGTCGGCCATAAAGGTTAAGCAGTGCTTGTCAAGGTCGTTTTGAGGCTGGGTGACCAACCGTTACATACAGAATCTCCTGCGTACCTTGGCAAACAAGTTAAGCTTTTGATCCCGGTTGCTATTTGTAGATCTTTGACGGTCGTAACGGAAAGTCAGAAGCCAGGATATTGACACCAGTTTTGCCAAGGGGTATTGTGGTACCCGGTTACTGGGTTGTGCTTGTGGTGGTGGGGTAGGAGCGACTGCGCTCCATGTAAAATAAAATATTATGTAAAATAAGCCGGTCTCAATACAGAACAGTTGGGAAAAGACAGACAGATTGAATGTCACTATTCAACTCGCGTGCCACGCCATGCATGGTCCTCAAATTTACAGGCGCGATAAAACGGTTGACGCGTCGAGTGAAGCAAACGACGCGTTATCATTTTATTGTGACGGTTACTGTGTGTTATGTAGGAGTATAACGTCGCGATTACGTTCTTGATATTTGTGGCTAAATCTTGAAAGTAAGCGCTCGTAAGCAAGGGTAATCATTACGCCTGAGGTCCCTGAAGGGTTGGGCAGAAGTTATACAGGGTAAAATTAGCTAGCGAACTCTGTACTCATTTTTTGTCTTCATTAGATATTGATACGCATCCGGAGTTTTGCTTAAACATAATCATATCAGCCTTTTACAGTCCACTGCAGGGCAAAGACCTCTTCTCAAACAGAAAAGGTTTGATTATTAAGGTTGTAGTCGACTTATATACGACACCGTTCCCACACAGCAAAATAAAGTTCATTGAAATGTGAGCTTCAGGGCGTCCTCTGTGGACATACATTACATTGACAACACAAATTAGCAGACAGCTTACCGCCATCGTACCAATCGATAGCTTGACCAATAGTAGAGGCGGTGTTGGAGTAAGGGGGGTGGGTATAAGTGAGCTACGGCCTTCCATTACCACGTTTGCTCAAGGCGGGTTGGCGATTTCAAACTTGACTACAAGTCCAAGTTTCCTCTCGATGTTTGCCTTCACCGTTGTCAGCGATTTGAACCCACGACCTCAAGTACGAGAGGCGAGATCTTAACTAGCGGGCTACCACGGCATACGTAAGATATCGATACCCATCACATGTAACGTGAATTTTGCTTATAATATAAAATAGCTGGGCGACCGGGTGAAAATAGAGAAAACAACGTTTTCTAAATATGAAACCTAGCTAGATCGATTTATCGCCCCCGAAACCCCCTGCATACTAAATTTCATGAAAATCATTGCAGCCCTTTCCGAGATTTAGATTATATATACATGGATACAAGAATAGCTCGTTTAAAGGTATTAGATAGTGTTGAGACATCACTAGATTTAATCGTACCTCGTATAGATTCACATTTCACCGTAATAGGCAATGAGCCTACTTCCATGAACCAGGCACTGATTCAAACTCCGGGTTATTACTTTTTTATGGTTAACCTAAATGCACAAGTTAAGCTTTGTTATGCGTCGTCGCTGTAGGTCATACCTGTCTGACAGTCTGTTTCAAACACTCGTTTCCTAAATCCCTTCCTCCACTCGACTCAAAATATACTCGGCCTCTGTCAATGAAATTTAAAGTTATACATAGATCTATTGAGTGTAATGTAGGTGCGGCGAGTAAGTTTCATTCTATAAGGTTTTAGGGATATGGTTTACCATCACCACTCGAAGTGACTTATAAATGTCTGGTAAAATTAAATACATTTTAGGGTTCCGTATCCGAAAGGTAAAAACGGGACAAACGTGTTTTTTTTGCTATAATTTACTATACGTACTGTGCTACTATACTATAAATACTGTGTGTATAATGGTGTAAATGGCCGGTTTTTAATTGTATTAACCGCTCGGAAAATACTATACGTTATTATTAACAGACAGGAGGACACTGCTACCCATAATTTGGAAAGAATCCCTTTATTTTGTCTCGCCAGCGAAATTCAATTTCCCAATAAATACCATTTTTATCACACCCGCCAAAATTATAAGGAAATATATGAGACAGTAATGAGTACCCTAATAGCCAGAGACGTGCACCAATTGACGGGATTCCTGTTCCTAACTCCGGCCGCGCCTTTATATCAGCCGTAAAAGCCAAAGTCCCTAATTCCGGTTATTGAGTTCGGATCATCTTTATGATGAGGCTATTTTTGCAGATTTTTTAATTCGGTTTGTGTCAAGTCTTTGAAAATTTGCTTTGCGTCATATCCCTGATCCATGTTCGCCCACACTAAATAAATGTTAATCGTTTGTACAGTTGCGTCGTTTACTCCTTCGTCAGTTTTTTTTTGCACTGCGTAGAATGCGTAGAAACCTTAATATCTCTTGAAGACAATGGACTTAATAGCATGGACTTTTCACAAACATGTATTTGTCATGAAACTAAAACCTTTTCATGGGGCTGGCTGGCTGGCTGGCTGGCTGGTTTTATTAAAATGTAAGGATCACATATTTATTTAGCAACTCCATGACATGAGTCACACCAATAATGAGTCGGCAAAACAAATTCCACGTGAATGGTGAAAACAAAAACAGGTTTGAAGGTGACGAACCTATTATTATGGGAACTGTACAAAACGCGACTCTTATTACATTCCTCTTGAAAGTATTTTCACTTAAACTTATTTATAGACTCGATCCAGTTCCATCGAATCGAATGATCAATCCGAAATTACTTCTAAATTCTTCCCTTGTTCTTGTCCATTAGAATTTATGCCGCCATTTTACCCAATTTCGCGTACTAACAATGAATTCTTAATGAACTGACCGCTTGAAACATTCACACGAAATGTTTTATGTATATGTTGACGATATGCTGTACTTAAGATTGCTTTTAAGTTGACTTTATGTCAGGGTTATCAACCGTACTCTTATTTAGAGTATTGTACTGTATTTTACACAGCTGTACTCCATAATTTACCAATTGAGTACGCTGAAATACCCCATTGATTTGAGGCTGACATTGAATTAATAAGTTCTTGTAATTTCTGTAACTTCTCAACAGCTGCCCGGAGTCTAGGTTTGATTTTCCCTATTACATACATGGAACTTACACATAACTGGCGAAAAGTGGCTGTACTACATCTAGTACAAAGGTTAGGTAACCTCTGCCTGACCCTTCGGGGAATATATGCGTGATATTATGTATCGCAACAAGTAAACCAATAAAGTGTACAATGTTATTCATTAAAAAATCTTTTTTTAAACAAGATTGTTCGTATTCTACTTAGCAAACTTTCATTTGATAGACATATCATGGCAGTGCACAACAAATAACTAGCCCGCCATCTTGGGCCGTCCGCCATATGGGATTTAGGATGTCGTCACTTAGCTAACCATGCATTGTCATCCAAAGTAAACATGTATACAAAATTTCATCTTAATCTCTATTGCTTCCAAAAAAATCAGCAACCCTACTTCAAGGGTCAACGGTACACGTTTTGCGACCGTATGAATATGTTATCAAATGTATCAAGAAGGTAATAACTTGTTATTTGGGACTGAGGTGATTTATAAGACCTTACTAACTTGAATAAAGTGCTGCGTGGTATTTGGCAGTAGGTAAGAGTGATGGCAAGTGGATTTCAATCGCAGTAATATGTAGATTTTGTAATGAATCGAAAAATGTGAACCCTGCTACCTTTTTTACAGAGTTCAAAAAAAGGAGCTAATCAATTCGACACGTACGTATGTAATGTTGTTAGAATTGCACAATATTTACATATGCTACTCTATATGGGCTTCGAAACATGCGTGCCAAATTTTATAAGTTTATGTATATTTGTTTGTAAGTTTGTATGTTTGTTTGACCACGTATTTCTCCGAAACGAATTAAGTAATTATCGGATCGTGATCATTCTCATTTTATTGGATTAAGTATCTCTCCACTTGGGAACAGTGCAAGTTTCTAAATTGTCATGGTCACTAACATTAACATAAGTCTTCACTTTATCCGTGATCATGGTGCTTGCAACAGCGCCGAAATATCGGAAACTCGCTACAAACAGTAAACATGGTAAATAAATAGTAAGTTACTCGTAGATTTGTACTATTAGGAGACTTGTATAAGTAATGCAGGGGAATCTTAATAAAATCCTGTAATGTTTACTATAAGATTTGTCAGTAAGTCTTTCATATAAAATATCTTGCAAATACAAGAATAGCAGAATGTATATTGAAGTCTCTCGCTACACAATGCAATCTCGCATTTCATACTGTTTGAATAATAACCTAAGGTTTAGTCCGCGTAGTCGTACCACGAGTAAGAGTATATTGAAGCTACATTGTGAGTCGCGGTCCACACATACCTCGGTTTACTTTGAATGAATAACAGAAAATATTAGCTGACTACCAAATACACACAGACAAAAATTTTCCTTGTTATTAAGCTGGCAAAATGCGAAGAGGTTACTTACAACCAGTGTAAAATAACCGGTCAAGTGCGAATCAAACTTACGCACCAGGAGCTCCGTATCAACAGCTACATTCACCAAAATAAATAGGTAACATTACTGAAGTTTATAAACAATGAAAGCACTGAACATTGCTCTAACGAAAAGATGAACTGGATCGAAGGACAATATTAACTTTGGCGTTGGAGTAATGTTATAATACCCATACATCGAGATTACCATCTGCATGTATGTCACAATTTACGGTTTTTGGATTTTTCCTTTACTGTCTTGTGCAATAAGCCATTGCATCTTGCCAAATTTAATGATTCTAGGTCAACGGGCAGTGCCCTATTGCTTTTGATTCCCTTGCGAGTGTCAAAATATGCGATGCGACATAAACGGCCGTATCTTTTGAGTGTGTTGAATTAAAAGTTTTGTTTTTTGACAGCTACGAGGGATTGCACACCTGCCGGGCAAGCACGGCCTCTGTGATAGGCTTTAGTCACGCAATTTATCACGGTTTTTGCTCCCAAAATGTGTGACTTTTGCCGGCCGTGCTCGCGCGCGGAGTAGTATTAATTTCATCTTGAAACCTACACACGTTCCTGAGAAAAAGGACTGGAAAGACAGACAGACAACAAAATGATCCTATAAGGGTTCTCTTTTACAAGCTTTTATTTAATTTCACCTGTCCCGGTGTATGAACTAAAACCTTGCAATTTAATTTGACCCACTTCTCATGTTCGATTGAGCTGATATTTTGTACACACATTTTTTTCTCTTGACAATGCAAAATAAAAAATTAAATATAAAATATAATAATATGAAATTTTGTGGAACCCTAAAAATTTTAAAAAATACTCCTAGCATCCTAAGCTGTGAATAAAAGTGAAGATAAAATGTCACCTGCGTTAAGTACCAGGGCAACATGGAACACAGAGGCTCTTAATATAATTGTCAAACAAAACATTATTGTTCTGTGCACCCTCCTGTTGTAATCCAAACGACCCTAGACTCTATTGTGTGCACTTTAACATTCATATTTGCTTATCACTTGACGAGAGTTAATGATCTTCGTTCCCCTTATTTAGATATTTTAAATGACATATTAGATTTTATGAGGAAAATGTTAAGGTTTAAATTGGATTAACAACGTACGCATTTTTCTCTACATTAACTGCACTCTAAATTATACTTTATTTTTCATTGCATAAAGTTGTATTTCGGTTGACACCGTAAATATTCTTTGGTGTTTTCAGCTGGTACTCAGGGGAAATAGTTCGATAATGGTCTACAAATATTGTCCTTCCTGATGTATGTTATGTTATTAAATAAATTAATATCCGCGGACTCGTAATGGAGGAATTCAGATATTAAATGCTTCAATGGTTTTGCAATCATCGCCTGTTGTTATGTTAAATATTTAATTTATCGTGGTAACGAAGAATTGTTTGGTGAACTGGTTTGAAAGTTAAGCAGGACTTTTAATTGTGTGTATTAATAGGCCCGCGTTTAATAATTAATGCTCTGTAAATAAAACATGAAAATATTTGCTTTCTCTGTCATAATAAAGGATAAACAAATAAAAAGTAGTAAGCGGCGGGCAAATTGGCGCCCAACGGGGGCTTACTCTTTATGCAAAGTACCCACTTTTGTTCGTGAGTTGCCTGAGAATTTACTATTAATTCTGTTCAGGTATAAGGGGTCTCTGTTATTGAGGAACCAATTGAGAAGTAAATAAAATTCATAGATTTTTGGACAATCGATATCTACACCATTATGAAATTAGTTGGCAAATTGTTAGTTTGCTTGTAAAAGATAAGAAATACAAATCTGATTAGGAAAATTATTTCATACTATTGCTGAATGGCATAAACAAGTCCTCGGGAGTAAAGACACAGGAAAAAGTAAATTTTCAATATAACTTTTCCAGTCTTACGGTCTTCATTTAAAAAGCTATAATACTCTTGGTTATTTACTGTAATAAACTGTAAATGTCTACGACTAATATCAACCCTCCCCTATTACATTGGAGGGTAGGTTGATGTCATCGCACCGTTGATAGTCTGTACAAGCCATTACATTATTTATAGTATGGTGATGGTTTACATAAAATAATGTTGATGGTTATCAACGTTCTCATTATATAATGGATCTTGAGGCCCTCGCGGCTGATCTTTAAGGTTAAGCATCGCTTGCCAAGGTCGGTCTGTAAATGCGTGTCCATACATTACACATTACTGGTATTCCTTTGTACCACTGAAAGTTTGTTAAGCCCTTTGTCCTTGTGATCATTTGTAAAATATTTGACAATCGCTACGGATATGTTCAATTATAAGGGGTTTGGTATCCGCACTTAGTCCTTCTGATGGTGGTCCACCGTGCGTGGGCCATGGCGTGTGTTTGGTGGTTATTCCAACCAGCCTATCTCCCTCCAGTAGTTAATTAAAGCTCCTGGTTTGCACAGAACATCTGTGTAAGATCTGGGTGACCCGAGGGTTTGTGATCTAATCTGGGTGACCCGAGGGTTTGTGATCTAATCTGGGTGACAGCTGTGTATTCAAAGAGCATGTGCGCGACGGTTTCCTCAGCCTCCGTGCACGCCCTGCACAGAGGACTGTCCGTTATGCCTATAGTGTGGAAGTGTGAGCATTGTCCCGTGATGGTCCCTGTCACCAGGCGCAATAAACGCCTGGTTAGCCTACTATCCAAGGATGGCATAGCTTTTTTGGACAGCCTGCAGTCTGGTGTCTAGGTTCACCAGCTGTCCGCCTGTGACTTTGTATCGCTACGGATAGTCAGCAGCCTGCCAGTCGAAAACGAGTCTTACCATAGGGTTTCGTGTTACCCAGGTACTGTGGGTTGTGGAGTTCAGACACGCAGTCGCATCATATAAAATACTGCTCAGCTGCATTAGGTTGGACAGCAAACCAACGCCAACAAAGTTCGGAAAAGACTAGACAGATAGAGAAATCATCATTTTCTGCCCCGTGTCCAGTTTAATTCGAATCGGCCCAACATGTCTTCCATACTTCTCCACAACATAAAGGGGAATTTGAACATGGCGAATGACAGAGCTGTTCAAGTAGCTACAAACGTAGGACGGTAGGACGAAATCTGAATACTTGAGACCATATTTGAGTTAATCAACACGAAAAAGGATAATTGGGAACAGGCTAGGCAGATTGATTGAAAGAGTATTCATAAATTCATTATTATTAAATAATAACAATGTACGTGTCTGAATTAACTTAGTTCAGTAGAATATTTTGCTTAATTCAGATATTGTTTTCTAAATGATATTCTGCGAAGACGCCAAGAGCAAGTGTCTGGAATTTATAATTTTAGTAAAACAAGATAGTAACGTAGATGAGCGTAAAGAACGTAAAGGTAGACTTCCGAGCAAAGCAGCTCCAGCGTTACAAATGCTATTTCCATCATCGAACTTCAAGACGTACGTCGATACGCCGTCGGTACATGGTGGACATTCCACCCGTCCATACGCACTTAACGTTTTGGGAAGCTTTCATTATGCGTCCAGCTAAGTAGTGGAATTCCCTGCTGGTACGTGTTTCTGATACCTACAATCTGGGGGTCTTTAAGTCCAGAATGAATAATAGGTTACCTCTAGGCAAGCTTGTTTCTCCGTCGACCGCATCATTGCTTACCATCAGGTGAGATGGTAGTCGAAAACGAGCCTATCAGCTATAAAAATAGAAAAATGTAGCATAGACACGCGACGTTAGTGACGCCGCTCTGCTCGGAAGGGAGCCTTAAGTCTTGTTTTAGAGTTTCTTAACTTGAGGTAAACTTAGATGAATATTTCTCGGCGTCTTCATCTCTGAGACAAAAGAGAAACTGTCTGACGCAACGAGTAACGTCTTGCTGTCAAGTGAAGGTTTCAAAATTGTATTAAATATGTTTCGAGGGGGTCTAAACTTAGAGGTTATATATGTCGACGTATTAAATTACTTTTCATATGTACTTTCTAAGTTACATTACTGATCGTTGAAGGAAATATCGTGAGGAAACCTGGACCTGTAGTATAAGTCGGCAATCGCCAACCCGCCTTCAGCAAGCGTGGTAATTAATACTCTTGCTTTCTCTATTTGAGAATAAAATTATTTAAACCGAACCCCTTCTCAACCTTAGTCATGCACACAGAGTTACAGGGTAGTATTATTGCCCTGGAGTGTAACATTAACAGTCCGCTGTTATTACTTAATTTCTTGCGGCGATATTAGCTAGCTAAAACCCATAAAAGAAAAACACAATATTTTTTGCCCAACAGGAAAATACTCGTACATATACCCAACAAACATTTTCGCAAAACATACTACGTTTGTTTCTACTTTGTGTGAAAACACAACGCCACAGGAGCGGGCTACTAAAAGCACATTGGATTATGCCGGGTCAGATGTCCCCGGGGAGTCGTTGACGGGTCCTACGCGTTTATGGAGGCCCACGTTGGGCGCCAATAAGCTCCATGTGCTACTACCCGCTTTGACGGCGAATTCGTGGCACTGTACAATCAACTACATGCCCATATTTATAGCATGACAGCCTCTTTATGTCGTAGTATATGAGAAGCTTTTAGTTTTACAGGAATTATAATTATACGGCGTAAAATGTTATCGTATTTCCTAAAATATATAGTTGAAAGAAACAATTGTATCTACTTTGTGTGAAAACACAACGCCACAGGATCTACTAAAAGCACATTGGATCATGCCGGGTCAGGTGTCTCTGGGGAGCCGTTGGCAGGTAGGACGCGTTTATGGAGGCCCGCATTGGGCGCCAATAAGATCCACGTGCACAATTAACGATGAGCTTAGATGGAAAACTAGTGACGTTAAGTCATCCGTACGTGCTTAGGACAACTTGAGTTTTCAGCACCTTTATTTTGTTTTTCGTAGTTGAGAATTGCGGTTTATTGTACCCAATAAATGTATAAACCGCGTTACGCTGTTCAACAGGAATGTATTATTATACCTCGTAAAATGTTATCGTATTTTATTGTTTTAAGGGTATAATTTATATTACGTTTTGATTATAAGCAAATAAAAGCTAAACTTGATTAAGGCACAGGTGAGCCGTTTATTGAGCATAACTTTTACGGTCCCAGTTGGGCGCCATTTATAAGTGTAGACACGATTTGAAATAGTGGAGGCGTGGCATCACATAACATCACGCCTGTATTCCCCGAAGAGTTTGGCAGAGTTGCGGAAATAGTACACTCACATTTGGCCAGTTATTTTTAAGTCCTATGTAATGGAGCTAGAGCCCTTTGCCATCAAGCGGGCACAGATCTCCGTCAGCTATTGCAATCAGAGTCGACAGCCCGGCCTGGGACTCAGGACCTTACGTTCTGCAGTAACGCTTTTCGACTACTAAAACATCAAGTCAGTCTGTCAATGAGACAATTAGAAACCAATTTCCGGGACAAAAATCTTATGTCATAATCTAGAACATGGCTAAATCCGTTCGGCCGTTAGATGTGTAAAAACAAAACTCACATTCAAATTTTTAATGTACATAAGTTAGGATAACGTTTATAGTCCCAGTTGGGCGCCATTTGTTAGCCGTAAGCGCGTTCTGTAATAGTGAAGGCGTGTCCGCCCCGCTATAAAACGATTTGACAATAAAAACTACAAACTGGATTCAGGCGCGGATTAGTTTAGCCGCAAATTTTTTTACTAGCTTGCCAATAAAAATAGAGTGGGGTTTTGCGTAAAAGTTTTATACACGTTTTTTCACAAATAAAAAGGCTGGCTTTTAAAAATTTATTTGCAAGTTTATCGACAATAAAGCCAGATCGAAAAGGTTACTGTATACAATACCTATGTATATTTTAAACTACTTTCAGCATATAGGAAAATACTTACTAACATATAACGAACGTTTGCAAAGGTAATCTCTGGATGTCGAGATCCGATCACGATTATTCTGTGTCTAAGGGACTTTCCTTATGGCGGGACGCTATTTAAATTGCATGATTTAGCCGATTTCGCGCACGTATTATCTAATGTAAATTTCAAGTGAAAATTCAGTCGATTGCATTGCATTTCGTTCATGTGAACGTAAATTGGTAGAATTTACAATTTACAAAAACCGCTTTTCTGGGTGATTTAAATCGAACCGCATCGAGAAAGGTCGCTTATATAAAGGTACACTATCTCTGAGTGCCATAGGCTAAAAATGAGTGGTTTTGTGTAAAAAGTTTTACAGATTTATCACAGAAAATGTGGAGTTTTTTCAGGTCTCTTGACAATAAACCCTAATCGAAAATGTTTCTCCACACAACACCTATGTATATTTCAAACCACTTTCAGCATTACTAATACAGATACTGAATACATGAACAGTTCTTATTTGCGACCACAGACATAAATCTAACTAGATGACACAAATGCATGTTCTTCGGGTGTCAAAAGGGAAAGCAATGCTCTTCCTTTGACGCTGTTTCATTTAGGGTGATCGGCGCCGGACATCAACCGAAATTTAAATTGAAAAATGCCTAATTCTGCGGTATTGCGCAATAAAAATTCTAAAAAAAAAAGTTGGTCGACACATTGTAAACATTTCCTTTCAGCGTTAAATTTTGTTCTTAAATTGTGTGTGAAAAAGTGTCATGCTTGGTTTTCTATACATCTGGAGGGACTTGCGTTACCTAGTAAGATTGATTTCTGTGGAGCAGGTTTTATTTGCGACCCCGTTCTAAAGCTTCACAAACATTTACCTGGAGATTTCCCGACTTTAGTTTTACACGAGCTGTGGGTAGTTGAATAATTAATCTTCGCCAGACTCTGCCTGTCCTTATTGGCCCGGTTCATTTTGACTCCGCGTTATTTATTCATCGCTCCTCTTATGCTATAGAGGCAAGGAGCATATTTCTTTTGGAATATATTAGTAGTGCGAGAGAGGAGGGTAGTTTCATAAATTTTGTACTTTGCTATGTTAATTTATGGTCGGGGTTAAGTAGTTGGAGCTTGTTGTAAAATTAATTAAGTTTTTGTTTAAGACAGGTTTATAAGCGCTTTAAGATTTCATAATATTGTATTTTCTAGCAAAAAGCGCCTCATTGCCAAATGTCTCAGTAGCATCCCGCAAACAATATTTGTGCCCTGTTGGCGGCAATAGGGTCCTCAGTTCGATTACTGGGTTAGGTAAAATGTTATTAACGGGGATTTTTCTGTAGCAGCTCGAAGCCTAGCTTGATAGAAATGGACTCGCCCCCTAATATATGTGACTAGCTGTCATACGCGGCATCGCTCCAGTCAACTGGCTACCTACCTACTCACCTACCCTACATACATGTTTGTTGCGTAACTTAAACCGTTTACATAGAGCACGCAACGAAAGCTCTCAAAAAGGAATATTTTTTCCCATTTTTGTAACATTTTTCATTTATGCTCCGCTCCTATTGGTTGTAGCGTGATGTTATGTAGCCTATAACCTTCCACGATAAATGGACTATCCAACACAAAAATATTTTTTTCAATTCCAACCAGTAGTTCCTGAGATTAGCGCGTTCAAACAAACAAACTCTTCAGCTTATTATATTCGTATAGAAAATTTGTAAATAACAGGCAAAATGTGTCTGTACTATACCTGCCGAACCCACTAATATAGCCGTGTTGTTATGTTTATATTTAGGTTCTTAAAGGATTAATTTTTTTTTTATATGACAACAAAAAAGTACCATTACACAATTAAAATAAAACTACCAAATACCAATGGTATGTGATTTAATTATTCTAGCTTGGCTAACAGCTCTTAAAAATAGCAATTAGGCCCTGTATACATATTACACGTAATTCATAAGCTTTCCCTTGCGACTAAAACAAACTGTTATTACAACGGTCTAAATATAAATTAAATGTGAGTGTTCACTTAAATTTAGAGAATTAATCTTATAATACTACTGCTACGAGTATTGTTGGCGAATTAGTGCGGCCTTCCACCGCTTTAATGCCGTAAAAAATAAAATGATTCATGTACATTAATTGTGAAACATGGTTTTTTGTGTAACTAATATTTTGCTTTAAAAAATAATTATCAACACCATATTTTTAGGGTACCGTACCCAAAGGGTAAAAACGGGACCCTATTACTAAGACTCCACTGTCCGTCTGTCTGTCTGACTGCCACCAGGCTGTATCTCATGAATCGTGACAGCTAGACAGTTGAAAATTTCACAGATGATGTATTTCTGTTGCCGCTATAACAACAGATACTAAAACAGAATAAAATAAATATTTAAGTGTGGCTCCCATACAACAATTGTGTTTTTTTTCTGTTTTTTGCGATAATGGTATGGATCCCGTGCGAGTCCGACTTGCACTTGGCCGGTTTTTTTCGCTACTTTTGGATACTCCTCCAAACCGACTTGGATGTTTAAAAATATTTTTACCCGGCAGAATTGATGGCTAGAATTTCTTCATAACTGAAATAACTTAGGTAAAACAAAGAATATTTTACAAACATGAAAAACTGTCCAAAAGGAGGTCTAATATTGTACTGCGTAGGTAAAAATTGGGGAATATATACTCGTACGCCTTAACTATAAGTCCAGATTTCTCACGATGTTTTCCTTCAGTGATGTCAGCCATGTTCGAGATAAACTTAGAATGAAGCTTGCAATATCAACAAGAAGAAAGAGCAAAGGCCTCTTCTAATGACTTCCAGCTCTTGAGAACCAGGACTCATGTTGATCATAGGATCTGACTAGCGCGTTCCGCTATCTTCGACTGGGTCTGCGCGACGCTTTGTGGCTCCACCCTGACACAGCCATGGTGGTTGTTTTGTCTTACAGCTCATTGGGTGAGGGGTGGATGTGTCTGTGTATCCTAACTTTTATCATCATGTTCTTCCAGCCCTTGTCCCACGTCACCTGGGGTCGGTCCAGGTTTTCATCTACAATTTCGTCCGATTTACTGACAAGCTATAAATACATTCCTTTTCTTTCATCCTACTATTATTATAAAGGTGAAAGTTTGTGAGTGTGTAAGTGTGTCTGTATTTTTGTTACTCTTTCACGCAAAAACTACTGAACGGATCTGGTTGAAATTTGATACAGAGATATGTTGTCTGGAATAGCACATAGGATACTTTTGATCCCGGGGACATATTTCCTTGGCCATTAGCTAATTTTCGACATTCACGCGGGTGAAGCCGTCGTGATAATTCGTACTCAATTTATCCATCTTCTCTTTGGCCTCCCTCTCAATCTATCCACATTTAATTATTTAATTCACATGCGTTAATATTAACTTCATCATCATTGCAGCCGAAAGACTAACATGCCACCCCCAAGTGTTGATACATCGACCGGTATTAACGTAACTCGACAATATTAAATTCGCTTCGTAATTTAATACTTGTCAAAAGTATATTCCACACATATTAGGTCGGGTTGTCGTCGGATGCCATTTCCTCGTTTCCTGTCCGACCCTCGCGTTTAGGGCACTTTAGAAGGTTCCGTCGCGCCCTCTTGACCAAACCCACTTGAGCGACCGCGCCGGGGGCGACGCGATGTTACATTCAACCACACATATCACCTGCAAAAATCGCCCTTATTGCTGCGAGATAAGGCAGCTGTCTAAAGAAAAAGGTTGCAATGGAAGTGAGGTTGACTGTAGTCAGGATTGGGGGTATAATTGAGTATTCATGTACGTGTTTTGAAATTTTGAGGGTAGTTACCAATTTGTGGATCTTGTTCCATTAGCATTACATTTTATAATACTAATACGTTTATTAATAGCCCTCTATGGTATTTAGACCTGCTGTAAAGCTTAGAGTTTTGAGTCGTCAGTGGTCTTAATTGACTGAATCATAGACATATTATTCAAGGCCCCCTCTGTGCTTATGAGAGTTCGTTAACGTTAGGTTTCTTTTGACATTCGAATATCTACGAAAGACATTATTTGTAAACCTTCCCGCAGACGGGACGCGATACTGCGACAAAGTTTTTGAATAGAAATTGTTTAAAATAGTTCACCAGAAAAAAACAATTGCTGTGAAAACGTGTTGTCGCAACTCACAATTGCTTTGTCGCGACACGCCTGTCTGTGGAAGCCTTAAACATGAAAAATAGCATCGTTCCACTACATTTCTATGATTAAAAAACAATATCGATAATCAAAACCCAATTACATAGAACACAGCTGTGTACTCTGACTATTACAATATGTATTCCGAACCTCTGTACTACGCAAAAATTGCAGCTGAAATAATCACCAACACAAATTGATATGTTTTAATCCCAAACCTAGCAAAACAGAATATGTTAGTAAATAAACACGAAAAATCTATTAGCTTTGATGAAACTACACTCATTCGTACCTGGCGCTTAATTGGGAGGATACTCGTTAAAAACAATAGCAAGACTACACACAAAATATATAAGTACAGAAGGTCGACTCTACGAAGGTCTGCCTAATCTTTACCCAACTACCTATATTGGGTTCGGCTTCCAGTCTAACCGGATTCGGCTGAGTGAGCGATTGCCTATCTGACCTCCTAATACCCCTTGGCAAGACTGATGTCAAAATTTCTGACTTCTGACTACCCGTAACGACTTTCAAAAATCTACAAATGACAGTCGGGGTTACACTGCTTTCTAAAACACGAACGCATTTTGGTATGTTATGATAGTCACCCATCCACGGACCGAACTCGGCAAGTTTTGCTTAACTCTCACACCTGTCTTTCCAAGTGATATCGTGTTATATGTAGTTCTCGCCAAACTTCTGAGCCGCCCCGAAGTTGGCTTTCCGATGCGCAAGGCGCGGCGCGGTGCTGTTTTTGTATGAGATTTACTACTGCGCAACCATTGTAGCCAACTTCAGGTAGGCCAAGAAGTTTGTCGAGAACCATGCTTAATCACTGGTTTGAAAAGGCTAGGTGGATTGTTTGATGGAGCTATGAAGGTATGTAGAACACGGTGTAAAGCTTCACAAACCTCTTCTGGAAAGGGAGGAAGGGTGTTGTGTCTGGTCCGGCTATCTGACCAACAGCTGTTGCCGGACTATTGTATTATGTTTAAATCGCGCCGAAAATTCTGCTTGCGTGAAGCAGAATTTTGTGATTTAGTTGTGTTTTTGACTTCATAGATGTCGCTACAAAGTCGACCTTCTGAACCTATACAACGTTATGTCCATGTTGGTATTGCGTGTAGGGGCTACGTTTTATTACAAGAGAGGACGTTTAAGTTATGTGTTAGTTCACTATCTTGTTTGTTAAGACGGTGAAACAGGGTAGAATAACGTTGTAGTGTGTAATAAAGAAGTTAGCAGCTTTGTGTCCGGTTTTAATATAACGACGAGACTTTTCTGTTATATAACATCATGCCTGTATTCCCTGAGGGGTAAGGCAGAGTATACCCACACTTCGTCAGTTAAATTAAAGTCCCATGTAGCAAGCCGAGCATACTCATTACCCGGACACAAAGCCAGACTCTGGGCTTTTTTACCTTTTCATTTTAAGTTCGTCCAGTCCATTTAAACCAATAAGATTTTATCAATAGAGACGTGATACTCATTATAAGGAAATAAAAACATGGCGATATTTTACTTTAGCTACCTACATACGACCTATGGAACTTGGAACTTTATTTCTATCACTGAGTAGGTTAAAATATCAAAGAGATATAAATAGGTCTCCATTGTCAGAAAGAGATAAACATATTGTTAAACGTAAGTCCGTGTCGCAAACAGTCGCAGGACGGACTGAGTTCACTCAAGCTAGTCAGATTTTGTTTGTATTGCCGCGCAGACCTTGGTAAAACGTATCTATCTCAGTATATATATATAAAATCATTGATTTAAACGTAGTCTGGTAGATATCGCTGTCAGCGATAAGACTGCGGCTCTACCCATACTAATTATATTTTTTGAGATTTGTTACAATATTTGTTTACAATAAAATACAATAAAGTTTTATATACTGAGGCAATCCAGATGGAAAACGCAATAGTTCTTTGCTCGACCCAAAAATCGAACCCAGTCATCCTGAGGAGTACCGCTTGCAGCCACTAATCCAAGGCCAATCTTTCATTATCAATACATAATATATTAAATCTATAGAAAAGTCGTTTTTGTTCATCGAAAATATTTCCAAAAAAATAAACAGCCAGGCTGTTAAAGGATAACCAACAGAACCCATTTCCAGCATCATTGGAATTTTGGTCTGTTTATTTGTGAACGCATCACGTAAAATGTTCGAAACCAATGTAGATATCTTTTATACATAAAAATTTTGCATAACTTGAAGTATTATTTAATTTTTGTTTCATCGCAATCGGTGCACTCTATCAAAAGTTAGATGAATTTAAAGTGTCCAAGAAGGCCAAGAAGTAAAATATCACAACACACGCAATTCAGTTGAACTCCATATTCGAAAGATGGTGTTGTGCATTTGAAGTATTTTTTTGAATGGCGGTGTTAAGATTCTCTGCGAAAGAAAGATGACCCTAGAAAAAAACATTGGTAAATAGGTACATTTTTAGGTTAGGCAGTCATTTAACGGGAGTGAAGCCGCGGGCACAGCTAGTTACTGTAATAAACTTGAATCTATAAAAAATTGGATGAGGCTTTCCCGTTTAATTAACAGGATATTAACTAAATGAAGTTAATAAACAAAGCTATGAAAACTAAACTTCTTTATTGGTAAAGTTAAACGAGGTTTTAACCAATTACAACAATTGGTGAGTGATAGCGTATTTTAATACGACTTTTAGAAGTACGGCTAGCTGTTGTCCGCGACTTCACCCGGTTCAAATACGTAAAACTAAAATACATCGTGAGTTTATCTTTTTGCGCGAACCCCTAATTTTGTTTTCTTAAATTATATAAGCCTTAGTTACTCTTTGTAAAATCAGCTATCTGGCAGTGAAAGTCCTGATCAAATTGGTCCAGCCGTTTCAGAGATTAGACGGAACAAACAACAAATGGAAAAAAACATTATTTTTTGTTTAAGTGTAAACCGTATACAATTCAAATGCAATTAGTAAAAAGCTGTTATTTTAACATTACAAACAGAGAGATAGCCAGCAAGTTCTTTAAATGGTTGGTTTTACGTCTTCCGTATGTTGGCCGATTCAATTTCATGCTTAGTCATAAAATCTGTTAAGTGTCCGTTAAGAGGCGTCGCTTAATTTAGAGTGTCGTGTCAAACAGTCATATAAATAATTGCTTACTCGTAAAACATTTAATTATCTTTTCCAAAGTGACCACTGTAAATTGGTTGGTTGGCTGTTAATTGTAGGTATTTTTGTCGCGATACCGATTGGGAAACACCAAAAATGTATGGCAATGCCAAGCGCTTAGAAATTTCTCGTGATCATTCCAATAAGTTTTGCCTTTTTGACCATCACTATCGCTGAAATCGAATGACACTTGTCTAGTTGCTCTTTTGTTATTTTATCCGACTGCGGCGAAGCAATGGGTGTTGTTTTTGACATCTCTTCTCTCATAGCTTCTAAACTACTTATCATAATTTTACAAATGAGATGTCGTTAGAAGCGTCTTATTTGTCCGCTGATTATAGGTTTTCTGACGTCACATTAAATTGAATATGGCGCCCTCTAGAGGGCACGAAGTCAAGAACAAAAAAATATTTTTGGCCCTCCCATCATGTGTGGTATCATTAAACAGGGATTTCAAAATAAAGGCAGCGTTTGTTACATCATATTTTTGTCAAGCGTACCGTTTGCGAGACATATCCCGTCAAAGTCATGAAAACTATTTTTTCACCCGACTGCGGCGTGGTAAGTGTTTGTTGATCGTTATGTAAGTATGTATCCCTGTAAGCAGTTATGTTCATTTGTTCCCTCAGGCTCTACAAAACCTTAAAATACTTTAAATAAAAATAAGTTTAAAAACAAAACCTTTAAAAAGTAAAATAACGATTTAAAAAGTATGAAACCAGAAAATTTACCGTGTTCGTAAACGGAAGTTTTTGAACTTATTTTTTGTTTCACACTTTTTTGAGCCTATAAAGCCAGTTGCAGACCAAAATCTAAACAAAGTTAGTTGAAGCTTCGCTCCCATAGCTGAGATAATTTTCCATACTTGCAGACAAACTATGTATCATATCAAGTACCTATGAGAAAATATCTCAGCCTTGCGAACTAAGCTAAATTAACTTAGCTTAGCTCTTGTTCTGCCACCGGGGTCAATGTCTTCTACTGACCGTGACTACCCTCATACATACAACTCTAAACGGTCATAAGGGACAAAGTCACATTTCGCTGGCCTTCACAAAAAGGAATCGTACACAAGTTTTCGCCACTAGTCGGTTTAAATGTAGTGATGGCTAGGGTCAGGTGTCCCGCGGGGCTCGTTGGCGTTCCTCTCCGCATACAGAGGGTGTAGGGCTTCCAATACCGGGCTTTCGAGTTCCCGCGTCATATGCCAGTCTGGCTATGCGGGATTATGAGTACGGGATCCTGCAAGTTTTGTGGGACTGGACAGAAACACATACCTACGTTGTTATGCAAAAAACGTGCGCTTGAACGTGGAGTTGCAAACACCAAACCGTTCTCGATATTATGTTATGTCTGCTTCATGAAGAGTTGCGGATGCGAGTTTTTAATTTATATCTTTTACATTAAGTACATAATTCGATATAATAATTATGTTATTTTTTATTTTATTTTACTCAATGTTACCTAAGTTACCCAGGTCTGTAGCCTGTTTTATGTTGACTTGGTCTCACAATAATGATAATTTAAATTAAAGTTGTACTTATTTTGAGTAAATATGTTAACGTTTTATTCTTCTGGATATATTTTTTTTGTATCTCGCTGCAAATGCCGAGATTACCCAGGTTTGAATTTTTCTACTGGCAGCCCTAAAAGAGTACCATTATCGGGCCCCACGTTGGGCGCCACTAGCCGGCTGGGTCCCACGCGAGCGCCATTAAGACCTATTGATGTTTTCGCTCCGAGGCCCTACGTGCGGAGTGTTCGTTTGTATTTACTTCGGTCGCTGAATGACGCTGTATTATGTGTTTTTTTCTCTATTGACTGGTGAAAAATGATGTTTAGGGGATGAAAAATGAAGGTAGATTGTTAAAAGCAGAGAGTTCGTACGTTTTTCAGATGTTATGATAGATAAAAGTCATATGAAATAACGTACTAGTTTTAATATGTATGCCTCTCAGCTACGCTATGGTATACATAAAAACTTCACATGATACATAAATATGAACATTCACTTTATCGAAAAAGCTTCGTTAATTCCTCAGAGAATAATACGGAGAGATTACAAATTTCCACAACACAGGTCTGGTACAAAAGTTGGGGAGAATTCAATATGAGCACCGAACTGAATCTCGCCCGAGGGACAATCGTCGTTCGGCAGTAATGCTCTGCTGCCGACCTCAAACTCTAAGGCCACTATCTGACAAAATCATATTTTCAATTGTAGGCAAAAAACAAAAACTCGTGATAATGAATTGGCAGTAATGGGGACTGCTGACAGAAGTGAAAACTTAAATCTTTGGAATAACTTGTTTTTTTGTGACAGAAAAAAACATAGTTATTCCGTCACACGTCACGCACGTCGATTATAGATAGATCAAATTGCACATTTTTAACCCCCGACGGAAAAATAGGGGTGTTAAAAGTTGGACGTGTTTTGCTGTGTGTCTGTCTGTGGCATCATAGCTCCTAAGCGGATAAACCCATTTTGATTTAGTTTTTTTTGTTTGAAAGGTGATTTTGTCGAGAGTGTTTTTAGCTATGTTTGAATAAAATCGTTTCAGCCGTTCAAAAGTTTATGGGCGTTTTACTGTTTGAATCGGGGTGTTTTCGCAAGATATCGTGTCATAATTACGTGTTCAACAGATTGCCGATCGAAGCGTATCTACTATGTACTAGATAAATGATGTAGCATGAATAAAAAATGTGTCGGGGGTTTATTAAATTTAGAAATTTTACTTGTTGATAATGTTTATTGTTAGTTTATATCAATCAAATAATCTTTTCAAAAATAGTTTGTGAACTTATGTCTTTTATAATTTTTTCGGCATTAATTATTAGTAAAAAAATATGGCTTGGAAAGATCAATGAAGGAATTTTATGTTGATTTTTCTGGTATAAAAAACTAAAATTGGCCAATTGTCAGATAGTGCCATTTCAGTGCAGGGCAGTGTGCCTGGCGATATCGATTGATTCTCTGTGTTGCTCAGCATTACTATGTATGGTCTGAGTTTCCAATGCTGTTTCATATTATTTCATTTTGTTTCTTTTTTCGATAACCAAATAATGGCAAATATAGTGTAGCGTTCTGGAAAATTTGTATTCCAAACAAATGCTTATGGATATTCCACGGCAGCGAAGCGCTGTGAAAAGTTACAGTTATTTAAACTTTTCTATTTCTATTTAAAGAGTATCTATTTTAAATTTACCTTTCCTAAGCCACATCATCATCATTATTTCAGCAAAAAACGTCCACTCCTGGACATAGACCTCCCCCAAGTGTCACACTGATCGGTCCTGTGCATCTCTCATTCACTGGACTCCCGCAGCCTTGACCAGGACGTCAATCCACCTCCACGCGGTCGCCACTCCAGATCTTTTCGGCCCAACGGTCATCCGTTCTGCGAGCAATGTGCCCTGCCCACTGCCACTTAAGTTTAGAATTTCTTTGGGCTATGTCGGTAAGCTTGGTTCTTTTGCGGCTGTCTTCATTTCTAATTCGATCACGCAAGGAAACTGAGCAACCATTGTGAGCGACCATGTCTCTGCTCGTATGTCTAGTATAAGTATGTAAACACAGTCCGCAATTTGAAAAACTTATAGAAATTGTAACAGAATAAACACAAAACCTGAGAAGGTGTCATTTTGTTCATCATTACGAACGACTTTTACTATGGGACCTATCCGAAATGACGAAAATAAAAATCACCTGCTTAGTAAATTTTGTTGAGTTATAAATGCTAACATAACATTATTTATATTATTCAAAACCAAATGCCCGGAAAACGTGAATGTAACTACTAGTAGTACCTATTCTTTCCAAACGTATAGCCCTAGCCCCCATTAGTGCTATCATGTCGCTCGCTCGGAAGCGTCGACGCGTTGTTTGCAAGTTCCACGTCGTCGCCACCCGGAGTACCGACGTGCCAGTGATCGCCTGATGACTTATTGGCTTTCATAACGTATATGTGCCATCAGAAGTTTATGCTATCGGTGTGGTGCTGACCGGAGTGATTCACTTGAGTGCTTTAGATTTGGTTTTGACTTTTGTTGTTTGTCTGACGAATTATTATGGCTTCTAAATCGATACTTCTATGAATATCGTCTTCCTGTACTTGTCCCATGTTACTTAGGCGTCCTATATACCTATATTTTTGGACTACAATAAAATGTAAACTTCCTCAGTTATTGTGTGTGATCCTTAATAATATTGGGAGGCCTCTGCATATTTTTTAACCCCCGACGGAATAAGAGGGGTGTGATAAGTTTGACGTGTGTTGTTGTGTATCTGTGTGTCTGTCTGTGGCATCATTGCGCCTAAACGGATGAACCGATTTTGATTTAGTTTTTTTTTTGTTTGGAAGATGATTTTGTCGAGAGTGTTCTTAGCTATGCTTGAATAAAATCGGTTCGGCCGTTCAAAAGTTATGGGCGTTTTACTGTTTGAATCGGAGTGATTTCGCAAGATATCGTGTCATAATTACGTGTTCAATAGATTGCCGATCGAAGCGTACCTATCTACTATGTACTAGATAAATTATGTAGCATGAAATTAAAATGTGTCGGGGGTTTTTTAAAGTTTTGAAATTTTACTTGTTTCCATTCCATTCCGCTATGCTATCACCGATTCCCATGTATGGAAGTAGGAAGTACCACTGAAATACTTACTAATTCCATGTCATCTCATGTCTTTCATATAATGCTAACACTATCCTTCCACCTGTTCTTTGGTCTCAACATTGAATAAACAGGAAAATATTTTAATTTTATTTGTTGTTTTTTTGTTACAGGTAATAAATACAACACTTCAACAGTAACTATGAAGACGGTTGATCACAGTAAGTTTTCTCAGTGTAAAGTTCTGATACCCTGTAGTGTAAGATGCTGAAAAGTGAATACGAATCAGTTTCAAGACGTTTGAGTATGTCTGCAACAAAAAATACTTGAGGGAATTCTAGGCTTGAATATTTAGTAACTAACAAAGATAGAATATATCTACTCTACTCGCATTTCGCTCACAGTACCATTGAATACACTTATGTAAATAGATAAAGCCTGATTTTTATCTTCGGGCTTATGACCACTGGTATCCTCTAAACATCTTCTATAGAATAGAATAAACAAGACAAGTATATTTTATTGTTACTTTCCAGAGCGTGATATGTTAGTAATTAGGTTTTAGTTTTTAAACTTATTTATTTTTTGAGTTACAAGAGCAAAAATATAATGAACAACAGATTTTTTCTTTTCAAAAGTAATTTTTTGCTGGTGGATTTTTGCGG
Source organism: Orthosia cruda (assembly GCA_964057195.1). Lineage (NCBI taxonomy): Eukaryota > Metazoa > Arthropoda > Insecta > Lepidoptera > Noctuidae > Orthosia > Orthosia cruda. Next base: position 21,244,471 of record OZ059851.1, read on the forward strand.
GCGATAAAAAAGCCACGTTGTCTAAGATTGATACTTCTTTCATGCGTTTTACAGGAAAAACAAAACGCGAAGCGTTGAACTCTAATGACTCCAACTATTACATAATTGCAACACATTTTAAAGCAATTTACTATTCTCCCACCACTCCTTTTATAGCCATTCGCAATAGTTTTCTTCAAGAAACATTTCTCCGGAGCATTAAGTACGAGAAACAATTTTGTTTAATACTTCATCGTTCGTAGTTGGTATAGTGTCCGAACGAATGTCGATATCTGGAAAAAGCCGAAGCCGAAGGCGGCTCCTAAGAAATTCTATTCAACTTGTTTTTTTTTTTTTATTTGTGCTAGGCTCGCATTTGACCATTATCTCGCCTGATGTTAAATTGACTAAAACTGCTACGCTGCCATAAATACGTATTACAAATGATTTTAAAATTAAAGGGTTGTATTGGAATGACGTTCATTAAAGTAGCTTGCGGTTGAAGTAGCCTGGTAGAAATCAACACGTAACGAAAAAGCGTTATGCTAGCTCTTGAGACATTCGGTTCCGTCCAGCGTAGTTCGGCTATTATCGTCAAGCGCTGGCCGCCATACTTGTTTACATCATGTGTTAGTGACTTGTCTGATGTCAAAAATATCCATATCCAATTGACTTACTTGACTTAAGATCATATGGCCCCTAGCTGGGGCAGACGGCTTCCACAGTAGTCCTCCATCGAGACCGGTCTTGAGCTTCGCGCTTCACTTTGTTCCACGCCATTCCGATACTCGTCGCTTCAGCCAATACGGTGCGTCGCCAGGTTTGACGGGGACGGCCTCGCTTCCTTTTTCCTTGAGGATTCCAATCCAAGGCCTGTTTAGGAATGTGATCCGAATCCCTCCGGAGCGTGTGACCAATCCAAAACCATTTACGCCGCTTGATCTGGCGGTCGATCGGGGTCTCGTGGCATCTATCCAACAGCTCTACAGTAGAGATGATCTCGGGCCAATCAATACCGAGGATGCGACGAAGACATCGGTTGACGAAGACCTGGATTTGGCGTGAGATGTCCTTGTGGTGACGTTGGTGATGTTGTAGAGCAGCACGGATTTGACATTGGACCCGAACATTTTGAGTTTTTACCCTTCTTGTCAGTTTCCGCGATTGCCACACAGGTCTCAGCTGTGCGAAGGTAGCTCGCGCTTTGGCGATCCGTGAAGTGATTTCCTCTTCAGTTCCTCCTGTCTCTGACACGAAACTCCTGAGGTACGTGAATTTGTGGACGCGTTCCACAACCTCTGTGCCGATTAACATCGGTGAAGAATTCCTCACACCTGTACGCATCTCCTGGGTCTTCCAGATGTTAATTTTGAGCCGAGTTTTCGTCGCCTCCTGGCGCAGGTCGTACAGTTTCGCAGGACTCAGTAGGCATAGATCATCAGCATAGTCCAGGTCTTCCAAGACGTTGGTCAATCCCCACTCTATCCCGCGACGCCTGCTATCGTTAATGCGCAACATGATTCCGTAAGAACGATTATAAAAAGGACATCCCTGGCGGACACCAGCGTGCACTGCGATGTCTGCCGAAATGAGGCCTTCGTGAGTCACCTTGCAGGAATATTTCCTGTAAATGCTCTCCAAATGGCGGACTATTTTTGGCGGCACTCCTATGTCCAACAGGTGGGACCAGATGCCGGACCACTTACATACCATATCTAATTACATTCAGAGTAACTGAAAACTGGCTGACGGGGTCCCCCGACCGCACTTGTATTATATTGTAAATATAAAAAGGTAAGTTCAATTATCTCTAGAATTTGATCTAGAAAGTCATCCGTAACAGTTCGTTAAATTTCGGAGCTTGTTAGAAACCCTCGGCTTTGACCAAATCTTCAGCCCATTTTAGCCTAAGCCGAAGATTTCCCTGAATTAGCCGAACCCGAAGCTTCGGTCGGACACTAGTACTTGCCAATACAATTGTAATAATCTTATGTGTTAATTGGTTGGACTGGCCGGGGGAGACCTCTGTTACCATCTTTAGAGGAATGTTAAGAACTGGGTTTATGAGGGTAGTCGGTTTGTTCTCTAATTCGCTTTGCCTAAGGGAACATGTCTTGATAAGGAGTACGATTTGGGAGTAACATAACTGAAAGTTGTTGTAACTTTAAAATCTAGGATTCGGATTAGTCTATATTTGTGGTTTAAGAAGCAGTAAAGATATTTTCCTCTAATTTCATTACAATATCTCTATACTTTAGCACTAATAATTAAAATGTATAGTAAAACAAAAATGAAAGTTTTGTCACCCTCTTCTTGACAAAGGTAGAGGTATTCCCCATGTTTTCTCATTCAACTTTCACTTTTCGGACCAATCTTAAAAAAACATTTTTATTTTTGAGACATAATGACGAACGAAAGCCAACAGCTAAATAAATACAACAATCACTACCCATACTTTTTCCAATAACAACCAAACGTTAAAAATACATTTCCATCATTAAAAAAATATTATAAAACGCACCGCTCGGCAAAACCTTCCCGCCACATTTTAAAAGCGACAAATAATACCGCGACGCCTGTTCCACGGAATCAAACCTATCAATTCGTGATCCGTCGTCAGGATAAAAATGGTGGCAAACCGCAGGCGTGACACTAATGTGTGGGGGTCGACGCACTGACAGGGGTGGGAGGGGGAATGTTAACAAAGTTGTCCCGTAGACAAGTAAATTACACGTCAATGACGACTCTACGATCGGTATCGTCGCATGTCCCAAATGTTACCATCAGAATTTCCGAACGTTACTTTTTTTTCGTTTGATTTAATGGCCTCAGCATAAATATTTGATTCAAATGTTTGGATAAACATTCGTTTATGTTTTGACGTTAGGTTTTCGAATTTATTTCGCTTCTGTTTCTTTTTTTCCATAACGGAATTTGTTATTGGATTTTTTATTAATTAGAGCGAAAAATGTTTGGCCATTATTTAAAAACTACCGTCCTATTTATTAAATGTTTGTTCATTTCCCTGGGATCGGATATTAATTCCAGCTTGTATAGTCTACAGAATTACGGTTATTTTGTGAAGTCTTTTAGTGCTGAGCTTTTAGTCTTTTTAGCTTCTTTGTTCCTTTTATAAAATGAAGGCGATTTATGAATAATGCAATAATGAAATGGTGAATGATAATACATTTATGTAGATATACCAGCTGTTAGGTTACGTTAACATTAGTCTGTATTTTGTATTAGCTATGAGTTCCATAATATCTCTATTTTTCTTAATGTAATAAATTATGACATACAGATCGTTGGGTACTGAAAAATAACGTTTTGAGGAAAAATACTCACAGAAAAACACCTTAGCGATAATGCATCGTCATTTCCCTCATCTATCACTGTATTGAATGCAATGTTATTTTGGAAAAATATATCAATTTGCTGAGATTTTAAACATATTATTGAAAAATGTTAATTTATCACGAGATTAATTTATCTTTCAACCTCTTAAAGCACTCTACGTGAGCCCTAAAATCGTTCACGCTCGAAGTACAGCGAGAAAGGAGAGTACACCAAGAACACGCGCCGTCCACGTGACGGATTGTGTACTCTCCTTCAATGTTCCCTATACCGGCTTTGAAGTCGTCGAGATCTTGTTTGAATTTAGGGAAGTAATAACCGAACACAAATTAATTACATGTTTGTGGTTCTTTCCCCTTCGAGGAAAAAAGGAGGCATAAATATGAAAAATGTTTTATTATTAGAGAGACTTCAAAAATTAAAGATGTTCTTTGTCTTGCCTTCGTTAATATAAAACGTAATATCATGGCTGTAAGCCCCGAATATGCTTAGGCAGTGGTGCATCTACTACACCCTCATTTCGCTAGTAGGGGGCGAGGCTATGTATACATGTCATCAAGCGGGCTCAAATCCAAACTCCGGGCTGTTACTGAGAACTTCAAAAACTCAATAAAACTATGCCTGACCTGGGAATCAAATTCAAGGCCTTCGTACTCAGCATTAGCTATTGCGAGCACTCAGTACTAGACCAACGAAGCGAAAGGGAGGCATACATGAAAATGTTTTATTTTTAAAGATTTCCTCTTGCGCTCGTTAATTTTAAAGGAACACATCCTCCATCCATCTTTGCGCGGGAATTCATTACTCACCGTACCGCAGCGTTTGGTAATGCAGGCTTATTGGCGCCCAGTTGGGACCCGTCATCAGTCACCGTTGACTGCCTCTGAGTGACGCTGGCATAAACACACGGTGCACACTTGACGGATTATGTTGCTACATCTCGTGTCTATTTACTCTCATGTTTTTGGAAAACAATAGTATGAGTATAAAATTTTGGCGGCCAACGTGGGCCTTATAAGTCTTTCACCTCTGACCATAAGGCCCACGTTGGGCGCCAAATTGTCTCGTGCAATTGTCGCACTCGACTCGGAATGAAATCGGAAATGCCCTCGATTAAAGTCAATATGTAACAAGTTTACCTCTCAATTCGGCTATCTTGAGTTTGAGTCGAGTGGAGGAAATGACTTAGAATATTGGGTATACGAGTGGATGTTTATTTACACCTCTGTGTGTACATTATTATCTGGTTTTAAATAATATTAAATCCATACCAATTCATTTAAAAAAATAAGATGAAATCGTTAAAACATTAAATTATCATAATACTTCCGTTTCATTTTTTTTATTATTTTTTTTATTAGCAATAGGCTCGCGCTTGACCACTATCTCACCTGATGGAAAGCGATGATGTGGTCGACGGTGAAGCACGCTTGCCTAGAAAAAACCCATTCTCTCTTGACTTAAAGACCCCTAGATTGTAGCTATCGGGAAACACAGACTCCGGCAGGGAATTCCACTCCTTAGCTGTACGCATAATAAAAGTGTCCCCAAAACGTTTTGTGCGTATGGGTGGGAGGTCCACCATGTACCGATGACGCATCACCGTGCGTCTGGTTGTCCGATGATGGAACGGGCTGGGCGGAATTAAATCATGCAATTCCATCGCACACTCCGCGAAATGTAACCGATAAAATACCGACAAGCTGGCAACTCGGCGACGATGTTCAAGGCTCTGGAGCTTTGATTTGACCAGTGCTTCATCGCCGATGAGTCTCTTGGCCCGCTTTTCGATCGACTCTAGTGCATCTAGCTGATATTTGGCAGATCCGTCCCAGAGATGAGAACAGTACTCCATGCACGATCGAACTTGCGCTTGATACAAGTTGAGCAGCTGTTCCGGCGTGAAGTACCTTCGCACCTTCGCAAGGATCCCCAACTTTTTGGCAGCCAGCTGAGCCTTTGCCTCAATGTATGGCCCAAAATTGAGAGTTGATGTCAGCGTAACGCCAAGAAGCTCAAGATGGTCCGTTATTGGCACGGTTACATCACGGAAAGTTGGAGCCGGGTGAAATTGGCTCTTTTTAGCGGAAAAAAGACACGCCTGGGTTTTAGCAGCATTAAACTTGACCAGATTGGCATCACCCCATTCGGAGACTGCCTGCAAGGACAAGTTCAAACGCTCCACCATGGCCTCACGGAGAGACCGGATCAGTGGCCCGGCAGCACGTGCGTTGGACAAGTAACTCTCAGCAACAGTGCTGTCGTCTGCATACCCAAAGGTGCCAGGTTTTAGCAGATAGTTGATGTGCAACAAGAACAGTGTTGCCGAGAGTACCGACCCCTGAGGGACGCCGGCATTAATATCCAATTTGTCCGACGAGCAGCCATCGATAACCACTCGAATGGACCGATCCCTCAGGAAGTCTGCAATCCAATCACACAGACCACCGGGCAGACCGAATGAAGGAAGCTTACTAATAAGGCTTTCGTGCCAGACCCTATCGAAAGCCTTCGAGATGTCGAGAGAGACGGCAAGCGCTTCCCCGTGCCTCTCGATGGCCTCACTCCATATGTGAATGGCATACGCTAGAAGATCCCCAGTAGACCGATTTCGGCGGAAGCCGTATTGGCGGTCGCTAAGGATATCATTAGTTTCTAGGTATGCCAGGAGCTTAGTGTTTAGTATACGCTCCATACTCTTACAGAGTATGGAGGTTACAGAGATGGGTCTGTAATTAGCCGGGTCAGCTCGACTGCCCTTCTTGGGCACGGGCTGTACGTTGGCTTGCTTCCAAGCATTCGGCACTTTTCCAGTCTCATATGAAAGGCGGAATAGACGTGTCAAGATCGGAGACAGTTCAGGCGCACAGGTTCTAAGAACTATAGCTGGTATTCCGTCAGGGCCACTAGCCTTATTCACGTCGAGGTTTCGCAGCACCCTACGGACGTCCTTTTGATGGATGCGAATGTCCGACATACTCGTCTCGCATCCATCAGGAGAAGGAGGGGGCCGCGAGTCACCAGGATTCAGACGCGAAGATTCCGCAAAAAGGGAGGCAAATAAATTTGCCTTCTCTTCAGCGGAGTGGGCCAGTGACCCATCAGGTTTCAGCAGTGGTGGTAGTGAGGGACGGCTGCCAAAACTACCTAAATAGGTCAATGTAACCAAAACTTGAAGCCATTTTTTACTCGTACAATAGTACGCTCGACAGCGAGGCAATTTCGCGTAGTTTAATGTACTTCTGGCTGTCACCAAACCTGAAGAGGACATTTATGACTTAATACCACGCTATTGAAATTGTTGAGTTACACCTCGCGGGAAATATACCGCGATGGAGGAATTGTAATTTTTTGGAAGTGTGTATACTTACTTTTTTGCATGAACTTAAGCAAGTATTCGAACTGACATACCGCCTATACTAGTGAGAGCGTGAATGTAATGAAGAAATTTCTGATATACATGTCTACGTTTAACCCAAAAAACTCAGGACAAGCTTTTTATTTATCGATAGGCTCGCGTTTGATCACTATCTCACCTGATGGTAAGCGATGATGTGGTCGACGGTGAAGCACGCTTGCCTAGAAGTAACCTATTCTCTCTTGACTAAAATGTATTCGACCAATCACAGTATCTAATCGGCAAAGTTTAAGACCAAATAAACCTGAATGGTTGTCGTGCTAGAACCACGAAGAAGTAGCATCTATTTGACAATTTATCACATTAATTTTGTGATTCTTTTGTTTCTAGAAACTGGGTAAGACAGCACTATCAAGCTCCATAACATCAGCCCTATATTTCCCGAGCTTAGTTCAGCCATATTTCGCGTCTCAATTTGAATTATGATTCTGCGAATCAGTGCTTAAACTACCCAAATGGTTAAAAAAATATTACACTCTTATTAGGCGTACAGCTAAAGTTAGGATTTCCATGCCGGAGTCTGTGTTTCCCGATAGCTACAATCTATCTTTAAGTCAAGATTGAATAGGTTTTGTCTAGGCAGTCGACTACATCATCGCTTACCATCAGGTGAGATAGTGGTCAAGCGCGAGCTTATAGATTATAAAAAAATAATAACAAGGTCCTTAATTTTCATCCTAGAAAAAATAGAATATTAATGTATATTATTATGTGTATCTACAAACGATATTCCCGTGTTAGTAACAACATGTATAATATTTGGTATCATAACTGACGTCCCCGAACTGTTAATTAGAAAAGTTCCCGCCAATTGTCCCGGGGTGGCGGGATGCTTCCTCTGCGTTTTTTCCTGGACTCCAATTAGTTGTTGTGCCAACTGTTACACACAGTTTTTTGTCCGCAGATAATATTACAGGTCTTAGTATAAATGTTGTGGGGTACTTGACTATTTAATTTAAACTGTGTTGGTCCTTTAGTGAAAGGATATTTCATACAAAATAGGATGGCTTAGCTAAGAACTCTGTAAGTGTTGACTTTTCTTTTCAAATATTCATCATAAACGTTTGTCAAACATAGATTACAATATAATACAATACGATCATTGTAATCAATCCATACCATTGCCTTTTCGAAGGAGCATCTTCGACAGCCATTAGCCAGCCCAATCGTCGACTATGCAAACGAAATAGCTAACTTTTAACTTATTTAAAACTGATTGACTGATTTAAGAGCACAACTATACTGCCCCAGATTCTATTTCAGTTTTCATTTCACGTAATAATGACTCTTTTGTCAAAGGTCAAACTCGCAATGACGAAAATAAAATTAATCATGAGCTCCTAAAATACTTAAATTGTATCTAAATAAAACCAAACCATACCCCAGACAGATAAAATTAAGCCTCCAATGTATTCTTAGTTCGCTACCCTCTGTATAATGTCACACAACCCACCCGACTCTTCTGACGTCACAATATGGCGGCTATTTGAAGCTGTCTAGGGTCTGCTTCTAGTCTTATCGAATGCAGCTAAATACCGGTATTTTACATGGAGCGGACTATCTATGTGACCTCCACAACTCAGTAACTGGGTAACTCGATACCCCTTGGCAAAGCTGGTGTCTGACTACCCGTAATGACTGCCAAAGGTTTACAACTGAGAGCCAGCATCAACGGCTTTTCGTGCTTAACGTGGCACGGAGGAATATCCTTACGTACAAGATGGCCACCCATCTACGAACCAATCTCGGCAAGCTTTGCTCAATCTTGAAGATCTACCCGTGCGACAGTTATCTTTTAGCCACGAGTTACTTTAAATGCGACTTTACCCAGACAGATAAAATTAAACTTCATTTTAACGTCACAACAGCCACCGGTCTTTTCTGGGACCTCACAAAATGGCGATGGTTTATTATTATGTGTTATTAAAGTCACCTTATTAATTTGTGTAAAAATAAATGCTCAACTCAGTTTTATACCCTATGTCTAGGGTTATCTGATTGTTTAATGAAATTTTAAAACATCAGGCCTGTATTCCCCGAAGACAGTGAAGTGTAGTGGGTAGTACACTAAGTGACTAAGTACACCTACATGTAGTTCTGTTAAAACCCCCCGTAGATAGGGCGTAACCGTGAGATATATATTGTAGCGTTACGCATAGCTCAGATGAGCTAAACGTAAGCTACGTTAATAAAAAGTGATTAAAAATAAGGGCCGGCTTCGTAAAACGTGCCGCCCGCGCAAAACCACTGACTACGGGATCAGCTACGACCGTTGCCGCCTGCCTCTACCAAGTTGGCGCGGACCAGGGCGGTGTGGCACCGTGCGATGAAACGGCTGGTGGAGCTCACCCGCGAGATGTGGGCCCTCGTGTTCAGCGTGCGCATCCTGCCCGTACTGCTGGAGGGCGCGCGCGGCCTCAGCGTGGATACCGCCGCGCCTCTGAGGACCTGTCTGACGCAGTTCATACACCACGTGCCAGACTTGATATTAAAACTGTAAAAAGTTCATTTGAGAGAATAATTGTTATTTATTTCTAGGTATCAGGGATTTATGATACTCATTCACAAACTGATATGACATTATAATTTTATCAATACTTTGTAGATAAGAATATCTTTGTAATTCAAGGCTGAAACATGTCCTTCAAATTTCGCAACCAAAACCAAACTAAAAAAAGCTAACGCCCGTTTTTCCCTCGTTCTGTCATATCTTCTAAATTTCAAATTCAAATCTCAATTAAGAAATCAAGACCAGAACGAATAAAAAACGGATTACAGAAGGGGCGGTCTTCCGCTGCCCTTATTATAATGAACAACTAGCTTATGGAAGGTGCAGTCCATGGTATGTTATGTCTATGGCTTAAGAAAATAAAATAGACAGACAGACGTCAGATCAGATGAAAATGTCAGAATATAAAATATCGCAAGATTTTACAAATTAGCAATATAAATTAAGTTGTGAATACAAATCAATCAGAGATAACTAAAAATATGCTTTTCAGGTGGTAACAGTATCAAAGAATACATAAAAATGAGTCACACGAGTTGATACAATATCAAAAGGTATGGTTTGTATATGTTGCTATTGATGTTATAAAACGTAAATAGACTAAAAGATGTGGAATGATTACCACAATATTTAAAACCGTTCCCTATGCTGAAAAGTCGCTCTTATGCCATGCGAAGCAAGATATTTTTCCATGTTTAAATGCTCTTAAGAGCTTGCCTTTGAGCTCTCTTTTATGTCTTGGTTACGCCTGTCATTAATTTACCTACATTCCGGTTGGCTAACAGTTTATTTTCAATAAAGCATCCAAAATTACCGTCTTCCCACCTCAATCGTAATTTTTCTCCACCTATTAATTTATAAAATGGTCGCTATAATCCATAAAAGTGCCATAACTCAGGAACAAAGTGCAGTTTGCCGTGTCCGCGTCACATAACAGTAACGTCGCTTCGCGTCAATATTGACTGGGGTTACCCAAGGCACGTCTGCTTCGAGCGAGTGATTGACGTCGACTGGGCCGTTTTTGTAACAAACGATTTTTTTCCACCTGTTTTGGTGACTGGGTATGAATATTCAAATTTGGGCTACTAACGGTAAACTGGACTTATAAATAGGTTTACATCGGTTTAATAACATAACATAAACCACGCTTGTATTCCCGAAGGGTTAGGAAGAGATATACATACTGCCTGCCTATAGGAACGATACCCTACATTGCGGCAGTCCCACGTAACAGGGGGTGAGCCTATTGCCATCAACATGAGAATGTCTACATGTTAACTACAGTATTAAAGTTTATAACACCCAATAGTACTACTTTGCGCTTGGAAATCTCTAGCCCAGCAGTAGCGTTTGTGACTGCTAAACCAAAGAGCCATCCCCCTGCATTGAGGTAATAATGTATGACCCCCTGCAATATATTAGTTTTAATTTTGCGATGATGTATATCAGCTTGAACATGCATTAAAAATAGGCCTTAGACAAGAGACGTTCTACCATCGAAAGCGTGGCGATAGCGATTGTCGAAAAGGCAAAATTGTATGGGATTGACAAGCGATATCGAAAAAGCACGTGATCCTGACATCAGCAGTTGTCAACCTCGTCGATAGGCGAAGACATCGCAATCACAATAGCTCAAACTGAATGCATCAATATTAAACGAAGCGATTCGTGTTTGACATACAGCACGCTGCTTACATCACTTGGTAGCTCGGTGAATGAGAGACTAAATGCTTTTAAAATGATTGAAGACTACACGAGCGATAAATCGATATTTCATAGTCTTATCTTCAGAAATATCTCTAAAATACATTGACTTTATTTGCTCACACAGCTGTTACCTTAGAAAAGATAAATTGACTTCAGTGACATTTTACTAATCTATTTTCTAGAGCAGCTTGTCACATTCATACATTCATTGTCTACAATTACAAGACATTGCTCTAGACATCTAGTTTAATAAAACAGGATGGAATATCACTGCTTGCCCCAAAAGAATACAAGATAACAATACAATATACATTTATTGCTACAAAGCCAGTCTCCGAGGTGCTACTGAGAAATGTAAAATGAAAAGCCTGTGCTAAAGGACTTTTTCATAGTTTTACATTACATAACATTACGCTAATACTTTCTGAAAGAATAAGATAAAGTTTACTTAATAATCCAACCAAAAACGACGCCAGTTATGTTTAATTCCCATATAATAGGTGGCAACAATCCCACCGCACTATGCCCAAACCACTGCAACTCCTGAAAACCAGAATCAACAGTGGCGACCAACAGAAAAGCGCCGAGACAATGAAGCTTGACGAAGTCCCGGAGAATGAATTTTACTGTCTTGGATCCTGCAAAAAAATCAATCAGAAAATAATAACGGAGGAGTTGGAAAAATACAAATTAAACAAGCAAGCTAATTCTCAACAAGCGGCACACAGCTAGTCTCCAGGCTACTACTAAGAAATTCAAAATGAAAAACCCCCAGTAGCACATTTTTTGACCTGGGAATAGATCTTAAAACCCAACTAAGTAATCAGCACTACCAACACTACCTTCGCATTTCAAACAAAATATTTTACTATTATTATAGAAATTTTCTTTTAAAACAAACTTTTATATTAAAAAGTGCATTGTCACGAAAAATAAATGTTTGTGCAAAATTTCAGCTCAATCAAACACCAGGGAGTCGGTAAAATTTTACTTGATTTGATAACAAACACCGGGACAGGTAGAGCGGGACGGGAAACTAAATAAAGCATTTAATCACGTGTTCTCAACTCATTTCAAAATCGTTGGTTGGTAGCCCTGCTCTAAGCGGGTATCACAACTCACATGTTTCTTCTCATTATGGAGATTGTGTGCGGAGTACACCTTTGTTTTAGTAAGTTGGCACTCTTGTGTGAGAGCATGATAAACGGGGGGTTACTCAGGAGGACTTATCGTTGAGAAGCGGTTTATAGTTTGTGTAAAATAGAACATTTTATTTCGAACTAAGACTCTTAAAAGGTTAAAGAATATGCTCTTGAATCTAAATGTAAGTACACCTACAATAATACACGGATAATAGATGTATGATAGGGTGCTGGAAATGGAGAAAAACAGTGTTTGAAAAGTGATCTTACTGTCACACGGAAGTAAGAAATAAGACTAGAGTTTTAATGAACCAAGAATAGTTATTGTGGGAAAAGGGAGACTGAAACTTTTGCCCAACAGTAGGACAACATAGGCATATTTAGAAATGAATAACTTCTTCGAGGATTATTGCTAAATTCTGGTTCTATTGAAAAGAAAAGTATTGCCCAAATACTTCCACATATGACACTTTTCGGCCATTTTAATTTTAAGTTAGATGAAGTACAAAATAGCGTGAAATTCAAAATTACATTACGCGTTGTTCATCAAAATTTTCCCAAGACTGACATTAATTTTAATGGTTAATATTTTGATTCAATTTCATCACTCATTGCACTCACTCACGAGTCGTGATGCAACAAGGGGCGCATTACAACGTAAACATAAAGAAATGTAATATTAGATCGAGCCAGTCAATTATTGCACATTGTGTGCACGTGTGAGGGGCGGGATGCAGAGGGTGGAAGAGTGGATGCAGAGGGTGGCAGGATGGATGCAGTTTCTGAAACTTAAGATAATGCTTGTGTTATGTGCTGCTGGAATAAGCAGGTCGCTCAGATTAGCCAGAGAGTCACTTTCTCACTGCGGTCTCTCTATAGATTCAAACATTTTCTTCCGTCCAGCACCAAAACCACCTTGGTTCAAGCTCTCGTATTGCCTATAATCGACTATGCTGATGTTTGTTATTCTGATCTATCCCAAGAACTTCTTAACAAAATGGATCGACTTCTTAACAACTGTATTCGCTTTATTTTCGGGCTTCGTAAATATGATCACATTTCTACCTTCCGTTCTCAGCTTAAATGGCTGCCTATCCGTCAGAGGAGATCCCTAAGATCCCTCTGCATGCTCTTCAACATCATGAACGATCCTTGTACTCCTGATTATTTAAAACAATATTTTAAAGTGTTGGGCAGTTCTCACGATCTTAACCTTCGAGCTTCCAAAAACTTACTTCTCCAAATTCCTTCTCACCGCACTGGGTTTATATCTAATTCTTACGCTGTCTCTACTATAAAACTCTGGAACGTCCTTCCCCTTGACATAAAAAAAACTGAGAGTAAATTTTCATTTAAGCGTAGAATCCGGAACTATTACTTGTCCTCTCTTACATAGCTCGGTCTTCGTCTTAGTTATTATGTTTAATTTCTGTTTCATTTAGAATATGATATTTATTATAATATTTATTAGTCTATTGTTTTAGAAATTATTTATGTATTTTATTTGTTAGATAGTTTATTAATATCCGACTTTAATTATTGTTCATTTTTATTTTGTACTCCTACCACCTGTTTGTCCTTTTTAACCCAAAGGTTGACTGGTAGAGAATGCCTTGCTGCATTAAGTCCGCCTATGTATCACCATTGTACATGAAGTTTAAATAAATAAATGTGTAGCGACATCTATGACGCCACTTACGGACCAAAATACAAAATCCTGTATCGCGCAAGCAGAGTTTTCGGTGCGATTTGAACATAAATACAACAGTCCTATAAAATAATTCCTTCTGTTTAAATTTAAATGACCTAATTGTATACTTACCAAAAATGTGCATGTCATTATGCTATGATTAAATATGTTATGCTACTATTATACTACCATTGTAGGAACTTTTCTAACCATATGTATTTGCAAAATACTCTTTGTTTTTGACACTGAGTCCGACAACAACCGTCGGGCATTTGCCCACAAAACACTACACCCGCCTGGTTGGAGGATCCTCCCTTTTCAATGAAACTTGTGGGACTTTACACTCTGTTCCTGTATACTACAACATTTGCAATATTCATTTTCTTCTTCTTTTCGTGTCATGGTAGATTTTAAAACATATCTACTGCTTGGATCCAGCCACGTTTATTGTAGTGTTAGAGGCGTTGCTCAGCTCATCTAGCGTGTGGGCAAATAAACATCTGGGGCTATCCGGAAAATGTGATATATTCTGAGCAGCAGCACCGCATTCGTACGGGGTGTTTGATAGATCAGTAAACTTCGCCAAATTATATTTGCAGCGGCCTTCTTTGGTCGATATACTCGTAGCTAAGCCAAAAATTATTTTATAATTGATTGATTGAAGAGGCTCGCGTTTGGCCACTATCTCACCTGATGGTAAGCGATGATAGGGTCGAAGATGAAGCACACTTGCCTAGAAGTAACCTATTCACTCGTGATTGTACTGCCATGGATCTTACTGTGTCAATGGCATAAACATAAATAAATGTAATATTAGATCGAGGCAGTCGATTATTGCACATTGTGTGCCACGTGTGAGGGGCGGGATGCTGAGGGTGGCACTGTAGATGCAGTTTAGGACTGGAAAGATTGCACTTGCACGCTATGGATTGTTATCCGTTTCATCCATTGTGATATGGTTTTATTCATCTAATAATAAAAAATAAATCTTTCTTTGTTTCATTTTTGAGTAGTAGGTGATGCGAGCACAGATGACCGCGCGGATAACGACAGACGAAAGTGAGACACCATTGCTAAATCTAACACAGGCTCCGCACGGCTAATCGGCTAATAATATTCGAGCCAGCGCAATGTGAGTAGAGCCCAATTTTCGGTTGTCATTGCCATAGTCAGAGTTGTCACCAGCAGTCAATTTACAGTGACACTCACTGACGCGCTTGGTTCGTATGGTCGTTCAAATTAAGGGCACCTGGAATAGCACATGAAACACTTACCACATAATGTTAGTATGTTGCCTTCCATCCTTTGCTAATAAAATACGTAAATGTGTATGACTGTATGTTTGTTAAACAATCCCATCTCAACGGCTGACAACTTAGTACACAAGTGGACCATATCCTGGATCAGGACAAATTACACTTGATACCGCCGTAGTACGTTATACGAAGCCGCGTAGCCCAAATAACATAAAAAGCCGATATTCTGTGCCCGAGATTGGCATTTTTATAAGAACTTACGCGCAGTCACGTAAACTAATTCCCCTTACGATGGCGAGAGAGCGAGGGGTGCGCGGGGGGATAATGTTGTAATGTTATGAACAATGTGTGGCAGTGTGTTAGAGGGTCGCGGGATCGACCCCCGGTGTAGGAGCTATTGTTGTTGAGATGCTGGGTAGAGTTTCGGCTGTGTTTTGGAACATGCTATTAATAAAGTTAGCCTGTACTTGCTATCCGAGGCAGAATCTGACACAACCGGGGTAGATAATTGCGTAACACACTTGAAATGCGTTTTTTTATCATTGAAAGGCTCGCGTTTGACCACTAACTCACCTGATAGTGATGATGTGGTCGATGGTGAAGCACGCTCGCCTAGAAGTAACTTATTCCCCAACCATAATATTCATTGCGTTATTGCTATTTAGCCTACCATAATCGTTTTAAGGGAAGGTGACGTAAGAAAAAAGAAATTGTTATTTTGTACCAAACACTTTTTTTTGCACATTAAATTATACCCACCAAACTGCGTAACAGTTTGTTGATGTTTTTTTGTCTTTGATGTGCGGAGCTGGGCTGACTCTAAGCGAAATCGTAATATTTACCGTGTGATTGCTGTTACGACTCGAAACTAGCGATTATCATACATCATTTTGGACTTTTACTAAGTGCGACTTAGTAAATTTTAGGTTTTACCGGTACAGCCTATAGATAGACAGGTATTGATTTTAAATATATCTTTCCTATAAAATAAACTCTGAGCTGAGAACTGCTAGAAATGGCAACCACAGGCTCAAGAGTCAAGACAAAGTGTAATTCTACCAGTGACGGGATGTTTGAAATGCCAAAATGTAAGGGTAATCTCAATCATTTCGATAGCGCTTGGCATTTCCTTACACTTTTACTTTTTCCAATCGCTATCGCCACGCTTTGTTTGTTAAAACATCAGTATAATATCTCACCATTGGCAATATACATTTTTCGAGGTTTATATTCGGCTCAACTGAAATGTGCGTTTATTAATCAGGAGATAGGCGATTACTGCCAGAGTGGATGCAAAGGACTTTCCAATCCTCGCGTTAGCACTCGCGCTTTGTTTTTCACCACTTGATCACTCGTTTTCAAAGCACATACAACTTTTTTTCGCGACCTCTCTATCATTCAGGCAGGCTCGATGTCAAAGCTTGTCAATTCTTTTTACTCACTCACTCACACACACACACACACGCTATCTGTATGTATGTGTAAAAGACTGTCAATTATATCTGCTCGCTCACATACTCATACGTCTACTCATCTGTATGTATATCTGTGCGTGTTTGTGTGTGTCGTATCTATATATCTCACAGCGAGAGGAGCCCTTTATCATCGGAGCCCGCGTTTGGGACATAAGTGGTCATATCGCGTTGTTCTTTGCCAAAAAATGTTGGAGGTACAGCTGTCTATTGTGATGTCTACGATTCTTTTTTGTTTTATTGTCTCCTAAGCTACCTAACCCACTCTTGATAAAACTGTCATGTTGTAAGTAACTCAAATATCATTGTAATTACTAGGTTGTTGCCGTGGTTACGTTCCCGTGGCCATCACAAGCATCATCATCATGCATTTTTTGGGACTAAAAGTAATTTTCGTTTAAGTAGGGTCAACTTCCAAAATCTTCGGGTCAAATGTCAAATCCGTGGCGCTATACGGGTGCGAAATGTGGAAGGTAACTCAAGACATCTCGTGCAAAATCCAGGTCTTCGTCAAACGATTTGTTCGTCGCATCCTCGAAATTTACTGGCCTGAGACCATCTGTTATGTAGAGCTGTCGAAGAGATGCCACGACAGCCAGATCAAGCGTCGTAAATGGAGATGGTTTTGCCACGAGGTCCGGAGGGATTCCTATCACATGCATAAGCAGGCCTTCGATTGTAACCCTCAAAGGCAAAGGAAGCGTGGCCGTCCCCGTCAAACCTGGCGTCGTACCGTTTTGGCTGAAGCGAGAGTATCGGAATGACGTGGAGCGAGGTGAAGCACCAAGCTCAAGACCGGTCGCGATGGTGGACTACTGTGGACAGCCTCTGCCCCAGCTAGAAGACATAGGATTTTCATTCAAGTAAGTCAGGATCTACTTCCAGGGATTAACTTTACAAACAATTTTATCTCCTAATACTCTTAAACTTAACAGTTAAATCTAAACTGAGTCATACGTTTATAAAGTTATTAACTGTACACAATAATATTTATAATATTTTGCCTAAGGTAGAACATATCACTTGTTCTGATGCAACAGCTCTGGCTGGGTACGCGCCGGGCTCCACAACCCTACTGACATAAAATAAATAATTCTCGCATTTTCATTCAATCCACGCATGTATCACTTATCTCTAACCGGCCGACTATCAATTACCGGTCCAGCTATCGGGCTCCATTGCCTATCGGCTAATATCTCGCCTCGTTGAACCCTCTTACCTTCACAGTTAAGGGTTAGTCGCACAGAGCATCCAGGCGCCTGCTAGAGACGACGTTGTCATTTGTTTGATTTTTCATACAAATCAAGCGTTTCAATGAGTGTTATCTTTTTAACACTCTTTTATTAGCTTGGTATGGTTATATCTATGAATCTATGTAACGGATTCTTTGAATGTGATTTTCACCTCCTTCAAAACGTCGGATTAATTTGAAACTTTGCACACTTATCAAGGACGATGACGATTGCGATAATTTAAATAGTTTGTCCCAGGATCTTCAGGATTAGTACTTAAAAAGTAGAAAATAATTTTCAATGAATTTAAATAAAAGACGGTGTGATTAACACAACAAATTATATTACTGTAAAAAAGCGTGGGTCGCTTTTTAGCATTGCCAAAATGACTCTACTTTTACCAATACCTGTCAATAAAATATTATAAAATTGTGCCAAATTTCATCCAGATCCGTTCAGCCGTTCTGGCGTGATTGAATAACAAACATCCATCCATCCAAATATTTGTAATATTAGAAGTCTGTAAAAAAAATGCTAATACTATAATATTAGAAGAATATTAGAGCCTATCTATCCTACTTGTTACTTCCTATCCGGAAGTAAGAAGTAGGATAGATAGGCTCGCGACTGACCCGATGGGTAGCAATAATGTCGTCGACAAACGAGCACGCTTGTCTACTCCCAGTGAGGAAGGTAACCGATTCACTCTGTATTTAAAAACTCCGAGGTTATAGTTATTAAGAAACACAGACCCCGCCAAGTTATGTGGTATGGGTAGGTATGTGGTTGGTCGTCGCCCAGTATAGAATTTCGAATCAGTCCACATTTATTGAGTGCTTATTTTAAAAATATTGTGTTAACTCTCGGTGAAACAGGCAATAAACTTGTTACTAATAGGAATTTGCTATATAAGACTGCCTACCTCTACGAAGAATACAGAAGTGATGTTATATTCTCTCTTGTAACCTTTGTAGAATGCAGTCGTGGTATTAATATCTACTTATTTGTTAACGATTTTTTTGCAAACACTATCTAGAATCCAAAAAAAAAACAGTTACACAAAATCTGTCCTTAAAGTAAGATAGATAATCAAAAAAAAGTTTTTCTTTGCTAACTAGACCATTAGATGTTGTTATAGCAACATCAACAAGCTTAAAAATCCTCCCCAAACAAGCCGTCCTCATTACACAGCACCCTGTAACTTATTACCAAATAAACATCCTGTATTTGCACTAAACATTACTATAGAGGGCACGACCCTTACTCCTCACAATACAAACGAAAAACGACCTTATTAACTTGTGCCACAAGATCGAAAATCGCCTAATAATATTTGGTAATAATTGGGTCTTAATCAAAATTGCTGAGATTAAAAAAAATATACTCTGATGCAATAAAAATAGGATTGGAATTAGCTTGATAGTTTTAGAAAGAGATTGGCTTCTACATTAACAATTTCTACACAAGCAAAAACCAACCTTACCTTTATTAATTTAAGATAGATTTTCGTTTCTTTTCACAAAGCTAGTCAAAGAGCTAGGGTTCCCTTAGTTTTTGCTTACGTGTACTAACAAGTGTGCGTGTAATGCGAGGGGAGGGTGAAATTAATTGATCACCCGCCCGGGGTAGATGGAGGGGGAGGATAGGGACTTTCTTACTGAATTGTTTAGTGAGATAGGCCCGGGGTTTCATTTAGTCTGGGATTAATTTTAGGAGATAAGTTTGTAGAGGAAGTTGTTTGAGTAAGATAAAACGAAGAATGCAAGTTCGTATTGATTTTGTAGAGAGTGCAGAGAATATTAATTTTAATATCTCTGTAGATATAATTAAAAGTAGGTCTGCCAGACCGCAAGTTAAATTATTGTCAAGCTAAATGGTTCAAATTCTACAGTTTGTGAGGCTAAATACAAATTAATAAAATAATTAGATATGGTTACTTTAAATTAGTTAAGTGAATTGGGCCTTTTTAGTATCACCACGAAGCAGTATTTTACAGTTTTTTTTTACTTTTTGTGAAACGGTGTCTTATTCATTTACTTCTTTATTATCTGTGATCTCCAACAAAGGCCCTACATATGTATATTTTATATTTTTTTATAAAAAAACTTTGCCTCATACTAGGAATTTCTGTTTTTTTTTAGTTACTGAATAGTAAATTTAGAGTTAAGAATTTGTCAAACGGTACTTTATTGGCAAATTTTACTGGTTTACAGGTTTAAAAAAAGTTTGACAAATACTCAACTTAATAGTAGATTGTTTACCTAGACAGCAAACAAATATTTTAAAGGCGAGAGTGTTTTTTTGAATCCAGAGCGGAGCGAAGGATTCTAGAGTAGGATCCCGAGCGCAGCGACCGGTTCTAAAGTAGAATCCTGAGTGCAGCGAAGGATTCAAAGTACGTCACTCGAGCTTAAAATAGTGTTGCTCCCGAGGTGGACACTCTACTTTTTATTACCCTCTATAAGAAAATAAGTAAGTGCAACTTATGAACAAGAATGTTACGTTTATTTATTCACATAAAATTTAAACCCATAAGACATCAAATAAAATAATTAGACGTTAATGTTTATATTTGAACAATTATGAAAGTGCATCATCACAATTTTATTAGTACCATCCGTTACAGTTGTAGATTTATTTACACACTGACAGCTTGGGAATTATAAATAGTCTCGGAAAACCGTGTCTCAGGATGTAGTTTTTGAGAAACTTGATTATAATACTCTCACTTGAGAAAGACGCGCTCATTTTTATCATTCTAAAATCTGAATTTGAAACAACTACGAACGAAGGCAGAATGCATTTAATTTCGCGCGTTGTTTATTTTTCATCAACTTTTTTTTTATTTGGTGCTTGCGCAGTTTTTCAGCCAGTCACATATTCAATACATTGTTCCTGCATGGTTTGTGATACACCTCTTTGCTGATTGGAACATTTACTAACAATATCCACATTCCAAATTTAAATCTATTTTGGTCGCTAAGGGATTAATGAGCTATTTTGGTCCCTGTTTACGAGGAATAAACTAGCTCGTTTTGAATAGATGTGATAAAAAATTCTTTATTAAAAAAACCGGCCATTATTTATTAAAAGAATAACTGTCTATTTTTGTAACAAAACTCCAGACCTTATTTTCTCTTTATCTCCGCCCTCTCCCTTGCCTCTCACATAAATAACAACGTTGTACTTTTCTAAAGACGCCTCTTAATAAATTAGAAGCTTCTCAAATTTCCCGGATTAGTATTCCATACCGTTCACTACAGATAAACTTATTAAAAAGGGTTCCGTACTTTTCAAAGGATGGCGGACCATTATTTTTCTAATGACTGTGTAACACAAGCGGTAATCTACCTTAAACCCTCAAAAATAAAGTTCAATTTTGCATGAACTATATTACATTATTTCTGTGTACAATGTAATTTCAACCTTATGTATTAGAAGTTACAGTTGATATTACAATTTTATGTCATAATAATGCTATTTAAGTGATAATATACAGTCTGGATAATTAGTTTTACGTACAATCTCGCATAACGCTGTTCCATGCATTTAGCAGTTATCGAGGTATTTTAAGCTTTATTTGTAGAAACTTAAGGTAGAAAATCGGTTGTATGGTAGTATCAAATAATGAATTTATAAGGTTTTGAAGTGCAGATGAAGTTTTGCATTTTTATTGCCGTTTAAGAGATTGTCGGGATATGTAAAGTTGTAGGTTCTGTCTTGTTGTAAACTAAATGAAGGACGTCGCTTCTTTTTGGAGAAATTGCATTAGATATGACAGCTTAGCGGTCAAATTGATAATACAGGTTTTTTTAAATTATTGACTAGCTCCTACCAGCGGGTTCGCCCGCGTGAAAGTTCCAAGGCAACATTATTCGGGATAAAACCCTTTGTCCTAATCCAAGACGTGGTCTACACATATTATTATGTCAAGTTTCACCCAAATCCGTTCACTCATTGAGGTTTGGTTCACAAATATCCCAACATATACATACAGATTCTTTTTCTGGTCCAGCATGCTTATCCCAATAATTATTGTAGAGCTGAGAATATTGATATTGATGAGCGGAATGACGAGAATGGATAAAGTGAGAAATGAGTATATTAGAGGAAGTTTGAAAGTGGCACCAGTGACAGAAAAGCTGAAAGGTATCCGTTTGTCCTGGTATGGTCATGTGATGAGGAGGGATGCAACGTATGTTACTAAAAGAGTTATGAATATAAATGTGGATGGAGAGGAAGACCAAAGAAAAGATGGATGTACTGTGTGACGAGTGATATGATAGAAAAGGGAGTCAGTGATAGCGTGACGGGGGAAGGACGGTGTGCAAGAAGACGTGTAACATGGGACAATGGGCAGGAAGATGATGATGATTATCTTATTATATGTAAATATTTTCGTTCCTAATCATTTTCTTCATTGCTGATGGTCGTGTCCATCCTGGAATGAGTTGGATGCATTCACCGACGAGCTGCTTCCAGGGTCCCAGGCCACTCTTGCTTTGGCTCTTCTCAGGGCCGTGGTCAAAGTAAACATGTTTTTTTTAGTGTCCTGTTCTGTCAAAAGAAGGGTTAAGGCCTCCCTCCTCTCTTCATATGTTATGACAATTAAATTAACTTTGTATTTAAATTAGTAGGACTGAATAATTAATAAATATGTCTTCATGCTATATTAATTAAACCATAATTATTTCACTCCACATGACCTCAAAGTATGCCATTAGGTATGTGTATATATCTGTGTGTGAGAATAACACCCAAAACTGCTGTAGCAATAAACATAACGACGTGTTGTTTGTTTGTGTAATCTTCGAGTGACGTGTTTGTGAAGAGTCTGAAGTTATACGGGCTATGTGGATGAGGTGCTGAAAGATTGGAGTCTTACGATGTTTTGGAGAATGCACAATTACTGTTGTTAGTTGCTACTATGTTTTAGATAAATAAATAAAATGAAACTATTTTTTATATTGATCAAAGGATAAAAAATTATTCAGATACAATATCTGAAATTCAAACATATTTAATTGTCTTTAAAATTTAATAACCTGGCTCCCAAACTCTAAAATGAAGCATTTTTGAATATTTTTTTGTGCATTTGCATTCGAATTAAAAACGGGTTTTCAAGACTCAACGTAATTCTATTTGGAATTGTCCAATACCTTTAAACGAGCAATTCTCATATATATAATCTGAATCTTGCAAACGGCTTCAGCGATTTTCATGCAATTTAGTATATCGGGGGTTTCATTTTTAGAAAACGTTGTTTTCTCTATTTTCAACCGAGTAGAGCTCGGTCGCTCAGGTACTGTATATTACGCAAGGAGTACGTAAGGATCGTAGCAGGTGGCGTTCTGTACTTTTTGCTTACCCCCATGAGAAAAAGCGTGAATTTATGGTACCTAAACCAAACAAGTTATAATATTTCAGTTATCCACTAACTTATTCTAGATAATAATAAAAAAATATATCCCACCCATATTATTACAGGTAACAAAATCCTAGCCATATTATTGTTCACAAAAAATGCTCATTCCGTCTCAAATCCCGGGTATTTCCATACAAATACGTAGAAGTAAGTTATCTGCGCGAGTATTCGTTATTAGTTATATAATATCGTGCAGACGCCGAGATCAGAGTTTATTACATTTTCAGAGAATATTGTTTCAGAGCTCGCCTTCAGACTGAGGTAAGGTGAGTCCTCTCATATCTTTGACACAGAGTACGAAATCGCTAGACTGGAGACGCCTTCCATTCTTATATTCGATCCTAAATCCAAATTGTCCAATTATACCCAGGATTTGAGCCCGGAATTGAATTTAGTAGCGGAAGTATGGAGAGTGAGAATAGATGAAGAAATTAAGTAAATATTTCATTTAGCGATTATTGAAAGAAGGAAAATCGGAAAGGTTGTCCGGAAATATCGAAAATTATCGGCAAAATTTCTTCTGTCTATGGGATTTTAGACAAGAAAACTTATTTTCAGTCAGCTAGTCACTAAAAACATTTGTGCTCGCGCTGAGTATTTTTTTTTTCATACACGCCGTCAATTTGTATGAGTAACTAAACGATGACACTCACTGACACTGTACGGTGCGTGTTGACAATGCCGTCCCTAGCAGTGGCCGCTGAGTCGTCTCGTTGCTCTGTGGTATATGCTAATGTTGGAATAATATCGTGAGTCGACGTTAAGATTCGGTTATGTAGCTCTATATTATGTAAAGTGCATTTTTAGGGTTACTTACCCAAAAGGTGTTAATAAGATATTAAGGTCTGTCTGTGTTTTTGTTACAGTCTCAGGTATCTGTATCTTTCTTGCCATTAATGGCAGTTGGAAAAATCAAAATCCTCCTTATGACTTCGCCGTAGTCGGGTAAAAACCAATTGTGTATATATGCTAATATTCATCACATTAAGCCTGCTTTGTACAGTAAACTATCTTTTGCATTCAGTTTTGATAAATAAAATTAAAAATTTCAAATTCGGTCCAAATAACACACAAAAAAGTGATCTGACTTCAACCCCAGATTGTCCTTTCTTAATGCAATTTCTACTTATGAAATACTTAACTTTCATTCCTACTATTTCCCGAACAATCACACGGTATTTCGAAAATTTGCAAATCCAACACATAAAAAACCTCTCAGAAAACGTACAATTAACCTCGTACAAAACTTCAGCTAGCAAAGCAAATAAAAAGCAACCTAATAGCCCTCTTAACTGCAACATCCAGAGAGCAAAGAGTTTTCTTTTTAAAAAGACATTTATCCTCCTTAAATAATTCGCGGCGTTTTATTTCCAGAGCCAAGTAAGGGCGGGTGCACACGGGCGCACGGCCGCAATTAGTCGCAAATTGTCGCGAGTCTAGACGTAGCTTTATTTATTTTTATTTTGCAGGTCTTTCAGCACCTCTGTCTGAGGAGTGTGTGGCCATAATGCAGGTGAATGCAGTAGACCAATATAGTATAGATTAGTTCTAGGCACTCGTGCTCTATTGTCGACTACATCATCGCTTACCATCAGGTGAGATAGTGGTCAAAGGTGAGCCCATCAATAATAATAAAAATAACCGGCCAAGTGCGAGTGGGACTCGCGCACGCAGGTTTCCGTACCATTATCGCAAAAAAACGCCAAAAAATATCCATTCGTTGTATGGGAGCCCCACTTAAATATTTATTTTATTCTGTTTTTAGTATTTGTTGTTATAGCGGCAACAGAAATGCATCATCTTTGAAAATTTTTACAGGCTGGTGACAGAGACAGACGGACATTGGAGTTTTAGTAATAGGGTACCGTTTTACCCTTTGGGTACGGAACCCTAAAAACATGAATACATATTTTGAAATGTTCGACGAGTAAATTCCGTCAGGAATGCCTCAGTAGTACCTGGAAATCTAGCTTTGTTACAGGCTCAGGCAATATGCTCGGCAATATGTTATAATACCAGTTATTACTATCCCACTGCTGGGCAAAAGACCTCACACAGAGACTTTCTCTTGCCCACTATTACATGAGACTTAAAAATATAACTGTCTGTATGTGGGCGTAGCTAACCACCTCTATAATGAAGGCATGTTGGGCCAGAGAATACAAATAATCTTAATTGGCATAATTTTTGTACAGCAGTTAATGAACAGATGCTTCATACTCCCGAACTAGGCGGTCTTCTTCGACAGGAGTATGAGAATCATGATGATATGTGCAACTTTTAGCAAAAGCCATATTTTTTCATGAATCTCACAAAGTAGATCTTCTACATCATCGAAGTTATGTTGCTGTTCTACTTCCCTTAGTATAATCTAAGGACGTCGCCGGGAAGATGTCTTTAGAAATTCATCTCTGCCTCCTTTAAATTAAGGGAAATGTCACCCTAATTATGAAAATGAAGAGCTATGTTGATATTTAAATTTTAATGACGGGGGTGAAACTGTGCCTTTTAATATGCGGGGTTATGAGGACTAAATAGAATATAGTAAATAAGACGTTATATAAGCCGTAAGTCCCGGTTGTCATTTGAAAATCTTTGACAGACGTTACGGTAGTTAGAAGCCATACGATCTGACACCAGGCTTGCCAAGGAGTATCGTGTTACCCAGTTACTGGGTTGTGCAGGCCAGATAGGCAGTCGCTCCATGTAAAATACTGGTATTTAGCTGAATCCGGATAGACACCAACTCAATAAAGTTGGTAAAGGCTTGGTAGATTTATATTTTGTTGTTTGGTCCTAAACCTTCTTGCTAACATGAATTAATGTTATTTATATTCTTTACAGGTAATTACAACAAAACGGAGCTGGTCAAAATGAGAAAGTATTGCAGTAAGTTTCACGCTAGGCTAGCTAAGGGGTCCCGACCGGGTTTTATCATATCTATGACTACCCATCTATCGCCATAAAAACATTTTATCATCATCATTGTTTTTCTGCCCTAGTCCCATGGTACTTGTGGTCGACGCAACACGTTTACTTCTTCCATTATTTCCTGTCACGATATCCCATCTTTTCTTTTTTTTTATTCATTATAGGCTTCACCACTATGTCACCTGATGGCAAGCGATGATGTGATCGACGATGAAGCTCGCTTGCCTGGAAGTAACCTATTCACTCTTGACTTAAAGACTCTCAGGTTGTAGCTACTAGGAAACACAGACGCCGGCAGGGAAGGACCTTTTTTTGCTGAACCTATGCATAATAAAAGTATACCCAAAACGTTTGGTGCGTATGGGTGGGATGTCTACTATGAATTAGTTCATGCAATTCCAGCGCTCAGTCCCCGACCGCCCGGCCCGGCCTTTCGTCTTCCTCTCCCTCTATTCACGTTTATTTTTATAACCGTTTTATAAACAGGCGTTTCATCCCTCCTTATCACATGATATTTCCGACTACACATTTACTATTCAACATTATTAAACTGTACTTCCGAAAAACTTACCTAACCTTCTGCCTAGTCCTCTACAGCTACCGACAGTCAACTGACACTCATCAATCACTCGCCCATCCCAGTGAGACGCGAACTCGTCGCCATCCGACAAGTAGTCGTCACAGGCGACGACGAGGCGACAACAACGTGGCGACAGACTGTCGACAGGGTATGTCACTAGCTGTCGACGAGTGACGATTGAATGGACTTGTGAAGTGTTTAGCGTCTGTTTGATCGGGTTGAGCTGTCAATGAAACATAAAACATTCTTATATCAATGAATTAATGTTTTTAAACTCAATAGTATCATGCCTGTATTCTGCGGAAGGTACAATAATGTCCAGTAATGTTATTGTACCAGTTATTATGTTGTAAAGAGGCAACCCTGTTACCACTTACCACTATACAATTCTGACTGAAGGAGATTTTCAATAGAAAACCCTATACCTTATATTTCGCCGGACCTGGTAATTGAACCTAGTATACAATTCTCAATAGTCGCGTTTGCATCTTCTAATATAAGGACACAATGAGGAAGTTAAGCTACTAAAGCTACTCTACGAAATTTCAAACTTCATTGACTAACGCGTTCGCTGCACTAGTAAATTAATGGTCACCTCTCCCATGACATACTAATTAAGGAGTTCCAGTGACCATCTGTGGTCTTCTTCATCAGTTCCACTTCATCAAATGATACTTTCTGAGTGCAAATGTTTGCCACGTTATTGAAAATACCATAATACCAAAATAGCGACAAGTCTGCCTATAATATTTGAGGAGTTCTATCGATTTTCATTGGATCCATGAACAGATTCTGATTTAGTGTCAATGGGACCACCTCGAGAGTATACCCTTTCAAACAAGATAAGAATGTTGCAAATTCGTCTATTTATAACTAGAGTTACATCCGAATTGAGAACCTCCTCCTTTTTGGAAAGTCGGTTAAAATCTGACTGACCGACTCCTTGACAGTTCAAAAGTGCCTGTTAACACGCTGTAAACGTTTAAATTGAAGAAGAAAGCATTTAACTTTCACTTCTACAGAATTTGAATTAATCTGCTAATAAGCTGTTTTAACACCTCAGAGATTTTTATAAATATAGCCCTTTGAGTTTGAGAAAGCCACCAAATACCAAGTTCCAATACCTACCAGACGTAACACAAACGAGCTTCAACCGACAATAGTTCGACAACGCTGCTAACTGCAAATTGTTCTGCAAGGAAATGGCCGGCGAAGGCAGTGCCCAACTCCGGCCGCGCCAATATCCGGCCCCGAAGACCGGCGATAGGAACGGCCCAGTGATCGTATGTTGTGTTTATTATAGTACCAGTGTGTGTCTTTGTACACTCAACTTTATGTTGGTGGTTACACTTTGAACTTTTTTAGATAAACTTTATTAAATAAAAAAACTTTTTTGCAAAAAAATACTAGACTTCCCAAAAAGGAGGAGGTTCTATGTTCGACATTATGTATGTATTTTTTGTTTTTTGTTTATGTTCACCGATATCTCCGTCAATTGTGGACCGATTTAAAAAAATATTTTTTTGTTTGAAAAAGTTCCCATTTTAATTTGGTGAAGATCTGATGAAGAACTTCGGAGATATACAACAGAACTCTTCAATTAATAACGGCAAATCTCTCGGGATTGCTGCAATCGCATATCTGTTTATTGTTTATACCATTTCATAACATAGCATCACGCCAGTACGCTCTTAAGGGGTACGCAGATCTCTCATTTTACCGGTTATGTTCAAGTTTCATGAAATCTATTCTGGCGTTACCTTACTAACTTGCCTTGCCCTGCTTAAAAACTTTTTTGCAAAAAAATACTACCGACTTACATAACGCAAACAAATTGGTACCAACGAAAGACACCGACTTCAAAAAATATAATTATTTTTCACTTTGTAGTTTTGTATTTGGAAGTCGGTAGTATTTTTTTGCAAAAAAGTTTTTTTATAGACCTTAAAAAATAAACGCATTATCCTCCTTCTCGTCGCGCAGTCGGGTAAATACGCAGTCACTTTAAAAGTATGACAAAGTGTATTTATGTTGACAATTGACTGTAAACACGTCACGGCCAACATAAGGGACCGCCATAAAGCTGGCCGCGCCAATATCCGGTGCCAGGGAGCTTCCGACCTTACGCAAGCGGAAAATATTGACAAATGACTTATTGCATTGCTGGGTGTTCAGGCGATTAAGATTGTAATTTAGACCAGTTGGTATTAGGCCAGTGCTAGAGGATGGTGCTGGAGTATAGTGTCATGGCTTCAGGCCGGTTCTATATGCTAGTGATAGATTCTTGCAGCTAGGGCTTATGATTATACTGCATCTTAAGGTAGGACTAAATGCCCAAAGAGATTGCCCTGTGAGATAAAACCACCTATTGTACACTTGCTTTTATGATTGTTTATCCTGTATATATATATTTTTGTGGTGTACAATAAAGAATATAATAAATAAATAAATAAGCCCATGCTACTATAATTGCCAGTACTGGAGGTCAGTGCTTCATGCCTGTACAAAAATTACATTTGTAAATTCATGCCCCTGTGACATACCAGTGCTAACATCAGCCTCGTTGGACCCTTAGCGGTCGCAAGTGCTACTGCTGAGCGCGAGGTCTCGAGTTCGATCCCAGGTGGGGTTAAAAGTGATTTTGGGTTTTTCCATTAGGATTTTTTCAGTAGCAGCCCGGAGTTTGGGATATAGCGGTGTGGCACTCCCGTTCCTCGGAAAGTACGTAGAACTGTTGGTCATAAGTCTGATCTCTCTGGTCGTGTCGGATTGCCGTCCCTTCCGACTATGAGAGTGTGGGAACAGAGAGTGCAGCTGTGCTTTCGCGCACACTTACTGGCTAGTCTCTAAAGCCGGGTATCAACATTGCGAGGCGGCTCATCTGGGACTCGTATTGTGCAGGCAGTCGAGAGGCAGCCTCGCGGTGCGCTCAGCTTCCGTCTACACAGTCAACACGAGTCAGGCCGAGCCTACGAGGCGTCATATACGAGATGACGAAGTTCTTCTCTGTCTTCAATGACGCGACTTCACATACGTCCCTTGCAACTTAGCAGCTCACACTGAACGCCCTTTGAGCTCCGCCAAATTGTACATTGGCAGAGTTGAAATTTGCTCGCGAGGCAATATCGATACCAGGCTTAAAGAGATTTGCTGCAGTGGCTGAATTTCGGTCTAGAGGACTATAACATGCCATCGCATTACTAAAAACCAGTATTAAAAGCTAGTGCACCTTGGCAGACGGCAGTTCTACATGCCAGTGCTAAAGTCTAGAACCTAGTAGCTAGTTAGTCCTTTGCACTAAATCAATACCTCTTTTTCAGCGAAACGAAACTGCAAGTTAAACCAAATTGAAACTCAACAATACCCATCAATCGACCTAGGGTTACCGTGAAATATTCGCCCCTATCAGCTCGGGTCGTGCCCTGTATTCGTCACGTACGTGAGATAGGTTCGGGCATCATCGGGTACGATCGGGCTCATTCGTCTACAGAGGTGTCTCAATCACGGTGAATCAGGTAGTGGCCCTCACATAACTCGATTGTGATTTTGTTAGAGGTTGGGGCTGGCCAAAAGAACCGCCCTATATTTTTGTGGATGATATTCTATGTCTTGAATGCTACAAGGCATAGTAACGCAAAAAAGACTGCTGATCGTAGAATCTTAGATTCTATCCCCAGAAGGTCTTGTCAAAGTGAAAATCAGCAATAACAACATAACATCACGCCTGTATTAAGGGCCTACAACCGCTTTAGTGCCGCAAAACGGTTACTTTCTAAAGCATACTCCTTAGTAACGGCTGGGTTAAAAGGTTTGAAAAAAATATATATTTATTATTGTTTCAAGTACATTTTTGTGAAACATGGTTTTTTCGTATAACAAATAGTTTTGCTCTAAAAAAATAATTAACAACACGATATTTTTTCGCTAGGTACTCCTCCAAAACGAACATTTGATGGCTATAATTTCTTCATAACTGACATAGCATAATATGTAAATTGTTGGGGGTAGTTGAATAGCGAAATTAAACACGTATGTTGCAGGGAATAGTTTGCTTATTTATTCGTAAAAGATCCTTCCTTACAAAATATTTTGGAACATTCAGTACGTGCAGGCTACACTATATTACGATATTTAATTGACCAATGGGAGAACACTGATTTCCTAAACTTAAAACAAATCTGTAACAAAAGCTACGATGAGCGAGCACCCATCTCAATATCGCGCGTGCGCGACGTATAGCGCCGTATGTGCGCACACTATAAATATTACCGGCGCTGGCGCATCTCCTCCTCCTCCATTACTCGGCATCTCCTCAGTACGTATTTGGTTCCGAGGCTGGCATGACGTCTGTTCGTATTTACATGTGTCGTAAGTATGTAGATACGGGAGTCCCACAAAATCAAAGAATATTTAGCAAACAAAACTGTCCAAAAGGAGGTTCAATATTGATAATCTGGTTCCGAGCGGGCGCACAGCCAGTACTGCGTTAACATTGGGCATATATACGCCTTAATCGAAGGGTTTAAGCAGCTAGTACACCGTTATGTCACCATTTGTGTTTAAGTCCCATGTAATAGGAGGGGAGCCTATTGCCATCAACCGGCCACAAGTCCACACTGGGAAAACTTCAAAAGGAAAAAGCCAATAACACTGCCCGAACGGGAATCAAATCCAGGATCCATGTTCAGCAGTAGCGCTTCGACCACTGGACGAACGAGGCAGTCCCAGGATAACTTGTGTTTGGATAATGACTAAAAAGGCCATTATATGGGCTATGTAGTCAATGTGTGGGCATCCTAAGATGCGTAATCCCTCTGACGAAACACAGAACACTTCATTCTTAATTCGACCAATTTAGAATTGGACGTGAACAAAATATGGACAGCCCAAGAAGATTTATTTATTTAGTTTCTTCCTCATTTAGTGTATTAATAGAATCATAACAAAACATCATGCTCGTATTCCCCGAAGATGTAGGCGGGGATGTAAATATTCACCTATATTTAGCTTGTTATTCATATACACAATCAATCTAGATTGTTCTCAACTACCAAAATCATGTGAGTACCAGTATTTTACATGGACCGCTACTGCTTATCTGTCCTCCACAAGACCACAACCTAGTAGTTAAGCAAGACTGGTGTCAGATTTTAGCGCTCCTGACTACCGTAACGACTGTCTAAATTTCAAATGACAGTCAGGACCAACGGCATAACGTGTATGCCGAGGCACGGAGGAGTAAGTCGGTGGCTGTTATAACTTGCTCCTCTATAATACTCAGTCTCAGACTCTAGAATATTGCCGGTATAAAAAATAAGAAAATATAAAACTACCCACTGGCAGCCCTGTTTCTGAATACTTGCAAATGTTGAGCACCTGCCGACTTGCCGTCCCAACGGAGCCCAAGGGACGTAACGAAGTTATCGGGATGTGTAACACGGGACGAATGGTTGACGAGACGATCTGCAAACGAGTACCAGGGTAGCAGGAAACTAGGCAGTGGGAACTATTCGGATCATAATGAATTTACCGGCAGGCTTATTACGTATCTTTTGCAAGAGCAAAACGATAGCGATCAAACGCTTTATGTCATAAAAGTCGAAATAATCTGCAGTTAAGGTATGGTAGGTCCTACACAATCGCTTTTTTTATCGATGACTGTTTGTCAAATGAACTTAATTAAAAAAAAACACCAAAAACTTTAAAACTTCTGTATGGAAGAGCAATGATTGCGCAAAAATCGCTATCTTTTTGCTCTTGCAAAAGATACGTAATAACCCTGCGGGTCGTTGTTGTTTGTGGCGAATGCGCGAGCAGAAACGATCTGCAGAAGATGATGAGGAGCGAAATACTAGGGTAACAGAAACTATTGGCAATTCCAATAGTTTCTGTTACCCTAGTATTTCGGACATGCGGACTATACTTAACGAAGTTCTTCTGACATGGAAAAGGTGCGAGACGAGAATTTCTGTAGTCAATGACGTGGAAAGAAGTACCAGCGACAGGAGGTAAAAATAAATCGGCATTTTACGAAGTTATTGGGACACGGCTGCATGCTGCAATTTTGCATGCCAAATGTTTCGGGACCCATCTTATTTGTATACTTACGAAAATGACAAATGGTTTCTGATTTTTAGGAAACGAGACGGTTTGTGGACGATAAAGAGGAGAAGATGAAGTACTAGGACAGGAGTTCAGCTTGTTATGTTTATTATGTCTGTCTCGTTGCTCTAGAGATTGCAAAGGTCTGACAAAATGATGTAAAATTTAATCATCAGGAAGTTCTCAGTAGTTGAAATGTGGGAGGAACACCTCTGCCAATCCTTTTGTGGAATACCTAAAGCCACTAACAACTACATTAACAAGCACTATCAGAGCAAACTCTCAAGAACAAACCATAAGCCATTGATCAAAGATTTCAGCAGCAACCAACTCCCCAAGTATTAGAATTCAATCCAATCTGACTGCAGGACGAACTCCGCACACATTATGCACTCCTAGTTCAAATTGACAAATACATTCACCCGCTCTCCGTAAACAAACAGTGGAGGAAACTTCTCGTAACCCAGTGACTTAGTAACATCTCTACGCGTTGTGTGCGCTCCTGGTACTTCTAATTCTAACTTTGAAGTGTCTGCACAAGTTTAAATTGATACTGTACGTTGACTCGTTGAGTGAATGGTTGAATGTGTATTTTGTAAAGTTAGTAGCGACTCTGTATGTTTTCAGTGTTGCTTTGTTCGTGTGATTCATCCTAAAATGTGAATCACTTTCCAAGATTAAGGGAAGACCGTTTTGTCAGTAGGAAATGTTAACTAATGATTTCTATCTTGTAAACTAATTGTTATAAAAAAATAAAATGTGTGTTGTAATAAAAGGTAATAAGTTAACAGTACTTCTTGAAGAGAAGCTTACGCACTACATCTGAACTCTATCAGTCATAAATCAGAATATTTCCAATTCGAATAGAACTCGGCACTCAAATCACGGACTCTGATTGGATGTAATGCGTAACCGCCGTTATTGTGGGTTTTGTAAGGGAGCGAAACCACGGGCAAAGCTAGTATCGCTACTAGAGTTACCAATGATGAAAAAGTCTTGTAAGATCTAGAGAGTGTTGATTTGCATCTAAAACTGTCGGTCAAATAAGCGAGCCAGGTGTAAACCTATCTTTATTCCGTCGTTCTTTTAGCAGAAAACAATCAACCCAACCATTTATTTTGACTCCCAATTCAACCCGGTAACCTACTCCCTCAGTTTCACAACCACCACCTGTATTTCAATCTGCATCACTCAGCATAAATAAAAAAAGGCTACATTACTGCTGCCACTGGCCGGCTGTCCCATATCCCGCCATTTTTCAATCATGGCCGCGCTCGCTTTGTTGACAGCTAGCTTTTTTTCTCCATCGTGATTCGTGTTCAAGGCGCGCGGCCATTCTGCCTTTGTGTGCCAACTGTGGATCTGTGACACAGATATTGCAGTCTTTTATGTCAAATTGGACCTTTTTTTAGGTCGTTTGTGTGAATAGGACTTTTAAGACGAACTGAAGGGTTTATTGGAAATGCTCGGAAGGAGTTTTGTTGAAAGGACTTATAACAATAAGACAATCCTGTCTGTGTTCTAAGGAGCTTGTGGCTATGTAATAACAGCGACAAGGTATGATACTCAGGGTTAAGCAACGCTTGCCGAGATTGGTACGTTGGATGGGTGACCATTCATTACATGCCGAAACTCTTCTGTGTCTCGGAAAGCACGTAAATCCGTTGGTCTTTGACAGACAGAAGCCAAAAAATGTGATAGGAGCCTTGCCAAGTAGTACCGTGACCCAGTTATTTTCCATGCATTTATCTATCTAATAATCTAATACCTTTAAACGAGCAATTACTTGTATATATTCTTGTATATAACTAGCAATTCTTGTTTCAGGAGCGATAAATAGGTCTAGTCAGGTTTCATTTTTAGAAAACGTCTGTTCTCTATTTTCACTCGAGCAGAGCTCGGTCACCTAGGTACTGTCTGTTATACATTCAAATTGACCTGTCTCTTTTCCTTCATTTAAATGGTATATCAGCAGTTTAAAGTTAAGTTGGCCATATGCTCAGTGAAGGCGATGATTGAAATGTCTAAATGTAAGGAATTGGTCACATGACATTTTGAAGGCGTCTGGCATTCCCATATATAACAAGTTTTTATTTAACTTGTAATGTATGTATATAAGTGTGTTCGGGTCAAATCTTGCAACTGAATAAGAAGTATCCACCACCGGTTTAGATCACATTTTGCATACAAATTTAGTTTGGATGACAATGCTTGGTTATCTAAGTGACGTCATTCTAAATCCAATATGGTGGACGGCCCAAGATGACGGACTTGTTATTTTTTGTGCATTTCCATGTTATGGGTATCCAATGAAATGGTTTGCTGAGAAGAATACGCAAAAAAGCTTGTTTAAAAAAGATTTTAAATGTATAATTTTATTTACAATTAATGTTGCAACGCTTTGGTTGATAGAATTTCACTTGTCCAGAGCATCGGTGTTAAAACTAAAGAATTAATGATGAGGATCATTTCGTCACAAACTCCACCCTTGTAATCTCATAAAACTGTGAAACTTAAAAATATGAGCCTCTTATGATATAAGCCTACCCGTGTCAAGTCCAACAGAAAGTATTTTAAGAGGGATTCTTTCAGCCCGCCTCGAATACTTTCAGTTCAAAAGTTACTAAGTTATGCAAATCGGGGCCACGAGCGGCGACCGGCGGCGAGTGGCGACCAATCGATAAACTTACAGTTTCCTATCTATTTTATGAATGAGAAAGTCTGTGTGTTTGAATGTTTATTAAAACTGTATGCACAATTACGAAGGCGGCCTTAGGCTTTTTCTACCAGTCGACCTTAGGGTGGTGCTAAGATAAATTATGGCAGGTACTTACAACTAAATGACAAATCAGAAAGTGAAAAGAAATAAAAATAATTTAATATACTTAGATACTTACATACATATAAATAATGTTATTGAGAAACTGAATCCAACAAATCAACTCTGTGATGATTCTGCAAACTGCCTGCGAATGTGCTCTCGTGCCTATAATTTGAAAGACAACCGCCGACTGGTTGCCGTCCTGATGATCTGAGGGGACGTATTCCAAAGAGAAATCGCAAATGTACCGAATGGACAAAGAAGCAGTAATGGATAAACCCAGAGCTGTGAGAAGGACATTGTAGAAGACGATAATTGGTGGAGCGACGATTTTTACTGTGGGCAGAACAAAGAAATTGGACATGTGAAGTCAGATAAGAAGGGGAAGTGGGTTTATCAATAAAAGAAAACAGGATGTCTACGCTGACAATTGGGTAATCATTTTAAAAGTAATCTTTGTAAAAGAGACAGGCAAACGGGTAGAGTAAAATCTGGATTAGGGCATAAGGTACTTTTAATCGCGGTAGTGCGATCCATGTCTATCTACATAACCTCTTCACAACTGTATTGCGATCAGATTCAGCTGAAATACCAGTATGTAACATGGTGTGACTGGCTATCTGACCCCCACAATCTAGTAACTGGGTAACACGGTACCCCTTGGCAAGACTATTATCATATTTGGCAAGATTACTGGCTTCTCTTAACGACAGTAAGTCAGCCGAGACTAACGGCTTGAGATGCTTTCTAAGGCAAGGAGATGTAATGGAAGGTCACCTACCTACGGACTGATCTCGGGAAGCGTTGCTCAACCTTGAAGAACGACCCGTGCGGCTGTTATAGCGACGACTATACCACACTATACTCGTATTAATCCTACTTATATTATAAATGCGAAACTTTGAATGGATGGATGTATGTTTGTTACTTCTTCACGCTCAAACGGCTGGACGGATCTGGATTAAATTTAGCAAAGAGAGATTATAGTCTGGATTAGCACATATGCAGCATTTTTATCCCGGAAGTATGTTGTCTTGGGATAATTTTCGAATTTCACGCGGGCGTAGCCGCTGTCAGAAGCTAGTGGTTCATAAAGCTTTGGAATGTTGACCGCGGCAGCAAAAATTTGGCGATAAAAATCTTGAGTCGTTTGTCACAGCGGTCGACAAGTTCCGTGGTAGACGAGCGATGGTTGAACAACAACACGGATTCCTGAAGCTATCACTTGAGATTATCTAGTGTCTGACTTGTCCTCGTGAATGTTGGCGTCCCATGAAAACTTTTGTTTGTCCCCCCTAAAAGATATTGATGATCGAAAATTATCCTATGAGAACTTACCACCGGTATATAAAGTATGTTTTTGTGCTAATTCAGGACATGGTCTATCCAAGTGCCATTCAAATCCGTTCAGCTTTTGAAGCGCGATTGATAAATAATCAACCAAATGTACAAAATTGCATTAAAAAATCTTTTTTACATAAAAATACAACCGACTTTCAAATAAGAACACTAAAAAGTGAAAAGGAACTTCAATTTCGGAAGTCGGTGTCAAAAAACTAAGAAACAAAAATACGAAAAATGACTTCCGAAATTGAAATGATTTTTCACTTTCTTAGTGTTTTTATTTGGAAGTCGGTTATATATTTTTTTTGTTAATCTCACTATTCTTAAATTTAGTTTATTGAAAATTATTTTCTATGTTTTAGTTCGGTTTTCCATTAAAGCCTAATTTATTAAACTATTTTTTTAGCCTCTTAGCGCTGGTAAAAACATAAAGGCTTTCTTAGGTTCAACTAGTCGACGGCACGAACTTTATGTGCGCGAGTTTAAAATGCATGCCAACTCATCCGACAACACATGCGAATGAGATAGATGCTGTAATGAGCAGTAAGAAGCTAGTTGGCGTACGAATTAGCACTTCTGCAAATTTGTATCGAAATGGATGCTGATTCAGGACGAGAACGAGCGCCCGAAATTTTATAAACAGACCTTTGAGAGTCTAGATATCATGAAAAAACTACTAAATGTATATTTTCAAAATAAAATTATTTGCATTGTTGAATTACTAATCTATCCCCGTATGGAGGCCGTTTTGCAATTTTCCTTCTTCTTATGGTATTTATTGCCGCCCAAAGATGCGTTAAAATTAGTGTTGAAATATGGAACTTTCAACGCTCATAACTTTCAAATATTGTATTTTTAACTTTTTATTTCCATACAGGGCTAGATAATGATGAGACAAATTGATATAATTTTTATTTTTGACGTACATCGTGAAACAGTGGAGTAATCGCTAGACTACGTTTGTATGGAAAAAATATCGACTAGTGTAACCTTAATGAATGTATTTGATGTAAAAGATAAAAGTTACTTTGGCCAAAACAAAAAACGCTTCTTGTTTTCGAGTCGATGGAAAACTCTTAAAATATTTTAGATGCAGTACGTGGCAACATTAATTGCAGCGTCAGTGGCGTTCAGTAGATCCTCTAAACGACAAGTGTCTTGCATATCCTAATATGTAAGGCGGAAACCAACATTAAAATCAGCTTTTCTTCTTTCAAATGCTTGTTTTATAGGTAAAACAGCCCGTCTGCCTGCGTCCTCATTCGTTTGCGAGCAATATCAGTAATGGCAGCTTAATGCGCGCTCTTTGTAACATTATGATTTATACTGGTCTACCACACAGAAGAGGCTTCAGAAGGTCCATGATAACTTTATAATATGAATCGAGACGACGACACTTTTGAGACACCTATGTCCAGCAGTGGCCGTCTTTCGGCTGAAGATATTCTGATTTGATCATCTGCTCAAAAAAATAGATCTCCCAGCACGCAACGCCATATTGACCGATTTCTTGTACCTCGCATATTCTGATATTGTAAAAAGTGGACTTAAACATAACTGGCGAAATATTTATGTAATTTAGCTTAACCTCCGAGGAATACCTACATGCGTGAGGTTTGTATGTTTTAATAAGAGAGAAGACATTCCACGGCTTGCGACGTCGTCATTTACTTTTCGCAGATAATCGCGAGTGGCTTTTAGTAATTTCACTGGATAATCTATAATGAGTTAACGATTAATCTTTTTCTTGAGTTCATCATACAGTTGTGTGTAGTTGTTCTTCTGTTCTAATTGACCTGTGGTGCGCACTAATGCGCCTCATTGGCGGCGTCGGTTACAAATGAAGCGCGTTGCGTGTGACTTTACCTTCATACACGAGTGTTTCTAAAGCGACGGGGAAGCAATATTTTAGCGTATTCAAACCAGATTTGCTTTACGAAAAATACGTTCTTTAGGTAACTTAAACTATGCTTGTGGGCGCAGCGGGAAAAAAGGCAGATAGGTAGGTACTTACGGGTGCGGGAACAGAGCTTTGAGTAATAATGTCCTTCGATAGTTTTAGCAGTGGAGTTTTCACTATAGTTGAATGCTGGTAAGCCACCCACAGAGTCTGTTTTTCACACACAACACTTTTACTTGAGTTTTCTTTGAGAGCGGGAGCAACGGGCGCGCATACGCGATTCCGGAGTTGCGACTTTTTGACAACTGACGAGCGGAAAAATGACCGGATGACCGGAACTAGGAAATAGGAAGGGGTGTGCGCGGGAGTTAGGGATTGGTCCTCGCGTATTTGATTGAATGATGTGAAATGAATGTTAGTGTTGCTATTGTAATAATTTGAGTGCGTGAGTAAATGTTTAAATAATATTTAATTTCTAATTTTAATGTGGCGCAGACAACTCCCCCGGACTAGAGGTTTCCTCTAAACAATTTAAGAATTAAGATATTAAAGGAGAGAAGAGAGTAGTAATATTAAAATAATAGTGAGTAATATTAAATTTACTGCGAAGGTAACGGACAAAGCCGAACTACTGGCCTTATATATGAACCAGTCGCGGTTTTTACTTTAACAGTTCTTACAATTTTGTCCTTTCCAGGATAAACAACATCCACTATCCCTAGAGGCCAACTAAGTGGATGAGAGTGATTATCCTTAATTACGACAATAGTACCTAGTTCGATAGGTTTTGAGGGAGAGTTCCATTTTTCTCTTTCTTGCAAAGACGTAAGATATTCTTTATTCCAGCGTTGCCAAAATGAATGCGTGATTTTATTGAGTAATTGATAGCGTGATAAGCGATTATCAGCGATGTCGGTAACATCTTCAGCGGGTAAGAATTTGAGCGGAGTTATGTTTAAAAAATGATTAGGCGTTAATGCGGTAATATCAGAAGGATCCGAGTTCAAGACACATAGAGGTCGACTATTTAGCAAATTTTCGATTTGAACAAGCACTGTACTAAATTCTTCGTAAGTAAGTATTTGAGAACCTATGACTTTGTAAAGATGAGTTTTGACACAACGAACACTTATTTCGCTGAGTCCGTTAAAATGCGGGCCATAAGGCGGACTATGTTTAAATTGTACGCGATGCTCAGACAATAACTGTTGACTAATATAATTAATATGCGATTTGGACTGTATAAGAGAGTAAATTTCGTTGAGTTTACGTTTTGCTCCAATAAAGTTGGTACCTCCATCGCTATATATTAGCGAAACAGGACCTCTGCGAGATATGAAGCGCTTAAAAGCGGCGAGAAATAAATCAGAACTAAGATCAGAAACAAGTTCCAAGTGTAATGCTTTAGTTGTTAAGCATACAAATAGGCAAATATAAGCCTTTTGGCTTTTGATTCCACGTTTGCGGATATGAGTTATGAAAAAAGGACCAGCGTAGTCAACAGCTGTGTGAACAAATGGTTTTACTTCTGAAACTCGAAAAGCGGGCAGATCACCCATTGGAGGGTAAGTATTTTTTGGATTGAGTCTAAAACATTTATTACATTTGTGAACTATTTGTCTAACTAAGTTTCTAGCGGAGATTATCCAAAATTTTTGTCTTATCATAGATAATAAAAGAGCGGGACCTGTATGAAGATTAACGATATGATAATAATCAATTATAAGGTTAGTTACTCGATCTTTTTGCGGTAGTAACATCGGATGCTTTTGTCCGTAATCGAGTTGAGAGTGAGTTAATCTTCCACCTACTCGTAAGATATTAGTAGAGTCGATAAATGGATTAAGCTTTAAGAGTTTTTTACTTATTGGTTTATTTAATTTTAAGTTGACCATATCTTCCGAAAAGTGTAAATTTTGGACATATTTTAAAAGATATATTTCAGCGATATCTAAATCTGAGACTGTTATAGATCCATGAGAATTAAGACGTTTAGAAAAGCGTAGAATATATACTACGATGCGAAGTAATTTTGAGTAACTAGAGACGCGATCAATTAATTCTTGAATAGGACGAGTAGTTTCAGGTTGAATGACCTTAGCGGATAGAGTAGTAGTTTTCATTTCCATTAACTCCGAATTATTGGAATTAATTTCAAATGTTTTAATAGGCCATTGACATATGGGAGACGAGAACCAATGAGGAGCGTTAAACCAAAGATTTAGTTTTGAGAGTAATTTAGGCGTTATAGGACGAGAAACAATATCAGCGGGGTTATCTTGTCCATTAATATGAAACCAATGTTTAGCGGGTAATTTAGAATTTATTTCAGTTATCCGATTTGCGACAAATGTGTGAAATTTATATGCGGGTGAGTGTATCCACGTTAGTGTTACGGTTGAGTCAGAGAATGCGTAAATATTGTCAATTTGACAGCGTTTGCTTAGAGTATATTTTACAGCGGTGAGAAGATTAGCTAACAAGAGTGCAGCGCAGAGTTCCAGGCGAGCCAACGGCAGTTTATTGAGTGAAGCGACGCGTGATTTCGAGGTGAGTAGAGTAACAGATCCGTGATCCCTATCATTAGCATTAACCCTTAAATATACGGCTGCCCCATAGCAGCGCTCACTAGCGTCTGCAAAACCGAGGAGTGTCACGTGACTATCCGTAGATATACCTACATGACGCGGGATTCTAATTTGTTCGAGATAAGCGAGTTCGTTGTGGAATTGATTCCACTTATTTTCAATATGCGTAGGTACTGGACTATCCCAGTCAAGTTCATGTTTCCAACATTCTTGAACGAGTACCTTCATAAATGCTGTCACAGGAGCGATAAGACCTAAAGGGTCGAAAAGGCGAGCGGTTGCGGAGAGAATTGTGCGCTTTGTGCATTTGAGAGAAATAGCGTTAATTTTAAATTGAAAGGTGTCTTCCAAAGGATTCCACTGCATACCTACAATTTTTACGTTTGAGTTAGCGTCTGTGTCGAAATTAATATTTTGCGGATTTTTATGCGAAGCGGGGATTTTTTCCATTAATTGAGAACTATTTGAGACCCATTTTGTAAGATTGAAGCCTCCGGACTTAAACATAGCGACCATTTCGCGGTGAGTATTTTCGGCTTTATCAACGCCATCTATTGAACATATATAATCGTCCATATACATATGATTTTCAGCCTCGTATGCGGCTAGTGGGTATTGAACTTTACTTTCAGCAGCCAGTTGGCGAATAACCTTCATAGCCAAGTATGGCGAACTTGAAACACCAAAGGAAACTCTATTGAATTCGTAAGTTTCTATTTTACTAGCGTTATCGAACCTATATAAAATGCGTTGAAAAGAGTGATGTTTAGATTCGAGTTTTAATTGAAAATACATCTTCTCGATGTCAGCTGCTACAGCGACGGAGAACATGCGTAAATTTATGAGCAAGTCAAATATGTTACTTTGTAAATTAGGACCAATATATAAAATGTCATTAAGAGATTTACCAGATGAAGTTTTACAACTAGCATCAAGAACTATGCGTATTTTGGACGACTGTTTGTCGGGGCGATAAACAGCGTGATGCGGAATATAATAATGCGGAATTTCAAGAGAGGGATTATCAACTTTTGACAGATATCCTTGATCGATGTAGTCTTGAATAGTGGCGTTATAATTTTTACGTATTTCGGGATGCGAGTCTAATTTCTTTTCTAAATTAATGAGACGTCGGTGAGCAATGGTGTAAGAATTTCCCAATTCAGAATATGGAGTTTTAAACGGTAACTGTACAGTATATCTGCCAGTATCATCACGTGATTGCGTAGCGTTAAAGATAAGGTCACAGGCCTGATCATCAGGGCTCCTGTGAACTTTATCAGGGACGTTTTCTAATTCCCAAAAGCGTTGAGTGAGAGTTTCAAGTGAGTTAGATGAGGTAGCGCAGAAAAAAGATTTATTATTATAGATATTATTATTTTTAAAGATAGGAGTGCGAGTATTTAAGCGGTTGTCAACATCTGCTCTACCCATGGCAATGTAACCTAGTGTAGTCTGTACAGCGACGACTGATGACCCGGGTAATGTAACCTTTCCACTTCCTAATAGGAACGGGAATAACTCGTTGCCAATTAGACAATCGATCTCAGCCGGTAAATGGAATGAATCATCAGCCATAGGTAAGTTGCGTAAATGAATTAGTTTTGACGTATCTATAGGTAGACTAGGTAACCCGTCGGTAATATTTTCTATTACGCGAGCATGGATAATATACGAGCAGCGTGAATCAAAGCGGGAAAATATTTTAAATGTCGTAAGTCCAATAGAAGATACTTTAGATTGGCCTATACCAAGAATGATTGAGTTATCAGGATTAATGACTAAATTAAGGCGCTCACAACATGATTTTGAGATAAAGTTACTCATTGAACCTGTATCTAGAAACACGCGAACCTTATTTGGATTATTATTTTTATAAACGTATACAGAAGCAGTAGGTAATAAAACCGTAGTACTATTACTAGCGATATTACAAGTGGAAGCGGTCATTGATAACGCGAGATCATTTAAATTTTGGCGCGCAAACTTATCAGCGGCGGCGGCGGCCGATGGAACGTTCGACACGATCGCGGCAGGCAGAGCGGCAGAGAGGGGAGCGGCGCGGGGCGCGGCGCCAGCGGGCGGTGGCAGCGCGGGCTGCGTGTTGAGGTTCAGCGGTACGTTAGCGCTAGGTTCGAATTCCGATCGCGGGGACATCGGTTTGGTTTTGAAAATATTATGAAAGTTTGCTACATGTAAGAGTGTATGATGTTTGCGTTGACATGTGGAACAAGTATTTATTGATTTACAGAATTTAGTATCGTGAAATCCCAGGCAATTACGACAGAAACGATGTTTATTTACTAGTTCAAATCTAGCACGCGGGTCTTGATTAACAAAATATGAACACTTATATAGAGGATGCGAGTTAGGATCATTACATATTTTACATGAGCGATTTTGTATTGCGGGTGAATGAGTATTTGCGACGAATGCTTGAGTAGGTTTATATTTTGATGTATTATTATTATTATTTGAGAAGCGTTGAGTCAAGAAAGGTTTTGTATTTGAGCTAGGATTGCGGAGCGTTTGTATTTTACTTTGTTCTTTAAGAAATTTAGAAAGATGATCGAACGTAGGTATTTGAATATGTCTATGCGATTGCTCGAACAAGTTCACTACCTCCTTATCGAGTTTAGTAAGTGCGAGGTGAGTAATAATAAAATCTGAGAGATCGTCAATATTTAAACGGCGTAAAGCGGCTTCTGCAGAGTAGAATTGTTCGAGAAATGTATCGATTGGTTGATTTGG
Organism: Orthosia cruda; assembly: GCA_964057195.1. Taxonomy (NCBI): domain Eukaryota; kingdom Metazoa; phylum Arthropoda; class Insecta; order Lepidoptera; family Noctuidae; genus Orthosia; species Orthosia cruda. The sequence goes on from OZ059851.1 coordinate 21,288,672, forward strand.
TTTATAGTTAATTATTTGTTGTACATAAATGGAAGCTTGTACTCGAGTATCTTGGTATTTATCTAAAAGAGAATTCCAAATTATAAGATAATTATTAGCGGTAGGTGTAATACCTGAACAAACGGTTAATGCTTTGCCCGACAAAGAACCTACTAAATATTGAACTTTTTCGGCGTCTGAGAGATGTAGATTATCGTGGATGAGACTTTTAAAATTCTCGTAAAATGGCGACCAATTATATGGTGAACCATCAAAAGAAACTAACTTGAGAGGCGGTAACTTGCGGTTTAACAAATCATATTTATGAGAATTGTCTTGAGTGTTTTTAATATAATTATTTTGTGTGAGCGTGGATGCTGTATGTTTTACGTAACAATACAGTTCATCAAAAGATTGTAAGGCGGCGTAGTTCGGTTTTGCGGATGGATCATTTTCTAATCGAGCCATAACACACGAGTCCAGGGTATCCATGAAATTTGATCGTATAATATCTACCGATTGAATGCGTGCTAGAAATTGCGATTGAAATGTTGGATCGGAAACCTTTAGGCTAAGATCGTATATATTCTGCATAATCTGGAAAAGATTTTCCGTCTTAGCTTCGAGAAGAGATAGTTTTGAGTCAACCTCGTGTTCATCGTCACTGGCTGTCTTCTTTTTTGGTTGTCTTGTTGACGCCATTTTGAGAGTAGGTATCTAGTAATATTACGTGCGTGGATGTGTTAAATGTTTTTAAATGCGTGAAATAAGCGTTAAATATATATGCGAATATCAAAATATGAATACACAACTAATTAAATAGCGAAAATAGTGTGCGTTGGATGCGATTTAGCGATGTTGCGTATGCGGTGCGAAATGCGACAATGGCTGCCGTTATTTCGAACTAAAAATTGTATGAAGAAGCGTTTACGTATTGTGTGCGTTTAGATGAGTGATTGAGAGAGTATATTATGTTTTTTATTCGGCGAGAGGGACCAGAACTTGTGGGCGCAGCGGGAAAAAAGGCAGATAGGTAGGTACTTACGGGTGCGGGAACAGAGCTTTGAGTAATAATGTCCTTCGATAGTTTTAGCAGTGGAGTTTTCACTATAGTTGAATGCTGGTAAGCCACCCACAGAGTCTGTTTTTCACACACAACACTTTTACTTGAGTTTTCTTTGAGAGCGGGAGCAACGGGCGCGCATACGCGATTCCGGAGTTGCGACTTTTTGACAACTGACGAGCGGAAAAATGACCGGATGACCGGAACTAGGAAATAGGAAGGGGTGTGCGCGGGAGTTAGGGATTGGTCCTCGCGTATTTGATTGAATGATGTGAAATGAATGTTAGTGTTGCTATTGTAATAATTTGAGTGCGTGAGTAAATGTTTAAATAATATTTAATTTCTAATTTTAATGTGGCGCAGACAATGCTCTTTGCAAAGATTTTGCTCAAGCCTTTCCACTCATTCTTATTTACTTAATACATTAATAACAAGTGAAATTTTAAAAACCCCCGTCACATTTATCTTGCGAAAACATTTCGATTCAAACAGTAAAGCGCCCATAACTTTTGAACGGCTAAACCGATTTTATTCAAACATAGCTAAGAACACTCTCGACACAATCACCTTTCAAACAAAAAAAAAACTAAATCAAAATCAGTTCATCCGTTGAGGCGTTATGATGCCACAGACAGACACACAGATACACAGCAACACACGTCAAACTTATAACACCCCTCTTTTCTGTCGGGAGTTAAAAACAGTGTTTTATGTAGATTTAACAGATTTGTCGTTCTGTATAATTAAAGCAGCCATAGATTCATAGCTCAATATTATAAATACCTAAGTTTGTCTGTCTATCTGTTAAGGGCCTTTCCTGATGGCGCATATTAACCCTTTTCAGACGGGCGATATCGTGGACGGTGTTACTGTAAAATAATAAAAAACCCAAAAAAAAAACAAACGATTGCGAATCGTAGAGAGCCTACGCAGCTACGCCGTAGCACAGTCCGTAACGTAGAGACAAGGGGCTCTACACATAGTGAAATTCTAACCGAAAACGATTTCCTTAATGTATGATAAAAAAACTTTTTTTGCAAAAAAATACTACCGACTTCCAAATACAAAACTACAAAGTGAACAATAACTTTATTTTTTGAAGTCGGTGTCTTTCGTAGGTACCAATTTTTTTGCGATGTGGACACTGACTTCTAAAAATAAAGTTATTTTTCACTTTGTAGTTTTGTATGTGGAAGTCGGTAGTATTTTTTTGCAAAAAAGTTTTTTATTTTTCACTTTTTAGTTGTACCTACCTAATAGGCAAGTTAGTAATGTACCTATAACGCCAGAAAAGATTTCATGAAACTTGAACATAACCAATGAAATGAGAGATCTGCTTACACCTTAAGCGTGTACTGGCGTGATGTTATGTTATGAAATGGTATGAACAATAAACAGACATGCGATTGCAGTAATCCCGAGAGATTTGCCGTTTTTTTTTTTTTTTTTTTTTCATTTTTTTATCAATTATACAAAAAGTTACAAGTTTATTCGTATTAGATAGCAACCAAAAACCACTAAGGTTTAAACTTGTGCTATCGTGAATCTATTAGTATGTTTATTTATGTGCTATATATATAAAAAAAGCTAAAGGCGATAACAATTAATAACAACTCAAACTAGTTAAAGACCGAAAAAAAAAGACAAACGAATCGTAGAGAGCCTACGCAATCGTAGCACAGCTACGCCGTAGCACAGCCCGTAACGTACAGACAAGGGGCTCTACACAAAGTGAAATTCTAAGCGAAAACGATTTCCATAAAATAAAAATGTATGCCATGTTTGGGGTTTAACAACCGCTACCGAAATGTCACGCGGACAATTTCAAACATTTTTCAATTTCGACAATCGCCATCGCTGATAGATTGTGACTTTACTAAGAACTCAAGGGACACCCCTGTTTTTATTTTGGAATATTAATTACAAGTACCTGGGTGACCGATCTCTGCTCGAGTGAAAATAGAGAAAACGACGTTTTCTAAAAATGAAACCTAGCTAGATCGATTTATCGCCCCCGAAACCCCCTGCATAACCCCCTACATAGTAAATTTCATGAAAATCGTTGGAGCCGTTTCCGAGAACTAGACTATATTTATACATATATACAAGAATTGCTCGTTTAAAGGTATTAGATAGACCACATCGCCATTCCTCAATCGCCGTCAAATGTGACATGTCTCCCCCATCGATACTTCGGCTCTTGTCGGCTCGTCTCGTCTCGGGACTAGTTGGAAGTCATCGGGAGTTGTCGTAAAAACTCGCACAATTCAGACATGGCGCCGAACTTTGCAGACATAGGGGAGAGTAGCAAATTGGTACATTTGTGGGAAGATAGATAGTTAGGGAAAAGTGGGGACAATAGTATTGTTAGTTTTTCTGAAGTGAGTGAAGAATTTTGCGAAGTGGAGGTTTTCTATAAGTATTGTTTACTTTTCGTGGTAAAATTGTTTGTCTGCTTATGTTTGTGAAAGGAATTCGGTGGAAGAACTGATCCAATTGCAAAAATACTTTGCTTGATTGGTTTGTTTTTGGTTTACTGAATGACATACGGTACTTTTTATACCGTTATGCACGGTTTCTGTATATTAGGCCGCGGGGAGAAGATACTTGATAATAGAATAGAATACTCTTTATTATGTACACCATATAAGTTACAGAAAGTATAGATGAAGAAAACGTTACTCTGGGCATGGGGTATCAACTCATACAAATTATAATTAGTATTAAAAAAAGATCATAGATGGCAGCATAGGTAACAAATGTGAAAGTAACAATCAAATAAAAATGTTTAACAGCAGATTCAGGCTGAAATAAGTTTTGTAAAAATCAAAACTTGCTTTTTTAATGTTAATTTATCCATTTACACTCATTAATCAGGTTTTTTGAACAAAAAAGATAAGTGAAGACTTTGTATGTTAAATTAGTTGAAAGTAGCTATCGACTTTTCGTTTTGTTTTGAGTTCTTTGCAATAGATGGCGTGTTTCACAATTTGTCCTAAACTATATATCCATCGTAAGATTCATTTTGTAGGATAGTTAATTTTATTATAGGCGTAATTTAAAAGATATTATTTATTATAGGCGTAATTTCAAATATTAAAGTTTTGGTCTATTATTTAAAATCACTTTTTTGTGATGCTTGTTTACACGTCGAATTAACTAGATACCTCGCTGGAACAAGACTCGTATCTCGCTAGGGCCTACTCAAATCGCACGGGTACTAAAATAAGAGATAACGCGACGCGTGTGCCGCTTGCCGTCCGAGTTTACGCGTCGCATAGTAGGTACAGTTTGATTCAAACTTAATAACGGCTCGAAACACTTCGTGAGCCACTACGCGCTAGCAATTTCATGTGACAGCGGGGGTGAGGGGTAGGGTAGGTACTTCCAATGCTGCGTACCTAACTAAAGTATTAAAAGTAATCATTTTTGTCAAAACATCTTGTTATTTATATATCTAAGTACCAACCTAAAATAAAAAAGCTAATTTAAAAATCAAACACCCGACTTCTTAAAAAGCGAACTGAAAAGCTGTAAACAAGAAAATAACTAGCTGTGCAGTCGGAGGATACACATTCGCGAACTGCCTGATCCTTCGACGGCACAGCACGATTTTTACTTGTTTACAGCTTTTTAGTTCGCTTCCTTTTTGATTTTAAATTAGCTTTTTTTATTTACAACTTTTAAGTATTTTTTTTTTTAAATTGTTTTAAACATATACGTGGTATGTATTTTTGTAATCACCACTAAAAGCCCTTCATTTTGATACCCCCTCGACGGGTTACGAAGATAAAAAATTGGAACCTCTACAATATGGAGCCCAAAATCCGCCATTTTTTTTTAATGGCACTTATCTAAGAATATTTGGGTACTTAATTATAAATATCCGTCATGTGGTTTGAAAGATACGAGGTAATAAAGAATATTACACACATACTTACATACAAGATACGCGCGAAAAACATAACCCTTTCCTTGCAGCCGGGTAAAAAAGGATAACCCTTATAGTGAATAATAAAATGACATGAAGTAGGTACCTACTTCGTGTTTTCATTCATTGCCGCGGAAGCAAGCTAACTACCAACATTTAATTCTACAACGAATTCTATAGTTTTGATTGATTTGGAATATTCGTGAATATTGTGAAATTCGCTACACAATGCGACCACTTAGATTTAAGAAGTTACCGCGGTCTGAGCGGAGTCTGTCCCGAACCGAACATACCTAATGTTATTATTACGAATATGAAGTAAGCGTTCAAGGACAAGACAACTGGCAAATAACGTCTCTGGTCTGAGTACCTACATGATACGATTCCTCGCTCAAATTGCCATATGATTTAGTATCTAGGCAAACTACTAGATGGCGTTAGAAAACCACAGTCTCGGGCTATTAAAGAGTCACTGGTGCTGCCGCCTGTTAAAAATATGCAGAAAGAAAAAATAGCCCGACCAATAGCCCGACTTAAGGAGGTGACATTTCTTTGTATGGGATTGGGTATCTGTACTGTAGTATTATATTATCTTTGCTCTGGGTGACACAATGGGCGGCCTTATCGCTAAAAGCGATCTTTTCAAGACAACTTTTGGATGGATTTTAAAAATGAAAAGAAGATAGTACTGTAGGTAGGTAGTCGTTGGTGTACTATTTAATAACTTTTTATAATATTGGTCTAACTGCTTAAAGAGTCCTTAACGCGACTGCTAGCAGTAGCAGCTCCCAGCACTAGTAGTGACGGGCAGATGTTTTAGCGGACTGGTTTTTGTAAATTCTCACCTACAAAAATTGATGATTCTCAGCCTAATTTGAATAAATCAAGTAATTTTGATTTGAATCTAGGCTCCTCTCTGTTATTGCACTCAACCCCTTTTCTACACGGGGCATAAACATAACGTGCATATAATATGTATGCCAATATGTAGCTCCTCTATTTATATACGTATTAAGTACCTGTGCTACACGTGCGTCCTTCAAACTAGCAAATTGTTATCAGTTGCTCTGAGATCTTCAACTTCAGATGGCTACTCCGCAACTTCAATGAGCTAACCAGGCAACTTGCTTTTCATAAGTTCGTTGCGAACAAGTTGTAAGCATTGCATAGTAGTTGTAGATAGAGTATTAGCAATATCAAAGCTTATTCCCAACTATTTTGGGATACCGGATGAAGCTGGCTACCAGTATTTTACATTAGGCGAGTGCCTTTACAGACCATAAACAGTGGAGTGGACGTGGATGGGCGAGAAGCGAAACGATGAAGATTAGAGAAAAACGCACAAAAGATCCACGGGCCCGATTTCTATGCAAACTAAAAAAAAACTTATAATTTAAAAATAAAAAATTCTGCTTCACAAAAAAATACAACTTCCAAAATAGAAAATTACAGAAGTCGTTGTTCCTGTTTTTGTTTCTTTGTTTTTTGTCACCGACTGCCGAAATTGAAGTTATTTTTCACTCTTTAGTGTTATTTATTATGGAACTCGGTTGTTCTTTTTTAATTATTTTTTTACTTTTTTGTTGTGGTATATAATGAGCAAGTTCCAAAGTTATGCCTGAATAGATTACACGAATAACATATAAGTTGAACCAAGGTGAACTGTACGCATCTGCGTACTCCTTTAGAGCAGACCGGCGTGATGTTATGTTAGGAAAACTTGTAAACAATAAACAGACATGCGATTGTAGCAATCCCGAGAGTGTTGCCGTTGATTATTGAAGAGTTCTGTTGTTGTACTCGTATATCTCCGAAGTTCATCATCAGATCTTTACTAAATTTAAATGGTACCACATGAGAAGCTCCAGCTTTCAAATAAAAAATAATCATCAAAAGCGGTTCACCTAGTAAAAAGCTCTGAGGTGACACACATAAAAAAATACAGTCGTATTGAGAACCTCCTCCTTTTTGAAATCGGTAAAAAAATGTATATTCGATAAGACCGCCCATTGAACAATTGTGTTTGTGAACGTTTGTCATGTACGTATTTTACGTATTTTGTGGTGTACAATAAAGTATATAATAAATAAATATTCCTAGCCAGGAATCGAACCCGTGTATTTTAAAAATACACACACACACGCTGTATTATTACATCGGATAGTGTCGCTAATAAGGATGAAATTCAGGTAAGTAATTGACATACGTCAAACTTAAGGAGAGAGAGAGACCTTTTAGGTCATTGAAAAATATTTAAAACGACTGTCAGAAATAGTGGTAACTATTGGATTGGTATTGGTCAGTACAGTTTTAATTAATATTTATTTGTTTTATAAAACTGCTAGTATGAGGATCGCTGAATATGATAAAAATAACAATTGTATATACTTTCTGTGCAAATAAATAATTATTCTATTCTCTCATTCTTTTCGAGGCACGTATGAGTCTCGGTATGTAAGTGCTCACCCATCCACGGACCGACCTCGGCAACCGTTGCTTAACCTTGAAGATCGATCGTGCTGTTATTATTTAACCAGAAGCTCCTCTACAAACATACCTACATAACTAGAAGTTTAATCATTATATCATGTGCCTTCATTGTAATTTCTTCTCTGTTATCCAAGCGTTTCTCCGGTCGGAAATAAGATATAATGAAGTCACCGGATGCTCTATAACGAGATTGCCAAGCGTTCTATGTAAGCCGTCAAAGGTCTGGAAGTCTCATTAACAAGCCATTGTGATTTTAAAACCGTATTATATGGGACTGGCCTATTGCAATTAACACACTTACATAATACACGCATAACATCACGCCTGTAATCCCCAAATGGTTACGAAGGGTTCATTATCTAAAAAAAGATCATGTTTGTTGTATGGGCACTTACATAGTTATTTTATTCTATATGTAGTATTTGTTGTTATAGCTACAACAGAAATACATCATCTGTGAAAATTTCAACTGTCTAGCTATCACGGTTCATGAGATACAGTCTGGTGACAGACAGACAGACGGATACTGGAGTCTTAGTAATAGGGTCTCGTTTTATCCTTTGGGTACGGAACCCTAAAAAATAGGTACCAAAGACACCGACTGCCGAAAAGTTTTTTAATAATTTAGACTTAAAAATATACAACTGACTACACAGTATTACCCAAAGCTGGATACACATTCAAGCATATTGCCTGCTGACAGTGCAAGAAGTAAAATTGTGAGACATATTCGACGCTGAAGGAAGTTGTATCAGCGAATATAATTCTTTGCAAGATATCCCAGACATCACGTCCTTAAAATAATGAAGTCTCTATTACTTAACTCTACCTAGTACAAAGAAAAACGGCATCCGCCCTTTTTTATCCCCGACGGAAAAAGAGTGGTGTTATAATTTTCTCGTGTGTATCTTTGTGTTTGTGTCATCTTGGCTCCTCAACATATGACACGATTTTGATTTCGTTTTGTTTTGTTTGAAAGATGGCTTTTCTTAGAGTGCTCTTAGCTATCTTTCATGAAGTTCGGTTCAGCCATTCTCAAGTTATGAGTGTTTACTGTTTGAATCGGGGTGTTATCGCAAGATATCGTTTCATAATTACGTGTTCAAAAGATTGTCGATCGAAACGTGTCTACTATTAGTAGCATGAAATAAAAATGTATATTGGTTTAAAAAAAAAACTTGTTGCTTTTGATGGCAGTGTTTACAGATACAACTTGTATCCTATTAACGCTTCGAATTCATAACTAATTCTTTAACCGACTTATTTGAAAACTATGTTTCCGTTGATAATCTTTCGATATAGTTTTTGATTTACAAACGCCAAATGGCATATTTATTTAGCCCGTCATATTGACATGTCTACTGATACGTGACTACTCTATGACATGTTTACCGACATGTCAATACTGTACAGCTGCCACATTCGACAACACCACTCACTGCAGCTACCTGAGACTGAGACCACAGCTGTCATTATGTTTGTTTGAGCAGTTTACTTCACATCGTAGTATGTCACAAATCACAGAATGCGTATAGCGCTATGTAAGTAATTATCGTACAATTTCTTTCAATCATTTAAAGATGATCTAAATCTAATACCTTTAGATGAGCAATTCTTGTATATATTAATTTTTATTTTTTTTATTCTTACTTTAACTGTTATTTTTAACCCCCGACGGAAAAAGAGGGGTGTTATAAGTTTGAGGTGTGTTGCTGTGTATCTGTGTATCTGTGTATCTGTGTATCTGTGTATCTGTGTGTCTGTGTATCTGTGTATCTGTGTATCTGTGTATCTGTGTATCTGTGTGTCTGTCTGTGGCATCATAGCGCCTCAACGGATGAACCGATTTTGATTTAGTTTTTTTTGTAAGAAAGGTGATTGTGTCGAGAGTGTTCTTAGCTATGTTTAAAAAAAAACGGTTCAGCCGTTCAAAAGTTATGGGCGTTTTACTGTTTGAATCGGGATGTTTTCGCAAGATAAATGTGTCGGGGGTTTTTTAAATTTTTAAATTTTACTTGTATTTTTATTAATTAGTTTCTTGAATAGTTTATTGATGCTAAATTGTGATTGCGACGACTTTGTATCAACCACATATTGTATATGAATGCTAATATTGTGTAAAATCTTACCTGAATACTGTCTCTCAAGATACAGGTTGCCCTAGTTTGAGAGGCAGGGTTCATTATTCAAAATGGTTACAATGCAATTCTTGCAATATAGCTGTACGTGTATGCAAACTGTAATGTAACCTTTTTTGCACCAATTAACATTTATTATTATGTCGTTTATTTATCATTGTTCTTATTATATTACATTTTAACCCCCGACACAAAAAGAGAGGTGTTATAAGTTTGACGTGTGTTGCTGTGTATCTGTGTGTCTGTCTGTGGCATCATAGCGTCCAAACGGGTGAACCGATTTTGATTTAGTTTTTTTTGTTTAAGAGTTGACTTAATCGAGAGTGTTCTTAGCTATGTTTGAATAAAATCGGTTCAGCCATTCAGAAGTTATGGGCATTTTACTGATTGAATCGGGGTGTTTAAGCAGGTTCCCTATCCATTTGCATAAAAACTTTAGACATAATATAACATGGCATACTTTTGTTTATCCTAATTATATTTACGCATAACATTGTTTTCGCATAACAGCTTACGCATATTTTTTTAGCATAATTACTCTAATCATAATAACGTTTAAGCATAACATTCTAATGCATAAATTTGTTTACGCATAATGATATTAAAATATATTTTTTTAGAATAACAAATACGCATAATAATTAATTCCTAAAATTTTAAACACTAATATACATTTTTATACAATATAATTAAATAATTCTCGTTCTATGATTATATGTTTTTTTTTCTGGCTCCTCGCTGCGCTCGTCGCACTCGCGCTCGCTTCGCTCGCATTTTAAATTGTCTCTCGTTTAATGTCAAAAATGTCGCCGCTCGCGCTATTCTGCGCTCGCTCCTTTCTGTCAGCTAGGTTCTTGATACCCTGGGAGCCAGGTTCTTTTTTATCAGGTAAAAAAATTAATATACTTCGAAACTTGCATATTTACAAGCAATTGCTAAAAAAAAACACTATCAATATAATATACTATAAAAATAAAACACGCCTACCTTGTCAAAAAGTGATTTTTGTCAGATAAATGACTATTAATTAATTAATTAATTATTTGTAATGCATGACAGTTACGTAATATTATATATAATAACTCATCTACATGAAACATCAAAAAAAAAAAACGTAAAATAACTCAAATTTGTTTCCGTTACTCCTATTAATTTTTATGCTTTAATATTATTATGCTAATAGTCATTAGGGCTAGTAACATTATGCGAATTAAAATTATGCCAAAACAAATTAGCCTTGTAGATAATTATGCCAACATAAACTGTATGCCAAAAAAAAATATAGCAAAGTATTATTACGCAAGATATCGTGTCATAATTACGTGTTCAATAGATTGCCGATCGAAGCGTGTCTACTATATCTATACTAATACTAATAATATTATAAAGAGGTAAAGTTTGTGAGTTTGTGAGTTTGTGACGTTGTAAGGGGTAATCTCTGGATCTACTAAACAGATTTTGAAAATTCTTTCACCAGTAGAAAGCTACATTATTCCTGAGTGTCATAGGCTATAATATAATTTGAAAAAAATGAAAGATCCTTATGAAAATTGCAATAAGGTAACCCAAGGTGGCAAAATATTGCCTGTAAAATACATTTTCTCAAAAATGGTATGTAATATTGCCATAACATCTCTAAAAAGTCTCCAGAAAGTGAATTCTACCGGAGACTTATTCACAACTGTCCAGTAAGTAAGTATGTAATTTACTTACTGGACAGTAGTAGGGATAGGTCCGATATATCAAAACGTAACTTATATCGGATATGTGTTAGATATCATATCATATCGATATCAATATCAAAATAACCGATATTACAAAAACTATATCTAATATAACTGTACTACTAATACCGATATCTGAAAACCGAACCAAACCATTTACTTATCAAAATTAATGACGAACTACGAACAAAAATAATTATGCCCGCGTTAGTTAGGCCTTTTTATTCGGGCGATTTCTCGCTCATTCTGCGGCCTATGGAATTGTACGAAGCTGCACGCATTGCGGTAAAAAACTACATAAATCCGCGCAAATAAAATCACAGTGCCTGCTAAGCCTTAAAGTGTTCATTTTTTTTTTCAATAAACAGCTTTCTATTAGCAAGCCAGTTCGAAATTTAAATAAAACCTTTGATAAGTTACCTCCTTGGTTGCCATGTTTCGGTGAAAAGGATCGTTCCATTTTTAAATAACACGACAGATATGAGTTTACTATGTAATTTATTTGGCCGCTACACACGGCAGATATGGATTTCCATACAACTTTTGCCGGCCGCTGCTCTCATGTATTTGGTCTGTACTGCAATTTCGATTTTTCTCGAAGAAGGTTGTCAAAATAATTCTTAAATTTCCAAGCATGTTTGAGAAAATATAAATAAATGCCCCCGGTAAATCGATCACAATATCTATTAGTAATTGCCCTAATATGAATGTAACCTAAAATATTAATTAAACGAATTTGTTGTTAAACTTTCTTTCATTTTTGAGAAAAGCATTATACAAGCCTCAACCAGTAAGAAAGACATCCTGGCCTCGTATATAACCGGACCTCACCTGCGGTTCGGTCCGGTTAACTCATACTTGGCCAGGAAGTCTTACTTACTGGATTCTGCAGTAATGTACTATATTTGGCTTGCGCTGAGAAAACTATTGATGATAGATAAAAATTAGTTGGTAGGGTAGGTAGGGTAGGCAGGGTAGGCAGGGTAGGCAAGGTAGCCAGGGTAGCCAGGTTAGCCAGGGTAGGCAGGGTAGCCAGGGTAGGGGCAGGGGAGCCAGGGTATACCATGGTAGCCAGGAAAGACTGGGTAGGAAGGGTAGCCAGGGTAGTCAGGGCAGCCAGGGTAGCCAGGGTAGGCAAGGTAGGCATGGTAGCCAGGTTAAGCAGGGTAGGCAGGGTATGCTGGGTAGGCAGGCTGAGTAGATAGGTAGCCTCCTAAGGTGTTGGTCGAGGCTCGTGGCTATTAAGCCATTGACCGACACGACTATCGGTACAATGAGAATGTTCCACATCCTACATGTCGACAACCTCGCGAGCCAAGTCAAGATACTTGATTTGCTAATCTTTATCGACTTTTACGAGGTTGACATCATGCGGGACGGTAATATCAACAATCATTGCACGCCCCTCGATTTCGAGTGTATTTCAGAGCAAGTTGCTGGTGAATGATCCTGGCTACAAGCTTGTGCCTATGCAAGTACTCTTCATTAGCTAGACGAGAACATGATCCAGAGATAATATGGCGGATCGATTCGCCCGGGCGGTGACATGCCCGACAGATGTCAACCGTGCGATCCTTCACAATAAATCTCCGGTAGTTATTCGTCATGATAACTTCGTCTATAATTGCACAGACAAAACCTTCGGTTTCCCCAAAGAGGTCACCGAAACGCAGCCAGGCTACGGACGCTGCTTGGTCTACATCGCACCCATGTAGGGCCCGGAAGAAGTGTCCGTGAAGCTCCTTACTCTGCCATATTTCCTTGCAGTTGTTAGTGTCAAACACTACAGGCTTGCGTCAGTTCTCATTCGCCAAGGAGAACGGGGTGAGTCCCTTGTCCACTGCTACATCTCGAAGCATGCCCACGCTGGTGTGTAGAAAATATTCCCTGAGATTGGATATCTCGCGGTTGTGGAGGTTTTTGGCATTTAAAAAGACTCAGCCTCCACACTTCCGCGGGATATTCAATCTCATGGCCGACGATCGTGGGTGATGCATTCGATATGCAGACAGCAGTGATACGGACCCGCCTATCCAGGGCGTCGAGTTCCGTTTGAGTCCATTTGAGTATGCCGAAAAAGTACATCAATACCGGCATGACCCAACCGTTGAAGGCGCGCACCTTGTTTCCGCCTGAAAGAAGGCTATTGAATACCTTCTTCAGGCGGCCAAAAAAGCGTTCCTTCAACGATTGCTTAATGTCAGTAGTGCTGATACCTAACGCTTCTGACATACCCAAATACTTATAGGTTTCGTTTGGAGAGAGGGATCTCAGGTTTATGGAATCCGCGAGTTGAATTCCTACGGATTCCACAATCTCCCCTCGCTTTACATGCATGACCGCACATTTGTTCACAACAAACTCCATCCTGATGGCGTTACTAAAAGTTTTAGTTACCTTCAGTAGCTCCATCAGCTGAAGATTGCTGGGGGAAAAGTTTCATAAAATTTTGTATGCAGGGGGTTTCGGGGGCGATACATCGATCTAGCTAGATTTCATTTTTAGAAAACGTCGATTTTACTATTTTCACCCGAGCAGACCTCGGTCGCCCAGGTACTGAATTTAATCGACTTTCTAAAAAGGAGGAAGTGGTTGTTTTTTTTTTCTTTTTAAGTTCCGTACTTCAAAAGGTAAAAAGATCACTTTCACACCCTTATAAGATCACTTTCTTGTCCGTCTATCTTGTCTGTTCGTATGTCTCCACCGATTTTCTCAGGAACGAGTGGACCTAACAAGTTGAAATTTATACCAGCTACTGAGATTTATAGTCCCTATTAGGTGTATAAAAATCAAGGTCCTGAATCAACACGATAAAAAGATATGGGTTAATTTAGATTTTCGCGAAAACTTCTAAGTACCAAAATTTACCTTAATTTTCAACTTTTTTATTTTACGAAATTTTCCCTTTACTGCTGCTCTACTGCTGTACGACCTTGCTTTTAACCAAAATTGACAATTTTAGGTCAACCGGACGTACCCTATAGGTTTTGGGTCGAAAACCTATATGGTAGTTCCCGTTGACCTAGTTACCTAATTATGTTGGTGAATGTAGCTGTTTGTACGGAACCCTCGGTGCGCGTGGTTCCATATAAATTTGGTAAAGATCTAATGAAGAACTTCGGAGCTGTACAACGGAACTCTTCAATAAATGACAGCGAATCGCTCGAAATTGTTGCATGTTCGTTTATACTATATCACAACAAAAAAAATACAACCGACTTCCAAATAAAAACACTACAAAGTAAAATGTATTCATTAAAAAATCTTTTTTTTTTTAAAACAAGCTTTACGTATTCTTCTCAGCAAACCCTTTCATTTGATACCCATATCATGGCAGTGCACAAAAATAACTAGTCCGCCATCTTGGGGCGTCCGCCATATTAGATTTAGAATGACGTCACTTAGCTGACAATGCATTGTCATCCAAACTAAACGTGTATGCAAAATTTAATCTTAATCGGTGGTGGATAACTGCTTCAAAATTCAGTTGCATGATTTTACCCGAACACACTTACATACGTACATACATACATTGCAAGCTTGTATAAAATAACGTCAATTTCGGCAGTCGGTGTCAAAAAACTAAAAAAAGTAAACAGGAACACCAACTTCCGAAATTCGGTTATATTTTTTGTATAAAAGTTTTTTCAATACAGTTGTTAAATATGGCGTACTTTCGAGGAGAGGAGAGGCTTTAATTATGATTCGAAAATTGAATCTTTTGCATAGGCATCTTTCTGTTACGCGGTCGTGACTTTTGTTTACGAGCTCGATCATTAGTTTTGCAGTTGAGTTTTAAATTTATAAGTCTGTTTAAAAAAGTTAGTAGAGTAAAACAGTTTTCATAAATAGAATGAAGTGGTACAGATTTTATTCGATGAAATATTAATGAGTCCGTACGTCTTAGCATTAAATTCTCAAAAGTTTTTTAAATGGTTGTTTAATAATTTTCACATCAACATTTGTCAAAAATCGAATAGGATGTTTTCGTTGTAAAAAAAATATGTCCGGTTACAAAAACGTGCCATTTTCTATATTTTTTTGATATATTGATTCTTTGTTTTTTAATATGAGTTCATTTACAACTAATTAAATAGAACTAACTCGACCCGATATTTTATCAGAGGCGAAAACTGCGCAAGATGAAATTTATTTATGGCGACTTACGATAATTTTATTTAAAGGAAAAAACAAAATTTCATTCTATGACTTGTTTTTACTATTTCCCACAACTGTATTGAATAACGTCGTGTGATACACGTTGTACTATTTCAATACAGTTGTTAAACATGGCGTACTTTCAGAGGCTATAATTATGATTCGAAAATTAAATCTTTTGCATAGGCATGTTTCTGTTACGCGGTCGTGGCTATTGTTTTGCAGTTGAATTTTAAATTTATAAGTCAATTTAAAAAGTTTAGTAGCAAGGAGTTTTCATACATAGAATACAATTGGATTGATTTTATACGAGGAAAAATGAATGATTCCGTACGATTTAGCATTGAATTCTCAAAAGTCTTTGAAATGGTTGTTTAATATATTTAATTACCAGTTTTAATTTAATTATTTTCACATCAACATTTGTAAAAAATCGAATAGGCTGTATAGGCTGTTTTCGTTCTAAAAAAAATATGACCAGTTGCAAAAACGCGCCATTTTCCGTTTTTTTTTTGTGAATAACCAAATCAAATTCTTTGATTTGTTTTTACTATTTCTCACAACTGTATTGAAAAACGTGTGATACACGGGTGTGTAGGTTATTGCAAACGAGCTGTCATTAACAAGCCCGAGCCGAAGGCGAGGGTTTTTAATGATACGAGTTATACCCTACTTTCCACCCTTGTATCACAATGTACTATTATTAACGCATTTAGCTATTTGTGCTGCATTATTTCAAACCTGGACGATTGTATCGGTGGGAGATAATGTAACTAGGATGCAGGTCACGGCCAGGCTGCGCTAGAATTCAGGCGAACTAGATCAATTTTGAAACAGGACTACTACATAATTGAAAGTTTACTGCGCAATAGAACTGCAATCAAATTAAATGTTTTCTCACTTATGCATAATTTATTACGAGCTTTATATTTTGTGTACCTTGCTTTCGTGTGTGGATTCGGAAACTATTATTCTACTTTTCATGCACTTTGGCATTCGATTAAATTGAAACTTGGCGTAATACTTATGTAACATCATGGAGCCGGAAAGTGACTGTAATCTCACTCGCACATTCGCTTTGTCATCCCCATTTTCCCCCACACAGCCATACACAATCTCATGCGCACCGCTTCATTATTACGAGAGGCGTTGGCGAGACTAGGCGTGTTGAAGTGTGGTCATTTAGTGCGTGTATGAGCCTGTGAATTGCCCTATAGAACCGGTCACTACAGTGACCATAGCATCTCCTCAACCAGACAACATAGCACCATCGTGTTTGGGCTCATTGGATGTGTATTGTGATATCACATTCAGTACCTTTCAATTCCAAAAGCTTGTTTTAAAATTTTATTTTTACTTAATCCTTATTCTATTATCCTATCAAGCTTTCTAGAAGTATAACCTAGCATTATCCCGCGGCTATACTACGGGAATCGTGCCTTTTTGGGATAAAAAATAGTTTTCACCACACGCCAACAATAGCCCGAACTCATGCTGTATCTCCATCAACGCGCTTGAGTGGCGTAGCATCAGTATACACAGACTATATACTATAGAGTGCAGAGCAGCGTCGTCTATGAGTCAGCGGTAAGCGGGTCAATTACTCAGCTCGGATACGTTGATGAAATAGGACGTGTCGGGGAGACACGATGCGAGACATTCTTACTACATGTTACTTTTTAGGGTTCCGTACACAAAGGGTAAAAATGGGACCCTATTACTAAGACTCCACGATCCGTCTGTCTGTCCGTCTGTCACCAGGCTGTATCTCATGAAGCTAGACAGTTGAAATTTTCACAGATTATATATTTCTGTTGCCGCTTATTATGTATTACTACCACCGTTGTAAAACAAAATAACAAAATGAAACTTGACTGAGCTTCAAGCTATCTGTCACATTAATATAATAGAAAAAGATTAGCGGGCCTAGCCTAGTTACAAAAGTTTCGTAACTAGGGATTGCAATCCCACAAAACGGGATCACGCATTCCCGCGGGATCCCGCTGTTTTTATTAATCTGCTGGATTCCACACCTTCATAGCGCGGATGCGCGGATTCCGCAAATTAAAATCACCTATGCATATATCCTGACGATTCAACCTACTAGCGTAGAAGCCGAGAGAGCGATTTCAGCATCAGGATATATTTGCAGTTCACTCAGAAGCAGGCTCGGCGATGATAAAATAAATACCATTTGCTGCGTAAGAGCGTATTTTCAAAAGTAATCACCATAGGTTGATATCATAGTAATAGCGGGATTGAAATACGTATTCGTAACGAATCTCTTTCCCCGCCTTTTAGTTGTATGGTCTGACCACGTGACTTAACGTTCAGATGAGTCAGTCCCGTACATTGATTCGTTTTCTACTAGCGTTATCGATTGTAGATTATCAACTTGGTACAGGTGCAGATGCTTTACAGTTAGACAGTGTCTTTCTAACAACAATGGCGATGGTCGTAATGCCAAAATGTAAGGAATTGATCACGTGACATTTAGATAGCGCTTGCATTGAATTCTGTTGGTGTACCTACGTAATTCTATATACAGAGTTATTGGTAAAACATTAACAACCTTGTAGGGCTGTGTTACTAACATCATAAACCACAACTTTTGTTTTACGAGTTTTAAAAATTCAAAAATAAAAACTCAACTGAGCCATACATTTATGTTCGCATAACTCGTCAGAATGTATGGATCAGCTGAATTTCACTTAAATATTAGGAGAAAAATAAAACTAACTCTAAAAGCACAGTTTTTTAATAATGAGCATATTTGACAAACTTACTCTGCGGTTGCAAAAAATTAAAACTTTACTTTGATGATGGTAAAATTATAGATAAGTATTCCTGTTACGGTACGAAACCCTATAAAAGCGATTCCGACTCGCTCTCTGCCAGGTTTCGTCATAACAACACGTATTATTTTAATTATAAATAAATAATACAGATGAGACTGTAACCTTATTTTATACTGTACATTTATGATGACGACGTTAAAAATTTTAAAAAACTTTTTCATAAAATAATAAACCGTCTTCAAAAGCAAAATACTAAAAAGTGCATAAATAATTTTCATTTCGGAAGTGTCGGTGTCTTTGGTACTCTTATTTTTTTTTGTCGTTGTGACTATTATTTTTTTATGAAAAAGATTTTATTTGTTTCTTTTTAGTTTTTTTACACCATCACTAAGAAGCGAGCTAGTTCTATAGTTAGGCAAAATAACGGCTTAAAATATTATTGTTACTTTGTCTTGAGCGAAAGGATTTAATCATGGCATGCACTGCGACACTCCTCTTCACTCCTAAAATTGTTCGCATTTGCTTCGCAGCCACCATAGGTAAAACGTTCACATCTACCAGATGAAGAGTTGTATGCATATCTGAAAACAAAAATTAAACATTACGCATCTGTATTTTTACCAAGAGAGCAGATAAATACATAAGTTGATAGTTAACCGAGACCCACACTCCACAAGTTGTATCTTTTTTAGGGTTTCTTACCCCAACGGTCCAGACGGAACCCTACTGCTGTCACTGACGTGTTCGTCCGTCTGTCAGTCGTCTGTCAGACGGATTTCGCAGCCATACGGTTGGAGGTAAAGTCTTCAAATTTTCACAGTATAAGCACCTTGTTGACTCAAAGACATACAAATTATTAAAAATATTTTAAATGTTTTTAAGGGGGGCTCCCATACAGATAAAAGAGAGGGTGGGGGTGAAAAAAAAACTGTGGTATTAGTTTTAAAAAGCATTGGAAAACAAAGAAATGAGAAACAACCAAATTCTGTCATCAAGGTGATGTTGAGCGCCCATGTTACATCCACTCCTATCAAGGTTGGAGACTCTACACTCGAAGGACAAACGATCCAGTTGAGGCCAACTTCGAGAAAGAGATCAACCGTCGAATCCGACTGGGCTGGGCAGCGTTCGGGAAGTTGCGCGGTATCATCTCGTCCAACTTACCACAGTATCTCGAGATCAGTGTCTAGGACCAGTGTGTATTGACAGTGATGACGTATGGCTCTGAGACGGGGTCGCTCACAATGGGCATCAGAAAACTTACAATCATCCAAAGGGCAATGGAGAGGGCTATGTTCGGAGTTTCCTTACGTGATCGAATCAGAAATGTAGAGATCCGCAAGAGAACCAGGGTTACTGACATAGACAGAAGAATTGCCAAACTTAAGTGGCAGTGAGCGGGACACATTGCTGGCAGAACGGATGGCCGATGGGTCAGAAAGATTCTGGAGTGGCGATCGCGAACCGGAAGACGTTGCGTTGGAAAGCCTCCCACTAGGTAGACCGATGACCTGGTGAAGGTTGCGGGGATCCGCTGGATGCTGGATGCGGAACCGGTCAATGAGGCAACGCTTGGGAAAGGCCTATGTCCAGCTGTGGACGTCTTTCGGCTGATATGATGATGATGATACCTAACACTGCCAAATCCGAGTATTGAACCCAAGACTTTGGTCAGAAACTCAGAATTCGAGCTTACCACCACTAGACCGACGCTGTACTGACTACTGACTGTGTGTTAGTTTAGAAAAAACTTACCTTGGCAAAGCTGCACGGCACTGCCCTACTACGAGCGGTTCCAAGCATTTAGGATCTGAAAACGAATACAATTTTTAACTTTTTTTTTTTTTATATAATCTTTTTTCTTATTCTTCTCAGCAAAGCCTTTCATTTGATACCCATATCAGGGCAGTGCACAAAAAACAACTAGTCCGCCATCTTGGGCCGTCGGCCATATTGGATTTAGAATGACGTCACATAACTAACCATGCTTAGTTATGCGACGATGACATTTTGCATACACGCTTAGTTTGGATGACAATATCCAAACTGAGCGTGTATGCAAAATGTCATCTTAATCGGTGGAGGATAACTGCTTTAAAATTCAGTTGCAAGATTTGACCGGAACACATTTACGAGTACATACATACATTCATTGCAAGTTAATTAAAAGCTTGTTGTGTGTGGAAGTTGGTGTCTATGGTAGTTACCAATTTTTTGCGTTATGGACACCGACTTCCAAAAATAAAGTAATTTTTCACTTTGTAGTTTTGTCGAAGTATTTTTTTGCAAAAAAGTTTTTTTCTTTTTACTTTTTAGTTGTACCTACCTAATAGGCAAGCTAGTAAGGTAACTATAACGCCATGAATAAGCGAACGCAACGAATAGATTTCATGAAACTTGAACATAACCGATAAAATAAGAGATCTGCGTACCCCTTAAGAGCGTACTGGCGTGATGTTATGTTATGAAATGGTATAATCAATAAACAGACATGCGATTGCAGCAATCCCGAGAGATTTGCCGTTATTTATTGAAGAGTTCTGTTGTATATCTCCGAAGTTCTTCATCAGATCTTCATCAAATTAAAATGGGACCAATTTCGGAACATACCTTTTCAAACAAAAAAAGAATTTTCAAAATCGGTCAACAATTGACGGAGATATTGGTGAACACACACAAAACAAACATAATGTCGAACATAGAACCTATTCCTTTTTGGGAAGTCGGTTAAAAATTAAAAATGGCTGATTTTGGGCGCCATTTTGTGGGGCACCAAATTTTATTTTCTTCCAAACCCATCTATAACACTTATATGTTTAAATGTACCTAATTCTACTGGAAGAGATCGCGGCTCGCGATAAGGCCGCCTGTTGTATGTTTGTTTTTGTTATAAGATGTCTTTTTGAATTATTTTTATCTTGGTGTACAATAAAGTATATAATAAATAAATAATTAAAAAATATATAAAGGTCTGCTTTTGGTCAGCCAGCTCGCGAACATGTATCCTCCGACTGCATGGCATGATTTTTTCTTGTTCACGTCTTTTTAGTTCGCTTTTTAAGCAGTCCGGTTTTTTGTTTAATTTTTGGAAAAAGTTTTTATTTTTCCCTTTTTAGTTGTACCTACCTAATAGGCAAGAAGTTTAGTAATGTACCTATAAAGCCAGAATATATTACCCGACTATCATGAAACTGAACATAACAGGTAAAATGAGGAGGAGTGTACGAAGGTGAACTGCACACGTCTGCGTACCCCTTTAGAGCGTACTGGTGTGATGTTATGTTATGATATGGTATAAACAATCATGTGATTGCAGCAATCCCGAGAGATTTGCCGTTATTTATATATATATATATCACCGAATTAAAATGGGACCAATTTCGGAACATACTCTTTCAAACAAAAAAATAATTTTCAAAATCGGTTCACAATTGACGGAGATATCGGTGAACATACACAAAAAAAAACAAACATAAAGTCGAACATAGAACCTCCTCCATTTTGGTAAGTCGGTTAAAAATACATCATCTACTCATGTTTTATTTTTTTATTTATTGGTTGGCGCAGCATAACTTGTCCTTCCATTCATCTTAGCCGTCATTTCTTAGGCAACAACATTCTAACTTTATCTTTATTTAGTCCATCCCTAATAGTTTGAGATCCCACTGCAAAAAATCTGGAGATATTGTCTTTGATGAAACTTAATTTTTATGAATTATTATTGACACATTTTTTTTAAATAACGTTGGATTCACTTGAAAAACGTATAATCAATTTATTTATTTGATATAGATACTTCCAGGCAATTTCTACAGTCGGCTCTTAGGCTATAAAACTTACCCACAGCCGCGTAGACCACCACGAACATCATTACAAGAAAACAAAATAGTTTCATTATGAAAAAAAACTGTTGAAAGAAAATTAAATCAAATGTTCGGACACAACAAAGATGTACTCTTGATGATCGCAGTCAAAATACAAAAAAAGAACCATTTATTTGACCATTTATATAATTATCTAAGATCAAAGAGTCGTTTCAATGACAGGGATGTATTCAGGCTGCATATATAAGTCACTAATCTAACAAACAAGTTAGGTAAGGTAAACAATAATTAAGATAATTCTACGCGAGGGTGCTCCATCGTCAATTGTATCAGATAGTGGTCAACTGGGCATCTCTACATATTATAAAACAAAGTCCCCCGCCGCGTTTGTCTGTCTGTTCGCGATAAACTCTAAAATTACTGTACGGATTGTCATGCAGTTTCCACCAATACACAGAGTGATTCATGAGGAAGGTATATAATTTGTTATGCTTTTGTGTAAATTGGTTGAAATATGACGATAATTGTTGAAAAATTCAAGCCGCCAGGGAGCTTTCATCGAAAACGGTGCCTAATTCCTTTGAGATATAAATCAAAGTGATGTCTGGTGGGATTAATGTGTGTTTTATAGCTCTACAGAAAAGTCCGCGATGGCATATATCTATCTTTTAAGGATAGCTTGCTAAAAAAAATAAAAAGGTTTTAAAAAAAAAACCCGACGGCTTAAAAAGCGAACTAAAAAGACGTAAACAAGAAGAAAATCATGCTGTGCAGTCGGAGGATACATATTCGCGAGCTGGCTGACGAAAATTAGATGTATCCTCCGACTGCACAGCATGATTTTCTTCTTGTTTACGTCTTTTTAGTTCGCTTTTTAAGCAGTCGGGTTTTTTTGAATTTTGTAATAAACTTTTTTTATTTACAACTTTTTTGTTATTTTTTTAAATTAGGTACATTTAAACATATATATTTTTGAAATCACCTCTTAAATCCCTTTATTTTGATACCCCACACGATGTGTTAAGAAGAAAAACCTTTTTTTTTGCCCCCGCAAAATAGCGCCCAAAATCCGCCATTTTTATCTTTCCAATTTTTATGTAGCCAGTGACACTCGCAGGGTTAAGACGAATCGATTGACGTAAGAATCATCAAAATCGGCCAACGCGTTTGGTCTCTATAACGCCACATAGGAACAAACATATATACATACATAGATTGATAAACACATTACCTTCCTTCGGCAATCGGGTAATAAACCAACATAAAATTAATAGCAAACACTAAAAAGTGCAAAATAACTTTAGTTTCGAAAGCCGGTGTCTTTGGTTCTTCTTTTTTATCGTTTTTCGACACCGAGTTCCGAAACTAAAGTTATTTTGCACTTTTTAGTGTTTGCCTTTGAAGCCGATTTATTATTTGATGAAGTTTTTTGTTAAGTTTAATAAAAAGGAAAGGTCTGTAACCTTGAGTCAAGAGAATTACATTAGCGTTTTGTTACAAAAATTTCACATGACTGACTGTAAAACTGTTGATACACCAATAGAGCCCAAATTAAATGTAAAAATTGATCAGAATGTGAATGATCAAATACCTTATCAGCAGTTCATAGGGAGCTTGATGTACCTATCTGTTTTAACAAGGCCAGACATAACATATGCTGTATGCTACCTGAGCCAGTTTAATAATTGTCACACAGATGAACACTGGGGGTATGCTAAGAGGGTCTTGAAATATTTAAAAAGGACTATAAATTTTGGTATAAAATATTGTGTAAATGGAAATTCAGAAATAAAAGGTGTTGTTGATGCCGATTGGGCCAATGATACTTCAGATAGACGGTCTTATACCGGATTTTGTTTCATGCTTGCTAATGGCATAATATCTTGGGAATGCAAAAAGCAAAGAACTGTTGCTCTGTCGAGCTGTGAAGCTGAGTACATGGCTATATCAGAAGCCTGCAAGGAAGCTATTTATTTGAGAGCTTTGCAGTTCGAAGTCACAAATAAAATATATACTTTAAGTCTATTCAATGACAATCAGAGTGCACAGAGGCTGACAACAAATCCTGTGTTTCACAAGAAATCTAAACACATAGATGTAAAATACCACTTTACTAGAGAGTGTGTTTCGAATAATATAGTAATATTAAGATATTTGCCAACAGCCGATATGCCCGCTGATTTGCTAACAAAAGGATTGTGTTCTAAGAAGCATTATACCTTTATGGATTTATTGGGTTTAGTAATGATATAGATTTCAATTTCATGATCAGACTTATTTTGATTATTTGATATAGTGGGGGTGTTAGTTATATACAAATAATCCTCTACTTACTATACTAGTAATGCCATCTATTATACTTTATAAGAACTTGTAATATAGTCTATGTCTATGTATGTGTATACACTATGGAAATAAAGTTAGTTCAGTTCTGTTCAAAATCACGAGCCACGCATTTTTATTAGATTTTTATTTCTCTCTTTTTAGGTTAAAACTTTTTAAACAAAAAAAAACTTTTTAACAAAAAATCAAACCGACTTCCAGAACAAAAAACTACAAACCAAAAAATAACTTTCTTTTCCGAAGTCAGTATAAGTATTTGCTTAATCATAGTCGGTTAACTATACGAGATATTTTATACCCGTGACATACTTAGCATTAAGGAGTTTCAGTGGCCATCTGTGGTTTTCTTCATCAGTTCCACTTCACCAAATTATACTTTCTGAGTGCAAGTGATTGCATTGTTGGTAAAAATACCAAAATCACGATATAAATGCCTATAATATTTGAGGAGTTCCCTCGATTTCTCTAGGATCCCATCATCAGATCCTGACCTGATGAATATGGGACCAACTAGGAAGTATACCCTTCAAAACAAAAGAAGATTTTTTGAAATCGGTCCAGGCGTCTTTGAGTAATCGGGGAACATACATAAAAAAAAAAAAAAAAAAAAGATTCCGACGAATTGAGAACCTCCTCCTTTTTTTGAAGTCGGTTAATAAAATCAAACCGACTTCTAAACCAAAACACTACAAAGCGAAAAATAACTTTCTTTTCCGAAGTCGGTGTCTTTGATACCTATTGTTGCCGTTTTTCGACACCGACTTCGGAAAAGAAAGTTATTTTTCGCTTTGTAGTATTTGTTTTGGAAGTCGGTTTGTTTCTTTTTGTTAAACAGTTTTTTTATTTACCTCTTTTCAGTTTTGATAGGTACTATCAATTACCATTAAAATCATTTATAGCCAAAGTACATCTCATGACGATTCCAATAAGCCCAAACTTGACTAGGATACAATGTTTTATTTCGGAGTTCCAGTGCCTACCTTCCGGCTTCATCATCAGATGAGTTCGATGTTACCATTTTCATCCGTACCATTTATTTATAAGTATTTGCTTCATCACAGTTAGTTAACTATTCGAGATATTTTATACCCGTGACATACTTAACATCTGTGGTCTTCTTCATCAGTTCTACTTCACCAAATGATACTTTCTGAGTGCAAATGATTGCATTGTTGATGAAAATATCATAATCGCTGTATGTATGCCTATAATATTTGAGGAGTTCCCTCAATTTTTCTGGACTTCCCTTGGATATCTCCATTCCAACATAAAAATAATCATCAGAATCGGTTCATAAACGACGAAATGACGAATTGAGAACCTCCTGCTTTTTTTTGAAGTCGGTTAAAAAGTGAGCAAGTTCAATTGTAAGGTACCTAAAGGATTGACAAAATATCCATAATAACTCAATTTACATATTCGTGCTGATAATATGCTCGATCCGTTAAGTAGTTTCAGCGAAATGTGTGGACAAACATATATACATACATACATACATACAAACAAACAAACATACATACACTTATAAAATTTGACACGCGTGTCTAGAAGCCCATACATATGTAAAAAATAAGCGATGCCAACAATTACACTATTATTATAAAGGCGAAAGTCTGTGAGTGTGTTTTTATCTTTGTTACTTCTTCACGCTCAAACGGCTGGACGGATCTGGATGAAATTTGGCAAAGAGATAGATCATAGTCAGGAATAGCACATAGGATTTTTATCCCGGGAATATGTTCTGTCGGGATAATTTGCGACTTTTAACGCGGGCGAAGCGTAAAGGCAGGTAGTATATGGCAGGAGCTAGTATTACATATATACGATACGAGTCGAATTGAGTGCCTTCTTTGAGTGTGTCCTTCTGTTTGGAGTTGGTAAACAAATCATCCATATTTGTATCTATTTTCCATATGTGTATCAAGCAACACGGCTGTGTTCTGGTTTGGTGGGTTAGTAGGTTTGTTGGATCTCTACAAAAATAAAGTGTTTGTATCGATAGGTATCCAGGAAATATTTTTAATTTGTAATTCAGCCCTGTTTCAAGCTACAAACAAAGATATCAACGTATTCTGACCTTGATCTGTATGTATGTCAGTCATTTATCAACATAAACGACTGCTTTAACTCGATAACTATTGAGATTGCTAAAAATATATATGGTATGACATTGTCAATCTTAAGAATTACTACAGTTTTTGTTTGACAAAATATATATACCTACGAGTACTGTATTATATATAAGTATTTTGTATCTCCGAAATTCTTCACCAAATCTTTACCAAAATTATATGGTACCATCTTCGGAAAGTAAGAATTTTCAGCTGACAGCTATAACTTAGTAGTCTTTAAGTCAAGAGGTTAGGTTAGGTTACTTCTAGGCAAGCGTGCTTCACCGTCGACCACATCATTGCATACCATCAGGTGAGATAGTGGTCAAGCGCGAGCCTGTCACTATCATTATATATTATACAAATTAAATTTCAAAATTTGAAAAACCCCCGACACATTTTATGTCATGCTACATAATTTATCTAGTACATAGTAGATACGCTTCGATCGGCAAAATACACACAGATACACAGCAACACACGTCAAACTTATAAATACATTGTTTACTTATTCTTTAATTATTCTTACATTGTTATTGTATGTATGTTTCTAAGTATATATTTTTAAGTAGTAAGTTTAGTCATTTCTTTTTTTTCTACTTGTTCTTTCATTTAGTTGTGCCTGCCATGTTTTATCTCTGCACCACCCCTAAGGTCGACTGGTAGAAAATACCTAAGGCATTAAGTCCGCCTTTGTATTTGTGCATAAAGTATTAATAAATAACACCCCTCCTTTACCGTCGGGCGTTAAAAACAAAGCCCCCGCCGCGTCTGTTCGCGATATACTTAAAAACTACTGAACGGATGTTCATGCGGTTTTCGCCAAAAGAAAGAGTGAGAAACGAGGAAGGTTTTGGAATATAATTTGTCACGGGCGAATCCGTGGCGGATCACTAGTCAATAAAAAAAAAAAAAAATATACACTGACTACCCCTCCCCAGTTTCAACTACATTTCGATTGACAATGGTAAGTGATCAACATTTAATAGTGTGTCAATGTTGTCTGTTGGCGGTGATTTACTGTGGATGCGCGCGCGCATGCGGGCGGACGTGCAGTTATATGTTGGGTTTATAGCTGGCCACAGTGTGACCGTAGATCCAGAAGGTTCAGTTGATCAAACGCTTTGTGCTGGCCCGGTGTAGTATGGAGTTTTATGAGAATAAGAGAGTTTAAATGAATTATACTCAAATTTCAACGCCTATATCTTTCTAAATCGGCCAATAGAATCCTACTAAATTATTAATGTGATGAAAGTTTGGATGGAAGTACTCAGTCACGTCAGTACGGCTGAATGGATCTAGATGGAATTTGGCACAGTGATAGATTATAGCCTGAAATAGCACATTAGATTTTATCCCGCTAATATGTTCTCTTGGGGTAATTTTCGACATTCGCGTAGGCGAAGCCGCTGGCAGAAGCTAGTTAAGTAGTAAATCTTACTTATAATATAAATGTAAAAGTTTTTCTGTTATTCAATCACGCAAGAACGGCTGCACGGATCTGGATGCAATTTGGCACAGAGATAGATTATAGTCTGGAATAGCACATAGGCTAATGCTTTTTATCCTGGTATAATCACAACCCTATGTCTACCTCCTCTCGTTCAGTCCATCCAAAGGTTGTCTGTAAGAGATTGCACTGTGCGATAAGGCCGCCCATTGTACACTTATCTTTATAAATGTTTTGTTCTGTAATTATTTAAATGGTGTACAATAAAGTATATAATAATAATAATAAATAATGTTTCCTTGGGATAATTAAACCCTTTTCAAGCGGGTGAAGCCGCGGGCCCAGCTATTCATGTATAAATGTCTTACTTGTCAAACAAACAACAATGTTTTTTTATTTATTTGAAAAGTTTACTTACTAAAATTATCGCTATCAATATTTTTTTAAATCAAAATTCTTTGGGCTCTAAACAAAATGATAATTTTAGCAAAAACAATTGGCAAAAACTCAGAAGTGACATGTCGTGGTCTTTTGGAGAATCCGGGTAGGATGTCACTTTGACACAGACTTATTTAAATCGCGACCGAACAATTTGTATTCGCCGACTTGATTTAAAACAAAATATAGAATCCACATTGGTTTTCTGCGACATATTCTACACTTGACACAACAGTGACAATTCGCCACAGCATACCACCGGGTATTGGGTCAACTACAGATGGGCGGCCGATAAAATAAGGATTACTGATATATGTCGCCCGGGGGGCGGCGGGACGATTGTAATCTGCTCCTGTTTTGTGTGTAATGTTGAGTGTTTGTGGGCAAAGAATTGATCGGATTTGGCTCTATATTTGGAATGTGCTGGGCAAAAAACATAAGGCCTGATATTTTGTAAAAAGCTAAAGATTAATTGTCATTTTTTTTTTAAACTTTTTGTTTAAAACTGTTTTTTATTTATTAATTTTTGGTATTTTTTTTTTTTTAAATTGTTTTTTGGCGTGTTTTATCTAATCTTATATCTTTTAACGAGCAATTCTTGTATGTATGTATAAATCTCGGAAACGGCTCCACAGATTTTCATGAAATTTAGTATGCAGGGCGGGCGATAAATCGATCTTGCTAGGTTTAATTTTTAGAAAACGTCGGTTTCTCAATTTTCACCCGAGCAGAGCTCAGTCGCCCAGGTACTTAAGATTAATCAAAAACAAAATGACATGGAGATTTTCGCAGTGGGGTCTCAGGCAAATGAAACAATTCCTCTGTATCTACTTTAAAACAAAACGTCTACAGCTAATCCATCTGCATAACGTTTGAGCTGGGAAGTCCGTGCGTCCTTGGAAACGTGCGTTTATTCCTCAACCGTCTGAACTAACCCTTACAATAAATTCCTTTCAAACATTATCCTTGTGTTTTGTTGTGGTTCCCACGTGTTTCTGAAGATTATAATGTAATGTAGGTCAAAGATTATTTTATTTTTATTTATGTAGGTCACAAGGTTGCTTGGATATCTGCTTGCTAAAGGCTAAGTACTTGACCTGTATTCTCTGTACATGGTTGGGTTTCTAATAATTTGAAAAGGTTTTTAACACAGAAGGTTAGCGAGGGTGCATTGTTCTCGTTGCCGCAAACTTATCAATGCTATACCACACTTATTAATTAATACGTTTGAATGGCTAGTTCGTTTTAAGTATAATAATGAGAAACTTAATAATGTACTTTGATGTTTTCTCGGGATATAAAGAAGTCGAAGCATGTGTTAAAATTAGCTGTAAGGGGTCCGAAAAAAATCATCATCTTCCTGCCCTTGTCCCATGTTACTTGGGGTCGGCGCAACACGTTTTCTTCTTACACACCGTCCTGCTCCCCGTCACGCTCTCACTGACTCCCTTTTCTTTTATATCACGCCTCACACAGTCCATCCATATTATTTTTGGCCTTACTCTCCCTCTACATCCATCTACATTTATATTCATAACTCTTTTAGTAACTTGCGTGTCATCTCTCCTCATCACATGACCATACCAGGACAAACGGTTTCCTTTTAACTTTTCAGTCACTGGCGCCAATTTCAAACTGCCCCTAACATACTCATTTCTCACTTTATCCATTCTCGTCACTCCGCACATCCATCTCAACAAATATCCGAATAAATA
Source organism: Orthosia cruda (assembly GCA_964057195.1). Taxonomy (NCBI): domain Eukaryota; kingdom Metazoa; phylum Arthropoda; class Insecta; order Lepidoptera; family Noctuidae; genus Orthosia; species Orthosia cruda. Next base: position 21,318,834 of record OZ059851.1, read on the forward strand.
AAATAAAACAAACTAACGAATTTATGATCCAATTCAATGCGTTCAATGCGAACTTGACGCCTACTACCTTCCGGAACTCTCGACGCGATACAATGTATGTCACACCGATAAGCGATTTTAAAAAGCGAAATAGTAAGTACGTTCACATGAACGCAATGCGATGCAATTCGACCGATATGTCTTAGATAATACGTGCGCGAAATCGCCTATAATGCATAAGGTAAGTGCGCACTTTGTTCAAGATTGAAGAGAGTGGAAAGATGGTAGGAAGGTCTTTGTTCCTTTGGCAGAAGGGAAAACACAGCCTAAAAATAATTCTCACAAAATCCTCATGTTTACATTAGCCAACAATATCTCACACATTTTATTCAAAACAAACAAGTCCGGATCTCGTGCGATATGGATGCCCCAAATACTCTCAAAATGGTATTAAATGAAAGGGCACATAACATTGTTTGAAGACATGTTTCTGCCTACCCGCGTTCCCTTATACGTCAACTATCATAACTCGATCATCGCGTACGATTTTATTAAAAACATCTGTGTGTACAAACAAACTGGATTCGTTTGGGTTTGTTTTGATGAATGACCGAATTGCGCGTGAAAACAGCAATGTTCTCGTTGTTTATGTAAAAAGTTTATTTAGTTCTTATGTGATAGCTACAATTCGGTGTTTGCCCTTCTATTTATTCTTGAAATAAAAGGGAGTTACACTTTATTTTTTTCTTATCTTTAAGCTTTCTCTCTTTCACCACAGGTAACTAAACATGTTCCGCAATTAATATATTTAAAACTAGCGGAAGCCTCGCGGTTTCACCCACGTTGTTCCCGTTCCAGTGGGAATAAAGTAATAAAAAGTAGCCTAAGTCACCCGGGGATAGTGTAGATTCCCAACGGTGAAAGAATTTTTTAAATCGGCCCAGTAGTTTTTAAGTTTATTCGCTACATACAAACATGCAAAAATACAAATCTTTCCTCTTTATAATATTATTACTAGCTGACCCCCGCGGCTTCGCTCCCGTCAACTGGCTAGCCTACCCTGCCTATCCTGCCTATCCTGCCTACAAAATCGGTTCAGTAGATCCAGAGATTACCCCTTACATCGTCACAAACTCACAAACTTTACCTCTTTATAATATTAGTATAGATAGTATAGACATACCTCAGTCTCTATCATCTTCAACTGATTGACAGAAACCGAACGATGTGTGTTTAGCGCTAAACCTATTTAGTGATTTGTGGTGCAAGTAAAACAACATTTCATTTCAACTCCTATTTAAAAATCCATGAATTAATTAATATATGCAAAACTCTACTGTTTTATTTTAGTTTTAGTGTGTGTGTGTGTGTTTCTCGATGTTTCAGCATTGTTCTTGAAATATTCATTGTCTTCTTTCATGATTTATTTCAATCTTAGTTTATGAATCGATATCATAGTTTAGCTAGCATTTATTACAATGGTAATCTAACCATTATTTTTGTTCTTCTCCTCAGGCGGCGAGGACCAGACCGACCCGGGCGTGCGCTTCACTGCCGAGCCATCCGACACCGTCATAGCACCCGGAGACGCCGCGCTGCTGCCGTGCTCGGCTACCTCGCGCCGAGCCATCCGCCTCGCGTGGAGACACAGCGCAACCGCCGCGCCCACTAGAGACCATGGCATCACAGACAGCGATAAGTACAGGTAGGTCATCACGAGCCGGCTTTACCTTGATATTTATATCTTTACATTGATACAATTAAAAACGCGTTCAAAAGTCTTAATATAAAGAATACTGAAGACTTGTGGGGGATATCCGTTAGGGTTCTTGGAGATATTATTGACTCAATTGCTCCTGTCCTAACAGGCATATTCAATCAATGTTTGGACGGCGGCACTTTTCCTGACTTAATGAAACACAGTAAAGTAGTACCAATTTTCAAATCAGGCTGTAAGAGTGATCCTTCTAATTATAGACCTATATCCGTGCTTCCAGCATTGAGTAAAATCTATGAAAAAATCATGCTGGAACAGATGTTTTCTCACTTCAATTCCAATGGGATCCTGCATAGTCAACAGTTTGGTTTCACGAAAGGTAGGTCGACAACGGACGCAGGAGTAAAACTCATCAGCCACATCTTGGAGGCTTGGGAGAGGTCCCAGGCTGCCATTGGCATTTTCTGTGAACTCTCAAAAGCTTTCGACTGCGTCGACCACAACACACCGATCTGTAAATTACACCACTACGGAATTCGTGGAAAATCTGCTGATCTCGTGCTTTCCTATTTATCAAACAGACAGCAAAAAGTAAATGTTAATGGGGTGACGTCCTCCGGGTCTCTAGTCAAGATGGGCGTGCCCCAAGGTTCAATTCTCGGCCCTTTCCTTTTTCTTGTTTACATTAATGATCTCCCTTTTATGATGGCCAAATTATCTGATATAATTCTATTTGCTGATGATACTTCGCTAATTTTTAAAATAGATAGGCAAGATACGGATGTCTTAAATGTCAACGAAAGTCTGATTGTTCTCTCAAAATGGTTCGCAGCTAACAATCTTTTACTGAATGCGAAAAAAACAAAATGTCTAAAGTTCTCTTTACCAAATGTACCACAACATGACCTAAACCTAAATCTTGACGGCAAACATCTTGAAGTTATAACGGAAACTGTATTCTTAGGGATTACTATCGATTCAAAATTGCAGTGGGGCGCGCACATTAGAACTCTTTCGGGTAGGTTAAGTTCGGCTGCATATGCAGTAAGGAAAATAAGGCAGCTAACCGATGTAGCTACAGCTAGGTTAGTATACTATGCTTATTTTCACAGTATTATGTCTTATGGCATTCTGCTGTGGGGATCAGCAGCAGACGTTGACTCAATTTTCATCCTACAAAAGAGGGCAATCCGCGCAATCTATAAAATGGGTCCTCGCGAGTCCCTCAGAGAAAAATTTATAGAGATCGATATACTGACTCTACCTTCACTTTATATTTTGGAATGTATTTTGTATGTCCGTAAAAATCGGGGGCTTTTCAAAACTAGAATCGACTTCCATAATTTAAATACACGCAGTAAGCACGAAATTGTAATACCCAAATTCAGATTAACGAAAACTAGCAAGTCTTTTCTTATAAACAGTATACGCTTTATAACAAGTTGCCAAAGTCAGTTATAGAACTGACCGATGGAAAGTTCAAAAACTACATCAAACGTATCCTTATTAACAAAGCATATTATAAAATCAAGGACTACGTTGAAGATAAAAACATTTGGCCTTAGCTCCTTCTGCGCATGCAGCTTCCCTGGTAACTTGTAAACGGCACAAATATGTGGATGTCTCTTAACTATTCTCAATCTCATTTTTTCTTTCCTTCTTTTAATTAGACTTTTTACAATGGTTTTCAATCATCTTTATAGCCCTTTGCTAAGAATAGTTACAGCACTGATAACAAAATTTGTGCCACATGTTAAATTTAGTCTTGTTATACTTATTTTTATTTAGCTTTTTACCTTTGTATAGATTCTTTTACCGATTGTTTTGTGAATGTGTGAACATTGTAGGCCTTCTAGATGCTAGTTAACATTTGTTAACTTTTTTATAAAATATATAATCTTATTATTTTATTTTTTTAGTTTCTTACGACTTATTGTCATAAGTCGGGCCTACGTTGTCCCCCCATATCTAGGTACTAATGCTGTAACATGGAAATATTGTAAAACCAAACCATTTTTAAAAGAGTAACCATGGAGTTTCTTGCCGGTTCTTCTCCATAGGAAACGACCAACCCGAACCGTGCACCTTTTGTCGACGTTTTATAAGTGCCCATGTAGGCCTATGTGAAATAAAAAAATTGATTTTGGTTTTGAACCTATCTGATAGTAAGTGATCATCACCGCAAGATGTTCACGCTTCTACCATCGGTCATCTAGACGCACTGCAAGTTACCATCCTCACCTAATTGCCATTCCACCAATTCGCACCAAACGCTTCCAAACATCCTTCATAATGCGCACAGCAAAAGAGTGGAACTCACTGCCTGCGTCTGTGTTTCCGAACGAACAACCCGAATCTCTTCAAAGTTAGAGTGAACAGGCTTCTTCTGGGTAAGCTCACTCCATCGTCGACTTTGTCTCTGTCACCTCTGACCTAGACTAGAGTCAAGAGATGAGATGCCATGCTAAATAAAAAAAAAGATGTACCTAATGTCGCTATATGTTAGGATAGGATAGATGGACCCTCTTTCCGCACTTAGACTCCCATTTTTAACCCCCGACGGAAAAAGAGGGGTGTTATAAGTTTGAGGTGTGTTGCTGTTTATCTGTGTACTGTGTGTCTGTGTATCTGTGTGTCTGTCTGTGGCATCATAACGCCTCAACGTATGAACAGATTTTGATTTAGTTTTTTTTGTTTGAAAGGTGATTGTATCGAGAGTGTTCTTAGCTATGTTTGAATAAAATCGGTACAGCCGTTCAAAAGTTAAAGAAACGTTATGCGCGTTTTACTGTTTAGATCGTGATGTTTTCGCAAGATAAATGTGATGGGGGTTTTTTAAATTTTCAAATTTTACTTGTGTCCGTAGTGCACCCGCACTGGGCCCGCGTGGTCGATTACAAGAATCCACCACGCGGGCACAGTGCGGGTTGGTAGATGTCACATGTCTTAGAATTTTTGGTTCTATAACAATTATGTTCTGATACATAAAAATTTGGTACTACATGATTAAAGTACTCATTATTACCTAAAAATAAGTCCGCCAGAGAATATATGTAACTATCTTAGTTAAGTCACTATAGCAACAATTATGTTCTAAATTTTAATTAGATCGCCGGTAGAAACAAAACTAGATTACATTCGCATTCTAGTATTAATTCCTATTTATTCAAATAAATAGTTTAACTAATTGGTAGGTGTTGATAGGTAGGTAGCAAGTTGACGGGAGCGAAACCGCGGGGGACAGTTAGTATACTATTTATCTGTTTCATTAGGTATAGTATTAATAGTGGGGTTTTAAAAATCGTAATCACGGATATAAAGTCACTTTTTCTACACCCTCTTCACACATTTGGCTTCATCGTGACTAACCCATCACTTTATTTTTCCAGAAAGCAGCTGCCGAACGGGTCGCTGTCCATCACAGAGATGTCGGCCACGTTGGCCGGCCACTACCAGTGTGTGGCCACCGTGGACGGAGTGGGCACCATCCTGTCCAGGGTGGCTACTGTCTTCTTAGCGGGTGAGTACATAGTACGTCCAACATAAATGTAATGTACCTGGCGGAGTTGCTTGTAAAGGAAACACATCAAAAACCTGTTAAATACTGACTATTTAATTTATATTCTTAACCGACTTCATAAAAAGGAGGAAGTTCTCAATTCGTCGGAATCTTTTTTTATGTAGGTTTGTGCCCCGATTACTCAAAGACGCCTAGACCAATTTGGCAAATTATTTTATTTGAAAGGGGTATGACCTTGGGGTTCTGGGGCTCTGGAAAGGATCGGACCTTAGGTCTGGAAAAGTTTAATTGGTATTTCAGTAGTAACCCGGAGTCTACAGTTCTGCCTGGTTGAAGGGCGTGACCTCTATTACATGGCATTCAACAAAGTCAACAGACAACAGTCAAAAACTGGCGATATGTGGATTTACTTGTCTATGAAACTCTACGCAAAAAAGACGCGATGAATCTCAATCACTCATTATTTTCCTAAAGACTAAACTAAACTAAGACAATACCGAAGTAATAGTTCACCATTTACAATCTTCATCTTACAAATCATTCCACATTACGTCTCAATACGTTCCCGCGACAAATATCCAAACAGAGCCTACAGGCGCCTCGCTTCCGGTCGACGGAGCGGGACCGATCTGACGCCTTTGTGTGCGCAGACTTATCTAATCAGAGGGACATCTCGAGCGATGGGTACGAGGGTAAAGTCAGGGGGCAAGCTAATATGTCTTGTATTTGAGGATGCGAACTGTGATATAGGTGAAAGCGTTTCCTATCATTTCTTTTTATGATGTTACTTTTCTAAAGTCTATGTGGTCTCACAGTTGGGGCATATACGAGTAATCCTTGTTTCCTTTACTTTTCCCGAGCTTCTGCGATTTTGGGAAGATTTTGAGAAGCCCGGTTCATTTCTTGGCATTTTTTCCTGTTTATTGGGATCCAATAAGAAAAATATCTTAATAGATGCTGTGGGCCTTCTGGAGAAGCTACGACAACGCTACAGATGTGTCCAGCTCAGTTCAACTCTACCTGCCGCTATTGACGACTACCGTTTTGTGCTTTGATACAAAGTAGATTTAAAGTTTGTAATTTTTGGGTCTCGCGTGTTTTTAGATTATTATTTTTTCTCTTCACGATATAGATAGATGAGTAGACAAAAATTTCCATAATTATGTACAGTTTTTGAGAATTATGAGATTCTTTTCTTTTCACTTATTCCTATTGATATAACGGCGGACTTATCGATGACAGCGACATCTACCAGAGCAGTAGCTGTGTAATTATGTTTGATGATTGTTTGTGCACAGATTGTCCTGGCGCTATAAAATTAGGAGAGCCGACCCCACCTGAAGTAGGATAGTGCTTGGAAGAAGAAGAGAAGAGAGATTGTTTGTTTACTAACTCCATATCTGTGACAATTTCAGAAGTCCCCGAGATCACAGGCGGCGGGCGTTCCGTTCTGGGCACGGTGGGGGGCGCAGCCCTACTTGCGTGTGGCGTGCGTGCGCCCCCGCGCCTGGCGCTGCGCCTGCACACCGCCGCCACTGACCGGAGGGTGTACGGAGCTGCGCGGCTGCATAACGCGCCGCCGCTGCTCAAACTTAATGTGAGTTCTAAATAAAAAAATCGTTTACTGTATAGGGTTTTTCGTGACAAACTTGCTTTTTCGTCGACTTCATCATCGCTTACCATCAGGAGATCGTGAGCCTATCAATAATAATAATAAAATTTATTTGTACCAAAATTTACAGATTTACAGATTACAATTTTTATGGTCTATAAGTAATAATAATAATAATTAGATTTAATTTCAATAACAATTCCAATAAAAATAAATTACAACTGGTAATAATAGTAAGAATTTAACTTAAGTTAAAATGCCAGGCTTTATTGTCATGTTTCTATGTCACCTGGGGTTTGCTGTAAGATAACTCAACATTGAGTTAAGCTCGCCTTTGTACATGTACCTACTTTATTATCACACTGTATTTAATCTCGGTTTTGGTGTATACAATAAAAAAATAAGAAAGAAGGCCGAGGTCGGCCCAGAAACAGGTAGTGAGATGACCTGGACGCAACCCGTGGGGCTGAAATGAGATGACGAGGGATAAGAATTCCTAGAAAGGGGAGGAAATTTGCCAAAAAGTAAAGCCGATTGGGCCGATTTTTCTGGCCCCTGGCGAAATAGTTCGGCGCCTGCTGTAGGCTGATGATGGCGATGATAGTGACATTTAAATCTTTTCCACATGTCCAGGTGACCTGGCTAAAGAACGGCTCTCCCATGCGCATCGACAGCGCGCGCATGTCTCTCACTCCCAGCGGCGCGCTGGAGATAGAACCGCTGCGCCAACATGACGCCGCGCAGTACGCCTGCCGCGTGGCCATCGCGATGCAGCCGCAGCGCTACAAGTAAGTCACACAGACTTTTGTAAGACTTTTGACAAGATTGACCATATCCTGCTTGTTAAAAAACTGGTTCAATTAATCTTAGACGGTTCATTGATCATATTTATCATTGACATAGCTGGTTTTTTATCGTATTTGTATAAGATTTATTTCTAGGTTGTCGCTAGCAATCACTTCTCTAAAAAAAAAGCTTCTTCTGGAATTCCTCAGGGATCTCATGTAGGACCAATTCTGTTTAACATTTTCATAAACAATATAACGCTATGCATCCAATACTCAAGATTTTACTTATTTACGGATGATCTTAAAATCATTGTGAGGTCGTTATCTGACTGTATGTTATTTGTTTTTAGAACGAGCGAGGAAACAGAACTGCGCGTAAGTGCAGAAACGGCCAACGTGGAGTCACCACCGCGCTTCATAGCTACGCCACCACCCATCACCGTCATGGAAGGTAAGCATAGATTTACCACAACCAACTTACCGCTACCACTTAAGGCCATTACCGAAAAAATCCTGGAGTCGATTAAAACAAAGGATATCAGGATATCACGGTAAGGGTAAAACTTTCTTGTTCATTGGTAAGGGTCACCTTATGAAATTCTCAAAGTTATAATTGCTATTCCACAAGAAAGTTACTTTTGCATCTTCGTATCACTAACTTACCTGATATAACAAATAGAAATCGCAGGTATATATAAAATATATTTGTTTGATTTCAGGTGCCTCTGTGACGTTTGACTGCGCGGCTGTTGGCAACCCCAAACCGGAAATGACGTGGCTCAACAACGGTGCTGCTATCGACCTTAGGTAATCATTTAAAATTCTATTTAATGTTCTTCTAGCTTATAAACGGGATTTTCTTCGTATGGGCCAGGGTCTCATTGCTAAGAAAGAAAATTGGGTTCAAATAAATCTCACTAGATGGCGCGATATGCACCTATCTGTTATTGAATGTGTGTAAAATTCACTTTTTTTGGAATTGAACATAAGCAAGATCATTGTATGATCTTGTTTAATCAATTCTCATAAGCACAAAATTATGGAATATTGGGCTTTTAATTAACATTTAAAAGATTATTTGAACGGATCATTTAAAATTGATGCCAATAGATGGCGCATTTTTTAATTTCTTAGGCATTTCACTCGATTGTTAGAATTTGCATTGTAACACATTTTGGTGCAAAAAAAACAGTTAAAACGTGGAAATATATACCATAAAACGAACCTTCATTGTACTTGAAGAGAAAAACATTCTCGAACCTAGTAAACCCTTTTACTTGCAAGTCGCTGTTAAAACCGTGAAACAGAACCGAACGCGTTCGATGTACAAAAAAATAACAAGATTAATCAGATGAAAACGCTAGTTACGTCGGCACGGTTTCTTTGTATGGGATGAGGCATCTGTATGCTAGTATTATATTATCTGTGATATGGGTGTGAAAAACAGCACAAAATATAGTCACTATACTAATCGCGCAAGAAACTATAGTATATTATGCAACTAGTGAATAAAAGACGGATTTAATGCGAGAGCCGTAGATGAATCACAAGTAAGTGAAGGATTCTAACGACTGAATCACGACCGTAGGGAGTGATTCATAATGATTGAATCACGAGCATAGCGAGTGATTCAAGTGTTAGAATCCTGAGCGACGCGAGTGATTCATGGCCCTCGATATAAATCCGTTTTATTCAAGAGTTGCATACTATATTTTATACCATGACTACGAGAAAAAGAAAGATTGAAGCGAAAAGCACGAGGAATAATAATAAATAAATGGTTAATTACCTTGAAAAAAATGTGAAACCCTGACCCCTGAGCTAGGTAACAGCACTTGTGTTTCATTCTCTATCTCTAACTCTATGTCTAACTCTATCTCTAACTCTATCTCTAACTCTATGTCTAACTCTATCTCTAACTCTATCTCTATCTCTATCTCTAACTCTATCTCTAACTCTATCTCTAACTCTATCTCCAACTCTATCTCTAACTCTATCTCTAACTCTAACTCTATCTCTAACTCTATCTCTAACTCTAACTCTAACTCTATCTCTATCTCTAACTCTATCTCTCACTCTATCTCTAACTCTAACTCTATCTCTAACTCTATCTCTAACTCTATCTCCAACTCTAACTCTATCTCCAACTCTATCTCTCACTCTATCTCTAACTCTAACTCTATCTCTAACTCTATCTCTAACTCTATCTCCAACTCTATCTCTAACTCTATCTCTAACTCTATATGTAACCCTATCTCTAACTCTATCTCCAACTCTATCTAAGTTTGTATCGAATATTTTATGCGCAAAGAGGTTGTATAGCATTGAGATGGAGTTTGAATATTATATTTATACCATTCCCCCTCTAAAAAGCTTATTTTATTCACTGAAAACAGTAACAGTGAATAAAAAGCACTTTTAATCACTGTTTTGGTGTTTGAATTTAGAACACACCAATATATATATTCAAACTCCAACTCAATGCCTGTACCTCCTTGCGCATAAAATATTCGATACAAACTTAGATAGAGTTAGAGATAAAAATATAGATAGAGATATAGTTACAGATAAAGATGGAGTTAGAGATAGAGATGGAGTTAGAGATAGAGATAGAGTTAAAGATAGAGTTAGAGATAGAGTTAGAGGTAGAGTCAGAGTTAGAGTTAGAGATATAGTTACAGATAGAGGTAGACTTAGAGATAAAGTTAGAGATAAAGTTAGAGATAGAGATAGAGTTAGAGATAGAGTTAGAGAAAGAGTTAGAGATAGTGTTAGAGATAGAGTTAGAGATAGAGTTACAGTTAGAGATAGAGATGGAGTTAGAGTTTGAATTCGAGATAGAGTTAGAGATAGAGTTAGAGATAGAGTTAGAGTTAAGAGATAGAGTTAGAGATAGAGTTAGAGATTGAAAAACAAGGGCTGTTACCTAGCTCAGGGGTCAGGGTTTCACATTTTTTGAAAATTTTGAAGGTAATAAACCATTTATTTATTATTCCTTGTGATTTTCGCTTCAATCTTTCTTTTTCTCATAGTCATGGTATAAAATATAGTATGCAACTCTTGAATAAAACGGATTTATATCGAGGGCCATGAATCACTCGCATCGCTCATGATTCTAACACTTGAATCACTCGCTATGCTCGTGATTCAATCATCATGAATCACTCCCTACGGTCGTGATTCAGTCGTTAGAATCCTTCACTTACTTGTGATTCATCTACGGACCTCGCATTAAATCCGTCTTTTATTCACTAGTTGCATAATATACTATTATACCATTCCCCCTCTAAAAAGCTTATTTTATTCACTGAAAACAGTAAATAAAAAGCACTTTTAATCACTGCTTTGGTGTTTGAATTTAGAACACACCAATATAATATTCAAACTCCATCTCAATGCTGTACAACCTCCTTACGCATAAAATATTCGATAAAAACTTAGATAGAGATAGAGTCAGAGATAGAGATAGAGTTAGAGATAGAGTTAGAGATAGAGTTAGAGATAGAGTTAGAGATAGGAGTTAGAGATAGAGATAGAGTTAGAGTTAGAGTTAGAGTTAGAGTTAGAGTTAGAGTTAGAGTTAGAGTTAGAGTTAGAGTTAGAGTTAGAGTTAGAGTTAGAGTTAGAGTTAGAGTTAGAGTTAGAGTTAGAGTTAGAGTTAGAGTTAGAGTTAGAGTTAGAGTTAGAGTTAGAGTTAGAGTTAGAGTTAGAGTTAGAGTTAGAGTTAGAGTTAGAGTTAGAGTTAGAGTTAGAGTTAGAGTTAGAGTTAGAGTTAGAGTTAGAGTTAGAGTTAGAGTTAGAGTTAGAGTTAGAGTTAGAGTTAGAGTTAGAGTTAGAGTTAGAGATAGAGATAGAGATAGAGATAGAGATAGAGATAGAGATAGAGATAGAGATAGAGATAGAGATAGAGATAGAGATAGAGATAGAGATAGAGATAGAGATAGAGATAGAGATAGAGATAGAGATAGAGATAGAGATAGAGATAGAGATAGAGATAGAGATAGAGATAGAGATAGAGATAGAGATAGAGATAGAGATAGAGATAGAGATAGAGATAGAGATAGAGATAGAGATAGAGATAGAGATAGAGATAGAGATAGAGATAGAGATAGAGATAGAGATAGAGATAGAGATAGAGATAGAGATAGAGATAGAGATAGAGATAGAGATAGAGATAGAGATAGAGATAGAGATAGAGATAGAGATAGAGATAGAGATAGAGATAGAGATAGAGATAGAGATAGAGATAGAGATAGAGATAGAGATAGAGATAGAGATAGAGATAGAGATAGAGATAGAGATAGAGATAGAGATAGAGATAGAGATAGAGATAGAGATAGAGATAGAGATAGAGATAGAGATAGAGATAGAGATAGAGATAGAGATAGAGATAGAGATAGAGATAGAGATAGAGATAGAGATAGAGATAGAGATAGAGATAGAGATAGAGATAGAGATAGAGATAGAGATAGAGATAGAGATAGAGATAGAGATAGAGATAGAGATAGAGATAGAGATAGAGATAGAGATAGAGATAGAGATAGAGATAGAGATAGAGATAGAGATAGAGATAGAGATAGAGATAGAGATAGAGATAGAGATAGAGATAGAGATAGAGATAGAGATAGAGATAGAGATAGAGATAGAGATAGAGATAGAGATAGAGATAGAGATAGAGATAGAGATAGAGATAGAGATAGAGATAGAGATAGAGATAGAGATAGAGATAGAGATAGAGATAGAGATAGAGATAGAGATAGAGATAGAGATAGAGATAGAGATAGAGATAGAGATAGAGATAGAGATAGAGATAGAGATAGAGATAGAGATAGAGATAGAGATAGAGATAGAGATAGAGATAGAGATAGAGATAGAGATAGAGATAGAGATAGAGATAGAGATAGAGATAGAGATAGAGATAGAGATAGAGATAGAGATAGAGATAGAGATAGAGATAGAGATAGAGATAGAGATAGAGATAGAGATAGAGATAGAGATAGAGATAGAGATAGAGATAGAGATAGAGATAGAGATAGAGATAGAGATAGAGATAGAGATAGAGATAGAGATAGAGATAGAGATAGAGATAGAGATAGAGATAGAGATAGAGATAGAGATAGAGATAGAGATAGAGATAGAGATAGAGATAGAGATAGAGATAGAGATAGAGATAGAGATAGAGATAGAGATAGAGATAGAGATAGAGATAGAGATAGAGATAGAGATAGAGATAGAGATAGAGATAGAATTAGAGTTAGAGATAGAGTTAAAGATAGAAGTAGAGTTAGAGATAGAGTTAGAGTTAGAGATAGAGATAGAGATAGTTAGAGTTAGAGATAGAGATTGAAACACAAGTGCTGTTTTACCTAGCTCAGGGGTCAGGGTTTCACATTTTTTTGTAAATTATGAAGGTAATAAACCCATTTATTTATTATTATTCCTTGTGCCGCTTCAATCTTTCTTTTTCTCGTAGTCATGGTATAAAATATAGTATGCAACTCTTGAATAAAACGGATTTATATCGAGGGCCATGAATCGCTCGCGTCGCTCATGATTCTAACACTTGAATCACTCGCTATGCTCGTGATTCAATCATCATGAATCACTCCCTACGGTCGTGATTCAGTCGTTAGAATCCTTCACTTACTTGTGATTCATCTACGGCCCTCGCATTAAATCCGTCTTTTATTCACTAGTTGCATAATATACTATAGTGTGTTCTAAATTCAAACACCAAAACAGAGTGCTTTTTATTCACTGTTTTCAGTGAATAAAATAAGCTTTTTAGAGGGGGAATGGTATAAACATATATTTTATCGTCAAAATCATATTGAGTCTCGCTCGATATGCTTTTGACGATTAAATATGTGTTTCTTACAGTATTGCTCCGTTTTATCGAGGTTTTTTGCCGTTTGTATACGATAAATATCAGGGATCTCAAGTTAATACATCGGTCGATAAAAATGGTTGTATCGAAGGTTGCGGGGATCCGCTGGACGCGGGACGCACGGGACCGGTCAATGTGGCGACGCTTGGGGGAGGCCTATGTCCAGCAGTGGACGTCTTGCGGCTGATATGATGACTATTTTGATTTGTGTTCCAGCGACCTAGACTCCCGCTTCTACCTGGTGGGCTCGGGCTCGCTGCGCGTGCAGTCGGCGCGCGCGCTGGACGCCGGCGCCTACACGTGCCGCGCGCACAACCGGCTCGACTCGGCTGACCACACCACGCAGCTACACGTGCTGGTGGGTACAGTTCAACCGTATGCTTGTCAATCCTATACCATTTTGTTTATCACCTCCTCCATCCTTTTCAACGCTTTATGAAGTAAGAAAAATAAATCGTCCGTCTCAAAACGAGTGTATTTATAATATATTTTTTTTAAAGTAAATCTTAAACGGGTGCGAAATGTTGATGTAGTTTTTTTATTATTATTATTGATGTGGTCGACGGTGAAACACGCTCGGCTAGAAATAACCTATCCCCTCTTGACTTAAAAAACTCCCAGAGGCTCCAGACAAAGTTTTATTATGTTAGCGAAGGCGATGGTCGTAATGCCAAAATGTATTGATTCCGTGACATTTCAATAGCGCTTGGCAATCCATACGTTTTTGACATTTGCCAATCGCTATCACGACGCTTTGTCGCTAGAATACCTCTTATCTAGAGCTTCGAAGGATGTTAAAGAACCCTTCAATAACACGTAATGGTGCTAACACACGTCCGGATTTGGTACGGCCGGACTATGGATTTGTGGTCTGTGTTAGTCCGGCCGTACCATATTATCCGAGCGTGTGTAGACTGGTCCGCTGGAAGTTATTATTTTATTAATTGAGTCCATCTCGGTCCGCTTGTTTTCAAATCAGATATGGTCTGCTCCGTATCAAATCCGGACGTGTGTAGGGTTGTCGGCTGGTTGGGCCGTACCAACTACGACCAGCGTTGAAAAAGTCCCCGATTTATGTGCGATCTACTGATTTTGGTTATTGTCGCCCGATATTTTTACATTCAACTTAAAAATGTTCTAAATACGGCAGCTACACTAGGATTTGTGTGCGGAGTTAGTTCGGCCGCACCATATCCGAGCGTGTGTAAGCGAGAACGGATGTATGGCCGGAGTTAGTCCGGCCGGACCACACCCGAGTGTGTGTAAGCGAGAACGGATGTATGGCTGGAGTTAGTCCGGCCGGACCACACCCGAGTGTGTGTAAGCGAGAACGGATGTATGGCCGGAGTTAGTCCGGCCGGACCACACCCGAGTGTGTGTAAGCGAGAACGGATGTATGGCCGGAGTTAGTCCGGCCGGACCACACCCGAGTGTGTGTAAGCGAGAACGGATGTATGGCCGGAGTTAGTCCGGCCGGACCACACCCGAGTGTGTGTAAGCGAGAACGGATGTATGGCCGGAGTTAGTCCGGCCGGACCACACCCGAGTGTGTGTAAGCGAGAACGGATGTATGGCCGGAGTTAGTCCGGCCGGACCACACCCGAGTGTGTGTAAGCGAGAACGGATGTATGGCCGGAGTTAGTCCGGCCGGACCACACCCGAGTGTGTGTAAGCGAGAACGGATGTATGGCCGGAGTTAGTCCGACCGGACCACACCCGAGTGTGTGTAAGCGAGAACGGATGTATGGCCGGAGTTAGTCCGGCCGGACCACACCCGAGTGTGTGTAAGCGAGAACGGATGTATGGCCGGGGTTAGTCCGGCCGGACCACACCCGAGTGTGTGTAAGCGAGAACGGATGTATGGCCGGAGTTAGTCCGGCCGGACCACACCCGAGTGTGTGTAAGCGAGAACGGATGTATGGCCGGAGTTAGTCCGGCCGGACCACACCCGAGTGTGTGTAAGCGAGAACGGATGTATGGCCGGAGTTAGTCCGGCCGGACCACACCCGAGTGTGTGTAAGCGAGAACGGATGTATGGCCGGAGTTAGTCCGGCCGGACCACACCCGAGTGTGTGTAAGCGAGAACGGATGTATGGCCGGAGTTAGTCCGACCGGACCACACCCGAGTGTGTGTAAGCGAGAACGGATGTATGGCCGGAGTTAGTCCGACCGGACCACACCCGAGTGTGTGTAAGCGAGAATGGATTTGTGGCCGGAATTAGTCTGGTCGTACCAAATCCGGTCGTGTGTTAGCACTATTCTGCCCTCCACGTGCCCACAGACGGCCCCCCGCGTGTCGCTGCCGTCAGGCGCGGTGCAGTCTGCGCGCGCGCGTGGTGACGTGACGCTGCGCTGTGACGTGCGCGGCCGCCCCGTGCCTACTGTCACGTGGCTTAAAGATGGCGACCCGCTCACGCCGAACAACCATGATATTGCACTTGTGGATGGGTAAGTAACATATTCTGTGACGTCACGCTGCGCTGTGACGTGCGCGGCCGCCCCGTGCCTACTGTCACGTGGCTTAAAGATGGCGACCCGCTCACGCCGAACAACCATGATATTGCACTTGTGGATGGGTAAGTAACATATTCTGTGACGTCACGCTGCGCTGTGACGTGCGCGGCCGCCCCGTGCCTACTGTCACGTGGCTTAAAGATGGCGACCCGCTCACGCCGAACAACCATGATATTGCACTTGTGGATGGGTAAGTAACATATTCTGTGACGTCACGCTGCGCTGTGACGTGCGCGGCCGCCCCGTGCCTACTGTCACGTGGCTTAAAGATGGCGACCCGCTCACGCCGAACAACCATGATATTGCACTTGTGGATGGGTAAGTAACATATTCTGTGACGTCACGCTGCGCTGTGACGTGCGCGGCCGCCCCGTGCCTACTGTCACGTGGCTTAAAGATGGCGACCCGCTCACGCCGAACAACCATGATATTGCACTTGTGGATGGGTAAGTAACATATTCTGTGACGTCACGCTGCGCTGTGACGTGCGCGGCCGCCCCGTGCCTACTGTCACGTGGCTTAAAGATGGCGACCCGCTCACGCCGAACAACCATGATATTGCACTTGTGGATGGGTAAGTAACATATTCTGTGACGTCACGCTGCGCTGTGACGTGCGCGGCCGCCCCGTGCCTACTGTCACGTGGCTTAAAGATGGCGACCCGCTCACGCCGAACAACCATGATATTGCACTTGTGGATGGGTAAGTAACATATTCTGTGACGTCACGCTGCGCTGTGACGTGCGCGGCCGCCCCGTGCCTACTGTCACGTGGCTTAAAGATGGCGACCCGCTCACGCCGAACAACCATGATATTGCACTTGTGGATGGGTAAGTAACATATTCTGTGACGTCACGCTGCGCTGTGACGTGCGCGGCCGCCCCGTGCCTACTGTCACGTGGCTTAAAGATGGCGACCCGCTCACGCCGAACAACCATGATATTGCACTTGTGGATGGGTAAGTAACATATTCTGTGACGTCATGCTGCGCTGTGACGTGCGCGGCCGCCCCGTGCCTACTGTCACGTGGCTTAAAGATGGCGACCCGCTCACGCCGAACAACCATGATATTGCACTTGTGGATGGGTAAGTAACATATTCTGTGACGTCATGCTGCGCTGTGACGTGCGCGGCCGCCCCGTGCCTACTGTCACGTGGCTTAAAGATGGCGACCCGCTCACGCCGAACAACCATGATATTGCACTTGTGGATGGGTAAGTAACATATTCTGTGACGTCACGCTGCGCTGTGACGTGCGCGGCCGCCCCGTGCCTACTGTCACGTGGCTTAAAGATGGCGACCCGCTCACGCCGAACAACCATGATATTGCACTTGTGGATGGGTAAGTAACATATTCTGTGACGTCACGCTGCGCTGTGACGTGCGCGGCCGCCCCGTGCCTACTGTCACGTGGCTTAAAGATGGCGACCCGCTCACGCCGAACAACCATGATATTGCACTTGTGGATGGGTAAGTAACATATTCTGTGACGTCACGCTGCGCTGTGACGTGCGCGGCCGCCCCGTGCCTACTGTCACGTGGCTTAAAGATGGCGACCCGCTCACGCCGAACAACCATGATATTGCACTTGTGGATGGGTAAGTAACATATTCTGTGACGTCACGCTGCGCTGTGACGTGCGCGGCCGCCCCGTGCCTACTGTCACGTGGCTTAAAGATGGCGACCCGCTCACGCCGAACAACCATGATATTGCACTTGTGGATGGGTAAGTAACATATTCTGTGACGTCACGCTGCGCTGTGACGTGCGCGGCCGCCCCGTGCCTACTGTCACGTGGCTTAAAGATGGCGACCCGCTCACGCCGAACAACCATGATATTGCACTTGTGGATGGGTAAGTAACATATTCTGTGACGTCACGCTGCGCTGTGACGTGCGCGGCCGCCCCGTGCCTACTGTCACGTGGCTTAAAGATGGCGACCCGCTCACGCCGAACAACCATGATATTGCACTTGTGGATGGGTAAGTAACATATTCTGTGACGTCACGCTGCGCTGTGACGTGCGCGGCCGCCCCGTGCCTACTGTCACGTGGCTTAAAGATGGCGACCCGCTCACGCCGAACAACCATGATATTGCACTTGTGGATGGGTAAGTAACATATTCTGTGACGTCACGCTGCGCTGTGACGTGCGCGGCCGCCCCGTGCCTACTGTCACGTGGCTTAAAGATGGCGACCCGCTCACGCCGAACAACCATGATATTGCACTTGTGGATGGGTAAGTAACATATTCTGTGACGTCACGCTGCGCTGTGACGTGCGCGGCCGCCCCGTGCCTACTGTCACGTGGCTTAAAGATGGCGACCCGCTCACGCCGAACAACCATGATATTGCACTTGTGGATGGGTAAGTAACATATTCTGTGACGTCACGCTGCGCTGTGACGTGCGCGGCCGCCCCGTGCCTACTGTCACGTGGCTTAAAGATGGCGACCCGCTCACGCCGAACAACCATGATATTGCACTTGTGGATGGGTAAGTAACATATTCTGTGACGTCACGCTGCGCTGTGACGTGCGCGGCCGCCCCGTGCCTACTGTCACGTGGCTTAAAGATGGCGACCCGCTCACGCCGAACAACCATGATATTGCACTTGTGGATGGGTAAGTAACATATTCTGTGACGTCACGCTGCGCTGTGACGTGCGCGGCCGCCCCGTGCCTACTGTCACGTGGCTTAAAGATGGCGACCCGCTCACGCCGAACAACCATGATATTGCACTTGTGGATGGGTAAGTAACATATATTCTCTGAATCTATACAGTGGAATCTGTTTAAATCCAATATGGATATAAAGATGCTGGACCAATTATTTTGTACCCTCATGATATCAAATAAAAGGGTTTGTTGAGAGGAATATGAAAAAGCTTGGTTTCATTATTTTTATATAACTTCTCTTATTGTAAAAAATATCCCTGATATGTTCCACAGAACGTCACTCCGCATCCAGGGTGTGCTACGTGTGGACGCTGGCATGTTCCAGTGTGGAGCGGCCTCGCCCGCCGGCTCCGCTCTCAGCGCCGTTCGGCTCGTCGTGCTTCCACCTGAGGACGGTAACTATACCCTTTGATATCCAGGGTGAGCTGCGCATGTTCCAGCGTCGCGCGGAAATGTGCAAGAGCGGAGTGGGTATGTTCCAGTACGGTGTGGTCATGATTCAGTGCGGTGCAGCATAGTAACTATAGTACTAATCTGTTTAGAAATACTTAGTGTTGACTTCAGAACCGTCTAACTAACCGACAGCCTTAAAATTGTCTACGACTATCAGAACTACGATTACTTTTTGAAGACAAGTATTTGTTGTAATTGATATGATAAATATATTCTCTATATTTAGTATGTGTGTGGTAGCTTGCATTTTTCCAAAAGAAATATATAACAGCAAAAAAAATGTTAATTACCCAAGTACGTATCTTAATCATATACGTACACTATGGTATACCAGCTGAACAACCAGAAACTATTTTCTATAAACTGCTTCGATATGTGTAAATTTCTTTACTTTTTCAGTTTATTTGCTATTTTAATTATGATTTATTGTTTATTAATTTATTATAATTTAATTTATTTTTATCTTATCCAGATTTTATAAGTTTATTTTATGTTTCACTTATTTTTCGTTTCTCCCTAACCCCTTATCTTCCAGAGTTGAGCAACATCACTGCGGTCGAATCCAACTCCACACACGACATACTTACAAGCCTAGTTTCTTCCGACCACGACCACACCTTGGACCCTACTCCCGAAGACCCTGACTTTCTCGGAGAAACATCTTCAGCGTACACTTCAGGGCCTGATCTGGAGTATGAGGACTCGTATGATGGGGATGATTCGTTTCATGCTGCTGAAGGGGTGGATCTGGACCCTGAGCGAGGGAACGCCAGTGTGGTGTCGGCTCCGCGCGGCCTGCAGGCGGTCATCGTGAAGCACCGCTTTGTGACGCTGAGCTGGGAGGCGCCGGCGCTGCAGGCGGAGCAGCTCGCCGGGTATGCCGTCATCTATAAAGTGAAGGGGAGTGAGAGGTTAGTCACATTTTTGTTAAAGGAAAACTAAACCCTATGTTGACTATATTAACATAGGGTTTAGTTTCCATTGCAACATACATATTTTCTTGATCTTTTCAACACTTCAAAATTTAATCGACACATAAATAAGCTCGATACAGGTCCGTTGCAACTTTTTTTTTGTCAGCAATGGCTAGACAAAAAAAGAGGAACTGAATTTAATATTTAGGTAAGCTTTGATACCACAAAATATTATTAAATTCGCTTTTGTCTCACAAGCCTAATCTTAGATGTTTTACTAAAATTCTCAAAAAGTTATAAGGTGGCTCCTCTATTCAAACATTTGATTTGAAGCACCACCTTAAACGACCTGTGAGCGCCACTTTTGTAGTTCAAATGATACTATTGAGATGCAGTAGACTGTACCAAATGTTTGACTGTTACATAAGAGAGCGCGTGTCCCGCGGCGCCGCCTCCCGCCACGAGATGAACGTGGCGTCGCTGCAGCCGAACACGACGTACCAGTTCGCGGTGCTCGCCTACACCCAACACGCCACTTCACCACCTACTGACGTGAGTACTAACTGTTACATATGAACGTGGCGTCGCTGCAGCCGAACACGACGTACCAGTTCGCGGTGCTCGCCTACACCCAACACGCCACTTCACCACCTACTGACGTGAGTACTAACTGTTACATATGAACGTGGCGTCGCTGCAGCCGAACACGACGTACCAGTTCGCGGTGCTCGCCTACACCCAACACGCCACTTCACCACCTACTGACGTGAGTACTAACTGTTACATATGAACGTGGCGTCGCTGCAGCCGAACACGACGTACCAGTTCGCGGTGCTCGCCTACACCCAACACGCCACTTCACCACCTACTGACGTGAGTACTAACTGTTACATATGAACGTGGCGTCGCTGCAGCCGAACACGACGTACCAGTTCGCGGTGCTCGCCTACACCCAACACGCCACTTCACCACCTACTGACGTGAGTACTAACTGTTACATATGAACGTGGCGTCGCTGCAGCCGAACACGACGTACCAGTTCGCGGTGCTCGCCTACACCCAACACGCCACTTCACCACCTACTGACGTGAGTACTAACTGTTACATATGAACGTGGCGTCGCTGCAGCCGAACACGACGTACCAGTTCGCGGTGCTCGCCTACACCCAACACGCCACTTCACCACCTACTGACGTGAGTACTAACTGTTACATATGAACGTGGCGTCGCTGCAGCCGAACACGACGTACCAGTTCGCGGTGCTCGCCTACACCCAACACGCCACTTCACCACCTACTGACGTGAGTACTAACTGTTACATATGAACGTGGCGTCGCTGCAGCCGAACACGACGTACCAGTTCGCGGTGCTCGCCTACACCCAACACGCCACTTCACCACCTACTGACGTGAGTACTAACTGTTACATATGAACGTGGCGTCGCTGCAGCCGAACACGACGTACCAGTTCGCGGTGCTCGCCTACACCCAACACGCCACTTCACCACCTACTGACGTGAGTACTAACTGTTACATATGAACGTGGCGTCGCTGCAGCCGAACACGACGTACCAGTTCGCGGTGCTCGCCTACACCCAACACGCCACTTCACCACCTACTGACGTGAGTACTAACTGTTACATATGAACGTGGCGTCGCTGCAGCCGAACACGACGTACCAGTTCGCGGTGCTCGCCTACACCCAACACGCCACTTCACCACCTACTGACGTGAGTACTAACTGTTACATATGAACGTGGCGTCGCTGCAGCCGAACACGACGTACCAGTTCGCGGTGCTCGCCTACACCCAACACGCCACTTCACCACCTACTGACGTGAGTACTAACTGTTACATATGAACGTGGCGTCGCTGCAGCCGAACACGACGTACCAGTTCGCGGTGCTCGCCTACACCCAACACGCCACTTCACCACCTACTGACGTGAGTACTAACTGTTACATATGAACGTGGCGTCGCTGCAGCCGAACACGACGTACCAGTTCGCGGTGCTCGCCTACACCCAACACGCCACTTCACCACCTACTGACGTGAGTACTAACTGTTACATATGAACGTGGCGTCGCTGCAGCCGAACACGACGTACCAGTTCGCGGTGCTCGCCTACACCCAACACGCCACTTCACCACCTACTGACGTGAGTACTAACTGTTACATATGAACGTGGCGTCGCTGCAGCCGAACACGACGTACCAGTTCGCGGTGCTCGCCTACACCCAACACGCCACTTCACCACCTACTGACGTGAGTACTAACTGTTACATATGAACGTGGCGTCGCTGCAGCCGAACACGACGTACCAGTTCGCGGTGCTCGCCTACACCCAACACGCCACTTCACCACCTACTGACGTGAGTACTAACTGTTACATATGAACGTGGCGTCGCTGCAGCCGAACACGACGTACCAGTTCGCGGTGCTCGCCTACACCCAACACGCCACTTCACCACCTACTGACGTGAGTACTAACTCATTTATTTTGTATCTTTATATTATTATTGTTACGTCCGCGTTTGACCACCATGGCACTTGATGTTAAGCGATGATGTGATAGACTACGCTCGCCTAGATACATAAATTCGCGAGAATCACGTTAGCCCTAAACAATACAGTGTTGGTTATGATAACATCCGTACAATAATAATCAAAGCAGTAGCCGGGGAAATTTGTTACCCTTTAAGTCATGTCATTAATTTGTGTATAAGCGAAGGTATTTTTCCAAACGCCTTATAGCATTCTGTTACAAAGCCGTTATTCAATAAACAAGATAGAGAATTAATGGCATTCTACAGACCGATTTCATGTACATCAATATTCTCAAAAATAATTGGAATAGTACATTATGGTACAAGTGTGTAATGTTGGTGATTACCGCTGAGGCGCCATTGAGACCCGAGCCGTTAGGTGAGGGTATTAAGAGAGCCGAGGACGGTAATCATCAATACACACGTGTATCATACGACGTTTTTCAACACACTTGTGAAGAAAATAATACTAAAATATAATTCACATGACATCTGGCTGTCAAACTGTTGTCAGAAGTACTTAGTGCTCTCAAAGTTTTTACGAAAATAATAATAAAAACCGCGAGTTTTGTGCTTAAAATACATTCAAAGTGTAGATAAAGTGTTTATGCTAGTGTGATATTGTTATTTAGCGTTAAATTTAACTAAAAATCACAAAAATAACAATATAAACTTTCAACTTAACACAGTGAAAACCTTCTACCCGCAATTTAAATAATAAAGTCAGCTCAAAAATTTCCGTTCCTGTCATAACCAAATGACACTTGCTGCCAGTGTCATGCCTGTCATAGGCTAGTGTTGTTACGCCTCGGGCAAAAAACAGCCATATAATGGATCAATCTCAACATGAAAAACCCCAAAATAAAATATTAACTCAACAAATTTTTCATAAATCATTTTTTAATGCAACTAAAACGCAGTCTCTGAACAACCTCGATGATGGAGATTCGGATAAAAGCATCCCTTCAGCCGATAGTTCCAAATGGACAAAAGTAGCTGAAAGAAAAAGGCAACGTGAAAGTCCTGAAACAAACAAAACACAAAAATTAAAGAAACTCGATACCTACTGGCTGAGCCAACCTACACCAACCTCAAATAGTTTTTCCGACCTGGATAATGATATGCAAGACACACGAATCGCTGAAATTGCTGAAAAACCTGCCAGGGCCCCACCCTTATACATAGACCGGGTCAGTAATATCCAGCCATTACTGAAAATGCTGGACGAGGTAGCCGCAGATAACTATGAAGTGAAAGTTCTCCCTAATGATCAAGTGAGAATACAACCCAAGTCCTCAGAACTATATACTAAAATAGTTAAAAGTCTGCAAGAAAAAAATACTGAATTTTATACCTACAAGTCTAAACACGATCGCTGTTTCAAGGTGGTTCTCAAAAATGTACACCCTTCCACTGATATAGAAGATATAAAAGCTGAACTAGAAAACCTTGGACATAAAGTCACTAATATCTGGAACGTCAAGCAAAAAAGTACTAAGAAACCGTTACCAATATACTTTATAGATATAGAATCCAACAACAACAATAAACGTATCTATGACATCAAAAGTCTCTTGCACTGTAGAGTCATCTTCGAACCTCCAAGACCTAAACGAGAGATTCCACAATGTGGCAATTGCCAGCAATATGGGCACACAAGAAAATACTGCTTTAGGAAGCCCAAATGTATAAAATGCGCTGGTGACCATGCATCGATAAATTGCGAACGTAAAGAAAGATCGGATACAGTTAAATGTGTTCTTTGCGATGGCAACCATCCTGCAAACTATAAAGGTTGCTCAATATATAAGGAGCTCCAGAAAATCAAATATCCTACTCAACCACCAAAACACCAACAGATAACGAACATCAAACATCAACTAATCAAGGTGGACACTACTACGCGACAAGACTACCCCTCTTATAAGCAAGCCTTAATGTCCAATAAACCTTCACACGCACCTGCAAGCAAGGAAAGCCCAAACGTATTACCAAATCTCCAACCAAACAACAATGATATGAAAGATATCCTGAACACTATGACACTGCTGATGCAACAATTAACCTCAATAACAAATCTCCTAATGGAAATCATGTCAAAATTGACAAATTCTATTCATTAAAAATAGCCATATGGAACGCCAATGGGCTCTCACACCATGTCCTAGAGGTAGAGACATTTTTAAGAACCAACAAAATTGATATCCTACTGGTATCAGAAACACATTTTACGAAAAAAAATCACCTCGATATCCGGAACTACAAATTCTACCAAACGATACATCCGGATGGTACGGCCCACGGAGGATCCGCAATTCTTATTAAGAATAATATTAAACATCACGAGGTGAAGGCATTTAAGACTCCTGAGATACAAGCCACAAGTGTTGTTGTTGAGGATTGGCGGGGACACTTGACTGTCACTGCACTGTATTCCCCTCCAAAACATGCAATCAAAAAAGAAGACTACGTAAATTTCTTTAAAACGCTTGGTATCAGGTTTATAGCGGGGGGAGATTATAATTCAAAAAATACTCAATGGGGCTCACGCTTAACCACCCCCAAAGGACGCCAATTACAAGCAGCTATAAATTATCTACATCTAGATACAATATCCAGCGGGGAACCAACTTACTGGCCGACTGACCCAAAAAAAATCCCAGATTTGGTTGACTTCAGTGTCATTAAGGGGATTCCAATCAATTATTTCAAATGCACTTCCCTCCAAGACCTCTCATCGGACCATAGTGTCGTTCTACTAGAGGTCTCTCAAGAATTCGTACATGTTAAACCTACAGCAAGGTTACATGGACGTAGGACCAACTGGGACTTATTCCGTTAGTTCCGTTCCATAGTAGAGTCTACTATTAACACAAACCTGCCCCTTAAAACCGAAGAGGACATTGTGGTAGCGGTTGAACATTTTAACGAGTGCATCCAAAATGCTGCCTGGGATAGCACACCTCCTGCCAAGAAATTCACGGAACCAAAATGCTCGAAGCCCATTCGTGAACTAGTAGCCGAAAAAAGACTGGCTCGTAAATTGTGGCAAACCACTAGATTTCCCAGGGATAAAGCACGGCTGAACTACCTAACTTCTAAACTTAAAAAACTCCTGCACACTGAAAGAAATGAAAATGTACAGGACCACCTGCGTAATTTAGATGCTAAGGCTGCTAGTGACTATTCCCTTTGGAAAGCAACCAAAAAACTTAAAAGTCCCATTGCCTCTAACCCGCCGATACGCAGGAGGGATGGTGCGTGGGCAAAAAGTGACGCAGAGAAAGGTGAAGCCTTTGCTTCTCATCTAGCTGAAGTCTTCGTGCCAAACCCTGCCCAGAATGCATCGAAAACCAACAGCGAAGAACTTATTAACTCCCTCAATGAACCTTACCAACTCGACCTACCACTTGAAAGAATCACGAAACATGAGGTCATAGAAATAATAAGAACTTTAAATGAAAATAAAGCCCCAGGATATGACTTAATTACTGTAAAAATACTCAGAGAAATACCTGAAATAGCAATTCAGTTTTTGATACACCTGTTCAACTGCATACTGATTAGAGGCATTTTCCCACCACAATGGAAGGTAGCCCAAATTAAAATGATCCTAAAACCTGGTAAGGCTCCTGAAGACGTGTCTTCCTACAGACCAATAAGCTTACTACCCATACTGTCTAAGGTTATGGAAATACTCTTTTTGAACCGATTAAATACAGTAATAGCAGAAAATAAAATCATACCTGACCACCAATTTGGCTTTAGAAAAAAACATAGCACGATAGAGCAGGTGCACAGACTGGTAGAAGAAATCCACAAAGCTTTCGAAAACAAGAAATATTGTTGCGCGGCTTTTCTGGATATTTCCCAGGCGTTTGACAGAGTTTGGCACGTGGGCCGATTATACAAAATAAAAAACCTTCTGCCGACAAATTATTACATTTTCTTAAAATCATATCTTGCCGACAGGTTTTTCTATGTTAAGCATGGCGAAGATATAACCAAACTGCACAGAGCTCACGCTGGAGTACCACAAGGAAGCGTCCTAGGCCCGATCTTCTACCTGATTTTCACCTCAGACCTGCCCATGACAGATGGCGTTGTGATAGGCACTTTTGCTGATGACACAGCAGCCTTAACTACCCATGACGAAACGGCACAAGCAAGTAACATGCTCCAACGCTCCCTAGACAACATCACGGAATGGCTAACGACCTGGCGGATAAAGGCAAACGAAGCTAAGTCGGTACAGGTGACCTTTACGATGCGACGTGAAACATGTCCCCCCGTGTCGCTCAACAGAGTGTGGATACCCCAAGCAAATGAGGCCAGATACCTTGGACTTTATTTGGACCGTCGTCTTACCTGGAAAAAGCACATATTCACAAAACGAAAAGCACTGGGGCTCCAACTAAGGAAAATGTACTGGATGCTTGGCAAAAAAGCTCAGCTGTCGATGGGAAACAAACTGCTATTATACAAAAGCATTCTGAAGCCAATCTGGACTTACGGAGTTCAACTCTGGGGCACGGCCTCCAACTCAAATCTAGAAATACTCCAGAGATTCCAGCCTAAAATGCTGAGGATAATTTCTAATGCTCCTTGGTTCATAACTAACCAACAATTACACCACGACTTTGAAATCAGGACAATTCAGGAAGAAATGAAACACTCAATGAAGTCATACAGGAACAGACTGGATAATCATCCAAACGCACTAGCTACGCATTTAATGAATAATGATGCAACATTCAGAAGACTAAAAAGAAAGTCCCCTAGAGATTTGTAGGGAATAAATTATAAATAAAGGGCACAAGCCACTGGACTGACTGCCCTCCAAGAAAAATTTTATATTCCTAACCTTGTGCTGAATGTTCGCAAAAAGCGAAACAGATTGCAAGTAAAGAAAAAAAAAAAATATATATATATAATTTCCAACAGTGAAAACGAGTTGTGAATTTTTTTCGCAATGGCGGGCAAAATTAATCAGTTTTCCTGTGCGCGCGCATCTAACAATGGCGATCGGCCATAGACTAAAAATAATGAGTTATCTTTTTTTTGGCTTTTCGCGAATATCGTTTTAGCCAGGTACAAAATGGGGAATATCAAGTTTTCTTTATTACAGACAAAAACAAAAGTTATATTTAAGTGAAAGTTTTATTTATTAAACACGTACAAGTTGAAATTATATATTTAAATACGAAGTTGCATGAAATGTGTTGCATATGTACTATTGAGCACGATCTTTTTTGTATCGAAACTTTTTTAAGAACAAAGCAACTTAACCAATAAATAAAATAAAAAAACTGTTTATCTCACTTGTGAATAATAGTAATGAAAAAGTCACAGTTTGATAACAGGTGTCATTATGTGCCTAATTGCGGTGAAATTAGAGACACTTTATGAGCAAGTGTGTTGAAAATATATTTATAATTTATATTTGGATGCAAATAATATTCTGTGTAACGAATAATGTACATCTCAAGAAACAATTAAAGACTTCTAAAATTCTAAGTAACAGAGCTTACGTAAATAGATAATATAAAATATAGTACCTAAGCTCTGTTCTGAAAATAGAGAAAACGACGTTTTCTTAAAATGAAATCTAGCTGGATCGATATAACGCCCCCGAAACCCCCTGCAGACAAAATTTCATGAAAATCGTTGGTGCCGTATCCGAGATTCAGATTATACATATATGCAATAATTGCTTGTTTAAAGGTTTTTGCACTCCATACTATGGTACACATGCCTGAACTTTTTAAGTTTTTTTGGTTATCCTGCCTACACGTGTAATGATTTGTTGTACGTGTACACATGTTTGGGCAAATAAATATATCTTATCTTATCCCTAAACGCAACAATCTTTAAAAGACTCAATTCTTATTCGCCAGCCATCCATGTATATTCAGAACTGTTAGTCATATTTATTTCATTTCTCCTCACAAATGTATGTTAAGGTACCAAGATAAATGATTCTCGTTCAACTTTTGTGTCACTGATGCGAATCAATGAAAACTCGACCCAATAGCGTCTGGACTAATCGCTCTTGGAGAGCGAGCGAAGACAATTGCAAAGTTTCAGGAATGAGTTGTCGGGATTGTGTTGTTCTTAAATTGGGCCGAGTTATTATAATAACGCGTGCTATTATATAAAATGAAAAAATGAAGGTAATCTCGCACGCATTTTATCCCTGTTAATTGTACCATCTCAAATCGAAAAACTTATTGTCGTCCCTGCTTAGTTATATTTTCACCTCCACACTACACCACACTATTACTCCACAACTCATGACAATTTAATTGAATTATTTTACGAAAAATCGTAGAATTATTTAACTTAATAGTAAAAGATTTTTTTTAATAATGTAATAATTATTTAAAAATAATATGTATTCCATTTTTTTCCATTTACTTTACCAAAGGTAAATAAAATCAATCTGCCGAGTATCAGTGTTTTACATGGAGCGACT
This sequence comes from Orthosia cruda, assembly GCA_964057195.1. Lineage (NCBI taxonomy): Eukaryota > Metazoa > Arthropoda > Insecta > Lepidoptera > Noctuidae > Orthosia > Orthosia cruda. The sequence goes on from OZ059851.1 coordinate 21,347,914, forward strand.
GCCTATCTGGACTCCACTACTCCGTAACAGGGTAACACAATATACTTTGGCTAGACTGGCATCAGATCTGAAGCTTCTGAGTACCCGTAACGACTGTCAAAGATCTTCAAATGACAGCCGGGACCAACGGCTTAACGTTTTTGCCGAGGCACAGAAGAAACTCGATATATGACCTCGTCAAGCGTTGCTTAACCTTGATGGTCGACCAATGCGGCTGTTTTTATTAAGCCACGAGCTCCTCCCAAAGGTATCAATAATTGTTAGTGTCCGACCGAAAGTTCGGTTTCAGTTTCGGTTTCGGTCGAGATTCAGCAAAAAAAAAAAGAGTTTCGAATTAGTTTCGGTTTCGGCGGCAAACCTGCCGAAACTACGACGGAAACCGAAACTGCATTCGGGAGTTCTCGCCCTGTGATCGGTCATGTTCAGCGCGTTAAATTCCATCCAAGCGAGTAAGCGACGAAGACATTTTGACGCGTCCACTTGCCTTATCATGTCGTGACTGGCTTGTGTTTGCAGTTCGTTTTGTGTGTTTTCGTGGAACATATTATATAAATATTCGAGGGAACTCCTCAAATATTATAGGCATTCATATAGCGATTTTGGTATTTTTATCAACAATGCAATCATTTACACTCTGAAAGTGTCTTTTGGTGAAATGGAACTGATGAAGATGACCACAGATGGCCACTTGAACTCCTTAGCACTAAGTATGTCATAGGTATAAGATATATCGAATAGATAACCGACTATGATGAAGCAAATACTTTTAAATAAATGGTACTGATGAAAATGGTACCATGGAACTGATCTGATGATGAAGCCGGAAGGTCGGTACTGGCACTTCGAAATAAAACAATGAATCCTAGTCGTGTTTGGGCTTATTGGAATCATCATGAGACTTACTTTGGCTATAAATGATTTTCATGGTATTGGGAGATATGTACCAAAACAAAAAAATATAAATAAAAAACTTTTTAACAAAAAAATCAAACCGACTTTCAAAACAATACACTACAAAGCGTAAAATAAATTTCTTTTCCAAAGTCGGTCAAAAAACGGAAAACAATAGTTTCCAAAGACACCGCATTCGGAAAAGAAAGTTATTTTTCGCTTTGTAGTGTTTTTTTTTTGGAAGTCGGCTTAATTTATTTGCAAAAAGTTTTTTTATTACGTGTTATAGCATAAGAGTAGGTAGTGAACATCAAAAAATATTCGAAGACTGCTGAGCTTTGTGATTTAATGATAAAAAATAAAGACTGACTGATTATAATAACGATTTCTTTTTTAAATTATCTTTGTAAGGAAAGTTCCGTTTCGGTTTCGGCTGAAACAAAGACTATTGCCGAAATTTGGTTTCGGTTTCGGTCGGACACTAATAATTGTAATTAAATAGACTAACAATCACAGTTTTGTTGGGAGTCTAGTAATCTGTTTGACAGGATTTCCTAGTGCAGATACCAGTCTCCCACAATCAATTTAACAAATAATATTGCACCATTATGTAATAGTTTATAAGAAACCTTTGTGGAAGAGAAATATTTTTTTTATTTTATTTATCTCTCTTAAGTACAAGTCATATGAATATGACTTGAATACGCAAGTGAGATGGTATAATTAACGCTGCCGTTTCTTATTTGTTTTTTTTTTTTTTTATAGTAGGGTTATTCGAAAATGAAACTCAGATTTATCATAAAATGTTTTGGATTTGATAGTTTTTTTGTCATCTTCCTTTTAGCATCGCTAACATTCTTAGAAATGTTTGTCTAACTTTGAAATTGTTTCGGTCATCCAGCTAATAGAAGTCCTTACATCAGAAGAGGAAGTAACCCACGGGCCTCCCATGAACTTGCGTGGTGACGCTGTGGGGGCGCACGCTCTCAGGCTCACGTGGGCGCCGCCCGACACCGCGCCGGCGCCTAGCAAGTACTCCGTGCACTATACTGAGGTACGTTTTTTTGGGTATTTAATGACATGGCTAGGAACATTGATTTTCAAAAATCCTATGATGCAGTTTTAGTATTCATCAAAATCGGCCTTTGAGTGCTTTCCTCTATTCATAATAGTCACGAATTTGGCTTTCCGCACCAACTTAAAATACTCACCCGGTATATATAAACCCGGAATATTAAGAAATATTGTATCATTAAGAAATATTGTATTTTTTCTATAAATATTCCATAAAGTTCAATGGTTACACTAGAAATGAGTAGTTATAACAGTGACAGTGTTATCTAAGCTTAAAACACTAAACTTTCGTGGACAAGGCGGTGTCAGTGTGAAAGTGACTTCACCAGTGACTAAGGATCACCATCAGTTATACTGACACCATATAAACAGGTCGGTTATAAATTACTTCTATACAATAACTCGTCAGTAACCATACAACACGGCACGCCTCCCTACAACATCAAAAATAACATCATTATTGACGGTTGTAAATTCAAAGACAGAATTTTACAACATAAACAAAGAACAGATGACTCATTCGACCAATTCCCAATTAGCTCACTAATTTATCAGCAAAATCTTCGTCCAGAAACCTGACTTACTATACTTGAATACCGGCCTTTTGAGATTGCGTTCCATTACTCGCAGACTAAATATAAATAAAAATGGAGGAATATAACAATATTACTTACCGCAAAATTCACCGTACCAGTTCATTAAATTCGAACTATCTTTGGTGATGTCCCAAAGATAGTTCGGCGCTTTTTGATGCGACTATGATGAGTTTACCTAACACATCCTTAAATTCAAGTCAGTCTGATCTGAATGATAAAATCAAAAAAATATCTGATGATTTGTTAATAGCGCACCAAGAAATTGAGAATCTAAACTCGGAAAACTTTCGGCTAAAATCAGATCTACAAAAATATCTGAAAGTTATAGACACCTACAAGAGTTTAAATTTCACGGATAACATAAATGGTACACCACGAACTGGTCAGAAACGCAAGCAAAAACAAAAAACCGGTACAACACCAGCTTCAAATTCTATTAGCAACCACACGATGATATCTCCTTCTGCACTTGCAGTGTATGATACTACCGATTCACCGAAAGTAACGAATCTTTTTTCAACTACCCCTCAATGTGAACAAACAAACAAAATTATAGATATCCAAAAAGGGCAAACTAGATCGTGTACTGGAAAAAACATGCAACATAAAAACACTCCAACACCACGAGCAGAGTCGGCAAATAGGACAGCACACATAAGATCTCAGAGAGACAAACCAGTACATAACAAATCGAAATTATGCATCATAAGTAGCAACAACACGAATAATGTATTGACACTAGCCGAAAAAACATTTGCAGAGACTCAAATATGTCACTACCTTCTGCCTAACAGAGGAATTAAAAATCTGTTTACTAACATCACTATGAAATTAGCGGATTACTCAAGAAACGACTACTGCATCATTTTTGTTGGTGTCGAAGATTTTGGACAAACTAATAATTATCTTGACTTAACTATTTATATTAGAGAGACGTTAATGACTGTGCTACACACTAATGTTATAATATGCCTACCCACATACAAAAATGACCCTTCTACTATTATGTATAACTCAAGAATTGAAACTTTTAATAACTTATTATATCTTGACATTTATACTCATAACTATGCTATACTATTTGACACTAATCTAGACTTGACATTTGATCGTTCCATGTTTAAGCATAATGGAACAATTAACTATTATGGCATGATGAATATATTTAATAATTTAAGATATTTTGTGATAAATACCTTTAATCAGGAACATAATGACAGTGATTCCCTACATTTTTTTCGAGAATGAACAATGTAAACAATACACAAGTCTCAATATTTTCCATCAAAATCTTTGTGGTATAAACAATAAAAAAGATGATCTTGAAATTTATGTAAGCGAATCATCAAAAAAACTTGATTTCATATGTATATCTGAACATTTTCTTAATGATACTCTCGCAAAGCAATTTAATTTTAATAATTACAAAATGGGGTCTTATAACACGAGAGTAAAAAAGAATAGGGGAGGCTCGATGATTTTAACACTCAATAATAGAAACGTGGATGAACTTCAAGTGTGTAAACAATTGTATAAAACAGATTATTTCGAAGTATGTGGAGTCAAAGATATTGAGACAAATTTGTGTGTTCTTTGTTGTTATAGGACTCCTACAAACAGTAATTTTGATAAATTTATGGATAGCCTTGAAAAACTGTTACAGCATTTTCTCAATAAACTATGTATTATTTGTGGAGATTTCAATATTAATGTCCTTAAAGATGACTTAAGACACAATTCGTTTTTGTCGTTATTGTCGTGCTATAATTTCCGCTATTTAATTAATTCTCCCACCTTCAAAAGAAATAAATCGGAATCATGTATAGATAATATTTTGACTAACTTACCTGAAAGTGTCGTAGACTACACTAATGTTGATCACAATGGATTGTCAGATGGACATGCGGGTCTATTCTGTACACTAAATTTAGCAAAGGTTGTGTATAAGAAGCGGACAAATTACCGTCGGATTTGGAAAAGAAAATATAATAACGTAAATATAGAAGACTTTAGGAAAAAGATATTAGAGGCTGACTGGAACACAGGTATTAACACATTTATCAGTAAATTCAGGGAAATACACTCTTCTATCTTTAGAAAGTATAAAGTTAGGGTTAAATTAAATAGAAGTAAGTGTTCCAAATGGATAACAAACGGCATTAGAATAGCTAGCAAAGTAAAACGTTTTCTAAACACTTTGGATAAGAGGCATTGCGACAATTCGGTTGTTCAATATCGAAACAATGATATTAGAACGTACAGGAAAGTTTTGAGTTGTGCAAAAAGGAACAGTGTCAGAAAACAAATAGAAATGGCATCAGATTCTAGTAGGATGATTTGGAAAATAGTTAATCGACAGCGCAATGCTACGAAAAACCTTGAGAACGACCAAATTATTCTTAAGATTGACAACACAATTGTTAGTGATGATATAGACATAGCTAAGATTTTTTCAAAAAGGTTCGACAACAATGTCCGCCTTAACGCGTGTGATCAAAAATTGGCAATTATATATCTGAGAGAAAGTGTCAGCAGAGTAGACTCTAACATGAGTTTTGAGGCAGTTACACCCCTTGAAATTTTCAACATAGTTAAAAAGATGGTCAATAAATCGTCTACAGGCTATGACGAAATTCCTCTACCTTTCATTAAAGATAATATTGATTTATTGGCAACTCCACTAGCATCACTTTATAATAATTGTATTGAGGAAGGCCTGTTTCCTGATCAGTTTAAAATCGCACGAGTAATTCCAATTTTTAAGAAGGGTTCTAAGACGGATCCTGGCAACTACAGGCCGATTTCCCTATTGCCTGTACTATCAAAGATTTTTGAAAAGATTATGAAGGATAGGCTTATGAAGCACTTACGAATGCATAGCATCTTAAAGGGACAACAATTTGGCTATCAAAAATCATTGGGGACCGCCGATGCTGTTGAGACATTGGTCGATGAGGTTATTTGCAATCTCAATGACAAACATAAGGTAGCAGGTGTATTTCTAGATCTTAGTTCAGCCTTCGACACGGTGGACCATGAAATTTTGCTGGCCAAGATGGAACATTATGGTATAAGAGAGAACGTTCTCAAGCTATTTCGATCTTATTTGCATAATAGACGTCAATTTGTAGAGATAAAGTCGGTAGTGGACGAAGAACAAAAAATATTAAACTCTGATCTTATGACAGTATGTCGGGGTGTCCCTCAAGGATCTGTACTGGGCCCAATTTTCTTCATTCTATTCCTTAATGACTTAATTGAGTACATAAAAAAACGTATTACAGACACTAGTCTCATTATTTTTGCTGATGACACTAATGCAATAGTGTCTGCAAATAACTTACATAATTTAGAATTCAAAATTAATAACTTATTAAAAGCATTTGAACACTGGTTTGGAACAAACAATCTCAAGCTTAATGTAAATAAAACAAAATGTGTACTATTTAGGTCTAACGTACGGAATAACACTAGTCTTGAAGTTTGGTCTTGTGGCAGCAAAGTTGAAGTGGTTGACCATGTAAAATTCCTTGGTGTTCATATTGATGCATTGTTAAACTGGAAGGTTGAGACATCGTCTATAACGAAATCAGTTAGCTCAGCATGCTATGCAATCAGAAGTCTGAGGGAAGAATTGACATTGGCCCAGCTTAGGATGGTATACTTTGCCTTGGTTGAGTCTAGGCTCAGATATAGTATTGAGTTTTGGGGCAACAGCTATAAGTACAATATCCACTCGGCATTTGTTATTCAGAAAAGAGCCATAAGGACAATGCTCCGTCTGAAGCAGACGGATTCGTGCAGAGACCATTTTGTTAAACTTAATATTTTGACAGTGCCATGCTTATATATAAATACTGGTGCTGCTAACCAGCTTTGTTAAGAACTTGCACAAATCTGAAACTGATGACCAACGAAAAGTTAGAGTTAATACACGTAGAAAAGACATGCCTAACACAATCCAACCGAAAATAAACGTGGTTCATCACAGTCCTAGGTACCAATCAGTATTTCTATACAACAAGCTTCCCTTAGAATTTAAAAGCATAAATAGCGCAAACTTATTTAAAAATAAATTGAAGACATATTTATTGAGGAAGGGCTATTACAGTGTCGATGAGTACCTAGATGATAAAGAACAACCGTAATAATTATTATTGTACTAGATTGGAGTTGATTTTAAATATGTTGATTATTATTATTTTGATTTTTTATACATTCATATTGATATTTTTGTTACATTCTACTTTTATTTTATTATTGTATTACTCATAGATGACAAAAACTCTATGCTCTTAAATGTCATATTGCTGATTTCTAGTAATAATTATAATTTTTATCTTTGACATTCTACTTTTGTATTACACTATTAGATGTGATATTACTGACCTTTTTATAACAATTTTGTTAATTTTTATTTATTTGACATTCTATTTTTGTTATTGATTATTTACAGGAAATTAGATGAAATAATATTATTGATCTTTTTATCTAATTTTTTATTTTTTTAAATTCTCTGACATTTTATTTTATTATTGTATTCATATTTTATTATTGAAAATAAGATGTTGCAGTTGATCTTTTTATAATAATTTTATTATTATAATTTGTTTTTGCTTTATCAGTGTATTAATAATTATTTTAAATTGATGTGGATTAATATTATTTTGAATTTGCAATTTTATATGTGACTTATTATTTGTTTATTTCTTTTTCATTATCTTGACATGTTTTATTTTTTTAATTTTATATCTTTTTAACAATTGTAATTTTTAATGGTACATACTTAATGTTATTTTTTACAAAATTTCTACACAATTTATGTTGTTCTGAAATAAATTACTTATGACTTACTTATGACTTATAGGTAAACCATAAATAATTGTACCTCTGCTCAACCCTTTGGGATATACAGGCGTAATCTTATGTATGCCTCACATTACAGGTAGAAAGCGGTCGCGAACAATTCCAATGGGTGGAAGCCGACCCTTCATCTCTCACCGTCAGCGTCACGCTGTCGGGGCTGCGCGCCGCCGCCGCCTACACCGTACGTGTGGCGGCGCAGGGCGGAGCGCCGGCTAGCACGCGGCTCAGGACTCCGGCTGACGCCCCCGCCGCGCCGCCCAACAATGTTACGGCGCTCGCTACTAGTGCTACGGTGAGTGACATATACTACTAGTGCTACGGTGAGTGACATATACTACACCGTACGTGTGGCGGCGCAGGGCGGAGCGCCGGCTAGCACGCGGCTCAGGACTCCGGCTGACGCCCCCGCCGCGCCGCCCAACAATGTTACGGCGCTCGCTACTAGTGCTACGGTGAGTGACATATACTACACCGTACGTGTGGCGGCGCAGGGCGGAGCGCCGGCTAGCACGCGGCTCAGGACTCCGGCTGACGCCCCCGCCGCGCCGCCCAACAATGTTACGGCGCTCGCTACTAGTGCTACGGTGAGTGACATATACTACTAGTGCTACGGTGAGTGACATATACTACACCGTACGTGTGGCGGCGCAGGGCGGAGCGCCGGCTAGCACGCGGCTCAGGACTCCGGCTGACGCCCCCGCCGCGCCGCCCAACAATGTTACGGCGCTCGCTACTAGTGCTACGGTGAGTGACATATACTACTAGTGCTACGGTGAGTGACATATACTACTAGTGCTACGGTGAGTGACATATACTACTAGTGCTACGGTGAGTGACATATACTACTAGTGCTACGGTGAGTGACATATACTACACCGTACGTGTGGCGGCGCAGGGCGGAGCGCCGGCTAGCACGCGGCTCAGGACTCCGGCTGACGCCCCCGCCGCGCCGCCCAACAATGTTACGGCGCTCGCTACTAGTGCTACGGTGAGTGACATATACTACTAGTGCTACGGTGAGTGACATATACTACACCGTACGTGTGGCGGCGCAGGGCGGAGCGCCGGCTAGCACGCGGCTCAGGACTCCGGCTGACGCCCCCGCCGCGCCGCCCAACAATGTTACGGCGCTCGCTACTAGTGCTACGGTGAGTGACATATACTACTAGTGCTACGGTGAGTGACATATACTACACCGTACGTGTGGCGGCGCAGGGCGGAGCGCCGGCTAGCACGCGGCTCAGGACTCCGGCTGACGCCCCCGCCGCGCCGCCCAACAATGTTACGGCGCTCGCTACTAGTGCTACGGTGAGTGACATATACTACACCGTACGTGTGGCGGCGCAGGGCGGAGCGCCGGCTAGCACGCGGCTCAGGACTCCGGCTGACGCCCCCGCCGCGCCGCCCAACAATGTTACGGCGCTCGCTACTAGTGCTACGGTGAGTGACATATACTACTAGTGCTACGGTGAGTGACATATACTACACCGTACGTGTGGCGGCGCAGGGCGGAGCGCCGGCTAGCACGCGGCTCAGGACTCCGGCTGACGCCCCCGCCGCGCCGCCCAACAATGTTACGGCGCTCGCTACTAGTGCTACGGTGAGTGACATATACTACACCGTACGTGTGGCGGCGCAGGGCGGAGCGCCGGCTAGCACGCGGCTCAGGACTCCGGCTGACGCCCCCGCCGCGCCGCCCAACAATGTTACGGCGCTCGCTACTAGTGCTACGGTGAGTGACATATACTACTAGTGCTACGGTGAGTGACATATACTACACCGTACGTGTGGCGGCGCAGGGCGGAGCGCCGGCTAGCACGCGGCTCAGGACTCCGGCTGACGCCCCCGCCGCGCCGCCCAACAATGTTACGGCGCTCGCTACTAGTGCTACGGTGAGTGATGAAACATTACTCCATGAAAAATTTATACTGACAAACTTCCCTCCACAAATATGACCCAGAAACCTGGACAGTGACAACTGGTCGCTGAAAACTGGACACTAACTACTCAAAACAGGACATTGACAACTCCCCCCAAAAAGCTGTACACTAATACCTAGCTCCAAAACACTGGATACTCGCCCACAAACGCTACGAAACCTGGACATTGACAGCTCGCCCTCACATGTCCCAGAAAGCTAGACACTAGCAATTTGCACCCAGAAATTGTACCCCTTAAATTGGAATCTGACAACCCGTCACTAAAAAGAACTAAATCCTTCAAAATTAACACGAGATCGTCTCAAAAACACGCCCCGTCGATCCTATGACAACTCGACCATAAGAACTCACCCTTTTGACAACCATGACAAGACAAATCGTTGTTTATATTCATGAGTACTTTCACCCCCTTAGGCGAAAGTTGAATGCCATAAGTTTTTCCAACCGCGGTCGTCATGCTTACGTTGATAAAATATCACTTGTTTAGCGCCTCAGGTGTTATAATTAACCTTAAGGACGCTATTACATTTTTCTACAAATAACAGTGCTTTTCAGGTACAATTTTAATGTATATGCTATCACAGATGTGAGGATATCATGGTCTTAATTTATGGATAATATATTCAGCTTCAGATTGGCATCAGAAAAATTGCATGACATCATACAAAATTTTCGCACAAATACGTTTTTCCTATCACAATAATCGCAAAAATATTAAAAAAAGTAGAGTCCGAATAGGTCCCAGTTTAGGTAATTTTACAGCATATTTTATCTTCAAAATTATAAGAAATTGCGGTATATATAGTCCTTTAGAGGTTCAGCTAATTATTTATTACCCAAATCAATATATTTTTTAATTATTAGCTAAAATAAAAACACTTGCCGACTTCTTCATACATTTCGCACTCGAAGCTCATCATTCCGCGCTCAGAAGCGTTCGTGGAAGGACGAGCGTATCGCTTTTTACCGCAAAAAAAAATACGATAAAAGTAATAGAAAAGATTGTAGTGTGCATGCGTGAGTCGTTTGTCGTGATCGAAAGGAGTTGATATTTTATCGGACCGAAATAAAAGTATGCTTGAGTTTCCTATTATTATTAGGATGTGATTTAGAAATTATGTTGGGTAAGATCGGGATTTGGATAGGTGGTGTTAAGCAGTTGTTGTTAACAAGGTTGAGAAAAGGATGGGTGGGTTTAAGCAGCTCTTAGTACAGTTAGGATTTGGATGGGCAAGGTTAGCTGGTGGCGGTGAAGGTTAGAAGTGGATGGGCGGGAGGATATTTATGATTTGAACCGGTTTGTATTTAGGTGTGTATGACGAATACGGGGTCAAAATAAAATACAAGATGGCGGCGACGAAAATTTGGCCGCTTTTCGACATGGGTGTCATTTTCATGGTTTTTGGGGTCGCTTATATCTAATATAAGGGCAAAACCAAAATACAAGATGGCGCCGACGAAAATTTGACATCTTTTCGTTATGGGTGTCATTGTCATGGTTTTTGGGGTCGCTTATATCAAAACCAAAATACAAGATGGCGCCGACGAAAATTTGACATCTTTTCGTCATGGGTGTCATTGTCATGGTTTTTGGGATCGCTTATATCGAATATGGGGTCAAAACCAAAATACAAGATGGCGCCGACGAAAATTTGACATCTTTTCATCGTGGGTGTCATTGTCATGATTTTTTGGGTTTCCAGTAATGAATATGGGGTCATAACCAAAACCCAAGATGCCACCGATAAAAAAATTACAACTTTTCGTCATGGATGTAATTTTCATGGATTTTGGGGTCGCTTATATCGAATACGGGGTCAAAACAAAAATACAAGATGGCGCCGACGAAAATTTGACATCTTTTCGTCATGGGTGACATTTTCATGGTTTTTGGGGTCGCTTATATCAAATATGATGTCAAAACCAAAATACAAGATGGCGCCGACAAAAATTAGACAAATTTTCATCATGGGTGTCATTTTCATGGATTTTGGGGTCGCTTATATCGAATACGGTGTCAAAACCAAAATACAAGATGGCGCCGACGAAAATTTTACATCTTTTCGTCATGGGTGTCATTTTCATGGATGTTGGGTAATATGTCATTAGCTGCTGCTCATTATGTAATGCTCCAAAAATTTTAGATACTAACATTTTATATGTTCCATGTAATGCAAAATGTTCAAGTAATTTTTTAATCCTTGTGACCGGAAATTATTTCGTTTTAGGTATCTACTTATATCACGTAGCGTTTTTTTAAAAATACCTACTTACTACAATAAAGTGAAAACTAATTTTCTTTTCGGAAGTCGGTGTCGGTACCTATTGTTTTTCGTTTTTCGACTCAGGAAAGTTATTATTTTTCATGTTTTAGTTTTTGTTGGTACCCCATATTGGGTATACTAAATACATCTGTTTACCCTCTTAAACCGTACGAGCGTGATGTTATATTAGGGTATGGTGAAAACAAAACATAAACATACGATACAGTAAACGCAGGTCATTTGCTGTTTGTTATTGAAGAGTTCCATTGTCTATCTCCGAAGATCTTTATCAGCTCCTAATAAATTATACAATAAAACCTTCCCTGAAAACACATACATTTATCGACGAAAACCCGATCAGTATCGGATCAGGAGTTTTTAAGAAAATTGCGGATACATACGGGTCGAATAGATAGAGAACCTCCTTTTTTTGAAGTCGGTTGAAAATAATAACATACTTTTTACGACGACGGTTTGTAACAGTTACCAAATGCATATTCAAAGTGCCAACTAACCTTCCTGAATCAACTTCGATAAAATTAAAAACTAATATCAAGGACCAATATTATTTGAGTGGTGTATAAAATCGAGCGCTCAGTAGTTTCAATGAGTGCGTGCGCGTAATGTTGCTGTGTGCGACTAGATACCTAAATTTGAGTTCGTCGAAAATGTAACAGCGTCCTTAATCCATTTCCAGTCCATCCTAGTCCGCTGGGAGGCCCCGCCTTCCCGCACACACCGGGGCCCTCTCACCGGCTACAAGGTGCGCTACCGAGCGGTGGCCACGGGCCCCTCCCCGGGCCCCGTAGCACCCGCGCCAGGCCCCGGGGCCCCGCAGCGTAGAAAGGCGGACTCGCTCACCACGCCGGCCGACCAGAAGAGAGCTGAACTGAGGGGGCTGGATACTGCTACTACTTATCAGGTAAGACAGATTGCTGCTTGGTCTCCGGTCGTGTCGGATAGTTCTCCCATGTCGATTGCACCTGGGCTTGCATATACACGCCTGCAATACAGTATATCTCGCACCGATGTCTCTAAGCCACTCTGTCGGCTCTTCTCAGGGCAGTGATCACAGTGAGTCGTGTTATCGCCTTGACCTGATTTGACCAGCGTGGGGTGGGAGGGGTGAAGGGTGGGGCTACGGAAAACGTAAAGCGAACTTCACAGACGTCATTAACTTCTAATCAGCCTATATAATATTGAATTGCTTTGCGTGTGCGTGTGTGATATACCAGCTTCAAGGGGACTGTCTTTCTATTTGATTAAATTTGAAATTCCCTGGTTTGTTTGCTTGCAGATCCGTGTATGTGCTATCAACGCGAACGGCTCGGGTCCGTTCAGTGAGTGGGTCGCAGCCAGCACACAGAGACAGGAACTGGATGAGAGCCGAGTGCCGCCCACGCCGCCGCCGCTCACTAGTACGTATACTTATAAAGCATGCTCATAAACGTTCACTGTTAGACATAGGCCTCTATACCAGGTCATCTGACGTCTGTCTTTGCGTCCTATTCACGTTGAATGTTTTCTGATTTCAGAATTGAGTATTTTAAGTTAAAACTTCTTAAACCCTACTCTAATGCTAAACTTAAACCGGTTTTTATTTTTAATCCATAAAAACGTGTTACAAAAAGTTTTTTTTTTTGTAAAGTTAAACAGAATGTTACAATAAGTTTTGTTTCCATGTACAGGTTTTAACTTCTTTTTAAATATTTTTCTTTAAAAAATTTCTTTTCTTTCCAGCCCGTGCCGGTCGCGACTGGATTTCCGTGTGGTGGGGCGAAGACGACGGTGGAGTAGTAGTGCGCGGCTACGTGCTGGGCTGGGGGCTGGGCGTGCCCGACGACGCCGCGCGCGAGCTGCCCGCGCACCTGCACTCGCACGTTATACGAGCACTCGGTACGCACCACTACACTACGCACCACCCTTTCTTTTTTTTTTTGGTCACTGGGAAAAAATGCATTACACATACCCACCCATTGGGGGAATAGGGGGGCTATGTGGGACTCCCCGGGCTAGCCTGGTATACCCACTAAAATAACCCAGCGGCACTGCCGCATCGTCTGAATGGAGGAGGACTGGGAAACCGGCACAGCCTTTACGTCCAGCCCTCCTCCGACGACCGCCCGACTTTTAGGGCAGGCCCTTCACGCCCCTCCCCGGGCCCGGGAACGACCGCGAGTGCTCGGCCATTCCCGCCCGCAAGGATGGTGACTAGTGCAATGCGAGCTAAGGCGGCCCCCACGCCCGTCGCCCGCTAGTCACCACCAGGAGGTGGGAGGAAACGATCGTACGACGCCCCCTCCCACCCCCTCTCCGCCACCTCCTTTTGCGACATGGCGTCCTCGCAAAAGGAGGCAACCGCCGCCCAGGACCCCCCACCCCTCAGCATGGAATTCACCACACCGGGAAGCGAGACGTCCCGCCCGACAACTCCTCAGGGCATGGCGCAGCTACGCCCCCGCTGAGCACCTAGACGGTGTGCTGCGTCGTGCCCTCCACCGCGCCTGACCTTGACGGTCCCCTACGTTGCGGCATCTGGCCCGCGAAGGCCAGATGCCGCCCTCCGCGTCTGCAGCGGCGCGTCGAGACCGACGCTCCGCCGTCCCCTACTTCTACCGACTTGTCCCTGCCGACCATCCCAAGTCAAAGGAGGGTCGGCAACGACAAGCCATCACCTCCTAACTTTTTTTTTATTTTTTTTCCCTGCAAAGAAAATGCCTAACGCATACCCCGCCGTCCGGGGAGACGACGTGGTTATGTGGGGCTTGCACCCACTAAAAACTCCGCCTGTGCAGCTACTTTCGCCTTGACGGGTGGGCCACGAGAACTGCTACGCATGACATTCGCGACCCTTCCAGCGTGGCCCACTTCTGGGCTCCTTCTTCTTTGCCCGCCTCCGGGCTCCCTTCTCCTTCGGCGATGTCCGGATGCATTGGGATATCACCACAACTCCAGGGGCCGTGCAGCATGAACGATAGAGTCCCCGATCTATCCTTCGCTGACCCCTGTTATGGCGGCATCAGGTCGGCGTTTCGCCGCCTGCGCCGTCCTGCCCTTCTGCGACGAATCGGGTCAGCGAGAGAGTCTGCCTCCCTGGCCCGCTCCGCCACTTCTTTCTCCGAGATAACATCCTCGCAGAAAGACGCAACCACCTCCCATGCCCTTTCACTGCCGACCATTGCCCTAACAATGGCCGGCAGTGACAGGTCTTGCCCAATTTCTGCCCTCATAACACGACGCTGCGCCTCCCAGACAGGGCACTTCTCGAGAGTATGCAGGGCCGTGTCCTGGTTGCAACCGCACTGGTGACACATGGGGGTCGCCTCCCGTCTTGCCACTGTGTGCAGGTATTTGCCAAAGCAGCCATGCCCCGATAATACCTGCACTAAACGGAACAACAACGTCCCGTGTCGCCTCCTTATCCACTCCTCCAGGATTGGCTGGATAGCCCCAACAGTCCAGTGGCCTGCGCTGGGAGTCTCCAGCCTCTCCACCCATTGCCTCATGATGGCAGTCTGCGCCTCTCTGCGTCACCTCATTACCACTTCGGGCGGCGGGCCGCTGCCATTCTCCGCCCGAATCTCCGCACTTCGTTGGCAAACTTCGGCGAGCACTCGCGCCTCCAGATCCCACGGGGGTGTTCCTACTAATACGAATGCCGCTTCAGCTGAGATTGTGCGGTATCCGAGTATTACCCTGACGGCCATGACTCTTTGCGGTCTCCGCAGCTGAGCCTTGTTCTGGGCAGTCAGGGAGTTAGCCCACACTGGGGCGCCGTACAGCGCCATCGAACGCACCACCCCCGTGTAAAGCCGTCGGCAGCTCACACTCGGTCGCCCAGATTCGGCAGTAGCCGACTTAGGGCGGAAGCTGTGCCGATAAGCTTCGGGGCAAGTCTGCAAAAGTGCTCGCCGAAGTTCCACCTACGGTCCAGAACCAGGCCCAGGTATTTCATGTGCGTCCGCACCATAATTCGCTCACTACCTAAGGTAATGTGAGCGCCCGCCGGTGATCACCTCCTACCTACCCAACCTAACTTAACCTAGCTTTTTTTTTTTTTGATCACGCTGGGAAAAAATGCATTACGCATACCCGCCCATTGGTGGAATGCGGGGGCTATGTGGGACTCCCCGGGCAAGCCCGGTATACCCACTAAAATAACCCAGCGGCACTCCCGCATCGTCTGATTGGAGGAGGACTGGGAATCCAGTCCTCCGCCGACGACCGCCCGCCTTTTAGGGCAGGCCCTTCACGCCCCTCCTTCAGTGGAGAGGCCCGGGAACGACCGCGAGTGCTTGGCCATTCCCGCCCGCAAGGATGGTGACTAGTGCAATGCGAGCTAAGGCGGCCCCCACGCCCGTCGCCCGCTAGTCACCACCAGGAGGTGGGAGGAAACGATCATACGACCGCCCCCTTCCACCCCTCTCCGGCACCCCCTTTTGCGACATGGCGTCCTCGCAAAAGGGGGCAACCGCCGCCCAGGACCCCCCACCCCCCAGCATGGAACTCACCACACCGGGAAGCGAGAGGTCCTGCCCGACAACTCCTGTCAGGGCACAGCGCAGCTACGCCCCCGCTGGGCACACCTAGACGGTGTGCTGGGCCGTACCCTCCACCGCGCTGAACCTTTACGGTCCCCTCCGGAGCGACATCTGGCCCGCGAAGGGCAGATGCCGCCCTCCGCGTCTACGGCGGCGCGTCGAGACCGACGCTCCGCCGCCTCCTCCTTCCACCGACTTGTCCCTGCCGACCATCCCACGCCAAAGGAGGGCCGGCAACGACAAGTCGCCCCCACCCGCAGGAGAGAGAGCCGGGCGCAGAGCCAGGTGCAGAGCGGGCAAAGCCGGATGCAGGGCCGGGCAAAGCATGGTGCAGAGCTGGTCAGTGCAGGGTGCAGAGCTGGTCAGTGCACTCGGGGAGCTCAAACCGCACGAGCGCCGAGTGCAGAGCCAGGTGCAGAGCGGGCAGAGCCGGGCAGAGCAGGGTGCAGAGCTGGTCAGTGCACCCGGGGAACCCCCCCCCGCAGGGGTGGGCGGCCCGCCCAGAGGCCCGGAAGTGAGCCCACCGCTAACCTACCCAAAACCTACCTACCCAACCTAGCCCAACCCCTATGTCGCATCTGGAGTGTCCCCTGCTAATCAGGGGAACACACAGAGCGACATCCCCCCCTGTCAGGTATTCGCCAACGTTAACAAGAGCCCACGAATGGGAAGTTATTGACGGTGCCCGGGGTGCACCAGTCCAGCGGGTTGCTCTTCCCCCCGGACATATCCGAAAGAGACCAGCAACCAACTAGCGGCCAACGTGGAGGTTCCAGGTTGGCCGCTAGTTCCTTAACCTGACCCGCACCCCAGACTACGCACCACCCTACTACAACTCACCCCATAAAAATACAGTTCAGTGACAACTTACGCCCAAGACAACTCAATTCTGTGACAGCTCGACCCTACTACATCGTATCATCATTTCAGCCGAAAGACGTCCACTGCTGGACATAGGCCTCCCCCAGGCGTCGCCACATTGACCGATCCCGTGCGTCTCGCATCCAGCGCCTTCCCGCAACCTTAACCAGGTCATCAGTCCACCTAGTGGGAGGCCTTCCAACGTATCGTCTTCCGGTTCGCGGTCGCCTTTCCAGAACTTTTCGGCCCCATCGGCCATCCGTTCTGCGAGCAATGTGCCCTGCCCACTGCCACTTAAGTTTGGCAATTCTTCGGGCTATGTCGGTAACTTTGGTTCTCCTGCGGATATCATCATTTCTGACGTGATCACGCAAGGAAATTCCGAGCATAGCCCGCTCCATTGCCCTTTGGGTGACTTTGAGCTTTCTGATAAGGCCCATTGTGAGGGACCACGTCTCGTTCCCATAGGTGATCATTGGCAACACACACTGGTCATAGACTTTTGTCTTGAGACACTGCGGTAAATTGGACGAGAAGATACCTACATCGTATATATCTTTGATATATGTTACCTCAATGAACCGTGGCTTATTTTCACTCTTTATTGCACACAAAACATAAAAACAAATACAGATATAATAAGACAGTTTATTATCATTGTTCCAATTCCTTTCAGAATCGAACTCCGAGTACGTGATCTCCTTACGCGCGTCGAACTCACGCGGCCTAGGACCAGCAGTGTACGCCACCGTGCGCACCAAGCCGCCCGCTGATGATGACGACGAGCCTGAAGATGATGACGAGGATTCAGAGGATGAGGACGAACCGCCGCCGCTCATACCGCCTGTGGGGGTCAAGGTAAGAGTCTGATACAACTAGGCCTAGGACCAGCAGTGTACGCCACCGTGCGCACCAAGCCGCCCGCTGATGATGACGACGAGCCTGAAGATGATGACGAGGATTCAGAGGATGAGGACGAACCGCCGCCGCTCATACCGCCTGTGGGGGTCAAGGTAAGAGTCTGATACAACTAGGCCTAGGACCAGCAGTGTACGCCACCGTGCGCACCAAGCCGCCCGCTGATGATGACGACGAGCCTGAAGATGATGACGAGGATTCAGAGGATGAGGACGAACCGCCGCCGCTCATACCGCCTGTGGGGGTCAAGGTAAGAGTCTGATACAACTAGGCCTAGGACCAGCAGTGTACGCCACCGTGCGCACCAAGCCGCCCGCTGATGATGACGACGAGCCTGAAGATGATGACGAGGATTCAGAGGATGAGGACGAACCGCCGCCGCTCATACCGCCTGTGGGGGTCAAGGTAAGAGTCTGATACAACTAGGCCTAGGACCAGCAGTGTACGCCACCGTGCGCACCAAGCCGCCCGCTGATGATGACGACGAGCCTGAAGATGATGACGAGGATTCAGAGGATGAGGACGAACCGCCGCCGCTCATACCGCCTGTGGGGGTCAAGGTAAGAGTCTGATACAACTAGGCCTAGGACCAGCAGTGTACGCCACCGTGCGCACCAAGCCGCCCGCTGATGATGACGACGAGCCTGAAGATGATGACGAGGATTCAGAGGATGAGGATGAACCGCCGCCGCTCATACCGCCTGTGGGGGTCAAGGTAAGAGTCTGATACAACTAGGCCTAGGACCAGCAGTGTACGCCACCGTGCGCACCAAGCCGCCCGCTGATGATGATGACGAGCCTGAAGATGATGACGAGGATTCAGAGGATGAGGATGAACCGCCGCCGCTCATACCGCCTGTGGGGGTCAAGGTAAGAGTCTGATACAACTAGGCCTAGGACCAGCAGTGTACGCCACCGTGCGCACCAAGCCGCCCGCTGATGATGACGACGAGCCTGAAGATGATGACGAGGATTCAGAGGATGAGGATGAACCGCCGCCGCTCATACCGCCTGTGGGGGTCAAGGTAAGAGTCTGATACAACTAGGCCTAGGACCAGCAGTGTACGCCACCGTGCGCACCAAGCCGCCCGCTGATGATGACGACGAGCCTGAAGATGATGACGAGGATTCAGAGGATGAGGATGAACCGCCGCCGCTCATACCGCCTGTGGGGGTCAAGGTAAGAGTCTGATACAACTAGGCCTAGGACCAGCAGTGTACGCCACCGTGCGCACCAAGCCGCCCGCTGATGATGACGACGAGCCTGAAGATGATGACGAGGATTCAGAGGATGAGGATGAACCGCCGCCGCTCATACCGCCTGTGGGGGTCAAGGTAAGAGTCTGATACAACTAGGCCTAGGACCAGCAGTGTACGCCACCGTGCGCACCAAGCCGCCCGCTGATGATGACGACGAGCCTGAAGATGATGACGAGGATTCAGAGGATGAGGATGAACCGCCGCCGCTCATACCGCCTGTGGGGGTCAAGGTAAGAGTCTGATACAACTAGGCCTAGGACCAGCAGTGTACGCCACCGTGCGCACCAAGCCGCCCGCTGATGATGACGACGAGCCTGAAGATGATGACGAGGATTCAGAGGATGAGGATGAACCGCCGCCGCTCATACCGCCTGTGGGGGTCAAGGTAAGAAGGTTTTAAAAATAACCTTCCATTAGCTGGGACGCAAAAACTGGATGACATTTCTACAACAATAATTGTAAACATGTACGAGTAGGACCGTGTGATTATCGGCCTCGGCAAGCCAGTGTCTCAACTCTGCGCACGCGCAACACTGTTACTCAGTTACTACGAGACTATTCCTATCATGATCAATACAAATAATACTTATCTGTGATCGTTTGCAGGTGATAATGTTGAGCGGAACTACGGCTGTGGTATACTGGACGGACCCCACTCTGCCGAAAGGACAGGTGAGCAATAACTTACTTTACACAGAAAATAAACTAATGACAGTTTCCTTTTCGATAACATAAGATAGGAATACGCTAACAGGAGTTATTGTGTTACAAGCTTTTAATTAACTTGCAATGTATGTAAGTGTGGTCGGGTCAAATCTTGCAACTGAATATTAAAGCACTTATCCTCCACCGATTAAGATGAAATTTCGCATACACGTTTAGTTTGGATGACAATGAATGGTTAGCTAAGTGGCGTCATTCTAAATCCAATATGGCGAACGGCCCGAGATGGCGGACAAGTTATTTTTTGTGCACTGCCATGTTATGGGTATCAAATGAAAGGGTTTACTGAGAAGAATACGAAAAAAGCTTGTTTTAAAAAAAACAGTAAAATATATTTAAAATTATACAAATACATATTTACAATTTTTTTTTTTTTTTTTTTTTATTTATTATTTACTTTATTGTACACCACTAAAACATACAGGGCAAACATTTATAAAAACGAGTGTACAATGGGTGGTCTTATCGCACTAGACAATCTCTTACAAACAACCTTCTTTTTCTTCTTCTTTATAATCACTCTGTTCTTAATTTAAATTTATTGAAAATTATTATTTATACCATTATTTTAGTAATTATACTTCTGCACCTAATGTACATTTTTGTGAACGTTCTTACTTTTTAATAAACTTTTGTTATTCTCATTCTAAATAATTGTTATTGTAATCGGTATTGGCAATGGTAATGGTCCCAGACGGCAACAGACGGCCGTCGCTACGTGGTGCGCTGGTCGGCGTCGGGCGCTCGCGTGAAGACGTTCAACGCGACGGACTTGAACTGCATGCTCGACGAACTGAAGCCCTTCACGCAGTATGAGTTCGCCGTCAAGCTCATCAAAGGTGAGTGCGGCTTGCTTGAGAATACAGTGCTTAATATAACTTATACTCCGTTGGATATTCAAACAATACGTTTTTACAGTCCGTTCAACCGATTTTGAGTTCTACTCCGTAAACATAAGGATGGACAAAAAGCATAAAGCTGTTACCAACACCAATTATTTATTACAGCTTCCATTTTGGGTGTTGTGTATGTGAGTTTATATGTTTGTAAACGCACCCACGATACAGGAAGAAATTCCTAGTGTGGGGCAACGTTTTTTAAAAGAAAAGAAAGATTTTAGCCCAGAAAAATAATTTAATTAGCCGCCAATTTACGAAAAAAATCATAGTTAAATAATTTTAACGGAATTATGTTCATTAATGTAAAGTAATATTGCATGAAAAGTCCATATTTTTATGGACTTTTCATGCAATATCCTGCAAGACCCATCACAGAAAAAAATATGGCTGTCAAAGGCCTCAAAAATCTGTTTTTTTGCTTAATTCTCGTAAAGTTCTGATTTTACTGCACTTGGCGTTCAGAGCATGTTTATTTCTTGTTCAAATGTGCATAAAAAATCCTACATAAGATTTACTATTATTCCTTAGTTTTTGAGATATGAGCCGAAATATTATTTTTATGTTTAGTACTAAGATTTGGTACGGTAATTTAGTTTCATTATGTTTGTATGCTTAAGAGAGCCGTGTACCATTCAAAATGAAGTTTTCTGGTATGTTTTGACAGTAATATATCAATTCTGGGTATTTAAAATACGTAAAAACAAAAAGTTAACGCTACTGAAATATACCCTATAGAGTGTTTTTCATTGACAGTACTAAAGAAAAAATGAAACAGTTTCGAACATAATGAAATCCGAGAAATAATAACAGGAAGTTAATGTGTTTCAATCACGGCAAATCGGCTTAACGGATTTGGATGAAATTTTGCAGACATGTAGTTTGTAACCTGAATGAACGCATAGGTTACTTTTATTCCGATAAACTCGGTATAATGGTCCCTTGGGACAGTAAACCGCTTTTCACGTGGGAAATGCCGCTGGCAAATGCTATTATATTCATATATATTCAAATGCTTTATATGCACATTATGTATTGTACACAAAACAAACATATACAAATCAGGGACCGAAACCGGTATGAATAATACCGGTATGTTTCGGTTAGTTACAGGTATTTTAAAAGGTTACCTTAATTTTTAAATATTAAAAACAACCTTTAATAATACCGGTTACCGAAATAAAAATTACATCGCGCGTGTGCCTGCGCATCGCCTGTGTGTGTGTCAAAGAGTCGAGTCTACCCGCGCGCGCCGGCGAACGCCGACCAATCACGGCTCTGGCTGGCACGGCAACGTGTCTCTCAGTTTGCTAGCGAAGCGTGTGTTGGTCGTGTTGGATAGTTTTGTTGGCTTGGTAAATTATAGATAAAACATATTATTAATATACTTAGAAATGGGCAGAAAGCAAAAAAAATGTGTCACACACCGTTTAGTCGATACATAAAATAAGCTATTTTGTGCAATTGTCATATTATTTGTAAGCAAATATACCTTTAGAACTAACATAATCTAAATATTTATGGATGAACAGTAGCTTCTAATGTTTCTACATGCCCTGACTATAATAACTTTTGCTAATCAGTTTGTTTTACTTGTGTAAATAGTAATCTGTGGAAAATGTAGTGGGTAGTATATTTGTTAATTCACATGTTTACGACACTTTGTATATTTTTAGTATACTACTGTTAGTTTTCCCTACAAAAATAAATAAATACAAATTTCGCGTTTAGCGTTCTGATTGGTTGGTACCGCTGAGAAACTACCAATCTGAACGCTGTACTTGCATAAATTGAGTTTAGTTGAACGAATCGCGCGCGTAGATTTGGCATTCTTCATTGTATCGTTCGCAGTGCTGTGTCTTGCTTTTTTTATTTTGTCTGTGGCTGTGGCTAACGTTAAATTAAATTTAATTAAATTAAATTGATTTAATTTATGCTTTCGGGCAAATGAAGGTAGTCAAACAGAACACAGAGCGTGGCTAACAGTTGTGCATCGGTCATGGCCAGATCTAGAATTGATAATTTTATGAAGATGTTCGGCCATTACATGAAATAGAACATCGAATGCTCATGATGTGGTTAGACGCACGACTACTTCATGATGTGGCTAAATATTTGTTATCTTAATTAATTTTCTGGTTTTGATAGGAGTGGGTGTATTATGGGCATTCAACATCACCTTGGTTTTGTCCATGTTCATCCTAAGACCCACTATTTTGGAAGCTCTACTGAGGTCCTCCATGGTCTCAGCCATAACCACTAAATCGTCGGCAAACCGAAGGTGTGTGATGTACTCACCATTGACCTTGATGCCTAGCCCTCTCAAGTCCAGAACTTTGAAGACATCCTTCAGTGCAGCGGTGAATAGTTTTGGAGATATGACATCTCCCTGTCTAACACCTCGCTGAAGAAGGACGGGTTTCGAGGTCTGATCCTGAAGTCGAACTGACATGGTGGCGTTTTTGTACAAACACTTCGATGTACCGGTAGTCAATTTGGCACCGTTGGAGAGACTAAAATACAGTCCAAGTCTCGATCGAATCGAAGTCTTTCTCGTAGTCCACAAACGCTAAACAAAGAGGCAGGTTGTACTCTTCGGCCTTCTGTATTCCCTGCCGCAGCGTATGTATGTGGTCTATGGTGCTAAAGCCTTAACGGAATCCGGCTTGTTCGGGAGGCTGGAAATCGTCAAACTTGCGCTTGAGACGATTCGTGATGGCTCTTGAAAACAGCTTGTAGACATGACTAAGAAGTGAGATGGGCCTATAGTTTTTCAGTAGGGCATTGTCGTCCTTCTTGAAGAAGAGTACCATCACACCCCAGCACCATACCTGTGGCGTTTTTCCCCCAAGTATGAAGGAATCAAACAGCTTCTGAAGGGCCTACTACTGGTTCTCCACTCGCCTTCAGGAGTTCGGCCGTAATTCTGTCATCACCCGGTGTCTTGTTGTTCTTAAGCTGTTTCGGAGCCATCCTTATATAATATAGGCTGACGTCCGTAATGTCTTTGGATAGTATCGGGTCAATCTAGCTCTAAGGTCATTTGCTAGATTCGCGACGGGTTTACTGGTTGACGTGTACAACTGCCCATAGAATCTCTCGATCTTCCTCAGAAGCTCCGGTTTGGCGGATACGATACTGCAATCATCGGTCTTCAGTTTCGTAAGCTGGCGCTGCCCAATTGGCCAGTAGACAGATCTCTTGCATAGACCTTGGAGCCCTTATGCCGCTCAATCGCGTATTAATACTTTCGGCATGAAAGCGGTGGAGGTCGTTTTTCAAGGACTTTGAGATCCGTCTATTTAGCTGCCGGTATTTCAACGCATCGTCTGAAGACTGCAAGATCATCTCACGCCTCTCTTTCATGAGCTTAAGAGTAGGATCAGAGAGCATTTTGTTCCTATCTGTACGGCGGGCCTAGAAAACTTAGACCCGACCGCATGGACAGCTTCCACAAACCTATCGCTGTATTCGTCCACGGAGCCCCCTAGGCACTTGAAACGATTCTGGAGTTCGAGCTGAAAGGTGTCGGGGTTTTGGATCTGGATCTGTGCTGGACGGAGCGTAGACTTCATCAGTCGAGACCTTTCAGGCTTGATATTAATGTTCAATGTGCCTCTTACCATGGGGAGATCGCGACCGGTTTTCACCGAATTGATCTTGTATCTGACATTATTGATCATTTGCTTCCTGGTTGACATGATGAAGAAGATCAGAAATCATATACTACTTTTTTATTTAGTTTTGTCAAGCTTTGGCACCTAATGCCCAAATATTAAAACGCTACTCAATTTTAAGTTAAGTCTCTTGCTGTCTCTATCACTCTAAGTCAAAGTGACTGTATCACCACGAGACTTAAGCCCTATTTATAAGATGCATGTTTATTGCCTGTAGCAATAAACTTCGTATAAATAGGGCTTCAGCGGCATCTCGACATGAAGTGGCGTTTGAATATTTGGCCAGAAGTCCTGTAATAATAAACATATTATGACTAATTTGCACAAAGGTTTCGTTTTCTTTCATTTGTTTTGATGAATTATCAGAAGATAAATCTGGGGCAGAGGCATTTGAATTTAATTGGAGTAGATGCATCTGGATCCAACGTAGTAGATATCTGCATCAGTGGTTTATTTGAAGTTTCCATATTCTTTACTTCATCAGCAGAATGGATAACAAAATAACATCAGTTTTCGTATAACCGGAGTCACACTTTTTTTTTTGTTGGCGTTTTTTGTCAATACTATCCTCGTAGTTCAGATTGTTCCATAGACCTAATAAATAGTATGGACTTGAAATACCTACAAAAAAAACGTGCCTACCTAAACCTTAAAATGACACTTAAAATGGCTGCCGATGCTATGGTTGTGTTAATCACGGAACACAAACACATTAATAATACAAAAAGTAAACAACCATTTGACAGCAGGACTACCACGAACACAACCACAAATTTCAGCAATTAATATGGCGAATATGGCGCGTACTGACAGCTGTCACTACGTCATAACAAAATGATGCCATAATGAGCAACAACTGAAATATTGTTGTCTCTTTTGATACGATTACTACATTAGAAGAAATGAGACAAAATGATGTTTCACATTCTGTATCGTATTTCACTCATATTTGTATAAGCTAATGTATGTATAGAATAATAGGGCGACTCCATGTTTTTCCTAGCTCAATGGACTGTTCACTATAACTTGTCCCTTGCCTTCATGTTGGCAAGGGACAAGTTATATCATATTCAATATTTAAACTTATTATATTAATATTAACAGTGATACCAATCGCTTCACGGGACAAGTTGACGCACTATGTATTCACAAAAAACCGTAACCTAACCCTTTTGGTTGGGATGCCATGTGCTCCGTGAAATGCAACATAACACTTAAAATATGATTTTAAAAAAAACACGTCGCCTATGGCACCCCGACTAAATGGGTTAGGTAAGAAGTGTAACCACCCGCGGGTGCGCCGAGCGAGTGTTACTTCCAAATTGGTCGCTTTCCAGAACAATTATCATATTTGGAAATCCAATAAAAGTCTATCGACTTTTTTGCGTGGTCACCCTACTTTTTTTTTTTTTTTTTTTTTATCTGTTATAGGCTCGCGCTTGACCACTATCTCACCTGATAGTAAGCGATGATGTGGTCGATGGTGGAGCACGCTTGCCTAGAAGTAACCTATTCACTCTTGACTTAAAGACCCCTAGATTGTAGCTATCGGGAAACACAGACTCCGGCAGGGAATTCCACTCCTTAGCTGTACGCATAATAAAAGTATTCCCAAAACGTTTAGTGCGTATGGGTGGGATGTCCACCATATATCGATGACGCATCGCCGTACGTCTGGTAGTCCGATGATGGAACGGGCTGGGTGGAATTAAATCATGCAATTCCATCGCACACTCCCCGAAATGTAACCGATAAAAAACCGACAAGCTGGCAACTCGGCGACGATGTTCAAGGCTCTGGAGCTTTGACTTAACCAGTGCCTCATCGCTGATGAGTCTCTTGGCCCGCTTTTCGATCGACTCCAGTGCATCAAGCTGGTATTTGGCAGATCCGTCCCAGAGATGAGAACAGTACTCCATGCATGATCGAACTTGCGCTTGATACAAGCTGAGCAGCTGTTCTGGCGTGAAATACCTTCTCACCTTTGCAAGGATCCCCAGCTTTTTGGCGGCCAGCTTTTTTACTTTGTTTGATTTGGTTCATACCGCTGCCATGATGCACAACAAAAACAAAGCGACATCAACTCCTC
This sequence comes from Orthosia cruda, assembly GCA_964057195.1. NCBI lineage: Eukaryota > Metazoa > Arthropoda > Insecta > Lepidoptera > Noctuidae > Orthosia > Orthosia cruda. Next base: position 21,374,510 of record OZ059851.1, read on the forward strand.
TACTGGCAGGTAATCTAACTATGTATTTTATTTTACGATAAATGAAAGTTGTTGAACTGTCGAAATACGCAATACGCAATTAGGGACCACATCATGATACAATCATTTCATGAAATGTTCGAACACTTCATGATAATGTTTTAATACAAAAAGTGTGGGTACTCTGCTAGCGCGCTCAAACAAATTTTAAGCAAAAAGATAAGCGCTTTGTTTACGAGGAAGTGCTGCCCTCTATTAGAAAAACGGGCGTGTACGTTTCTCCGCAAGTTAAATAAACAAACTACCGACTTGATTTCTATGATGAGAGAAAAAGATAACCAAATGGTATTTTACCAATTTACAATGTAATATTATCTGACTATCTTAAACTTTATCCATTTACTTTTTTACTTTAACTCAAATACGCCGCAAAAAGGCGTACTAAATTAACGTAAACAGGACTTGCGTGCAGACGCACACACACGTACTACAGCACGCACGACGATCTCCCTGGTAATGTATTTTCTAACGCCAACAAATTGTCGGCATTGCGATATTCTGTTTCTTTCTAATCAAGGTCTTTTTTAGGTAACCGGTATTAAAACGGTAACCTAAATAAAGGTAACCTGTTTCTTCTTCTTGGGTTACCCAGATAGCGGTTACCTAAATCGTAGAGGTTACCAAAATTCTTCGATACCGGTACCGTAATTTATAAGGGTTTTCGGTCCCTGATACAAATACAGAAGGACAACGTACGAGTATGTACGAAGGCGAGCTTAACCCATAATTGGGTTCTCTTACAGCAAACCTCAGTGTTATAGAGAGATTACTATTACTATAGTTATCCCCCAGGCGGGCGCGAGTCGTCGTGGTCCATGCTGGTGTCCAACACCACGCTGGAGGCGCCCCCCGCCTCGCCCCCGCGCGAGCTGCGCCCCCAGCCCGCGCCGCCGCCCGCGTCTCCTGCCAGGGCGGTGGACCTCACCTGGCAACCGCCCGCCAAGCCCAACGGGCTCATTACTGGTAAGTGACGCTTGTTGTTGACTTTTTCGGCGAGAGACTGAGAGATTGTCTGTTTGGTTCTTTTCTTGACAATGGATTCCTTGTAAAGCTTTCTTTGATTATAATATTCTTCGTTCTGAGCTCATTTAGGGCCGACATGAGACGATATTTGAACATTTTTGCAATTTTCAACTTCAGAAGTTATCCCTACTTTAGCTAATATTGTTGTTGTTTCTCATAAGATTATGGTAGTGTTCTGTAAACTCTTGATAACGACACTAGAATTCGACTTATAATATTTTGCCAGTCAGTAATATTGAACTTAGTAAGGAGAGGTATAGTACCTATCTATCTTGTGACTGTTCCTTTCATCCCGCAGGCTACGTTATAATGTACGCCATCTCCCGCTCCTCGGGATCCTCGGCCTCGGGCAGCGAGGAGTGGACCGCCATCGCCGCCCTGGGCGAGCGCACCCGGGCTCGGGTCGAGAGACTCCGCCCCCGGACCACTTACCTGTTCAAGCTGCAGGCGCGCAACAGTAAGGGGCTGGGACCCTTCACGTCGCCTGTCACTTATACCACGGCTATGGGTGAGTACCGTTCTGATACAATGTGGAGAGACTCCGTCCCCGTACCACTTACCTGTTCAAGCTGCAGGCACGCAACAGCAAGGGGCTGGGGTCCTTCACGTCACCCGTCACTTATACTACGGCTATGGGTGAGAAAAAGTCACTTTAAAAAGTCTACATTCCAGCCATTGAACCAGCTAGAAAACTTACTAGGACATTTCATCTTTCATGATCAATAGTACGGTTTCACCAAAGGGCGTTGCAGAACTTGCGCCTGTTGTAGTGTGTAAGACATACGTATGTGAGCTCATGTATTCTAATGTATCAATACGTACCTATATAAACAATTGTACTCTATAATTGGAGGCAGTAATAAAGGATATTCTAATGGAGATACTTGTTTAACTCATCTCCCCGGACTCACAACCTTACATGGCGACCCTGCCATCCGAGACGGGTGCCGAGTTCGGCCGCGTTACTTAATTATTTGAAAGACAATAATATACTATGATATAAGTGATTATCTTTTGTTTTAAACTGGAGGTTTTTTTTATCCTCTAAAATGTGCCGGTCAGATGTACAAAAAGAGGACGTTTTCATAACACAAAGTGCATCGGGTGGTTCAAATTCTGCTTCTATGCAAGAGTACCACTTATCGAACATTAGTCTCGTGATGTTTATAATTTGCACCTTACTTGGAGTAGCTGGACTTTATGCGGTGTATAAACTGTACCGAAATTGTCATTATTCATGGATAAGGAATGAGGTTTTCACACAAAACCTATCACGTTCGTTTCGTCGACCGATCCCGGAGACTCGTGTTTGTTACGAATGTCGCCAGCAGCGCCAGGAGACGCGCCAGGAGACTCGCCAGGAGACGGGTATCAGAGGCCAGAAACCGCAGTAAGTGATTAAAGATATATTCAGTGATAAGTGAAGTGATGTGCTATTGTTGAGTGAAACATGAAAAGTTACGGAACGATTAATGGACGAAATGCCAGTTTTTTTTATCTTAATTTTTTCATCAATTAGTATTTTTATTTTAGAATTGTCATGTAATCTGTATACCTTTTATGTATCTTATTTGGTTTGGTAATGGCAAATGAGCTTAACTTGTTATATGACCAATTAAAAAATATTGAACATAGTTTAATAAAACTAAGTTATCCTAAAAGGACAGAAACTGTTCTGAAACAAAAGTGAAAGGAAGCAACGTTGTTAAAATATCAGTTTGATGGATGTATTAAAACTTTATCGAGACAGATTGAAAATAAACAACTTAGTGCAAGTGTTTTACAAGATATACAATCATACTGTGATTTATTTGAAAAAACTTATACTCAAATAGAATAAATTTGTTCCAAAACGTACAGTTCTCAACCAAGTGCTCAGAGTACGTCAAGACTAGAACCGAAGTAGGCAATATGGAGGCTTTTAATTATAGGACTGCCGTGGCTCTATTACCGATTATGAATGGTGATGAAAATATTACGAAAAGTTTAATAGATACCATAGAGTTATACAGTTCTTCACTCACCGAAGAAGGCAACAAAATGCTAGTTAAGTTTATATTAAAAACCCGATTAAACGAGAGCGCAAAATTAAGATTGTCGACCTCTTACGATAGTTGTGAGTCACTTATAATTGAAATGCGTAAACACCTTCTTACAAAGAAGTCTAGTACAGCAATACATAAGGAATTGACACAAATAAACCAAAACGGTTCTTCTATAGAAAAGTATGGATCCAAGGCCGAACAGCTTTTTGTGGATTTGACGGTCGCGCAAGCAGGTGATGATCAAACTGCACATAAAATATTACGCCCTCAAAATGAGAAGATTGCAATAAAAAGTTTCATTGATGGCTTGCGAAACCGCGAAATCCGCACTATTTTGGCAGCGCGTAATTATGATACCTTGAAAGATACAATAAGAGCACGAACCCCTATTTGTCTACCGAGTTTTCCTATAGTGGCCTCCTTCACCAACCTTACGTTATGGAAAGCGGCACACTATACCAGGCAACCCCTTACGAGGTGTCTGGGACCATCTTCGGTAGGTCACGCCTCCGAGAGCACTCGCCCCTGGTACTCAAGAGAAAATGTGAGTTGCACCGTGATTACTCACTACCATTTGTCCAGAATGGTACCGGAGCAATAAAGCCGCTCACCACACGCACCCCAGCACGCCAGCACTAGTGCAAGCACCAGCACCAGCGCAGTTGGTGCTAGCGGATTCAATCCCCGTTAAGGACGCCAGAGAAGCTGGCTCCCATTTCTCCAGAATGGTCCCGGAGCTGTAAGCACGCTCACCTCTCGAATACAAATCATCGCATCTACCCAATGCCTACAGCTGGGTTGCCGGAAAACTAATCCAACGGGTAGTCCTCTTCTTTCTATCCAGGAAAGTGCCGGAGATGCAGCTCGCTCACAGGAGCTCACTTGCTTGAGGGTTACTCACGAACCCCGCGTCTGACCACCAGGTGGCCCTTTGCCTTGGGCCGGTAACTTCAGACACTTGTTGCGCGCGAGGAATGACGCTCGGCCCACACATAGCCGAGCAGACAACATGCCACTCCTCTGCAACCACCACATAGACCACCGCGAGTCCAACCTCAATGTCAGGTACCACCTTTGCGCTTGCAATAAGAGCAGCCAAGGATGAGGAATTGTCATGCAGTCGGCAAAATGCCGACGCTTCTGTTTATGTCGGATACCAAGGCAGATCATTTAATAATCGCGGATATAGTTACAATAATAATAGACGCCCTAATCGTTCAAATAACAATCGATTTATTCAGAGAGGGAATAGTAGAGGTTATTTTCATAATCATAGGCATAACCAAAGAATTCAACAACAGTTTAGCAATAACCGTGGTCACATGCGGGGTTCATCTCGCGGTAGGCCTGGACGGACTTTTACGCGCAATGGTAATGTGCATGTCATAGAAAATGCCATGAATAGTATCGATTTAACTGACCAGAATCGAACTCCCCAACCTACAGAAAGACACATTACTGAACCATTACAGTTTTTTCGATAATCATTTTATATTTGCTTGTAACAATAACAGCTCGGTGGAATTCTTAGTACAGGGTGCCAAATATGGATTACTTATAGATTCAGGAGCATCACTATCAGTATTGAAATATGAAACTGTGGCACGTTGGAATATTCCAGTCCAAACGGAATGCATTTACATAAATGGCATTGGGGGCAAAGTGCGAACTTCAGGCTACGTTTATGTTACATTGATCGCAAATGGACAGGAATTTGTAAACAAATTTTACATTATGCGCACCTTACCTGGTTTACAACATGGTATAATTGGCAGAGATTTTATGAGCAAATATGGCGCTATTTTGAATTTTGAAAATAATACGATAACTTTAAAGAAACATGAAAATAGTATAACCCTGCCCATGATTAATAGTTCGTTAAATAAAACTTGCTTTTTAAGTATACCACCGAGATGTGAGAAAATATTTATGTTAGACAGTAGTTTTAACGAAGACTGCGTAATATTACCGTATCAATTATGCGACGGAGTATTTATAGCCGGAAGTATTTGTAAACCAAACAATGGACAAATTAGTATACAAATATTAAATACTCGTGAAACACAAGTAGATATTAACTATTTTAGACCGGAAATACATTTATTATCAGACTATGACATCAGTCACTTTGGAAAAGATAGTAATATTGATGGAGAGAGAGTACGTACAATGTTTTCTCTTTTAAAATTAAGCCATCTAAACAATGAAGAAAGGTCATCAATCGAAAACATATGTGCTAAATTTTCGGATGTGTTTCATCTACCAAACGATAAGTTATCTACCACTAACCTATACGAACAAAGTATACTGTTAAAACCACATGCAGATCCAGTTTATACTAGACAGTACAGGTTACCCTTTTCACAGCGTAAGGAAATTGAAACACAAGTTAAGAAAATGCTTACTGAAAATATCATTGAACCAGCAAAAAGTGAGTGGTCAAGCCCAATTTTGTTGGTACCCAAAAAATCTGATGATAATTCTAAGAAATGGAGGCTGGTTATTGATTTTCGTAAATTAAACACTAGAATTTTAGACGATAAATTTCCGCTCCCGAATATTAACGATATTTTAGATTCTTTATCTGGATCAATGTATTTTCACAATTAGATTTATGACAAGCGTATTACCAGGCAAAATTACAAACAGAAAGCAGAAAGTATACGGCATTTACTACGCCATCAGGCCAATATCAAATGACCCGATTACCTATGGGATTAAAAATTAGCCCAAGTGCATTCTCTCGTCTTATGACAATTGCCATGTCTGGACTTACATACGACAAATTATTTGTCTATTTGGATAATTTAATCTGTTTTGGCCGTAACTTACAAATTCACAATAAAAATCTTATAGATATTTTAACTAGATTGCGAAAAGTAAACTTGAAACTTAATCCAATGAAATGCGATTTCCTAAGAAAAGAAATGCAGTTTTTAGGACATGTTGTAACATCGGAAGGAATTAAGCCAGATTTAGATAAAATAAACATAGTAAAAAATTATCCCGTACCCAAAAATGCAGACGAAACAAAAAGATTTATAGCATTTGTCAACTTTTATAGAAAATTTATACCAGATTTTGCTGCAATATCTTTACCACTTAATAGATTGTGTCGAAAAAATGTTAACTTTGAATGGTCGCATGAGTGTCAGAAATCCTTCGAATCCCTAAAAGAGTCGTTAATATCACCACCAGTATTACAATATCCCAACTTCGATGAAAACAATACATTCATTTTACAAACAGATGCGTCCGGTTATGCAATCGGTTCCGTGCTTTGCAATAGTGATAACAGACCAATTGCTTACGCAAGCCGTAGTCTTAATAAATCAGAAATTAGGTACCCCACGATAGAAAAAGAGTTACTCGCTATCGTATGGTCTATTAAGTATTTCCGACCCTATCTTTATGGTAGAAAATTTGTTATCAAAACCGACCACAAACCATTAATTTACTTATTTAATCAAACAAATCCATCGAGTCGTTTGACTAAATTCCGTTTAATAATAGAGGAATATGATTACATAATAGAATATGTTCGAGGTACTGACAATGCAGCTGCAGATGCCATGTCACGTATCCGTATAACTAGCGATGAATTGAAGGAAATAAACCAGCACGTTGTGTCTGTATTAACCAGAGGTCAGAAAGAGCGTATGCGTGAAAGAAGTGAACAAGATGTGAGTGACAACCCTATGGTTGCTAAGCGATCTATGAACGAATGGACTGATCACCCAAGAGTTACGGAATTGCTTAAAAAACCAAAGGATTGCACTGAGTTAAGGTTCGTAAATGAAAAAGAATGGGCTAACCAATCAAGTACTATATTTGATTATGATGCAACAAATTGTATACTAAGAGTAAATCCATCTTACCGATTACAATGCGCACGAGATGCCTTTGTACGGGAGTTGGCTTATTACTGTAACCTAAAGAAACTTGATAGTTTGTACATGATACAAAGTAATGAAAACAATGAGATAGTAAGAGATTTAATTCATAGCATAAATATTACACCTAATTGGTCCGGACCACGTTTATATGTTATAAAAGGTGTAAAAGTAATAAGTGATCACGATACGAAACGTATAATATTAAATGACTACCACTTATTACCGAGTAGCGGACACACGTATACGACGAATGATAAATAATATAAAACGGCGTTATTTTTGGTCGAAATTGGAAAATGACGTCACGGAGTTTGTAAATCGCTGCGATAAATGCCAGCGACAGAAACATTTTAGGCACATAAAACAGCCAATGGTCCTGACTGATACAGGTCATTCGGCGTTTGATAGAGTATTTTTAGATTTAGTTGGGCCCTTAAGTAAGGATAATGATAATTATACGTATATACTCACACTACAGTGTGATCTTAGCAAGTATGTAGAAGCTTATCCGCTTAGAAATAAGGATACAATTTCAGTGACAACGGCTTTCATAAATAATTTTGTATTACGTTATGGCATTCCGAGAAATATAATATCAGATCGCGGTACTGAGTTCGTTTCAAAAGTAATGAATGAAACATGTAAAATACTAAAAATAACTCAATTAACATCTACAGCATATCATCACCAATCAATTGGAGGCTTAGAAAATACTCATAAAAATTTACTTTCATTCCTTCGCATACAAACAGAGAACCAACCCCAAAATTGGAGTTTATGGCTTCCATATTGGTGCTTTGCTTTTAATACGACTGTTCATACGGAAACTAAATACACTCCATATGAACTAGTATTTGGAAAACTGTGCAATTTACCAAGTAATTTAACTTCAGATATTGAACCGCTATATAACTATTATGACTATCCAAAACAACTCAAGTACAAGCTTCAAAAATCACAGTATGATGCGAGACAAAATTTAATGAATAGTAAACAGATCAGGAAATGTAAATATGATTCGTATATCAATCCTGTAACGTACAGTACTGGTGACATGATACTACTTAAGAATGAACAAACTGTACACAAATTTGATCCGCTTTATATAGGACCCCACAAAGTAATAGAAGATTGTAACCCAAATTTAAAAATACTGTATAAAGGAAAAGAAGTAATAGTACATAAAAATAGAACCAGACCATATATTACCTAAATGATTTCTTTTTTGTGATGAGCTTTTAGCATGTAACTAGGATTAAGTTGATGGTACTTTTATTTTAAAATGTATTTGTGTAACTTTGATTAAGGTGATAAATTGATTGTATTTTTATTTTAAAAATGTATTTGTGTGTTACCCTATATTTTATTTTAGACAATATTTTGTTTACTTATTGCATTAAAATAATAAAAAATATTAAAGTGATTATACACATATAACCCAAAAATAAAAATTAATGTAACCATTATTTTTATTTATTTAGCCGGTGGGCGTGTAGTGTGTAAGACATACGTATGTGAGCTCATGTATTCTAATGTATCAATACGTACCTATATAAACAATTGTACTCTATAATTGGAGGCAGTAATAAAGGATATTCTAATGGAGATACTTGTTTAACTCATCTCCCCGGACTCACAACCTTACACTGTGTCACCCTAATAAAGAACTTCTTTAAGTCTGGGAAGAAGCAAAATACGCCACTGCAACCTTTTGCGACCTTTGAAGGCGTTTGATTGCGTTAACCATGAAAAATAAACAAATAAAAATAAAATAAAATATAAAATTGTTTATTGCATCAACTTAAATAACTTATTCTTATTACAATGGGGAGAATCCTTTTAAGCAAATAATTTGCTTGTGTTAAGATGCTCCGCCCTTCCCCAGGTTATATAATTGTTCTGAAGTTATGAGACAATATTGTTGAAGCTCGATCACTATGGAATTAGAAATACGGCCCCTGAATTGCTTTGATCATACTTAAATGCTAGACAAGTTAAAGTTCAGGTAAACGGCGTAAACTCGCCAGGGTCTGAAATGACAATGGGCGTTTCTCAAGGCTCTATATTGGGGCCATTCCTCTTTTTAGTTCACATAAATGGTTTGCCCCAATTATTACAAAATCAGCCAAAAATGGTATTATTTGCTGATAACACATCTTTGATATTTAAAATAGTTCGGCGGTCCCAAAATCTTGATGATGTGAATAATTCTATACATCAGATCCAAAATTGGTTCATGGCAAACAATTTAGTAAAAAATATGTATTAGATTCACATTACCGAATGTTAGAAGTAGTGAATGCGACATTATATTGAATGGAGAAACTGGACTTTATAAATCAAACAGTTTGCCTAAGAATCACTTCAGACGAGAAATAATGGGGACCACACATAACATCTCTTGCGAGGCGACTAAGCTCAGCCGCTTACGCTGTTAACAGATGTAGAAACCGCCCACCGTCAGACTTGGCTGATTTGCTCTGTATTTCTAGCAAATGGTGTCAAGAAAGTGTCGATTTGTGCAGTTAGATTTTATTCTAAAGATGCTGCTTGTCCAGATTCAGGTGAGGGCGGCGGTCTCGCGAGCGCTACGTCCGCGTGGCTGTGGGCGAGTGCGGGCGGCGCGTGCGCAGTGTTGGCGCTGGCGGCCGCGCTGGCGCTGTCGCTGTGTTGTAGGAGATCTACGCCACCGCTGTCACCGGACACCAGGTATGTCATGCAGTGTTGGCGCTGGCGGCCGCGCTGGCGCTGTCGCTGTGTTGTAGGAGATCTACGCCACCGCTGTCACCGGACACCAGGTATGTCATGCAGTGTTGGCGCTGGCGGCCGCGCTGGCGCTGTCGCTGTGTTGTAGGAGATCTACGCCACCGCTGTCACCGGACACCAGGTATGTCATGCAGTGTTGGCGCTGGCGGCCGCGCTGGCGCTGTCGCTGTGTTGTAGGAGATCTACGCCACCGCTGTCACCGGACACCAGGTATGTCATGCAGTGTTGGCGCTGGCGGCCGCGCTGGCGCTGTCGCTGTGTTGTAGGAGATCTACGCCACCGCTGTCACCGGACACCAGGTATGTCATGCAGTGTTGGCGCTGGCGGCCGCGCTGGCGCTGTCGCTGTGTTGTAGGAGATCTACGCCACCGCTGTCACCGGACACCAGGTATGTCATGCAGTGTTGGCGCTGGCGGCCGCGCTGGCGCTGTCGCTGTGTTGTAGGAGATCTACGCCACCGCTGTCACCGGACACCAGGTATGTCATGCAGTGTTGGCGCTGGCGGCCGCGCTGGCGCTGTCGCTGTGTTGTAGGAGATCTACGCCACCGCTGTCACCGGACACCAGGTATGTCATGCAGTGTTGGCGCTGGCGGCCGCGCTGGCGCTGTCGCTGTGTTGTAGGAGATCTACGCCACCGCTGTCACCGGACACCAGGTATGTCATGCAGTGTTGGCGCTGGCGCTGTCGCTGTGTTGTAGGAGATCTACGCCACCGCTGTCACCGGACACCAGGTATGTCATGCAGTGTTGGCGCTGGCGGCCGCGCTGGCGCTGTCGCTGTGTTGTAGGAGATCTACGCCACCGCTGTCACCGGACACCAGGTATGTCATGCAGTGTTGGCGCTGGCGGCCGCGCTGGCGCTGTCGCTGTGTTGTAGGAGATCTACGCCACCGCTGTCACCGGACACCAGGTATGTCATGCAGTGTTGGCGCTGGCGGCCGCGCTGGCGCTGTCGCTGTGTTGTAGGAGATCTACGCCACCGCTGTCACCGGACACCAGGTATGTCATTGAGGTAGTTTCTGTCTGAATCGTATTACTAATCCTACGTTTGTTACGGGATTGTAACTATTAATCAATCTGCTTATATTTTTCGAACTATGCGGTCGGCTTCCAGTTTGACGTCGCGCAATTACTAGATTGTAGTTCTATCTAATAACTACCTTATAATCTTTTCTTCTCAGCTGTTCTTTCTAATTGTATGCAACCTACTGTGGCAGGACACAGATTACCTACAACCTTATGACCTTATTTTTTGTTTGATTTTCAATAACAGTACTCGGTATAATTTATATATTAAATATTATGAGGTGCTGCAGGCGGCAATTATAGACAAACCTATAAAAACTTAGTTTTTCACCGCTAGCACCACCAATAGTATTTTTCTTTTCAGCTAATTATTTTATTGCAGTCAGGTTTTTGATTTTATGATGATTTGTTTTATTACGGGATTCAATACTGATAAATCGTTTTTCTGAGACTGTCTTGGCCGTGTCTGTATTGTGTGGTCGTCACTGTTTATTCTGGCTTTCAGAAATTGTAGTTGTTGGGAATAGTAGAAGAGCTGGTTTCAAAAGAAACCTCTTTACCTGTTTGATAGTGGACATCAAAAGTATTTTTCTAACATTACCTATTTTGCCTCTCTCCTAGCACATACCAGAAATCGTCTGCGTCGGCCGGCATCAAGCCGCCGGACCTGTGGATCCACCACGACCAGATGGAGCTCAAGCACATGGACAAGTCGCTGCACAGCTCTGCCAGTAAGAGTACGCTTCACCTCTCACACCAACCTCATATTACAGCTCCTAAGTTAAAGGGATCGAAATTATGACCCCAAGTTGTAAAGGTTAAAATTTGACAAACAGTTAAGGGGTGCAAAACTGTATCAAATTTATGTGAACAGAATTGGACCCAATCTTGCCGGGGTTAAAATTGTACACCTATATTATCGAGATGATAATTGGACTCCGTTGAATAACTTGTGTTTCCAGGCTAACCTAACAATATACAGCCAAATATCAGTCAGTAAAGATTGTTAAAGATCTACAAATGACAGCCGGGAACAAGGCACGTGTTTTCTGATGCACAGAGGAGTCTTGATTAGTAAGAGACTAAGGATTGCTCCTTCTACAGGACGACCTTGATAAGTGTTGCTTAATTTTGGCAATCGACGCGGAACAAATATTTCAGATGGTAATCACGGAAAAAATATTGCAGATGGTAATTTTTGCCTCCGTGTGAATTTGACCCTACGGCCTTACGTTTCCAAGGCAATTGTTTTTACGAGCTTTTGCAATGTATGTATGTAAGTGCGTGTTTGGGTCAAATCTTGCAACTGAATTTTAAAGCAGTTATCCTCCACCGATTAAGATTAAATTTTTTATACACGTTTAGTTTGGATGAAAATGCATGGTTAGTTAAGTATGGCGGACGGCCCAAGATGGCGGACTAGTTATTTTTCTATGCACTGCTATGATATGGGTATCAAATAAAAGAGTTTGCTGAGAAGAATATATAAAAGATTGCTTTAAAAAAAATGATTAATTTTTATTTTATTTCTATTATGTCTGCTAATTTCCACTCAAAGGATTAGAGATGGTTATAAATTCAGTAACCTCTAGTTAGTACAAACCTGTCATCTCCCCCCAGTGTCGGGCGGCAGCGTGGAGGGCGGCGCCCTGATGTCGTCCACCCTCACGCTGGGCCGCGCGCCGCCCGCAGAGTACGAGCCCGCGCGACACGCGCCGCCCGCCTCGCTGGACCGGCGCCACCACGTGCCCACCTATGTCGGTGAGTCATACGACAGACTGACTGACCGCCCACCACGTGCCCACCTATGTCGGTGAGTCATACGACAGACTGACTGACCGCCCACCACGTGCCCACCTATGTCGGTGAGTCATACGACAGACTGACTGACCGCCCACCACGTGCCCACCTATGTCGGTGAGTCATACGACAGACTGACTGACCGCCCACCACGTGCCCACCTATGTCGGTGAGTCACTGCCCTCGCACACATACGACAGACTGACTGACCGCCCACCACGTGCCCACCTATGTCGGTGAGTCACTGCCCTCGCACACATACGACAGACTGACTGACCGCCCACCACGTGCCCACCTATGTCGGTGAGTCACTGCCCTCGCACACATACGACAGACTGACTGACCGCCCACCACGTGCCCACCTATGTCGGTGAGTCACTGCCCTCGCACACATACGACAGACTGACTGACCGCCCACCACGTGCCCACCTATGTCGGTGAGTCACTGCCCTCGCACACATACGACAGACTGACTGACCGCCCACCACGTGCCCACCTATGTCGGTGAGTCACTGCCCTCGCACACATACGACAGACTGACTGACCGCCCACCACGTGCCCACCTATGTCGGTGAGTCACTGCCCTCGCACACATACGACAGACTGACTGACCGCCCACCACGTGCCCACCTATGTCGGTGAGTCACTGCCCTCGCACACATACGACAGACTGACTGACCGCCCACCACGTGCCCACCTATGTCGGTGAGTCACTGCCCTCGCACACATACGACAGACTGACTGACCGCCCACCACGTGCCCACCTATGTCGGTGAGTCACTGCCCTCGCACACATACGACAGACTGACTGACCGCCCACCACGTGCCCACCTATGTCGGTGAGTCACTGCCCTCGCACACATACGACAGACTGACTGACCGCCCACCACGTGCCCACCTATGTCGGTGAGTCACTGCCCTCGCACACATACGACAGACTGACTGACCGCCCACCACGTGCCCACCTATGTCGGTGAGTCACTGCCCTCGCACACATACGACAGACTGACTGACCGCCCACCACGTGCCCACCTATGTCGGTGAGTCACTGCCCTCGCACACATACGACAGACTGACTGACCGCCCACCACGTGCCCACCTATGTCGGTGAGTCACTGCCCTCGCACACATACGACAGACTGACTGACCGCCCACCACGTGCCCACCTATGTCGGTGAGTCACTGCCCTCGCACACATACGACAGACTGACTGACCGCCCACCACGTGCCCACCTATGTCGGTGAGTCACTGCCCTCGCACACATACGACAGACTGACTGACCGTACACCGAATTGAAAATTACCGTCCGTCAGGGTTTGATCTAAGGAGGTTATGGCAAGCCGGGCAAAGTAGTAAAAACATAAGGGAGGCAATGTCGCAAATGGTTGTCGGGTCTATCATCTGTCATGTTTAATAACATTTATAATTGGTGCCATCTATGATTGGTGAAAAACCTCAAGCTTACTTAATTTACATTTTAATCGGAAATTCAAAGAAAATAAATTGGGCCCTGCCGCCAGTCTGTCAGTCCTAGACATAAGTGTATCCGGTCCTATGTGCGCCTCAAAGCGGAATACAACTATTAATAATACTACTGAGCCAGAAGATCTTTTGCTAGCTCACCCTGTATAAGAGTAAAATGTAATATTTTTAGAGTATCAGCCACATCCATAATTTTCTTAACCATTTATCATTTGCCCTTATCATTTTATTACACTTTTTTATAATTTGAACATTTGATTGAGTTTATTTGATAAGTCAAATGTCTCTTTTCACCACAAGCAATTAGTCAATAATTTAATTAGAAAAGAAAAGAAACAAACTTTCAAATTTTTCTGCTGTTTATAAATTAACAAACATAAAGAAAATTGTGTCATATATAAATAAGATTACGGTTGAGAATCCAACCTATGCACTTACCAAATAAACTCAACCCAACCCATTCCATATGATTTGCGCTTACATTCGGTTCCCTCCCCCGGGTACCTACCACCCGCCACCGTAGAGTCGCGCTCGGTGTCCGCGGCGGGAAGCGACGACACAGCTGTCATGCGCGCCTCACCTGCCGACATGTGCCGACGATGCGACCGATGTGACAACTGCGACTACATGCCCAAACGTAAGTCATCTGCGTTACATTCGGTTCTACCGGGTGTGTCCCACTAGAGTAACGGGAAGCGACCTGTGCCGACGATGCGACCGATGCGACAACTGCGACTACATGCCCAAACGTGAGTCATCTACGTTACACTCGGTTCTACCGGGTGTGTCCCACTAGAGTAACGGAAAGCGACCTGTGCCGACGATGCGACCGATGCGACAACTGCGACTACATGCCCAAACGTGAGTCATCTACGTTACACTCGGTACCGTCTACCGGGTACCCGGTCCCGATATAGCTGCGACATCTGCTTACAATATTTTTGTTTTGCTTCTTTTTCGCACTAGATGGCGATTGATCTATGTTGAACCGTCTAAATTTGATAGATAGGTGATTGATCTAGCGATCAAGTATCATGCATATCAATCTATATCAATTGCATGACGCTGGATCGATATGAACAGTCGAGTTCATCATCATAAGCCTACTACTCCAATGCTGGACATCGATCAACCGCAATCATATCATAGTACCTGTTCATCCTGTCATTTTATGTTATATTTATATTTTATGAGGCAAAATCACATTTATTGCCTTCGACTACCTAGATTTTCGCTCACGAATGACATTTATTCGTTTCGTCTCTATTATTTGAAGTGTGCTCTTAAGAATCTCCCTCATATTATTTGAAACGCTTACTAAATGTAACTGTTATCCTCCCCAGCGATGACGGGTATGGGCGTAGGCGTGGGCGTGGGCGGCGTGGGCGTGGGCGGCGTGGGATGCGCCAGCACGTGCGAGCGCCGAGCGCACGCGCGCATGCCGCACCCCGACCAGGTACGAGTACGTACTCACTCTTATATCACTACCTACTATAAGCATTATCAGTTTGTTCAGTGTCTGTTTCCCGATAGTTACTACCTTGGGCTCTTTAAGTCATGAGTGAATAGGTCACATCTAGGCAAGCGTGCTTCACTGTCGACCACATCATCGCTTACCATCAGGTGAAGTGGTCAAGCGTGTGCCCATCTATAATAAAAAAAAAAGTTGGATCAGAGATGCAAGGAACGGGGAATAATTACAGGAGAAAAAAGTATGAATAAAAAAGAACTTTTTTATAATTCTCTCAGCAAACCCTTTTATTTGTTGTCCCTATCTTGAGGGTGCATAAAATATGATTAGTCCGCCATCTTTGGCAATACGTCATATTGGATTTGGAATGATGTCATTTAATCAAATGTTAATGCAAAATGTATGCTCAATTGGTTAGGGTTAACTGTTTTAAAACTCAGCTGTAAGACTTGAGCCATACAAGTAACTGAAAAGGCAAGTTAAATAAAGGCTTGAGAGAAGCTTATATCCAGCAGTGAAAACCACCAGATGAATGATGTTTATTTTTGTTTTATTAGTAGGCTCGCGCTTGATCACTATCTCACCTGATGGTGAGCGATGATGCGATCGACGGTGAAGAACGCTTGTCTAGAAGTAACCTATTCACTATTTACTTAAGTACCCCTAGATTGTAGCTATCGGGCAACAGACTCCGGCAGGGAATTCCACTCCTTAGCTGTACGCATAATGAAAGTATTCCCAAAACGTTTGGTGTGTATGGGTGGGATATCCACCATGTACCGATGGCGCATCGCCGTACGTCTAGTAGTCTTCCTATACTTTTATTGACATCATATCATACAAAACCTTCTCCTGATCAGTCCTTTCTTGAGTCCCCCTAGCGCATGCCATAGTGATGTATTATTGATGATGTTCTGCCGCGTTAAGCACGAGTGTGTGTCACAGAGCACGCCGCTGCTGGCGGGCGTGGCGCCGCTGGGCTCGCCGCAGTCGTCGCTGGCGTCACTCGCGCCCGTCCCGCTACACCCTCCGCCTCCGCCTGCGCCCTGTACGTATATTAACTTGATTTATAATAACCTACGTTAACTTTACAGAGAAGCTAGGGTATGTAATGGTGGGATCGCTGCTGGTGAGAAAAAGAATAACCTACAAAAGGCCAAAAATACCTTCTGCTGTACTCGTGGCGGAGTACAGTGTAAAGCAGAGCCCTAGCCAGTCCGAGTCATCGACGTCCCCGTCGTTCCCCCCGAGTAGCAGCTGAGCTAACGAATGCAGGGCGAAGGGCGAATATTCTGCGCCTTTAAACAGAATCGTCTCACTAGGGAGGACACCCGAAATAAAACCGAGCACATCCGAAGGCTCTAAGGCGGCAGCCCCGCTATCGGATTAAGGCACAGTGGGCTAATCACCCGCTTGCCTGACAATAATGGGTTCCTATAGAAACCGCACCGATCTTTTAACGACGACTTTTGGAATGAAAAACGGGTACAGAATTGCTTATTGGAACGTACACACGCTTAGCGATGACAGCCGACTAGCCCAAGTAGAAGCAGTAATGCTTAGCTACAACCTAAAGATACTCGGTCCTAGCGAAGAGAGGAGAAACGGTTTTGGTGAGATGAGGACGTCCGGGGGCTTGACTTTGCTGTATTCAGGTAAAGAAAGTGAGGAAGATGTGCGCGAGTTTGGCGTGGGGCTCTACCTTTTAAATGCAGCTAAGAATAGCCTTTTGGACTGAAAACCGATCTCAGACCGGATCATGTGTGCCCGTTTCAACTCAAGAGCTCGGAAGATTTCCATTATCCAGTGCTACGCCCCAACCAATTCATCAATAGAGGATACGAAGGACGACTTCTACAATGCTCTCAACGCCACCCTTAGGAGCATAAAAAAGCAAGACATAGTCATCGTCATGGGGGACCTGAATGCAAAGGTTGGGAGTGTTAACTAACCGCGAGTGGCATATGGGTACACAGGGACTTGGAGTGTGCAAAGAGAATAGGGAGCGATTTATCGAGTTTTGCCAGAACCACGACCTTGCCATCGGAGGAACATTATTCATTCATGGCGACCACCATAAGTACACGTGAAACTCACCCGATGGTGTCACCAAGAACCAAATTGACCACCTCGCCATTAGTTTAAAAAGGCGATCATCATTGCTCGATGTTCGCAACCGCAGGGGCGCCGATATTGATAAAGACCACCATCTGGTAGTTGCTGAAGTCTGGCTTAAGGTTGTAGTAGCCCATGCGGCTCGAAGACCTGGCAAGATTGGAAGAAGGTTCGAGGTGAGCAAACTGCATGACTTAGACACGCGTAAAACTTTCCAGCTGGAATTGCGAAATCGCTTTTCTGTACTTGTTGCCGCTACGGACTCGTTAGTTGAGGAGTGGAACCGCATCAAAGTGGCCTATACAGAGACCAGCTCCGTCGTTCTAGGGCACAAATCGACTGGATGTCACAATGCACGAGGAGCCTGATCGAAGATAGAAGGAATCATCTGAGACTGCTTGAGACCCATAACGAACGCCGTACGAGCAGACCTTAACACGCAATATCGTCAAAAACGCAATGAAATCTATCGCAGTACCCGCAGAGATAGGAGGGCTGATGGTATTGAGGATCGTGCTCAACAAGCTGCAAATGCCCATAACTTGAAGGAGTTGTACAAAGCTACCAAAATCTTGGCAGGTAACAGCAAGTCGAAGAAGAAGCCGCTGAAGTCCAAAGATTGTCAGCTCATTGTGACGTCACAAGGGCGGCTACTTTGCTGGCGTCAGCGCTTTGAAGAGGTTTCCGTTTGTCAGCTACATCGACGTCTGACGCGCTGCAAGTCAGTTCCCCACCATCCCGGCTTTGACATTAACACAGAACCACCGTCAGCCTCTGAAGTTGCGGAGGCAGTCACCAGGACTCGCCCTGATAACTGCGGCAATGCTACAAGTCGACTTACCCACCGCCGTCGACGTCCTGACGCCGCTCATTGAAAAGATCTGGATCGCCGAAGAACTCCCAGACGAATGGAACAAAGGTCTTCTAATAACTGTTCCTAAGAAAGGTGATCTTAGCCAGTGCGCGATAACTGGAGACGTATAAAGTTGCTCTCGATTCCCTCTAAAGTTTTCTGCAAGATCATCCTGGTTAGATTGTCGAAGACCGTGGACCCGCTTCTACGGACCAGATCAACACTCTCCGTATCATACTGGAACAGGCATCAGAATGGCAGAGGGAGATTTATCTAAACTTGGTAGACTTCGAAAAAGCCTTTGATACGCTGAAATGGTCTGGTCCCGCCTACTGGACATTGGAGTGCCGCCGAAAATAGTCTGTCTGTTGCAGAGAATTTACAAGAATTACTCCTGTAAGGTTACTCATGACGGCCTCATATCGGATGACGTTGCAGTACACGCGGGTGTACGCCAAGGCTGCCTCCTGTTGCCGCTCCTCTTCCTAGTCGTTATTGACGGAATTATGCTTCGCATCTATGATAACAGGCGCCGCGGCACAGAGTGGGGATTATCCAACATCTTGGAAGACTTGGATTACGCCGATGACCTATGCCTGCTGAGTCATACTCACGCAGATATACAAGCATAGCTGAACGATCTACGTCAGTAGGCGGCAAAAATGGGCCTCAAAATAAACATACGGAAGTCCCAGGAAATGAGAACTGGTGTGAAGAACACTCACCGTTGCTGATTGGCACAGAGGCAGTGGAATGCGTCTACAAATTTACATACCTCTGGAAAGTCGTGTCAGAGACTAGGGCTAGTGAAGAGGACATCGCTTCACGGATCGCCAAAGCCCGAGCAACCTTCGCGCAGCTGAGACCTGTTTGGCAATCGCGGAAACTAACCCGAAGGATTAAACTCAAAATCTTCGGGTCCAATGTCAAATCCGTGCTGCTCTACGGGTGCGAAACGGAAGGTCACAAAGGACATCTCACGTCAATTACAAGTCTTCGTCAACCGCTGTCTCCGTCGCATTCTCGGAATTTACTGGCCCGAGACCATCTCTAACGTAGAGCTGTTGGAGAAATGCCACGAGATCCCGATCGACCGCCAGATCAAACGTCGCAAGTGGAGAAGCGACGAGCATTGGAATGACATGGAGCAAGGTGAAGCGTGAAGTTCAAGACCGATCGCTATGAAGGACTACTGTGGCCGTCCTCTGCCCCATTTAGGGGTTATAGGACATTAAGTCAAGACGTTAACTTTCGATTCGAAAAGATGAAGCATATTCGAGTATTTAATTTTGAAAAATAATACCAACACATAGTTTGTCCATACACAGCAATGGGCTTGTACTGTCTGTGCCGGACCGCAAGTCAGTAAAGACTTGACGTTGTCAAACCTAAATGATTACTATGTACAGTCAAGGGTCAAAAGTGCAGTCACATCTACCGGAACTGAAGTGCCTCATTTTTGAACCTTCTAAGGGTGTCTGAACTTTTAGGGTAAAAGACTTGAGATTCATCCCTCACTTAAATCCCGGTGATCACCATCAGCACATAGAAACTTATATGTCTTGTTTTGTGTCCTATATGTTATGTCTTTGCATTGTATATAGTGGTTGACAACCATGTTCTTTCAGAAGTTATCACAGTTTTGTTGTATCTCAGGTGGGTCAGGCTCCTGTCCCCTCGGTGCTGCATGTGGTGCGGCGGGTCCAGTGACAATAGGCCCGGGGGGCGACATATACGCGTCTGCCGCCCGGGAGAGGGGCCACTATGTCGCCTATGAGCCGCTAGGACATTATACACAGTGAGTCATATAACTATACAAAAACATAGTGCATTAAGCTATTAAAACACACATAAACACACACTCACTCACATGTTTTTTTAATGATAAATCCATATGTTATAGCTGAGACAATTGTTTAAATACGACACTCAAGTCAAAGATAGTTATAAAAAAATTACATAACATTTATTGACTCATCTCCATTACGGAAGCCGCGCATTCGATTCGAAATCTACGAGCAGACAGCTTCAATAGGTACGCGCGAACCCGCGCAGTCGTTCAACTTCAACTACGAGACCTACACTACAACTTCGATACGCGCGAAGAAGGACGAATGCACGGACCGGACATCCTTACAGATTTTGACGCGTCACTTTGCTTCAAATCACTCAATGTGCTTTGACCCTTTGATTTTCCATGGACTGTCATCACCACACCATGTTACGCTAAAAGCAGTTCTTTGAACTAACATGTTTTATCCCGTATCCGTCCAGCCGCGACTCGCTAAGCAGCGAGGCAGGCGGTGGCCCCGGGCCACCACCGCTGGCCCCGGGCGGCAGCGCGGCCGGCTCGCTGCAGCGCCGCGCGCACCACGCCGCGCCCGCCCCCCTGCACAGCTTCACGCTCAGCGACAACGCTAGCGACCACTCCACGCCTACACACTCGCACTCCAGAGGTAAAGTATTACAAGACAAGGTAGCCCCGGGCCACCACCGCTGGCCCCGGGCGGCAGCGCGGCCGGCTCGCTGCAGCGCCGCGCGCACCACGCCGCGCCCGCCCCCCTGCACAGCTTCACGCTCAGCGACAACGCTAGCGACCACTCCACGCCTACACACTCGCACTCCAGAGGTAAAGTATTACAAGACAAGGTAGCCCCGGGCCACCACCGCTGGCCCCGGGCGGCAGCGCGGCCGGCTCGCTGCAGCGCCGCGCGCACCACGCCGCGCCCGCCCCCCTGCACAGCTTCACGCTCAGCGACAACGCTAGCGACCACTCCACGCCTACACACTCGCACTCCAGAGGTAAAGTATTACAAGACAAGGTAGCCCCGGGCCACCACCGCTGGCCCCGGGCGGCAGCGCGGCCGGCTCGCTGCAGCGCCGCGCGCACCACGCCGCGCCCGCCCCCCTGCACAGCTTCACGCTCAGCGACAACGCTAGCGACCACTCCACGCCTACACACTCGCACTCCAGAGGTAAAGTATTACAAGACAAGGTAGCCCCGGGCCACCACCGCTGGCCCCGGGCGGCAGCGCGGCCGGCTCGCTGCAGCGCCGCGCGCACCACGCCGCGCCCGCCCCCCTGCACAGCTTCACGCTCAGCGACAACGCTAGCGACCACTCCACGCCTACACACTCGCACTCCAGAGGTAAAGTATTACAAGACAAGGTAGCCCCGGGCCACCACCGCTGGCCCCGGGCGGCAGCGCGGCCGGCTCGCTGCAGCGCCGGCCGCGGCCACCACTGTTGGCCCCGGCAGAAGATCATCCCGTGCGACTGTTATCACTTAGATGTGAACCCTGGTGGCCCGCCAATTTCTACGAGATCTGCCGTGACGTGACGTCTGTAACAGCTTGCAGGACCTCTCTGCAGGAGTGTTTGGCCAGCTGTGGGATGAAACAGATTTATTTGTAATTTTTTCACTAATAAGAATTTTACACTGTATTATAAATACGAAATAGGAATTGTTCGGTGCAATAATTGCAAACGAACAGCTCAGCACTATTGCCTGCGTGCAGAGGCGGCTGGTGGATCACAGAAGTGATGGTGCACTTTATCAGCTCACTAAGTATTCGAATTCAAAGTTGTAATAAAACAAAATTTTATCTATACCTACTATCTATTGTTATAATGTTTTATAAATAAATATAGGTACTTACGCCAATTTTTTTTCGCAGTGAAATGTTGGTACAGGTACCTTTTTATTAAAATTTGATAGGTATTGATAATTTTTCTTTTCAATGTTTAGCACAGAAACTCAGAAAGTGCATTTAACCAGTCCTGGGACATGGTGTTTCTGAGAATCGTTTTAATTCTCTTTAGTGTCAAAAACTCACACACACTGTAACTGTGTCCCACAACTCAGTAAGAAGACCTACTGACCGTAGGTCTTCTTAGGGGCGAATTTAAGTAGGTATATTAAACAGCAATATAAATTAGAATATAGAAGTAACTATAAGCCGCGTTCAAATGAAAAAATTGCAAGCCGTACGTATAAACAAAAAGTAAACAAGCCCCGCGCCTGCCTCACTTTACACCCGCGTAATGTTGGTACTCCGACCCGTGCCGGCCAGCGCCGGTGAATTTCGTCAAACCTCGACTAACATCGTCCGTTCTCGGTAATCTTCGGTTCGCTCGGGCGGCGCACGACAGCTGTCATATTTTGCCGTACATTTTCTATTGAACTATCTCTGTCTCACGCGCCAGGCGTTTTCACTCGTATATCATAGAAGTTGTATGAGCATCAAAAATATTTTTTAAAGCAAAATACGTCTTATTACTTTAGCAAAGAACTTAAATTGGTTTGTGATAATTTCGTTAATTTTGAATAGATCGTTTATCAGATATTATTAACCATTTTTTATATTTTTTCTAAATCTATTAAAATCTGGTAGTTCAGCGCACGAGTGAACTTAAAGTCCATCCGCCCCTGCCTGCGTGCATTTCCATAAATGCATGTATCACAACTAGCGTCAGTTAGTGCGTGTTCGGATACCAATCGCGTAACTCCAATCAAACCATTTTAGTGCTACTTTAGCTTAGATTAACCATTTACCATTATTTTAACTAGTATTCAATATAACTTTTAAAACCATTATTGCGTATAATTAAACCAGTGGTCGTAAACCAATAACCAAACCAGAATGGTAATCATTCTAATATAAAACCAACCAAATCAACCAACTCAGAGTTTAGTGCTAAACCAAGCAGGCGCTAAATTTCTACAGGAATGTAACAATATAATTCGCTTGCAGGTAGTGTGAGGGAGACGTCGCCTTACAAGAAGAGCGCCAGTTCGTCGCCCGGACACATTCCCAACAGGTTGCAGCTCGGTAAGATTATTGTACTGTACAGTATCATTACTTCAGCCGACAGACACTGCTGAACATAGGCCTCCCTCAAGTGTCGCCACTCGTACCATACATTTTACAGTTCAGCTACAATAAAATACTGTGGCACGGTAATGTTATCTATACAGTTTTGTGACTCGGTCCTGTCCTTGAAATAATTACCTACAGCGGGGCGGTACGTAAACACGCGATAGGGCTGCCCGTCTACTGGGGAGATTTGAAAACGAAGACTTGGTTCATAAAGATGTGTAATAAATCTGTAATAAATCGACGTGTCATAAAATGGTAATTTCAAGTCCATTCAAATAATAAAGCCGGGACAGTAGAACGAGTAGTAGAGTTAGGTTTGATTTTTAAATCAACCGAAGATATTTAGGTGTTTTATAAATTATTCAGTAGTTTATCGAAGTCATCACAAGATTTTCTGTATCGACACCCTCAAAAACTAAGGAAACGATATTTATTCCGAAAGAATTGTGGTTTTTAATAGCTCGTTCCCGCGGCTTCGCTCTGACCTATTCCACAAAAATGTGCATTTTTAAAATATAAAAAGAAAATTATCTACTTTTATTCGCATTATTATAGTGATACAGGATAAAGATTGACTGTAAAATTGGTAAAATAGTTAAAGCCCAGCGTTTGTGTTGAGCGGTATCTCATAAAAACTTTCAATTCCAATACCAATTTATATGTAAGCCGCCGACGCAGGATACCTACCTACATAAATCTTAAAAGTGAAGTGAGTTTTAAACTTTACCGACAACGGGTTTAGAGAAAAGAGAGAGGAAATTTAAGTCTTGGCTGTTATTACAAAATTACGTACAGGAAGGGTGTCTTTGATACCGACGCGAAAAGTACCATGGATTTCGTAGAAGATTCTGGACATTAAAATGCAGATATTTTTTAGGAAAAGTTTGACTAAGATTTCTAACGCTACGGTGTAAACTGTTTAAGATCGTTATTCCTATCTAACACAATTATTAAAAGATTTTAAAAGAGAGAAAGCGCGAGCGGTGCACCGCGTGTTGGCTGATGGCGGCGTTGACCATAATCGTGAAGCTTAGGAAATCAACTCATAGTTAGGAAATCAACGCATAGATAAGTAGCGCTTTCTAGTTTTAATATGACTATAACATGCTAACTGTTCCAGGCGGTGTGGTGTCTCACTGCGCCGAGGAGCTGGAGCCGCTGACGCCGTCGCGCAGCACGGAGCGCCTGCACCGCGAGATGCAGAACCTCGAGGGCCTGATGAAGGACCTGTCCGCCATCACGCAGCAGCAGTTCCACTGCTAGCAGTACCCTGACTCCGCCTGCTGCAGGTCAACTGCCTTGCTTTTATTTTCAACATCATCATAATTTCAGCCAATCGACATCCACTGTTGAACTTAAGCCAATGTGCGTCTGGCATTCACCGAATTCCCGTCACCTTAATGAAGTCATCGGTCCACCACCAAGAGAAAGGCCTTCCAACGCATCGTCTTGTGGTCGCCAATCCAGAATTTTTCGGCCCCATCGACCATCGATATTTCGGCCCCATCGACCATCGATATTTCGGCCCCATCGACCATCGATATTTCGGCACCATCGACCATCGATATTTCGGTCCCATCGACCATCGATATTTCGGCCCCATCGACCGTCGATATTTCGGCACCATCGACCATCGATATTTCGGCCCCATCGACCATCGATATTTCGGCCCCATCGACCGTCGATATTTCGGCACCATCGACCATCGATATTTCGGCCGTATCGAAAAGTTCTGGAGTGGTGACATAGCGTGGCACATTGGCACTTAAGTTTGGCAAAACTATGGTCGTCCTGTAGATAGCCTCATTTCTGATGCAATCACGCAAGGAATCGCCGAGCATAGCCCTCTCGATTGCCCTTTGGGTGAGTTTGAACTTGTTGTTGTTGCAATCAGCCGTCATCCTATAACTATTGTATTAGCATCGCTACCGCCCTGACTATTAGTTGACTGGTAGAGAAGGCATTGAATCCGTGTATGTACAATCAAGGGTCATAAGTGCAGGTGCCATCACTCAAAACGAAAGTGCCGATAATATATTTTTAGAAGTTTAGTGAACTGAAAATGATCATTTTATCTATACTAATATTATAAAGAGGTGAGTTTGTGAGTTTGTGACGTTGTAAGGGGTAATCTCTGGATCTACTGAACCGATTTTGAAAATTCTTGCACCGGTAGAAAGCTACATTATTCCTGAGTGTCATAGGCTATAAAATATTTTCAAAAAAAAATAGAGATCCTTATGAAAATTGCAATAATGTAACCCAAGGTATCAAAATGTTGTCTGTAAAATACATTATTTGGCGTGCGCTGAGAAAACTATTGATGATAGATACAAATTAGTAGGTAGGGTAGGTAGGATAGGCAGGTTAGGCAAGGTAGGCAGAGTAGGCAGGGTAGGCAGGGTAAGCAGAGTAGGCAGGGTAAGCAGAGTAGGCAGGGTAGGCATGGTAAGCAGAGTAGGCAGGGTAGGCAGGGCAGGCAGGGTAGGCAGGGTAAGCAAGATAGGCAGGGTAGGCAGGAAAGGCAGGGTAGGCATGGTAGGCAGGATAGGCAAGGTAGGCAGGGTAGCCAGGGTAGGTAGGCAGTTGACGGGAGCGAAGCCCCGAGGGTCAGCTAGTTTATAATATAGTAAATAGTTAACTGGTTATAGACACTTTTTAAACCGACTTTCCAAAAAGGAGGAAGTTCGATGTTCGCCTGAATGTTATTTTTAATTTATTTGTTCACCGATATCTTCTTCAACTTTGGGCTGATTTTAGAAATTTGGTGAAGATCTGGTGAAGAACTTCGGAGATATACAGCAGAACTCTTCAATAAATGTTGGCGAATCTCTCGGAATCACAACTAAAAACTGATAAATTAAAATCTTTTACAAAAAATATAACTGACTGCCAAATAAAAACTTGAAGTCGGTGCTCCCATTTTCTTTTCTTATTTTTTTAACACCGACTTCTGAAACTGTGATTAATTTCACTTTGTTGTATTTTATTTGCAAGTCGGTTGTATTTTTCTTTGTAAGAACAGTTTTCTAAATGTTATTCAATAAATGTTGCAGGTGTCTACCGGCCGGCATTGAGGAGATGGACATGCTGCCTAGGGAGACCATTTGCACGTGCCGGTTCTAGGGCGCCGGGGCTTGGAGCGTCACGGTTTTGAGAGCCTATCGATACTGAAGCCTTGGTACCTTCGTGAAATTGGTGAGGAACTTAAGTGATATTTAGGAACATTGCTGCTGGACTCGAAGACTTATTAGGTGGGATATTGGGCCTTTGTAGTGACGGTATAAAGGCCCTTAAGTCTTGGCAAAGTTGGTATTGAGGACTTAATAGCTTTGAGGACCTTAGTGACTCGCCAAATCGGTGAATACATAGTCGTACGACTTGGAACAGACAATTGTTTTTTTTATTTCATAGCATTTGTTGTGTGCACGTCACATTTTTTCAATTAACGTGCAAACAGGGAAGCGAACCGTTTAGCAAAGTTATGAATGGTTGATATGTTGAAAAATTGTAACAATAGATTTTTTAGTGTCGTGTGATTTTATTAATTATTGCTAAACTATACATTTCCCTGTGTGTACGTTGTAGCGAACCGAAGAGTTGGCCATAAATTATAGTGGATGGTTCGTTACATGATTCAATGATTATGATGAAGACAATGTGGCTGCGCTGAGTATTTCGCAAAAATCTGTGTCATAAGCTAAAAATATGGCAAAAATAACAGTGTATTTAAAAATTAACAGTGTAAATGTTTGGAATAAAATGAAAAGTAAATACCATATTGATTAGACAAAATAAAAGAACTATTATAATAATAAGAAGTGATAAAGACATTTTGTGTTTTGTTGTGCTGGGTCTTAAAGGGAATTGTATGTGTTGATGGTAAACACTTTGAAAATGTAATTAAAATTATATTAATACTTTAGTACTGACTAAGATGAATGTTTCTTCATACATTGCGTTTAAACAAAGATGATTAAATTATGTCTAGAGAACTAACTACGCAATGAACTTCGAAACAAATTTTGAAGTTTCTTTTTTGTAAAAAAAAATGTTTTTAGAACAAATGTGACATTATAGCAGCTTTATTAGTTAATATGATTTTTTTATTATTGTAGACTTTTAATAAAATACACAAAATGTACTTTAATTAAAGTAAATATGTAATGAAATATACATTTTTCGTAATTTACCCCCAGTTCCTTTAACAAAAATTACCTCATAATTAATTTGCCAATTTTCAAACGCGCGTTAACTCCTACGATTGGCTATTTACAGTTAATTTAATATTTAGTAAACGTGTGCTTGACTGTTTGTCAAATTAATTTGCCTTAAATTTTGTTCGTGAAACTGGTGGTTAAGCAATTTTTGTGTAAGAAACTTTCATAAATGATGTTTTTTCTTCTTCCCTGTGCCATCTGAATACTTAATTTTAAATATAAGTTTAATTACAAAATGTATCTTAAACTAATGATTTTGACACGAATCTGTCAGCACTGCCTTTTCTAGTAATTTTAATATTTATTAATAATGTTTTTCAAACGAAATAAATAAATTAATATTACGAATTTGTGTACTATTTAAATGAACATAATTTACAGTCTGGTTTAAAAACTGGCCCCCGGTTTCTGAATTAAGAATTTGAAGTTGAGTACTTGGAGTTTATAAGGTGACAAAACCCATTTGAATGCCATATTGTCTAGGCTAAAGCAGAATTTGAAAAAAACTCAACTATAAATACTTAATTCAGAAATCAGGGGTGAAAATCATTAAAACTTCAGAATTTTAGGGTTTCAAAAATTCTTAACCCAAAATTCTCGTCTATAAGTTTTTAATAACTAATTCCCTGTATATATAAAAAGTATCACAATATTATTATTTTTAGAAAATTCGATGCATGTATTATATTTATGTACATTGTGATCTTATGTACTAGGTGTATTATGTACATAGACTTAGAATTAGTTAGTGTATACCTTCTAGGTTAAATATAGACGTTTTTTTATTATTTTGACTGACGTTTTTGCTATAGGTTGTCGCTTATTGCCGAGTAGTATTTTAGCTGAAATTGATAATTTTAAAATGAAATAATTTTTGTGTACAGTCAGGGGCAAAGATATGTATGATATAATATCAGCCTGTAACTCTCCTACTGCAGGACAAAGTTGGGCGCAACAAATATTTGTATGACCTACAGATAGTTGTTCCGGCTCTGGGTGTTGTATATTTGAGTTTATATGTTTGTAAATGCACCCACGATACAGAAAGAAATTGCAAGTGTGGAGCAACGTTTTTTTAAAAAGAAAGGCCTCTTCACTTACAGAGAAAGCATTGAACACCAAGCTTGCTCAATGCGGGTTGGCGATTTCAAATTTATATTAACTATAAGTTCAGATTTCGTCACGCTGTTTTCCTTGACCGTTGACAGCGAAGTCTAACATAAATTTAGAAAGTGCATATTATGAATTGAAAACCCCGCATTGGTACTTGCAACGATTTGAACTCAAGACCACGAGAGGCGAGATCTTTTATTTTTCTAAGTGTTATCATATTTATATCCTTTACTGTACTTAGCTGAAATATCTTGAAATAAAAATGGACTGCACAATATAAAAACTATTTAGTATGAATACTACCCTGCAGAAAGCGACATATTATTTACAAATGGCTACATCTCATCTTGATTACAGATTTGTTTGATTTTATCTCTTTGTTTCAAGAAAAACTCAATCGAATCTGTTTTCACGTGAACTCGCTCAAAATAACTGTATTCCTTAAGACTCGGCCTATATCGCTCAACTATTATCAACTATATTTGAGTTCAGAATCTTGGCTATCTTTGCCATTCAACTTTCGACTATATACTTCTGTAGTCTAATTTGATATTTGAATGTCCACTTACATATGTTCAGAATTTAGGCGCAATGGAATTTGAACTCTGTGTCATATGAAATAGAGTTTGTTATAAAACTGTATAATTGACCTTCGATATTCAATTACAGTATAGCTTATTAACTCACTTAAAAATCTAAGGTATTGTGGCCATTCATTTATCTATTTTAACGTTATGTGGCTAAAGATCGTTTTAGCGTGACAACTCGTAAAAAAACAGATTTAAGTGCATCGGAGTTTGAACTTCACTCCGTATATCTAAGGTTCTAAATCCAACTATAGTCTCGACTACAGACTTCGCCTAAGCCGACGAGATATCATTTTGTACGTAACTGTATGTACATTAGGCTCATGTATATGTTATGTAAAGAGCTAGTCAGTAATGTTGGATGTAAGTACTGTAGGTAGATAGGTATCAAGGCGGGCTGTGACGTCACCAATATTACTATAACATCAAGTCTATAATTTGGGGGTTTGTCGATGTTTCGTAAAGTTATACGAGTTAATCCGGCTTCTTTGTCAAATATCGGAACTGTTCTAACAGTTAAAGTCGTTTGTGGACTAAACTTGACGTGATTAACATTCTTTTATAAAGAAATTTTAGAATTTGGGAAAGTGTGTGACTGCACTTAGGACTCTTGACTGAACAATTCGAATATTCTTAAGGTAGTCAGGGCAATCTTAAGGTTGAACGTCCACGACATAAGCAACGACAACATTTTTGTCTATTCAGTTTCAACCTTAGTGCAGTTTCAGTGTATTGGGAATTATTGTCTAAAATGGAAAATACTCTTGACTTTATATAAATTAGAGTGATCTTTTGAATATTTCTTCGAAAAGTTTATAGGTAAAAAGTTAATTGAAAACTATGTTTTGATGAGAATAAATACTAGTATTGGTGAAATCATCCCCCTGCCCCAAAGTCTTCTAAAACAATGTCTTTTCATAATTTTCTCTACATATAGTTAAAATTTATACCCCTTTACTAAGCATCGGCTCCGCAAGTTCGTTTGTAAGTAAAATTATTGTAAAAATCTTTTTGATACTATTCAGTATATATTTGTAAATTATCAACTTTTCCTACACGACACTTGACTTTTGATAATATTAGGCAGTTTTCACACTGACGCGACAGAGGATGGTTAAGTCGCGTCAGTGTGTACACAACCTAGCACACACGTTTGTTCATGGCATCGTCAAATTGATGTAAATGGCGTCAGATCAGTAGGAATATTGTCTTTGTTTTATGAAAATGGCGTATAATCCTCGTAGGTCTATTAGTCGCAAGCGCTACTGTTAAGCATGAAGTTCTGGGTTCGATTTCCAGTTTGGGCTAAGTGTCATTGGATTTTCCCTTCTGAAATTTTAAGTATCAGCCCGGACACTGGACTTGTGGCCGGTTGATGGCAATAGGTTCGCCCCTTAATACATGGGATTTAAACATAAGTGGCGAAATTTGGGAGTACCTGTTCCGGGGAATATAGGAGTGATATGGAGGAGGAGTGTTATGTTATGTTTTATGGAAATGGCATATGAGTGTATAATGTTCCCACTGCTTGGGCACCGGCTTCTTCTCTGTGAGAGAGGGTGGCCCGCAATCCACCATGCGAGCCCAGTGCGGGTTGGTGGAATATGATAAATACATATGTACTGTACATATTTTTAAATATAGAGACGATTCAAGAAAAGTAGTTGTTTTCTTGTGACACACTTTGGTCTGTTGGCTATTTTGACGTAGTAACTAAAATGTACAATACTTAGACAATGAATTGATGAAGAATAATAAGTCTCTTAGTACTCCATTTAGAAAATTTTCTATTGATCTGAAGTCACAAAGAAATTTTGTAAAAATTTTGTATAACTTATCGTATCGTGGCGTTAATGCATTTTCTTATAATTATACCTATTTGTAAATAGCCCTGTACCGATTTGTAAGTATACTATTATACATAATATAAGTTCTCAAGGGTCTGGCTTCAAAACGTCACAAGACCTGTATTGAGTTGTGGGATTTTAAACTCTATGGCCTGAGAGATAGAGTGTATATTACTTTGGATTGGCGGTGAAGTTAGGCCCTACCACTGTAAGGAATTGCACTCGAATTGATTAAGTAGACTTGGGGTGTGGTCACAGTGATAGCGGAGAGCGGAGTATACGAAAAAAATATGTTTCAGTGCAAAAGAGGAGTTCAGTGTAAAATACTATGATTTACTTGTCAGAGTTATCGAAAATAAGTCCATTTTATTTCTTATCCCTGACGGTCAAGGGCAAAAATATGTTAATATTTTGGTATTGAAGTGACTAAGTGTATTCTTATTTTTGCCCTCGAACGTACAACGAAATCACGAAAGGATGACGTTGATACTGGCTCTCTTCTATTTTCAAGAGAAACCTACTTCATTCCCCGCTCTCAATGTGACCTTACCGAACCTCTTCAATAGTAATATTATTATTTACTTCCGAACTACTAAGACTTCCACCAATATCATGATGTGCACGTCCAACATTGGAGCCAACGTAGCCAACACTTTTCTTTTTAAAAAAAAAAAATATATATTTGGGTCGGCTTCCAGTCTAACCGGATTCAGCTGAGTACCAGTGTGTTACATGGAGCGACTGCCTAACCAAAACAAGCCCAAGTAACTGGGTAACACGGTGCTCCTTGGCAAGACGCGTGTAAGTTTTTTCTGACTTCTAACCCGAAATGTCAGAGGATACATTAACAAAATAACAACAGATTACAAGTATCTCGTTACAAAAAAAAAAATACATACAGTTGAACATAGAACCGCCTGATTTTTGGGCGTCGGAGATAAACTAACAATGTTGGTTCAACCTATTGAAAGGCCTGTATTGGTTCCAACGTTGGCCCCAATGTGTGGTGTGTACGTTTAGTGCTATCGTAATTATATTTAAGTGAAACTAATTAGACTGATTTATTGATTTTACCGTTCGTTTTAGAAGTGTTGGTTTTGTGCGGGCATTGTTGACGGTAGCTTATTTATACAAGGTGAAACTGGAGTGGGTGAGCATATTTTAAAAACTGCTTCCGCCCATGTATAAAAACAAGTTTGTCTAAGCAAGTTATAGGCAATTCCCAAAAACAATTGGTTTTACCATAAAAAGTTGTCATCAACCGACCAAAATTAAAAAAGGAGATTTTTTTTTTGAGAATTGTCTATTGAATAAGAAAGTTTATTCTTAAACTTTAAAAACTGTTTTTTTTTGTGAATTTGGTCTTGGAGTGAAATTTCATATTACACCACATGTATTAAAATAATATACAGCTCTAAAAAAATTAAGCTATCGTTAGCAAAAGGTTGATCCTAGTGTGGAAATTCCATCTCTTTGTTATGACCAACTTCTTTTCACCAACTTTAGGTGACATTCAAATGAATGCTTAAATAAAGGCCCGTAGATTGATTTTAAATTTTTGGTGCTAAGCCGAGAGTTGAAAATCCAACAACACAGTTTTTGAAGTAACTTATAAACTTGGAGCAAACCCCGCGAGTTTTGTCAGCTTAGTTCCCACCTGCAAGAGACTGGATTTTATTTTATTCGAAACTTTTAACGAAAATTCCACATCTATGTACTACGTACAATAATCGACTTAAAGAGTAAATAAATACGGCCTTGAATGGCATATTAAATTTTAGCTTTGTGGAGCGTTGCCTCTTTCATTCATACTTTTCAAACTTTGTCTAATACCCGGATTGTAAATTGAGAATTTCAAGTTGGGAACATGTCATGTTCTGCTTTAGCATTAGAATGAAAATTTACATTAGAGTTCAACAAAGTCTTAACATTAAATTTTCAATTGAGAAACAGTGTGTTAGACAAATTCTCAATTCAGAAACTGGGTATAAAACTCAATGTGCAGTTATAATGACCGGGTAGTGTAGGTAGTACGTAGATGTGCTTGGTATATACTTGTGTACATTATGTATTAAGCTAAGACTCGGCTGATGTACTGAGACTCTGGAACGCATCGAGTGCGACTATTCTGTACAATTACTATATTATACTTGTATTATTTATTGAGAAGCCGCGTTTTATTTACAATCTTATAGTCCACTGCTGGGCAAAGAATGCTTCTAATAAAGTGCCAGGAATAGCCATAAAAGTTAACAAACTTTTACATTAAATACAATTATTCATTAAAAAAACTTTTTTAAACTAGCTTTTTTCGTATTCTTCTCAGCAGACTCTTTCATTTGACACTCATATCATGGCAGTACACAAAAAATAACTAGTCCGCCATCTTGGGCCGTCCGCCATTATATTGGGTTTAGAACCTTTGTCGCCCGTGTTACTACCAATCTTACTACCAGTAGTAATACTGCTACTTTCGATTACCCTTCCTACTACTCCAGTTTTGAGTTGTAAGAAGGGAAATATTAAAAAGCCCGTGTTACTACCGTAAATACCTACTTTAAAAAAACTTATTTTATCCCTAAACTAATTTATTTTTCTTTATATCTTGAACATAAAACAATTTACTTCTACAATAAAAAAAGGAAAATCAGCGCAATTTCTCGAGGGCGTCTACTGAGATTTCTGCGTTTAACAACTGCATCTGAATATGTCTGATATTGTCGTCATTTACAATATCGCGACTTCTCCTTTTCTTAAATTGCTGAGCAATAATTTTGACAAGGCTGTCATCACTTATAGCATTAAGAAGGCGCAATAACGTCTTATTGTTCTTATTTATGATTTTATTTAACTTGGCGTGATAGCCCTTCTTCGGCAGTCGGGTAAAAAATAGACCCCCTGTCAATAGAATATGACGCAGAATGTCCGATTCGCAAAATGTGATACATTTACTTGTAGATAATTATACGATATATTTTATTATTATAGATTCGATATTGTATCGTTTTGCAATGTACCTATAGTGTATTTTCATTTAAATCACGGTCTGACTATGTTTTTCATGTAAGGGTAGCGATGTAGTGCAAAACACACAACACGTATGCAAGCCTGACTTTGAGAAGAATAAAATTGCTGTTTCGGTATCAAAATTGAGAAATTAAGTTGTTACAAGTGATAAACCAATACCAAAATTATATAATGAAACATTAAAAAGATTAATTCATAAAGAGGGTAACTCAGCTCGGAACTATCCACATTTAACTAACATTAAACATTATCTTTACGAAACTCGCAATAAGTCTTTATCGGTTACCAAAACTGTTTTTACGAATTTAGAAGATGTGCAAATACCTGAAAAGTTTCATTACATCGTTCTCGCTGATTACTTATATGAAGGAAACCGTATGCTACTGTTTTGTATCCCAGAAGCACGACACATATTACGCTCCATAACTGAATTTTTTGTAGACGCAACCTTTAAAGCATGCCCGCCACCATTTAAAGAACTTGTGAGCATACACAGTGAATACGGAAGTTCAGCAGAAACGACTAGAGTAGTTCCCGTTATATTTGCTCTATTAAGCAACAAGTCACAGTCAACCTATGAAACTATGTACGATATTATAAAGTCGCAGCTACCACAATTCAGACCAAACTTATTTCACTGTGACTTTGAGATTGCGAACATCAACGCTATGATAATAATGTTTGGAGATATCAAAATAGTGGGCTGCTATTATCAATGGCATCGTTGCCTGTGGAGAAAAGCAGAATCTTTATTGGGAAAATCCAGATGCAGAGCAGAAAATCTGATTGTTTCATTGTGCTCTGCATTACCACTTTTACCGAGAGAAATGCTCGAGGAAGGTTGGGCTTATATAAAAACAGAAATTGAGCATCTTTCTGTTGAAAAATTTATAAAATACGTACAACACACATGGATTAAAAATAAATATTTGGATTTGCTCAGTGTTTTCGGTATGAGACACAGAACAAATAATGTTCTTGAGGGCTATCACGCCAAGTTAAATCATAAATAAGAACAGGACGCTATTACATATTTCTACAAATAACAGTGCTTTTCAGGTACAATTTTAATGTATATGCAATCACAGATGTGAATATATCATGGTCTTAATTTAAAGATAATATATTCAGTTCCAGATTGGCATCAGAAAAATTGCATGACATCATACAAAATTTTCTCACAAATACGTTTTTCCCATCACGATAATCGCAAAAATATTAAAAAAGTAGGGTCCGAATAGGTCCCAGTTTAGTTAATTTTACAGCATTTTTTATCTTCAAAATTATAAAAAAATTGCGGTATATATAATCCTTTACAGGTTCAGATAATTATTTTTTACCTAAATCATTACATTTTTTTATTATTAGCTAAAATAAAAACACTTGCCGACTTCTTCATACATTTTGCACTCGAAGCTTATCATTCCGCGCTCAGAAGCGCTGTTGGAAGGACGAGCGTATCGCTTTTTTGCAAAAAATAAATACGATAAAAGTAATAGAAAAGATTGTAGTGTGCATGCGTGAGTCGTATGTCGTGATCGAAAGGAGTTGATATTTTACCGGACCGAAATAAAAGTATGTTTGAGTTTCCTTTTATTATTAGAATGTGATTTAGAAATTATGTTGGGTATGATCGGGATTTGGATAGGTATTGTTAAGCAGTTGTTGACAAGGTTGAGAAATGGATGGGTGGGTTTAAGCAGATCTTAGTAAGGTTAGGATTTGGATGGGTTAGGTTAAGCTGGCGGCGGTGAAGGTTAGAATTGGATGGGTGGGAGGAGATTTATGATTTGAACCGGTTTGTATGTATGTATGTATGACGAGTACGGGGTCAAACTAAAATACAAGATGGCGGCGACGAAAATTTGGCATCTTTTCGTCACAGGTGTCATTGTCATGTTTTTTGGGGTCGCTTATAACTAATATGGGGTCAAAACCAAAATACAAGATGGCGCCGACGAAAATTTGACAGCTTTTCGATATGGGTGTCATTGTCATGGATTTTGGGGTCGCTCATATCGAATACGGGGTCAAAACCAAAATACAAGATGGCGCCGACGAAAATTTGACATCTTTTCGTCATGGGTGACGATTTTTCATGGTTTTTGGGTAGTATGTCATTAGCTGATGCTCATTATGTAATACTCCAAAAAAATTTGATGGTAATATTTTATATAATATGTAATGCAAAATGTTCAAGTCATTTTTAGAGTTTCCCCTATTACTAAGACTCCGCGGTCCGTCTGTCTGTCTGTCTGTCACCAGGCTGTATCTCATGAACCGTGATAGCTAGGCAGTTGAAATTTTCACAGATGATGTATTTCTGTTGCCGCTATAACAACAAATACTAAAACAGAATAAAATAAATATTGGGGCTCCCATACAAAAAAACGTGTTTTTTTTGCCGTTTTTTGCAATAATGGTACGGAACCCGTCGTGCGCGAGTCCGACTCGCACTTGGCTGGTTTTTTAATCCTTGTGACCGGAAATTATTTCGTTTTAGGTATCTACTTATTTAACGTTGCGTTTTTTTTAAAATACCTACTTACTACAACAAAGTGAAAGCTAATTCTTTGTTCGAAAGTCGGTGTCGGTAACTATCTATTGTTTTTCGTTTTTCGACACGGAAAAGTTAATATTTTTCTCTTTTTAGTTTTTGTTGGTATCCCATATTGGGTAGGTATACTAAATAAATCTGTTAACCCCCTAAAAACGTACAAGCGTGATTTTATATTATGGTATGGTGAAAACAAAACATAACTATCAACTGCAAGAAGTCAGCCGCAAGTTGTTTTCATCTGCTGCAACTTTGAGGAGACTGCGTAACTTTCTTCCGACTGCCACTAAGATTGCGCTTGCACAATCTCTTCTTCTTCCCATCCTTGATTATGCTGATGCCAGCTGACCTTACTCAAGAACAACTCGATAAACTTGAGCGGCTTCAAAAATTTTGTATAAGGTTCATATTTGGTTTGCGCAAATATGACCATGTTTCCGAATTTCGTGTAAAGCTCAAGTGGTTGCCAATTCGCCTTCGCCGGAATGCTCATATTCTTTCTCTTTTGTTTAATGTGCTCTTTACTCCTTCCACCCCTCTTTACCTCAAGGATCGTTTTCAGTTTATCTGCGATTCCCACACGAAATCTCTAAGGTCATCAGATAACTTGCGACTTAAAATGTTGTAATTATATTTTTCTTTTTTTTTTCTATGCTTATATATTATGTATATATTTGTTTATATTATTAAGAATATGTAGGTATGTATTTTTGTTACTAGTGAGTATTGTTGTATGTTTATTATGTTCATTGTTGGTATTGTCGCACCACTGACAACCCCATGTCATGTCCAGGTAATCTCTGTCCATTCCAGGTTGCCTGGAAGAGATTGCGGAAAGCGATAAGGCCGCCTATTGTATTTTGTTTTAGTATTGAGTTTCTTTTTCTTGTTTATTATGGTGTACAATAAAGTGTATATAAATAAATAAAATAAATAACTATACGATCACACTAATCGCAGGTCATTTGTTATTGAAGAGTTTCATTGTCTATCTCGGAAGATCTTTATCATATCCTAATATATTATACAATAAAACCTTCCCTGAAAACACAAACATTAATCGACGAAAAGTATCAGATAAGTAGTTTTAAAGAAAATCGCGGTTAAACGGGTCGAATAGATAGAGCACCTCCTTTTTTTGAAGTCGGTTGAAAATAATAACCTACTTTTTACGACGACGGTTTGTAACAGTTACCAAATGCATTTTCAAAGTGCCAACTAACCTTCCTGAATCAACTTCTATAAAATTAAAAAATAATATCAAGGACCAATATTATTTCAGTGATGTATAAAATCGAGCGCTCAGTAGTTTCAATGAATGCGTGCGCGTAATGTTGTTGTGTGCTACTAGATACCTAAATTTGAGTTCGTCGAAAATGTAACAGCGTCCTTAATGCTATAAGTGATGACAGCCTTGTCAAAATTATTGCTCAGCAATTTAAGAAAAGGAGAAGTCGCGATATTGTAAACGACGACAATATCAGACATATTCAGATGCAGTTGTTAAACGCAGAAATCTCAGTAATTCCTTTTTTTATTTTAGAAATAAATTGTTTTATGTTCAAGATATAAAGAAAAATAAATTAGTTTAGGAATAAAATAAGTTTTTTTTAAGTAGGTATTTACGGTAGTGACACGGGCTTTTTAATATTTCCCTTCTTACAACTCAATACTGGAGTAGTAGGAAGGGTAATCGAAAGTAACGGTATTACTACTGGTAGTAAGATTGGTAGTAACACGGGCGACAAAGGGTTTAGAATGACGTCACCGACGTGACCATGAATAATTGTCATATATACTAAACGTGTATGCAAAATTTCAAAATTCATTTGCAGGATTTGACTAGAACACACATACATACATATACATTGCAAGTTAACTAAAAGCTTGCAACTTATAAAATTGCATTGTCAAGAGTAATAAACGGCTCTGCAAACTGTCAGTTCAATCAAACACCGGGAAGAGGGCCAAACACCCTTTGTTCAACACTCGCAAGCTTTGATGACATACACACAGACACCGGTACAGGCAGAGCCGGATTAAGGGTCGAGAACGCCCTAGGCAAGCACCTCATTGGCGCCCCTCTAACGGCCATATAAACACATCAACACGGTCTAGGGATATTTTTAAAAAAGCGAATTACTATCAATGTGTTAATTATTTATATGGCATGTATATATTTAAAAGATACGTTATTTAATATTCTACCATTTTTTAATAATGGTTAAGGTACTTCGATTAAAATTTCAGGATTTTATGGAAAAAAATGAAGCATAGACGGAAACCGTATATGAATTAACTTTTAATTTATGAGTAAAAACTGAAAAAAATAGAAAAATCATTTAATTTGTGTTTATAAACTTGAAGTTAGTAGTCTGAGAAAGCGCCCATGATGTTCATAACACATCGGCAACGATTCGGCATGCTCAGAACAAGGTTGTCAATGTCTTGCTGCGGAATATTGTCCCATGTCCTTCTGAGGTGCGCAAAAAGTTGATCTTCTGTAGCCAGATTTTCAGGAACTTCCTTCAGAGCTCTTCTTTGCAGCATATCCCACGCATGCTCAATGGGATTTAGATCTGGCGATTGAGCAGGCCAGTCTAAGGCCCTAACATTCCGTGTATGTAACCAAGCTGCTACCGTTCTCGCCGTGTGTGCCCGGGCATTGTCGTGCATGAGCAGGAAATCTTGCCCCATTTGTGTTCTGTGGGGCAAGATTACGGGCCCCAGCACCTGTTGGACGTATCGTTCTGCCGTCATATTGCCCCGCACCCAAACGAGATCCGTCCGTCCTCCAAGACGAATTCCTGCCCAAACCATATTTGTTCCTCCTTGGTATGGGTAAACTTCCTGAGGGTTCTGAAGACGGCTCCATCGTCCAGGAACTCGCCAAACACGCGTCCTTCGTAAATCTGGATGCAAGCCGAACCTGGATTCATCCGTGAACAGCACATTGGACCATTGCTCACGGCCCCAGTCCACGTGGTTCCGAACCCATTCTAATCGTCGTCCACGATTGCCTCTCCGTAAAGGTGGGACCCGGAGTGGTCTACGAGAGCGTAGATTGCTTTCATGCAGTCGCCTTCTTACAGTTTGGTCACTCACAAGCACTTGGTGTTCCACTCGCAGCCTTTGGACCAATTGAGTCGCCGTTGCATTTGGTTGAGCTCGCGCAGTAATTTGCAAAAATCGGTCTTGTCTGGGGGTAGTGATGTGACTTGGCCCCCGGTGCCTCTCCGCTACTTCACCTGTGGCACGATAGCGTATCCACAATCTTGAAATTACATTTTGGTGGGTCCCTATGGCCTCAGCAACATTACGCTGAACAGACCCAGCTTCCAGCATTCCCACAGCTCGTAACATCTCCGCCCTCGTCAAATGTTGGCATTGCATGGCTACAATACCTCAATTTTAACTTTATCTTTCGTTTAAAAATGAAAAAAAACTGTAACTAAACGTAATTCGTATTGTTTTCTAAATTTTGCACAAATGAAAATTCCCTCTCCTACACATCAAGACATTTTTATGCCACCGAAATAAAAGCATTTTCAAAAATTTGAATTTGGAATTAGTCTGAGATAAATTACAAACAAATCGGTGTATAAAAGATTCCAATGCGGCCAGTACTTTTCGAGTTATTTAATTTGAGTATGAAATTCCCTAGACCGTGTTGATGTGTGTACATAATTATTATAAATTATAACAAGAACTTAAGTGGCAGTGGGCAGGGCACATTGCTCGCAGAATGGATGGTCGATGGGGCCGAAAAGTTCTGGAATGGCGACCGCGAACCGGAAGACGATACGTTGGAAGGCCTCCCACTAAGTGGACTGATGACCTGGTTAAGGTTGCGGGAAGGCGCTGGATGCGAGACGCACGGGATCGGTCAATGCAATCAATACCTTCTCTAATTGCAGCATATTAGAAAGCAATAGGATCGCCTTCTATTACTGGAACTTACTAATCTTTTGCCTACTATTAATAATATTTATGTAAGTCCAGAGCATCCTTCCCTAAAATCCTTGACACCTGGATGTCGTCAAACCAAACGAACGACCAAAATAGATTTACCTAAACTATCCAGCTTACACACGTCTAATACCTATGCATTCTATAAACAAGATTATGTAAAACTGCAATGAAACAAGACAACACGTCTTGCCTTTGTGCAATAAGTGGTTATTTTTTCGCGAGTTGCGCCGTCTAATTGCGTTTGATACTCTTTTGAGTGTAGACGGTAAAGGCGGGTTTATACTACGGTACAATTTTTAGTTTACGGTTGATTCGATTCCCAAGTGAGACAGTGTTGTGCAGTGAATATACCTACTCGTACAGGTCTTTAAATATACAATATTGCTAATCATATGGGCAAGCGATGTCTACCAGAAAATCTTGATAGGTACCTACCTATCTACGATTTGTTTATGTATGAAACACATCATCATCTGCCTGCTCTTATGCCATGTTACTCCATACCGTCCTGTCCCCTGTCACGCTATCACTGACTCCCTATTCTTTCATATCACTCCTCACACAGTCCATCCATCTTTTCTTTGACCTTCTACTCCCTCTCCATCCATCCACATTTATATTAATTACTCTTTTAGTAACGTGCGGTTCATCCCACCTCATCACATGACCATACCAGGACAAACGGTTTCCTTTCAACTTTTTTGTCACTGACGCCGCTTTCAAACTTCCTCTAATATAACTACTCTTTTCTCACTTTATCCAATCTCGTCACACAGCACATCCATCTCAACATTCTCATCTCTGCTACATGCAAGCACTTTTCTTCCATCTTTTTCACAGCCCAACATTCTAATCCATACAGTTTGACAGGTCTAATCACGGACTTGTAGATTTTCCCCTTTCACTAGAGGGGTATCAGCGGGTCGCAAGCTGTTCCAATAACTTGTCGCCATTTCATCCATCCTGAGTTGATCCGGTGCGTTACGTCTCGGTCTACCTCGCCGTTCCCATGGACAAGTGATCCTAGGTACCAGAAGTCGGAGTAAATCGGTATGGGCGTTCCAGCGAGAGCACGGAACTGGAAAGAACGCCAAAATCGCAAAATGAATATTAATTTTTGCTTCTGCTTAATTTCAGGCCAACACTCATCAGATAAGGACTGAGAGCAGACCCTTGGTGCAAGCCGACTGCCACTGCTCGGGCTGCACGGCTGCTCACTGTAGACCTAACTTGGGTACTGCATCGACTGTATACATCGCTCGGATCAACTCTACATATTTTCCAGGCAATCCTTTCTTCTTAAGAGCCCACCACAAAACCTCACGAGGAATCCGGTCGTATGCCTTTTCGAGGTCAATAAACACCATGTGCAAGCTTTTATGTGCACCTCTGTATTTCTCGCATAACTGGCGGATTGCGAAAATAGCATCCGTTTTACCCCGACCAGGCATAGAACCGAATTGGTTCTGCGATATCTCACTCTCTTCTCTCAGCCGCCTTTCAATAACTTTCTCCCAAGCTTTCATACTATGTGACATTAGCTTTCTTCCTCTATATTTGTTGCACTCCAGCACATCAACTTTGTTTTTAAAATTGGGCACCAGCGAACTATGGCACCATTCTAATTGCCACACTTCAACTGGTATTACGTCCGGACCAACTGCCATACCATTCTTCATTCCATTTACTGCTATTCTTACTTCATCCAAACTAACCGGTCTCACCAATCCCTCATTCACTCG
Source organism: Orthosia cruda (assembly GCA_964057195.1). Taxonomy (NCBI): domain Eukaryota; kingdom Metazoa; phylum Arthropoda; class Insecta; order Lepidoptera; family Noctuidae; genus Orthosia; species Orthosia cruda. The sequence continues at coordinate 21,416,971 of OZ059851.1, forward strand.
TTTATTTTCTAACATACCACTCCAGTTATTTTCCTCATGCATCAGTTTTTCAAAGTATTCCTTCCACCTATCCTTAATTTTTTTATCATCAGAAAGAGTCATTCCAAGTTCATCTTTCATACATGTTATCTGATAAACATCTCTCGCCTTTTACACAGGTACAGGTCTTTTTGGCCTGCCAGACTACCCAGCGCGTCGTATATTTTGTCGAGAGCTTTTGCTCTCGCTATAGCCACGGTATTCTTGATTTTTATCGTCACAGTACCATACGCCCACTTTTTTCAGCTTTAAACCCTGCTGATTTGTTTTTTTATCCTATTTTATCATATCTTATTTTAGTCTTCTTGAATATTTTAGGCTTAATAGCTTTCGACTTGCTGGCACGTCGAGCCAATAGACATTCGATGGATATGACTATCGTTGCAATGGGTTTTCGGCGAAACGGACGCTCGATCTAATGCGGCATGGTCACACTCACAATATTAGAGATTTTGAGGAACATCTACCTCTTTATTACGAGTAAAGTAAGTAAGAGTCATTGGTCAGTCATTCAAAGTCAAAATCTAATCGGCACTTCTATATGTCAAAAATTATAATAATAATTGATTCTACTGTATACCTAACTAGAGTTGAATATCCAAAACATTTTAACAAACAGATTCCAAAAAAACACTCACACACAAACTAATTCTAAAAAAAATAACTAAAAAGTTGTAATTAAAAAAAAATAAAAAACCTGAATACTTAAAATCGAGCAAAACAGACGTAAACAAGAAGAAATGCATGCTGTGCAGTCGGAGGACATTAACATCTGGTTTTGGTCAGCCAGCTCGCGAATATGTATCCTCCGACTGCACAGCATGAATTTCTTCTTGTTTACGTATTTTTAGTTCGCTTTTTAAGCAGTCGGGTTTTTGAATTTTTGAATTAACTTTTTTTATTTACAACTTTTTAGTTATTTATTAAATTTCTCCCCACAAAATGGCGCCCAAAATCCGAATCGATTGACGTAAGAATCATCAAAATCGGCCAACGCGTTTGGTCTCTAGAACGCCACATAGTAACAAACATACATAAATACATAGACTGATAAACACAGATAAACCTTCGGTAGTCGAGTAAAACAAAAAGATACCGACGAATTGAGAACCTCCTCTTTTTTTTTGAAGTCGGTTAAAAAGACGAGCAGTTCTAAAGACGGAGATTCACAGCTATTGATTGCTATCATTATACACACCAAACTCAATGTGCAACGTCATCTGTGTGTTGCAGAGATGAACCCACATCGTTAATAATCAAATAAGCGGTCACTTCCAAGTTTATAGACTTACGCAACACGGGTATAGTATAGTCCAGGTTTTTAGCGAAACAAAAAAGGACACAGGCCTGTGTTTGACAAACGGCGTAATAGCTAACCGATGGAATGGATCCAGCAGCCGTATTGCGTAAGTGAATACGGCAACGCAAAGAGTTTGACCGCTATCCAATCGACCAAATCGACTAATCACACAGACGGAAATCCACATCGTGTCATTCATCTCATGTATTGGTCGATTTGGTCTACCACACTTAACTACCTTAGGGCCAACAGGCCTTATTCGCTGTATGAAACATAGAGATAAACTGCATTTGAAAGCAAAATCTAATCCAGATAATGCAATATTTCAATTGTCGTACAAAAGATACAGGAATTTTTGTAATGATCTGCTGAGAAAAGTTAAATGCAACTACGATAAAATTGAACTGGAAAAGGCTGGAAAAAATAGTAAAAAGATCTGGAAGTATATTAAAAATGTCACATACACGTCGAAACAAAATGAGTCATCATCAGGTTTATTACGAGCACATGCGTCACAGCTGACATCTGCTAACATGGCAAATAATTTCTTTGTCAATGTTGGTAAGTGTCTGGCAGAAAAAATTCGGGGTCATTCACGTCATTACCTTACAGGCGCACCTTCTATGTGTAGCACCACTTTAACATCCTTTGGACTGCTGGATACTGATGAGACTGAGGTAGAAAGTATAATTACGACTTTGAAAGACGACTGTGCAGTTGGTTGGGATAACATATCCAATAAAATTATAAAGCAATTCAGACATATTTTAGTACCACCGCTGACTTATATTTTTCGCATTTGTTTATCTTCAGGTATTTTTCCTGATTGTCTAAAAAAGGCAGTTGTTCTCCCTATTTATAAATCAGGCAGTAAAGAGCAAGTGACAAATTATAGACCTATTTCTATACTGCCTTGTATGTCTAAAATTCTGGAAAAAATTATCAATAAAAGACTGTTTAAGTATCTGGAGGATAAATCAATTTTATCCAAGTGTCAGTTTGGCTTTAGACCTAAAGTCTCAACCGCTGATGCCGTACATCACCTGACTGACTATCTGGCTCAGGAACTTGACAAGGGTAACCACACAGTAGGAATTTTCCTGGACCTCGCCAAAGCTTTTGACACAGTTTCCATTCCTATCCTGTTGCGCAAGCTTGAGAACGTGGGTGTAAGAGGAATCCAGCTGAAACTCGTCAAAAGTTATTTAGAAGACCGTACCCAGTGCGTAAAGATTGGCAATGTGCTTAGCGCTGATAAAAAAAACACATCCTTTGGTGTTCCCCAAGAAAGTGTTTTAGGTCCTACTCTGTTTTTGATTTACATAAATGACCTTTGTAATCTAAAGCTAGAACATGGCAGAATTGTATCTTACGCTGATGACACTGCTCTACTTTTTTCTGCAGAGTCAGAAAATGAAGTGCACAAGCTTGCGCAACACGGATTCAATATTGTAAATAATTGGCTTAAATATAACTCACTAACATTAAATGCGGATAAAACAAATTACATTAGGTTTTCGATGCGCAAACAGACTAATATTGCCCCAACGTTATATGCTCATTATTGCACAGACGCTACCGATAATCAGTGTGGATGTCCCAATATCAATATTGCTAATAAAATAAAATACTTGGGTATCATTTTAGATGAAAACCTTTCCTTTAAACAACATTTAGATGCTTTAAATAATAGAATTCGTAAGCTAATATTCGTATTCAAAAAGCTACGATATATTGCAGACCCACTATTAGTTAGACAAGTTTACTTTGCACTTTGTCAGTCAATTTTGACTTACTGCATTACCTCATGGGGTGGGGTGGGTAAAACTTTGTTGCTACCCATCGAGAGAGCGCAAAGAGCGATCCTCAAGGTGTCTACTTTCCGCCCATTCCTTTTTCCCACTAACCTCCTCTATAAATCGTGTGAAGTACTAACAGTTCGTCAGTTATTCATAATGAACATCGTGTTAAAACAACACGCAGCCCTTCCCTACCGCAAAGAGCTTACAAAAAAAAGACGGAAGGATATAGTTGCCCTTAAAATAAGTACAAAACATGCTTTCACAGACAAATTTTATGTGTACCTCGGGCCACTACTCTACAACAGACTAAACGCAACATCAAACATTTATTCCCTAAATTATTGCAACTGTAAGAAAATTCTCAAAGAAGCTCTGCAAAGTATGTCTTACGAAGACACAGAGAAATTACTACTTGTATTAAAATAGATATTGTGCGAGTTTTAATTGTCTATTCTGGTATTTGAGAGTCAGAGATGTTAGATAATAAGAATTTAATTACACATTATTATTATTACCCTTTAGAAATAAGCCGTTAGAAAATAAGAACTTTGTTATTTTTGATTTTTACGAGTATTTACATTCTATAAAATGATCAACGCATACACCTAGGATTTGATTATTAATGATTATTTGAAAAAAAAACAAATGTACCTCTTCTCGCCTGAAACACAGGATTACCTAGTTCAGGCACATAGCTTATGTGAACTTGACATAAATTTAAGCAAAAATTGTATTTATTGTATTGCCTTATGATTTTTAAATAAACTTTATTATTATTATTATTATTCCATTTATTCATGATATATACATATTTTTACATTTTTAAATATTATTCTATAAAAAATAAAATAAAAAAACATTTAAAAATACAAAAATAGTAACCCACCGGTATCGGGAACAGGGTCCAAGCTACCGGTGGTCAGGGCTCCTGAGAGAGGAACCTCCTAACGATACGCGCCGTGTCCAGGAGTACCGCTTTCTGGATCAAGCCCTTGATCCAGCTGCCCAACGAGAGCCTCCGCAGATGTTCGTCGAGGCTCTTGGCTATTATGCCATTGGCCGTAACGACTATCGGCACAATGATCGCTGTATTCACGTCCCACATGTCGACAACCTCGCGAGCCAGATCAAGATACTTTATTTTCTTATCTCTCTCAGCCTTCACGAGGTTCTCGTCATGTGGGACCGCTATATCAACAATCATTGCGCGACGCTCTAGTCGGTCTATCACCACTATGTCAGGCTTATTGGCAACAATAGTCCTGTCAGTGATGATAGACCGATCCCAATACAACGTGACATTGCCATTTTCGAGAACTGGGTCGGGCACATACTTATAGTAAGGCACTTCTGACTCCACAAGATTGTATTTAAGAGCAAGTTGCTGATGGATAATCCTGGCTACAAGGTTGTGTCTATGCAAATAGTCTCCGTTAGCCAGACTAGAACAACCGGAGATAATGTGACGGATTGATTCACCCGGCCGGTGACATGCCCGACAGATGTCAACCGTGCCGTCCTTCACAATGTATTTCCGGTAGTTGTTCGTCATCATAACTTCGTCCATAATCGCAAAGACAAAACCTTCGGTTTCCCCGAAAAGGTCACCAAATCGCAGCCAGGCCACGGACGCTAAAAGATCTACATCGGGCCCATGTAGGATCCGGTAGAAGCGTCCGTGAAGCTCCTTGCTCTGCCATACCTCCCTGCGGTCATTAGTATCTAATACTATAGGTTTGCGCCAGTTCTCTTTAGCCAAGGAGAGCGGGGTAAGGCCCTTGTCCACCGCTACCACATCTCGATGCATACCCACGTCAGCGGCCTGGAAGTATTCCCTAAGACTGCATACCTCGCGGTTGTGTAGGGTCTTAGCATTTAAAAAGCCACGACCCCCGCACTTCCGAGGGATATACAGTCTCATAACCGATGAACGTGGGTGATGCATACGATTTGCGGTAAGCAGCGTGCGGACCCTCCTATCCAGGGCGTCAAGTTCAGTCTGAGTCCATTTGAGTATGCCGAAAGAATACATCAATACCGGCATGACCCAGCCGTTGAAGGCGCGCACCTTGTTACCGCCCGATAAAAGACTATTTAGTACTCTTTTCAGGCGGCCATAGAAGCGCTCCTTCAACGACTGTTTCACGTCAGTAGCATTGATGCCTAGTGCTTCCGACATACCCAAATACTTGTAAGTTTCGGTTGAGGAAAGGGATCGAAGGTGTATGGAATCCGAGAGTTGTATTCCCACGGATTCCATAATCTCCCCTCGCTTTACATGCATGACTGCACATTTGTCCACACCAAATTCCATCCTGATGGCGTCACTGAAGGTTTCTGTTACCTTCAGTAGCTTCATCAGTTGCAAGTTGTTGGGGGCAAAGAGCTTCAGATCATCCATGTAAAGGAGGTGTGATATGACCTGACCACCTCTCCTCAACCGATAGCCTAGACCTGAACCCTCCAGCAGTGTACTGAGTGGGTTCAGGGCTAAACAAAACCACAGAGGACTCAGACTGTCGCCCTGAAATATTCCGCGCTCGATCCTTATAGGTTCGCTGTTTTCCTGAATCTGTCGACATCCTGGATAGTGAAGGACCGTCCTCCACTGCCCCATACATGACGTCAGGAAGGCGCGCAGAGTTGCATCAATTTTATACAACTCCAGCACCCTCATGAGCCATGTATGTGGCACTGAGTCATAGGCCTTCTTGTAATCTATCCAACATGTCGCCAGATCCTTGCGGGAACGGCGAACCTGTTGGCTAATGGCAATGTCTATGAGGAGCAGCTCCTTAGTACCGCGGGACCCGTTCCTACATCCATTCTGAGAAGCAGAAATGATGGCGTTATTGTCAATATGTTGATTAATTTTCGCTCTCAGAATGGATGTAAGAACTTTATAGACCGTCGGTAAGCACGTTATCGGTCTATAATTTTTAGGATCCGCAGTACTACCTGATTTGTGGAGCAGGTGGGTCATTCCTGTCGTTAGGAACTGGGGCAGTGATCCTGACTCTAAGGCAGACTGGAAATGAGTTGCCAAACGAGCGTGCGACCTTTGGAACCATTTAATCCAAAAGTTGTGCAGTCCGTCTGGCCCTGGAGATTTCCAGTTAGGCAACGGACGGACTGCACTAGCCACATCTTGGGGGCTAATGGTAATTGCCCCCATTTGTGGTATCGGATCGCACGCCCGTTCGACCTCCCGAGTCCAGTCACCCTCGGTGTGACTGACAGGCACCGACCAGATATCGCGCCAGAACGAACACATGGCGTCGTTATCCGGTAGGCGCGTATCAGTCACACCTTGGTTGGGTTGCTCCCAAGCCCTATAAACCCACCTTTCGTTGCTCTGGAATGTGCGATTCTGAGTGTATCGCTCCACTCGCCGCTTGTACCGACGAATACGGTTTGCCCATGCATAGATCTTCTGCTTCAGGAAGTCGATACGCTCTGTGACGCGGGACATATAATCTCGAGAACTGATATCAGTCCCTGAGAACGCCCGCCTCACAAAGCGCATCACTCTAGGGCGAGTGTTGCCCTCCCTGAAGCAGATAAGCTTGCCGATGAGTGCTCTAGCCTCACCGATACGACGCTCAATCCTGCACTGCCAAGCTGGTATAGCTGGTCGTGTAGCTCTGTCAGTTTTGGGAAACTTGACATTAGCTACACGACATGCTGCTGCAGCCGCACAGTACAAGATCGAGTGGGTGTCAGCAAGGTCTTTGCTGCTATCAAAAACATTTGATAGCTGCGAATCTAGAGCACACACCAGCGCCCTATTTTTCTTATGCATGGGCAAACGAGGTAGTCGAGGTCTAAGCTCAGGAGGTGTGGAGCGATACTCGCTGTTATTATTATTCCGTTTATTTAACTTTGTACACACTTTATATTTACATTTTTAAATATTTCTTTATAAAAAACAAATCATTAAAAAAAAACATTTAAAAATATAACAAAAATGGTTGTCCACCGGTGTCGGGAGCAGGGTCCAAGCTACCGGTGGTTAGGCCTCCAGAGACAGGAACCTCCTCACAATGCGAGCCGTATCGAGGAGTACTGCCTTCTGTATCAGGCCCTTGATCCAACCGTGCAGTGACAGCCTCGACAGATGGTCGTCGAGGCTCTTGGCCATCAGGCCGTTGGCCGTAATGACAATCGGCACAATGATCGCCGAGTCCACATTCCACATGTCGACAACCTCGTGTGCTAAGTCGAGATACTTGATTTGTTTCTCTTTCTCAGCTTTCACGAGGTTCTCGTCATGCGGAATGGTGACATCGATTATCATTGTGCGGCGCGCTAATCGGTCTATCACCACTATATCTGGCTTATTAGCAACAATAGTCCTATCAGTGATGATAGACCGATCCCAGTACAACGTGACATGGTCATTTTCGAGAACTGGGTCGGGCACATACTTGTAATACGGTACCTCCGATTCCACTAGATTGTACTTCAAAGCAAGTTGCTGGTGAATAATCCTGGCAACTTGATTATGCCTGTGCAAGTACTCGCCGTTAGCGAGACGAGAACAACCAGAGATAATATGTCTGATGGATTCACCCGGACGGTGGCATGCCCGACATATGTCAACCGTGCCGTCCTTCATTATATGTCTCCGGTAGTTATTCGTCAGGATAACTTCGTCCATAATTGCACAGACAAAACCTTCAGTTTCCCCGAAAAGGTCACCGAAACGTAGCCAGGATACGGACGCTGGGAAATCTACATCGGACCCATGTAGAGCCCGATAGAAGCGTCCGTGTAGCTCCTTGCCTTGCCATACCTCTTTGCGTTCATCAGTAGTTAGTATTACAGGCTTGCGCCAGTTCTCTTTAGCCATGGACAACGGGGTGAGTCCCTTGTCCACTGCGACCACATCCCGGTGCATACCCACTTCAGCTTTTAAAAAATATTCTCTGAGGCTGCACACCTCGCGGTTGTGAAGAGTCTTGGCGTTTAAAAAGCCTCGACCCCCACACTTCCGCGGGATGTACAGTCTCATCACTGATGATCGCGGGTGATGCATCCGGTTTGCGGTCAGCAGTGTCCGGACCCTCCTATCGAGGGCGTCGAGCTCGGTCTGAGTCCATTTGAGTATACCGAAAGAGTACATCAAAACCGGCATGACCCAACTGTTGAAGGAGCGCACCTTATTTCCGCCTGACAAAAGGCTATTTAATACCTTTTTTAGGCGGCCAAAGAACCGCTCCTTCAGCAGTTGCTTCATGTCAGCACTGTTGATGCCCAACGCTTCCGATATACCCAAATACTTGTAAGTTTCGGTCGAGGAGAGGTGTCTGAGGTGTATGGAATCAGAGAGTTGAATTCCCTCGGATTCCATAATCTCCCCTTGCTTTACATGCATGACTGCACATTTGTCCACACCAAATTCCATCCTGATGGAGTTACTGAAGGTTTCAGTTACCTTCAGTAGCTCCGTCAGTTGGAATTTGTTGGGGGTAAAGAGTTTCAGATCATCCATGTAAAGGAGGTGAGATATGACCTGACCACCTCTTCTCAACCGATAGCCTAGTCCTGAATCCTCCAGCAGTGTACTTAGAGGATTCAGGGCTAAGCAGAACCAAAGTGGACTCAAACTGTCGCCCTGAAATATCCCCCGCTTAATCCATACAGGCTCATCATCCCCCTGAATCGGTCGACATCCTGGATATCGAAGGACTGTCTTCCATTGCCCCATACATGACTCAAGGAAGGTGCATAGAGTTGCATCTATTTTGTACAACTCCAGCACCCTCATGAGCCATGTATGTGGCACAGAGTCGTAGGCCTTCTTGTAGTCTATCCAGCATGTCGAGAGATCCTTGCGGGATCGACGAACCTGCTGGCTTATGGCCATGTCAATGAGGAGTAGCTCCTTAGTGCCGCGGGACCCATTCCTACATCCATTCTGAGAGGTAGACATTATTGAGTTAGCTTCAATGTGTTTATCAATTTTTGCTCTCAGGATGGATGTAAGAAGTTTATAAACCGTCGATAGACAAGTAATTGGTCTATAATTCTTGGGTTCCGCGGGACTACCTGTCTTATGGAGCAGGTGGGTAACGCCTGTTGTTAAAAACTGCGGCAGCGACCCAGTCTCTAAACATGACTGGAATTGAGATGCCAGTAACGCGTGTGAGCTGCTATACCATTTTAGCCAAAAGTTATGCAGTCCGTCCGGTCCCGGAGACTTCCAATTCGGTAGCGGACGAACTGCTTTGGCTACATCAGGTGGACTGATGATTACTTTTTCCATATCTGGTATAGCATCACACACGCGCTCGACATCACGCATCCAGCCACCCTCAGTGTGACAGACGGGCACCGACCAGATGCTTCGCCAGAATGTACTCGTGGCGACATCATCCGGGCGGCACACGTCAGTCACACTGTGCTCAGGTCGCTCCCAAGTTCTGTATACCCACCTCTCATCACTCTGGAACATGCGATTCTGCGAGTACCGGTCAACCCGCCGCCTATACCGCCGAATACGGCTGGCCCATGCACAAACTTTCTGCTTCAGGAAGTCGATGCGCTCCGTGACACGGGACATGTATTCTCGAGGACTGATTCCAGTCCCCGAAAACGCCCGCCTCACGAAGCGCATCACGCGTGGTCGTGTATTGCCCTCCCTGAAACAGCATAGTTTGCCGATGAGTACCCTGGCCCCATCGATACGCCGTTGGATCCTGCATTGCCAGGCTGGCACGGCAGGCTTTGGCCGAATAGTCTCGTTTGGGAACTTAACATTGGCCAAACGACATGCCGCAACAGCCCCGCAATACAGGATTGAGTGCGTATCAACGAGGCTCTCGCTGCTTTCAAAGATATTCTTAAGCAGCGAGTCCAAGGCACACACCAGCGCCCTATTCTTCTTGTGCATAGGCAACCGTGGCAATCGGGGTCTAAGTTCAGTCGGTGTTGACCTATACTCGCGAAGCGCATCCTCCAGTGCGCTCCTCAATCTTTCATTGCACTGGCTACTTACTGTAACAACCCTATCATCTGCCTCTTCGGTAACATGATTGGACCGCGGCGGGATCACAATAGTGGCTGGCGGTGTCGCGGTCTGTGTCGGGGTTGAGACGATTTGGTTGTTCAGCACTTCTGAGCGCAGCCTATCAAGTGCGGCGTCGTCCAACCTGTGATTACGCTGGATGACCCGCACCTGATCCGACAATCGTTGGGCTGAGACGTTTACAGTTGGTTCAAGGTCCTGAAACAGAGACAGCATCCTAGCACGGTACGCAGTGAGGTTAGTTCCCCCCTCAGTAGACCCGTAATATGCGCGCATGACGTTCTCATTCATATTTTGAGTCCATCTCATGCGCTGCACACAACCACCGGCAGCGGGGACCCGGCTTGGAGCCGGTTGGCTCCTAGGTCCCAAACTCCTCGGCAGCCGGCCTCCCCCCTGCCGACGTACAGGTGTTGGCGACGTCGGCGGGGAAAAATACTCATCGCTCGAGCTCGACGCGGCATCAGCCACCGATGACACAGGTGATCCGAGGTCCGGCGGCGGCGGGGCGGAGCTGAGCGACGAGTCCGGGGGTAGAAGTCGTGCGCGACTAGCTGCTGCTCTCGTCAACATTATGCTTTTTCCTTAAACATTTTCACTTTTTCCTTAAACATTTTCACTCTATTTGACGTCGTCACTGACATGTCAACTGGTTTATTGTATTTTTTATGAATTGGATTGGTTTTTTGAGTGGATATTATAGGTGAATTGGTTTTATCTTCTTATTGGTTTCTTCTGTTGGGTACTTTGTTCGAATTTGGTGATTGTAGAATTTTTTATTATTATTATTATTACCTACATAGATTTGGTCTACCACACTTAACTACCTACATAGATTTGGTCTACCACACTTAACTACCTACATCGGCAGTTATTAGCCATCACGGCTCTACTCCTTAGTTACAGAACCCTTATAAGATACTTGTCCGAAATAGTCCACCGCCAATACTTCTAGCAATCAGGCAAAATGTCTATGTCACTCAACAAAGGTTCTCCAGCAACATTGAACGCGATTGCTTCCATATTCCTAGAGGAGCATCCTACGTCCCTCCCGCACGTTCCAAGAATCTTGTCTTACAGCATATTGAGAAGAAAGAATCCTTACAAGGTACCTAATTAAAGTATTTAGAGTGTCTTCATTTAAGCTTTTCTAGACCGATCTTAGAAAATGAATTTTAATAGAAAATGAAGTTTATAAAAGTCAATGTTTCTTAAAAAGTGAGCTGCAATTGTAATTTTCTTTTTTGGTATGCTTTGCATTTACCTAGGTACTCGCTTTTTAGGGTTCCGTACCCGAAGGGTCAAAACGGAGCCCTATTGCTGTCACTCACGTGTCTGTCTGTCGGTCTGTACGTCTGTCTGTCTGTCCGTTTGTCTATTCGTCTGTCTGTCCGTCATCGGTCACAAAATGTTGTTGCGATGATTTCTTTAACTTCCCACTGACCGATGAACTTGAAATTTGGCGATAATGTTTATTATTACGTATATTTTACTAGCTTATAACAATATATTGAAAAATCTGTTTTTTTCTTTGGTGCGGAACCCTAAATATGCGAAGTCCGACACGCACTTGGTTTTTTATTTTTGCGGCTTCTCTTTCGTGGCCTACCCACACAGAAACTGTGCATTTTTTCTGGGTAAAGATACGCCTATGGCACGCGGCGATAATATAGCTACTACACTTTTGGTATAATTGTTTGCTTGTTGGGCAAAAGACACTATAAGTAACGCATCCTAACATCCGACGTAACTTCGAAGAACTCGAGCGCATTTGCTTTGCTTACATCGTTTGAAAATCCGTCTAGTCTAGCGTAAAACTCGCAACGATTACTGTTATATTGTCATAATGAAAGAGTTTGCGATCGTGATTATGATATGATCATTTATATGTTACGCAATTAGGTTGCTGATCCGACTACTAAAACTTGCTTCACTGATAGATAGCCACCCCATCGCTGAGTACCATAGCCTCATTTTACCTCGTAAAAAAATGTAGGTACTGTACGAGTACCTCATTTTAGTGGAATTGGTCTAGGGCGCGAAGCTTCAGGGAAAAGGTTATTGTTTCGTATTATTGGTAAAACGCAACCGATGCACAATAATTGATAACGAATTTAAATGTGACAAAGTTTAAAAGTAGCCTAGGTTTTCGTCAAGTATTTGCATAATTTAAAATTAGTTGTTGTAAGCTGGAGTGTCCTCCACTCCAACACGATGTAGTGGCTGGAGTGGCTCTCGAGTGTCCATAGAGCGTAACTATCGGGGACGACCACTGGAAGCGACGGTAATTGTTAAAGTAATCACTGCGTTATCATTGGGAGGTACATACGCTGACCTTATTGGTGATGTCCTTCCGATAGGTCAAGTGTACCTAATCGGCAGGCGGCGTATGAGCGGAAACGAAGCAACAGAAGTACAGTTCTGTTGGGTCTTCACTTCACTTTAAATGGAAAATTAGTAATACGTTTTGAACAAATCTTAGGTATAAGTAAATGAAATAAAATAAATGATATTAGCTTTTTAACCGACTGAAAGGAAAGGGTTATTTTACAAGCTATTGTATACTTTTACCTGTTCCATGTGACTGTACTGGTGGTACTCAGCTGCATTTGGTTAGACAGGAAGCCGACTCCAACATTGTTGGAAAGTAGCAGTCAATATGAACCTGTCCCAGTGTCTGTAATCGTATATTGTTAACTAGCTTCTGCCAGCGGCTTCACCCGCGTGGATGTCGAAAATTATCCCAAGGTAACAAATTCCCGGAATAAAAAGTATCCTATGTGCTATGCCAGCCTATAATTTATCTCTGTGTCAAATTTTATCCAGATCCGTCCGGCAGCGTGAAGAAGTAACAAACATACAAACACAAACACTCACGAACTTTCGCCTTTATAATATTATTAGTGTGATAATAAAAAAGGCTCGTATTAGAGACTGAAGCTCACTCAACACATGAGCACCAGGACCACAAAACATATAAGTAGCCTTATTTTATGAACAAATTAAATCGGTCCTGTCCATATTATAATTCTTTCAGCACCTAACTACCTACAGTTACCTTTTGTTCAGGAGTATGAACAGTATATGTAGATCGCGATCCAAAGTAAACATATTAAATCAGACTGTAAACAATACTTTCCGTTCCCGTGTTATTTCATGTACTTAAATTAAAACAATAATAACACAAAGTTCAGTTTTTCGCTCCGGAACGAGTAACGACCCACACACGGCTCTACCTAATATTTATGTAAATGAAAATAACGGAAAGAAAACTTTAATCCCTATTTTACCCCTTTAGGGGATGAATTTCCAAAAATAAACACATTATTATTTGCGTCATTTAAGAAAGGATTTTTGGAAATTCATCCCCTAAAGGGGTAAAATAGGGATTTAAAGTTTGTATGAAACTCTGTCATTTTTAATTTGAAATGAATGAGATGTGTTGTTTAGCGTCTACATTTAAAATAATAAAACACGTCTGTCAGGATTTTTTGAATTTCTTCCCTTAGAGGGTTAAAAAAGGGTGTTAGAGTTTGTATGAAAAATACATTGTTTATACTGGAGGCGTCATTTAAGAAAGGATTTTTGGAAATTCATCCCCTAAAGGGGTAAAATAGGGATTTAAAGTTTGTATGAAACTCTGTCATTTTTAATTTGAAATGAATGAGATGTGTTGTTTAGCGTCTACATTTAAAATAATAAAACACGTCTGTCAGGATTTTTTGAATTTCTTCCCTTAGAGGGTTAAAAAAGGGTGTTAGAGTTTGTATGAAAAATACATTGTTTATACTGGAGGCGTCATTTAAGAAAGGATTTTTGGAAATTCATCCCCTAAAGGGGTAAAATAGGGATTTAAAGTTTGTATGAAACTCTGTCATTTTTAATTTGAAATGAATGGGATGTGTTATTTAGCGTCTACATTTAAAATAATAAAACACGTCTGTCAGGATTTTTTGAATTTCTTCCCTTAAAGGGTTAAAAAAGGGTGTTAGAGTTTGTATAAAAAATACATTGTTTATTATCAAAATTACTTGAAATTTAGTATTTATGCTCTTCAATACAATTAAAGAAACACGTATTTAAGGATTTTTTGAATTTCGTCCCTTAAAGGGGTAAATTGGGGTTTTAAAATAAATTGTTTTTTATAAAAATTACTTGATATTTAGTATTTATGCTCTTCTATATAATTAAAGAAATAGGTATTTAAGGATTATTTGAGTTTCATACCTTAAAGGGGTGTTAAAATTTAACATTATAGCAAATAAAAAGAAATTTAGCATTTTTGTACTTCTATTCAATTAAACAAATACGTATTCAAAGATTTATGGAACTTCATCCCTTAAAGGGGTGTTAAAGTTTGAATGAAAAATAAATTGTTTGTTATCAAAATACTGCACAAAAATATTATAGAGGCCACTGTGATTACTGAATGTGCTCGAGGGAATCAGTTTTTTATACCACGAATACCACTGGTACCCTCTAAATATGTCTTTGAGTTTAAACGATTACAATCGAGGTCTGCTTTGCAATGACCATAAATAAAACTCAGGGTCAATCATTAAGGCAAAGATTTAAAGGAAATTACTTCTCACACGGGCAATTCTACTTTGCCTGTTCCAGAGTAAGTACTAATAGCAGCCTGATCATTTCGGCACCAGACAGAAAAACCTCCAATGCGATATACAAAGAATTGCTTAATTAAATTCTAACTTCCTGATGACGACTTTGTTAGCGTGAGCAAATTGGAGTAACCATATCTAGACTGTACAGGATCGCGCAAAACTCTATCGGCAGATGCTATAATTTTTGCATATGGCGGAAAAATATCAGTTCTGTTTCGACACTTGTGAAGTAAACTGATGCAAAAAACGTTATTACAAAAAAAAATGAATGAATTGACTTCCAAATAAAAATACTACAAAATTAAAATAACTTTAATTTCGGCAGTCTTTGTGCCTGTTTTTATTTCTTCGTTGTAGGGATACCCCACTGCGTAACCCTTTAAAGCGTACTGGCGTGATGTTATGTTATGAAATGGCGTAAACAATACACATTCATGCAATTGCTGCAAGCCCGAGAGACTTCCCGTAGTTGAAGTTTTTTATCAGATGTTCACCAAATTTGAATGGGACTCATTTGGGAACATTTTTACAATTGGCGGAAAAATCGGTGAACATACACAAAAAAAAAACAAACATACAGCCGAATATAGGAACTCCTCTTTTTTGGAAAGTCCGTTAAAAAAATATAGCTGGTAACCTCCAAGCGCGTGTAATCTACGTCAAGCCATTCTAAATCGCGACCACGAGGAAGGAAATTTTTCATCGAAAATCATCACGAGCAAGCTCTGTGAATATGTGAATAAGCAAAATTATCACTTCTGTGGCACCGAAAATCTGCGAATAATCAAGGAAGAGTCACACCCGCTCAAAGTTACTGCATGGTGTGTTTTTTACGCTGGAGGCGTCATCGGGCCAACAAACGACTACTGTGGTCAACGAGGTCACAGAGCCATGATCAACGTCTTTCTCTGTCCTTAAAATTAATAAATTGGAACTGGAGAACATGTGGTTCCAACAAGATTAAGTAACGGCGCTTACTGCACGAGCCACAACAAAAATTCTGAGGGCTGAATTAACAGGGCTTTCAATGGCCGGTATGATTTCATTAGTCTACAGTCTGATGCTAATTGAAGCATCAGACTCTTGAAGTCCTCAAAGATAATATCCACCGGAAGTTCTGGCAAGAGTAATGGAAATTGCCAAAAATCGGGCTCGAATGTTTATTGATTATGGTGGCGGCCAATTAGCCGTATCATTTTATCGATAAAATTGAAAAAAGAAAATTAAGAAACTAAATAAAATAACTTTATTTTTTGAAGTCGGTGTCTTTCGTAGGTACCATTTTTTTTGCGATAAGGACACCGACTTCAAAAAATAAAGTTATTTTACTCTTTGTAGTTTTGTATTTGGAAGTCGGTAGTACTTTTTTGCAAAAAAAGGTTTTTTATTTTTTCACTTGCCGTTATTTATTGAAGAGTTCTGTTGTATATCTCCGAAGTTCTTCATCAGATCTTCACCAAATTAAAATGGGACCAATTTCGAAACATAATTTTCAAACAAAAAAAGAATTTTTGAAATCGGTCCACAATTGACGGAGATATCGGTGAAAACACACAAAAACAAACATAATGTCGAACATAGAGCCTCCTCCTTTTTTGGAAGTCGGTTAATAAACATTATCCAAAAGCGGAACCAAAGTTTTCCATGTATAAAAAAAATTACAGCCGAAGAACAACGGGTGATAATTTTTGCGCCACCCTATATTAATTTTCTATCGTTCCAAAAAAATACTACCGACTTCCAAATAAAAAACAACAAAGTGAAAAATAACTTTAGTTTTGAAAGTCGGTGTCTTTGGTAGGTACCAAATTTCTTGCATAATGGACACCGACTTCCAAAAACAAAGTTATTTTTCACTTCGTAGTATTTTATTTGGCATTCGGTAGTATTGTTTTGGAAAAAAGTTTTTTTATTATCACTTTTTAGTTGTACCTACCTAATAGGCAAGTAATTAAGTAAGGCGCCTATAATGGCAGAATAGATTATCCGAATATAAGAAACTGAACATAACCGGTGAAATGGACCGATCAGGCTGCTATTAGTACTTACTCTGGAACAGGCAAAGTAGAATTGCCCGTGTGAGAAGTAATTTCCTTTAAATCTTTGCCTTAATGATTGACCCTGAGTTTTATTTATGGTCATTGCAAAGCAGACCTCGATTGTAATCGTTTAAACTCAAAGACATAGTTAGAGGGTACCAGTGGTATTCGTGGTATAAAAAACTGATTCCCTCGAGCACATTCAGTAATCACAGTGGCCTCTATAATATTTTTGTGCAGTATTTTGATAACAAACAATTTATTTTTCATTCAAACTTTAACACCCCTTTAAGGGTGAATCCATGAATCTGATGAAGTGCCAGAAATCTTTGAATACGTATTTGTTTAATTGTATAGAAGTGCAGAAATGCTAAATTTCTTTTTATTTGCTATAATGCTAAATTTTAACACCCCTTTAAGGGATGAAACTCAAATACTCCTTAAATACCTATTTCTTTAATTATATAGAAGAGCAGAAATACTAAATATCAAGTAATTTTGATAAAAAACAATTAATTTTAAAACCCCAATTTACCCCTTTAAGGGACGAAATTCAAAAAATCCTTAAATACGTGTTTCTTTAATTGTATTGAAGAGCATAAATACAAAATTTCAAGTAATTTTGATAATAAACAATGTATTTTTCATACAAACTCTAACACCCTTTTTTAACCCTCTAAGGGAAGAAATTCAAAAAATCCTGACAGACGTGTTTTATTATTTTAAATGTAGACGCTAAACAACACATCTCATTCATTTCAAATTAAAAATGACAGAGTTTCATACAAACTTTAAATCCCTATTTTACCCCTTTAGGGGATGAATTTCCAAAAATCCTTTCTAAAATGACGCCTCCAGTATAAACAATGTATTTTTCATACAAACTCTAACACCCTTTTTTAACCCTCTAAGGGAAGAAATTCAAAAAATCCTGACAGACGTGTTTTATTATTTTAAATGTAGACGCTAAACAACACATCTCATTCATTTCAAATTAAAAATGACAGAGTTTCATACAAACTTTAAATCCCTATTTTACCCCTTTAGGGGATGAATTTCCAAAAATCCTTTCTTAAATGACGCCTCCAGTATAAACTCAATATCCATAAGGTTGGGTTCGTATACATTTTGTATGAAACGATATTTTCAAAACTTGTTGTCCCGTTCCGTCCGGGTTTAAAACACTTTACAATACAAATAGGTATAAATTTATTTATCTACTTCGGTTTCGTTATATTCGAATTATAAAATTGACAGCGGTTTCATTATGATACCCATAACGACATCGGGTTGCATTATGCGAATCGTCATAAATTCTAAAACACAAGCAAAGGCATTCTAAACATACAACCTATAATATTACTTCGAAATCGTGACAATGTAAATTATGTTTTTAAAAATGGAACAAGTTTAGAACAAAAGTATCGTATACTATTTGGCTGTTGCGGCTACAAGATCTTTGCCTTATACCCTGAGCTTATACCTAATAAAGACTAAATAAAATACTTATTTGTCTATATCTGTGTTTTATTCCTTCCTTCGTAGATAAAATCTTGTATGCAACTGTACGTTATTGGTATTTTAATAACTCGTGCCCACCTATTTCGGTACGCGCTACGCTTGTACCGAAAAATGGCACTCGTATTAAAAGACCGTCCATAACGTAACAGTTGCATAAATAGCTATTACTGTACCAACTAATACACATTAGTTTATGATTGGAGCCTCCTTTTAAGCATGATGACACCGTTACGTGTGGAACGACCTTTGGCTTAACATGCATTGCGATTTTCTTCAGGTTCGCGTACTGAATCTAACTAACACGCACTGCGGATAAAATACCGCGCGATTTTTGTAACTTTCTTCCTGTTCATAGAGCTACGATATGATATTATATTATATAAAATTATTCATTAAAAATATTTTGGGCTGCCGGGCAATAGGGGCTATGTTTTATTTGTGTTATTCATCGGAAGTGCTTTGCAGGCGGATTGGCGATCGCAGTATGGTTGTTACAAATGCACAGAGAACGCTGTTGCCCATTCTCTGGTTTTTCCCTTAGTCACCTCTTACGACACCCACGGGCAAATATGGGATGGTGAAATTCTTTACGCCCGACACCATACGGTTAGTGATGTAGATACCAAAAAATATAAACACAATTTTTTTTATTGACTTTAATTTAGGTAGCGCAGTTAGGTAGCATTAATATATCGGGATACTTAAACTATCGTTTTTACAATTAATTTGTCCCGTGTTCTATTTGGTCATGGTCACCTCATTAAAAAGAGACACGCTACCAGCGGGAGCCTTCTCACGTGGACCAGTTTTTGCACCATAGTGCACAGTCAAGTAGTAAGAAGTATAAGGTATTTGCCTTTAGCTAATTATGCATTGTCAAAGACCTTATACTTCTTACTACGTATAAGGTCTTTGTGCATTGTCATCCAAAAAAAAAAGGCATAAGCAAAATTTCATCTTAATCGGTGGAGGATAACTGCTTTAAAATGCAGTTGCAAGATTTGATCCGAACTCACCTACATACATACATTGCAAGTTAAATAAAAGCTTTTAAAATAAACTGAGAATGGCTATCAACGAATTATATACAACTAGAGGCCAAAAAATAACTCACTCCCATACAAAGCTTAATGACAAGTAGTGTTGCGTGTCTCCTGCCTCGATCGCACCGAGACAGGTGAAAGTGCAATGAATTAGTCCAAGAGCGAGCTCGGGAGCTTAGGGCACCCCGACACGGATAGGTTAGGTTTGAAGGAGATGACGTAATCTCCTTTATGTTAGGTTACTTTAGACCCTGCAGACACATATTTTTTAGGTTATTTTTATAAACTTTAATTTACTTTCACCTGATCCGGTGTCTGTTGGGCAATCGTTCGTTAGATGAAAAGTTATTGGTCAAAACATTCTTTTGGTTAAACATTCACTGACGTAAAGTTATGTTGGCGAAACGTTCGTGGGTGAAGAGTTCTTTGGATGAAAAGTTAATGGATTAAAGATTCTGTTGACCGATGGTTCATGGGCCAATCGACTGTTGGCAAAACGTTTCAGACTCCAAGTGTCTACATCAACCGATCCTGTGTGACTCACATCCACAGGATTCCCACAGCCTTAACCAGGTCATTGGATAATTTTATTGGCTAAATAGTTGGGAGATAGGTTTCACTTTCGTGAGTCGTGGAAACTTGTTAGAAAACCACAAATGAGTGTGTCTTCTATTGTACTCATTTCGCATTATCTCTGCATTTATTGTCTATGTCTATTATCTTGTGTTAGCTGTACAATTATATGGTTATCTGTGGCATGCGAGCTGGCAGCCTCGCATTGCGCCGTTATTGTCCCCTTTAGGGTATATATGCCCTTGTGCGAGCGTGCCATACCGTCCTTGTTGCTCTATCACCAACGATGCCTCTCTTGGCAACGCCACGACCAGCGCCGGCGCAGGGCACAAGCCAGTCGCCACTTCGCCAGATATTCTACCTGCGATGCGAGTAGGGCGAGACCCTTTTTGCTCCATTGTCGTGATGTGAGCCCTGTTTTGAGTGTTTTGCTTGCTGGCACACTCGCACAAGGGCGCAATGCGAGGCTGCCAGCTCGCATGCCACAGATAACAATATCATGGGGACGTAAACACAAAGCTGAGCGCAGATGTTGCTGGCTGCACAATTGCTGCTGTCAAATCATTATTGCTTTGTTTACATCAAGTTTTTTTGTTATTTTTTGTGTTTAAGTCGGTCTACCATCGTTATTGATAATATTATTATATATTTTCCTTGGAAGCTTATGGAATTGAAAGACTTAATATAACATATAAATATGAATTGCCTTTTCGCAGTTTTTTTTAGCGTTGTATCTTTGGGAAACAAATGAAAACTAGGGTTGGTAAATCCTGGTACAGCACACAAAGACTTATTTCGAAAAAAATAAAATTTACTGAATGATAGGTTACAAAATGTATGAATTTGACAGCTTTAAATAGCCATAGCGACGATGCGCCACCTATCGTGAAAATTGGCAGTTCCCATCCCCATTCTACAGCTAACACAACACAATAGACATAGACAATAAATGCAGAGATAATGCGAAATGAGTTGCCTACATCTATGGTATTTATTAGCGACTAACTTAATTATTATATGAAATGAAGTTAACGACGCAACATACCGCCCACCCTTTGAAGGGACAAGGTCCTTTAAATAATCAGTTTGCTAATCAGTTTGTCTTAGTGTAAGTAGTAATCTGTGGAAAATGTAGTGGATAGTATATTTGTTAAGTCATATATTTAAGACAATTTGTATATTTTTAGTATACTACTGTTTGTTTTTCCTATAAAAATTAATAAATAAATAATGCTTAGTGGACTATTTACATATTTTGAAAAATTAAACTTGATAAGCAGTAGGGTCTAACGTTTCCAATTATCCAAATTCAATCATAAATTATTATAAATAAGGAGTAATGTGCAATGAAGTTAATTGTAACAATACGAATAGACATACATAATTCGTATTGTATGTATGCAAAATTGAAACAAAGTTGTTTGACAAAGATTTTTTTTTTCTTTGGCAACTGAGCCGATGCCGACTATTCTGCCAGTGTTATGTAGAGACGACTTTGACAAAGTTATTACAATAATTAGTTAGTGTCGACAGGTAGGGTACTTAGTTTTGTGACGGATCTCTTCACAATGCTATCGCTATTATTCGTGAGAGTCCATCACATCTAAAGTACCTAACTGTTTTAATACGGTGTTCACAATCAAACGTTTGTTTCCATATCCAGTTTTTAAAATGTCCCAGGCTTATTTCATATTGTTTCTGTGTTACCAGCAATAAGGTCTCTACTTCTCCAGTAACACTACACTTCCAGTGATGTAACTTTAGGACCTCACTTATAGTTGTTATCGTTTACACTAACGATGTAAACAAATCTTGAAGCGTAGGCCATTCTACATATTATCCACTAAAATATGGCAGCTGTATTCTAGGTAACCTCACGAGCGTATTTTGTTGATATTATCTTAAAATGACGTCATAAGCGCTATTGTATTTTTAACCGACTTAAAAAGGATGAGGTACTCAATACGACTGTATTTTATTAATGTTTGTCACCTCACAACATTGTACTTGAAGAACCGATTCGGATGATTCTCATGTGGGTGGTCCCATTTAAATTTGGTTAAGATCTGATGAAGAACTTCGGTGTTACGAGTATACGAGTACAACATAACACTTCAATAAATAACGGCAAATCTCTCGGGATTGCTGCAATCGCATGTCTGCTTATTTTTTACGTCATTTCATAACATACCATCAAGCCGGTACGCTCTTAAGGGGTACGCAGATGTGTACAGTTCACTCTGGTACACTCTCATTTCACCGGTTATGTTATTCGGGTAATCTACTCGTATTCTGGGCCTGGCATAACTTTGTGCAATGTAGCACGCCGGTGCTTACGTACTTTGTGATTATAGATAACTTACTAATAAATAGAAATTGTTCAGTATCTATAACTAAGAAGTGTACCTAAATTAAAACGTTTTACAAAAAAAATAAAACACTACAACGTGCAAAATAGCTTCAATAAAAATCATTTTACAAAAAAATACTACCGACTTCCAAATAAGAAAAATACAAATTGAAAAATAACTTTATTTTTGGAAGTCGGTGTTCCGTGTCTTTAATAGGTACCATTTTTACTAAAGAACGATGAGCGTTTTTCAAAGTACACCAATAATCTTCTATCTCCCTTAAACTTACCTGCGGGTTTCAATATAGCCTTTACTTATTCGTGATTGCGAGCATTTCTTTAGATTAACTTCAGTGTTTTGCAGTAATGAAGCAGTATCTGCCAATATATTCAATACCAATAGTTCCTTCGTAGCAATTATCATTATATTCGTTATAGTTCTCGCCAAACATCTGGGCCGCCCTGAAGTTGGCTTGCCGATGCGCTAGGCACGAATCGGTGCTGTTTTTTGTATGAGATTTAATACTGCGCAGCCATCGTAGCCAACTTCAGGGCGGCAAAAAATATGGCAGTTGGCACTGTACAAATCCTTATCGCTTAGGAATGCGGTGTCCTTTTGTGCTCGCCAGCCGGCCGTTCACAACACGTGCGCTCAGGTAACTGGTAAATGAACAGGCGAGATATCGACCATATGATGGTGGTGTTAGGGTTTACTTTCGTGTGTACGACAAACTTTTTAGGAAATCACAAATGCATGTCATCAATGTTTTCTGTGGTGTTTATTAGCGACTAACTTAATTATTATTACGCAGCTACTTAAATATAAGAAATGAAGTTAACAACGCAACAATAGTAGGTATTGAACGTTCGACTTCAAGAGGGTATTAAATATTATTGCACAATAAAAGTAGGTATTGTGCAATAATATCGTAGTTGTATCCAATGGGACACCTTAAAGTTATATTGTTTGATTATCAGAAGCAAATAAAAGACGTTTAGCTTGTAATCTTAAGTTTAATAGGTAGAAAGAAATACTGACACTGGTATACTGAACTCATTGAAGCGTGACAAAGATTGCCAAAATAAAAACATGGCGCTTCTTCTTAACTTGGTTGAATGAACATAGAACTAAACCTTACAACTTAGAATGCACTACAGGTATGCAATAACTGCCATCAGGATTCACCTCCAGGATTGATTTTATATGGACCCCTTTCATCACTATCCTTCCTAGTTTTCTCCTAGTCTCCTTCTTCGTGTTAATCATTTCAGTTTGGTCCAAAACAATGTTCATATACTCGTCGTAACCGACGATGTATCCTTCGATGTGAAAATCTTCGTGCCGGTACACCCAGATTTGTACTCGACTTTTGTTTTGTAGGTACCTGAGAAGGTCGATGGGGGGGACATTCGGTTTCAGTGGGCCTTTGTTTGCCATTCTGTACCCTTTCAGCGTTATTCTTCCGAGTTGCTTCTTATTTTTAGTCTTTATGTTCATTTCCTCGGCTTCGTCCAAAATAATGTTCATATTCTTGTCGAAGCCGACGATGTGTCCTGTTAATCGTAGGTTTAAGTTCTTGTGCCAGATTTGTATTGGTTTTCTGCTTTGTACATACCCTAAGAGATGGTGTAAGGGGTGGAGATTCTGGACTCTCGGGGGGCCATTGTATTCCATTTTGGATTAAATCCTTCGAATAATTATGCTGCACAAACTCAATCACACAAACACACTACCGAGTCACGACACGATACGTAGTATGTCTAAGTAGTCTATGGAGGCACGCTTTCGCGCTCAGACGGACGATACTAGTCTGAGCTTAAAACGTAGTGGTTATATTCTCTGTGTCTGAGCTTTTGCGTCCTAACTCCTATCAATTCTTAAGAAAAATTGTTCTGTCTATGGTCAAATAAATGACGCCCACAATGGGGTTGCCAGTTGTATCTTTTTATTTTTTTAAACCCTCGCCTTTTTATCACCGTGTCTTTCACGTCCAGACCACAGATAAAGATATACTAGTGGCCCAGACAGTAGCGATATCGCTGGGTAGGAGCGACTTCAGGGTTTGCAGCGATTCAGTCACCGCATCGCCAGTGTCTTTTGATTACTGTTATTAGTCCGTATGGTACACACAGTGTTTCGATTAGACGTAAATCATGGCGGATAGCGTTTTATGCAAGTTAATATATAAAACTACAGTCATTCTCTAATTTTCAATTGAGTTTTACCTTGATTTTTGCCTGCTCAGATGGGAGTACTCCATTGAGCTAGGAAAAACATGGAGGCGCCGTGATGTTCTTTCTATACATTCATTAGCATATGAGTGAAATACGATACAGAATGTGAAACATCGTTTAGTTTCATTATATCTAATGTAGTAATCGTATTTGACAAAAGAGACAACAATATTTCAGTTGTTGCTCATTATGGCAACATTTTGTTATGACGTAGTGACAGTTATAGGTACGAGCCATATTCGCCATAATACGTGACGAATTTTGAGGTTGTGTTCGTCGTAGTCCTGCTGTCAAATGGTTGTTTACTTTTTGTATTATTAATGTGTGTGTGTTCCGTGATTGACACAACCATAGTATCGGCAGCCATTTTAATTGACATTTTAAGGTTTAGGTAGGCACGTTTTTTTTGTAGGTATTTCCAGTCCATATTATATAATATGTCTATAGGAGTACTCAAACACCTGCACCATGAGAGACTTTTGCGACACCAGCGCTAGGGCTGTCGAAGTGGCTAGTTACGATATTACCGTCAAGCGCTGGCCGCCATACTTGTTTTATTTTTGGGACTTTGTGGACCTGACTACGAGGCTTTTAAAATAAGTCTTCTTCTGCATTAGAATTCTAATGTAACAGATTCTTATGTTTGAAAGACGTGCCGTTCTTGATGGGGGTCTGCGACTACACACGTTTTTTTATATATATTATGTTGGTCTATGTGGGTTTCTAAACACGAGTACAATATTTACTTAAGCGTCGATGCACACTCAGATAGAGTCAAAGCGAAGCGACTTCGTTCATAGCATGTTGACGTCTATCTCCACAACGTAATGCACATATCTCTATCAAGATAAACAAAAGACTGCTAACAGACAGATATTGTATACTGACGTCACAGTCTGTTAAGCGAGAGAAAAGAAATCGACTAAATCATTTATGGTCAAGTTACAACTGGCAACCCCATTGTTGGCGCCAATACACAACATGACCGTGTCATTATTGGCCGCCGATATTCAATCAATAGTATTTGAACGCAACAGTGTTCAATAATATTAAAAATCCCTCTTGAAATTGGCGATTCACGATACAGCTTATTTTTTATTTGCCACAAAACTGGCAAATACAGATACTTTACGATGTTATGCGCGATCCTATGCTGCACGATACTACTCATAGACTCCAAACAGATAACTAAAAATATTGCGCAATATTAAGGTTACAACAATCGATCATTCTTCCATACAAACGTAGTCTGGCGATTACTCCACTGTTTGCTCGATGTACGTTCAAAATAAAAAAAAAATATCAATTTGTCTCATCATTATCTAGCCCTGTTTGGAAAAAAAAGTAAAAAAATCAAATGAAAGTTATGAGCGTCGAAAGTTCCATATTCCAACACTAATTTTAACGCATCTTTGGGTGGAAATAAACAGCGTAAGAAGAAGGAAAATTGCAAAACGGCCTCCATACAGGGATAGATTAATAAGTTCAAGAAGAAAATATACATTTAGTCGTTTTTTTATGATATCTAGACTCCCAAATGTCTGTTTATAAAATTTTGCGCTCTTGTTTTTGTCCTAAATCATCATCCTTTTCGCTACAACATCCTTGCAAAAATGCCAATTCGAACTCAAACTAGCTTCTTACTGCTCATGACAACTTCTATCGCTTTCGCACGTGTAGTAGGATAAGATAGCATGCATTCTAACCCCGCGCACAAAATAGTTGGTACCGTCGACTAGGGCAACCTTAATCCTACGTACTACAATGAAAACATATTGCTTAGTAAAATTTAAGCTTCCTCTATTGTGTTCAATCATTGTTCAACCTTTTAACACTTCCCCCTAGACTTGACATGCAATTGTATAGCGCAATCGTCAATATTGCGCAAATGTAACTTTGTCATAATCACTATTTTCATTATTCAACTCTGAAAACATGCACCACTGTCCACCATCTTGTTTTACTAACGTCAAAAGACTCTATTCTCCAAAAGTGCACCGCTCAGCGCACCGCGCATGCGTCAAAATGGCGACGGTTAGGAATGGCCGCGACTCACATTCAAGCATTCCCACCAAGCTTTGATTGACGCAACGTGGAGGTACAATATACTACTAGTAGTAAGTATTTAATAACTTGAAATATATAACGCTTTTATACAATAAATTAAATTAAATGAAGATTGATAAGGTACTGTCTTCTTAGGCACAATGATGACTTTAATATATTTCCTCAGACACACTGTAATATCCACCATCCGCTAGTGTCGCTAATAAGGTTCAAATTCTGGGAAGTAAAGAAATCATCCTAATAATCATCATTTCAGCCGAAAGACGTCCACTGCTGGACATAGGCCTCCCCCAGGCTTCGCCATATTGACCGATCCCGTGCGTTTCGCATCCAGCGCCTGAGGAGGCCTTCCAACGCATCGTCTTCCGGTTCGCGGTCGCCATTCCAGAACTTTTCGGCCCCGTCGGCCATCCGTTCTGCGAGCAATGTGCCCGGCCCACTGCCACTTAAGTTTGGCAATTCTTCGGGCTATGTCGGTAACTTTGGTTCTCCTGCGGCAGTAAAGAAATACGGCAAAAAATATATAAAAAATCAAAAGACACGACTGCAAGCTTTTTTCTTATTTTTTCAGCATACCCTTTCATTTGATACCCATATCATGGCACTAAAATAACGAGTCCGCCATCTTGAGCCGTCCGCCATATTTAGTATGATGTCACTTAGCTAACCATGCATTGTCATCCAAACTAAACGCGTATGCAAAATTTCATCTTAATCGGTGGAGGATAACTGCTTTAAAATTCAGATACAAGATTGGACTCGATACATTACAAGTTAAATAAAAGCTTGTAAAAAACTCACTTTACCGACCCGGGAATCGAAACCAGGACCTTGGAATCACATAATAGGTCACAGATAATATAATACTAGCATAAACAGGTTCAGGACTCAGTAGCTCAGCAGTACAGCTTGCGACCACTACATAAAGTTAGTTATGTTTTAAAGGAGATCACTAATAGTAGATTATGCACCGAGGGGCTAAAGTTGTGTCTTATGTCACGGGCGTCATATTGAATCTCGAGCGCAATGAAGGATTCGGGATTTAACTCACGAGCAAAGCGAGGGAGTTAATACAAGAATCCTGAATGCAGCGAGGGATTCAAGCTAGCCCAAGGCAAAGACACCTTTAGCCCAGAGGAGGA
Organism: Orthosia cruda; assembly: GCA_964057195.1. NCBI lineage: Eukaryota > Metazoa > Arthropoda > Insecta > Lepidoptera > Noctuidae > Orthosia > Orthosia cruda. Next base: position 21,444,734 of record OZ059851.1, read on the forward strand.
TACTCTACTTTTTACACCTACTGTGAGAAAATAATAGCCATAGTACGAAAAACAAAGTATTTATTAAATAAACAAACAGTAAGAATAACATATTTAGAACTTGATAAAAGGAAATAAATCGACTGTAGTACAGAAAGGTTTTATTATTTATTTATTTAATCACAAAATCCACAGCAATCTTTGCGCAGTTTACTTAAAATAAATTAACTAATGTTACAGCCAATTACTATTACGGTATTACGGCGCGGTACGGTATTTGTTATTATTAATGGCAGTTTTAATGTTATTCCATTACTTTTAAAAAATGGTTCGTAGTTATCTAATTATTCTTACAATATTATATCTTCGAAAACATGGCAACGATATGAAGAAGCAGTCGTTATGATTTTGTAGGAAATCGAGAATATCATCCACGTGTAGTAAGGGTATCGAGAATAGCTTTCCTCTTTCTGGCACCAAAGGGTGTTTGTTAGTATTATACTAAACGTAGTGTTACATACTCTTTGATTATACTGCCAATTTAGCTGAGCATGTGAGATTCCAAATTCAAATCACATTATTGACCAGCGGGTCATAATGAAATCCAGTACAACATTATTGTGCCCCCGGCTACTAATGACTCACTTTAGGTAAGGGCCATACCTCACCGAGATGCCATGGCGACGTGACCAGCGACGTCGCGCTACTTGGCATCGTCGCCAGTCGGTCGCCAAGTGAGTTAGCCGTCATACATCTCAATAAGAACTAGTTGGCGACGTCGCTGGCCACGTCGCCATGGCATCTCGAGGTTGCTTGACATATAATTTGACATTTTCGAGCAGGTGGTGTGAAAAGTAACTTTCTCTGGACTGGTTCTCGACACGTGGGGCATTAAACTAACAAGTGGATATTGTGACGTTTTAATCCACTCACAACAGCAGCTTAAAGGCCTTAGATATTGTAGAGTAGATGTTGTAACCAATAGGTAAGCTTATTTAATAAATCGCATGCGAACTCTACAAACATCGCAGCGAGAAACGTCCGTTTCGATGGCGCGGCCACGGCGTTTTTTTTTTAAAAAAACTATGCCAAGATTATGTAAAAATTTGTAAAACTTGATTCCCAAAACCATAAATTTGTCAAAGTTATGGTTAAAAAGTTTTAAGGGTTTGAACGTGGCCGCGCCATTGAAACGCGGCGAACCGCGCGGCCACGGAGATCTTTAAAACTAAGCGTTGCAGAGACCTGAAATTTTGGCAGATAACAGATTGAATTTGTAAAAAATTTGTAAAAATATAGAAAATATTCTTAGGTTTATATTTTAGGAGCTGTAAGACTAAAACCCCATGGCCGCGCCATTGAAACGATGAAAAACACGTTATCGACGATATCTCGCTGAAAAAGCATCGCAGCGGTCTGAAGTTTTTTGTAAATCCTAGATTTGAATTTGTCAAAATATGTAAAAATACACAAAAAATCCTAGGTTTATATTTTAGGAGCTGTAAGACTAAAACCCCATGGCCGCGCCATTGAAACGGTGAAAAACACGTTATCACCGATATCTCACTGAAAAAGCATCGCAGAGGTCTGAAGTTTTTTGTAAAACCTAGATTTGAATTTGTCAAAATATGTAAAAATACACAAAAAATACCTAGGTTTATATTTCAGGAGCTGTAAGACCAAAACCCTATGGCCGCGCCATTGAAACGGTGAAAAACACGTTATCGCCGATATCTCGCTGAAAAATCATCGCAGAGGACTGAAGTTTTTTGTAAAACCTAGATTTGAATTGGTCAAAATATAAGTTTTTAAACTGTCATGGTCACTAACACTGACATTAACATTATAAGCGGGATATTTACCATGTTTACTGTTTGTAGCGAGTTTCCGATATTTCGGTGCTGTTGCAAGCACCATGATCACGGATAAACTGAAGTCATTGCGGGTGGGTGTTTATGAGGAGACAAAAGGTCTACCCTCTTTCTTGTTCGTTTTTTGCACTCGGTACCGCTACCATTGTCACTCACAACTCGATTCTGTTCTCGACAAACGAAACTCACTGTGTCCGCTCGCGAACTTTTTACGGCACTTTTTCGGGGTTTACACAGCTGGACCACTGGATTCCAAGCTCTCGACAGTTGAAACCCATCCTCCCGGTTGAAATTTTTATATTTGGTAATTTCGATAGCTTCCCTCACCAGTCTAGGGATATAGTGGCGTTCTGTCGAAATGACCTGAGGGTTATGTAACTCAATCCAGTGGTTTAATCCTGATTCCAAGAGATGTTGAGCTATGGCTGATTTTTGTGTGTCATTGTTCTTTACTGCCCTGATATGCTCTGAAATTCGACAAGCAACCGTACGCTTCGTCTGACCGATGTATGACTTGCCACAACTACAATCTACTTTATAAACACCGGGCTTTTCCAGCGGAAAGTTGTCCTTCGGCGTAGTGCCGTAAAAACCTCTACGTTGCTTTTTCAGCAAGATATCGGCGATAACGTGTTTTTCACCGTTTCAATGGCGCGGCCATAGGGTTTTGGTCTTACAGCTCCTGAAATACAAACCTAGGATTTTTCTTTGTATTTTTATATATTTTGACCAATTCAAATCTAGGTTTTACAAAAAACTTCAGTCCTCTGCGATGCTTTTTCAGTGAGATATCGGCGATAACGTGTTTTTCACCGTTTCAATGGCGCGGCCATAGGGTTTTGGTCTTACAGCTCCTGAAATATAAACCTAGGTATTTTTTGTGTATTTTTACATATTTTGACAAATTCAAATCTAGGTTTTACAAAAAACTTCAGACCTCTGCGATGCTTTTTCAGTGAGATATCGGTGATAACGTGTTTTCACCGTTTCAATGGCGCGGCCATGGGGTTTTAGTCTTACAGCTCCTAAAATATAAACCTAGGAATTTTTTCTATATTTTTAAAAAATTTTACAAATTCAATCTGTTATCTGCCAAAATTTCAGGTCTCTGCAACGCTTAGTTTTAAAGATCTCCGTGGCCGCGCGGTTCGCCGCGTTTCAATGGCGCGGCCACGTTCAAACCCTTAAAACTTTTTAACCATAACTTTGACAAATTTATGGTTTTGGGAATCAAGTTTTACAAATTTTTACATAATCTTGGCATAGTTTTTTTTTAAAAAAACGCCGTGGCCGCGCCATCGAAACGGACACCAGCGAGAATGGCTTGTTTGCGATGGGGGCTACCGCGTTTGAATTTGGCGCTAGGGGCGCTGGTGTAGACTGAGGCCTTCAAAATGTCAAATTTCATATTTTTGACTTTTAGCGCGGGTTTGTTTACATTTTTTTTATTGTTGTGATGATCCTTTTGTCAGTTCAATACCAATATTTTACAAGGAGCGACTGCTAACCATGGCAAGACTGCCGTCAGATTTCTACTGAACACTGTAACAAGTGTCTTAGATTTTCAAATAAAAGCTGGGATTAAAGGCTTAACGTGTTTTTCGGAGGCACGGACACATATGTATGTTAAGGTGGTCACCCATCCACGGAATGACCTCAGCAATCATTGCTTAATCTTTAAGATCGCCACGTGCGGCCGGTGCGGCTGTAACTTAGCCACAATCTCCTACACAATCGTTATTTTTATATAAAACTGATATTGTATCTTGTATTTCTATATTAAATTATCGCTGCGAGTCTCACCTCGCACAATATGGCAGACAAATTATATTTGCGTTCACTCTGTTTGTTTGAATGAAATGTTTTCTCAACGATAGGAACACGCGCCAACAGTTATTAAAAATATAATATGTTTCCAATATGTTTACCTACATGATCTATTGCAAAGCTGGGCTATATTAAAGAAAATATTTTATAATAATTTTTTAAAGTCGTATTTATACTCAGTCGTTAAATAATTTGGCACTAAGTTTTTCCCGCAGCTTTGTCCCCGTGAATCACAGGGGACACACAGGACATAACAAGTAAAATTTCAAAATTTTAAAAACTCCCGACACATGTTTATTTCATGCTACATGATTTATCTAGTACATAGTAGATACTCATCGATCGGCAATCTATTTAGCACTTAATTATGACACGATATCTTGCGAAAACACTCCGATTCAAACAATAAACTTACGCTCATAACTTTTGAACGGCTGAACCGATTTTATTCAATCATAGCTAAGAACACTCTCGACAAAAACACCTTTCAAACAAAAAAAACCGGTTCATCCGTTTAGGAGCTATGTTGCCACAGACAGACACACAGATACACAAACTTATAACACCCCTCACCCCCATTTCCGGCGGGGGTTAATAAAATAAGTTTATTTATTTATTTAATACTTCATGCACACAAACGTACAGAGGCGGACTTAATGCCGTAGGCATTCTCTACCACAGTCGACCTTTGGGTGATGCAGAGACAAATAGTGGTAGGTGCAATATTTAAAGTTAAAAATGATACCTAAGGTAGGTTTGTTCAAATACAAAGCTATACATACATACTATAAATACAATAGATACTCAAACATGTATACTAAATAAACTAATTACACGAATATACTTAAACAATTAGTGGTAGCAGATAAATGGAGAAAATTATCGCTGTGACGATACTACTGCCAACTTCTTACGTACATGCTCTCGAGCTTTCACTTTGAATGCCAATCGATTGGTTGCCATCTTGATGTCTTGAGGAAGCGCATTCCACAGAGAAATAGACTGCACGAAGAAAGAACAGTGAATGAAGTCAGTGCGGTGAGTGGGACATTGGAGAAGACGGTTATGTGAAGAGCGATGATTTTTGTTGTGGTTGACGCAAATGTATTGAAAGTGAGGGGTCAGATAACTACGGGAGTTGGAAGAGTCAAGAAATGAAAACAAGGTAGTCAGTGTCCTTAGCTCTCTGCGTTGGCGTATGGGCAACCACTTTAGAAGTGATCGATGCGCAGAGACATGATCATATTTACGCAAATTGAAAACAAATCGAATGCAGTAATTTAGAAGACGGTCAAGTTTGTTGAGGAGATCTGCATTCAGGTCATAATAGCACACGTCGCCATAATCGATGATAGGAAAAATTAGGGTCTGCACAAGCATTGCCTTCGTGTTCGACACATCCCTTGGAGCCTACGTCCTTACATGTTTGCCTGTTTATCCGACCTGCTTCCATCCTGCTGCCTACTCCACTGCCTACCTGCCCGATTACCCGCTTATCTGGCTACCACCTGTCTGCTTGTCCGCTGCTCACCTGCCTACCTCGGCATTCCACGACTTCCTGCCCGAGCTGCTGCCTGGATAGCTGCCCACGTCGTGCGAAACCCTACCGTTCTATTATCTATATCCTTTTTATTTTCTTAGCTTTAATTTTTAATAACCTTTAATTCATAATTATTTAATTTTATTAACGTGGCTTACGTTTAGCTCCCTCTGAGCTAAACGTAACGCTACAGTTAACGCGCGCTACGCTCATTCTAACAATTTTTTTTTTAATTTGGTCCAAAATTAAACATACACAAAAAAAATCTTTTTAACAAAAAATCAAACCGACTTCCAGAACAAAAAAAAACTACAAAGCAAAAAAAACTTTCTTTTCCGAAGTCGGTGTCTTTGTACCCATTTTTTTCAGTTTTTCGACACCGACTTCGGAAAAGAAAGTTATTTTTTGCTTTGTAGTTTTTTTTTGTTCTGGAAGTTGGTTTGATTTTTTGTTAAAAAGTTTTATTTTTTCTCGTTTTAGTTTTGGTAGGTATCTTCAATCAACATGATAATCATTTATGGCCAAAGTACATCTCATGACGATTCCAATAAGCCCAAGCACGACACATTGTTTTATTTAAGAGTTCCAGTGCCTACCTTCCGCCTTATCATCAGAATGGTGCCATTTTCATCAGTACCATTCATTTATAAGTATTTGCGTAATCATAGTCGGTTAATTATTCGAGATATTTTATACCCGTGACATACTTAGCATTTAGAAGTTCCAGTGACTATCTGTGGTCTTCTTCATCAGTTCCACTTCACCAAATTATACTTTCTGAGTGCAAATGTTGATGAAAATACCAAAATCACTATATGTATGGCTATAATATTGAAGGAGTTCCCTCGATTTCTCTAGGATCCCATCATCAGACCATTATATAAGACCTTCATACTGTACTCATGTTTTACAAAATAAATATATCTTATCTTATCTTATCAGATCCTGACCTGATGACTAGGAAGTATACCCTTCAAAACAAGAGAAGATTTTTTGAAATCGGTCCAGGCTTCTTTGAGTAGTCGGGGAAAAGAGATAAAAAATATAAAGATTCCGACGAATTGAGAACCTCCTCCTTTTTTTTGAAGTCGTTTAAAAAATACAAACATAAAGTCGAACATAGAACCTCCTCCATTTTGGTAAGTCGGTTAAAAACCCAATAACACTCTGTCCAGCCTTAGAATCAACCTATCTATGACGTAAATAAAAAATAAAAAGCCTTTTATTTCTTGCAAACAATTACATTAATGAGTATACACAGTTATAACAGCTGATTTCATTACAATAAAAATAATAGCATGTTTAAATACCTATTAAATATTTAATTAAAAATAATAATGATTAATTAATTGAAATAATTTCATGCATACATAACATAAAGTCGTTTTAAAAGTTGTTTTAAAATGAAATAGTTACAGTTAAAATATTTGAAATACGTTCAAAGATATTTTATTTCAACTAGGCCACCAAGCTGCACTTTTGAACGTGACGTGACGAATTAAAATTTAAAAGTAATTAAAATGATTGCATTTTTTATTAATGCAAGATCCCCTCTTAGGTAAAGACTCCTGCAGAGCTTGCCATTTGTCCCTATCCTATGCCATTCTAATCCAGTCCTGACCAGCTATGTGCGTCATATCGTCGGCCCGGCGCCCGCTCGATGTCGCACGAAAAAACCTTGCGTTCAAAATTATATACATGAATCAATAATAAACATTTTCTTATTTAAACCTTTTAACCTAGCTGTTACCAAGGAGTATGCTTTAGAAAGTTACCGTTTTACGGCACTTAATGGTATGTAGGCCCTTAAAGTCCTATGTCCCTTGCAGGGAGCAAAGGGCGTCCACAGTAGTACTTCATCGCGATCGGTCTTGAGCTTCACGCTTAACCTCGCTCCACGCCATTCCTCTGCTCGTCGCATCTGCCAACACGGTGCGACGCCAGGTTTGACGGGGACGGCCAAGCTTTCTTTTGCCTTGGGGATTCAAATCCAACGCCTGCTTGCTACCTATCTATACAATTCTGTTTATCTCTAAAGGGGAATTTAGGCGTAATGTTATGCTAAAAAAACATTTTAACAAAAAAAAAAACAAACCTACTAACACAACAAAACACTTCAAAGCGAAAAATTACTTTCTTTACTACCTACCTTCTCCTCCACCTCTACTTACCTTTAATTACCATGAAAATTATTTATAGCCAGAGTACATCACATGACGATTCCAATAAGCCCAAACACGACTAGAGTACATTGTTTTATTTCGGAGTTCCAGTGCCTACCTTCAGGCTTAATCATTCAGTTCGATAGTACCATTTTCATCAGTACCATTAATTATAAGTACTTGCTTCATTTAATTGGTTAACTATTCGAGATACTAATACCCGTGACAAACTTAGCATTAAGGAGTTCCAGTGACCCTCTGTGGTCTTCTTCATCAGTTCCACTTTACCAAATGATACTTTCTGAGTGCAAACGATTGCATTGTTGATGAAAATACCAAAATCGCTATATGTATGCCTATAATATTTGAGGAGTTTACGGGCTTTCTCCAAGTTACCATCATCAGATCCTGACCTGATGACCATGGGACCACCTGGGAAGTATACCTACGTACCCTTTAAAACAAAAGAAGGTTCTTCCAAATCGGTCCAGGCGTCTTTGAGTAATGGGAGCATATATCGAAAGTAACAATAAAAAAACCCGACTGCTTAAAAAGCGAACTAAAAAGACGTAAATAAGAATAAAATCATGCTGTGCAGTCGGAGGATACATATTCGCGAGCTGGCTAACTAAAACCAGATGTATCCTCCGACTGCACAGCATGATGTAAATAAGAATAAAATCATGCTGTGCAGTCGGAGGATACATATTCGCGAGCTGGCTAACTAAAACCAGATGTATCCTCCGACTGCACAGCATGATGTTTTTCTTGTTTACGGCTTTTTAGTTCGCTTTTTAAGCAGTCGGGTTTTTTTTATTAACTTTTTTTATTTATATCTTTTTAGTTACTTTTTTTTTTTGAATTAATAAAATAAATAAATAAATTATGTGTTATATTTAAACATATTATGTGTTATATATATTTGAAATCACCTCTTTAAATCCTTTATTTTGATAAACGACGGGTTTGGAAGAAAAAAAAAATTGATTCCCCACATTAAGGCGCACAAAATCCGCCATTTTGTATTTTCCCATTTTAATGTACTCAGTGACACTCGCAGGGTTAAGACGAATCGATTGACGTAAGAATCATCAAAATCGGCCAACGCGTTTGGTCTCTAGAACGCCACATAGGAACAAACATACATACATAGACTGATAAACACATTACCCTCCTTCGGCAGTCGGGTAAAAAAGGTTTCGACGAATTGAGAACCTCGTCCTTTTTTTGAAGTCAGTTAAAAATAAGAAGTAATGCATATTGATAAGATTTTAATACAGCAAACTGAAGTTCGATGCACAGAGTAAATGAATTAAATGTAGATGAGACCACCAGTGCGCTAATGAAATGTCACAGAGTATTAGCAATGACGATGCTTAGTTGAACAAGCACTGGAGAAAAAGTTTCTGTTCATTACAGGAAAGAAAATAATTATGAATCTATTACTTCTTACCAATATTATAAATGTAAAAGTATGGATGGATGAACGTTTCTTTCTCAATCACGCCAGAACGGCTAATCGGATCTAGATGAAATTTAGCGCAGAGATAGATGGAATAGCACATATAGGCTAATGCTTTTTATCCCGGTATAATGTTAACTTATGACACGGGCGAAGCCGCTGGCTGAAGCTAGTAATATTATAAACAACCAGAGTTAGAGTGTGAGTGTGTGTGTGTTGAGTTACTTTATAAAGTTGAAAGTAACTCTGTCTGTCTGCTACCTTATCACGCTTAAACCGCTGAACCGATTTAGATGAAAGGTATGGACATATGAATAGTTTGAGACCCTAGGAAGCACATAGGATAGTTTTAATCCTATAAATCATTCTTAAGAGGATGGAAGTTTCTATGATTAGCCAATAATTACTCAAGTAAGACGGCCCACAGCAAACAAAGTCGCGGGCAAAACCTAGTATCTAATAAACCGGCCAAGTGCTAATCTGTCTCGCGCTCTGAGAACTATGAAATATCATGGCAAGTAAATCCCGAGCGAGGAGAGTGCACACTGACGGATCAAGTGGAATTATTGTTATGGTCCCTTTTAAATTAATCATTTTTCAATTCTTTTCAGACTATGCTGGGGTCGGCATCCAGTTTTACCGGATGCAAACCTGACCTACATTACCTATTTGCTGGGTGATACGATATCCCTTGGCAAGACTGTTTGTGAGACATTCTGTCTTGTGATAACCTGTAATGATTGTTTAAGATTTACACATGACAGCTGGCACCAACAGCATAACGCGCTTGCCGCGGCACGGAGGAAACTCACTATGGAAAATATGGTTGCCATCCTCGGAACAACCTTAGCAAGCGTTGCTTAACCTTGAAGATCGACCTGTGCGGCTGTTGATAATTAGCCACGAGTTCCTAATTATTTAAGCAGAAATTAAATCTGTCTCCATTGTAATTGAATCAAAATAGTGCGTCGCGAGCAAGACGAGTGTCGTTATTTAAATGCGTCAATTCGTGCCCCGGGTTATTTGACACACATGAACACGCTTGTCTTGTGCAAACATGCCTATACTAAGTGGAGCTCTTTGTGAAGAAGCTTGTCGGTGGAAGTATCTGTCTATTGCTACCATCTTTTGAATAAAAATCTTGAATTCACTGACATACTCGTATAACACACCGCTGGGTCTCGAAACATTGCGCTATTTAAGTTCAACGCAAATAAGGATTAAAAGGGACTAAGGATAGGGAATAATAGTGTAGCTGTACTACAATTGCACATCTTCCCATCCGTTCGGGGAATACAGACGAGAATCAGATGTATTATGTTATGTGAAAGTTTGTATGAAAAATTAAAATTTTTGCCGACGGGAAATTCCTCCGAGCGCACGGCTTGTACCAAATAATACTTAGCAATTTGTAATGTTCACAGTTAGCGACTATGTCTTCTGCGTCTTCGTTTCGCTCTTGACAGAGCGGTCGTGGTCACGATGAATTTTGTCCAATCGCTGGTGTGGTAACTCGCCGCGCGATCTCTCTCCATTTGGCTCGGTTACATGAAGGTTTGGCGTACTCAATTACAGGACGACCAACGGCGGACTTAATTTGATCACTCCACCTTATCGGTGATATCCCGCGTGGACTGTTACCGTCCACTCTGCCCTGCACAACTAGACGCTAAATGGAGTCGTTTTTCCGCCTCGAGACATGGCCAAAGAATTTCAGTATGCGACTGTGTATGAATTACATTATTGTCTACATACTTTATCTGTACGGCTAGTAGTTCTGCTGAGCCTGGACTGGAATCTCATATAAGTTACATCTCTGAGTGTGTCAATTAAAATGTCTCGGTATTGGTATATAGTTAAGATATATCAGATCATACCCAATCACAGCCACTTCTCACCGCACTAATCAGACTCGACACTCGCCCACGGTGTCACAGAGCTGCGACAGTGGCACCTGCGACTTTGCGACTAGGAACACATCACTCATCGTAACGCATCGTCGGGAGGACTCCGGTCGACATCATGCTATGTTTTACTTGTAGGTAATCTGATTAACAAAACGAAACGTCCTGTCGGTGAACAGTCCAAAGGAGAAACGACTGTCGGAGAACGCTTGCAGAATCAGGCAGACCTGTGTACTTCATGGTAAAAATACACTCTCGTTCTTCGGCTAGATTTATTTAGATTACCCATGTAGATGATGGGCCTATTACCTATACTGCCATTGTCTGAACGTGACCCACACTTCGGGCTGCTTATTATTAATCATTTGTTAGACAATATAGTCCACACAGACAAATACACAACAAAATAAAATACGTAAAGGATCGAAATGGGAAGCGAAACAAGAGGCCCTAGACAAGTGACATTCTAACATCGAAAGCGTGGCGATAGCGATTGTCAAAAAGTCAAAATTGTATGGGATTGACAAGCGATATCACGTGATCAATCCCTTGAATTTTCTGATTTCGACTATCGCCTTCGCTGACATCTAATGCCACTTGTGTAGAGCCTGGACACAAAAACCCCTCACAAAGTTCTTAGGAATTAATAAAATAATTATAATTTAATAAGATATTTACTAGTTTATTTTTTTTATCCTTTTACATATAATGCTTTCTTAAGTTTTCAAACAAATGCTTATAACAAGCTCATTAATTAAATAATATTTTATCTCAATATTTATTAGTAAATGGGTTAATAATAAAAAAGAAAAAAAACACTAATAATTGACCTGTAATAATATCTCTGGTCATGCTCCAAATCAAGTGAATAAAATAACAATGGTAACTATTGCTCAAAATAGAATTTGATTAATTGGATGACATGTAATTCAATTAATTATTAAATTATAATTGATTCTTTCTTGAGGGGTTTTCAGTCAAAAAACTTCCGTTGAAATTATAAACACACATGAGTGTTACGGACCTGTTTCCTAGTAATCTTATTGTTTAATATTAGCACAGATTAGCATTATTATTTAATATGTACAGTCAAGGGTCAAAGCACAAAGTACATAAGCGTCGGCGCGGCGCAGACAGAGAGGCCACTCCGAACAAAGCGTCATTTTGCACACACTCATTGACATTGCCATTTTACAGCGTTTATTGGGCAATATTGGACCGAACTCAGTCGCGGTTGTCACGAGTGCTTTGTGCGGGGGTTTGTCATGTCATTCATACACAAAGTACTACAACGAGGTTGCATTGGCTGGGTTACCTTTATTATTTGTTACAGACCGAATATACTTTCATTTACTTTTCTAAATTCGTTCTTTCATTAATTTTTAAGATATAAAGGTCATTAAATGTTTTCAAGGTGACAAGTTAGAAATTCAATATCTAGGAAAATAATAAAATATTTTAAGTCCATAGACGAAATTGAAATTAAACTTGTCATAATAATATGGTTTAACTGCACGGCATAATTTTCTTCTAGTTTAAAACATATTTTTAGTTCGCTTCTTAAGCAGTCGGGTTTTTTGATTTTACTAACTATTTTTCACATTTTTATTTTTGTCTAGTTTGGTGCGTTTTCTCATTTTTATGTTTTTGGTGGATTCATTATTACACCATTGTTACGTCTTGATACCTTGATACAATCTTCTTCGTATATGGAGTCGTGATCTTTAATGGATATTTGATGCTCTGTCTACCCTCTAAGACATGTAAGCATGATATGATGTATGTTTAGACGAATCGAAGTATTTATGTATGTAACTTATACAATCTACTCTTTTTTTTTAATTCGGCATCAATATAGTAGCAACCCTAGTGAATCTGTCAAGTTTAGCTGTCAATTTACGAAACGGCGGGAGTGGCCCTTCTGTATACTTTCTATTTTGTGGTCAAAGTGCAATCTTACTCTCCCAAAACTGAAAACACAACTAAAAACCGGCCAAGTGCGTGTCGGACTTCGCACATTTAAGGTTCCGTACCAAACTGCAAAATTAAGTTGGTTGGTTGTAGGAATATAATGAGGATACTTCAAAGAAAAAATTAGATTTTTTAATATATTGGTATTTTTTAGAAAAATATACGTGTTAATAAACATTATCACCAAATTTGAAGTTCATAGATCAATGGGAAGTTAAAAAAATCATCGCAACAACATTTTGCAAAAAAAGCTGACTTTAGTGGCTTCTCATTCCTTTGTTTTAATTTTTTTTTTAAACTGTTTTACAGTATTTATCTACTCAACAACGATACTCCACTTGATGGGGCAGATGAAAATATATTTTTCGCACCCCGTTTAGCTGTATGGGAGCCCTCCATTAAAACAATATATATATTTTTTTGATAATTTGTATGGCTTTGGGTCTACAAGATGAACTTACACCGTGAAAATTTGAAAACTGTAACTCCAACCGTTTGGCAGTAAAGCTGTGTGACAGACGACGGACAGACAGACGGACAGCTGAGTGACAATAATAACGGCTCCGTTTGGACCCTTCGAGTACGGAACCCCAAAAAGAATTAGGCAAATAGGTGGAGCCGTTCTCAAGTGATGCGCTCACATACTTACATTCGGTAATCGATTTTTATTTTTATTTAAATAGAGAAGTTAAGGTTGCCTTTAATATTTTCTTCTCCGATGTCAGCGATGTCCAAGATAAACTTAGCAAAACTAAAATTATTTTCTTTTTTTATTGTTTTATTTGTGTATCAATAAAACAGATTGTCCAAACAGTGTGTATTGTGTCCACCGTCCGTTTGTCTTGACTCTTCTGTCAACAGCGAGGGCCTGGGTGAAAGAGAGGGGGTATGCAGGTAGGGTGACGATCAACACGAGAGGATAATAATGATAATTGTTTTAACGCACAATGCTGGGCTCGAGGCGATTTGTGTGCCGCGCCGGCAGACACTTACACCGAACCAAACACGATCACCTTCCAATCTGATGATGCCAAGTTTGACATCAATTTATTTGTTAGCGAACATACATAATTTTATTGAGCGCCGTGGCTGAGCGATTGGCTGCCACGCCGCCGGCGCCAAGTGTCTCGGGTTCGGTGGCCGCATGTAGCAAAGATTTCATACAAAAATGTTTATAAATATGGCGATACAGAAAAAAAACTGAGAAACAAATAAATATCAAATTTTAAAAAGGAATAACACGCCCTTTACATAAAGTTTAATATTTGAACTTATAATTCCATGTCAAACCGAAGTTCTCACAGTTCAAAATAACCAGTTTCAAAAAACGCTATTTTCATAATGTAAGGACCTAATAATTGGCTCGCGATTACAAATCCAGACTTCATAATGCTATTGTGTAACTCCCAATTTAATACTATGCCCCAAAGAGCTGCACGCGGCCTGACGCGGGTACGCGTCGGCGTGAGATGTGACCTGTCAGTACTGCTCGAGTCAAAATAGTGAGTTCTTTGTATATTATTTGCAGAGACGTCTGTTTGTTGACGACTCGACGACTAGCCCCGAGTAGCTCTGACAAGTCTTGAGACTTGAGATAATGAATGGGTTACTTATAGGCAAGCAATAGGTATACGTAGTATTTCTTTTAGTAAGTGGCGTCGCTGAGCTCCGAAACGAATGTCAAACCAATCGTTAGAAATTTGAATAAAAAGAAGCCCAATAAATCAAAGATTTAAATTCAATAAAAAAAAACACTAAGTGAAAAATTACTTCTTTTTCGGAAGTCGGTGTTCCTGTTTTATTTTTTGCCGTTTTTTTAACACTGACTTCCAAATAAAGTAACTAAAACAAATAATCAAAAATCTCGACTGCTTAAAAAGCGAACTAAAAATACGTAAACAAGAAAAAAATGCTGTGCTTTCGGATACATCTGGTTTTGGTCAGCCAGCTCGCTAATATGTATAGTTTGGGCCAAATGTAATCGATTATTTGTTTTATATGAATAAACAAAAAATAATGTGTTTTCCCAAAATGAAAATGAAATGATAAGATAATAAATTCGGGCACACAGTACAAATACAATAAAGTTTGCCGGAAAGAACTAATCGGAAGAAAATTAAAACAACTTGTTTGTCTTTTATAATATGGCGCCCGAAAGCCGCCATTTTTCTATTTTTTAATTTTATTGTATTGACAGTGACACTTGCAGGGTTAAGACGAATAGATTGACGACATTGACGTACGAATCGTCAAAATCGACCAACGCGTTTGGTGTCTGGATCGCCACATAGGAACAAAAATAGATACATACATATACTGATAAACACAGTACCCTCCTTCGGCAGTCGGGTAGAAAGAAGTTCTTTTTCACTTTGTTATATTTGGAATTCGGTTGTAATTTTTTGTAAAAAGATTTTTATTTTTCTCTTTTTATTTTTGGCATCTAATAGGCAAGGCGTAAGGTACCTCCTACCTATAATGCCAAAATAGATTACTCGAATATCATGAAACTTGAACATAAGTAATGAAATGAGAGTGTAGCAAGGTGAACTATCCACATCTGCGTAGCCGTTGTAGAGCGTACTGGCGTGATGTTATGTTATAAAATGGTATAAACAATAAAGGATAAGGTAAAAGGTACGTGGTAGGTGGTATAAGGTTGTCTGGTAGATATCGCTGTCAGCGATAAGACCGCCTTTGTACCCGTTTTTATATGTTTTTCTTGTAATTGTTTGTAATTTTATGGTGTACAATAAAGTATATTCTATTCTATTCTAAACAATAAACATGCACTACACATGCGATTGCAGCAATCCCGAGAGATTTACTGTCATTTATTGAAGAGTTCTGTTGTACATCTTTTGTTGGGGTTTTCTCGTCGTTGCCGAGTAATCCGGTAGTTGTAGAAGTTGTTTAACACCATACCACTGTTATGTTCCAAATATTTATTAAGGACACAGTTTTAGGTTGTTGCTAGTAACCTGAGCCGCACTTAATGTTGAGTTACGTCAACACGCAAATTAGCGTATGACGGTGTTTTAGTTACGACTGATTTATTTAATATTGTGCAGTACTTTAATAGGCGTACTTTTGCTGTATGAGCATTATTGGCTCGTACATCTTTGAAGTTCTTCATCAGATCTTCACCAAATTTAATTGGGAAATATACTCCTTCAATTAAAAACAAAAAATATTTTCAAAATCGGTGGAAAAAAAACACAAACAAAGGCGAACATAGAATTCCTCCTCCTTTTTGGAAAGTCTGTTAAAAAGGAAATCACATTTCCTACTACATCTCAAAGAAATGAGGTGTAGGTTCGATACTATAGGTGCACTTCTGCCTATCCCCTCGGGGTGTGAAATTATTTGTGTTATATAATATGTTGTTAAAATATACAGCTGGGTGGGAAGCGACTATATCACGGAACTTTGATGATCAAAATACCGATGAACGTTATACCTAAAGAAAGGCAATTCGAAGCACTCAACTTCAACAAAGTTCCTAAACTCTCCTCTCCTGTCCTGCCCTCTGTGTCCCTAAACATGCAACCAGGGTGATCTATGCGCTGTCACTGAAGATACCGTGGAAGTAGCTAAGTTTTGGGCCAAACAATTATGAACGACTGTCGTATCAGAGCGTGCAGCGCCAGCGACACGAACAAGTAGACTTCGACAAAACGTTATTGCGACAAACTTTACTTCGAATGTGTGCCATCTCGATGAACGCAATGTCGCCAATACTGCAATTTGCTACTAGGATGTGATAGTCGTGAGGAGTAAAGTTTCTCAATTGTCTAGCCAGAGGTCCCGGAACGTCAATAACATCACGCCTGTATTCGCCGAAGGGTCAGGCAGTTGCACCTATAGTACACCCCCATATTATGTCCAGGCAATCACTGTCCATTCCAGGTTGCCTGGAAGAGATGGCAGAATGCGAGAAGGCCGTCCGTTTTATATGTATTTTTAACCGACTTACCAAAAAGGAGGAGGTTCTATGTTCGACATTATGTATGTTATTTTTTAATGTAAATTCACCGATATCTCCGTCAATTGTGGACCGAATTTGATTATTTTTTTGTTTGAAAGATTATGTTCCGAAATTGGTCCTATTTTAGTTTGGTGAAGATCTGATGAAGAACTTCGAAGATAAACAACAGAAATATTCAATAAATAACGGCAAATCTCTCGGGATTGCTGCAAACGCATGTCTGTTTATTGTTAATACCATTTTATAACATAACATCACGCCAGAACGCTCTAAAGGGCTACGCAGATGTGTACAGCTCATCTTGGTACACTCGCTTTTCACAGGTTATGTTGTTTCATGATATTCGGGTTATCTATTCTGGCGTTATAGGTACCTTACTTAACTACTTGCCTAGTAAATCTCTTCTTATTCGTTTCGCTCTTGACAGAGCGGTCGTGGTCACGATGAATTTTGTCCGATCGCTGGTGTTCTTGTCACTCGCCTCACGATCTCTCTCCATTTGGCTTTGTTAGATGAAAGTTTAACGCATTTATTTACCGGACCGCCTATCGCAGATTTAATTTGGTCGGTCCACCTCATCGGTGACCTCCCGCGTGGCCTGTTA
The DNA here is from genome assembly GCA_964057195.1 of Orthosia cruda. Classification (NCBI taxonomy): domain Eukaryota; kingdom Metazoa; phylum Arthropoda; class Insecta; order Lepidoptera; family Noctuidae; genus Orthosia; species Orthosia cruda. The sequence goes on from OZ059851.1 coordinate 21,462,042, forward strand.
CCGTTCACTCTGCCCTGCATCACCAGGCGCTCAATAGAGTCGTTATTCCGCCTTGAGACATGACCAAAGAATTTCAGTATGCGAGACTGTACTATTGCTGATAGACGCTGCTTGATGCCGAGTTCTTGGAGTATGGAGACGTTAGTGCGGAATTCTGTCCAAGAAATGCCAAGCATTCTTCTCCAACACCACATTTCTAGAGCGTCTATCTTTTTCCGTTCCAGTTCTCGTAGTGTCCATATCTCAGCTGCGTACAGAAATATGGGGAAAACAAGCGCACGGACGAGTTTGATCTTAGTGGCTTTCGTTATACTGCGATTCCTCCATATCTTCCTTAACTTATCCATTGCCCCTCTAGACATCGCCATTCGCCGTTTCACCTCATCCACGCAACTGCCATTGCTCGCAATCATAGCGCCAAGATATATATAAGACTGAACTACGTCACAGTTGGCAATCTGTGTCACAGCCGACGAGTTGTTGTTGCTACGGTCTACAATCATTATTTTGGTCTTACTCCGGTTGATCTTCAATCCGAATGCAAGACTCACGCGCTCCATCTTAAGGAGAAGTTCCTCCATTAGGTCAGCACTAGTCGCAAACAATGTTGTGTCATCAGCGTAGCGAAGGTTTGCAATTTTGTAGCCGCCAATTGCAACACCATCAGTCCAGTCTTCGAGGGTGATTCGCATAATGAGCTCCGTGTAGATATTAAACAAAAGTGGCGATACGATACATCCCTGGCGGACACCTGCACTGGGATGGAAGCTATCCGAAATGTGGCTATCTGTTCGCACTGATGCAGTTCCTCCTTCGTACAGTTCTCGAAGAAGGTGCACAAGATGTTTTGGTATGCCCATTTCCAGTAGCGTCTTCCACAAGGTTGGCCATTTCACGGAGTCAAACGCTTTTGAGAAATCAACAAAGCATGTGTAGGTCGGCTTGTTGAATTCTCGTGCCTTTTCGATAACCTGTCGGACAATGAAAATTTGCTCCCGAGTTCCTTTGCCCTTCACAAACCCAGCTTGTTCTTGCGCGATTTCTTTCGACAGGTGTGCCTTCAGCCGTTCGTTAAGGATGTGCAGCAATATTTTGCTTGCATGACTGATCAGTGCAATCAAACGGTAATTACTGCACTTTTTGGTCGAACCCTTTTTGTGGAGAGGAATGAAAACAGTGTGAGCCCATTCCGTCGGCCATTTTCCTGCCAACCATATCTTATTGCAGATGATGTTAAAGATCTGAACGCCGCGTTCCCCCAATGCTCGAATGGTCTCAATTGGGATGGTACCCGTAGCCTTTCCACTCTTCAAATGCTTAATGGCAGCTCTGACTTCAGATTCAAGAATATCTGGCTCCAGTGTATCACTCTCAGGTTCTGTAGGTGTAAAGGCTTCCGATTGCGTATCCTCAAATAGTGACCTACAGTAACTTCTCCAAGCCTCAGATATCTGCTCCAGTTCGCTGACCACTTGACCATTACCGTCTTCAATGGCCCAAGTTTTAGATGGGAGCGCTTTAGTTATAAGCCGGATTTTGTGATGCAGGTCTCTCGAATCGTATCTACCTGCATGAGCTTCAATTTTCTCACATATATGGCGCAGGTAGGCGTTGTGATCCTGTCTGCATTTCTTTTGGATCTGGGCAGACTTTTCATTACAGGCTTGAACACTTGCACCGGCTGCTTTCATTTTTCGACGCTCCTCAACAAGCGCAAATGTTTCATCCGTCATCCAGTGTTGCTGAGCCTAGTAAATAGATACAAATAAAAGAGAAAAAAAAACATTTTTACAAAAAAATACTACCGACTTCCAAATAAGAAAACTACAAAGTGAAAAATAACTTAATTTTGGAAGTCGGAGTCCATAACACAAAATAATGGTACTTACCAAAGACACGGACATCCAAAAATAAAGTTATTTTTCACTTTGTACTTTTCTTATTTGGAAGTCGGTAGTATTTTTTTGTAAAAATGTTTTTTAGTTATAAGTTTCCTTTACTTTATTATACCCTGGTGTACAATAAAGTATATGTAAATAAATACATTTCACCAGTTATAGGTTTAAGATGGTGGATTACGGCCCATTCCCTCTCACAGCGAGGAGTGCTGTATCCCGGCAGTTGGAACATTAAAAAAGCTGATAATTATGATGATGATTTGTTTAAGTGCCATGTATTAGATAATTATGATGATGATTTGTTTAAGTGCCATTTATTAGATAATTATGATGATGATTTGTTTAAGTGCCATTTATTAGATAATTATGATGATGATTTGTTTAAGTGCCATTTATTAGATAATTATGATGATGATTTGTTTAAGTGCCATTTATTAGATAATTATGATGATGATTTGTTCAAGTGCTTATTGTCATCAACCGGGCACAAGTCCAGACTACAGGATGCTACTGAGAAATTCCAGATGGAAAACCCAGTAACACTTTGCCCGATCCGGAATTCGAACTCAGGGCCTCATGCTCAGCTGTAACGCTTGCGAGGCAGTCGCGTTGGTCTAGTGTTCGCAAGAGTATCTAAAGCATCGTCGACACGACAGTTGACAAGCGATTAGCTTTTCAATGTCCATAATGACTGCCATTTAATTTCATTTTCAACTAGCTTCTGCTAGCGGCTTCGCCCGCCTGAAAAGTGTTTTCTTAATCCAAGGGAACATTATACCGGGATGAAAAGTAATGCTATTCCTGACTATAATCTATCCCTGTGCTGAATTTCAACCTGATCCATTCAGCCATTCTGGCGTGATTGAGTAACAAACATACATCCATACTAACTTTAACATTCATAATATTATTAAGATAAATCATTGGTCAGTGGGTCGTCTTAAGGGATTCCTAAGATTGCCTAAGTCTAGATGTTACCTTTTCGAACTCATAAAAAATTAAACTTATACCAATTACTATGAGATTTTTTAACATTCAAAGCAGCTAAGTTTTTACTTACATCTATTCCGTTTCATGGAACAAATTGCAATTAAATTGAATACATTCAGACATGGATACAAACCAAAGTTCAAAATCAGACATTAATTTAATTAAATAAATTGTCCTTTCAATATGATTACCTTCACTATTAATTCAGTCAGTCGTTCTTTTCATTCGTTCTTTTCTCATTCAATTAAAATGCTGATTTATTCTAGGACTGTACTTGTTCGACATTATTAGTTACTGTTAGAGTAGAACAGTAAATTAATATTCTGCGAAAGTCTCATTGGAGGTATTTATCGTTTATAAATAAAATTGGATGTAATTTTATTCAGTCAGAAGGTAAACTAGAAGGTTTTATCGCAATATGCAGCTACAGCGGCAGTTAAGAAACCCCCTTTCCAAAAGTGCCCTGGTCTTATTTATCTTTGTACGGGTTGTAAGTCCGTACATGTAATTTGTCGTGAAGGTTTGTAAGTTAAGTTAGTGAAGAGAAACGCGTTCCACTAAGATGCAGTTAAGTTTATTGAGAGTAAGTTACAGTACTTGAGCGGAGGCGATTATTTCTCTCAGTTGTTGATAGTCACACACTTGTATGTTTACTACGATTAAATTAGTTAATAAGGTTATTTTTATAACGCGCAATCGTGACGCGCATCGCTGGTCTAAAGTAGGTTACAGCGTAAGCAGAAAAATGTACGGCGATGAGACCGTACATATTGGCAACCCCTAAAGAAGTTAAGATGAGTAAAGAGAGAGAAAGAACCGCCTGTACAAAGTTAAGGCTTAATGTTAAAGTAAGTATACAATTAATCAAAAGTAAAGGCAATGTTGTCTCGATGCCCTTGAGGTTGAGTGTGGCAGACGTGGTCGCGCGCCTGCTGGTTTTCGTCTCTGGCAGTCTGCTGTCGAGGTCCCATTGGCTGAAGTTCGATGTCTTCATGTTTTGGCTTCGTATTTGTTGTCCTCGGAAGTCGTTTCCTGAGCCGTACGCAGTATTTTCTTGTGACGATCCCCAGACACGTGATGACAGCAATTGTAAGTAAAAAGTAACTAATTGCATATTGGTGAATATCATGCTGTGTGATGGTGGATGGTAGTTGTGGCTCGTTCTCTTGTTGGAACCGTAGTTTCTTGTCGATTACTGTGAAGTCGTTTTTCTTGAGAGTGAAGAGTTCGTCTTGAGAGCCGTGTAGTGTTATGTTGACAATGTTATTAATCGACGAGTTCAAGTTCGGTACATGCATGTCGTAGTTTACGTTGAGGTTGCTGTTGTACTGATTGTGTGAAGTGATGGTGAGCTCTTTTGACTGCAGAACACATCCTTGACTCAAAGTTACAATAGCCGCTGATGTGATAGTTTGCGAAGTTACGTCGTTATCACAAACAGTACGTAATTCGCATCTTCCGCAACAAACAACCAGCCAGCTGTTTGATTCTTGCAATTTGATCCATGCCTCGTCGCATGACACACTGACGACGTTGCATGGTGGCGTAGTTACACGATGACCCAGTAGTTTTGCTTCGCAAGGTGCATTCTTGTTCTGTAAGTTGAACACTGGTATGTTTGCGTTGCAAATAAAGTTATCTTTTTGTCTTTTGGTACATTGCTTGAAGTCTTCATCCTTTAATGAGATGTAAGACTTCTTTTCAAAGTTCACGGCGATGTACTCTGACGATAACTGCATCAATTTGAATTTTTTCTCAGTTTTAAAAGGTATAGCGATAGCCCGGTAGTAGGTGAAGTCCTCATCCGAGATCAACGGAATGTGAACTTCGAACATAAAGTAGTTTTTTGTTATTCGTGCTTTCACGTAGAGCAGTTTGTAAAGTTCCTTGATATCTTGTTTGATGTTGGTCGTCGGTAGTGTCAGAGTTCTCGGCAGTTTGCCGGCTATGTCTTCCATTTGTTTGACTAGGCTGACTGGTGATATCAAGTGCACGTCCATGTGCCCACTGTAGACATTCGTGAGGGTGTTTAGGAGCATTGTTTGAATTTCTTTAAGATTTCGTAATAGTAATGATGCTGTGAGCGAAGCGGAGTTGAAGTAGCTTGTAGCCATCATTATTTGTATTTCTGTTTCAATGTTGCCCAAATTCGACTTAGTTTCATTCATGAAGCGTTCTATCATTTTGCATTGTAATTTAATGTTTTCATCGTTTTTCTTCAAAACATCGTTTTGTAGTTGCATAATTGACGTTTGGTTTTTTGCGAGTTCGCGTAAATAGTTTTCGTTGCGTTGAATGGCATCAATATCTTGGTGATATTTGTCAGCAAATCTCTGGTCTAAGACGCCGAATAAGCTGTTTGCTACCATGCCTACTCCGTCGATTAAGCCGCGTTTCTTGCGTGTTGATAAATGCTTGTGCGGAGCCAGCAGGATCGTATTGTAGAAGTTGAGTAGTTCCATCTCGTGTGAAAGTTGATCTGTCGTAGCTTGGCAATAGCTTTGATGGATTTTCTGGCATAAGCTATTTACCCCGTTGACGTAGTTTTCAATGTTTTGAACGCCTTGCCAGTAGTTAGTTAGATTGTAGTACGTAAGCAAAGTCCATTCGTCGTGAATGAGTTCAATTTTGCCTATGGTGTCATAATAAATCGGCCGCTCGGGTTCCAGGTTTGTAATCTGAATTCCTGACCTTTGTTGCGTACCATATGATCCATTCACGAATATCAACATTGTGAAAATACACATCAAAATGTTTGTAAGACATTTTTTCGTTGACTGTTTTGTTGTGGTAGGTCTTTTAGTTTTGTCAGCGTTTTGTAAGTCCGTCTGACATTCTTCACTTTCTCTGTTGCAAGTAGTTTCGATGGGTAGAGCAGATAGTTTCACAATTGGTCGTTTGATGACACCGGTTTGTGTTTTCAGGGTTGTCACTCGAACGTATCCGTCGGCTTCAGGGTGTAATTTCAGCACCCGTCCCATGGCCCATTTTCCTGGCGGCAAATTGTTGTCCCGGACTAGTACGATGTCCCCCTCGTTGAGGTTTTTCTTAGGATTGTTCCATTTGCTGCGCCTTTGAAGTTGTGTTAGATAGTCGTTTGACCAATTCTTCCAAAATTGTTGGTACATGTGTTCAGTTAGCTGCCATCGTCGGCGTAGATCTATGTTATGTTTTTCATTGTAGTCTGCTCGTGGTAGAGACATTGTTGGTCCCCCCGTTAGAAAGTGACCTGGTGTCAGATAGTTATAGAATTCTTCGGGGTCCTCAGTAAGCTGGCAAAGTGGCCTGGAGTTCATGCATGCTTCTATGTTCGCAAGCAAGGTAGTAAACTCCTCGTACGTCAGTTTTTGGTCTCCTAGCACCCGACGAAGGTGATACTTCATCGACTTGACCGCTGCTTCCCATAGTCCACCAGCGGTTGGCCAAGCGGGTGCATTGAAGTGCCATTGTACTCCCATGTCAGCAATACTATTGAAGAAGTCTGGCGATAAGATTTGCTTGTAGTCTTCAAACTCTTTCTGAAGCAATCTTGATGCGCCGATAAAGTTCGTACCACAGTCCGAGTAGACGTGACCTGGTGTACCGCGCCTGGAGCACATTCTCTGGAAGGCTGCTATGAATGTTTCGGTGCTTAAGTCCGATGCGAGTTCGATGTGTACAGCCTTAGTTACCATGCACACGAATATGCATATGTAACCCTTTGAGGTCCGCACTCCCTTTCCTTTGTTAAGTTTGACTTCCACGTGTCCTGTGAAGTCAACTCCTGTGTGGGTGAACGGTCGCGATGGTGTCACACGTTGTGGTGGTAGTTCTCCCATGAGTTGGTTTAACTCCGATGGGTTGTAGCGGTGGCAACGCACACAGCGCCGTAGTTCAGCTTTTACCGCTCTGTTGCCGCCAACGATCCAGTACCGTTGTCGGATGTGCGCTAAAGTTAATCTGGCTCCTCCGTGTAAAGTCGTAAGATGAGCTTGATGAATCACCAACTCAGTAAGTCGTCCACTCTTAGGTAGGATGATTGGGTTCTTCATCTCGAAAGGTAGAACAGAGTGGTTCAGTCGACCACCGACTCGGATGATGCCTTTGTTGTCCAGATATGGCTTAAGTTTGAAAATGTAACTTTTAGTAGAAATAGTTTTAGTAGTTTGAAGTTGTTTGTATTCTTGCGCAAGTTCCGTTTGTTGCACATATTTTATTATTTGTTCTTTTGCACTGCTTAATTCGCACAAAGTAAGGCATCCGGTGTCACGTTTGGCCTTGTTTCTTGTATTTGCAATGAATCGTTGTATCCATGCTGCAATTCTGTTCACTTTGGTCAATGAACTGCAATTAGTTAATAAATTATGAATACAATTATTGTTTTCTTTGTTCGTCGAGTTTGATTTTGCTTGGCAAACGCTGCCTATGTTCGTAGTAAATGTGCATGTTACGTTTTCTTCACGACTTTGTTCTTGGAAGCTAGGCAGAAATGTAGGACCTTCCCACCACAGACTGAAAGTTTGTAGCTTGGTGGGTAGCATGCCTCTTGATGCGCAGTCTGCAGGGTTATCTTGTGACTTCACATAACGCCATTGCTCGGCTGGTATGATTTGTCTTATTTTTTCAACCCGGTTAGCGACGTATTTTTCCCTTTTGGATGTGTCCCCCTGTATCCAAGCCAGGACCACTTGGGAATCGCACCAAACGCTTGTAGTTATGTCGAAGCCATTCAGGGCGTCTCTGATTTTTTCGATGAGTTGCGATAGTAAGAGTGCGCCACAAAGTTCAAGTTTCGGTAATGTGATCGTTTGTGATAGCGGCGCCACTCTTGTTTTAGCAGCGAGTAATGTTATTGTTGACTTGTTTGTTTCTTCTCTGACGCAGCTGTATACCACGCAAGAGTAAGCCTTTTCACTGGCGTCACAGAATCCAAATAGTTCTATCTTCTTGTTTGTTGTACGGACCCAGCGCTTGATTACCATAAGTTTTACATTGGGTATGTCAGCTCTTAGTTTCAGCCACTTTTCTGCTATTTGTGACGGTAACTGATCATCCCAGTCAAGTTTGTTGATCCAGACTTCTTGAAATAGTAGTTTTGCCGCAATAGTTATGGGTGATAGCCAACCCAGCGGATCGTAAAGTTGCGAAATTTCAGAAAGCAGCCGCCTTTTAGTTATCTCGGATCGACCTTTTTCTTCAAATTTCCAGTTAAACACAAATGTGTCGGCGTGCGGATTCCAACCTAGTCCTAGGGTTTTCATTGATTCCTCTTGCTTAAAGTCAAAAGTAGTTCTGCGTGAAATCTGTTCATCGCTTAAGTTTACTAGTAGTGCTGGATCATTGCTGGACCACTTGCGTAAGTTCATCCCGGCTCCTTTTAACATGTCGATAAGAGATGTCTGGAGTTCCTGGGCCGCTTCTAGTGAGTTGTGGCCGCTTATGACGTCATCGACGTAAGTTTCGTTCAACAGTATTTTAGCAGCCGTGGGGTATTTGCAGCCGTCATCGTATGCAAGTTGCTTGATGGTTCTCATGGCTAGCCACGGTGCGCACTTAGTGCCATAAGTGACAGTGCAAAGTTGGTACTCCTGCAGCTTCTCTGACTGTGTAGTTCGCCAGATAATTTTCTGCAAATGTTGTTGTTCCTCAGACAGCCAGATACATCGGTACATTTTCTCGATGTCAGCTGTAAAGGCGTATTTGTAAGTTCTCCATTTTATGATAAGTTCTTGGATATCTTTTTGTAGGTTGGGGCCTTTTTCTTGTAAGGCGTTCAAGCTGTATCCTGTGTTAGTTTTCTGAGATGCGTTGAAGACAACCCTGAGTTTCGTGGTTGTAGATTCTTCTCGAAGTACTCCGTGATGTGGTAAGTAGCATTCCGTCGTTGACGATTGTATAGGTTTTGTTAGTTTCATGTGACCTAGCTCCAGGTATTCCTTAAGGAACCCTCTGTATAGCAATGCAAGACGGCTATTTCTTTGAAACCGTTTTTCTAGTTGCAGCAATTGTGATACTGCTATCGTTTTCGATGATCCAAGTTTATGTTCGTAATCTGAACATAGAGGCATCTTCACAATGTATCTTCCGTCTAAACCACGGCGAGTAGTTTCCTTGTAGTAAGTTTCACATTGATCTTCTTGAGATTGATCAGTGTTTGCTTTTGTTACGTCTTCACACTCCCAAAATTTCGTTATTTCGGACAAGTCGAGTAGGGTGACGTGACAGTTAAACGTTTCTAGTTTTCCACACAAAATCCATCCCAGCTGTGTCTGTTGAGCAACTGGTGATTTTGGTGCGCCCTTTAGTATTCCGTCTTGGATTATTTCTGCGTATACGTCAGCTCCAAGCAGTATGTCAACAGCCCTTGAAATGTTGTAGTCAGGGTCTGCTAGTTTTAAGTTTTGCAAGTGTGACCACTCAGGTCGTTCAAATGTGTAGTTTGGTAGTTTGTTGATTAATTTCTTCATAATCAACGCCTCAGTGTCGAAAGTATATTCGGAGTGGATTGATTTGCATGTTAGCTTCAGGCGCCCTTTACAGTCGCCCGATACAGTACCAACTCCCGATATCTTTGCAGTCATTTTGCTTCTCGGCAGCCTCAGCAGTTGTGCTGCATTTTCAGTTATCAAATTAACTTGTGAGCCCTGGTCTACGAGCGCACGAAGAGCGATGTAAGTGCCATCTAACGATTTGACCTTGATCTGGACGGTTGTAAGTAAAACCTCCATCTCGTTGGTTGATAGGTGGTTTGAACTTGGTTCAGTTTCCTTTGGTCGTTGACCTGAACGCTGATTTTCATAGCTCGGTGAAGATGTATTTTTGTTGTAGTTGTTGTAATGTAAGAGCGTATGATGTTTCATATTGCATTCCTTACACGTTTTTGTAGAGTTGCAAGTCTGGTTTTCGTGTTTGAACAAACAGTTTTTGCATATCCGCAATTTTGCAACTGTGTTGTTACGTTGCTTAGTATCCATGTCCACAAATTGCTGACATTTCATTAGAACATGATTGTTTTTACAAAGAGGGCATTGCCCATACGAAGTGTGGTAAGTTTTCGGATGCCATTTTTTCTGATCGTAGTTTTTTCGAAACGTATGTTTTTCGTTTTCAGTTGATTTTCCTGAATTCTGTACCTCTTTCTTCGAAGTTTTCATGGTTTCAAACGCTGTAAACTGGTTTTCTAAGAACATTAGAAATTCATGAAGTGTTGGTACCTCTCTGTTGTCGTTTAAGTCTTTTATATATTCGTTGTATGTGCCACAGTCTAGTTTTAGTGACATCACATGGACAATCATAGATTCTCCACCGGTTGTATCAAGACCCATATTTGTCAAGCCGTTTAGACATTCCGTTGTTACGTCATGTAGCTTCTTCAAGTTGTAAGCGTCAGGCTTCTGTATGACAGGCAACTGTAGCATAGTGTTCATATAGGCTGAGAACTGTAGTCGACGGTTATCGTACCGTTGATTCAATATTTCCCAGCATGAAGCGTAGTTGTTGGCGCTGATGCCCAGGTGTTGCACCAGCCTTTCTGCTTCGCCTTTCAGTTTGGTCTTCAGATGCTGCATTTTTTGTGCGTTATTCAGCGACGGGTTTTTGTGTATGGTCTCCAGGAATAGATCTTTAAACGATGTCCACTTGCTGTAGTGTCCTGAAAACTCTGGTATCTCGATTTTCGGTGCTGAACGTTCGTGATGAGCGTTAGACCATATTTTGCCTTTCAGGCGTTTTCTTGTTTCGTCGTATTTGGATTCCATGCTGTAGAACATGTCATAGTATGTCTGATTCGATCCTTTTAGTAGGGCTTCCAGTTCCCAGTGAGTGTTGTCAAGAGCATCCCATTTCGACTTCAAGATTGACAAGTGATCATCAAGTTCCCATTTTTCAGCTAGGCCTTCATAGTCAATTTTAGCCATAGCACGATCCATCGCCTTGAAGTTACATTCTTGCTTAGTCAGTAGCGTCTTTGTCTTCTCATCAAGCTCTTCCCCTGAGGACTCCGTAAGGTCGAATTTGACGTTTTCTCCTGCAACTTGTTGTAACATACTCGTAATGTCGGCTCTAGTTGTTTCATACATAGTTTTTGTCTTGCCGTAGACATCTTCCACAAAGTAGTTTATGTTTTTATCTTCAATTTCCTGCAAAAGCAATGTGTGCCTTGCATTGAAATCCATCCATTGAGCTTCTAATGAAGACAGTCGCTTGTTCAAGTAATCAGTTGTTTTTCTTGTCTTGCTATCCTTTTTGTAGTTGTTGCATAATGTTTTTATGTTTTCGAAACACGTAGACTGGAGTTGTAGCTTATTCATCTTGATTTGTTAGACAAATAGCTTCCTTATAGTTTACAAGATAACTTTCCTTACGTATTTGAAGTCTCTTCTAGTTATAGTTGAAGGCGCTTCCAGTAGTCGAAGGCTCTTCCAGTAGTTGAAGTTAGTTTCAGTAGTTGACGACTCTTCTAGCAATCGAAGACTCGTCCAGTAGTTGAAGTCAGTTCTGCAGGTGACGGCTCTTCTAGTAGTCGAAGACTCACCCAGTATCTGCAGCTGGTTCCGGTACTCAATGTGCCTGTACTCGAGCTAAGTATATGCGCCTTCTCAATCCAACTGGGGCGACCCTCTTCCGGGAGACCAGCTGAACCGATTCGCTACCGTACAAGAGACACAAACACACTAAGATACGCGAAGGCTCGAAGGACCATAAATGTACGGGTTGTAAGTCCGTACATGTAATTTGTCGTGAAGGTTTGTAAGTTAAGTTAGTGAAGAGAAACGCGTTCCACTAAGATGCAGTTAAGTTTATTGAGAGTAAGTTACAGTACTTGAGCGGAGGCGATTATTTCTCTCAGTTGTTGATAGTCACACACTTGTATGTTTACTACGATTAAATTAGTTAATAAGGTTATTTTTATAACGCGCAATCGTGACGCGCATCGCTGGTCTAAAGTAGGTTACAGCGTAAGCAGAAAAATGTACGGCGATGAGACCGTACAATCTTACTGATATATTATAAACTAGCTGACACCCGCGGCTTCGCTCCCGTCAAAATTATAGCCTATTTTACTCGGGAATAATGTAGCTTTCCATAGGTGATTTTCGAAATCGGGCCAGTAGTTTCGGAGCCTATTCGGTACAAACAAACATACAAACAAACAAAAAAATCTTTCCTCTTTATAATATGGTATGGTATGGTATGGTATGGTATAGATGGTATGGTAAAATGTGCTTTACTCTTTTACGCAAAAATCGTCCACAGATTTTGGTGAAACTTTACTAACTTTACAGTAATATAGCTCATACATCAATATAAAATCAAATTAAAAAAATGGGTCCATTTTGGGAACATACCTACTCTATCAAACAAAAAAGTTCACCAATTTCCCCGCCAATTGTGGTCCGATTTTGAAAATTATTTTTTTGTTTGAAAGCATATATTTCGAAATCGGTCCCATTTTAATTTGGTGAAGATCTGATGAAGAACTTCGGCGATATACAACAGAACTTGGCACATCTCTCGGGATTGCTGCAATCGCGTGTCTGTTTATTGTTTATAGCATTTCATAACATAACATCGCGCCAGTACGCTCTAAAGGGGTACGCAGATGAGTACAGATCACCTTGGTACGCCCTCATTTCACCAGTTATGTTAAATTTTGATGATATTCGGGTAATCTATTCTGGCATTATAAGTAACTTACTAAAGAACTTGCCTATTAGGTAGAACTAAAAAGTGAAAAACCAATACTATCGACTTCCAAATAAAAACAGAACAAAGTAAAAAATAACTTTCTTTTTGGAAGTCGGTGTTCATAAAGAAAAAATTGGTACCTAATAAAAAGTTATTTATCACTCTGTAGTGTTTTTATTTGGAAGTCGGTAGTAATTTTTTGTACAAAAGTTTTTTTTAAGTGTAGAATCCTTATTTCCCTTTGACACGCCATAACTTGAGAACAACTTTAGCGATTTCATATGTCTTTTTTTTGGTTTTGTTAGCTGGATATCAGACTTCCACAGTGAACGGTCGATCCGAGTAGTCATTGACGGCTGCTCCTCTGACCTTATGGCTATTGATAGAGTTCCTCAGAGGTCTGTTCTCTCTGCAACTCTTTTCCCGCTGCAAATCAATGACCTACTTCAGTCTGGTATTGTTGGGTACGCAGATGACAGTACTGTTTCAGAGAGATACTTGTCCTGCGCTAAAACCAGCGTGGATGAAGTTCGTTCCTTGAGAGAGGCTATAGTGGAACGGACAGATTTGACCTTAAGCCTTGTCTCCCAGTGGGGTGATGACAATCTGGTCTCCTTTAACGCCACCAAAACACAGGTGTGTCTTTTTACCGCTAATAGGAGTGTTTTCGTTCAAACTCCTACTTTTCGGGGTGCGTCTGTTCCTGTGACTGATCGGCTCGAGCTTCTAGGCATGGAGTTGACATCCAGTCTCAACTTCTACAAAGCCCAAATTGCGGCCAAAAACTGGGCATCCTAAATAGAGTGAAGCGATACTTTACGCCTGGACAGCTTTTAACCCTATACAAAGTCCGATCCTGCATGGAGTATTGCAGCCACCTTTGGGATGGCTCAGCTAAGTATCAGTTTGACTCAGTGGAACGTGAAGCCAAAAGACTCATTGGCGACGTTGAACTGGTGGATGCCAAGCTTCACAGCTTGGCTCATCGCCGCAAGGTTGCCTGCTTGTCGGTCTTCTACAAACTGTACTTCGGTGAGTGTGCTCAAGAACTCCAGGACCTCATCCCACTAGCCCCCTTCTACCATCGGACATCTAGACGCACTGCAAGTTACCATCCTTACCTTGTTGCCATTCCACCAATTCGGACCAAGCGCTTCCAAACATCCTTCATAATGCGCACAGCGAATGAATGGAACTCACTACCTGCGTCTGTGTTTCCGAACGCATTCAACCCGAATCTCTTCAAAGTTAGAGTGAACAAGCTTCTTTTGGGTAAGCTCACTCCATCGTCGACTCTGTCTCTGTCCTAGACTAGAGTCAAGAGCAAACTCATCGCAAATAAAAAAATAAAAATAAAGTTTCATACGGAAATAAAAACTGAGACAAAATATGGTAGGTAGGTTCAGTAGGTAGGTAGGTAGGGTAGTTAGGTAGGTAGGATAGGGTAGGTAAGATAGGGTAGGGTAGGTAGGGTAAGGTAGGTAGGCTAAGGTAGGTAGACTAGACAGCTGACGAGGGCGAAGCCGCGGACACATCTAGTAGGTTATAATTTCTGAATATTTTTCACGTGGTCACCCAAGTATTCAGAAATTATAAGCCGTGGGTGGCAGCTTATAATAAATTATTACTAAGTTGCCTTGACCGTGAGTTCGATTCCAAGATAAGGTAAAATGTTATTGGGATTTAACATAAGGAATTGCCCAGTTGCTGCGAGCAGCCTGTATTTGAATCTGGTAAAGAGAAATATGCTTGCACATTCTGGACCTTATTTACTTCTAAAATGTGTTGTGCTTTTTCCTATGCATTTGGGAACATGGCTTGATGTGGTGTTCTAAGACGATTTCAAACTATAATCAACTGAAGCAAAAGTTTCAAGAAGAGAACAAGCTTTTATTATTATTAAATATACTTTATAGTACACCACAAAATACAATGCAATGCAATTTGCTTTTAGTGGTACTTCTAACCTACTTGCTGATTGTCCCACACGGGTGCAGGCCAGGGCGCCGTGGGCTGATAGTGCTGTCCTAGGGCTACTATTCCTCACTGCCTCACTAATAGATACGGGCATTACTTCTTGGTAACGATGCTAAATAGAAACTCCACTTGTTAAATTAAAACCGATTTTATTTAGAAAGGGCCTCGCATTTTTTTATGTAAAGTGCAAATTAAAGATAGAATGTACGTTATTGTACGCTAAAAATGGAACACAACTCAAATTTAAATATTGTTTGTACACATTGTATAGATAATGTAATGCTCATTGAATTTCGCAGTAGTGTGTGCAAACACAGGTGCCGTGCGCTCTCGGTTCCCTCATTCTCATAGTCCGATTGTACACAACCAGAGAGAGATCAGGCGTGTGACCAACGGGTTTACGTATCCACTTGCCGAAGTGCGAGGGTGTCACACCACCGACTTCCAAACTCCTGGTTGATAGGTACTCCGACTTTTCTAATAGAAAACTTAATACTTTTGGCAGTTGACAATTGCGACCACGCGCCACGAGACCAAATCACCTATGAAACAGGCGACCCATAGAATGGACTGCCACCGCTAAACATTAGGATCTACTAGTTCCTCTCCTGTTCAGCTTATTTACAATAAACTATACTACTCGTCAAATTCATTGCGAGATTTAAAGATAGTTTCATTCATTTGACGACACGGTTGGCAATCGGCTGCTGCGCTAAGTGTCGCGGGTTCGATTCCCGCACGGAACAAATATTTGTTTGGCCTACAGATAGTTGTTCCGGATCTGGGTGTCTTGTGTATGTGAGTTTAAATGTTTATAAACGCACCCACGATAGGTACAGGAAAGACGAAATAAGTGGAGGGGGGGGCAAAAAAAAAAATACTATAAAATTCACCGAGCTTTTGATTCTAGAGCTTTCAGAGCTTGGTGCAGAAATACACGAGTGAAAATATAATTTATTCATAAGTATTATCTTGAATAGGGTTCTTACTTACTCAAACGATTCAATTACTTTAGCATTTGCTAGGTTTCCATAATATCTCCCTCGGTGGGTTCCCGCATTGTTGAGGCGGGGGCCTCAGTAGCCCTGGCTTGGTCACCCACGGTGAAGCGAAGAGGAACCCGAGGAGGGGCCGCTCGTCAGGGCTTTTGCCGATTAAGCTTACGACGTAGCGGCCAACAAGTAGGTTGTGGTGCCGCTTGGGTGCCATCGTAACTGAGGCATCCTGGCTGAAGCAGAACTGAGGCCGCGGCGGGAGAGAAGTGCCGGCCTACCTGCCGCGGCCTGGACAGTGGGGGCGCAAGGGAGAAGGAGTGCCGGTATAACGTTGGCCGCTCGCCCTATCCCCTGCGGCCGAAAAGTGGTAGGTGGCGACGCCAATGACCTGACCCGTCACAGGTGGACCAAGGGTGCTATACACGGGGTCGTCTGGAGCCTATGTGCTGGTTTGGTCCCTGGGATTGTCACGGTGTGCAATATATTCTGGTGCGCCGGTGATGGGGGGTACTCCGCAGAGGAGAGTCCGGTGACGGACAGCCGCGGCGGGTCTGCGGTGAGTGCTAACGCGTGCCCGTGTTCCCGCCATAAGCGGCACAGGAGAACAACGTGGCGTTTTAGTGTGTTGGAGTCCCACATAACTGCGCTATCTCCCCGTTGTGTATGAATAAGCATTTCTCCAGGCAAAAAAGAAATTGTTTCCATAATCTATCTTTGAATGATACGACATTTTTAAATATTGCTCATTATTAATAATGTACCTAATAATGAAGTCTATTTTAAGTCTACGAATATTAGAAATAAATTAACCGTGCTATATGAACATAATATTGTAAAAAAAATCGGGTCAAATATCAAATCCGTGGTGCTTAACAGGTGCGAAACGTGGAAGGTCACAAAAGACATCTCACGCCAGATCCACGTCGTCGTCAACCGCTGTCTTCGTTGCATACTCGAAATCTACTGGCCCTTGATCAACCGCCAGATCAAGCGTCGTGAGTGGAGTTGGCCACACGCTGCGAAGGGTTTCAAACGTTGGATTGGAATCGCACAGCACAAAAGTAATCGTGGCTGTCCCCGTCAAACCTGGCGTCGTACCATGTTGGCAGAAGCAACGAGCATCGGAATGACATGGAGCGAAGTGAAGCGTGAAGCTCAAGACTGATCGCGATGCATGACTACTGTGGACGCCCTCTGCCCCAATACAGGGGGCATAAATTACATTCTCTTCTTTGTTGTGTTCTTCATTACTGAAGGTCGTGTCTCTGAAAGGCCCTCGTGGCTTTATGCACGATGTTCTGCCACTTCAATCAGTTCTCAGCTTCTCTCAGGGCCGTTGTAAAAGAGAGTCCAGTGAGGGTGGTGCGGTGACCGGCCGCGAGGTCTTTTCCCATCCAAGGTGGGATGGGAAAAGACCTCGCGGCCGGCCCATTACCACCAACTTTTCAACAGATTATCTGGTTCCCGACGGGCAATGTGACCAAAGTAGCTGAGAATCCTTCGGTAGAAGAGCGTGGTTAGTCTGTCTTTTATGCCTCATCTCATTTGATCATGGATATATTTGTTCGTTCTCTTGGCGGTCCATGGTATGCGGAGAATTCTTCGCCAACACCATATCTCAAAAGCTTCTATCTTTTTCTGTTCTATTGCCCAAATCGTCCACGACTCCGATCCGTAAAGGAATATCGAGAAAATCAGTGTCTGGACTAGTCTCATCTTAGTGACATTGGAGACCTTTCAGTCCTACCAAATACGTCTCATTGCAGCTTTGGCCATTTGAGTTCTTCTCCTGATCTCTCTTTCGGTTCCTCCCTGGGCAGTAAGTAGCGATCCGAGGTATATAAACTCGCTTCGAGTTCTTTTGTTATAGAGAGTTGACCGGTTCTGTCGATAAGCATGACTTTTGTGTTTGACTTATTAATGGTGAGTCCAACCAGTCCACTCTCTATATTCTACTCTGCGAAACAGATCAGCTAGCCCCTTTTCTGAAGCCGCAAAGAGTGCAGTGTCCTTCGCATATCTCAGGCTGCTGATCTTTATTCCCCCGACAGATACGACTCCCTACCATTCTTCTAAGGCTTTCCTCATTATGTATTCACCATATATATTAAAGAGAATAGATGAAAGAATACACCCCTGTCTTAACTCTTCTTCTGGCTTGAAAGGCACTGAGATGACATCATTAACCCTTACCATGGATACCTCGTCTTGGTACAGATTAGCGATCAAGGAGACTAGGTGTTGAGGTACGCCATTTTCTTTTAATATGGTCCACAGGCAAACCCATCTGACGCAATCAAACGCATTCAAGTAATTATGAAACTCATTAATATCGGCGTGTTGAACTAGCTCGGCTTTTCTCAATTATTTGCCTCACAATCTGTTCGTTTGTGCTTCAGTCGTTCACTAGGTATCTGCCACTGAAGGTGAGATTGCAGTCGGCCGTTGATTATGTAAAACATTATCTTGCTAGCATGAGAAATAAGTGCAACTGTCCGGTAATTCCCGCATGTTGTAGTAGAACCTTTCTTGTGCAGAGGAATTAGTAGGGACTCTTTCCAGTTAGTACACCAACTGCCAGTTTGCCAGACTTGATTGCACAGGTAAAGAATTATCTTTATCCCTAGATCCGCAAAATTTTCCTCTTCAGCAAAATTTTTGTCTCTACTGTCTGATTTGTTTGACTTGAGCTTGTGCAGTACACTTCGGATTTCAGAATCGAGGATTTCGGGTTCCATGCGTTGCCTGTCTGCAATTGGGTTACTTGGAGCTCGTGCTGCAGAGTCAGCGTGTAGGATTTCACAGTATGATCCATCTTTCTGTAACTTGATCTATCTCGGTCAACAGTCTTCACTTTCTATGGCCCATATTTTTGGCTTAACTTTCGAATGATACTTTTGATTTTCAGGAAGAGATCCCTCGTCTGAAATTTTAAAACTGACAAACTAAATTCAGGTAGTCAATATAGTCCCTGCGGCACATACGTTGAACCATTGCCGACATTTGCCGGTAGTCTGCGAGCGCGGATTCAGTATCACCCTTGAGTAGTTCTGTAGCGGCACCAACGCCGCCACTTACGAACTAATGACATGACGTCACACAAATCCTGCATCGCGCAAGTAAAGTTTTCGACGCGATAAGAACACATACAACAGTCCGACAACAACCGTCGGGCAGTTGCCCGGACCAGACACAACACCCGTCTGGTCGGAGGATCCTCCCTTTTCTACGGAGGTGTGTGGGACTTTACACCCTGTTCCGCATACCCCCAAACTGGTGACCCCGAACATGAACGTCAGCGCAGCCTTCGTGCAGAGCTACTTCGTCGTGACGTCATCATCACTTTCTCAAGCTTTCGTGCAGCGAGTCACACAGCCAGCCACTACCCACGGCATCTACGGGTGTATCCTGACCACCAGCATGCAGCGGACGCGCATTCCTGGTCATCACCCCCAGCTTCTTTCATCACCGCTTCGACCCACTGGAGCCAGCAGCACTTTCCCGACTCACTGGGACATCATCACCGCTCCGAACTACTGGAGCCAGCAATACTATCCCGACTCACTGGGATTTCATCACCCCGACTCACTGGGGCACAACCGCATACAGTTCCGACTCACCGCGAACTCTGCGACTTCCGATTCCGACTCACAAGAACCAACCTTCCACTGGCCAGGCACACATCACGAGATGTACGGACGACTCAACGTGCTATCGACCTCCGGTCTCCGGAGGGGAGTGATGTAGCGGCACCAACGCCGCCACTTACGAACTAATGACATGACGTCACACAAATCCTGCATCGCGCAAGTAAAGTTTTCGGCGCGATAAGAAC
Source organism: Orthosia cruda (assembly GCA_964057195.1). Classification (NCBI taxonomy): domain Eukaryota; kingdom Metazoa; phylum Arthropoda; class Insecta; order Lepidoptera; family Noctuidae; genus Orthosia; species Orthosia cruda. Next base: position 21,481,403 of record OZ059851.1, read on the forward strand.
ACATACAACAGTCCGACAACAACCGTCGGGCAGTTGCCCGGACCAGACACAACACCCGTCTGGTCGGAGGATCCTCCCTTTTCTATGGAGGTTTGTGGGACTTTACACCCTGTTCCGCATACCCCCAAAGTTCCTTTCGTTCTCTGATGGCCTTCCATGTTTCATCCGTTATCCATACCTTTCTCGGAGCGTCGGCTGCCTTGCTCTGGCTCTTTTTGCGTGATGAGAGGATAATATGATATTTTACTCTGTCGGTGTTATCATGACAGTAAATGACAAAGTTGGCTGATTTGGTCTTGAAGCACTCACTGAAAGCCTTTAGTTCTCCAGGTTCAGGTATCCTTTGTTTTTCCTTTTCAGTTTGAGACATCTCTGCCACCAAGAGTCTGTGGTCACTCCCCCAGTCCGCTCCAGGGTAAATTTTAGTGGAGGTTATGCAAGATCTCCACCTCTTGCTGACAGCGATGTAGTCTATTTGATTACGTGCTCGGTCCCCTGGCATTATCCACGTATACATGCAGTCTCATCGGGTAGTTTTTAAAGCAGGTGTTCATAATAGTTGGGGAGTTTTCCGCGCAATATTGCAGCCATTTCTCGCCCCTGTCATTTCTGGTGCCAAGTCCATATTTGCCGACTACGTCTTTTAGGTGACCTTCTCTCGACGTGTCCCCTACCTTTGCATTAAGGTCTCCCATCTGAACTGTGATATCTCTTTTTGCCAGACTTTTGATGGTATCGTCGACTTAATTGTAGAATGCCTCATCATCAGACTCGGTTGAGGTGGACGTTGGGGTCTACTACATTGATACGACATGGTTTTTATGTAGATTCTCAGCGTTAATATTCAGTCACTTACCGGGTTATATCCTAGAACCGATTTATTAACTTCGGGAGATACAGACAAAGCCACACACACCATTCTTACGTTCATTTTCTGGGTCTGAAAAGTACACGGTGTGGCCCTTCGGGGTTGTATAGTATCCTGAGCCTCTCATGTGAGTTTCGGTGATCCCTAGTATTTTCAGGTCGTAATGTGCTTGCTATCTGTCTATAATCTCTCTTTTCCCTGGTTGCCAATCTCAACTTTTTGCGAAGCTGTGTTCGATGATCGGTTGTTTTGTCACTAGTGACATACTGTCTGCACTGTGCCTGGTGAGTCAAGACAGCCAGGCCAGTAATATATTTCCCACCATGAGACCTGGACTCAACATGGCGCCGGGTGGTAGCCGGATCGCATCCTGTCGCTCTCTTTTCTTGATCCACTTTCATAGGATTTCTTGGGATAATAGTGCAGTGGTTTCCCCTTGCCTTCTGCATCGCAGTGATGTTATATAAGTAGTCACTACGCCCTGCTACCAACGACTAACATCCGGTTGATGAAGAGATATAACCAGACCCCCGTTCTCCCGTCTGCTTGTCGACCTATATCTCCAAAGGGATTGGGTACCACAATCTCGGTAATAGGTTGAGCAATGAGGGTTGGTGGATGTCACATTGTGCATTCGAATTTTTGGTTCTAGGTCATGCCGGTGTCGATATTTTCCTTTACCGTTTTGAGAGCAGTGGTGATGAAATAATTTACACAAAGTAAAGTGCCTGCCTGGGTTCGAACCCACGACCTACAACTTGTAAGTCGCGGCCGATACCACTGAGCCACCACTGCTCCAGTCAAGTATATGAAGATATTTTATTATTGCACTGCATTGAAATTGCTTGTATAACTCGCAAATATAACGTGGGCAGTTAACTGCGCTATATTGCTCATAGGTTATTATTTATAAGCATGGCCTACTCAATCTGCCTAGAATCAAACAACCCAGTGGCTGGGTCATACATCTTCAAGGTAGCAGCTTTGCAAGCAACGCTTGGCGAGTTTCAAATTTATATTTGAAAACTATAGAATTTGGATGAGCATTTAGGTTAAATGCTCTAAGGGTGACGCATATAAAATAGACATAAGAAAATCGTCAAAAAATATAATATTATACAAACTGAGTCAGCTCAGGACGCACACGACCGATCGAGGCGATCGATGTGGCGACACTTGAGAGAACCATATGTCCAGCAGTGGACGTCGCTCGGCTGAAATGATGATGTTGAGTCAGCTCGTAGCAGAATGCTACGGCGTAACTGTGACGTCATAGCTTAAGCTACGCCGTAGCGCACGTAGCAATTTCATTTGTTACATGACAATCTGTGCTCTATTTTATTTACCGATTTCGAAAAAGAGGAGGTTCTTGATTCTAATATGTATTTGATGTACTGTGTGTCTCAGAAAATACTAACTTTTGCGGATGCAGTTTATTACAAAATCAGAAACTGAAGACATGAGAAAATTACTTTTTGAATATAACATTATTCAAATGTCAAAGCAGTCTCTAACATTCATGAAAACGCGCCTCAGAACTTGAGTAGCCCAAAACTCATACCTCTGGCTTTTTCCTCTGTGGTTATCTGAAGAGTCGGGTGTACAATAGTAATCCATCAACCATATCTCTCGGTCAATAATACGAAGAGATCGCTGGATGGCCTACGCATCCAGTATAACAATGCTTTCAGGATGTTGTTGAGACTGCCCCGTTACTGTAGCGCGTCGCAGATGTATGCGCATGCCCGTACAGACGGTTTCTACGCGATTATATGTAAAAAACAGCGTCGCTGCTGAGGAGAGTGAGGGACAGTCAAAACGGCAAGCAAACCTGAAAACTGTAGCTGAGAGTTTCGGCTCTCCGATTTTGCAGCAGTTTGTGCGGAGGTTGATTGTTACTAACACTAGGTAATAAGTTTTTCTATGTTACTAACACTCTATGGATTTTTGCGTCCGAAATAAAGATATTCTATTCTATTTTATTCATATATGAATTGCAGGAAAACATTAGACAAGAAATCAACAACATTCCTACTCAACTTGGAGGTGTGAGGTCTGCAGCCGTATTGCGTAAGTGAATACGGCAACGCAAAAAGTTCGACCGATATCCAATCGACCAAATCAACCAATCACATGCAAGATGAATGACACGATGTGGATTTCCGTCTGTGTGATTGGTCGATTTGGCCGATTGGATAGCAGTCAAACTCTTTGCGTTGCCGTATTCACTTACGCAATACGGCTGCAGAGGTCTACTCAAATTCCCCAACTCCTCAACAACTGACAGTAGATGTAGCAAAAAACAGACGGCGAAGATACTCATATGATATAGTAGAAAGGTGGCCATACCTATGCTGTAAGGGTAGGGTAGATCGGCTATAGTAGGGGGAAAACAGAAGTACAAGGAGGTTATGAAATAAAAGGAGGTTCGTAGTGAGCATACGTGTTTATTGACTGATCGTGCTCGAGACTGCGTGGCTTACATAGCTTACATCTAGCTAGTACATTATATTAATTTATGACTAAATACATTCGCTGCAACGACTTGCACACACGATAATATAAGACATAGTTTTTTCGTTCATAATAATGTTGCCGCTCACTTACAAAGGGTAGTCAGTCAGAAAAAAAAAATGTTATTTATTTTCAGTGTTAAGAAATTTGCGACTGCTAAAGAAATACCGTTGTGATTTGAAATGCGGAAAATAACTTAATGGTCAATTAATAGTCAATTTGATATAGTATTCGTTTTACGTTGAAATAAGCTTAACAGTCAATTGGTTAAACTATCCAAGTTTACTAAACATTTAGTCACATACTCCAGTAACAGTTCACGACAATTTATAATGTATGAACATCTAAGCAGTGTAGTTCAGTGTTAAACTACATTTACATACAATTACCAAGCACTTAACTACAAAATGTAAGTGTGTACAGTATTTAGCCTCATCTATTTGAGGTGCAAAGTGAAGAAGATTTTAGGACGGTTTCTATTGAGACAATGAATAGTAATCTGACGCCCCGGGATATTTGCATCTGTATAGCGATGAGACGAGGCAAGGCGGGAGTTCGGGAGTTCTGTTAAAATGTGGGATTAACAAGGCTTGGCAAGTTTTGAGGAAATGCTCTTGGAAGGATAAAGATGCATTTTGTGTTACGAGAGATTTGTAAACAATAACTGGATACAAGCTTGTATTTCATGAAGATATAGGCAGAATGGTAGACTATACTAGGCCTATTAGTAGTAATAGTATGCAGTCTGGCTCTTAATATCTGGAGTGATCTGGAGAATCTCTGCTAACCATTAAAGACCCAGCGTTATGGTAAGGATAGGGCATGTGAATATGTGACTCTCTAAGTGCTGTAAGCGTGTGGGTGAGTTAGTTTTAAAGATTGTGTGTGTGATAGTGTGCAAGAACTTTGAGTGGTAGTAGTGGTGTGTGCTAATGTAAATGTGTGTGTCAATATTTCGTACTGAAAACTCGTTTCCTCGAATTGTGTGCAAGTCTATATAAGTATGTGCGTTTGAAAAAAATATCAATATATTTATAATATGTATGCAATATTCCCAGTGTGTGTGCAAATCGGTGCAGCTCGTCAGCGACGCGCCCCAGCCGTAGCGCGTCGCCGACTCCATTTTGCATAACTTGACTTACTTGCAGACTCAAGTCTCCTTACATTCATTACTTTCACGCACACATTCAAAGGAAAATGCCCAAAAGTATTGACTTCCCCGCTATTCCCCACAAATTTACGAAAAAAGCGTGTGTGTTTGTGTGCGTTAAGAAACAAATGTTAGGAGATTAGTTTCTGAAGTAAGTATCCATTGTGTATACTAAGTATATAAATACAAATATGACTAGTATGTATAGGTACATATGTATACATATCGCTCTCCGTGGAACCGCGTCCATACTTAAATGGATTTTATGTCTATAAATAAATAATACTTTGCATTTTACCTATATATGTGGTGTTTAGTACCTACTTTACTGTGTAGTAGCTACTTTATTATGACAATTATTACAATACAAAGTTAACAAAATAAGAATGTATTTAGACACCATATTATATTGGATTTTTCAGCATCATTTGCGTTAAATATACATTTAAAAAATCTATGATTATTTTGTGCATTGTTTTGGCGAATTTATGGTCCATGTTGTGCGTTATCTCCCTGTTATATAGTGAGTGTTGTCGGACGAGTCGTATCGGTCGTATCGTTCGTATCGGACGCGGCTGTCGGTCGCGGTGGCCTGGTCGTCTGTCGGAGTATTAGTCCTCCTCTCTGGTTTCTTCTGCACTCCTCCTGAACAAACGGAAAGCTGACATATTACACACATTTTATAAGATCATAGCCAAGAGTGAAGAGTGAATAGGTTACTTGTAGGCAAGCGTGCTTCATCGTCGACCACATCATCGCTTACCATTAGGCGAGATAGTGGTCAAACTATCGGTCCTAAGCCAAATAAAAAAAACATTCTGGCAGAATCCTGAACATTGATTATGAAAGTGGACCGGTATGAGTAAATATCTACGAAACGATGAATGTATTTAGTAAGAATTGTATTTTTTACAATAGGCTAGAATTACTAGAATGGGTATTAGTACCTACTAAGACGATGTTTAATACTTGATGTATGGAACAAAAAGACAGTAATTTTTGTGTATTGAGATGTAAAGACTAAAAAAGTTATTTTTAATTGCTTACGTGATGAGCCAGCTTTTATTTTCGATGTTGCTTAATGGTGAGCGATAGATGAGATAGGTAGAATGTAAAATGTCGCCATCACTGATAGAATTACACTTTGTCTAACTAGAGCGTCAGGAGGTCAAGACTCACTTGTGATACTGCGGCGGCTTGTGCCGGCAGCGGTAGAGCGGGAACACGCCGGTGAACTGGCACAGCAGCGCGCCCGCACCCCCCGCGCCTCCCCCGCCGCGCACCAGGGCGCCGTCGCCCCCGTCCGCGCTTGTCAGCCCCTCTGACCGCTTACCGTAGCGCGTGCTCATGAAGAACCTGTACATACAAAATGATGGCATATTCAAAAAGTCAAAGTCAGAAACAAAAGTACCTATGGCAATGTTAGAATGAAAAAGTAAGAATGTTAAAAATCAAGGTCAAGAAACAAAAATCAAGGTCAAGAAACAAAAATCAAGGTCAAGAAACAAAAATCAAGGTCAAGAAACAAAAATAAAAAGTTAAAGACAAAATGTTAAAGTGAAAGGGTCAATGTAAAAGAGAAAGAAAAAGTAAGAATATCAAATTCAAAAGTTAAGATCAAAGACAAATTAAGTCAGAAAGGAAAAGACAAAGTAAATAGATAAAAGCCAAAAGAAAAATGTATTTGTGTGTATTTGTAGACTTGCGTTTGACCAGAAATGTGATGGGAGAGGACCATTCGCATAGGCCATACTGGACGGTGACAAGCCGTATTCAACGCCACGAGGACGGTTTTGTGCACCATATTTCAATGGGCTAACCACTCGGCAAGACTCTGCTCGCATTATCCAAAATAGCTATTTCATCCGAGCTTATTGCTTCAACACCAGGGACAAGGTTTAGAACAGGCCTTCCCCTGACAGCTGACTTACTGTGTAGTAACAGACCTCTCATTTTGATGTATTTATGTCTTGGGTACTTAAGTGGGTATACGTTGAAGTGTCAAATGAGAGTGTGTGTATGATAAGGTAATTTTGTAGATCGGATTCACAAGAACGTATGTAAGTAAAAAGTGAATATAGGCGCGAAGTGTCTGGCAGGGGGCGAGCTGCGTCCGTAGCGCGTCGCCATCAGGAACGGCATCGGAGATACTACGCAATGTCACACAATATTGTGTATCTGATTGGTGTGTATGTTACCTGTCATTCCGAGGCGCGAGGTGTCTGGCGGGGGGCGAGCTGCGTCCATAGCGCGTCGCCATGAGGAACAGCATCGGAGACACTACGCAATGTCACACAATATTGTGTATCTGATTGGTGTGTATGTTACCTGTCATTCCGAGGCGCGAGGTGTCTGGCGGGGGGCGAGCTGCGTCCATAGCGCGTCGCCATGAGGAACAGCATCGGAGACACTACTTAATGTCACACAATATTGTGTATCTGATTGGTGTGTATGTTACCTGTCATTCCGAGGCGCGAGGTGTCTGGCGGGGGGCGAGCTGCGTCCGTAGCGCGTCGCCATCAGGAACGGCATCGGAGACACTACGCAACAATGTCTTAAAATGTACACTTAATAAGCAGCCACAAAATAAAAGTTTTTTTTTTTCTTAGTAGGCATACATACACGACATTATACCCAACACAAAGCCTTGCAGTATGCCAAGACTTTTACTTATCTACGCTTCTCGTAGAGAATGCAAATATTTTTTTATCGAATCGAAATGAATCAATTCAGTTTTAAATATTATTATTAAACTTAAAATACCCATATACTTATACAAATGTCTTGCACAGTCTAGACCCAAAACTTTCAGCAGATTTTCAAACAAACAGAATCTAAACTATATTTTTTCAATATTAACATAGTAATTTTTCAATATTAACATAGTAATTTTTCAATCTGTTGTACATAGTAGTATTATGAGCTTGAGTACTTACTCTCAGCGCGCTTGTCGTGCTCGGCAATGACGAGTGCGAGCAGAAGCGCGCACGCGCACACACTCGCTCGCGCGCGCACACACATGACACGGTGGCGCGTCACTGTGCACAGCTGAGACACAAGGCAACTAAGACAATAGACACAGGGTGTTAGTTGGCACACAGCAAATGCACACACATGACACGTCGCCGCGACACTGTGCACTTGTCGTGACACAAGGCAATGAAACAGACCGTTAGATGAATCACACCACACATGGCACGGTGCCCATACTTACCTAGGGTACAATTATACAACTAGGATAAATAGACACAGAATTTTATCCGCTACGGCGAAACTAGCACCACCGGAGCATTACTACGGCGTAGCACAATTGTAGTACTACTATGGCGTAGCACCACTACGAGGAAGCGGGATCAACTGGAGGTTTCGTGTAGCACATTCCCTCTGCCTTGTATACACTACGTGCTAGGGTGGGATTGAACACATTAGGAAATATAATACTTTGCATACATATAAGGAACCAAGGACTTAACAATAGGGACTTTATTATTTTCTTACGATGAAGCTATCAATCTGTCCGCCTTTTTCCTACTACGTTTATTTATTTAAACTTCATGCAACATACAGCTACGCGGATTTAATGCCTGAGGCATTCTCTACCAGTCAACCAAGGGTGGTGGAGCAATAACATGGCAGGTGCATAAAAAAAAAATACTAGAGTAAAATGTGTACACAAAAATGAATATATAGATAAAATATACATATTATATACGTTGGGATCGGTTTACAGTATTACATGTAGCGATTGCCTTTGACTCTGACCTCCGCAACCCAATAACTCGGTAATACAATATACCTTGGCAATAGTTATACTGTACACTAAATAATAATAAAAAAATATCCAAAAACTGGTCTTAAAATTTAGAGATTTTTAACCGAGTTCCCAAAAAGGAGGAGGTTCTATGTTCGACATTATATTTGTTTTTTTTTTGTTGTGTATGTTCACCGATATTTCCGTCAATTGTGGAACGATTTTGAAAATTCTTTTTCTGTTTGAAAAAGTATGTTCCGAAATTGGTCCCATTTTAATTAGGTAAAGATCTGATGAAGAACTTCGGCGATATACAACAGAACTCTTCATTAAATAACGGCAAATATCTCGGGATTGCTGCAATCGCATCACTGTTTATTGTTTTGTGATGTTGGATTCGATTGTAAATGATACTCAGGCGAATGTTGAGTAAAAAAAATAAATGTTTATTGAAAGACAAGCTACATGATTTATACTAGAACAATTATTATAAAGGTGTCTACACACGATAGTTTATACCATTTCATAACATAACATCACGCCAGTACGCTCTTAAGGGGTATGCAGATCTCTCATTTCACCGGTTATGTTCAAGTTTCATGAAATCTATTTTGGCGTTATTGGTAGGTACAACTAAAAAGTGAAATAACTAACTTTTTAGCAAAAAAATACTACCGACTTCCAAATACAAAACTACAAAATGAAAAATAACTTTATTTTTTTAAGTCGGTGTCCATAACGCAAAAACATTGGTACCTACGAAAGACACCGACTTCAAAAAATAAAGTTATTTTTCACTTTGTAGTTTTGTATTTGGAACTCGGTACTATTTTTTTGCTATAAAGTTTTTTTACCTATTTAGTTGTTAAGAATCAATTTTTTTAAATTTTTTATATTGACAAGAACAACACAAATTCAATTTTTTTTTGCTATCGCGGTAAAATTTATTTAATATTTAATCATGAGTACTTTATAAAAGACTTCAACTTTGAGACAGAAACCAAGACGCCAATTTATTCTTTATTGTCATGAGCTGTACTTAATATACAGAAGTAAACGGATTATTTATTTACATTTATATTCTTATCATTAGCTTAGCCTTTTCATCATCATCATCAGCCTTGTAATGTTCCCACTGCTGGAACACAGTCCTCTCCTCTGTGAGAGGGAATAGGCCTTAATCCACAACGCGAACCCAGTGCGGGTTGGTGGATGACACGTCTTCGAATTATTGGTTCTAGGATATGCCAGTTTTCTCACGGTGTTTTCCTTCACCGTTTTTAGAGCAGTGGTGATGAAATTATTTTACAAAAAATAAGGGGCCCGCCCGGGTTGGAACCCACGTAAGCGAGTTATTTTCGGGTATAACCCAGTGTAATCAGATGTAGAGGAATATCTGTTCTTAACACGGAGCGACTGCGCTGCTTGTTTCATCTAAACTTTAAAGGTAAGGCAAATAGTACTCGTAACTACGCATAAAACTGTCGCACACTAGATTCAACGCACTATAATATCATGCAAATCAACGAAACGTGCGATAATTTGACAATAACTACCTTCCACTAACTATAGTAACAAGGATTAGCGCAAAGTTAGTGGCGGGTGTGGTATACCCGGCACAAGAGGGAGTCATAACAATGTTACCACAATATTATGAATATTAAAACATTTTATTAGTTGATAACCCGCGGCTACCTGGAATACGTTCATAAACAAAAACTTTTTGTTTTCACGTAGAATAATAATTGGGTGAATTTATTAATGTTTTGTTTTGCTGAATGTATAATTAGTTGGTATTAATATCGAAGGATCGTTGAGTTTTCTGGTGAAAATTATGAGAAAATTATAATGTGTTCATGAATTAAAATACTTTTAAAACTATCATAACTTCAAGCCTGTACTCCGCGAAGGGTCAGGCAGAGACTTACCTAAATTTCACCAGTTATCATTAGGGGGCGCGCCTATTGTCATCAAAAGGGCACAAAACCAGACTCCGGGTTGCTACTGAGAAATTCCAGATGCAAAAACCAATAACACCCGACCCAGGCATCCAACCCAGGACCACTTGCTTAGCTATTGCCATAACTAGATCAACGAACAAATTTTATAATAAAACTATACATTAAAAATCTTTTTCTTAAACAAGCTTTTTCATATTCTTCCATTTGATGATGGTTATCAAATGAAAGGGTTTGCTGGCAATCATGGCAGTGCACAAAAAATAACTAGACCGTTTTGGGAATAGTTTTATTAAGCGTACAGCAAAGGAGTGGAATTCCCTACCGGAGTCTGTATTTCCCGAAAGCTATCTGGGAGTCATTAAGTTTCTTCTTTGCTAAGCAAGCTTGCTAGCTTGCTTCATCGTCGACCACATCATCGCTTACCTTCAGGTGAGAAAGTGGTCAAGCGCGAGCCAATCAACAAAAAAAGCTAATTGTCATCCAAACTTAACGTTTATGCAAAATTTAATCTTAATCGGTGGAGGATAACTGCTTTAAAATTCAGTTGCATGATTTGACCCGAACACACTTACATACATACATATTTTGCAAGTTAAATAAAAGCTTGTAAAATGTAATATTCCAAAATATATAAATCATGATTATGAATGAATATACACAAGTAGATTATGCTGGAGGGAGTCTAAACAACAGGTAAATGAATTGTGTGTGATATGATATGAATGAAAATATTGTGGAGACTAACAGATTGTAAATTCTGCTATATGCCACTAATATTATAAATACGAAAGTGACTCGGTTTATTTGTTACCATTGCACGCTATAACGGATACTAGCACACGGGTAGACTATGTCCTGGTTTACTACGTAGAATGTTTAGAAGATTTCCAAAGCAAGGTCTTACAGCACAGTTAAAGCGAAAATGCCGAAAAATAAAAAAGTTGAAAATTCAGCAAAATATTGGTACTTATAATTTTTCGCGAAAATCTAAATTTGCTCATATCTTTTTATCATATTGACTCAGGAGCTAGATTTTTATACACCTAATAGAGACGATAGACCTCAGTATCTGGTATAAATTGCAACTTGGGTCCACCCGTTCCTGAGAAAATCGGTGGTGACACAAGTACAGTCGGACAAGAGAGTGATCTTATAAGGGTTCCTTTTTTTCCTTTTAAGGTACGGAACCCTAAAAATTATTCATTAAAACTCTTTTTTTAAAACAAGGTTTTTTTTTGTATTCTTACATGTATGCAAAATTTCATCTTAGTCGGTAGAGAATACCTGCAGATGATAGTTGAAGAGTATTTCGGGCAGTTGCACGATATCTTCTCGTCCAACTTACCACAATTTCTCAAGATGAAAGTTTATGACCAGTGTGTGTTGCCAGTGATGACTTAAAGCTCTGAGCCGTGGTTGCTCACAATGAGCCTCATCAGAAAGCTTACAGTCACCCAAAGGGCAATGGAGAGGGCTATGCTTAGAGTTTCCTTGCGTAATCGAATCAGAAGAATATACATAAGCGCCATCATAGGCAGAAGAATTGCCAAACTTAAGTGGCAGTGGGCGAGGCATATTGCTCGCAGAACGGATGGCCGATGGGGCAGAAAAGTTCTGGAGTGGCGACCGCGAACCGGAAGACGTAGCGTTGGAATTAAAATTAAAATCGTTATTGAATGAGGTATTTTAAAAAGATCTTATAAATAGTAATACAGTGTACATGGACCCTGTCGGGTACGGCAATTGCTTATAGTAATAATCATGCACCTAGCTTATTATAAATTCAATTAATATAACTTAGAAAAATATAATGTAAGTTTTAATTTCAATTAAATGATGCAACATAATTAAGACAGCGAAGCCTCTACACAACTTCAATATCTCCTTCCCTAGCCAGCATCTATAGCAACGACTGCGGCATCGGTAATATTGTCGTGTCGAGCGGAAGCAACAATATCCCCCGGGCGTTGCGCTGTTTTTTCGCCGGAAGCGTGTTTTTGCTCCGGTGTCCGGCGTGCCCCCGGCCGTCCGGCTCGTGTCCGGTGCTGTAGCCGGTATTTATAGCTGGATTATGAGCGTAGTTCCACTGATTGCTTATCTAGTTCTGATTGAGGACGGTGGATAAATAAGTGACAACGTCACGATGTATTCCTAGAAGGGTTGGGCAAAAGTTAACAAATAGTTGGCACACCCACTTGCCACAGTTATGTAACACTAAGCTCTACTGAATGACTATTGGTGCTAATTTGTGTGAAAAGTGCTTATTTTTGTCTTGGAACATCACCAATAATATTCTTGTATGTCCTTGTCCTCTGCCGGTGTTTCTACTCACGTCTGCCTTGTAACCTTATTTTACCTTACTTGTGCCTTTTGTTAGTCGCCTTTCATTCATCCTCTCATCATGACCAAATCATCTAATCATACTCTTTTCAATTTTTGTCACTAGGTTGCAATCCCATTGCGCGTCAATTAGCAGACACAATAGAAAAAACAATAGCTTACGCACACATGGTGTGCGCGCGACATTTGAGACCGCAACGTTGTCTTATTACAACATTTCTCAATGTATTATTCAAAGTTACACCACACATACTTCGGATGGAATATATTTCTACAGTTTGTACTTCTCATCGGCACGATAGTGTTTTCCCATAATATTGAAGTCAGCATCCAGTAGAACCAGTAACAGCCGGATGTAGTATTTTACAAGGTAGGATTGCTATCTGACCGCCACAACACAGAAACATGAGATGGTCACAATTGCTACTGCTAAGGATAAGGTACTAGGTTCGATTCCAGTCGGGAAGTATTACTGGGTTTTTCCATTTAGAAATTCCGAGTAAATATTTGGCATTTGTGGCCGGCCTGTGGCCCAGTAGTGGCCGGCCTGTGTCCCAGTAGTGGCCGGCCTGTGTCCCAATAGTGGCCGGCCTGTGTCCCAATAGTGGCCGGCCTGTGTCCCAGTAGTGGCCGGCCTGTGTCCCAGTAGTGGAAACGTTAAAAAGGCCGATGATGATAATGATTAGGTACACACGTCACGTGTAACACAAACTACGTTGCGATTGCTTTCGACGTAAACTTGAAACAAGATAAGAAAAAAGCTATATAATTTATCTAGTAGTAGACACGCTTCGAACGACAATCTATTTAAAACGGGGCGTTCTCGCAAGATGTCTTATTTAGATAAGACATCTTGCGAAAACACCCGATCCGAAAAATAACACGCCCATAACTTTAGAACGGCTGAACCGATTTTCATCAAACATAGCTCTCGATAAAGTCACTTATCAAACAAACAAAATAACAAGATCGGTTCACCCGTTTAGAAGCTATGATGCCACAGACAGATACACAAATACGCAAACACACAGGTACACACGTCAAACTTATATACTTAACACCTCTCTTTTTCCGTCGGAGGTAAAAAAGACTGCAAATAGATCTTAATTAAAACCTGTAGTAGCATTTAAAGACAGATAGAAAGCTGCGAAGTGCTCGGCGGTCTTACTACCCACTTAAAAGAAGTCATTCTCAAGGATGATATTGCAAGGAACTGTAGTTCTCACTATAATTATTTATTTGCAGGGCAAGATAGCAGAACACTTCTGAAAATTGCTTAAAAATTTTGCACGCCTGCGAATTACATCTCGTAAGTATTAGTATTGAGTTTGAATGTGGATGATCATCTCAGTTCATGATATGGGTATGGGAATGTGGATATAGCTGGTGAAAATGAAAGAGCAGTTGTAGTTAGTGGGTTTAAACCCTAGGAGGCCCTTTAGTTTGTGTAAATTATTTCATCAGCACTGCTTTTAAAATCATAGTGAGGAAACTTGAAACGTGAGGGATGATTATAAATGCGAAAGTAATTGTGTCTGTAACGTTTTCACGCTTAAACCGCTGCATGCTAGATGAAATGTGTCTCAAACAGGTATGCTGTGCTTAAACTATAGTTTTCGTGTTATGAATGGTTAATAACGCTCCTGAGTGCTAATTAGTAGCTAACGACATAATGAGCTCGACACAAGTGGGACGCGCTGTCACTCACAACATACAATTGATTCGGTGGATGTGATTTGGTACCCAAATGCAAAGGACTTTACAGGCGTGGTTGTACTGTAGATCTTGTTACCGGTATCCACTCCATAAAATCCAAAGAAGCCTAAACGACTTTTATATATTATTACAAGCTTTTATTAAACTTGCAATGTATGTATGTAAGTGTGTTCTTGTCAAATCCTGCAACTGAATTTTGAAATGTTGCATACACGTTTAGTATATATGACAATTATTCATGGTCACGTCGGTGACGTCATTCTAAACCCAATATAATGGCGGACGGCCCAAGATGGTGGACTAGTTATTTTTTGTGCACTGCCATGATATCAAATGAAATGGTTTGCTGAGTAGAACACGAAATAATTTTTATGCTAGGTGATGCCATTCTAAATTTAGACACGCGGTAGCGTGTGATTAAAAAAAAAACCGGCCAAGTGCGAGTCGGACTCGCGCACGGACGGTTCCGTACCATTATCGCAAATAACGACAATAAAATCAGGTTTGTTGTATGGGAGCCCCACTTACATATTTATTTTATTCTGTTTTAGTATTTGTTGTTATAGCGGCAACAGAAATATATCATCTCTGGAAATTTCAACTGCCTAGCTAACACGGTTCATGAGATACAGCCTGGTGACAGACAGACAGACAGACAGAGGGACCGCGGAGTTTTAGTAATAGGGTCCCGTTTTTACCCTTTGGGTACGGAACCCTAAAAAAGAACTGAGGACACAGCAGCTGTGTGTAATAATACACGAACCATTTGGAGCCACTTTTGTCATCTTAATAACTCAAAATCTATTTAATATAAACACATGAAATTTGGTTTATGTATTAAAATACCTAAGATGAACTATCAACCAAAATTTCATAAATATAGCTCCAACGGTTATTTAAATATTAACGTCCGAAAATCGACATTTTTATCACTGACTGACTTATAGATCAAAACTCTAACCCAGTTGCAGATGACCTGGTAAGTTCAAATTTGGCATCCAGATAGGTAATTGGGTGAATACAAAGGAATAAATCAAAAACTAGTAAATTTTATATATTTATTGTAATTTTTCAAATAATTGATTCTATTTAGGAAAACTTCCTTATAGTGCCTGTAATTTAAGAATTAGCTATCAAAATTGGTGACAGCTGGTTAAGGTCTTCAACCTTAAAAGCCACATAAAAACGTGTAGGTATATATAACGCGTGGAATACCACCCTTAATTCTAGAACGAGTCAAGACCAAGTTTCAATTCAAATATAAAGTAATGTATATGTTCATAGGGAACAATTCCCTATTTGCTTAGCATATGCTATTACTATCCCCAAATCCCAAGGCCTTGGCCTTAACAGCGCTCTTCTTGACATAGGTTCCTCTATATTTAGTAAAGGTCAGGCTTACGTTGGACTCTCCAGAGTTAAAACCTTAGATGGAGTACATCTTACGGATTTAGATCCAACTCAAATCAAGGCACAAGAGAGCTCTATTGTAGAGTACAACCGCCTGCGCACGTTATACCGCACCGACTTGGCCAAATTAAGCATAAACAGAAAACGCTTAAAAAAAGATCTAAATTCATTTGACGGCGTAGTCAACAACCGCGCATATTCTTGGTATTGAACTTGGCTCCCTTTTTCACAGTATGACAAACGCACCGCTGCGACACTTCTAAATTGAAAGACCCCTTAGTGTCATATGCAATCAGACATTGCCAACCTTGACAATTGCATTTCATTACTCAATGCTGATCTTCGAGCTATCAGTGAGTGGTCTGGCAAATTTGGGGTTTCTGTTAACGTCGGGAAATGTCAGGCCATCCTCATTGGTAGTTCGTACTATTTGAGAAGTGTGAACACTGGCCAACTTATGCCACTGATGTACGAGAACTCCGTCATTTCTCTTTCACCTCATGTGAAAGATTTAGTTCTGTACATTGACGACAGTTTTAGTTGGAATAAACACGTGGCTCAGGTGAGCCAGAAAGTCGCGTTCTCGCTGCGGTCTCTCTATAGATTTAAGCATTTCCTCCCATCCAGCACCAAAATCACTCTGGTCCAGTCACTTGTGCTTCCCATTATCGACTATGCTGATGTTTGTTATCCTGATCTATCCCAAGAACTTCTAAATAAATTGGATCGACTTCTCAACAATTGTATTCGCTTTGTTTTTGGCCTTCGTAAATATGATCACATTTCTTCCTACCGTTCTCAGCTTAAATGGCTGCCTATCCGCCTCAGGAGGTCCCTCAGATCTCTCTGCTTGCTCTTCACTATTATGAACGATCCTTGTGCTCCCGATTATCTAAAAACTTATTTCAATGTATTGGGCAGTTCTCACAGTCGTAACCTTCGAGCTGTTAAAAATCTAATCCTCCAAATTCCTTCACATCGCACCGGTTTTATGTCTAACTCATACGCTGTCTCAACAATTAAGCTCTGGAACGCCCTACCCTTTGGCATTAAAAAGGCTGAAAGCAAATACACTTTTAAAAGAAAAGTACGTGACCACTATTTCAGTCAGACTTAATAGCTTTCATCTAGAGTCAAAAGTCTAGTCATTATAATTATTATTAGGTTTCTCGTTTTTTTAGTATTTATTAGTCTATTTTATTTGTATATGTGTACTATAATATATATATAAGTATATATATTTTCGTATACAATTTGTTTAAATATTATTTTATACCCGTTCACAACGTTGTCCTTTTTAACCGAAAGGTTGACTGGTAGAGAATGCCTTGTGGCATTAAGTCCGCCTATGTACCACTATTGTACATGAAGTTTAAATAAATAAATAAATATGCTACATTTCGTCTCCAAAAAAATGCACGATCCCTGTGAATTAGGCCACAGAAACGACGCCGCTATATACAGCTAATCTTATTTAGATTTAGCACTTTGAAGTACTTTTTATCAAGAAAATTAATATCAAATGAAATAAAATACACGCATTCCATACCGACACATTTCACAATTTATATCACCATCATAATATCAGCTAGAAGCCGTTCACTGCTGGACATAGACTTCCCTTGACCGTCCCGTGCGTCTCCCGTCATTCTCACCAGTGCAAGAGAACCAGGTTTACCGACATAGCCAGAATAATTGCCAAACTTAAGAGTGCAGTGTGTAGGGCACATTGTGTGCAGAACAGATGGTCGATGGGGCCGGAAAGTTCTGGTCCAGGTGGACAGATGACAATTTATATGTGTCAATTATTTTAGGGTTGATAATGAATTTGAGTAACTTGCACTATGATTCCATAAACAATGGTTAAGTACTGGCGCGATCTAAATGTTTGGGCATATACTCCCGGTATAAAAAGTATCTTATGTCTTAGGTCATGGGCATGGCCTACCCGTTTGCCAAGTTCCATCTAAATCTGTTAAACATTTAGGATGTAGTAAATAGTCAGATATGAATTAATATGGATATATGGATTAGCGATATTCTCACAGAAAACATGTGCCCATCAATGAGTAGTACGTGGGCGTGAAAATAGAGAAAACGACTATTACAAAATTTTTTACCTAGCTAGATCGATTTATCGTCCCCGAAAGGTCCTGAAAACTAATCATGAAATCGTTGGAGCCATTTCCGAGATTCAGATTATATAGATACAAGAATTGCTCGTTTAAAGGTAATAGATATATACATATATACAAGAATTGCTCTTTTAAATGTATTAGATAGATAGTAGGTACTATCAAATCAAGTCCTGACATGTTCTTGACACTTTTCATCATCTACGTATGAACTTTATCCTACGCATACTATAATTCGGTTACTCTCTACTTTCAACATTTCCTTATTTTTATTATGCACGTA
This sequence comes from Orthosia cruda, assembly GCA_964057195.1. NCBI lineage: Eukaryota > Metazoa > Arthropoda > Insecta > Lepidoptera > Noctuidae > Orthosia > Orthosia cruda. The sequence goes on from OZ059851.1 coordinate 21,499,531, forward strand.
CTCCTTCACTTGAGAGCCTTCCCCCGACCCCCGAGGTGAGCCTGCCTGTCCGCGGTCCGCGCACTTAAATAAAATGAAGTACATATAAAAAAGTTGAGTGAAATTTGATTGCACCCTAACTCCGCCACGAATGACGCACTTTTAAATTAAAACGGTTTCTTTATTAGCCAATTGTATCGTGTAACGATCTGGACTAAGAATACTTTAGTTTTTCTATGTTTAAGTTGATATTTTCTAGATTTTGATTTATTTTAAATCAGAAAATTAAGGTTTTGCACATTTAGTTTGAGATATCTTAATAAAGTTTTGGGACGATAATTTTAAAGTTATTTTAAGTAGATTGTATAAGTAAAAAAAATGAATATAGTAAACACAATGTAATAAATATTGATATTCATAGCAAATACTGTGATTCTCGTAGTAACGTAGCCGTTGTTCGTAGCAAACAAAAGACATCAACGCGTTAGCTTTCAATTGTGTTTTTAAGACTTATAAATTAGCTGTTATTATTAGTAAAAAGATATTCAAAAATGTTTACATTTAACACCCATAACACTTAGAACAAAGATAATTTATAACGTGCACGAGTTGACCTTTAATTTTCGAATGACCGTAACTTTTTTTCAAATTTAGGACAAAATAAAATTAAGGATATAAAAGTAAATATTGCTTTTTAATAATTATGTTACTTTCAATACATTTTAAGATTGATTTCCAATAATACCAAAATTAAAACTACCAATACAATATTTTGGGCACAATACCAGGGGGCAACGATGTGGAGGAGTATTTCGACGCCATATTTTAGATTATTTTTGGCTTAGCTAGTAGATTTTGATTTAAGTTTAAATGTATTCCAGTTTATGACGTATTTTATAAATTATGAGACAAAATAAAAGAACACTGATTTACGTTTTATTTTTAAATAATTATACACAAAATTTTAACCGTTATTTTTTATTAAAAACTTTCAAAATTAAACCGGAAAATATTTGTTGTTTTTTTTTTTTATTTGGCTTTATTTAATTGAATTTTATGTAAAACTTATAGCAATGGGTTTAGAATTATTTGACTTAACGAATGAATTATGATTAAAAATTAATTGATTCCAAGGCACCCTTACCTGATGCTCCCTTCAGCAACACGTAGCACTAACCGCGCGGGTGATCGCGCACTGTGGAAGTCTCCACCGCGCCGCCCTATATATGCGCCCACCCTACGCCGGCCGCCCGCCCTACATACACCATGCAGCCAGCGCTTCGGAGAAAGAAACCAGTTGATGCTAAGTACTTGGTTTTTTGGGTTCCGTAATTAAGAACCTCCAAGGCACTGTTTTTATGTAATTCTACATATGGCAGAGGATGGACGGGTCCGCCAAACTAGAGAACCAAATACACAGCCAGCCTAGCAGGTGCTCATACTTTTCGTTAATTTTGCTTATACATTCAAAATAAGCCCTTCTTAACTATCTCTGTAATTAAATAATATTGTAAGAGGTAATCTGTAGAGTAATTACTGATCCGGTTTGGAAAATTCTTATACTCATAGAAAGATACACTATTGCTGAGTACATTCATATACTAATTCTATATCCCAGCACGATTCAAGATGACAAGAGTCATATAGTTTTTACTATAAAAGGCAAATTGTTAATTTTTTGCTTAAACTTGGCTTGCACGCGGTACTTTTGTGTTACAGCCACCAAACAACGTTGTTGTGTTCCTGTTTAAAAGGTATGGGCGCTTGATTGCAGGCATAAGAGACAATTTAGCTTTCTCCCTGGGATAGAAAAGTTCCTGCGTTTCTTTCGCATATGTTAATATGCCGAGACCACGTACTATCAGATGGGCTGAATGCTACTTTGTCATCAAATGGTCTAATTACGGAATTACGGATATCTTTTAAAAACAACGAATACGCATAACATAACGATTTTCGTTTTTGACAAGATTTTAGTGATACGAATATGATATAATTTAAAATAAAATTATTCATTGAAACCTTTTTTTTTTAACCAAGCTTTTTTCATATTCTTCTCAGCAAACCCTTTCATTTGATATCCGTATCATGGCAGTGCACAAAAAATAACTAGGCCGACATCTTGCGCCGTCCGCCATTTTGGCTTTAGCATGACGTCACTTAGCTAAGCATGCATCCAAACTAAACGTGTATGCAAAATTTCGTCATAATCGGTGGAGGATAACTGCTTTAAAATTCAGTTGCAAGATTTGACCCGAACACACAATCAATCAATCTGCCTAGCCTTTTCCCAACTATGTTGGGGTCGGCTTCCAGTCTAACCGGATTCAGCTAAGTACCAGTGTGTTACATGGAGCGACTGCCTATCTGACCTCCACAACCCAGTAACTGGGTAACACGGCACCCCTTGCCTAGACTGGTGTCAGATTTCAAGCTTCTGACTACTCGTAACGACTGTCAAAGGTCTTCAAATGACAGCCGGGACCAATGGCTTAACGTGCTTTCCGAGGCACGGAGGAAACTCGGTATGTTGAAATGATCACCCATCAACGGACCGACCTCGTCAAGCGGTGCTTAACCTTGAAGATCGACCCGTGCGGCTGTTATTATTTAGCCACGAGCTCCTCTCCGAACACACTTACATACATAAATAATTATTGCAAGTTAAATAAAAGCTTGTAATAAAATACCGAAATGCATTGCAAGCCTTCTTCTTTTCAAGTTGGCTAACCTAATTTTGGGCCAAAACCTACTCGGCAGCCGAGTAAAACGCACTCACTCGCTTGTGCTTAGACACGGAACCCGGCAAACTGGTTCGACTCGCGCTTGACCAGTACTTTATTATCAGTCCTGTGATGATTATAATTTAATTTAGATCGAAGCTCTTTCAAGGATCTTACCTCCTTAGAACTTATCGGTTGCTACAATATGGAGTGGAGGCAATCATCTCTCCGTGAGACTATTTACAGACTCGGAATCTTATTAGGTAGTAACTGATGGCCAAAGGACTTACGAAACGTTCTCGTTACTGGTGTTTAGGCAGGTAGGTATTGCATTTTGTAACAAAACCATTCAAATTTTTATTAAGTAGGTACTAGCTGCCGCCCGCCGCGAGTGGGTTTTATTCTGATATATAAGCTATATTTCTGTAAAGTTTCATCAAAATCCGTTAATAAGTTTTTGCGTGGTCCATCCATCCATATTCACAAACTTTTACGTTTATAACAACTACTATTATTGTAGGTATTATTATTATTTAGTCCTAGGAGTAGGTATTATTGTTGTGTTGGGGGTTGCCATGTTGTAGTTGTTTTTGATATCTTGTTGTTGTATTGTATGTGTAATTGTATGTTAAGTATTGTGTGTTGTATTGTAATATTGTAATAGTACTAGCTTATACCAATGGCTTCGTCTGCCTGAAATTCGTAAAACAGGCAGTCATTTTCTTATCTATATTATGTATACGAGTATTTTATAAAAGCGAAAGGTCACTCACTCACCTATCACGATGTATCGAAAACCGCTTGACGTATAAAGATGAAATTTGGCAGGGAGGTTCCTCAAGTGACGTAAGTGCGCACTAAGAAAGGATTTTTAGAAATTCCACTCCTAAGGGGGTAAAAGAGGGGTTGAAAGTTTGTATGGAATTTCTACAGTTTATATGTTGGACACGTGATATTTAAGATTTACGCTGTCAGTTGATAAAAATAATTTATGCTTATATTGGTTTTTGGAAATTCCACCCCTACAGGGGTACAAAGGGGGTTAAAATTTTGTATGAATTTTTACAGTTTGTGAATTAATAAAAAAAGCTCTTAGTTAATATATTTTTTTTGGTATTTATTGGTTTTTGGAAATTTCACCCGTAAGGGGCTAAAAGTTGGTTGAAAGTACAAAATGTCAACGCCCTTTTTAACCCCTTACGGGTCATACAAATGAAATTTCTACAGATTGTAAGTTAGACACATGTAATTTTTGATTTATACTTTTGGTTGATAAAAAGAACTCATGTATTTATTGGTTTTTGGAAATTCCACCCCTAAGGAGTTAAAAAGGAGTTAAAAAAAGTTCAACCCACGTTTGTGTGAAATTTCCACGCTTTTTAATGTGACATGTGAAATTAAAGATTTACGCTTTTGTTGATAAAAAGAAATCATGTATTTATTGGTTTTTGGAAATTCTACCCTTAAGGATGAAAAGATGGAAATTTGTTGGGCTCATATATTTGAAACTTGGCATAAATACTAACTTAAGTAAATAGTAAAGGTTTTCATTATTAGTTTTTCACTCTCAATACTCCTAAAAGACGATTTAGGAGTAGTCAGTAAACCGGTCCTTAAGGCCCTTCAGAAGCTGTTTGATTCCGTCATACTCGAGGGCAAAACGCCACAGGCATGGTGCAGGGGTGTGGTGGTACTGTTCTTCAAGAAGGGCGACAATGCCCTACTAAAGAACTATAGGCCCATCTCACTTCTTAGCCATGTCTACAAGCTGTTTTCAAGAGTCATCACGAATCGTTTCGCGCGCAGGTTTGACGATTTCCAGCCTTCTGAACAAGCCGGTTTCCGTAAAGGCTTTAACACCGTAGACCACATACATACGCTGCCGCAGGTTATACAGAAGACCGAAGAGTACAACCTGCCTCTCTGCTTAGCGTTTGTGGACTACGAGAAAGCCTTTGATTCGATCGAGACTTGGGCTGTGCTGCAGTCTCTCCAACGGTGCCAAATCGACTACCGGTAGAAGTGTTTGTACAAAAATGCCACCATGTCAGTTCGACTTCAGGATCGGACCTCAGAACCTATCCTTCTGCAGCGAGGTGTGAGACAGGGAGACGTCATATCTCCGAAACTGTTCACCGCTGCACTGGAGGATGTCTTCAAGGTTCTGGACTGGAGAGGGCTAGGCATCAACGTCAATGGCGAGTACATCACTCACCTTCGGTTTGCCGACAATATAGTGGTCATGGCTGAGACTATGGAAGACCTCAATACAATGCTCGATGACCTCAGTAGATCTTCCGAAAGAGTGGGTCTTAGGATGAACATGGACAAAACCAAGGTGCTGTTGAATGCCCATGTCACACCCACTCCTATCAGGGTCGGAGACTCTACACTCGTAGTTGTGGATGACTATGTCTACCTGGGACAAACGATCCAGTTGGGTAGGGCCAACTTTGAGAAAGAGGTCAACCGTCGAATCCGACTCGGTTGGGTAGCGTTCAGGAAGTTGCGCGTTATCTTCACGTCCAACTTACCACAGTGTCTCAAGACGAAAGCCTATGACCAGTGTGTGTTGCCAGTTATGACCTATGGCTCTGAGACGTGGTCGCTCACAATGGGCCTCATCAGAAAGCTTACAGTCACCCAAAGGGCAATGGAGAGGGCTATGCTCGGAGTTACCTTACGTGATCGAATCAGAAATGTAGAGATCCGCAAGAGAACCAGGGTTACCGACATAGCCCGAAGAATTGCCAAACTTAAGTGGCAGTGGGCAGGGCACATTGCTCGGAGAACGGATGGCCGATGGGGCAGAAAGGTTCTGGAGTGGCGACCGCGAACCGGAAGACGTTGCGTTGGAAGGCCTCGCACCAGGTGGACCGATGACCTGGTGAAGGTTGCAGGGATCCGCTGGATGCGGGACGCACTGGACCGGTCAATGTGGCGACGCTTGGGGGAGGCCTATGTCCAGCAGTGGACGTCTTGCGGCTGATATGATGATGATGATGATGACGTACTTTATTTCGAAAGTATGCCATCTAGGTAATAAAAGTAGCAGCTTTTAAAAGCCCTTTCCAATGAAAAGTACCGATAAGTACGCGGGCTTGATTTGCGTTGGTGGATGTTACATGTCACGTGACAAAGGTAGAAAAGATCAGCGACGCAATCATTACGAGTTTGTTTCGCTCTGTTGCGTCGATAGCGGCTGATAACTGATAGCAAACAGGAGCCACTCTCAGCAAACATTCACTAATTACATGCAGACGGAACTTCAAATCGGTACCGCCGTACTTAGATTAAAGAGTGCAAACAAGAAACATTTTATTTGATTTCAATTTGGTTTTAGTTTGATTATATTTTTTTGATGTGGTTTCATTTAATTGAGCATAACATTAGGCAATGTAGCAACATCTTTAGTTTATGTATTTTTATACATTAATAGCTTGGCTGAATCACTAGCCCCCAAAATACAGGCCCAGGCCTAGTTCGGGCTAACCAAGAACTTTAGCGTAATGCTATATAACCTATGAATGTAGCCTTCCTTATGAATGTAGCTATAATATACAAAAACCTTTTTTTATCATGGATAGTTTTGGCCCAGTAGCTAAGATCTCGCCTCTCGTTCAGGTCGTGGGTTCAGCTCTGGACAAGTACCTACCAATCTGACTTTTTCTATTAATTTCGAAGTTTATTTTGGACATCGCTAATAACGGTGAAGGAAACGTTTCTGTTTTATAACAGCACGGATCACATTAATTTCGTTTTGTTAACTCAACAATGTTCATTGCATGTTTAACGCGATCGAGTAGACAGATTTTTGAACATATGAAGCAAAGAATGTGTGGATACACCGTTGCACAACTGGCTGCACAGTGATTTTGATAATTAAGAAACAATGCGGAGACCATTGAGGTAATAATATAATGGCGGAGACAGTGTCAGTCACGCCAGATTTTTCCTACCAACCAAAGTGAGCTAGTTGTGAAATGTGTATTCCTTATTTCTACATACTCCTAAGTTAAATTATAAACCATCCTTCTATAAGTCGGCGTTCATTTAATTCGCAAGATCCGGCCACGAAACTACCGAACACACTCAACTGCCGCCCAGGGGCATACCCCGGCGGCTGATGTCCCGGCCATATCCTGGAGCCGAGGCGTCGTAACATTCGTTCCCCAAATTGGTGACCCCGACGTTCGGATGATCGAGTTTTTGATGATCGAGTTTTTGCTGATTAAATTTTTTGTATTTACATCATTGAGATAATATATACATTACCTCAATGATTTAAATTGACATTTACAAGTGAAAGCTAGTGTCATTCAGTGGAACTATTGACAGTGCTGTGTTTGTTGTTGTCAAACGGTTTTTGTAAACAAACTTTTAAATCTCGTTTTAGTTTTCATGAAATAATTTCATATTTTGAGTTGGTTGTGTTATACATAAGTGTTAGTAAAAGTAAAGTTTTAGTAACACTTATGTATAACAAACATTTAGTATAGATAAGTGAAACTAAGTATATTATGTGAATTGTTTTTCAACTGCATTAATTGCTTACTTATATACTAACAACCTGACGTTTAAAACACTCCTTGATTCTAACATAATGGTATAATTTGCAAGATTTATTTCGTGCTATATGGTTAATGTGCATGTTTAATATTTGTGTTTTGGCCGATATCCAATTTTATTTGTTGACGACGCGGTTGGCCCAGTTTGTAGTGACCCTGCTTACTGAGCCGAATGTTCTGGGTTCAAATCCCAGTATGTGTAAATATTTGTTGGTTTTGTTATGACACTAACCCCTACCTCATTTTAGCAAAACAAATCTAACTAAACGTACTTTCTTTTTATGTCTTTTGAATGTTTGTTTACGTGTATACTAACAACTATGGCTGACGAGTTAAAAGCTTTGGTTGAACGTTTGGCAGCTGAAAATACTGCGCTTCAGCAACAGCTACAACAAACTTCAGAGGTCTGTAAGGTTTCTGTTAAATTACCAACCTTCTGGCCTGATAAGCCTGCAGTGTGGTTTGCGCAGGTTGAGGCTCAGTTCCAGATAGCAGGTATCACTGCCGACCACTAAATTCAACTATGTCGTTGCTCAACTGAATCAAATTTAGCTGGTGAAGTGGAAGACCTAATCACACGGCCCCCTGTTAAAGGTCAGCAGTACGTGAAGCTGAAAGAGGAGTTGATTAGACGCCTGTCTATGTCTGAGGAACAACGGGCTCGTCAGCTTATCAGCGAGGAGGAGCTTGGAGATAGACGTCCATCCTAGTTTCTCCGAAACTTATGCTCACTTGCTGGCAGCGCGCTCTCTGATGAGAATATACTGCGCCAACTGTGGCTTCGTCGACTTCCACAACAAGTGCAAGCTATACTAGCTTCGCAGACCGAGCTTTGCCTTGATAAGCTTGCTGATCTAGGTGACAAAGTGATGGAGATTGCAGGGCCCAAACAAGTTTTCACTTCTACAACCCCTGCTGGTTTGTCTTTTAATCAAGACACTCTTTCACAGCGCATGGAACGATTAGAGCAACAGATAGCTGCCTTACCGTTCAACACCCAGCCTTTGCGCACGCGCCACCGCTCTGCGTCATCTCATCGTTCGCGCTCACGCTCTCGTGGTTCCTCGTCGAGGAGTGGTCCTAAGGTATGTTGTTATCATAAGAAATATAACGAAAGGGCGATCAGGTGCATAACCCCGTGCAGCTGGAAACCTAATGACCAGGCAAACGCGACGAACAATTAGTAGAGGCGGCCACTGATTGTACTAGTTCCGGACGCCGAATATTTGTAACAGATCAGAAATCTAAACATCAGTACTTAGTGGATACGGGGTCTGATCTTTGCTGTTTCCCTCGGCGTTTACTCAGAGGTCGATATCAACTTAGCAGTTACAATTTGAGCGCTGCCAATGGCAGCTCGATTGGGACATACGTAAACATTTCCTTACACTTGGACTTAGGTTAACGCCGGGATTTTCATTGGAATTTTGTGATCGCTGATGTTGCGTCACCGATTTCCTAAGTTATTACAACTTGTTACCTGATTGCCGTCATCGGTGCCTGGTGGATGGTAATACTAAATTACATGTTCCTGTATCTTTCTCTGGAACTGCACAGCCAAGCGTCAAAGCTGTAAATATTGGTAACTCCACTTACGCGGGCGTACTAGCTGAATTCCCCCAGCTGAGGGCCTCGCCATTACATATGACGTTAAAGAAGGATTCCTCCTGGCGTCCTTGTGGTGATTATCGTGCCAGGACTATTCCTGACAAATATCCTCTGCGGCACATTAACGGTTTCTCTCACAATCTTCATGGCGCACGAGTATTTAGTACTCTTGATTTAGTGAAAGCCTATCATCAGATTCCCATGTTTGAGGAAGATATTCCGAAGACAGCCATCGTAACCCCGTTTGGCCTCTTCGAATTTCCTTTTATGATCTTTGGTTTACGTAATGCTGGTCAAATCTTCCAGCGGTTTATCGATGAGGTCACATGGGGTCTCTGTTATTGTTTTCCTTATATGGATGACTTACTCGTTTTTTCGCCTGACGAAGCTTCCCATAAGGAGCATCTTCGCGGATTGTTTTGTCGTTTACAAGATTACGGAGTAGTGATAAACCCGTCTAAATGTGTCATAGGTGCAGAGCAGGTGAAATTTCTTGGACATATCATCAATGCTGACGGGATCCAACCTCCACGCAAACGTTTCTCCGCGTTGCTGGAGTACAAACCTCCTGAAACAATCAAAGGTATGAGGCGGTTTCTAGGCGTGTTTAATTACTATCGCCGTTTTATCCCTCAGGCTGCTCAGTTTCAAGCTCCTTTGATCGACGCGGTGGTTGCCTCCAACAGCAAGGGTAACAAACCATTTTCATGGACTCCCGAGCTGCATAAGGCATTTGAGAAATGCATGCAAAGCACTGACCTCTATCATACAAGTACGCTGGACTAAACATACTATATGAAATGACAGTTGATTTTTGTGCTGATTCAAAGCGCCCCGCTCGAGGTTCTCAGGAACTAAAATTGACACATTTAGAGATAGGTTAATACCGATATTTCTCAAAATTTGGTAATAATAATATATTCGCCTGGAAATATTATAATATAGTAACTAATATATTAGTGATATTTTTAAATTACACTAATATCAAAATAGTAGACTTGGCAAGGCGTATCACTCATCTACTGTATTGACTTCTCGTAGTATGTTGGAACTAAATATCTCATATTGGTATTGGTGATGAATATTATATAATGCCTAATAATCAGTAATAATATGTTCAAATGCAATGTGCAATACTAAATTCTGGAATCATCATCATGATCATCCACAGCCCGACTTCGCCTACTGCTGAGCACAGGGCTCTCTCTTGTACCACAGCTTGTACCAATCACCACGTTCCTGAGCCTGTAATTAATTCTGGAATAATATCATGATAATTATAATTTTATTAACAAATGTTTTGAAGTCAAACAATTTAATATCTGCATTTGAAACAGAGTTGAAAACTGATATAAGTCTTCACCTTGCTGGAATGCGATGTCACTCTTATTTGCACCTTAACACTACAGAGACAGGATCACAGCGATGAGAGCGAGAAATACGTTCGTTGTAAATGATTATCCATCTCATTTATTATTATTATTGTATAAATGATGTTTCCTTCACGAATCCGATGGCCGCCAACCGAGTGAATCCGAAAGATTGTAAGTATTAACTAACTAGTGTACTTGAGCGAGGAGATACTTGCTCAAATATACTAGTTTTAAGGATAAGTTGTTAGCCTATCCCCATACTTAAATCTCACTGATCTGACAGTAATGCGCTATTACTTAAAAATGAATCATAATAATAATAACTGGGTTTTTTTTTCTCTTACGTATTAAATTATTCTCACGATCGATAAAGCATTTTTTTATCGAAGGCTGTGTCCCATCTCTAATATTAGTTCCATGGACTCTCACGTTAAGTCACGCATAGACCTAATGAAGTCACGTTGCTATCAGCGCCAAAATGGCGAAAATCATATGACTTCATTTTGTCATCGATAATATGAAGTCCAGCGTACTAGTATGATAGAGGTCAGTGATGCAAAGCCTCTCAGTTGCTACGCTCCTACATCATCCTGTAAATGATGTCCGTTTAGGCCTTTTCACGGATGTGAAGTATGGAGGTTGATTGAAACACGTTCGTTCAAGACAAGCGTTTATTACTGACTAAACTTAACATAAAGGTGTCTTAATGCTAAGTACATTTATGCACTTCACCTCCGGGGGTGAAAGAAAAAAAAATAACACAATCAAATCTAAAGTAAAAACAAAAGCAAAAGGTACCTTTTCATAAAAAATCTTACTTACTAAATTTTTTTGTCCTATCTTTATGTATTATATCTACCTTACCATTTTTAATTATCTTTACATTAACGCCTAAATCTTCCAACACTTCAAAAGGTCCATCAAAAATACAGTCTAATTTACGAGCACATTCATTCTTTACTAAAATAAGATCATTTTTCTTATAAAATACAGGATTACATGATTTATCATATTTGTCTTTTCTTTTTTCCTTACAAGCTACCAAATTATTCCTTGCATCTCTTAAAGCTACTTGCAACTTATATTTTAAATCTAAACAATAATCATCAGTATTATAAAGTGGCTCTACACCATATTCTAAACTGTTTGGCAAGCGACATTGTTTTCCAAACACAAGCTCATAAGGTGTGTATTTAGTTTGGGTATTTACACTAGTATTAAAACTAAAACACCAGAAAGGTAACCAGTCTGACCATGAATGATACACATTATTACAATAAGTTCTTAAAAATGCTCCTAAATGTTTATGAGCTATCTCTAGTGAACCGATTGACTGATGGTGGTATGCAGTGGATTGTAACTTTTCTACCTCTAATAGCCTACATACCTGTTCCATAACTTGAGAAATAAACTCTGTCCCCCTATCCGTAGCTATGGATTTCGGGATACCGAATCGTAAAATAAAATTATTTACGAAAGCTTTTGCTACAGTAACCGTTTCCTTATTTGGTAATGGATATGCCTCTATGTATTTTGTCAACTCGCATTGTAAGGTTAAAATATAACAATTTCCTGACTCGTCCCTGTCCAAAGGTCCAACTAAGTCAAGGAAAACTTTTTCAAAGGCAGCTAATGCTGTAGTAGTTATAGTCATGGGTTGTCTCGTATATTTACTTTGTTTCATTTTCTGACACATCTCACATTTACTTATAAACTTACGAATATCCATATCAAGACCTGGCCAATAATATTTTCTTTTAATATTATTCGCCATTCTATTCATACCCGCATGTCCACTCGTGGGCAATAAATGATAGTTATTCAAAATAAATTCTTTTTCCTTTTCGTCATATATTCTTTCAATTCCTCTCAAAATACATATTCGGGGCCCGCTCCATTTCTTTAAGGATTTAATTTCACTACATAAACCTCTTATAAATTCATTATTATTATCATCTTTCACTATGCATAGTTCTTTTACTTCTATTCTTTTACAAAACTCCTTTAACTTAGTCGCAAATTCGGCTCGCGAGAAATGCAATCTAAAGTCAAGGTTAATACACAATAGCATTTTGCTTGGTATATAAACAAAACAATCCTTTTGTTCTCCTATCATATTTTCTCTTTTATACTTCCTTATAATTTTTTCCTCTACTAACTTCATTTCAATAGAATCACATGGCTGTCTTAGTAATTCCACGACCCTTGGTTGATCAGGCCAATTGTCAGTGGGTTTACTAAGCACAGTTTGTTTTTTCTTACAACTCTCTTCCAACCTCCTCTTTTGTCCTCTAGTTGTTACAGCTAAAATTTGCTCTTTCATATTCTTTAATTCATTCGATGTTATGCATATCCTTGATAAAGCATCCGCAATCACATTGTCCTTACCTTTCACATAGACTATCTTAAAATCATATTCTTCAAGTATTAACCTGAATTTGATTAATCTGCTAGAAGGGTCCTTCATACCGAATAAATAAACTAATGGTTTGTGGTCTGTCATAATAGTAAACGTTCTGGCAAATAGATACGGTCTGAAATATTTTACTGCCCATACTATGGCTGTTAATTCTTTCTGTATTACTGGATAATTTTTCTCTGCCTTATTTATCGGTCTGCTGGCATAAGTAACAGGTTTCATATTCTTGTTACACAATACAGCTCCTACTGCCAGATCAGATGCGTCTGTTTGTAATATAAATTCATTGTTTGGCGAGTAATCTGGATATTGTAATATAGGAGGCGTCGTTAATGACGTTTTTAGAAAATTAAATGCATTTTGACATTCCAAACTCCAAATAAAAGGTTCATCTTTCTTTAGCAATCGATTCAAAGGCATAGTAATTGTTGCAAAGGACGGCACGAATTTCCTATAGTAGTTGCAGAAGGCAACAAACCGTCTCACTTCATCCACGTCTTTTGGTATTGGAAAATTTTCTAAAACTTTAGTTTTGTCAGGGTCAGGCGAAACACCGTCAGCAGAAACTACATGACCCAGATATAAAATTTCTTTCTTCAAGAATTGACATTTAGTAGGATTCAATTTTAAGTTAACCTTCCTCAGTCTTTCAAAAACATCAATAAGATTTTGATTATGTATAGTTAAAGATCTTCCAAAAACGATTACGTCATCTAAATAAACAAAACACTTCTCAAAAGCTAATCCTGACATCGCAATTGACATAACTCTACTAAATGCACTACAAGATGTCTTAAGACCCATTGGTAATCGTTTTAATTGGTAATGTCCTGTACTGGTTGAAAATGCAGTATATTTACGGCTTTCAGGTGCCAGTTTCACTTGATAATATCCTTGTTGAAGGTCTAAATGAGTAAAATAGATTGAGCCAGATAAAGAGTCTAAAATATCTGTAATGTTTGGCAAAGGGAATTTGTCATCTACAATATTTTCATTTAATTTCCGAAAATCAATTACTAAACGCCACTTTTGAGATCCCTCTGTCTTTTTTGGAACTAGTAGTATTGGGCTAGACCATTCGCTAGTTGATACTTCTATAATATCATCCTTAAGCATATTATCAATTTGCTTATTTACTTCCGGCTTTAAGGCTTGTGGTAACCTGTACGGTTTATTATAAATAGGATTAATGTTACTCTTCAACGTTATTGATTGTTCGCAAATATTTGTTGTTTCTAACTTATCTCCGGGTAAAAAGAAAATATCAGAATATTTAGTACATATTTTCTCAATGGATTCTTTTTCTTCTCTGTTTAAATGTTGTAATTCTAAAATAGGTAATAAAGTAATGGCTCTTTTTAAACTACTTTCATGTTTGCTAAATTCAAAAGTGTGGTAGTCCTCTAAGGCCTCTACGTTTAATACAAAATTGTTTAAACTAACTTCTTTATCTCGAGTATTTAAAATTTTTATAGGCAATCTTTTATTTTTAGGCCTAACTATAGTACCTGCTAGGAAAACGTCCTTTTCTAACTCTCTAGCGCTAACAAAGCAATCACCTTCCACTTCCGTATTTAAATAAACATAATGGATGGTTTCACTTCGAGGTGGGATCAGTAATGAATTACTGTAATCCGGTTTGTCAAATATTGGTTGAATATAATATTTTTCTCCTATCTGTAGCGTTAACATATTTTCATTTAAATCAATATTAGCTTTATACCTTTTCATAAAGTCTAATCCTAATATTCCATCAACGGTTATCGGTAAAGTTTTAAAAATATGAAACTTAATTTGAAATGAGTCAGTTTCAGAAGCATATAAATCGAGCACAACATATCCTGTAGAGTAAACCTTACCTCCAATTCCATTGACCGCTAAATTATTGCTAAACACTTGGGTTCTCTTTGGAAGTTCTTCTTCCTTAATAATAGAAATGGATGCGCCTGTATCTAATAATAGTATAAGCTTTTTACCGTTAATATAGAAGTTAACAAATTTAAAATTACCTGTACTGGTATTATAAACAAAATTATTAATCACGAAAAAACTGATTCTTATCAGACTTTTGTTCCAAATTATTTGTAATTCGTGCTTGAGTATTATCACTCTGTGGCGGGATCGTCACTTTGTAAAAACCTTGGCCACCACGTCTATTATAGTAATAACCCTGTCTGTTATACTGTCCTCTGCCGCGGGGGCCGTACCGAAAAGGTCTGGAGTGACCTTGGTATCTATTTGAGTGGTAACCAAAATTATTAAAATTATTTTGATAATGACCTCTGTTGTTATTTTGATAAATTTGACGACCACGTCCCCTATTTTTTCTCGAGGGCTTAGAAAAACGATAATTGTGCCTACCTCGAAAGGTTGACGTCATCTCCATTACCTCAGCAGGCCTGGAAGAAGACGATGATGGCTGGGATTCGTCCTTGGCTGCCTGAATTGCGTCCTTCAGATCTGTGTAGTTGAGTGCAGCGATGATCGTGCCCAACCTTTCACTCTTAAGTCCATCTGTAAACTTTTTCACGGCCATTTTTTCATTAATTGGCTTCAGAATAGCGCATTTGGCAGTGTCTCCTTCAGCCTGAGAAATATTTAAATCTGTTAATAATCTTTCAAGTTCAGACCCGTATTCCTCGATAGTCCTATAGCCTTGGTTCAGTGATTGAATTTGATTTTGAACCGCAGTGAAGGATTTTTTTATTAATAGTTTTTTTCTAAAATCCTTAATCATGTCACTTATTGTGGAGTAAGTGTCTGCTACTCGCAACTTGGCATTTTCAGATAACCTACCCTTTAGTATAAACTTAATTAATAACTGTTGTCCTACATCACTAAGCATGTCTGCATACATCTCCACCGCATCAATCAATCGCTTTGTTGTATTTTCCTTATCATCTAATATAGGTATTAACATACACGCAGTTTTTATATCAAATTCCATCGTTTCTGATGTTAGTTCTAAGCTAGACAAAGTACACAATTTAGATATTTCATGAAATAAAGCACAAATCTTATTGTACGTCACATTAATTAATTCAATTTCCGATTTCTTTATTATGTCACCTAAAGAAGAAAATAATGTCTTACTTTTGTTTAACAATATCTCAGCCTCTTGCAACTTATCTGACGATACCGAACCTTTATATCTACTCTGGCCTTTTTTTATAAGATATTTCCGTATTTGCAATAATTCTTCATACAATTCGATTAAATCGTCAGCCATAATATAATACGCAAAACATTATAATTTCAAAATAATAAAGTTGTTGCACCATAATATCATATTTCATTCATTACAATTTAACTTAATCTAACTCGAGGCACATTCATTCAATGCACCGCTGCACCGATAAAAAAATGCTGAGTTGAAATTCTACGTACTACGGTACAGCGACGTATTACGGTACAAACTATTTTTAGAACTTAATATTACTACTTACATACTTTAAATCTAAGATTGTCAATACTCTTACGCGTAAAACACTTCACTTCACACACTTTTTCTTCTTTCACATGAGTACTCACGAATCTTCTCCAAAATTGAATTGGCTGCACTCAAACATCTTCAGCTTGAGTTTGGTCTCTCCTTCCGGATAAACGCTGCCGCATCCTCCTTATAAATGCAGAATCCACCTGCTGGTCTATCCACTTCTTATGTCCTTTTAAACATTTCTTGTAAATTAAGGCAATAATTACAATTACCATCAGCACCAGGAATGTCGTCATTAAGATATTATTAAATTTTATATGATTTTCTTGTTCCGTATTGCTGGAACTATTACTGCCTCCCGAAGCGTTTTGGGAGATGATGACTTCCTTATCCTCTGTTTTTGAGTAACTTTTGCCCATTTTGTTTAATATTCAAGTTCCGTATTACACAGTTAAAGTCAATCTCAGTCGTGAGTATAATATTTAGTTTTATAAACATTGTAACTTGGAGCGCCGAGGCACACAGGAATCCGCCGCGTTTGCACTTTGCGCCCGCTATCCGATAGCTCGCAATCGTAGTTCCCGGAACGTGTGTGGCAGGGTCGCCATGAAGTATGGAGGTTGATTGAAACACGTTCGTTCAAGACAAGCGTTTATTACTGACTAAACTTAACATAAAGGTGTCTTAATGCTAAGTACATTTATGCACTTCAGATGCATCTAACTTACACGTTGGCGCCTGCTTGCAACAAGAGGTAAATAATCAGTGGCGCCCCCTGGCGTTTTTCAGTAAGAAACTGACTCCACGACAGTCGGAATGGGCTGCTTATTACCGTGAGCTTTTAGCGGTGTACGAAAGTGTACAATATTGCCGCTACATTCTCGAGGTACAGCATGCCACTATTTTTACCGACCACATGCCGTTGTTGTACGCTTTCGTACAACGTCGAGAAAAGCTACCACCACCGCAACTTAATCAACTGTATTTTGTTAGCCAGTTTGATATTCAGTACATTCGTGGAGAGAACAATGTGGTAGCTGACGCTCTGTCAAGAGTTAAAGCCATTTCTTTAGACTCGGATTTCGCTACTCTTGCTTCCTCTCAGGCTACCGACGACGAGCTTGCCAGCCTTCGCCGATCCAACAGCTCCTCTCTCAAACTTGAAGATCTCTGCATTCCGGGGGCAGACTCTCCTGTGCGATACCTCTACTGGTAAGCTTCGACCGTATGTGACTATTGCATTTTCGCCGAGGCATTTTCGACAAGCTGCATGGTCTGAGTCACACAGGTGCGCGCACGACTACGAAACTTGTGAGCGACCGCGATATTTGGCCTGGTATACGAAAGAACTGCCATAAATGGGTAAAACACTGCGTGCCCTGTCAGAAGTACAAGGTGACGAGACACGCCTCTTGGTGGATTCACCACGCCTTCAACCAGACTACGACATGTCTACCTGGACATAATCGGTCCGCTTCCTCCATGCAACGGTTTCAACTACTGCCTCACCGCCATAGATCGCAGCACTCGCTGGCCAGAAGTATGGCCGATGGTTACGATGACAGCGGAGGAAGTGGCTGAAACTTATACAAGTGGCTGGATAGCCCGGTTCGGTGTCCCGATAGTTGTCACCACCGACCAGGGCCGCCAATCCGAATCTTTATTTTTTCGGAAACTGATGCATATGCGTGGTGCCACCAGAAACAGAACGACTAGCTATGACCCGCAAGCCAACTGAATGGTGTAAAGGCTCCACCGTCAATTGAAGGCTGCTCTGATGTGCCACGGCAGCTCGTGGATCAGAGCACTTCCAATGGTACTCCTCGGCATCCGCACTGCTTTGAAGGAGGACACAGGCTCATGCGCGGCCGAGCTGCTATACAGCGAACCATTGCGACTTCCAGGCGAACTGCTTGTCACTCCTGTCGCAGTTGAGCGTCCTACTGACTCCATCAACTTCGTCGACCAGCTACGTGCCAAGATGGCCCTTTTTAGACCTGTTCCGGCATCGCATCACCATCAACAAGCTATTTTTACCTTCAAGGACCTGTCAACGGCGACCCACGCGTTTCTTCGCTATGATACTGTGCGTCGTCCGTTGCAATCACCCTACACAGGTCCCTATCTAATTTTGCGCAAGAGGAACAAGACCATTACCTTACTAATTAAGGGTCGAGAAGCAGAGATTAGTATTGACCGCATCAAGCCAGCTCATGTGATGACTGACGACCCTGTTTATCAAACTTCAAACGACTCGCCGTCCACGGTGCTGACATCGACCGGCTCGTGTCCCGCACCGACACCTCACCAGCAGGTCACAGCTACTCCCTCAGCTCACCTGGTACCTGGAACAGCTGTTTCTCCTGCGCCAGTTTTGTCGAAGCCTCCTTTCCCCGAAACACAGAAGCTCCCATACGTTACCAGATCTAGTAGACGGGTTAGAATCAAAACATTTGATTAGTTCTTACCATTTTTTAAATTTGATTTTCAGTTTTAACTCATAAACATCTTTGCAATATGCGAGGTTATGTTTCTCCGTAGGGGGTGGTGTGGCAACACCGTTGCACAACTGGCTGCACAGTGATTTTGATAATTAATAAACATTTTTCCTACCAACCCAACTGAGCTGGTTGTGAAATGTGTATTCCTTATTTCTACATACTCCTAAGTTAAATTATAAACCATCCTTCTATAAGTCGGCGTTTCATTTAACTCGCAAGATCCGGGCAAGAAACTACCGAACACATTCAACTGCCGTCCAGGGGCATACCCCGGCGGCTGATGTCCCGGCCATATCCTGGAGCCGAGGCGTCGTAACATTCGTTCCCCAAAAATGCAAGGGAAAAAATCCGTACCCTACTCTTTGAATTAACACAATTGGGGTGCTAGACTTATAGTTAATATAAGTTTGAAACCGTAAATCCACATTGAGCAAGCGTGGTGATTAATAATCGTGCCTTCACTGTATGAGAAGAGGCCTTTGCCCTGCAGTGGGACATAAACAGACTGGTAGATATTATTCAGTTTTACTATTTTGAGTCATGGAGAGAAATTCTATTCTAATGAGAACCTGCCGTGGCTCACTCAACAACCAACAAATGAGATTTGTCGCTGCGACTCGCGACAAACACCCACTTACTGGACTAAGATAACTCTGTGCTATCTTGTACGTTTTACATAAGTTCAGACCACGAATGAACGAGAACACATTATGATGCTTTTTACTATGCATAACATGAGAACGTTAGGTAGAAAATAATCTAAAGAAAACTTTAAAAGTATGAAACGAAACAACCCAATTTGTACTAAAGTTATCGCTGTCAGTCTTTAAATTAGCTCTTATACACAATCCAATTTTTGCAGAAAACCTCAAACGGCGTAAATACAACAACCTTATTGGAAGCTAGAATATCTGAGGTTAGTCGACTTTTCACCTTTTCTTCAGCCAGAGAATCAACACTGCCATCCAACGTGGCAATGATGTTACTTTTCATGTTAACAGCGATGTGCATGAATTTTTGATGCCCAATGACCCCTGTCCTTTTTATACGCGTTCGTAGTTTTTTAAGCGTAGGTATATTAGGCAGTTTTTGATACTATTTTTATACTATATAAATGTTAAACTATGTAAATAAAATATTTATCAAAATACTTAGTACTTTGAAGTAACTAAGAATGCCCATTTTAAGAAATTTACCGATTTACCGGACACCCTGTATCTGTATCCATGAGTGTGTGAGTACATGTGTGTGTGTCCAAGTGTGCAATGGCAAATGTGTCTCTGTAAGGCGTATCTTTTCTGAATTCCTATATTATTGTGAAAATGAAACACACTTTTCAAGTTTATTTAATTTTATTAGTCAGACCACTGTTTTGCTTATAGTTAACAATAATACTACATCTTAGGTGTGAACATTCAATTAAATAGTAGTCCCAATCCTAACAATAGCAAAAGGTTTCCCTTATACAATTTCAGTAAGGAACCCTAATAATACTTAATTTTATTTACACAACATAATACACAACACATAATTTTATAACATGATCTTATTATAAAAATAAAGCTATACATTAATTAAATGTATACACAATAAAGAGATTAAAAAGTAAATGCACTGCCAAAGAAAAAAGGTGGCAAAAATTACTGAAACCTTCGATCGCATTTTTAACCGACTTCGCAAAAAAGGAGGAGGTTCTCAATTCGACTGTATTTTTTATTTTTTTTATGTGTGTTACCTCAGAACTAGTTACTAGGTGAACCTATTTTGATGATTCTTTTTTTATTTGAAAGCTGGTGCTTGTCATGTGGTCCCATTTAAAAATGGTCAAGATCTGATGAAGAACTTAGGAGATATACATCAAAACTCTTCAATAAATGACAGCAGATCACTCGGGATAGCTGCAATCGGATGTCTGTTTATTGTTTACATCATTTCATAACATAACATCACACTAGCACGCTTTAAAAAAAAAATACAGTCGAATTGAGAACCTCCTCCTTTTTTTGAAGTCGGTTAAAAATACAACCGACTTCCAAATAAAAACACTACAAAGTGAAAAATAACTTCAATTTCGGAAGTCGGTGTCAAAAAACGAAGATCCCAAAACAGGAACACCGACTTCCGAAATTGAAGTTATTTTTCACTTTGTAGTGTTTTTATTTGGAAGTCGGTTGTATTTTTTGTTTAAAAGATTTTTTATTACTTACTCTCAGTTTCCCACCTTAAAATTATCGGAGAATTAATGTGACAAATTGTCAAGCACGCGTTATCTGCTGTGATTGGTTGAATAAATTTTCAACAGCCAATCACAGAAGATAACGCGTGTTTGACAATTTGTCACATTAATTCTCCGATAATTTTAAGGTGGGAAACTGAGGGTTAGAGCTTGTTCTTTATTGACATAGATAGGAGGTTTTCTTGCGTTGTCATGTCGACAGTCGAGTAGAGTGGAGGAAACTAAAAGAACAAAAATCAAAAGGACATCAAATTAAAGTGTTACATATTATGTATTTGTAAAAGCCCGTAGTACAGCAAAACCTAGGATTTATCGGTAACTCCTAAGATTTACCAAGTCTTACTGGTAAATGTCCGAAACGTTGTATAATAATCGCTAAATTCAGCCTTTTGCCAGAAATCATACGTAAAATCTAAAGATTTTTGAAGATAATAAGAACAATTAAGGGCAAATTGACATGATTAAATAAAAGAGACATAGGTCTGTTTTTAAATAATTTCCAGCGAAAAAGATAAAAAACACGTCTAACAAACATAATACCGACTTTGGTGAAACAAATCAATTACAACTTAATATTGTTCTCACCATTTCGTATCATAGTGGGTCATGGACTTCACAATTTTTCAACATTTACAAGTTTTCAACGTAAATCCTAAGATTTACCCGTGGGGTTGATTACTGGTAAAAGGCCAAAATTAATGATAATAATAGATCTTTCGGACTTTTACCAATAAGACTTGGTAAATCTAAAGTTTTATCGGTAAATCCTAGGTTTTACCATAGTTCTTGTTATGAGTTGTGTGCGTATTTATTACTTAAAGAATGCTAAATATAGAAAAGTATTCGACACATATTTTTATTTTATTCTCCTAGCCTATGAGTGTTTTCCGTAGCCAGCAAAAGTTTGGTATCCATAATATACACAAACAGTAAAGTAAATAAAAATAAAAATTTGGGAAGCCCGTTAATAATAATAAAATTATAGTTTTAAATATTAAAACTAAAATTAATAAATTAGGTTTAAGAGGTAATAAGTCAGCATTGAAGCTTTATTTACTTAAATGAAATAGGTAATTATTACATTCAGAACTACTGAATTATTTAAAACTAGCTGCGACTCGGATGGAATTACTATTTCGCCCAATATCTTTAGAAATTATATCCTATGTGAAATGATAGCTTTTTTACGTATAGTTTGGTGAAAGAGACAAACATCCATACTTACTAACTTTGCATTTATAATTAGTATAATAAAGTAGGAAGTATCTTCTTTTATATTCAAAATTGCTTATTTATTTCATTTTGGACTACAAAGTTACAGTTAACAGTACTACTTATAATCTCTTGGATAGAATTCATCCAATATTTGTGATGAGGTGATGAGAGTCCGCGTCCGATGCGGCAGCTCGGGACGTATTCATAACGCGCTATCCTTAATATTAACTCCAGTAAGCATTCGCCAATATGAAACATTAACCTTAAATAAAATTATTCATAAAAAAACCTTTTTTAAAACAAGGTTTTTTCGTATTCTCCTCAAGAAACCTTTTCATTTGATAGACATATCAAGGCAGAGCTTTGCTTACTTTTGCTGACAAGGGGGAGAGGGGCGTTAATAATTATAATAAATCTGCTTACGTAATACTTGATCAGCCCCATTGACGGGTAATCCTGGGCCTCAAGACAAATTGTCATTATATCAGCGATGGTCGAAATGCCAAAATGATCACATGACATTTTGATAGTGCTTGGCAATCCCATACATTTGTCAACCAATAATTGTCTAACGTTCAGAAATTTAGTGGACTTAGCATCTGCCAGTGGCTTCGTCCGCATATTAGTCGAAAATAACCCAAGTGATCATATTCCCGGGATAACAAATATCAAGCACATGATCTACGCGAGAGCCAGATAGTTAAATATCAAGCACATGATCTACGCGAGAGCCAGATAGTTAAATATCAAGCACATGATCTACGCGAGAGCCAGATAGTTAAATATCAAGCACATGATCTACGCGAGAGCCAGATAGTTAAATATCAAGCACATGATCTACGCGAGAGCCAGATAGTTAAATATCAAGCACATGATCTACGCGAGAGCCAGATAGTTAAATATCAAGCACATGATCTACGCGAGAGCCAGATAGTTAAATATCAAGCACATGATCTACGCGAGAGCCAGATAGTTAAATATCAAGCACATGATCTACGCGAGAGCCAGATAGTTAAATTCGCATTTAAAATATTAGTATGGTTTACCACACATATCAATCTCATACAAAGACATAAGAGAGAATGGACTTTACCAAAATTGACCACTCTGATGACAGCGACAAAGCGACTGTGCGGCCAATACATGTCCCTTTTCTGTAGTTCGTAATGACGAAGGTGACACTGCAAACTTGTTATGACCATTTAAACGGGCATAATAAGTTTGCAGTATTTTTTTTTCTTCTTCATTCAAAAAATTTATTAATTAAAATATATTTTTTTAAACAAGTTTTTTTCGTATTCTTCTCAGCAAACCCTTTCATTTGATA
Organism: Orthosia cruda; assembly: GCA_964057195.1. Lineage (NCBI taxonomy): Eukaryota > Metazoa > Arthropoda > Insecta > Lepidoptera > Noctuidae > Orthosia > Orthosia cruda. Next base: position 21,522,916 of record OZ059851.1, read on the forward strand.
CCCATATCATGGCAGTGCACAAAAAATAACTAGTACGTCGTTACCGTACCGTACCGTCGTTTGGCCGTCCGCCATATTGGATTTATAATGACGTCACTTACCTAACCATGCATTGTCAACCAATCTAAACATGCATGCAAAATTTCATCTTAATCGGTAGAGGATAACTGCTTTAAAATTCAGTTGCAAGATTTGACCCGAACACACTTACATACATACATACATTGCAAGCTAATTAAAAGCTTGTAAAAAAGAAACCAACTGGCCACATGATCGCTTTATAAGTTTGACGCGGACGAAGTCACGGGCAATAGCTATAACATGAAACATATACAATTTATGACGTACACTGTCACTTTTGATTTAAACTGTCACTTCTGATATCTACTATCACTTAGTCGAGGCCCTCTGCTGTCTCCTGATTGGTGGATACTCTTCGATGTCGCGTCCTCATTGGTCGGTGACATCGACTTCACCGCTCAGTTGGTGGACGATCTCCATCTTGTCTAAATCATTTTTGAGCTCCTGTAACCAAAAACAAACCTTTTGAGAGTTTATTCACAACTAGCCCGCGTACAAAATGTTTTATTATCCCTAGGGAACACTCTCGGGATGAAACTATAATAATTTGTACCCCGGGTCTTTAACTATCTCCATACCAAAATTCACCTAAATCATTTTAGTGGCTAAATTTTGTAGTTGATGAGTTAATATGATTAATAAAATAATGGTAATCCTTGTTGTAGTCTACGAATGCAAGGTAATACGTCATTTGATCCAAATTAAGAAAAAAAAAAACATTTCATCAATTACCTAATAGCTTTTTTTTATTTAACTATACCTGTTTAACTTTTTTTTATTATATATATATTTTATTATGTAACTATAACTGTACCATAGGTACTAAGTGTAACCTTCTGGAATTCCGCCAAAGAGCAAGAAAAAATGTCCAAACGCTATTAAAATATTCTAACTGCTCAACTCACTGATTATTAATGACTCACTGATTAAATTATTATCTTTGGCTAGCTATTTAATAATAGCTATTTATGCAACTGTTACGTTATGGACGGTCTTTTAATACGAGTGCCAATTTTCGGTACAAGCGTAGCGCGTACCGAAATACAGTGGGCACGAGTTATTAAAAGACCAATAACGTACAGTTGCATACAAGATTTTATCTACGAAGGAAGGAATAAAACACAGATATAGACAAATAAGTATTTCAGGAAGTGTGTTTAAGTATTTCATTTCTCATATACATGTCTTGATTTTTCTGGTAGTAAATTATTTGTAGCCTGAAGACTGCTCTTTTTTATATCTGGTGGAGTATTTTCAATATCACTTGATGTTGAAGACATTTTTAATAAAATTTGGAACAAAATACGATAATATTTTTCTAAACTTGTTCCATTTTTAAAAACATCATTTACATTGTCTCGATTTCGAAGTAATATTATAGGCACCTGGCTGGATGTTCAGAATGTCTTTGCTTGTGTTTAAGAATTTATGACGATTCACATAATGCAACCCGATGTCGTTATGGGTATCATAATGAAACCGCTGTCAATTTTATAATTCGAATATAACGAAACCGGAGTAGATAAAATAATAAATTTGTGAAAAATAATGAGTATACCTGAGTGCCCTGGGCCACGCTGTTGTCAGTGGCGCCCCCTGGTACGATGTCGCTAGCAGATTCGTTACTCTTCGTATGGCGAATGGCATCGATGTTACACATGTTACTCAGTGTGGGTTGGTTGGCCGTCGGTACTCGACGCATGGCTTCCGCATACTTCTTATTTATTATCTCTTTAATATTAACATTTTTGTTGGTGTTTCTAGTAGTAGTTGTAGCAGGTTGGTCCGAAGTCGTTGCTTCAACACTAGCTTCAATTTGTTTATTTTTAGAACTAGTAGCTTGCATGGAATTCGTCGGTTTAATAGCTTCAATATCTTTATTATAACTCATTTGAATAGCACCAATATTTTTAAATGCGTTACTAGTTGCTTTATTTATGCTCCTAGTCGATGCTGCTGCTTGATTTGTAAACTTTCCTGTTCCACTAACAGGCTCAACAAAAATCTTTGAGTTGCTAGATTTAGCTTCAATGGATTTCCTATTTATGTTTCTAGTAGCTTGTTTAGAAGATTTATTTATACTAATAGTTGATGCTATAGCTTGTTTTTTCTCATCTGTGACGCTTTGATTTACTGTTTTCGTATAACCACATTTAGTTATGTTAGAACTCTTATTGCAGTAAACAACAGGATGAGTACTTTTATTTATAACTATAGGACTTTTATTTAACTTGCCGTCATCGTCAGAATCGTCATCAATCTCTATGACATCTCCGTCATGAAGTTTGTTAGATAAAGACATTATAGCAGGAGGCTTGTGTTTCCGCTTCGTTGATTTTTCTAAATTATCTTTCTGTGGAGGTCCACTGTTCTTCAAATGTTTCAGTAAACTCCTGTTTTTTTTATTCCCAGCACTCATTAGACTGTTGACCATTCCTACTATATCCACAACTGGAGTTTTTTGTGCATCATTTGTTGGTTCGACTGCTGAATCCTCTGGTTCCTCAGTCAGGTCAATTTTGTCGTTAGCGTAGAGACAGTCTTTAGTCTGTTTGGCGACGTCTTTCGAAGGGAGGTTCAGTGAAAGCAGGACTGTGGTTTTCTGACCCTGAGCTCCATCAGGGACCCGTATACTGAGCGCGTTTACCACGGGGAGGTTGCCCACGGGGTTACTGCTGAGAGTTCGAGAGTACTCTTCTAGTATCGACACTGATTTGATCTGAGTTGCAGGCTCACTGGTTGGAGTTTGTGCGGCAGTCACCTGTTCCGTTGTCATATTTATGCAACGAGGTTGTGGGTCGCATGTAGCCGAGGTAGTAGATATTGCTGTATCCTGGGTTATATGTTTCTCTTTGACGGTATGTAGTCGAGTCATTGAAGCCAGGCGCACACTTTCAGGCTTAGGTGCTAAAGTTCTTTTGCGTGTGGTATGTAGCGACGGGTCCGGTAGTCCGGAGCTAGTGGCTTTTTTCTGTAGCCATGGGGCCAGTTGTCCGGCGCTAATGGCTTTTTTATGAAGCGATGGGTCCGGTAGTCCGGCGCTAATGCCTTTTTTATGTAGCCATGGGGCCGGTATTCCGGAGCTAATGGCATTTTTATGTAGCGAAGGGTCCGGTAGTCCGGAACTAATGTCATGTCTATGTAACAATGGGTCCTGTAGTCTGGAACTTAGGGCTTTTTTAAGTAGCGATGGGTCCGGTAGACCGGAGCTAATGGCTTTTTTAGGTAGCGATGAGTCTGTTAGCCCGGTGCTAATGGCTTTTATATGTAGCGATGGGTCCGCTAGTCCGGAGCTAATGGCTTTTTTATGTAGCCATGGGGCCGGTAGCCCGGCGCTAATGGTTTGTTTATGTAGCGATGGTTCCGGTAGTCCGGAACTAATGTTTTTTTTAAGTAGCGATGGTTCCGGTATTTCGGAGCTATTAGCTGTTCTATGTAGCGGTGAGTCCGGCAATGCACACGCACGGTTATCTTGCCCAACTGGGTATGGCACACCAATTGGGTACGGTATACCAACTGTGTATGGTACAGCAACTGGGTACGGTACATGGAGAACTGGGTATGAACCAGCCACCAGCGCGGGTACTTCTATGGTGTGCGTGAGGCGTGTCTCCGAGGTGACGAGCCGCGACTCGCGGATGTAAGGCATCAGCCCTCCTGCAGTATTTCGGAGTGTGACGACACTTTGGCTGGTGGTACTTTTCAGAACCGTATTTTCCGACGATGTAATTTTCGGAGTCGTACTTTGCGGTGTAGTACTTTGCGGGCTCGTACTTTTCGGAGTTGTACTTTTCCGAGCCGTACTTTTCGGCGTTGTAGTTTGTGAAGTCGTACTTTCAGGCGTCATACCTTGCAGTGTCATACTATTTGGAGCTGTACTTTGCGGGGTCGTACTTTGTGGGGTCGTATATTGCGGGGTTATACTTTTTTGAGCCGTACCTTGGTTGGTCGTTCTTTCAGGAGTCGTACCTTGCAGGGTCGTACTATTAGGAGTCGTACTTTTATCTTTCTTAGAACCACTACAACTGTTGATATGAAAATACTTAGCGTTCAGGGTCTTCTGTCGCTGCCACTCTTCGTAGTAATCGATCGGGGCCGCGGGGGGCTCTTCGGGGGCCTTCTTCGAACGCTTCCTAGAACGGTTCGTGTAAGTGGCAGGCTTAGCTTTAGTCTTAGACTTCTTAGCCTCTATGGTGATTGTCGATGGCATGTCTTTCGGAGCCGGTTTAGGTTTGATTTTGGTCCACACGGGGCTCGGTGAACAAGGTTGTTTCTGTGGTGGCTTGCACTGGCTCTCTGTTGTGAACAAATTATTGTGTTTCAGAAATTGGTGAAGATTTTGACGATAAATATAGAATATAGAAAAGTGTAAATTCTGGCAGAATTTTAGGCCCTGCTTTGACAGCAAAGGCTAGACAAAAAAAAACTAGTAATATGATAAAAATGTAACTTACTTCCTTCTGCTGCTTTCTGTAAAACAAACAAAACAATATTAATATATAGGAGATAGCATGAACACGACGTACAACTCTACGTAACGGTCGACACACGGCACAGTTTTCAGTGGGCGAGTTTTACAAAATATTCAATCATAAATTAGGTGTTTGCACTATGTTTTACTTAACAGAATTTGATGCTTATTAGCGACGCTATCGGATGATGTAATAATATTGCTCTATTTTTTTTTCAAAATGATCTGGTGTATTCTTGGATTTATAAAAAATACAATGATAAAAAAATCAAAATCAAACTTTTTATTTCACATAGGCCTACATGGGAACTTATAAAACGTCGACAAAAGGTGCACGGTTCGGGTAGGTCGTTTGCTATGGAGAAGAACCGGCACGAAACTACTAGGTATTTTTTTTTAAATGGTTTGGTTTTACAATAATATTGTAAAACCAAACCATTTAAAAAAAAATACGTTGGTTGTCCCCCCATAGTACTAATGTTGTAACATGGAAATATTATTTCCATGTTACAACATTAGTACTATGGGGGGACAACGTAGGCCCGACAATAAGTCGAAAGAAACTATAAGAAACGAAAAGATTATATAATATATAAAAAGTTAACAAATGTTAACTAGCATCTAAAAGGAATATAATGTTCACACATTCACAAAATAATCGGTAAAAGAATCTATACATAAAGTTCTCTATAGATACAGTTTTAATTTTCATCAAAATCGGGCCCGAGACTCCTTCGAGTTTTTCGCTTTCGTTATTCCTCATAGTTTCAGATTTGTTCATCCACGAACTCTTGGAAAACTCACCCTGTATTGTATGTTGCGATTGAAATGAGTCTGATTACTCGAAATGAATGGATTATTGTTATTAAGATCAAGTTTCAGTTCAATGCGAATTATTGCAAACCTAATTTTATTTGCCAAGATTAGCAAGATGTGAGGTGCCTCTGTGTAAGCCAAGCCACGGGGTCTCATTGCTAAGAAAGAAAATTTGGTTCAAATAAATCTCACTAGATGGAGCGACTTGTACACACAATTCAATAGAATTGTGTGAAAAATTAAACATTTCTGGCATTGAACATAAAAATTATATGTTCTTGTTTAATCAACTCTCCTAAGTCCAAAATTATGGAATATTGGGCTCTTAATTCACATTTCATAGATTATATGAAACAGTCATTTAAAATTGATGCCAATAGATGGCGCATTTCTAAATTTCTGAGGCATTCCACTCAATTGTTAAAATTTGCATTGTAACACATTTTGGTGCAAATAAACTGTAAAAACGTGCAAAAAAATACTATAAAACGAACCTTCACTATATTTAAAGAAAAAAATATTCACGAACCAAGTAAACCCTTTTACTTGGAAGTCGCTGCTGACACCATCTATCGCCGTGAAATGGGATCGAACGCGATCAAATGTACTTACAAAAATAACAAGATTAGTCAGATGAAAAACGCTAGTTACGTCGGCACGGTTTCTTTGTATGGGATGAGGCATCTGTATGCTAGTATTATATTATCTGTGGCCAAGCTTAGCTCAGCATGCATATTGGCATTTTATAGTAATAATTACATGCGTAAATAGTAGTGTTGTATAGTATTAATTATATGGTATGGAGAAATGCTGTTTGATATAATAATTAGTTTGACATAGTTAACTGAACTGGATTGACCCGACAGTTAACCGAAAACATTCCGGACGTCAGCCTGTACGAGATTAGGATAGTTCTTAAATAGCATAAGAACAACAAGGCGCCGGGTGATGACGGAATTACGGCCGAACTCTTGAAGGCGGGTGAAAAACCAGTACTTAAGGTCAATCAGAAGCTGTTTGATGCCGTCATTGTCGGGGGGAAAACGCCACAGGCATGGTGCGGGGTGTGGTGGTACTCTTCTTCAAGAAGGGTGACAATGGTCTGCTTAAAAACTATAATCCCAATTTACTTCTTAGCCATGTCTACAAGCTGCTCTCAAGAGCCATCAAGAATTGTCTCGCGCGCAGATTTCAAGATTTCCAGCCTCCCGAACACTACGCTTTAGCACCGTAGACCACATACATACGCTGCAGCAGGTTACACAGAAGACCGAAGAGACTTGGGCTGTACTGAAGTCTCTCCAACGGTGCCAAATCGACTACCGGTAGAAGTGTTTGTACAAAAATGCCACCATGTCAGTTCGACTTCAGGATCGGACCTCAGAACCTATCCTTCTGCAGCGAGGTGTGAGACAGGGAGACGTCATATCTCCGAAACTGTTCACCGCTGCACTGGAGGATGTCTTCAAGGTTCTAGACTAGAGAGGGCTAGGCATCAACGTCAATGGCGAGTACATCATTCACCTTCGGTTTGCCGACGATATTGAGGTCGAGGCTGAGACTGCCGAAAGAGTGGGTTTTAGAATGAACATGGACAAAACCAAGGTGATGTTGAATGCCCTTGTTGCATCCGCTTCTATCAAGATCGGAGACTCTGCACTCGAAGTTGTGTATGTCTACCTGGGACAAACGATCCAGTTGTTTAGGACCAACTTCGAGAAAGAGATCATCCGTCGAATCCAACTCAGCTGGACAGCGTTCGGGAAGCTGCGCGGTATCTCCTCATCCAACTTAGCACATTGTCTTAAGACAAAAGTCTATGACCAGGGTGTGTTGCCAGCGATAACCTATGGCTCTGAGACGTGGTCGCTCACTATGAGCCTTATCAGTAAGCTTACAGTCACCCAAAGGGCAATGGAGAGGTCTATGCTCGGAGTTTTCTTGCGTGATCGAATCAGAAATGCGTCCGCAAGAGAACCAGGATAACCGACATAGCCAGACGAATTGCCAAACCTAAATTGCAGGACGCATTTGTACTTGTAGAACGGATGGGCGATGGGGCCGATAAGACCTGGAGTGGCGACCGAGAACTGGAAGAGACTGAGTAGGAAGGCCTCCTACCAGGTAACAGATTACCAGGTGAGAGTGGCGGGAGTCTGCTGGATGCGAGTCACACGGGATCAGTCAATGTAGTGACGCTTGATGGAGTCCTATTTGCAGCAGTGGACGTCTTTTGGCTGATATGATGATTATGAGTTAGCAGAATTACTGACTGATTGTGTGTAATAGGGGACATGCATGAAACAAGAAATTGTTATAACAAGTACATTTTACAAAAAAAAAAAAAATCCCCGACACATGTTTATTTCATGCTACATCATTTCATGTCAGCCTGTACGAGATTAGGATGGCTCTGAAACAGCTCAAAAACAACAAGGCGCCGCCGGGTAATGACGGAATTACGGCCTAACTCCTGAAGGCGGGTTGAAAACCGGTCCTTAGGGCCCTTCAGAAGCTGTTTGATTCCGTCATACTCGAGGGCAAAACGCCACAGACATGGTGCAGGGGTGTAGTGGTACTCTTCTTCAAGAAGGGCGACAATGCCCGGCTAAAGAACTATAGGCCCATCTCACTTCTTAGCCATGTCTACAAGTTGTTTTCAAGAGTCATCACGAATCGACTCACGCGCAGGTTTGACGATTTCCAGTCCCCCGAACAAGCCGGATTCCGAAAAGGCTTTAGCACCGTAGACCACATACATACGCTGCGGCAGGTTATATAGAAGACCGAAGAGTATAACCTGCCTCTCTGTTTAGCGTTTGTGGACTACGAGAAAGCCTTCGATTCGATCGAGACTTGGGCTGTACTGCAGTCTCTCCAACGGTGCCAGATCGACTACCGGTACATTGAGGTGTTGAAGTATTTGTACGAAAACGCCATCATGTCAGTCCGTCTTCAGGATCAGACCTCGAAACTAATCCTTCTCCAGCGCGGCGTGAGACAGGGAGACGTCATTTCTCCGAAACTGTTCACTGCTGCGCTGGTGCATGCGGCTGCATGGTTGAGACCATGGAGAGCCTCAGTAGAGCTCATGCTCGATGACCTCAGTAGAGCTTCCGAAAGAGTGGGTCTTAAAATTAACATGGACAAAACCAAGGTCATGGTGAATGCCCATGTAACACCCACTCCTATCAAGGTTGGAGACTCTACACTCGAAGTTGTAGACGATTATGTCTACCTGGGACAAACGGTCCAGTTGGGCAAGTCCAATTTCGAAAAAGAGGTCAACCGTCGAATCCGACTCGGCCGGGCGGCGTTCGGAAAGTTGCGTGGTATCTTCTCGTCCAATTTACCGCAGTGTCTCAAGACAAATGTCTATGACCAGTGTGTGTTGCCAGTGATCACCTATGGGAACGAGTCGTGGTCGCTCACAATGGGCCTTATCAGAAAGCTCTAAGTCACCCAAAGGGCAATGGAGAGAGGGCTGTGCTCGTAGTTTCCTTGCGTAATCGAATCAGAAATGTAGAGATCCGCAAGAGAACCAGGGTTACCGATATAGCCCGAAGAATTTCCAAACTTAAGTGGCAGTGGGCAGGGCACATTGCTCGCAGAACGGATGGCCGATGGGGCCGAAAAGTTCTGGAATGGCGACCGCGAACCGGAAGACGATACGATGGAAGGCCTCCCACTAGGTGGACTGATGACCTGGTTAAGGTTGCGGGAAGGCGCTGGATGCGAGACGCACGGGATCGGTCAATATGGCGAAGCCTGGGGGAGGCCTATGTCCAGCAGTGGACGTCTTTCGGCTGAAATGATGATGATGACATAATTTATATAGTACATAGTAGATGCGCTTCGATCGGCAATCTATTGAACACGTAATTATGACACGATATCTTGTGAAAACCCCGATTCAAACAGTAAAACGCCCATAACTTTTGAACGGCTGAACCGATTTTATTCAAACATAGCTACTCTCGACAAAATCACCTTCCAAACAAAAAAAACTAAATCAAAATCGGTTAATCAGTTTAAGCGCTATGATGCCACAGACAGACACAGAGATACACAGCGACACACGTCAAACTTATATCGACTTATATAAAAAGCGAGTTAAAAATAGAATACTAACAGTGAAAACAGAATCTAAATTTGCCGGAAAACAAACTGCGTTTTCGCGAGGCTGATAGATATATTTGTTTTAAAAACACACACAGACATGCGCACACGTGCTCATTTACAAGTAGGAACCGTTTCTTTGGCTTAGTAATTCATCCAACGACTGTTTAATAACACACACACACACATGCAAACACACACACAAGCACGCACAAACACATGCACACATGTGCTCATTTACAAGCAGGGATCGAATAGGTAGAGCAAATATACCTAACTTCAGTAACATAGATTGAAAGCCCAGAATAATAATCGGGACGTATTAATTTACCGGCGTCATCGTCGTATTTAGTCGTTTGCACAGAACATAACAACACGACTGTATTCCATGAAGGGTGGCAGAAGGGCTCCTGTAGTATACCCACATTTTGCCATTTATGTTTACGTTCTTTATAATAAGGCTTCTAATCTATCCACCTGGTAGGATGCCTACCTACTCAGCCCTGTCCGGTTCGCGGTCGCCACTCCAGAACTTTTCGGCCCCATCGCCCATCCGTTCTGCAACCAATGTGCCCTGCCCACTGCCACTTAGCTTTGGAATTTTTTCTGACTATATTGGTAACCCTGGTTCTCTTGCAGATCTCTACATTTCTGATTCGATCATGCAAGGAAAAACCGAGCATAGCCCTCTCTATTGCCCTTTCGGTGACTGGCTTTTTGTTGAGGCCCATTGTGAGCGACCATGTCTCAAAGCCATAGGTAATCATCACTGGCAACACACACTGGTCGTAGAGTTCTGTTTTGAGACACTGCGGTAAGTTGGATGAGAAGATACCGCGCAACTGCCCGAACGCTGCCCAGCTAAGTCGGATTCGACGGCTGTCCTCTTTCAGTTGAAGTTGGTCCTACCCAACTGGATCCCAGGTAGACATAGTCGCCCACAACTTCGAGTGTAGAGTTTCCGACCTTGATAAGAGTGGATGCAACACGGGCATTCAACATCACCTTGGTTTTGTCTATGTTCATATTACTAGCCCTCTTCAGTGAAAAGTTTCGGCGATATGACGTCTCCCTGTCACACACCTCGCTGCAGAAGGATAGGTACCGAGGTCCGATCCTAAAGTCGAACTGACATGGTGGCGTTTTTGTACAAACACTTCATCACCTAGATGTACCGGTAGTCGATTTGGCACCGTTGGAGAAACTGCAGTACAGCCCAAGTATCGATTAAATCGAAGATCTAGTTAAGCAAAGAGGCAGGTTGTACTCTTCGGTCTTCTGTACAACCTGCCGCAGCATATGTATGTGGTCTACGGTGCTAAAGCCTTTACGGAATCCGGTTCGCTCGGGAGCCTGGATAGCGAGAAACCTACGCACCGGTCGGTTGAGGCAGTGGAACGATTTCCATCCGCCATAGGATGTGGCCAGCAAGTAACAGACTTGGGGAGTTTGTTGCCTGAACAGTCAAAGGCTGGATTCGGTAAACATACTCTACGTATTCCGATCCCTGTGCGCAAGTGATTATCGAGCGACAAACTAGCAAGACTCTCATTCTAGTTATGTTCTGTTCTGTCATACCTGGTTTCTCCTTGTTTTCTTCTCACTCAACGTCTTAGCGTTGCAACAAAACAAAATCTAAGTCATTTACATGTTATAATTACGCTTACAATCAACACTCTTTGGACACTGTATACAGGGTATTTCAGACACTGATGCAGAATGCTGAAAGGAGTAACAGGTATTCAGTACAATCATGATTCTATCATAAGAATTTTTCGTCGGCTTTGTCCAAATTTTTGAAAAGTTTTTTACTTTAATCCGTTCAAAATGTTTATTCCTATCTAACCCAATTAGATTTTTTTATTAAAGAGAGCAAGCATGCGCGTGTAGGTACAAGCCGGCGGCGTTGACCTCGGTCGTAAACTTTAGTAAATCAGCAGCTATGAAAGGTAGCGCTTTTGAGTTCTATTTACATTGCTATTGCTTGTAAAAAAAGGCAATGTTTTTTTTTAATAAATTAGGAAAAAGCCGACGAAAAGTTCCGAATCAGATAACTGTTTTTTATTAATGGCTGGACCATAGGTATCGCTAACGCTAGGAGGTCCAAAAGATTGCCGCATATTTTCCTTAAAAAGTACATGTATTTTAGGAGTAATATTCCGAGACCTTTTGGATCTGAAGGGTGAGATCCAAAAGCTCTCGGAAAGTAGCGCTCAAAAAGAGTGTGTATACTAAGGAGAGCTCATCTCAAATCATTAAGAGCTCTCCTTACTAAACACTATCAAAGAGCAATGAAACCCAGTGCCAATAGTAACGGCCCGGACTTAAGTGTCGTAGGTTCGAACCAAGGCAGGCGCTCCAGCAAGTGTGATATAGTATGATGTGTGTGTGTGTGCACATACCGTGAGCAGCCGCTGGATGTCAGCGTACAGCGCCTGCAGCTCCTGGCCGAGCAGTGCGCGGCCTTCCAGCAAGTGTGATATAGTATGATGTGTGTGTGTGCACATACCGTGAGCAGCCGCTGGATGTCAGCGTACAGCGCCTGCAGCTCCTGGCCGAGCAGTGCGCGGCCTTCCAGCAAGTGTGATATAGTATGATGTGTGTGTGTGTGCACATACCGTGAGCAGCCGCTGGATGTCAGCGTACAGCGCCTGCAGCTCCTGGCCGAGCAGTGCGCGGCCTTCCAGCAAGTGTGATATAGTATGATGTGTGTGTGTGTGTGCACATACCGTGAGCAGCCGCTGGATGTCAGCGTACAGCGCCTGCAGCTCCTGGCCGAGCAGTGCGCGGCCTTCCAGCAAGTGTGATATAGTATGATGTGTGTGTGTGCACATACCGTGAGCAGCCGCTGGATGTCAGCGTACAGCGCCTGCAGCTCCTGGCCGAGCAGTGCGCGGCCTTCCAGCAAGTGTGATATAGTATGATGTGTGTGTGTGCACATACCGTGAGCAGCCGCTGGATGTCAGCGTACAGCGCCTGCAGCTCCTGGCCGAGCAGTGCGCGGCCTTCCAGCAAGTGTGATATAGTATGATGTGTGTGTGTGTGCACATACCGTGAGCAGCCGCTGGATGTCAGCGTACAGCGCCTGCAGCTCCTGGCCGAGCAGTGCGCGGCCTTCCAGCAAGTGTGATATAGTATGATGTGTGTGTGTGTGTGCACATACCGTGAGCAGCCGCTGGATGTCAGCGTACAGCGCCTGCAGCTCCTGGCCGAGCAGTGCGCGGCCTTCCAGCAAGTGTGATATAGTATGATGTGTGTGTGTGCACATACCGTGAGCAGCCGCTGGATGTCAGCGTACAGCGCCTGCAGCTCCTGGCCGAGCAGTGCGCGGCCTTCCAGCAAGTGTGATATAGTATGATGTGTGTGTGTGTGCACATACCGTGAGCAGCCGCTGGATGTCAGCGTACAGCGCCTGCAGCTCCTGGCCGAGCAGTGCGCGGCCTTCCAGCAAGTGTGATATAGTATGATGTGTGTGTGTGTGTGCACATACCGTGAGCAGCCGCTGGATGTCAGCGTACAGCGCCTGCAGCTCCTGGCCGAGCAGTGCGCGGCCTTCCAGCAAGTGTGATATAGTATGATGTGTGTGTGTGTGCACATACCGTGAGCAGCCGCTGGATGTCAGCGTACAGCGCCTGCAGCTCCTGGCCGAGCAGTGCGCGGCCTTCCAGCAAGTGTGATATAGTATGATGTGTGTGTGTGTGTGCACATACCGTGAGCAGCCGCTGGATGTCAGCGTACAGCGCCTGCAGCTCCTGGCCGAGCAGTGCGCGGCCTTCCAGCAAGTGTGATATAGTATGATGTGTGTGTGTGCACATACCGTGAGCAGCCGCTGGATGTCAGCGTACAGCGCCTGCAGCTCCTGGCCGAGCAGTGCGCGGCCTTCCAGCAAGTGTGATATAGTATGATGTGTGTGTGTGCACATACCGTGAGCAGCCGCTGGATGTCAGCGTACAGCGCCTGCAGCTCCAGGCCGAGCAGTGCGCGGCCTTCCAGCAAGTGTGATATAGTATGATGTGTGTGTGTGTGTGCACATACCGTGAGCAGCCGCTGGATGTCAGCGTACAGCGCCTGCAGCTCCTGGCCGAGCAGTGCGCGGCCTTCCAGCAAGTGTGATATAGTATGATGTGTGTGTGTGTGCACATACCGTGAGCAGCCGCTGGATGTCAGCGTACAGCGCCTGCAGCTCCTGGCCGAGCAGTGCGCGGCCTTCCAGCAAGTGTGATATAGTATGATGTGTGTGTGTGCACATACCGTGAGCAGCCGCTGGATGTCAGCGTACAGCGCCTGCAGCTCCTGGCCGAGCAGTGCGCGGCCTTCCAGCAAGTGTGATATAGTATGATGTGTGTGTGTGCACATACCGTGAGCAGCCGCTGGATGTCAGCGTACAGCGCCTGCAGCTCCTGGCCGAGCAGTGCGCAGCCTTCCAGCAAGTGTGATATAGTATGATGTGTGTGTGTGTGTGCACATACCGTGAGCAGCCGCTGGATGTCAGCGTACAGCGCCTGCAGCTCCTGGCCGAGCAGTGCGCGGCCTTCCAGCAAGTGTGATATAGTATGATGTGTGTGTGTGCACATACCGTGAGCAGCCGCTGGATGTCAGCGTACAGCGCCTGCAGCTCCTGGCCGAGCAGTGCGCGGCCTTCCAGCAAGTGTGATATAGTATGATGTGTGTGTGTGCACATACCGTGAGCAGCCGCTGGATGTCAGCGTACAGCGCCTGCAGCTCCTGGCCGAGCAGTGCGCGGCCTTCCAGCAAGTGTGATATAGTATGATGTGTGTGTGTGCACATACCGTGAGCAGCCGCTGGATGTCAGCGTACAGCGCCTGCAGCTCCTGGCCGAGCAGTGCGCGGCCTTCCAGCAAGTGTGATATAGTATGATGTGTGTGTGTGTGCACATACCGTGAGCAGCCGCTGGATGTCAGCGTACAGCGCCTGCAGCTCCTGGCCGAGCAGTGCGCGGCCTTCCAGCAAGTGTGATATAGTATGATGTGTGTGTGTGCACATACCGTGAGCAGCCGCTGGATGTCAGCGTACAGCGCCTGCAGCTCCTGGCCGAGCAGTGCGCGGCCTTCCAGCAAGTGTGATATAGTATGATGTGTGTGTGTGCACATACCGTGAGCAGCCGCTGGATGTCAGCGTACAGCGCCTGCAGCTCCTGGCCGAGCAGTGCGCGGCCTTCCAGCAAGTGTGATATAGTATGATGTGTGTGTGTGTGCACATACCGTGAGCAGCCGCTGGATGTCAGCGTACAGCGCCTGCAGCTCCTGGCCGAGCAGTGCGCGGCCTTCCAGCAAGTGTGATATAGTATGATGTGTGTGTGTGCACATACCGTGAGCAGCCGCTGGATGTCAGCGTACAGCGCCTGCAGCTCCTGGCCGAGCAGTGCGCAGCCTTCCAGCAAGTGTGATATAGTATGATGTGTGTGTGTGTGTGCACATACCGTGAGCAGCCGCTGGATGTCAGCGTACAGCGCCTGCAGCTCCTGGCCGAGCAGTGCGCGGCCTTCCAGCAAGTGTGATATAGTATGATGTGTGTGTGTGCACATACCGTGAGCAGCCGCTGGATGTCAGCGTACAGCGCCTGCAGCTCCTGGCCGAGCAGTGCGCGGCCTTCCAGCAAGTGTGATATAGTATGATGTGTGTGTGTGCACATACCGTGAGCAGCCGCTGGATGTCAGCGTACAGCGCCTGCAGCTCCTGGCCGAGCAGTGCGCGGCCTTCCAGCAAGTGTGATATAGTATGATGTGTGTGTGTGCACATACCGTGAGCAGCCGCTGGATGTCAGCGTACAGCGCCTGCAGCTCCTGGCCGAGCAGTGCGCGGCCTTCCAGCAAGTGTGATATAGTATGATGTGTGTGTGTGTGTGCACATACCGTGAGCAGCCGCTGGATGTCAGCGTACAGCGCCTGCAGCTCCTGGCCGAGCAGTGCGCGGCCTTCCAGCAAGTGTGATATAGTATGATGTGTGTGTGTGCACATACCGTGAGCAGCCGCTGGATGTCAGCGTACAGCGCCTGCAGCTCCTGGCCGAGCAGTGCGCGGTCTTCCAGCAAGTGTGATATAGTATGATGTGTGTGTGTGTGTGCACATACCGTGAGCAGCCGCTGGATGTCAGCGTACAGCGCCTGCAGCTCCTGGCCGAGCAGTGCGCGGCCTTCCAGCAAGTGTGATATAGTATGATGTGTGTGTGTGTGTGCACATACCGTGAGCAGCCGCTGGATGTCAGCGTACAGCGCCTGCAGCTCCTGGCCGAGCAGTGCACGGCCCTGCAGCAAGTGTGATATAGTATGATGTGTGTGTGTGTGTGCACATACCGTGAGCAGCCGCTGGATGTCAGCGTACAGCGCCTGCAGCTCCTGGCCGAGCAGTGCGCGGCCTTCCAGCAAGTGTGATATAGTATGATGTGTGTGTGTGTGTGCACATACCGTGAGCAGCCGCTGGATGTCAGCGTACAGCGCCTGCAGCTCCTGGCCGAGCAGTGCGCGGCCTTCCAGCAAGTGTGATATAGTATGATGTGTGTGTGTGCACATACCGTGAGCAGCCGCTGGATGTCAGCGTACAGCGCCTGCAGCTCCTGGCCGAGCAGTGCGCGGCCTTCCAGCAAGTGTGATATAGTATGATGTGTGTGTGTGTGTGCACATACCGTGAGCAGCCGCTGGATGTCAGCGTACAGCGCCTGCAGCTCCTGGCCGAGCAGTGCGCGGCCTTCCAGCAAGTGTGATATAGTATGATGTGTGTGTGTGTGTGTGCACATACCGTGAGCAGCCGCTGGATGTCAGCGTACAGCGCCTGCAGCTCCTGGCCGAGCAGTGCGCGGCCTTCCAGCAAGTGTGATATAGTATGATGTGTGTGTGTGTGTGCACATACCGTGAGCAGCCGCTGGATGTCAGCGTACAGCGCCTGCAGCTCCTGGCCGAGCAGTGCACGGCCTTCCAGCAAGTGTGATATAGTATGATGTGTGTGTGTGTGTGCACATACCGTGAGCAGCCGCTGGATGTCAGCGTACAGCGCCTGCAGCTCCTGGCCGAGCAGTGCACGGCCTTCCAGCAAGTGTGATATAGTATGATGTGTGTGTGTGTGTGCACATACCGTGAGCAGCCGCTGGATGTCAGCGTACAGCGCCTGCAGCTCCTGGCCGAGCAGTGCGCGGCCTTCCAGCAAGTGTGATATAGTATGATGTGTGTGTGTGTGTGCACATACCGTGAGCAGCCGCTGGATGTCAGCGTACAGCGCCTGCAGCTCCTGGCCGAGCAGTGCACGGCCCTGCAGCAAGTGTGCGCAGCAACATGTGCACTCGCCGTCCGGGTGGCTGGGGGGAGGGAGAGGACACATTCAAATTTAAAATTCAAATAGTTTTATTTCAATTAAACCTTTTATAAAGGTGCTTTTGAGAAGTATAACAAAAAAAAGCTAGTTGCACATTAGAAAGCGTAAGTAAGAATAATATTTTCACACCACCTGCTCGAAAATGTCAAGCAACCTTAACCTAAAGTGAGTCATTAGTGGCCGGGGGCACAGCCGGTCAATAATGTTGTACTGGATTTCATTATGACCCGCTGGTCAATAATGTGATTTGAATTTGGAATTTCACATGCTCAGCTAAATTGGCAGTATAATACTAACAAACACCCTTTGGTGCCAGAAAGGGGAAAGCTATTCTCGATACCCTTACTACACGTGGATGATATTCTCGATTTCCTACAAAATCATAACGACTGCTTCTTCATATCGTTGCCATGTTTTCGAAGACATAATATTGTAAGAATAATTAGATAACTACGAACCATTTTTTAAAAGGAATGGAATAACATTAAAACTGGCATTAATAATAACAAATACCGTACCGCGCCGTAATACCGTAATAGTAATTGGCTGTAACATTAGTTAATTTATTTTAAGTAAACTGCGCAAAGATTGCTGTGGATTTTGTGATTAAATAAATAAATAATAAAACCTTTCTGTACTACAGTCGATTTATTTCCTTTTATCAAGTTCTAAATATGTTATTCTTACTGTTTGTTTATTTAATAAATACTTTGTTTTTCGTACTATGGCTATTATTTTCTCACAGTAGGTGTAAAAAGTAGAGTATCCTCCTCTGGGCTAAAGGTGTCTTTGCCTTGGGCTAGCTTGAATCCCTCTCTGCATTCAGGATTCTTGTATTAACTCCTTCGCTTTGCTCGTGAGTTAAATCCCGAATCCTTCATTGCGCTCGAGATTCAATATGACGCCCGTGACATAAGACACAACTTTAGCCCCTCGGTGCATAATCTACTATTATTCACCGAAATTTTGTACATATTAAACAAATGAAGTGCTTAAACTTAATGTAAATTACACACAAATATTAGCATTTGAGGCCAAACTAGGCATAGCCTATATTTCAGCCTTCAACGCCGATCCCCTCGAATTGGAGATTATATAAATTTGTTAAGTTAAAAAATAAATGAAAAATAGAAATAACAAAAAATACAAATTGAGAAGTAACGGTAGGTGTGTAACCAGTCCTCTCTTTGTGTGTGAGAGAAGGAGGTTAGTAGATCTTTATTGTGACGAATATGCAAGAAACTCCACGGGCACTCTTTTCCATCAGTTTTATTTACAAGTATTTGGTTACATCATCCTTGTTGGAAAGTTACATATGTGTGAGAATGATGTAAAAAAAAACGTGCACGTAAAAGCGTCTACGACTCACTTGTGCAGCGACACGTCGGGCGCGCCCAGACGGCGCCGCGCGTCGTTGACGTCGCGCTGCCGCCGCGCCGCGCAGCACTGCGTGCTCTCCAGCACCGCCGCCGCCGCAGACGCAGTCTGTTAACACACAGACAAAATATACTCCACCTCGCCGCCACAACAACAAAATAGTAGTTCAACGGTCATATAATAGGAGTTAAACACGAGTGTAGGTTTATCGCACGAGGCGAAGCCGATTGTGATAATAGTATTACACGAGTGCACACTATTTTATCTTCACTCATACAGTTGAAATAAAACAAAAGTGGAAACGGAAAAAATGTGGGTTATGGCGGGCAATTTAGATTCTCATTGCGCATGACTGCGCAGCGTGCGCATCCATAGACAATGACACAATTTTTTTTTACATTGAGTCGATGAGCCCGTAAGCGCCAATAAATTAAAAAGTAAAAGTGTGCTATAAAAATTAAAAAGTTATTTTATGATGTAGTTGTATGACAATTGAAGGAAAATGTGCACTGTAATGGTTTATTTTTAAATATATATACACACATATATACATCATGTCCTTTTTTTCTGTGGATACCTATCCACAGAAAAAAAGTAAGTGTTTATACAATAATTTTTGAATTCATATTTTAATACGCAGACGTTGTGAGTGTAGATAAAATGTTTTTATTGTCTACACGTACACGTGCCCGAGACTATTGTAATAAATATGATTTAATTTTGAATTTGATGTAATTATCTAATTTTTGTGTTGATGTTGTATTTATTTATGTGTGATTTTGTATGTATTATTGAATAATTTAAAGATGCGAGGGTTATTATGTGGTACCGTAATTAGCAAAGAAATAAAACGCCATTGTGTCTCGCTTGGATCTACATTTCGGGCAGTCAAGGGGCTAAACAAGTAATAAAATGAAAGAAAACATTTATTAGGTGCCAACAATTATAATCTCAATAATAAGAATATCAAACACGGATGTGGCAATAGGAGTACAATCAGTGTGGTAATAAAAGGAGTGGGCTCAGCAAATGTTGATCAGTGAACAACATAGAAGAATAAGAGTCGTCTAGACCCAATTTCGGCTACGGCGGCCAATCTCAGCGGAGACTTCCAAACTCCAGGCCGCCACTGAGAAATTTCTAATTGAAAACCCAATACTTAGCGCTTTGCCCGACCTAGAAATTGAACCCGGGTCCTCACGTTCAGTAATCGCACTTGCGAATGCAATACCAATAAGACAGTTAAGTGTGTAATTACAGTCAGAGGTCAAAAGCGAAACAAATAACCTTCAGATACTATACGTATACTTTTAGTAAAGCGCGACTTAAATTTTAGCTTTTGAGAGAAAGTCGAAGCAAAATGACGCGTCAAATTTTGTAGGATATGCGCTAATTCACGCGTCTCATCTCTCTTTTTATCTTGGCAAGAAGAGAGATGAGACGATGTTCTGAAACTGCGTTTGTGTGTGTGTACTGACCGTGAGTTCGTCGAGTGCGGCCTCCAGCTGCTCGTGTGTCGGCAGGTCCAGCGCGCGCCAGGCTGCAACACAAACATTAACTTATGAGAAAAAAAAAACACGCAATTTATTATAAACTTACGGTGTTTGCAATAAGCCGATGACATAAATACATTGAAAATTACTTAGAAAATCAACTTAAAAAAATAGATTACAGGGTTAATTAATGTCCTTGTGCTTCTACATACCTAACGGAGTGTCGTCGTCGGCGGCGTCCTCGGGCTCCGCCACGCTCGGGGCTTTGTCGGCCTCCGTCTGCACACACACATAAGAGGCCTCAGTTACATGCACATTCATACGGGCGATTAGAACCAGGTTCCAAATATATGGACTTGAATATGAACTTATTAGTGGACGAAAGTGGGTTACAGGAACTTTTACATGTATGTGGTTTGAATGCCAAACATTGATTTATTAAGATAAAAAGTTAATTAATATCATCGACTGTCTGGAGAATAGGACAGGAGCACTAGAGAGCTTTAGGAACTTCAGGAAACTTATAGAGGCAGTAATTCGAACTATGCACTAAAGTAACGTATTTGGTTTTATTAATATTCGCTCGCAAACCTTTGCAGACTTTGTTAAAACCCTTTTGGGTAGTGTTGAGAACTTCTTCCCAACTCTGCCCGTTGAAAAAACACCACATTCACCGTGAAACTGAAGACGGCAGAGGTTGTTGATATAATATAAACCAAAAATAAAGTTGGGCCAAGTATGCTGCCCCGAGGCACACCAAAATTAAATCAAACCTCATCGCTGAGCACTTGGTCCATTACGAACTCTTTGCTTTTTTTCGGTAAGGTAGTATTGCATTAGATTCTAAGGAATACATCTAACACCAACCACGTCTGTGTCAAAGGCTTTTGCCAGATCAAGGAAACCAGTAACGCATTCGTCTTCCTTTGGTCCAGGTTGGTAACTATGGAAACTTAGTTTTATGTGTATCATCATCAACATTTCAGCCAAAGGACGTCCACCGCTGGACATAGGCCTTCCCAAGAGTCGCCACATCGTTTGGTCCTGTGCGTCTCGCATCATGCGGGTTCCCGTAGCTTTGACAAGTTCATCGCTTGGTCATGTGTATATGACAAAATCTGAATAGTTAAGACTATATTTGATAAGAAGAAGATGTAGCAGTGACCATGCTTGAGATGGGCGCCACCTGCGCGACAGGCGTCCCGGCGGCCGCCCGGCGCAGCTGCTCGCGGTCCGGCAGCCGCACGCGCTTGGCCTCCCGCGCGCCGTCCGCATCGCACGAGATGGCGTTGGCCGCGCGGCTCACTATCCGCCGCCACCTCCACTGTTGGGGAGACCAGTCGTCGTACAGATACTCGTCGTCCGAGCTCAGAACTGTGTCTGAGTCATCTGCGCTCTCTGGCTGTTCCACTTCAGTGTCACTTGTCATCTGAGAAGACTGAAATTAATAACATTTTCGAGTAAGCGTTTATTTACAATAACAACAAGAGCATTTGAAATAACATAGACATTTAAACAATCCCTTTTTACAGCCCGCTCAACCAATTTTGACTTCTATTGCGTTGGTGATGACAGTTGATATTGGTAACAAATGTATCCTTTTAAATCTTTTAATGCACGCGAGCGGAGCCACGGGCGGCTGATGTGTCTAGATTGTTATAAGATTAAGGTCCATCTTTGCAATGAACTTTTGGAGGTCTCGCAAACTGCATTGAAAAGGGAGGATCCTCCGATCAGACGGGTGTTGTGTCTGGTGAGCAGTTGCTCACCAGATCAACGCAACGGTCATTGTCGGACTTTTGTATGTGTTCAAATCTCGTCGAAAACTCTGCTTGCGCGATGCAGGGTTTTATAATTTTAATTCGTATGTGGGGTCATAGGTGTCCCTAAAAACTCTAAGACAAAAAAACAACTCACCGGTTTGTTTTCCCTAATCATCAGTAAAGGCTGGTCGTCCTCCACGTCCGATTCTGTCTTGATCCTCTTGTACGGTGTTATCTCTTTAACACTTTCGAGTTGTTCGTCGATCAGCTCCCGTTTGATGGTTTTACTGAGTTCCCTCACACTCTCTGTGTTCGCGACCTTGTCTAGACAAGACGCCTCTACTTTGATCTCTGTCTCTTGTGACATAGATTTAACATCTGAATTCAAAGTATTTTTACCACATTTTGGTGTAACATTATCACCTTTTGGTGTAACATTATTACCTTCTAATTTATCATCATCACCTTTTGGTTTATCATCATCTGTATCATTATAACTTTTTGGTGTACCTTTATCACTTTTTGGACTATCATTATTATGTTTAGGATTCACTGCTATGAAACGACCAGACTTAGTTCTATAATATGCGGCTGGGTTCGGTGTGTGGAACCTCCAATGAATTCTGGACGGTTTGATGGAGTTGTCCTTGCGCACGTTCTTTTTCCAAGCTTTGATCTTGTCTATTTTGAAAAGTCGTACTTTTGTGTCCAATAGCAGCTTAGGATCTGTGGATAAATGTTGTTAGGTTCAAATATTGGCGAGATTAACAGTCATAAGTAGTATCCAGGCAAACGTTCGGCTCTCTTCGGGCAAAAATACCACCTGCGGCTAAATCTTCGATTCGGCCAAAATAGGCCGCAGTTTTGACCGAAGCCGAAGATTCTAGCTAGTGCCAAAATTGAAGAACTGTTACGAATGCACGAGAGCGCGGTAGAAGAGATAACTGGCGAAGGGCATACTCTGTTGCGCCCGCGCCGGCCTGTCGTCCGAACCAGATAAGCGTATTTTTATTATTATTGATAGCTTCGCGTTTGACCACTAGCTTGGCAACTTTTATTATTTTGTTTTTGATGTGGCTAACATCAAAAACCGAAACGGTTGGATTTTATAAATTATGGGCAAAGGAAACAAATACACTTACCAATAGTGGGTGTGTCAGCAACATGCTCGTCTGTCTCCGTGACGTCACAGTTCATACGCTCAGTGACTTCACCGTCTAGGCCCTGAGTGACATCACGGTCCATGCGATGCGTGACGTCACTGTCGATTCGCTCCGTGACGTCATCCTCCCTATTGACGTCACAACTCAACGCCGGCTCTTCGTCAGCGAACACTAGCTTGTCAGCTATGAACGACGGCTCCTTCTTTATGGCCATCTCAAATTCAACTCTGTCCTCCTCGATACAAGGTTGAATATCTTCTTCATCACTATCGAAGACAATCTCAGTTTTGACCGTGCTCGGATCTATCATTTGTAGCACTGCTATTGTCGGAGCTATGGTCCCGAACGTCTTGGGCGCCAACACGATGTCAACACTGTGCCTGTCTGTGCGCGCTACCGGTTCTCTTTTGAGCGGACTCGGTGTCTTGTTGAAACACTCGTCTATGACTAAATTGTCGTCATCTGAGTCTTTCTCTGAAGAATTTGCTTGTGTACCTGCATATACGAAGAAACGTATTACACTCAGCGTTGGGTTTATAATTGTGTGAGCGTTAAATTTTATTTCGTAAAATCGGCGCAATTTTACCCGACTACGGCGAAGCAAAAAGGAGGGTTATGTTTTTGACCGGTACGTGTGTGTGTATTTATTTTCATCTATTCCCTCATAACTTCTAAACTACTTATCATAATTTGACAAATGAGGTGTCGTTGGAAGCGTCTTGTTTGTCCGGTGGTTATAGGCTATGTGACGTTACATTAAATTGAATACTGGGCACGAAGTCAAGAACAAAATAAAAACACCCCACTCCATCATATGTTTTACGAACAGGGATTTTAAAATTAAGGTATGTTTTGGTGCATCATATTTTTGTCAAGCGTACCGTTTGCGAGACATATCCCGACTGCGGCGTCGCAAACCCTAAACGGAAAAAAATGTGATGTAGCTCTGCAAAAACCGCAAAATACTTTAATTAAAAAATAAGTTTTAAAATTAAAACTAAATAACGAATAACGATTTATATGTTTGAGCTTTCAATTTTTTTTCGTAGCGATGTGCGACTGTTATATGTTATATTTACGTTTTTTTTTTAAAATGTATTGTGTTTGTTTGGACACACTACTTTTTATCTTTTTTTTACCTCCGTTTTCGTGAGGGTGTGCGTTTAATTTTATGTGTTGTGTCTGTTTGAGAACTACAGCTTTTTTAAGTTTTTTTTTGTTTTTCTTTTTGGAATAATGTTCTTGAGAAGGCGCCATGTTCCGTATTTTTTTATTAAATAACTGTTTTAGTGTCTGTGTTAGCTGGCGGGTGGTGCAGAGTGGCACCTCAGTAGCAATAACATACTTAAAATTTTATATATAATAATACATTTTAAACATATTTACTACTTCAATTTATGTCAGACAATGAGGCTTTTTTCTCTGCTAACGAATCTGCTGCCTCTTCAAGCGACGCGAGTTTTTGTTCTCTGGGTGGCACCCTTGGTGACTTTTTGCAACATAAATTAAATGATGAGTCTAATCGGTTGGTGAATGTATGCCACATTAACGCACAAAGCGTTGCCAGTCATCACAGCGAGTTGTACGATGCGTTTAACAACAAAAAAGTTCACGCTATCCTGATTTCCGAAACTTGGCTTAAACCTCATGTTCTGTCCACCACTTACCCTCTCACCGGTTTCGTTCTTGTACGGAACGATCGGATTGGTAAGGGAGGGGGTGGTGTAGCCATATATCTTCGCAGTGATTTTCCTTATAAAATACTTGCTACTTCTTCTTCAAACTATTCTGCCTCTGCGAAGTTTATCTTCCTTAAAGTTTGCGTCAAAGGAGCCAAAACCATTATCAGTGTTGCCTACTGCCCCCCCTCTGTAGATTACTTCACTGAATTCAAATCAGTTCTTGAATCTTTGGGTTCTGAGTATGCGCACCACATCATCATGGGTGATTTAAATACAAACCTCCTTTCCCAAAACTCCCCTCGATCCCGTAGACTTCTCCATATTATCGAGTCAGCTAGTCTGCACGTGTTGCCGCTCCAGGCTACCCATCATAATAAATGTGGCGATGATACCTGGCTCAACCTTATACTCACCTCGAATCCTTCCCTTTTCTCCTCCCATGGTCAACATGACGCTCCTGGCTTCTCCCATCACGACATGATTTTTCTTTCCTATATCCTCAAACCTCCTAAACCTATACCAAAGGTTCTGTACAGGCTTGTTTCGCGAGGATGGACGTTGAAAAACTTAAGGAGGATGCATCTTTGACTTCTTCTTCTTGGACTTCGGTTGACGATAATGTGGCGATCTTTTATGATTTTGTGGTCAACCTTTACAACATACATGCTCCCGTCCAAAAAGTAAAACTGAAACGTCCTCCTGCACCTTGGATGACGAGAGGTTTACAGATGGCTATGCGACGCAGGAACTGCACGTTCCGAAAATATAAAAGAGAACGTACTGACGAGAACTGGGCATTATTTAAGACTTCAAGGATATATGTAACCAGGTGATACGCAACGCTAAACGTCGCCACATTCAAGAAAGTATTTCTTCTTGTTCTTCTGCCGATATTTGGAAGTTCCTTGGAACACTAGGTATCGGCAACATTTATACCTTCCAAATTCTATTGACTTAGACGATCTCAATCTCAACCATCATTTATCCACTGTGCCTACCATGAATCGTCTAACCAAGCAACAAACTCTGTCTCTAATCTCTGGTTTAACGCGTCCTCACATTAATCCTTTTCATTTCATTCCAGTTGAACCGGGAGGGATCAAAAATATCATACTCTCCATCAAATCCAAAGCGGTGGGATGTGATAATATCGCTCGTGGGATGATAATCACTGCTCTGAATCACCTTTTACCTCCTATCACGCAAATTGTATATTTTTCATTGTTTTCCGGAGTATTCCCCGCCCAGTGGCGTAAAGCCTATGTTCGTCCACCCAAAGTTGCTAACCCCTCTCTTCCAACCCACTTCCTTCCAATTTCCTTCCCTTCCTATCCAAAGTGCTTAAGGCCTGTGTCCACAAACAACTTTCAAAGTTTGTGCACAGTAATTCGCTCATTGCACAGCACTGTGTCCACCCTCTTTAAAGGACTGGCGATATAAGGGCGGAAGACACCAAAGTTACTGTACTAGTATTGGTCGATTTCTCGAACGCCTTCAATACCGTCAGTCACGACATCCTGTTAGCCATTCTGTCCTATTTGATGGTTTCTCCTGAAGCACTGGAATGGTTCACCCCTTACCTTCAGGAACGACAGCAGTCGGTTCAGGTTGGAGATTCTTCATCTCGCTGGTGTGACTTGGAAACTGGCGTTCCTCCCGGCGGCATTCTTTCTCCTCTTCTATTTTTATAAATCTCATTATTGCCGAACTTCAGTGTGCGTATCATCTGTATGCAGATGACCTGCAGTTGTACCATCAAGGGAATGTCGACGAAATACCTGACGTTATCAGCAAATTAAACAGGGTTTTATCGGCTATAAAAATCTGGTCCGATAGATTTGGTGTTGCAGTAAACCCCAATAAATGTCAGGCTATCATCATTGGGAGTCATCGAAACATTGCTAAAGTGGATGGTGCAACTTTGCCGCCTGTTTTATTTGACAGTAAGTTTATTCCATTCAGCACTGATGTAAAGGACCTGGGCTTGCACATCGATAATACTCTTAATTGGCGTACTCAAATCGCTAGTGTGAGTCAGAAAGTCACTGGAACGCTGCGGGCTCTGTATCGTTTGAAAAATTTGTTGCCAATCAACACGAAGGCAATGCTTGTGCAGACCTTATTTTTTCCTATCATCGATTATGGTGATGTGTGCCACTACGACCTGAATGCAGATCATCTCAACAAACTTGACCGTCTTCTAAATTACTGCATTCTATTTGTTTTCAATTTACGTAAATATGACCATGTCTCTGCGCATCGATCACTTCTAAAGTGGTTGGCCATACGCCAGCGCAGAGAGCAAAGGGCACTGACTACCTTGTTCTCATTTCTCGACTCTTCCAATTTCCCTAGTTATCTGGCCGCTTACATTCAAAACATTTGCGCCAACCACAGTATAAATCTACGGTCATCACATAACCGCCTTCTTCAATGTCCCACTCACCGCACTGACTTCATTCACCGTTCTTTCTTCGTTCTATCTATTTCTCTGTGGAATGCGCTCCCCCAGGAAATCAGGATGGCAACCAACCGGTTGACCTACAAAGTAAAAGTTCGTGAGCGTATCCGTAAGAAGTTGGCAGTAGATTCGTAAAAGCGCTAATGTTTTTCAATTATTTATCTATTACTACTAATGTTTATATTAGATTAGTAGCCAAGGGCTGTAAGGCATCAATTGAAGCCCGAGATATTGAGGCGCACGGGCGCCTATAGTTCGAAGATGCAATTAGTGCTTACATCCGAGCTAACTATTCTGCTTTACATCTCGATTGTGAGGTAAGTAGAAAAAAACCGGCGTTACAAGAATAAAACATTTTTCTTCCAACTATGCTTTAATTTCATCACAATCACACTAAAAACTCAGTACAAAGCGAGTCTTTAATGCTCTAGAGCAATAAAAATGTATGAAATTTCATTATTGCACAGTTTATTTTTTAATGGCACCAAAAGGTGCCAATCTCAATGGATTAGCTTTATTCAGCCAGCCGATATCAATACTTTTTTTTTACGTACGTATTATTCGTTTCTATCCTACTTGTTCCAAATTTAAAAAATGATTGCTGCTAACTCTGATTTAAAAATGAAAAAAATTTAAAAAAGTGATTTGGCGGGCACTTTGTTAATTTTGCTTGCAATGATATTCAAATAAATAGATATGTTATGAGCGTGCGCATTGTGAAGACTCGAATAGGTCACAATTGTGAACTTTAGTCTTTAGTTTATGTCACTCATGGCGAAGAGCGATACGCTTTGTTGA
This sequence comes from Orthosia cruda, assembly GCA_964057195.1. Taxonomy (NCBI): domain Eukaryota; kingdom Metazoa; phylum Arthropoda; class Insecta; order Lepidoptera; family Noctuidae; genus Orthosia; species Orthosia cruda. The sequence continues at coordinate 21,550,464 of OZ059851.1, forward strand.
AACAAAAAAAAAATAAAAAAATGCCAGCTTGTGTATTTAGAAATTGTACCAATTATGATACCAAAGTACATAAAACAGAAGGGATCTCATACCATATGTAAGTATGCAATACGCCTCAATTTACTAATTTAATTCATTTTTTCCTAATATTCTGATATTTGGAGGTTAGAAAAAGATAACAACATTGGTGGTCAGAATAATATTTGTTTACATTCACACGCAAGTGACAAACACTAGCTGTCTCTTTTTTTCTTGTTGGTTTTATCAAGCCATCCCTTTCGACTTGTATTGAAATGTCAGATGAATGAAAAATGTGAGTGCGGAATACTTTTTTCAATTGTTTTGTGAGTGTATAACGAATCTGTTTATTTGAATATCATTGTTTGCTTGACAATATTTTTGGAAACGATAAAGTGTGATACTATCTGATTTTGAGTGCTTCGGCTTCGAATTAAAATGGAATCATCTAGCGACACATTAACTCCGGAAAACATTCTAAATGAAGCCGACAGTGTTATAGAGAATCTTTTACCCTTAAAATCTCGAGTACAATACGTAAAATCTTATGAGAAATTTATTGATTGGAAAGATAGAAATGGACCAAAGTCGTTCTCAGAGTGTATTTTTGGCTTATTTTAGTGAACTATCGAAAAAATGAAGCCATCTTCGTTGTGGTCCATATACTCAATGCTAAAATCCACTGTTAGCACAAGACACAATGTGTATATCAAAGAATATTCAAAACTCACAGCGTGTTTAGCCTCCTAGAGAACATGTAACCAAACTGCGAAATTAACACCGAACGATAAATATTTGTTCATAGTTTCGTCACTAGATGGCGCTATACAATTTCGTCATATTTCTAGATGTCGGTGTTAAGATTCTCCGTAGATAATATATGGTCTTCGGACAATTTGAATTTAAATAACTTCTATACTAAGGTGTAACCACTATACCATTAGTAGAATATATCAACTTGAGGAAATATTGAAAACTTGTTTCAATTAACCCCAAGTCACTAACCCAGGAAGAAAGGGTTATTCATGGTCCTTCGAACCGAACGTGGCAAAGGCTACGCCAGCGAAACCAGGTGTGTTCTCCTATTGGACGGAGAATCACCAACCCCATACGGTCCTGCTGAGTGATCGCGGATGGTGCTAGAGGGAGATAGCAACACCGGATCCAGTTGCGGGAAGTACGGAGGGAGGAAGACCACTGCAGCAAGCAAGCTGCAAACGACTAAGGTCGTAAGGAAGTGAGTGATAGTGCCGAAAATCGTGAGTACTTTGTAATTTCTTATGTGTCAAACCAAAGTGAACTTTATTGCCAAGAAGATTTAAACTTTAACTTTTAATTAGTGAAATTAGGACTTAGAATAAATTCAAGTGTGCATGTTTAGACTTAGTTAGATTTAAGCCAATTTTGATTAGACGGGGAACCTATGCCCGATTTTTAGTAAAATTAAAGTGCCAAACACTTAGAAAAAATTCTTTGTTTACATCGACTTGTAAAATTTTCTACAACTTTTTGGACTTGTAAAATTTTTCGAAACTTAGTGCCAAACACTTAGAAAAATTTCGTTGTTTACATTGACTTATAAAATTTTCGATAATTTTTTGAACTTTTAATTTTCTGTTGTTTTGTTAATTGTTTGATATTAACTTCAAAATGACTTTGCAATCACATGTAAAGGTACAGGACGATATCTATAGTCGATTAGTGAGAGCCAAAAGTAATTTTAAAAAGTCGCCAAAGGACAGAATTACTAAACAGTATTTAGAAACTAGATTGGAAAGTGTTGAAGAATTATGGGCGCAATTTAGTTTAACCCATACACAAATTGTGAAGGATTTTGATCCTAAAGAATTGAAATCATCACCCTACACTGTAAATGAAGTTTATTTTACTACGGAAGAACTGTATTTAGATTTAAAATGCGAGTTTAAAACTGCTTTAAATGTAATTAAGGGTAGTGATGTTCCTCCGGTGGCGGGGTCATCATCAAGTAATGTTACTGAAGGAAAAGGCACGTACATTAAGTTGCCCAGGATCACGATCCCAACATTTTCGGGAAAATATACGGAATGGCCGACTTTTCGAGATTTGTTTGTATCGGCTATACATAAAAATAGCACTATTGATAATGTTCAAAAGTTACATTATTTGAAAAGTTATTTGACTGGGGAAGCCGAGCAGCTCTTACGGCATATACCAATTTCAGAGTCAAATTATGATAGATGCTGGACTCAATTGGAGACCAGATATAACAATAAAAAATATTTATCTCACTGTATTTTAAAAAGATTGCTGAGTCAAAAGAACATAGCTCAAGAGTCAGCTAGTGCTTTAAAGGAGTTAATGGATACAACATCAGACTGTCTAAAGGCACTAACTAATTTAGGTATAGATACAGCATCCTGGGATATTTTGATAATTCATATCATAACCTTGAAATTAGATTCAGACAGTAGGAAGGATTGGGAACTTAAAGTAACTAGTAACACTGACTCAGATAAGCTGCCTACTTTTGAACAATTCCAAGAATTTTTAACTAGTCGGTATAGAGCGTTTGAATTTTTAGAAACTAAGCCAATTAAAAATAGTGGTAATATAAGTAAGGCAAAGGTTTTTCACACAGCAACCAATGCGGTCGTAGCTTGTCCGCTTTGTAATGACGAGCATAAGTTAAAAAATTGTAAGCAATTCGTTGGCCAGGATGTGGATACTCGGCGTAGGTTTGTGAGAGATAATAACTTATGTTTTAATTGTTTGGGGCATAACCACTCTGCCAAGTATTGTAAGTGTGCAGCCTGTTGTCAAGTATGCAGGCGGAGACATCACTCCTTGTTGCACCCTAAAGGTGAGCAGGCGTCTAAGGGAGAGACAGGAAATTCGTCTAGTGATAGTGTTTCGCAGTCGAATGAACATACACTCACGGTTGGAGTAGAAACGGAAAATAGGGTAGTCAGTTGTTTTTCGAAAGGTGCAGTAAATAATCAAGTCCTTTTAGCCACGGCGCTAGTTAGGGCTGTTTCGAAAAACGGGGCTAATTATACACTCAGGGCCTTGTTAGATCAAGGCTCACAAGCATCTTTTGTGACAGAACATACTGTCCAGAGTTTAGGGTTAAAGAAGCAACCAGCTAAAGGTTTCATAACTGGTATAGATGCCAATAACAAATTAGTTCTCAATTCGGTTGTTGAGGTGAAAATTCAATCTACGGTCGATCCATCGTTTGAAATTGTAGTCAAAGCATATGTTCTCAAATCGATAACATCATTATTACCTGGTAGAGAAACGGTATGTTTAGACTGGGCACAAGCAAGTGACATTCAATTAGCGGATCCTAGGTATAACACACCGGATAGAGTAGATATGTTGTTAGGAGCCGACATCTATAGTCAGGTATTAAAAGACGGGTTTAAAAAGGCGCCTGGTAGTAGCACTGTAGCTCAGTGCACCACATTGGGCTGGATTTTATCAGGAACGGTAGCTTCCGCAGGTCACAGTTCATCAAATATATCGGTGATGCATGCTCACCTTGGAGATGATGAAATCCTGAAAAGGTTCTGGGAACTAGAAAGGGAACCGCAAAAACAGAAACGCATACTTACCGAAGAAGAACAAAGATGCGAAGAGATCTTTAACGCAACCACGGTAAGAGACAGTGACGGTCGTTACGTAGTGAACTTACCATTTCGAAATCCCGATCCGAGCTGTAAATATGGAGACGCAAGAAAGGTTGCAATAAATAGATTTTACGCATTAGAGAGTAAACTGAGTAAAAACTTAACCTTAAAAACAAAATACAGGGAAGTAATCAATGAATATCTGCAGCTTGGTCACATGAGGCCAATTACCAAGGCAGAAGAACAAAATAAAAATGCAGTGTACTTGCCTCATCATGCGGTTATACGAGACGACAAAGACACAACCAAGGTCAGGGTGGTCTTTGATGCTTCCTGCAAAGGAAAGAATGGAGTTTCGCTCAACGATGACCTGATGATTGGTCCCGGGTTGCAAGCCGATCTAAGGCATTTGCTAATTCGCTGGAGAACGCACCGCATTTGCCTGGTTTCGGACATCGTCAAGATGTACCGAATGGTTCGTGTGGCTGATCAGCACACCGACTTCCAACGCATCGTTTGGAGAGATGATAAACAATCTTCAATCAAGGATTACAAATTACTTACCGTTACTTTTGGGACGTCTTCGGCGCCCTATTTGGCCGTGAAATCGATGCAGCAAGTCGCGCACGACGAAGGAGTAAAATATCCACTGGCGGCTGAAAAGGTACTAAAGGATTTTTACATGGATGATCTCATGACGGGTTGCGACTCCATAGAAGAAGGCATGCAGATCTATAGCCAGATGAACGAGCTATTGGCTAAAGCAGGATTCACGTTACAGAAGTGGTCAAGCAACAGCAATGAATTGCTTGATAAAATCATAGGGGAAAGGCACTTGGACAGGGGACAGGATGGGGTAGAAAGGGAAATCAACATAAAACTGGACGAGATATTTAAAACACTGGGACTTACCTGGAACCGAAGCTGCGACACCTTCCAGTACTCTGTTCAGTTGCCTCTGCTGCAGGAACCTGTAACTAAAAGAAAAATGTTATCAGATATAGCTAGATTATTTGACCCTTTGGGATGGGTCGCTCCTGTGATCGTAGTAGCTAAGATTTTGATCCAAAAATTATGGATTTCTGGAATTGGCTGGGACGAGGAAATTCCACAACAATTAAAAAGGGAATGGTTTACTTACCGACAGGAACTGACAGGTCTAATGGAATTTTCTATTCCTCGATGGCTGAAAATGAAACCGAGTGACAAGCAAGTTGACCTGCATGGATTTTGCGATGCATCAAATTCAGCATACGCCGCGGTAGTTTATGCACGGGTAGTCGATACTGACGATAACGTTTATATAACTTTGCTCACTGCGAAAACCAATGTCGCACCAATAAAAACGATATCAGTGCCTCGATTAGAGTTGTGTGGAGCAGTCCTGCTAGCAAGGCTAATTGCTAAAGTATCCGACGTGATGGGAATCGGTAAATCTCATTTATATTATTGGACCGATTCCGAGATTGTCCTAGCGTGGTTAAATAGTCATCCTAACAAATGGAAAACATTCGTGGCAAATCGAGTTTCTGAAATTTTGACCATCAGTGAACCACAACAATGGAACCATGTTAAGTCGAAAAGCAATCCCGCTGATTGCGCATCACGGGGCTTATATGCGTCGGAATTTGTAAATTTTAAGCTGTGGGTAGAAGGTCCTGAGTTTCTGAAGGATAAAACTAATTTAGTAAGCAAACGCAAAATAGTATCAACTAATATAGAAGAAATAAGGGTACATGTAGTAACAGACGATAATTTCATTTGGAATAAATACTCATCACTTACCCAATTAGTCAGAATGGTAGCATATTTAAGACGTCCGTTAGAGTTGAGAAAACCGAAAGCTGAAAGAAGGAGTCATAAATTTATAACAGCGGAAGAGATGAGATTAGCGCTGGAGACAATCGTTAGGGTATGCCAAAGACAACGCTTCGAAGAGGTGATTCTGGATCTGCAAAAAGAAAGGCCTAAAAGAAAGACATTTAAGTCGCTAAATCTTTACCTTGATCCCGTTAAAATCTTGAGGGTGGGCGGCAGGTTGGAACGTTCTGGTCTTGACATGGATCGTAAAAATCCAATGTTAATTCCAAGTAGTGGTCATTTTACAAATCTTCTAATTGCCGACGCACATAATAAGAATCTTCATGGCGGTCCTCAACTAATGCTCAACTATTTAAGCAAGAAGTATTTTATTCAGGGAGCTAAGAGATTGGTTACTGCATACGTGCGAAACTGTGTAATTTGTTTACGTTATGCAGCTTCTACAAAACCTCAATTAATGGGTCAGTTACCACCTGCACGGGTTACCCCAAATAGGCCGTTTAAGAGTAGTGGAGTAGATTACGCTGGTCCTATTCAGTTAAGGGCATCAAAGGGTAGGGGTCGCCATGCGTATAAGGGATACATCTGCTTGTTCGTATGCATGGCGACTAAAGCTGTCCACATTGAAGTCGTAAGCGATCTCACAACAAAAGGGTTTCTTGCAGCTTTTAAAAGGTTCGTGGCTAGACGTGGTCAATGCAAAGATATCTGGAGTGATAACGGGACAAATTTTCAGGGAGCTTCCACGGAACTAGTCAAATTACTTCGTTCCGAAAATTCGGGTATAGCTAAGGAAATCGCTGCGGCCATAGCTACTGAGGGTACGACCTGGCATTTCATTCCACCCCATGCTCCGAATTTTGGCGGATTATGGGAAGCTGGAATTAAATCCTGTAAGAAACATTTAAATCGGGTAATTGGTAGCTCTACTTTGACTTTTGAGGAGATGTCCACATTATTAAGTCAAGTAGAAGCATGTTTAAATTCGCGTCCCTTGTGTAGACTGACAGATTCGAGCACTTTCGACGCGTTAACGCCAGGGCATTTTCTTGTAGGCGAACCAATTGTGAATGCGCCTGATCATAATTATGAAGAAGCGAACATTTCCAGCTTGAAGAGGTGGCATTTGGTACAACAGATGACACAACATTTCTGGCGTCGTTGGTCCGATGAGTACTTGACCACACTGCTACATCGCTATAAATGGTCTAAACAAAATCCTGAACCAAACGTAGGCGATATAGTTTTGATAAAGGAAGACAACTTACCTCCTTGTCGGTGGCTTCTTGGCAGGGTGGTTGAAAAACATCCGGGGTTAGACAATCATACACGAGTGGTCACACTTCGGAGTAATAGTTCTACATTTAAACGACCAACGTCAAAGCTGTGTGTATTGCCTATTGCCTAAGAATTTTTGCATAGTATTATGGTATAATTTAAGCAATGTTTAGGATAAGTAATGTTTATGTTTAAGGATTAAATATTGTAAGGATGTCTGTGTATATCATGTGTATAATAAACTGTGTAATTAGCAACTTTAAAATTAGAAGGACATAATGTTTCACAAAATGTCCTTGGTGGGCGGAATGTTTAGCCTCCTAGAGAACATGTAACCAAACTGCGAAATTAACACCGAACGATAAATATTTGTTCATAGTTTCGTCACTAGATGGCGCTATACAATTTCGTCATATTTCTAGATGTCGGTGTTAAGATTCTCCGTAGATAATATATGGTCTTCGGACAATTTGAATTTAAATAACTTCTATACTAAGGTGTAACCACTATACCATTAGTAGAATATATCAACTTGAGGAAATATTGAAAACTTGTTTCAATTAACCCCAAGTCACTAACCCAGGAAGAAAGGGTTATTCATGATCAGGAAATCAGGATGGCAACCAACCGGTTGACCTACAAAGTAAAAGTTCGTGAGCGTATCCGTAAGAAGTTGGCAGTAGATTCGTAAAAGCGCTAATGTTTTTCAATTATTTATCTATTACTACTAATGTTTATATTAGATTAGTAGCCAAGGGCTGTAAGGCATCAATTGAAGCCCGAGATATTGAGGCGCACGGGCGCCTATAGTTCGAAGATGCAATTAGTGCTTACATCCGAGCTAACTATTCTGCTTTACATCTCGATTGTGAGGTAAGTAGAAAAAAACCGGCGTTACAAGAATAAAACATTTTTCTTCCAACTATGCTTTAATTTCATCACAATCACACTAAAAACTCAGTACAAAGCGAGTCTTTAATGCTCTAGAGCAATAAAAATGTATGAAATTTCATTATTGCACAGTTTATTTTTTAATGGCACCAAAAGGTGCCAATCTCAATGGATTAGCTTTATTCAGCCAGCCGATATCAATACTTTTTTTTTACGTACGTATTATTCGTTTCTATCCTACTTGTTCCAAATTTAAAAAATGATTGCTGCTAACTCTGATTTAAAAATGAAAAAAATTTAAAAAAGTGATTTGGCGGGCACTTTGTTAATTTTGCTTGCAATGATATTCAAATAAATAGATATGTTATGAGCGTGCGCATTGTGAAGACTCGAATAGGTCACAATTGTGAACTTTAGTCTTTAGTTTATGTCACTCATGGCGAAGAGCGATACGCTTTGTTGAAACAAAAAAAAAATAAAAAAATGCCAGCTTGTGTATTTAGAAATTGTACCAATTATGATACCAAAGTACATAAAACAGAAGGGATCTCATACCATATGTAAGTATGCAATACGCCTCAATTTACTAATTTAATTCATTTTTTCCTAATATTCTGATATTTGGAGGTTAGAAAAAGATAACAACATTGGTGGTCAGAATAATATTTGTTTACATTCACACGCAAGTGACAAACACTAGCTGTCTCTTTTTTTCTTGTTGGTTTTATCAAGCCATCCCTTTCGACTTGTATTGAAATGTCAGATGAATGAAAAATGTGAGTGCGGAATACTTTTTTCAATTGTTTTGTGAGTGTATAACGAATCTGTTTATTTGAATATCATTGTTTGCTTGACAATATTTTTGGAAACGATAAAGTGTGATACTATCTGATTTTGAGTGCTTCGGCTTCGAATTAAAATGGAATCATCTAGCGACACATTAACTCCGGAAAACATTCTAAATGAAGCCGACAGTGTTATAGAGAATCTTTTACCCTTAAAATCTCGAGTACAATACGTAAAATCTTATGAGAAATTTATTGATTGGAAAGATAGAAATGGACCAAAGTCGTTCTCAGAGTGTATTTTTGGCTTATTTTAGTGAACTATCGAAAAAATGAAGCCATCTTCGTTGTGGTCCATATACTCAATGCTAAAATCCACTGTTAGCACAAGACACAATGTGTATATCAAAGAATATTCAAAACTCACAGCGTTTTTGAAACGATCATCGGATGGGTTCAAAAGCAAAAAATCTAAAGTTTTTATAGCTCAAAACGTAGAGATGTTTTTAAATAAATCCCCTGATGACATATATTTGGCTACAAAGGTATGTTTATCGAATAAAACAAATATTTTTATTTTACTATATTAATATTATTTTTTATTTGAATGTACGAATATACAAACAAAATTATTTATCTTTCCAGGTTGCTCTAATTTTTGGCGTTAGTGGTGCTTGTAGAACCTCTAAATTATTGAATATTACGGTTGACGATATAGAAACTCACGACAAAATGTTGCTTATAAAACCTGTTAACACCAAAACGAAAAAAGATCGAATGTTCGTAATTCGCGATGAGTTCGTGAAAGTCGTGGATAAATGTCGACTACTTCGCCCAACAGAAACAAGCACGCCGCGGTTCTTCTTGAATTACAGAAATGGTAAATGTACGAAACAAGTTATAGGCAGAAACAAATTTGGAAATTTTCCTAAAGAGATTGCTACATTTCTAAAGCTTCCGAACCCAGAACCTCTACACAGGCCATTGCTTCCGTCGAACCGCAGCAACGCTTCTCGCAGATTCCGGCGCAAATTTAACTACACTCAAGTCCACGGCGGCTGGAAATCCGACCAAGTAGCAGAGGGCTATATTGAAGAGTCGGTTGAAAACAAAAGTAAAATTACTTCATGTATTACGGAAGCAATTAATTTAAATCAATCGACATCGCCGCGCCCATCTACTTCCCGTAATAACGACTTCATTGTAACAAATCAGCCAGGCCCATCTACCTCGTCTGATAATATTATTTAGTCCCAAGTTAAACCTTTGTGTTTAACTTGGGACTAAATAATATTATCAGCACGCTCGTTTGGCATCTCAGTACCAGGCAGCCTTAGAGTCTGGTTCGCTACCCAAGTTCCTTACAACAGGAATAACCCACCTGCTCCACAAGTCTGGTAGCACCGCGGAACCCAAATTATAGACCAATTACATGTTTACCAACGGTCTATAAGTTTCTTACATCCATTTTGAGAGTTAAAATTAATAAACACGTCGACGATAACTCCAGTATGTCGGTCTCTCAGAATGGATGTAGGAACGGGTCCCGTGGTACTAAGGAGCTACTCCTTATTGATATGGCCATTAGCCAACAAGTTCGGCGTTCCCGAAAGGATCTGTCGACATGTTGGATAGATTATAAGAAGGCCTATGACTCGGTGCCTCATACATGGCTCATGAGGGTGCTACAATTGTATAAAATAGATACAACTCTACGCACCTTCCAGATGTCGTGTATGAGGCAATGGAACACAGTAAGGATCGAGCGAGGTATATTCCAGGGCGATAGTTTGAGTCCACTTTGGTTTTGTCTTTCCCTGAATCCTCTAAGCATGCTGCTGGAGAATTCAGGGCTAGGCTATCGGTTGAAGAGAGGTGGTCTGGTGATATCTCACCTCCTTTACATGGATGATCTGAAGCTCTTTGCCCCCAGCAATCTTCAGCTGATGGAGCTACTGAAGGTAACTGAAACTTTTAGTAACGCAATTAGAATGGAGTTTGGTGTGGACAAATGTGCGGTCATGCATGTAAAGCGAGGGGAGATTGTGGAATCCGTAGGTATTCAACTAGCGGATTCCATAATCCTGAGATCCCTCTCTCCAAACGAAACCTATAAGTATTTGGGTATGTCGGAAGCGTTAGGTATCAGCACTACTGACATGAAGCAATCGTTGAGGGAACGCTTCTTTGGCCGTCTGAAGAAGGTATTCAATAGCCTTCTTTCAGGCGGAAACAAGGTGCGCGCCCTTCAACGGTTGGGTCTTGCCGGTATTGATGTACTCTTTCGGCATACTCAAATGGACTCAAACGGAACCCGACGCCCTGGATAGGCGGGTCCGTACACTGCTGACTGCATATCGAATGCATCACCCACGATCGTCGGTCATGAGATTGTATATCCCGCGGAAGTGTGGTGGCCGAGGCTTTTTAAATGCCAAAAACCTCCACAACCGCGAGATATGCAATCTCAGGGAATATTTTCTAGACACCGTCGTGGGTATGCATCGAGATGTAGTAGCAGTGGACAAGGGACTCACCCCGCTCTCCTTGGCGAATGAGAACTGGTGCAAGCCTGTAGTGCTTGATACTAACGACCGCAGGGAAGTATGGCAGAGTAAGGAGCTTCACGGACGCTTTTTCCGGGCCCTACATGGGCCCGATGTAGACCAAGCAGCGTCCGTAGCCTGGCTGCGTTTCGGTGACCTCTTTGGGGAAACCGAAGGTTTTGTCTGTGCAATTATGGACGAAGTTATCATGACGAATAACTACCGGAGATTTATTGTGAAGGATGGCACGGTTAACATCTGTCGGGCATGTCACAACCTTGTAGCCAGGGTCATCCACCAGCAACTTGCTCTGAAATACACTCTTATGGCATCGGAGGTACCGTACTACAAGTATGTGCCCGACCCAGTTCTCGAAAATGGCAATATCACATTGTACTGGGATCGGTCCATCATCACTGACAGGACTATTGTAGCCAATAAGCCTGATATAGTGGTGGTGGACCGAATCGAGAGGCGTGCAATGATTGTTGACATTACCATCCCGCATGACGGGAACCTCGTGAAAGCCGAGAAAGATAAGCAAATCAAGTATCTTGACTTGGCTCGCGAGGTTGTCGACATGTGGGATGTGGACACAGCGATCATTGTACCGATAGTCGTGTCAGCCAATAAGCCATTAAGCCAATAGCCACGAGCCTCGACCAACATCTTAGGAGGCTCTCGTTAGGCGGCTGGGTCAAGGGTCTGATCCAGAAAGCAGTACTGCTGGACACGGCTCGCATTGTTAGGAGGTTCCTGTCTCTGGAGCCCTGACCGCCGGTAGCTTTGACCCTGTTACCGATACCGGTGGGCCTCTATTTTCTATATTTTAAATGTTTTTTTTTTAATTTTGTGTTTTATAAAAATATTTAAAAATTAAATAAAGGAAATAATAATAACACGTCGACGATAACTCCATCATGTCGGTCTCTCAGAATGGATGTGGGAACGGGTCCCGCGGTACTAAGGAGCTACTCCTTATTGATATAGCCATTAGCCAACAGGTTCGGCGTTCCCGGAAGGATCTGTCGACATGTTGGATAGATTATAAGAAGGCCTATGACTCGGTGCCTCATACATGGCTCATGAGGGTGCTACAATTGTATAAAATAGATACAACTCTACGCACCTTCCTGATGTAGTGTATGAGGCATTGAGCACAGTCCTTCGCTATCCAGGATGTCGAAATATCCAGAGAAATAGCGAACCTGTAAGGATCGAGCGAGGTATATTCCGGGGCGATAATTTGAGTCCACTTTTGTTTTGCCTAGCCTTGAATCCTCTAAGCATGATGCTGGAGAAATCGGGGCTAGGCTATCGGATGAAGAGAGGTGGTCAGGTTATATCTCACCTCCTTTACATGGATGACTTGAAGCTCTTTGCCTCCAGCAATCTTCGGCTGATGGAGCTACTAAAGGTAACTGAAACTTTTAGTAGCGCCATCAGGATGGAGTTTGGTGTGGACAAATGTGCGGTTATGCATGTAAAGCGAGGGGAGATTGTGGAATCCGTAGGAATTCAACTTGCGGATTCCATAAACCTGAGATTCCTCTCTCCAAACGAAACCTATAAGTATTTGGGTATGTCGGAAGCGTTAGGTATCAGTACTACTGACATGAAGCAATCGTTGAAGGAACGCTTCTTTGGCCGCCTGAAGAAGGTATTCAATAGCCTTCTTTCGGGCGGAAACAAGGTGCGCGCCTTCAACGGTTGGGTCATGCCGGTATTGATGTACTCTTTCGGCATACTCAAATGGACTCAAACGGAACTTGACACCCTGGATAGGCGGATCCGTACACTGCTGACTGCATATCGAATGCATCACCCACGATCGTCAGTCATGGGTATATCCCGCGGAAGTGTGGAGGCCGAGACTTTTTAAATGCCAAAAACCTCCACAACCGCGAGATATGCAATCTCAGAGAATATTTTCTAAACACCGACGTGGGTATTCATCGAGATGTAGTAGCAGTGGACAAGGGACTCACCCCGCTCTCCTTGGCGAATGAGAACTGGTGCAAGCCTGTAGTGCTTGATACTAACGACCGCAGGGAAGTATGGCAGAGTAAGGAGCTTCACGGACGCTTTTTCCGGGCCCTACATGGGCCCGATGTAGACCAAGCAGCGTCCGTAGCCTGGCTGCGTTTCGGTGACCTCTTTGGGGAAACCGAAGGTTTTGTCTGTGCAATTATGGACGAAGTTATCATGACGAATAACTACCGGAGATTTATTGTGAAGGATGGCACGGTTGACATCTGTCGGGCATGTCACCGTCCGGGTGAATCGATCCGCCACATTATCTCTGGTTGTTCTCGTCTAGCTAACGAAGAGTACTTGCATCGGCACAACCTTGTAGCCAGGATTATCCACCAGCAACTTGCTCTGAAATACACTCTTGTGGCGTCGGAGGTGCCGTACTACAGGTATGTGCCCGACCCAGTTCTCGAAAATGGCAGTATCACATTGTACTGGGATCGGTCTATCATCACTGACAGGACTATTATCGCTAATAAGCCTGATATAGTGGTGGTGGACCGAATCGAGAGGCGTGGAATGATCAAATTCTGGGAAGAAATGGCATACGGCAAACTTAAGGAAAGACTTAATTTTTAACAAAATATGCGTGTATTTGACTTACCTTCGTTGCGATGTATGTGCTTGTTGGACACGCCGGGTCTTCCCAAAGTGCCTGAGCTCGATGCTACCGGACAGCTTGCGTTCTTCATAGGAATCTCAGCTGGAGGCTCATGTTTCACACACGGCTTGTTCGAGAAATCATTGTCCTGAGTCTTAGCTTGATTCACGGTAGATTTCACCATAAAAAGATCAGTTTCCTTCATCTTCTTTTTTTTGTCGCCGAACTTTTTTTCTTTGAATTTAGCGTAATTTTCTGCACATGGCACGATCTTCCGTTCAAAGACTACAGTCTTGAATAGTTTCCTGACCCTCTTCTCAGTTGAAGGGCTATTGAAAATACTCTGTTCGTCGTCCGTAGACTGCACAGCCAAAGGGTCAACGGCCATACTCTGTTTGATCAAAGCCTCGTTGTGTGTAGCTTTCTCAGTACAAGGTTTATCGACTGTAGGCTGTGAAAGGAATAAATAAAAATATTCAATAAAAAATCTTTTTATTAAACCAGCTTTTTTCGTATTCTTCTCAGCAAACCCTTTGATTTCCTACCCATATCATGGCAGTGCACAAAAAATAACTAGTCCGCCATCTTAGGCCGTCCGCCATATTGGATTTAGATTGACGTCACTTAGCTAACCATGCATTATCATCCAAACTAAACGTGTATGCAAAATTTCATCTTAATCGGTTGAGGATAACTGCTTTAAAATTCAGTTGCAAGATTTGACTCTTAACATTTTCACAAACATACATTGCAAGTTAATTAAAAGCTTGAAAATACTTTAATTCGACACTGAGACAACACAACAGCCACGACAAAACAGTAAAAGACAAGAATAGTAATACAAAGTTTAAAGGTATTCGTTCATTTATTAAGTCAAAGTCAAATATTGAAATATTGTTAAAGATGTAGCTCATATTATATCTGAACCACTAAGCTTCATCATTAATTTATGCATAGAAGAAGGCACCTTCCCAGACAAACTAAAATTATCTGTTATAAAGCCAGTATTTAAAAAAGGAGACAAAACTAACATGAGCAACTATAGGCCCATAGCATTGATACCTATTTTTGCCAAAATTGTTGAAAAGGTGATGTTTAACTGTCTGTATACTTTCTTTGAAACACACAACATTCTAACTTCCAGTCAATATGGTTTCAGAAAAAACAAATCCATAAATGTGGCAATATATAACTTTTTACATAAGGTACTAACTTGGACAAAGGTCTACCGGCTTTCGCGCTATACATGGACATGTCGAAGGCTTTCGACCGGGTCGACCACAAGATCCTCTTAAGAAAGATGTCCGGCTTTCGCGCTATACATGGATATGTCGAAGGCTTTCGACCGGGTCGACCACAAGATCCTCTTAAGAAAGATGTATGCATATGGTGTGAGAGTTAATGTGTACAAACTTATAGAATCATACCTTAACAACAGACAACAATTTACAGAAGTAAGGAGGTTAAATCCTATTACTAAAACAAAAGAAATATATGCTTCTGAATCTGGAACTGCTAAATTCGGCATTCCTCAAGGAACTATCGTGGGTCCTTTATTCTTCCTTGTTTATATAAATGACATGCCTTCGGTAACAAATCACGACATAACACTATTTGCTGATGATAGCACTGTTTTATTTGTAAATGATAATACAATTGATCTAGAATCTGACATTAACCAAACAATATGACTGACTATGATAACTGACTGATTGTGCCATAACTCTCATAACTCTTAGGATTAAGAATCCTTACATCCTTGCTTGGTCGAAATATATCACGCATAATCATGTGTGCTATATTTCGACTAAGCATGATATTCATGATGTTAGATTTCGCTAACATTTTGTTTGTTTTTCCCTTTGTCTAATAAATGTAGCCCTATAATCATGTTTACATATACTTTAAACCCTGATCGAATGTGATCAATGAGTCTTCAATCTCACATGATCACTAATAGCTGCACTTGTTTGTAGCTAATTAAAATAACCTAACCTAGCTTTACACATGCCGTGAAACTCTGTTATTGGCTTAAGTGATAATTGTCATCATCTTGCTGTGCAGTGTGTGTGTTTACTAATTACTAAGATGCTAGTAACGTTGATACAACTGCACTGGGCTGTTCATTGACAGTGAGGTGAATATCTATTCATGTAAATTAGTAATAAGCTGTTGAGTTTCCAAATAAATAAATAAATAAATAAATATCATTAATTATAGACTGGCTAAAATTTAATAATTTAACAATGAACATTGACAAAACAAAAATAATGAATTTTAAAATCCGAACTCGACGTACGGGTATTTTAAAAATCCATTACCTGGACAACGACATTGAAGAATCTGAAGTGACAAAATTTCTAGGGTTACATATTGACAACAAACTTAATTGGAAATTACATATTGACCACGTATGCAAAAAGCTGGGACAGTTTTCATATGCGCTTCGCAGATTGGGGAAAATAGCGAATCAGACTACTTTACTAACAGCTTACCACGGTTACGTTAGCTCTATCCTCAGATACGGTGTAATATTCTGGGGCAACAGTACAGACAAGGAGCGTGCTTTCATTGCTCAAAAACGTTGCATCAGGGCTATATTTAACTTATATGAAACTGACTCCTGTAAGCCGTTTTTTACAAAAATGAAGTTATTGACACTGTCCTGTGTCTATATATTTGAGGTCACAGTATTTGTCAAAAATAATATTGACATGTTTAAATACTACACGCGTATACGACGTAAGGACAAATTGCGCACAGTAGCTAGCAGGACTCAACTAATGCATGAAAGTATCTTTTGTACAGCTTCAAGTGTTTTTAATAATATTCCGGGGCCCATTAGAATAATTACGGATGTGAAAAAGGTTAAAAAGAATCTCCATGATCTGTTAGTAAACAAGTGCTACTACACTGTAAAATACTTCCTATCAGACAAATCACTGCTCAAATACAGTCCCCCTCAGTCATGATGCGTTTTGTGGCCAGTTGATGTGCGTAACTACCTAAATTTGTTGCGGTTTATTTTGGCTTTTTATATTTTATGTGTAATTTTAATCTTTTGTAACAATAATGTAACTTTAATTTAATTGCTATGTAATTATTGTATGCCCGAAGGGCGGGACATAGCTGATCACAATTTAATTATTTAAGACCTGTATTATGTACCTACCTATGATCCACAATAAAGTTATTGATTGATTGATAGAAATATATTTAATTCAACTAGGCCATCAAGCGGCACTTTTGAACGTCAACAATTAAATTTTACAAGTTATAATAATTGATTTTGACCGTCATCATCATTAGCATTTCAATGTTCCCACTGCTGGGATTCAGGCCTCTTCGCATTGAGAGGGAGGGGGCTATAATCCACCACGCGGGCCCAGTGCGGGTTGGTAGATGTCACACGTCTTTGAATTTTTGGTTCTAGAACATGCTGGTTTCTTCACGATGTTTACCTTCACCGTTTTGAGAGCTTTGGTGATTGTAGTGTATCTATCTCACTCGCACGTTCGCTTTGTCATCCCCACTTACCCCCACACAGACATACATAATCTCGTATGCACCGCGTCATTATTACGAGAGCCGTTGGCGAGAGTAGACGTGTTTAAGTGTGGTTATTTAGTGCGTGTACAAGCCTGTGAATTTCCCTATAGAACCGGTCAATACAGAAAAAGTTATCAACTAAGCATTTTCTAGGTGTTAAACACCCAGCGTTGGTAACAAAATTAAAATAAAATGAAATATATACATTACTATGTGTGATCTGATATATATATATATTTAAATAAGTAAACTTATAATCTATATATATAAAAGAGAAATTATGTATGTATGTATGTTCCTTATAGACTCCAAAACGGCTGGACCGATTTTAATGAAATTTTCAGACATTCTTTAGATTGACCCAGCGAAAGTTTGGTGGCGATCGGAGCTTTTTAACTTTGAACGCGGGCGGAAGCTAGTATACAATAGAAATTCAAATAATAGGAAAGGAAGTGCCTATAGTGTGCTACAATGTTAGGGTTCTGGTTCTACAAAATCAGAAGATCAGAAGTATGCTCTACCTTTGTATCAATAGCCACAGTTTCTGGGCTCCCAGGTTCCACCACTGCAGGCCCTTCATCCATGGCGTCAGCGTCCGGAGGCTCCACTGTTGGTTCCACCACCGCTTGCTTCTCGATTATTGAGTGGGTTTTCTTGGTGGAGAAGTCGTTTACGTCTACATTACTGTCTTCTTTCTGTAAGAGAGCAATACACCTGTTTTTTAACCGACTTCCCAAAAAGGAGGAGGTTTCTCAATTCGACCGTATATATATTTTTTAATGTGTGTTCAAGGATAACTTCGTCGAACCGATTTTGATGATTCTTTTTTTGTTGGAAAGGAGATATTCCAAAGGCGTTACCATGATAAGGAAACCAGGATCTGATGACGGCATCCTAGAGAAATCGAGGAATCTCCTCAAATATTATAGGCATACATATAGCCAATTTGGTATTTCTATCAACAATGCAATCATTTACACTCAGAAAGTGTCATTTGGTAAAATGGAACTGATGAAGGAGACCACAGATGGCCACTGGAACACCTTAATGCTAAGTTAGTCAGGGGTATACGATATATCGAATAGCTAACCGACTATGATGAAGCAAATACTTATAATATAAATAAATTCGTTTACCTAAAAAAAAACAAATAATTCTTTTACCTAAAAATCTAATCCCACATCCTTTGCCGAGTATCGCCCAATATCTGTCTTGCCATTCCTATCCAAAGTCCTTGAACGCTTAATCCACAACCAAATAAGCGCCTTCCAATCCAAAAATAATCTCCTTAACCCCTTCCAGTCTGGCTTCCGCCCTGGTCATAGCACCACTACCGCGCTTCTGAATGTTACTGACGATATAAGGTCTGCCATGGAACTGGGAAATCTAAAGGTTTTGGCTCTACTGGATTTTAGTAATGCCTTTAATACCGTAGATTTCGATATTTTGCTTGGCATCCTTGGCTCTCTTAACATATCTCCAACGGTAATTGAATGGTTTCGTAGTTACCTGTTCAGTCGCCGAAAACGTATTTGCATCGGAGAGATCTTGTCTTCCTGGTGTAGTACTTGTGCCGGGGTACCACAGGGCGGCGTTCTATCTCCCTTACTTTTCGCTGTTTTTATTAACTCAATCTCCAACGAATTAATTTCTTTCTACCACCTTTATGCAGATGATCTGCAAATTTACTCACGAGCTCCTCTTGGAAATCTATCTGAGACTATCTCGACCATTAATAGTGATCTGGCCCGTATATGCGACTGGAGCAAGAGGTTCGGACTTATGGTGAACCCCATAAAGACGCAAGTTTTGGTGGTGGGCAGTTCAAGAACGGTCTCAAGGATCGACTGGACGACTCTACCCCAAGTTTTTTTGACAATTCTGTTATCCCTTTTAGCAAGAAAGTTAAGAACTTGGGTATATTCCTTGAGAAAAACTTCTCTTGGATTGCCCAGCTACAGGAAGTTAGCCGCAAGTTATTCGCATCTGCTGGATCTTTGAGAAGACTGCGTAATTTTCTGCCGACTGCAACCAAGATTGCGCTTGCACAATCTCTTCTGCTACCCATCCTTGATTATGCTGATGCCAGCTATCTTGACCTCACTGAAGTGCAACTTGATAAAATTGAGCGGCTTCAAAATGTTTGTATAAGGTTCATATTTGGTTTGCGCAAATATGACCATGTTTCTGAATTTCGTGTGAAACTCAAGTGGTTGCCAATTCGCCATCGCCGGAATGCTCATATTCTTTCTCTCCTATATAATATTCTCTTTCTTCCTTCTACCCCTCTTTATCTCAAGACACGGTTTCAGTTTCTGTGTGACTCGCACCTTAAGGTTCTTAGGTCATCGGATAATATGAAACTTAAAATGCCAATGCATTCCACTACCTTCCTAGACAAATCTTCTACTGTCCAGGCCACTCGTCTATGGAATGCATTGCCTGTGACTATAAAGCGCGCGCAATCACTGCCTGTTTTTAAGCGACTTGTGAAGAAGCACTACTTGTCATTGTGATCATAATGTTGTATAAGCTGAATTGTTTTCTTGTCTGTATATTAGTTGTATGTATGTATTTATGTATCTATTATTTTATTTTGTTTAGTTTATATTTTGTATTTAGTATCTACATTCTTAATAAATTAATTATTTGTTGTAAAATTTGCACCAAGTGCAACCCCATATTGTGTCCAGGCTGTCTCTCTCCATTCTTGGTTGCCTGGAAGAGATCGCGGTTCGCGATAAGGCCGCCTGTTGTATGTTTGTTTTTGTTATAAGATGTCTTTTTGATTAATTTTTATCTTGGTGTACAATAAAGTATATAATAAATAAATGGGACTGGTGAAAATGGTAACATCGAGCTGATCTGATGATGAAACCGGAAGGTAGGCACTGGAACTCCGAAATAAAATAATGGATCCTAGTCGTGTTGGGCTTATTGGAATCGTCATGAGATTTACTTTGGATATAAACAATAAAATTTTAACAAAAAAAAATCAATTCGTCTTCCAAAATAAAACACTACAAAGCGAAAAATAACTTTCTTTTCCGAAGTCGGTTTCGAAAAACGGAAAACAATAAGTACCAAAGACACCGACTTCGGAAAAGAAACTAATATTTCGCTTAGTAGTGTTTTTTATACATTTAAACTAATAGGGATGTTCGAGTTTTAATCGAACACTTAGCGAAAATGCATAATTGCATCGAACGCAAGTATGCACATTCGCTGGGTTACCAAAATGTGGGACAGTTCGCGTTTAGATCTCGTCAGAGACACCACGTCCTCATAACCAATCCATAACCATTTTATTATACTTTTTACCACTCATTCAGTCGCTTAGTACATAGTTTAGCATAATTTACCATTCCGTGTATCTAAGTGTTATATAGTGATTCAATATAGTTGTTTACCTTATAATTCTAGACTTTATCTTTTACCATATCTTACCATAACAAGAAAGGTGTGTGAGGTCACCACAGCACCGCGCACTACTTTCTACAAGGGATGTTTCCTGGCTAGAAAAATGATAATTCTATTTAGTCCGTCAGTGAGATTATCTAATAATATTGGACGTCTTTTTTGGTTTACCAAATCAATAAAAAAATACAAAGTTAAAGCGCATCGAAGTTCAGGAGTGGGGGATTGTGACGTCACTAAGGCAGTTGTTGAGACCCGCTCCTCTCAACACTATCGCAGTGAATGCGGGACGCGCAGCTGTCAGCCGCGACACCGCTACGACAGTACTCAGCTGCTGCACACCTCCACGCACGGCTGCGCTTGCGCATATTATAATTTTCCTTTGTTTATTTTAACCTGCGCATATTATAATTTCTTCTGTTCTTCTTTAATATACTTCATCATTCTTGTTATACAGTCCACTCTCTTTTATTACGAAAGAAATATTGGAAACGTATTTAAAAAAATCTTTTCCAATATTTCTTATTAATAGATAGATAGATAAATTATTTATTTAGTGCACACAAAAGACACAGCACAACACACAAAATCTTAATTAAATTATAACTTAAATAATAATTATAACTTTGTATTAAATTATTAATCTACCTGACGGACAAAAAACGAATTTTCAGTAAACTTCCCTATTGTACATAATAACTTCACGCCTGTATTCCCGATGGGTTAGGCAGATGTGCACCTGAAGCACACCTAAATTTCACCAGTTACGTATAAGTCCCATGAAATAAGTGGGCGAGCCTAATGCCATCAACCGGCCACAAGTACAGACTCCGGGTAGCTGCTGACAAATTCGAGAAGGAGAAACCCTATTACATTTAGCCCGACCTGGGAATTGAACCCAGGAGCTCATGCTTTGAAGTATCGCTTGTGACTGTGAGACTCTCTTGGATGTCGTGGTACTCCCGGCTGCGGCTCGCTACTACCAACCCGTTCCTAGGTTCCGTCCTACTGAGTAGGCGTCCGCGCGGACGCGCGTGCGCTGAGAAAACTATTGATGTTACATTAAACATATGTACTACATGATTAAAGTACTCATTATCACCTACAAAAAAGTCTGAGAAAGAATATACACACATCAACACGGTCTAGGGATATTTCATACTCAATTAAATAACTCGAAAGGTACTGGCCGCATTGGAATCTTTTATACACCGATTTATTTGTAATTTATCTCAAACTAATTCCAAATTCAAATTTTTGAAAATCTTTTGTTTCGGTGGCATAAAAATGTCTTGATGTGTAGGAGAGGGAATTTTCATTTGTGCGAAATTTAGAAAACAATACGAATTAAGTTTAGTTACAGTTATTTTTTCATTTTTAAACGAAAGATAAAGTTAAAATTGAGGTATTGTAGCCATGCAACGCCAACATTTGACGAGGGCGGAGATGTTACGAGCTGTGGGAATGCTGGAAGCTGAGTCTGTTCAGCGTAATGTTGCTGAGGCCATAGGGACCCACCAAAATGTAATTTCAAGATTGTGGACACGCTATCGTGCCACAGGTGAAGTAGCGGAGAGGCACCGGGGGCCAAGTCACATCACTACCCCCAGACAAGACCGATTTTTGCAAATTACTGCGCGAGCTCAACCAAATGCAACGGCGACTCAATTAGTCCAAAGGCTGCGAGTGGAACACCAAGTGCTTGTGAGTGACCAAACTGTAAGAAGGCGACTGCATGAAAGCAATCTACGCTCTCGTAGACCACTCCGGGTCCCATCTTTACGGAGAGGCAATCGTGGACGACGATTAGAATGGGTTCGGAACCACGTGGACTGGGGCCGTGAGCAATGGTCCAATGTGCTGTTCACGGATGAATCCAGGTTCGGCTTCCATCCAGATTCACGAAGGACGCGTGTTTGGCGAGTTCCTGGACGATGGAGCCGTCTTCAGACCCCTCAGGAAGTTCACCCATACCAAGGAGGAACAATTATGGTTTGGGCAGGAATTCGTCTTGGAGGACGGACGGATCTCGTTTGGGTGCGGGGCAATATGACGGCAGAACGATACGTCCAACAGGTGCTGGGGCCCGTAATCTTGCCCCACAGAACACAAATGGGGCAAGATTTCCTGCTCATGCACGACAATGCCCGGGCACACACGGCGAGAACGGTAGTAGCTTGGTTACATACACACAATGTTAGGGCCTTAGACTGGCCTGCTCAATCGCCAGATCTAAATCCCATTGAGCATGCGTGGGATATGCTGCAAAGAAGAGTTCTGAAGGAAGTTCCTGAAAATCTGGCTACAGAAGATCACCTTTTTGCGCACCTCAGAAGGACATGGGACAATATTCCGCAGCAAGACATTGACAACCTTGTTCTGAGCATGCCGAATCGTTGCCGATGTGTTATGAACATCATGGGCGCTTTAACTTCAAGTTTATAAACACAAATTAAATGATTTTTCTATTTTTTTTCAGTTTTTACTCATAAATTAAAAGTTAATTCATATACGGTTTCCGTCTATGCTTCATTTTTTTTTAATCGAAGTACCTTAACCATTATTAAAAAATGGTAGAATATTAAATTTGGATTATGGAGTTTCCTCCGTGCCTCGGAAAGCACGTTAAGCCGTTGGTCCCGGCTGTCATTTGAAGATCTTTGACAGTCGTTACGAGTAGTCAGAAGCTTGAGATCTGACACCAGTCTAGCCAAGGGGAACCGTGTTACCCAGTTACTGGGTTGTGGAGGTCAGATAGGCAGTCGCTCCATGTAAAACACTGGTACTCAGCTGAATCCGGTTAGACTGGAAGCCGACCCCAACATAGTTGGGAAAAGGCTAGGCAGATTGATTGGTAGAATATTAAATAACGTATCTTTTAAATATATACATGTCATATAAATAATTAATACATTGATAGTAATTCGCTTTTTTAAAAATATCCCTAGACCGTGTTGATGCGTTTATTTAAAACTATTATAGTTAAGTCACAATAGCAGCTTTTATGTTCTAAATTTTAATTAGATCGCCGGTAGAAACAAAAGTTGTTTACACTCGTTTTGTAGTATTCATTCTTATTCAAATAATTAGTTTAACACATTGGTACGTAAGTAGGTAGGATAGGTATGGTAGGTAGGTGGTAGGTAGCCAGTTGACGGGAGCGGAGCCGCGTGGGTTAGCTAGTCACTTATACAATAGTTAGTAGAGTGTAACTCACCAGCGGCTCGGTGACGATGGCGCCGTCCTGCACCAGCTGGCGCCAGCTCCTGAAGGCTCCCGTGGCCACGTGTGGGTATCTGCGGGACTTACAGAACTAGTAGCATCATCTATTGGCAGGAGTAAGGAAACTAGAAGCACCATCTATTGGCGCTAGGTAAGCAACTAGAAGCGCCATCTATTGGCGTAAGAAGGGAAACTAGTAGCGCTATCTATTGGCGAACAGGATAAGTTGTCTTAAAAGTTTTTTCAACAAAACATTCTGGAAAGTTCTAAAACTCAAAATACGATATTGATTCTGTCACATTTATAGCTTGAGGACGGCAAAATGGTTTTTTTGACAAATGTACTGACCGTTTGAGTATTTGGATGTGTATGGGTGCTGGGCGCGGGTACATCGCGTGCGGCGGGGACGCAGAGGGCGCGGTAGGCGCGGGGGGCGCGGGGGGCGCAGAGGGCGCGGGGGGCGCAGGGGGCGCGGGGGGCGCAGGGGGCGCGGGGGGCGCGGCGGCGCGGCGCCAGTGCGCGGCCAGGCGCACGCGCGCCTGCAGCTTGAGCTCGTGCCAGCGCCGCTGTAGCACCACCAGCGACGCGAAGCGCCCGCTACCAAACACAAAATATACATTATAGCCTCAGAAGTACAGTGCAATTTTAAGAGATATTTTAGGACTGTATATTCCTATATCCAATGTAATTTCAACTTTATGTATTCGACGTTAAAGTTCTTATTAAAATGTTATATCACAATAATGCAATTTAGATGATACACAGTCTGGATATTTATTTTATCTATACCCGTACTAGCACGTTGTGTAAGCTTGTAAGTAATTGTTGCACATATAAATTTATTTATTATGCAAGTATAATTTTAAATGTTTTGTGCAATCAATTGTTGGCTAATCTAAATAAATCTTAATATATATAAATCTCGTGTCACAATGTTTGTCCTCAATGGACTCCTAAACCACTTAACCGATTATAATAAAATTCGCACACCATGTGCAGTTCGATCCAACTTGAGAGATAGGATAGGGTAGGGTAGGTGGGGTGCAAGTTGAAAGCCTCCACGCGGCGCACCCTGGGCAACGTCGGCTCCAACTGCCCACCTGCGTCGGGTGGACAGTTGGGGCAGGCGGCTAATTTCAACAAACGAGGGAAGGTCACGGTTCCAAACACAGATCATCAGCCATGATGGTCTGTGAAGGGAACCGGGCTAGTGATAGGTGGCCTTTTAACGCTTACTCCCCTCTCTGCTTACAGAGGGTTGGACGAGTGGGCGTAGAGTAGGAAGGAAGAGTAATAGGGACCTCACCCTTTAAAAAGGAAAATTAAATGGAAAAAGACACTTGCGAAAAAGGTCCCCAGGTGGGTCCCGACTGCTCAGCGGTCGGGGAGTCCCACCCCGCTTCGGCGGGCTGCCCTCCGTACTCTGGGGTGGGCAACAACTGTCTTACTTCTGTGTCTTCGGACAAAAATGACGACCACACGCATGCTAAACGGACAACGACGATGCTGAATATACATGATGACCAAGAACCACTTGCCGTCGCCGACGGCAACAAGAGTCGAGGAGGCTCAAGTCCTATGGACAATTTGTCCGACCAGGACTCGCGCGGGTTCAACTCCAAATCTTGGAGGAAGCGTCCGCGCAGTAAGGACTCGGGGACACTGGGTCTCTCCTCGAGTGAGGAGAACCTGTCGGCCCCAAAAGTGTCAACGGGAAGGAGAGGGCGGGGTCGTGCGGTGGGGGGTATAGCCACCGCTCGGTGGCCGGAGCGAGACGTGCGGGGTCGCTTCGTGCCTCGACCTGGTACGCCTGCCCCTGCGGAATGCGTGGAGAGTGACCCTGGGCACATGACTGCGGACCAGAGTGGTGGCTCCACCACGTCCCTGCTGGGAAGTAATAGGGCGGAGGCGAATGCCGCAAAGCGGGCGCAGCGACGGGCTGTCGCGGCTGACGAGGTCAACGAGTTGTCCCGACAGGCCCGAGAGCGGCGTTCTGCTCGAACGGCGGATGCATCGGCGGTGGCGCTGAGTCGTCAAGTGACGGATGGCCTGGATGTCGTCCTGAAGGTTGCCACCAAATCAGGCAACCTGAAGGGCACGTTCACGCGTGCCTTGAAGGACGCGGTAGCAGGAGGCGGTTGAGGTCCTCAGTAGCCGCACAACCACGGAGGAGACGGCGAAGTTGTGGGAGGAGAACAGCCGTCTAAGATCTGAGTTGGAGGACCTCAAGCGGCAGTTTGCTGCTCAGAGAGCAGCTGTCGCTCCGTCCGTCACGGCCCCATCGCTGGCCCCGTCGTCGGTTCAATCGCCGGCCCCATCGTCGGCCTCTACACTTGCGGATGCAGAGGTCGAAAAGATCGCAAGAATCTGCATGATGCAATGCGGTCAGATGGTGGGTGCCCGGTTGGAGGCCATAGAGGCGAGACTGCCGGCCGAAACCCTCCGCCCACCGCTTGCTGGAGATAAGCGGAGAAAGGAGACGCACGGAAAACCGGGCCCGGCGGACGCAGTGATTGAGCGAAGAAGAGCCGGGCAGGAGGCTGGCAAGCCCGCGGAGGATAGGTCCGACCAGTCGGCGGCTACAACCCCGACAAAACCGCCTGCCCCCCTCACGGAGGCCTGGACGACGGTAGTAAAGAGGGGCCGCCGTCGAAAAAAGAAGAGGACAGCGCTGCAGGCACCTACCGGAGCACCGAAACCGGTATCAAAGAAGGCCGCGGGACCGCCAAGGATCAGAGCCCCACGCTCCGCAGCTGTGGTAATCACGCTACAGCCCGGAGCCGTCGAAAGGGGCGTCTCCTACAAGGCGGTCCTGACAGAGGCGAGGGCCAAAGTCGCGTTCCCCGACCTAGGTACACCGTCCGGCTTCAAAATGAGGCCGGCGATTACGGGGGCGCGGCTGCTCGAGGTGTCAGGTGCCTCTAGCGCTGAAAAGGCGGACATTCTGGCCGCCAAGCTGCGGGAAGTCCTCAACCCGGAGGACGTCCGAGTATCCAGGCCGATGAAGACGGCTGAGCTACGTGTCGACGGCCTGGACGACTCGACGACCCCAGCAGAGGTCGCGGCGGCCATCGCACGAGCCGGCGGATGTTCGTCCGAGGACGTGCGGGCAGGTGAGATCCGCGCCGACGCTACCGGGCTCGGCATGATTTGGGTGCAGTGCCCGGTGGCGGCGGCGAACAAGGTCGCTGTCGGTGGGCGATTGTTGGTGGGATGGGTTTCAGCAAGGGTGAAGCTGCTGCAACCCAGGGCATTGCGGTGCTATCGTTGCCTAGACATTGGGCATGTCAGGACACGATGCACCGCAGAAACAGACCGCAGCGAGCAGTGCTATCGCTGCGGTCAGCCCGGCCACAAGGCGGCCCAGTGCTCCGCGGCGCCAAACTGCAGCCTCTGTACAGCTGCAGGGAGGCCCGCTGGGCACAGAGGGGGCGGAAAGGCCTGTGGCGCACCCGCACAACAAAATAGCAGAAGAAGGGCCAAGGTTGCCAGGGGCTCTTTACCCCCCCGTCAGCCTGGCGGCTCTTCGGCCGAATCCCGGCCCAGGAATGGAGCGGAGGGAATGGATTGTGCATAATGGCGCTCTACCATTTCCTCCAGGGCAATATCAACCACTCTGCCAGAGCTCAGGATCTCTTGCTCCAGAGCATGGCAGAGTGGTCGATTCACGTGGCTGTGGTCGCCGAGCCGTATTTTGTCCCACCCAGACACAACTGGGTTGGAGACCTCGACGGTTTGGTGGCCATCATTGGCGGGGCTCTTGTCAGCCCGTCCCGAGGTCGCGGCTGGGTGGCCGCCCTCGCGGATGGAGTTGGCATAGTTGGTGCGTATTTTTCGCCCAACAAGAGTCTCGCCGACTTCGAGAGTTTCCTTGTCGAGTTGGGCGCCGTCGTAGGCCGACTCCACCCTCGCCCTGTGCTGTTGCTAGGGGATCTCAACGCTAAGTCTTCGGCATGGGGATCTCCGGTAACCGATGCTAGGGGTGAGGCACTGGAGGAGTGGGCAGTAACCACCGGCCTGGTCATATTAAACCGGGGCTCGGTTTACACGTGCGTGCGACAGCGGGGCGGGTCAGTAGTGGACGTCTCGTTCGCTAGCCCTGCTGTCGCGAGCCGTGTCCGCGACTGGCATGTCGCCGTGGAGGTGGAGACGTTATCGGATCACCGATATATCCGTTTCGACGTCGCCACCCAGACCACCGGCGGCCGCGGTTCGCCGGCCCCGCAAACTTGCGGTCCGCGCTGGGCGCGCAAGCGCATCGACAGGGAACTTCTCGAGGAGGCCACTATTGGCCTGGATCCGGGAGTCGGCAACAACCGGACCCGTCGACGTCGAACAGGAGGCGCTGTGGTTCCGTGGGGCGATGACGCAAATCAGCGACGCGTCCATGCCCCGGGTCCACGCACAGTCAACGAGGCGCCAGGTGTACTGGTGGTCCGCCGAGATCGCACAGTTGCGTGTCGCGTGCGT
Organism: Orthosia cruda; assembly: GCA_964057195.1. NCBI lineage: Eukaryota > Metazoa > Arthropoda > Insecta > Lepidoptera > Noctuidae > Orthosia > Orthosia cruda. Next base: position 21,578,707 of record OZ059851.1, read on the forward strand.
AGCGGCCAGACGCCAGTACACCCGATACCGGAGGAGACGTCATCGGGTCCCTGACGAAGAAGCCGCGCGGTATGAGGTGTACCGCGCGGCGACGGAGACTCTGCGGCTGGCCATCGGCGAGGCGAAGAAGCGAGCGAGGGAGGAGATGTTGGAGACTCTAGACGGGTATCCTTGGGGGCGCCCTTATCGAGCGGTTCGAGGGAAACTTCGAGCCACCGCGCCTCCACTTACGGAGAGTCTCCAACCCGAGTTGCTGGAGGAGTTAGTCGCAGCCCTCTTCCCGGCGAGAGCGGAGCATATCCCGCCACCGATGGCTTTGCCCACGGCCGCAGAGTCTACAGAGGAGGACGCCATCAGCGTCCCGGAGGTGACACAGGCAGAGATGGGGGCGGCCGTGATGCGGCTCCAGGCCAAGAACGTGGCTCCGGGGCCCGATGGAATCCACGGCCACGTGTTAGCCCTCGCTCTGAAGGAGCTAGAGCCCTAGCTGAGAGGACTCTTCACAGCGTGCCTTGAGCGGGGCCAGTTTCCCACTCTGTGGAAATCTGGTCGTCTGGTCCTGCTCAGGAAGGCGGGGCGCCCTGCGGACTCGCCGTCCGCGTACCGGCCCATAGTGCTGCTAGACGAGGTGGGTAAGCTGTTCGAGCGGATAATCGCTGCCCGCCTCGTCAGCCACTTGTACAGAGAGGGGCCGGACCTGGACGAAAGCCAGTTCGGCTTTCGGCATGGGCGCTCCACCATCCACGCGATATCGCAGGTGAGAGTCCTGGCGGAGGAAGCGGTGTCCCAGGGTGGAGTGATGTTGGCGGTGTCCTTGGACATTTCTAACGCCTTCAACACCCTGCCCTGGAGTTGTGTTCGGGAGGCACTACGGTATCATCGAGTGCCTCCCTACCTCCGCCGCATCGTCGGGGCCTATTTGGCGGAGAGGTGTGTCACCTACGTGGGACGTGATGGCGTCGAAAGCCAGCACCGCATGTCGTGCGGTGTTCCGCAGGGCTCGGTCTTGGGCCCGCCCCTGTGGAACATCGGGTACGACTGGGTGCTGAGGGGTGAACTCCAACCGGGCGTAGACTTGACGTGTTACGCGGACGATACGCTGGTCACCGCCCGGGGGAGTTCGTACAGGGAGGCAGCGTTGCTGGCGACGGCTGCGGTCTCACAGGTGGTGAGCCGCATACGGCGCCTTGGCCTGGAGGTGGCGCTTAACAAGTCGGAGGCCATGGTCTTTCATGGCCCCGGCGGGCGCCACCACCCGATGCCCACATCGTCGTCGGGGGGGCTCGAATCGCTGTCGAGTCAACCATGAAGTACCTGGGATTGGTGCTCGACAGCCGGTGGGATTTCGGACCCCACTTCCGGTGGCTGGCGCCCAAGTTGTTGAGCGCGGCTGGGGCGCTGTCAACGCTGCTTCCCAATCTGGGGGGCCCGAGCGCTGCCTGTAGGCGGCTCTACGTGGGGATCGTGCGATCGATGGCCCTGTATGGGGCCCCGATCTGGGCGGCTGACCTGACGGCCGGCAGCATCGCTGTTCTGCGAAAGCCGCAGAGAGCGATGGCCGTCAGAGTCATCAGGGGGTATCGCACGATCTCCTACGAGGCGGCTTGTGCACTGGCCGGATCCCCGCCCTGGGACCTGGAGGCTAAGGTACTCGCGTCATTGTATCGGTGGCGCGAGGAAGCGCGGGCGCGGGGCGAAAGGCTGATGCAGCGACACATGGAGTTGCGTCAGTCTCAGCTTCGTGAGGTCCTGGTGGCGGAATGGCGGGACAGGCTTTCACGCCCTACCGCCGGCCTCATTACCATCGAGGCGGTCCGGCCAGTGCTCGAGCGCTGGCTCGGGAGAAGGCACGGCTCTCTTTCGTTTCGGGTGACGCAGGTGCTCTCGGGGCATGGTTGCTTCGGGAAGTACCTGTGTCGCATAAACAGGGAGCCGGACGCCCGGTGTCACCACTGCGTCGACTGCCGGGAGGACACGGCGCGGCATACGCTGGCAGAGTGTGCCGCTTGGGAGGAGCCACGCCGTGCCCTCGTCTCCGAAGTAGGCAGTGACCTGTCGCTGCCGGCTGTAGTCGAGTCTATGGTCGGCAGCGAGGAGTCCTGGGACGCGGTGGTATCCTTCTGCGAAACAGTCGTCTCGCAGAAGGAAGCTGCGGAGAGGGAGAGGGAGATCTCATCCACTAACCCGATCCGCAACAGACGCGCCGGGCGTCGGCGGAGGGCGGACAACGCCCTCTTCCAGCCCCCCTAAATGGGTCCAGGGGCAACGGACTCGGGGACGTCCGTCGCCCTCCAGATATCAGGACCCGAGGTGGTGGCGCGTAGTGTTCCACGCGCGCCCCTCTTAGACGTTGCGAGGGGAGTCCAACACCTCACTCCCCCCCGAACCCGAGGTAGTGGCCCGCAGAGGCGGGCCGGCACTAGCCGGGGGTTGCGGAAATATCGTTGTTCCCGCGATCCCCGGTGTAGGTGTGAGACGGAACACCGTGGTGGTTTTTAGTCAGTAAGAGTCTGACAGACCCCTCCGCCTCCCCAGGGCGGAGGACATCCAATGAGGATTTTCCACCCCGGAAAAAAAAAAAAAAACAAAAGGGTAGGGTAGGTAGGGTAGGGTAGGGTAGGGTAGGTAGGGTAGGGTAGGTAGGGTAGGTAGGGTAGGTAGGGTAGGGTAGGTAGGGTAGGGTAGGTAGGGTAGGGTAGGTAGGGTAGGGTAGGGTAGGGTAGGTAGGGTAGGGTAGGTAGGGTAGGTAGGGTAGGGTAGGTAGGGTAGGGTAGGTAGGGTAGGGTAGGTAGGGTAGGGTAGGGTAGGGTAGGTAGGATATTTAGTAGATGAATGTTTGGTGTTTTTATGGCAAAACAAAGTTTGCCGGGTCAGCTAGTAAATACTATACATCCTGTTCGCGACGAGGCGTCACCAACAATATTGTATCGTTTTTGTAAATAGAAAATTGTATCAACAGACATACGTCTGCTTACCCCAGCGCGCTATCTCATACTAAATGATTTTGGTCGACAAAAATGCTTTTAAAAATAGTTTTTGCGCATATGAATATGTTTTAGTGTTTATTAGTATGTAATAGGATTGTATGGGTTTTAATTAGTAAATTAGAAGCATTATATACATACTGATTGTAGTTATTACGGAAAGAAAAATGAATTCAAATTCCGTAAAAACGACCGGACGCCACGACGTTTTAGTACGCAATGAGGGGCCAGATGGCGTCGCCTGTTTATATAGTTTTGTGCGTAAGATGCCAAAATTTGGTAAATTAAACTCGTGTTTTAGGGGCTTTTCTATAGCTTATAGTATGCATATTACGTTTATCTATTAGTATTATGAATGAAATACCTTAGATATAATATGAATGTAATGTTTTAAGGAAATAAAAATATTTTGTTTACTTATTTTAGACCTGGGGGGGTCTAAAATAAGTAAACAAAATATTTTTTTCATCACACTTGCACGTAAACAGTATCAAAACATACAGGTTAACTTAGCCGTAATGCCCCATATAAAACCCTCGGACTTTTTTGTTTGTCATGAAGCCCTAGGGCGGTAAGTAATATTTTTTTAATTTACAGCACAGCACACAGGTCATGCAAGTTCAAGCAAGGAGTTTACACGCAATTGAAAAACTGTCATAAAATGTTATCTAAACAGGAATTTCTTTGCAATCTCGCTACATGTTACTTAAATACTCAACTAATGTTCTTAATAATCGATTTTAATAGTTATAGTATGAAAACGTCGAAATTATTTAATTCTTTTTACACTCCGTCATGGCTGTATACCTACGTAAGTATTTGCCCTTAAAGTTTCTGAACGAAACACTGTATAATCTGTGGTGTGGGCATAAATTAGCCAACCGCTTAAAAAAAAAGTTCACGTATTTCGTAATAACAGCTGTGATGACTTGTGTATTAAAGCTATAATTCATAATTATTAATCGCAAATGTGATGAAAAACATTGTGTGTATCACGGGCGGTACGGGAATTACGAACCTCGACTCAGAAAGCCCTCAGTCTTCGACTTAGGGCTTCTACTAGAGTCTCGATCGTAATTCCTTACCTACCGCCCTTAATACACAATGTACTATTAAATGGCAGGGTCGCAGGTATCGGTATGTGCGTTCTACTCACATGCCAATCGTATTATTTTCCTTACACACATTATTTTGTTAGGAAACACCGTCTAGGTGTTCTAGATAGTATACCTTGATGCTATGACTGAAAAACTGTACATAACAACAGTATAGCCAGGTTTAATACAGTTTCACTCTGAGAAGGTAAATACATACATTTTTCTTCAAGTAAGTGTATAGAAAATTCGTTATAAGCGATCTAGCGCTTCTAGGTAACCTGGAATTCTGTCTGGGCCCTATAAATAGATAGCACCTATGTAATTCTAGTACATAGACATTACTTGCTTGAGATAATGTGTCTGTATGTGCCAGCATGGACGTTTCTATGCGTCTGTCAGAGGGCTCACTACCCTTCAGACACACTTGGTGCCTGAAGGGCTATCGATATGCTTTCTGAAGCATTACCTTCGTGGGCCCTCAGGCGGGCGCCTGGACTCAGTCACAACACAAAGCTAATATATAGCTACACATATACACACAGAGGCGTTAAAGCCATGGGACAGCGCAACATTTTCCTATTACGGCCGCTTCGCGGCACCTTAAGTACCAAAAAGGCTGGTGGTACACCCATCAGGGTACCACCATTCGATAGCCCAATTCTCCAGCTTCCCAACCACACTTTTGGAAGGAGCCTAGCTCTGGTGGTTGGGCAGCTAACCGACTTGACATGGCACGAGGTTCCATGGTTTTCTCGTATCGTCAACCACATCAGAGTGAATACTACTTCGAGGGTTGGAGCTGTATCCACCAGACTTCCACCATAGGATAGCCCATCGCGAGGGCTATCCGATGGTGGGTGTGGATCCACCCACCAGTTTGAGTACAAACTCGTTTTATGTGCTAAAACTAGGCACATAATCTAGTCTTTCACACTTTCACGCGGCTGTGCGCCTGAAAGCTTTAGATGTAGCTACGAAACTACTACATTTCGATAGCCCAGTAGGAGGGCTTCAAGTTCCTCGCTGGTACCCTAGTACTAAGATGTATAGTTGTAGTAGAAAGTAGCTTGTAAACCCAAAAAATGACAGAATTTCCCTTTCTTCAGCGTTCTTCACGCAAGAGCTCCCTGAAGGTGGTAGCGAGGGACCTGGACCGAGGTCCAGAGGAAAGGTCATCTCGAGACCTATCCAGAACTACAAGTTTCATCGAAATCGGTTTAGTGGAAGGGGAGTTTCTGTCGGTTGGTAGCTAAGATACATAGTGAATTTTTTTGTAATTAAAATTTCTGCGCGCACGGTAATTCGAGGTCCTCGTTATGGTCAAGTTAACTAGAAGGATAGTGCGCAGGCGCACCGTCCAATTTGTAGCCATTATTTCAACTTAGTAAAATCCACGCAACTTTGTGTAACGAAGACCATGAAGAAACGTCGCTTCTGGTCATGAAAACTTAAGTCTTTTATTTCTCTGGACATCACGCCTTCCCCTCAACACACTTGGCAGCCTTCAAGCCACTCCAAGGTCTGATATTGCCCGATGACAACTGAATCGTAGGTGCAGGGACGTCATCGCGTTCGAGCAGGAGCCTTACTACCTCCAGAATACCTATCTACCTCGAGCGATCACGTCCGTCCCGTACACATCCTCTATAAAAGTCAGTTATACCAGAGCCACCGGCGAGAGTAGATGTTGAAGTGTCGTCATTTAGTGCGATAATTTGTAGCAACATCTATGACAACACATACAAACCCAAATCACGAATCCTGCATCGCGCACACAAAGTTTGCAGCAAGATCTGTCAACATATCCGAGTAAAACGGTCCGATCACAACCGTTGAGCAGTTGCCCGGACCAAACATATCTGGTCAGAGGTTGTGGGACAAAGGAGGATGCGGGACTTTATACCCTGTTCCGAATAACTCAATAGTAATATAGTGTTTGCGGGTGCGTGTGCTTGTGTGTGTGTGTGGTACCTGTCGATATAGTCCTGGTGCGCGCGAGTCCAGCGCTGGCCTAGCTCACGCTCGGGCCCCGGCTCCGCCTGCTCCAGTTGATGACGCTGCACCAGTAGCCACAACGTGTGCAGCGCGGCGGCCTCCTCGTACAGCGTCACGCTCTCCTGCGCAACACATTACACGCGCTATACACAAGGTGATATGGAAGATTAGCCTTGAAAACCTGCTCATTATTAGCAGGACTGAAGAAAAGAAAGCACAAGGCCGGTAGCCCAATTGATTGTCTGACCAAGTGAATGAAGCTATGTCCTGAAGAAAATTTCAGCAGGTGGTGATGGCAACTTTGGACCCGAGCCGATGGAGGCAGATTGTCCGGTTAAAGGGATTCAATGACCACGATTCTCAGCAATGAGGGACCGATTGAAGAAGAAGAAGACAAACAAGATGAATAAGATGCTATAGACAAGTTTCATTCGATGTCAGCGATGGATGGCGATGGTCGAAATGCCAAAATGAAAAGGATTGATCACGTGACACATCGATAGCGTTTGATATTCCCTTAAATTTGGCATTTTTCCAATTGCTATCAACATGCTTTCGATGATAGAATGTCACTTGTTTAGGGCCTAAGATAACGACAGAGTAGTTTCTCGCATGTAACAATGTTGGTACTCACGTCGGTGACGAGGCGGTGCATGTCGACGTCGCTGTGCAGCAGCACGAGGTCGGCGACGGCACGCACGTGCGGGGGGGGCGCCTCGTGCGTAGGGGGCGGCTCTTGCGTGGGGGGCGCCTCTTGCTTTGAGGGAGCTTCTTGCTTGAGGGGCGCCTCGTGCGCGGGGGGCGCTCCATGCGGGGGGAGCGCGTCGTGAGGGGGGGCCGCGTCCCCGGCGCGCGCCCACACACACACCTGCTGCAGCGACACGCGCTGCGCCGCCACCCTGTGACACACACACTATGAAGCACGTCCTCACAAGTCACAAGGGGACGACTCGGCTTAATACGGTTTCATGACAAGGTAGCGCCATCTATTGACGAGAGGAAAAAAAACAAGTAGTAGCTAGTAGCGCCATCTCATATTGAATAGCGGAAATTATCCTCTCGAAAGTTCGTGTCACCTATGTCTTTCTGAATCGAACATTCTGAAATGTTCTCAGTTTTTCGATGAGTTCATAGCAAGTTTTTTTAGGATCATTCACATTTGAATAACATGAACTAATTCCGGCTAGCCCGATCCATCATCGGACTGCAAGACGTACGGTGATGCACCATGGTGCACAGCCCACCTCTACGCACTAAGCGTTTTGGCAATACTTTAATTAAGCGTACAGCTAAGGAGTGAATTCCTTGCGGTCTCTGTATTTACCGATACATACAACCTGAGCGTCTTTGAGTGAATAGGTTACTTCTAGGCAAGCATGCTTTACCGTCGACCACATTGTTAGAGTAAATTAAAACACATTAATTCGACAAACAACGTAAATCTATAATAGTATTTTATCACAACAGAAGAATTACATTTTCTTTTTTTCTTACAACTGTCAGTGCAGTTCATTGGTATGTCTATGGTAAACCAGCCAGGTACAACATTTACTTTATAGGTTCTAACACACATCAGATGAGAAAGTGGACAAGCGCACCTATCCTACTTAATAGTATAAATACAAAAGTTTGGATAGATGGATGTTTGTAACCCAGCCAGAAGCCAGGTGAACGGATCTGGATGAAATTTTGCTCAGAGATAAATTATAATCTGGAATAGCTCATAGACTACTTTATCTCGGTATGTTCCTCTGGGATAAAAACACACAAATCATTTCACACAGACGAAGCCGCTGGCCGAAACTAGTCTATAATAATAGGGGTTAAAGTATGAAATCACCGTTTTATTCTAATTGGTGGCGCCCTACTGGGCTCAAAACTTATAAAGAGTTTCCCATCGACTCGAAAAGAAGAAGAAGATTGTAATAGGTACTTCGAGTTGATATAGAACCTTCATGGTTTGAGATTTTTGAGTGAAACTTTTTTCACATTGTACCTATGAAGTTCTTCTTTTAAAAAATGTGCAACATTCGATTATCGAATTCCAGTTGTTTTTTTTATTCAGTTTTTTTTTTATCTCATATAGGCTCGAGCTTGACCACTATCTCACCTGATAGTAAGCGATGATGTGGTCGACGGTGAAGCACGCTTGCCTAGAAGTAACCTATTCACTCTTGACTTAAAGACCACTAGATTGTAGCTATCGGGAAACACAGACTCCGGCAGGGAATACCACGTCTTAGCTGTACGCATAATAAAAGTATTCTCAAAACGTTTAATGCGTATGGGTGGGTGCGATGTAGCATCGCCGTACGTCTGGTAGTCCGATGATGGAACGGGCTGGGTGGAATTCAATCATGCAATTCCATCGCACACTCCCCGAAATGTAACCGATAAAAAACCGACAAGCTGGCAACTCGGCGACGATGTTCAAGGCTCTGGAGCTTTGACTTAACCAGTGCCTCATCGCCAATGAGCTTCTTGGCACGACTCTAGTGCATCAAGCTGGTATTTGGCAGATCCGTCCCAGAGATGGGACCAGTACTCCATGCACGATCGAACTTGCGCTTGATTAAAGTTGAGCAGCTGTTCCAGCGTGAAGTACTTTCTCACCTTTGCAAGGATCCCCTGCTTTTTGGCAGCCAGCTGAGCCTTTGCCTCAATGTATGGGCCAAAATTGAGAGTCGATGTCAGTCAACGCCAAGAAGCTCAAGATGGTCAGTTATTGGCACGGTCACATCTCGGCAAGTTGGAGCCGGGTAAAATTGACTCTTTTTAGCGGAAAAAAGACACGCCTGGGTTTTAGCAGCATTAAACCTGACCAGATTGGCATCGCCCCATTCTGAGACTGCCTGCAAGGACAGGTTCAAGCGGTCCACCATGGCCTCCCGGAGAGACTGGATCTGAGGCCCGGTAGCACGAGCGTTGGACAAGTATCTCTCAGTAACAGTGCTGTCGTCTGCATACCCAAACGGGTATGTAGATCGTTAATGTGCAGCAAGAATAAAGTTGCTGAGAGTACCGACCCCTGAGGGACCCCGGCATTAATATCCAAGTTGTCCGACGAGCAGCCATCGATAACCACTCGAATGGAACGATCTCTCAGGAAGTCTGCAATCCAATCACACAGACTACCGGGCAAACCGAATGAAGGAAGCTTACCAATAAGGCTTTCGTGCCAGACCCTATCAAAAGCCTTCGAGATGTCTAGGGAGACGGCAAGCGCTTCCCCGTGGCTCTCGATGGCCTCACTCCAGATGTGAATGGCATACGCTAGAAGATCCCCAGTAGACCGATTTCGGCGGAAGCCGTTACCGCCTCCATACTCTTACAGAGTATGGAGGTTATAGATATGGGTCTGTAGTTGGCCGGGTCTAGTTTCAGCAGTGGTGGTAGTGAGGGACGGCAGTAGTTCGACTCGACCGACTTAGCCAGAGACTAAAACGCTTTACTACCTGCTGGGTAAGAAGCAAGTTTGGTCCCTATTCGGCCAATCTGATCGAACCGAGCTCTTCGCAACACCTTCGTAAATTCGAGTGATTACTACTAACTGAAACTGAGAACTAACGCGGCAGAAACAGCTCGCAATATCAATGTTGCGTTTGGAGAGGGGACTGCTAATGAACGCACCCTGCGATTTTAGGTTAAACGCTTTCGTGATGGAAACTTTGATTTGATGAACGAACCACGTGGAAGACCGCCCACACAGGTGAATAACAATGAATTGAAAGAGATGGTGGAAGCCGATTCGAGCCAAACTACCCAGGAATTAGCGACATGGTTTAACGATACCTTACCAACAATATTGACTCATTTGCGTCAAACAAATAAAATAAAAAAATATGAAAAATGGGTGCCTCATGATTTGACTGATGTGCAGAAAGAAACGCGTGTTGGAACTTGTGTTGCATTGTTGAATCTATACAAAAATGAAGGAATATTGGATCGAATTGTGACATGTGATGAAAAGTGGATTCTTTACGATAACCGTAAGCGAAATATGCAATGGCTGAACCCAGGTCAAACGCCGCAACAGTGGCTTTAGGCCGCACGCAAAGGAAAAAAAGGAAATGTTAACTGGTGTCTCAGCATGGTGTTATTCATTACAGCTTTCTCCGATCTGGTCAAGCAATAACGGCAGATGTCTACTGTGCCGCACTCCGAACAATGATAGCAAAACTAGCAGTGAAACAGCCCCGACTCATGAATTCACCATTATTGCTCCATGATAACGCGAGACCTCATACAGCACGAGAAACCGTTTTTAGAAACCATTCGTCACCCTCCGTATTCGCCAGATCTCGCTCCAACGGACTACCATTTTTTTCGTGATTTGGACAATTTTCTACAAGACAAAAAGTTTTCTTCTCAGGAGGCAGTACAAAATGCTTTCACACAGTTTGTCGAATCTAGGTCACCAGAGTTCTATCGCAAAGGCATAAATGACCTTCCTATTAGATGGCAGCAATGTATAGATAATTATTTTGATTAAATAAATATGTAAAATAAAATAAAAAACTAATTTCAATTTTTCAGTACAAATCGGCAATTTCATACTTTAACCCCTAATATAAAAATTAATCGCTGAATGTGTTGCTAAGCGCAAATCTCAAGAATTATTGTTTGGAAAAGGTTACAATAAAAAAAAAAAATTAGATAAAAAAATGGTACGTTACCTACATAGGTAGGGTAGGGTAGGTAGGGTAGGGAAGGTAGGGTAGGGTAGTTAGGGTAGGGTAGATAGGGTAGTGCAGGTAGGGTGGGGTAGGTAGCGTAGGGTAGGTAGGGTAGGGTAGGGTAGGTAGGGTAGGTAGGGTAGGGTGGGCAGGAAGGGTAGGTAGGGTAGGTAGAGTAGGGAAGGTAGGGTAGGGTAGTTAGGATAGGGTAGATAGGGTAGTGCAGGTAGGGTGGGGTAGGTAGCGTAGGATAGGTAGGGTAGGGTAGGTAGGATAGGGAAGGGTGGGTAGGGTAGGTAGGGTAGGTAGGGTAGGTAGGGTAGGTAGGGTAGGTAGGGTAGGTAGGGTAGGTAGGGTAGGTAGGGTAGGTAGGGTAGGTAGGGTAGGTAGGGTAGGTAGGGTAGGTAGGGTAGGTAGGGTAGGTAGGGTAGGTAGGGTAGGTAGGGTAGGTAGGGTAGGTAGGGTAGGTAGGGTAGGTAGGGTAGGTAGGGTAGGTAGGGTAGGTAGGGTAGGTAGGGTAGGTAGGGTAGGTAGGGTAGGTAGGGTAGGTAGGGTAGGTAGGGTAGGTAGGGTAGGTAGGGTAGGTAGGGTAGGTAGGGTAGGTAGGGTAGGTAGGGTAGGTAGGGTAGGTAGGGTAGGTAGGGTAGGTAGGGTAGGTAGGGTAGGTAGGGTAGGTAGGGTAGGTAGGGTAGGTAGGGTAGGTAGGGTAGGTAGGGTAGGTAGGGTAGGTAGGGTAGGTAGGGTAGGTAGGGTAGGTAGGGTAGGTAGGGTAGGTAGGGTAGGTAGGGTAGGTAGGGTAGGTAGGGTAGGTAGGGTAGGTAGGGTAGGTAGGGTAGGTAGGGTAGGTAGGGTAGGTAGGGTAGGTAGGGTAGGTAGGGTAGGTAGGGTAGGTAGGGTAGGTAGGGTAGGTAGGGTAGGTAGGGTAGGTAGGGTAGGTAGGGTAGGTAGGGTAGGTAGGGTAGGTAGGGTAGGTAGGGTAGGTAGGGTAGGTAGGGTAGGTAGGGTAGGTAGGGTAGGTAGGGTAGGTAGGGTAGGTAGGGTAGGTAGGGTAGGTAGGGTAGGTAGGGTAGGTAGGGTAGGTAGGGTAGGTAGGGTAGGTAGGGTAGGTAGGGTAGGTAGGGTAGGTAGGGTAGGTAGGGTAGGTAGGGTAGGTAGGGTAGGTAGGGTAGGTAGGGTAGGTAGGGTAGGTAGGGTAGGTAGGGTAGGTAGGGTAGGTAGGGTAGGTAGGGTAGGTAGGGTAGGTAGGGTAGGTAGGGTAGGTAGGGTAGGTAGGGTAGGTAGGGTAGGTAGGGTAGGTAGGGTAGGTAGGGTAGGTAGGGTAGGTAGGGTAGGTAGGGTAGGTAGGGTAGGTAGGGTAGGTAGGGTAGGTAGGGTAGGTAGGGTAGGTAGGGTAGGTAGGGTAGGTAGGGTAGGTAGGGTAGGTAGGGTAGGTAGGGTAGGTAGGGTAGGTAGGGTAGGTAGGGTAGGTAGGGTAGGTAGGGTAGGTAGGGTAGGTAGGGTAGGTAGGGTAGGTAGGGTAGGTAGGGTAGGTAGGGTAGGTAGGGTAGGTAGGGTAGGTAGGGTAGGTAGGGTAGGTAGGGTAGGTAGGGTAGGTAGGGTAGGTAGGGTAGGTAGGGTAGGTAGGGTAGGTACGGTAATAGGGTAGATAGGGTAGTTAGGGTAGGTAGGGTAGGTAAGGTAGATAGGGTAGGGTAGGGTAGATAGGGTAGGGTAGGGTAGGTAGGGTAGGGTAGGGTAGGTAGGGCAGGGTAGGGTAGGTAGGGTAGGGTAAGTAGGGTAGGGTAGGTTGATGCATGTTTGGTGTTTAAATGGCAAAATAAAGTTTGCCGGGTCAGTTATTAATAAATTAAATAAACTCACCAGATGGCGTGCAGGTCGTTAATAGGTGTGCCCAGGCGCAGCGCACGCTTGACGTCGTTGTACAGCGCCGTGGAGCACAGCACCTTACGTGCGCGCGCCGCCGCCGCCAGCGCCAGCACCACGCTGTCCGGCGACAGGCTGCATCTCTGTACCTACACAGTACACACCAGGGCTGTTACTGTTACTAGACCAGTATATGTACAGCGCCGTGGAGCATATACTGGACCTAGGCCTCCCCCAGGCGTCGCCACATTGACCGATCCCGTGCGTCTCGCATCCAGCGCCTGAGGAGGCCTTCCAACGCATCGTCTTCCGGTTCGCGGTCGCCATTCCAGAACTATTCGGCCCCGTCGGCCATCCGTTCTGCGAGCAATGTGCCCTGCCCACTGCCACTTAAGTTTGGCAATTCTCAGCACTTTACTGAGGCTCTCCATGGTCTCAGCCATGACCACTATGTCGTCGGCAAGGTGAGTGATGTACTCGCCATTAACGTTGATGCCAAGCCCTCTCCAGTCTAGAACCTTGAAGACTTCCTCCAGCGTAGCAGTGAACAGTTTCGGAGAATTGACGTCTCCCTGTCTCACGCCGCGCTGAAGGATTGGTTTCGAGGTCTGATCCTGAAGACGGACTGACATGGTGGCGTGTTTGTACAAACAGTTCCAACACCTCAATCTCGATCGAATCGAAGGCTTTCTCGTAGTCCACAAACGCTGAACAGAGAGGCAGGTTGTACTCTTCGGTCTTCTGTATAACCTGCCGCAGCATATGTATGTGGTCTACGGTGCTAAAGCCTTTTCGGAATCCGGCTTGCTCGGGAGACTGGAAATCGTCAAATCTGCGCGCGAGATGATTCGTGATGACTCTTGAAAACAACTTGTAGACATGGCTAAGAAGTGAGATGGGCCTATAGGTCTTCAGCCGGGTATTGCCTTGTCGCCCTTCTTGAAGAAGAGTACCACCACACCACTGCACCATGCCTGTGGCGTTTTTGCCCTCGAGTATAACGGAATCAAACAGTTTCTGAAGGACCTTAAGGACCGGTTTTCCACACGCCTTCAGGAGTTCGGCCGTGATTCCGTCTCACCCGCCGCCTTGTTGTCGTTAAGCTGTTTCAGAACCATCCTAATCTCGTACAGGCTGACGTCCGGGATATCTTAGATATAGTGTCGGTTCAATCTAGCTCTTGGGTCGTTTGCTAGACTCGCAACGGGCTTGCTGATTGATGTGTACAACTGCCCATAGAATGTCTCGATCTCCCTTAGAAGCTCCGGTTTGGCGGATACGATCCTGCCATTGGCGGTCTTCAGTTTCGTGAGCTGGCTCTGCCCAATAACCAGATCTCTTGAAAATACCTTGGAGCCTTTATTTCGCTCCATCGCGTCTTTAATACGCTCGGCATTAAAGCGGCGGAGGTCTCTTTTCAAGGATTTAGAGATCTGTCTATTGAGCTGCCGGTATTTGCACGTTTCATCTGAAGACTGCAGGATCATCTCACGCCTCTACTTCATAAGCTTGAGGGTAGGATCAGGGGTTTTTTTTTCTATCTGTACGACGGGTCTTGAAAAACTTAGACCCGACCGTATGGACAGCTTCCACGAACCCGTCGCTATATTCGTCCACGGAGCTCCCTAGGCACTCGAAACGATTCTGGAGTTCGAGCTGAAACCTCTCGGGGTTTTGGACCTGGATCTGTGCTGGAAAGAGCGTGGTCTTCATCAGTCGAGATCTTTCAAGCTTAATATAAATGGTCAATGTGCCGCTTACCATGCGGTGATCGCTCCCAGCTTTTACCGAATTGATCACAGAGAAATCATTGAACATTTGCTTTATGTTGACATGATGAAGTCGATCTAATTTTTTCCCGACTGCCGAAGGAGGGTAATGTGTTTATAAGTCTATGTATGTATGTTTGTTCCTTTGTTGCATTCCAGAGACCAAACGCATTGGCCGATTTTGATGATTTTTACGTCAATCGATTCGTCTGAACCCTGCGAGTGTCACTGGCTACATTAATTGCTTTCTTGCCAATTCATTTATGAAAATATTATGTATATAAAGAAAAATATTCATCTCTTTAGTAAAGTCAGTGATAAACACAATTGTAATACGAGAAATAAAGATAAGTTAGACCAACCATCTTATAGACTAGCTAAGTACTCTCATCTTTCATGGGGTACTGTGTTAAATTCTATAACAAAATACCTTGTGATATATTAAAACTAAATGAAAGTAAATTTAAAACTTTCGTTAAAAGCACACTTCGTAAACAAGCATATTATTATATTCATAGTTATTATATATTTTTTTTATGAAATTTACTCACACACTGTTCCGTTGTTGTTGATTTAGATATTTGTAAGCATGTGAGAAACACGTTCCTATTTATAAAATTAACTAGCTGACCCGGCAAACTTTGTTTTTCCATAAAAACCCAAACATTCATCTACTAAATATCCTACCTACCCTACCCTACCTACCCTACCCTACCTACCCTACCCTACCTACCCTACCCTACCTACCCTACCCTACCTACCCTACCCTACCTACCCTACCCTACCTACCCTACCCTACCTACCCTACCCTACCTACCCTACGTACTCTACCCTACCTACATACCTACCCCACCTATGTAGGTAAGTGATCTTCTCGTCGGTCTGTGCGCGTGTTGTACGTTGCCAGGTCCAGTCGTCGGTGATTGTTGGGGTAGCTGCCGGGCACTAGGGGCCATTTTTTATTTGCGCTATTCATGGGGGGGGGGGGGGGGTTGCCATAATCGCCACGCTTGGCAGGCGGGTTGGCGATCTCAGTATGGTTGTTATAGAAGCACAGAGAACGCTGCTGCCCATTCTCTGGTTTGTCCCTTAGTCGCCTCTTACGACACCCACGGGAAGACATGGGATGGTGGCATTCTTAATTTCACGCAGTCGTCCGCTAACATTTCACGCAAATTCGTGAAATGTTAGCGGACGACTGCGTCAATTCCATGAGTCAGTTCGAAACGATTCGGAAAGAACAAGAGCAGTTCAACAGCGAAATAGTCTAAGAAATTTGAAAATATATTAGTATGAGGAGTATTCAAGAAATAAAGTGTAGTCCGTGAATAATTTATCCTTGAACCCCAGCTCGTAAAAATACACAGGGTGTAACGGAATTTTGTGGTCACTGGTCATATGTTAAGAAACAAAGTAATCATCAGCTGATCGAAATTCTAAAAAAACAAAATGTGCATTGTCTATGAACTCTATGAAGAAAGTTGTTCATGTCTATGGCCAGAAGGGCTTGAGGTAGAGATGTGCGTGATGGCTGATCGGGAGTAACATATGCGTGTTTACTATGTATACGTACAGTCTTGGGGGCTAGGCAGAGGCGTTGGGCCACCAGAGTGAGCCAGTGCGGCGCGCCGTCCGTGGTACGCTTCTTCCTGTCGGGCTTCTCCGCCATCTGTACACAACACTGCGTCAGACACCACTCAACAACGGATAATAGTTGAGGCTAACTTTTTCTTCAGTACATGGTAGACTTCCCACCCATACGCACTAACCTTAGGGGAATACTTTCATTGTGCGTACAGTTAAGGAGTGGCATTCCCTGTCGGAGATGAGTGCCTTCTCCTGATAGCTACAATCAAGGGGACTTTAAGTCAAGAGTAAATAGGTTATTTCTGGGCAAGCGTGCTACACCTTCGACCACATCAGCTTACCATCAGGTGAGATAGTGGACAAGCGCGACCTTACCAATAATACAAAATAAACTGAGACACAGAGCGCGCGATAATAGTCTCTATAACAGATATATAGTCACCTTTTGCTTGAAGTACTCTCGAAAGCGCTTCTCCCATGAGCGCGCAGTGCTCAGCGGGATGCAGAGCGCGGCCGCCAGCTTCACATACGCACTATGGCGCTGATCCTGAAACAGATACAAATTATTTCAGGTCTGTAAAACCATTTTTCGATTCATCATAACTTGGCTAGTTGTCCTTGAGCCATTTAATTGGAAGCCGACGTTTAATGAACGGCCTAGGGTTCCAATTAGCTGGCTAATTTAACCAGATGACTGCGACATATACGGCGAAATTAAAAGGAAAACTATCACAGGTCAGTAGGCTTTACAAGTTTGCGAATAATAGTCGACAATCTTTGTAGTAATGTAAATG
The DNA here is from genome assembly GCA_964057195.1 of Orthosia cruda. Taxonomy (NCBI): domain Eukaryota; kingdom Metazoa; phylum Arthropoda; class Insecta; order Lepidoptera; family Noctuidae; genus Orthosia; species Orthosia cruda. Next base: position 21,595,472 of record OZ059851.1, read on the forward strand.
TAAAGTAATGATCGTTGCTTTTATTGATTATGAACTTTAGTGTTTTTACCTACTTATGTTGGTGAATGTAGCTGTTTTGTACGGAACCCTCGGTGCGCGAGTCCGACTCGCACTTAGCTAGACTAATAACTCAGTCAACTATCAGGTTTGAAGTTTTAAAACTTTGTCACAGGTGATCATATTTTCCTTTCATGCTTGTTTATCAAAGCTAATAATGATTTAAATTTACAAAAAAAAATACATGCATTTTTCATGGAACTTTTAAAACTTAATAGGGTGTGACAATGCACGGGCTTATCGCTGAACAAGGCAAGTACATGCCCTTTTTGACTACTGAGATTTCCTATAGTGGCCACCTTCACCAACATTACGTTATATAAGGCGGCACACTATACCAGGCAACCCCTTACGAGGCGTCTGGGACCATCTTCGGTAGGTCACGCCTCCAAGAGTACTCGCCCCTGATACTCAAGAGAAAATGTGAGTCGCATCGTGATTACTCACTACCATTTGTCCAGAATGGTACTGGAGCTGTAAAGCCGCTCACAACACGCACCCCAGCACGCCAGCACTAGCGCAAGCACCGGCACCAGCGAACAAGGTACAGTGCTTCCACTCATTTTAAGATTCAAGTCATTTAGTTCGGCCCACATTGAAAAGCTGGTACTGTAAATTTATAGTCATTTAATTCGCCCCAACTGGTTGGATGTTGTTGTCACACTCAACACTCACAGTCTTGATGTTGGAACTGCAGGGCTTCTCCAACAGCGCATCGTGCTTGATGTACTCCAGCGCGAACTTCTTCAAAGTCACACCTCGCATCCTGCACATACACAATATATACGTCACTCGCTTATAAACTCAGTTGCACAGAGATAAACTCAATTACTGCGAGATGAACTCAGTTGCTGAGAGATGAAGTCAACCTGCACTGTCTATCCTTCAAAGGAAAATTGGCAACTTTTGCATTAGTAACTAAAGTTTCTGTAAAAATATGTTTTTTATTGAATAGTGTATGGAAACTTGAGAAAAATACTGGCAATAAGGATCATAACATGATTATGTATTACAAAATTGGTCTTCCGCCGTGTCTAATAGAGAGCAAGACTATTGCCATCATCGGGGTATAAATCCAAATCAAGCTACTGAGAAATTCCACAAATTCCGCTTTGCTAGACCAGATAATTGAACCTAGAACATCTTGCTCATGAGTAGTGCTTGCAACTAATGGACTAGTTTGTATACCCTATGGTTTAGCTGAGAATGCACTCAAAATTTATAAATAAATAAATGGCTTTCATCATCAGAAATATCGTCAAAAGATATCAATCAGTGTCATCACTAACTCTGCCTTCTTATACATATACCTACTTACTTGAGGTCAGCTCTGCTCCTGTTGACAAAGACAGAGGGTACGTAGTCCTCGTCTTGGGGCCGGGAGCAGGGCCGGCCGCGCACGAAGTGTTCGCTGCAGATCAGGCTGTGCTCGTTGGGGAGCCACCACTCCCCGCTGCATATACAGTAACAACATGCATTATTGACGGCTGTTTCATGAAAAATCCCTATGACTGACTAAACTACAGTTGAGAACAGGCAAGCCATACCCACTAGCCACAGGGCCTTTAATAAGCACCTTTTTGTCATAGGGATCATGAACAGCCCACTGAGCAGAGCATGCATGGAGGAGGTCAAGACAACAGCATACCTGCTCCTAAGCTACCTTGTAATCACTAGATCAGGACGAAATACCTCAGCACAGATAATATAATACTAGCATCCAGATGCCTCATCCCATAAAAAGAAACCATGCCGATGTAACTAGCGTTTTTCGTCTGATCAAGATGATTATGTTTAAAAGTAGTTTGATCGGAAATCAACTAAATCCAAATACCATGTGATGAGGTTAAAAAATCTTGTTACAACGTGCTTGGACATGGAGTTATGGGCATCATCATCGTTACCTATAGTACACATTTCGCCAGTTAAGTTCAAGTCCCATATACCTAGTAGGCAAACCTATTGCCATAAACAAAGCACAAATCCAGCCTCTGGACTGCCATTGAGAAATTTCATATGGAAAAACCCAAAAAAACATTGAACACAAAACACAAATTGAACATAGGACTGTAGAGCCTGGTACTCAGCATTAGCGCTTCCTAAATTGCTTCCAATAGAGCAACGAGACAATTTTAGAGTAGGGCCTCATTAATCCAGACCCTCCTTGACGGGCAATGGTGGCAGAGCTTTGCTCAGCAGATGGGTTTGTTCTTGACTGTAGTCTAGATCATAGGTGACAGAGATAAAGTCAACGATGGAGTGAGCTTACCCAAAAGAAGCCTGTTCACTCTAACTTTGAAGAGATTTTGTTTGAATGGAATTCAGGTTCGGAAACACAGACACAGGCAGTAAGTTCCACTATTTTGCTGTGTGTAGAAGAGGGTCAGCTTTTAAAATGAATACCAAAAATTATATGTAGAAGTGTATGACAGAGTTTTTCAAGATGAATTAATATTCTGTTTTTAACATCACGTCAACCGGTTAAAATTTCCTTTATGGGCCGCTGATTTTTGGCGAGTAGGGCAGGGGGGAGGGTGGGGGGGAGGTATTTCGACCCCCCTGTACCATCCCCACTACTCGGAGCCCCATGGTTATGGAGATATCCATGGTTAAAGTTTTTAGGTAAGAATAAAAATTTCTATCAATGTCCATCGATTTTTGGGGCGGGAATGGGGGTTGAGAAGTGGTGGGTAGTGGGGCTACCCCACTGTACCATCCCCACCCCGCGGAACCCCATGGTTAAGGAGATATCCATGGTTTAATTTTTTACATTTACTATTTAACAACAATGTCGACGGAGCCCCGCTGCGCGGGGCTCCTATTTCTGCCTGAAGGGTCTAAAGTAACCTAACACGAAGAAGATGACGGGAGTTGAGTTCGCTCGCTTTGCTCGCTCACTTCAGCTCCCGTCATCTCTTCGAACCTAACCTGTCCGTGTCGGGGTGCCCTAAGCTCCCGAGCTTGCTTCGCTCGCTCTTGGACTAATTCTCATTTTATACCTCATGAAATACCCACAAAAAAACATTGAACACAAAACACAAATTGAACATAGGACTGTAGAGCCTGGTACTCAGCATTAGCGCTTCCTAAATTGCTTCCAATAGAGCAACGAGACAATTTTAGAGTAGGGCCTCATTAATCCAGACCCTGCTTGACGGGCAATGGTGGCAGAGCTTTGCTCAGCAGATGGGTTTGTTCTTGACTGTAGTCTAGATCATAGGTGACAGAGATAAAGTCAACGATGGAGTGAGCTTACCCAAAAGAAGCCTGTTCACTCTAACTTTGAAGAGATTTTGTTTGAATGGAATTCAGGTTCGGAAACACAGACACAGGCAGTAAGTTCCACTATTTTGCTTTGTAGAAGAGGGTCAGCTTTTAAAATGAATACCAAAAATTATATGTAGAAGTGTATGACAGAGTTTTTCAAGATGAAATTAATATTCTGTTTTTAACATCACGTCAACCGGTTAAAATTTCCTTTATGGGCCGCTGATTTTTGGCGAGTAGGGCAGGGGGGAGGGTGGGGGGGAGGTATTTCGACCCCCCTGTACCATCCCCACTACTCGGAGCCCCATGGTTATGGAGATATCCATGGTTAAAGTTTTTAGGTAAGAATAAAAATTTCTATCAATGTCCATCGATTTTTGGGGCGGGAATGGGGGTTGAGAAGTGGTGGGTAGTGGGGCTACCCCACTGTACCATCCCCACCCCGCGGAACCCCATGGTTAAGGAGATATCCATGGTTTAATTTTTTACATTTACTATTTAACAACAATGTCGACGGAGCCCCGCTGCGCGGGGCTCCTATTTCTGCCTGAAGGGTCTAAAGTAACCTAACACGAAGAAGATGACGGGAATTGAGTTCGCTCGCTTTGCTCGCTCACTTCAGCTCCCGTCATCTCTTCGAACCTAACCTGTCCGTGTCGGGGTGCCCTAAGCTCCCGAGCTTGCTTCGCTCGCTCTTGGACTAATTCTCATTTTATACCTCATGAAATACCCACAAAAAAACATTGAACACAAAACACAAATTGAACATAGGACTGTAGAGCCTGGTACTCAGCATTAGCGCTTCCTAAATTGCTTCCAATAGAGCAACGAGACAATTTTAGAGTAGGGCCCCATTAATCCAGACCCTGCTTGACGGGCAATGGTGGCAGAGCTTTGCTCAGCAGATGGGTTTGTTCTTGACTGTAGTCTAGATCATAGGTGACAGAGATAAAGTCAACGATGGAGTGAGCTTACCCAAAAGAAGCCTGTTCACTCTAACTTTGAAGAGATTTTGTTTGAATGGAATTCAGGTTCGGAAACACAGACACAGGCAGTAAGTTCCACTATTTTGCTTTGTAGAAGAGGGTCAGCTTTTAAAATGAATACCAAAAATTATATGTAGAAGTGTATGACAGAGTTTTTCAAGATGAATTAATATTCTGTTTTTAACATCACGTCAACCGGTTAAAATTTCCTTTATGGGCCGCTGATTTTTGGCGAGTAGGGCAGGGGGGAGGGTGGAGGGGAGGTATTTCGACCCCCCTGTACCATCCCCACTACTCGGAGCCCCATGGTTATAGAGATATCCATGGTTAAAGTTTTTAGGTAAGAATAAAAATTTCTATCAATGTCCATCGATTTTTGGGGCGGGAATGGGGGTTGAGAAGTGGTGGGTAGTGGGGCTACCCCACTGTACCATCCCCACCCCGCGGAACCCCATGGTTAAGGAGATATCCATGGTTTAATTTTTTAAATTTACTATTTAACAACAATGTCGACGGAGCCCCGCTGCGCGGGGCTCCTATTTCTGCCTGAAGGGTCTAAAGTAACCTAACACGAAGAAGATGACGGGAGTTGAGTTCGCTCGCTTTGCTCGCTCACTTCAGCTCCCGTCATCTCTTCGAACCTAACCTGTCCGTGTCGGGGTGCCCTAAGCTCCCGAGCTTGCTTCGCTCGCTCTTGGACTAATTCTCATTTTATACCTCATGAAAAACATACAAAAAAACATTAAAATTCCGAGTCTTGAAAATTTGTAACTCTTGTACTCCCTACAAAAAAAAAATTAACTTCCAAATCAACGGCCCATAATGGAAATTTTATCCTGAATAAGCGAGATCCTACTGTATTGTCTTAAAATGATAGAAACAGCCAGTGCGTTATTAGCCGCTTACAAAATATATGAAACAAACTCTACGATCAAGTTCATAGTAAAAAAAACTACTTACTTCTTGTCCTTGATAGACTGAACCCATTTGTCCCTCTGCAATGACCGAAAATGCCCACATCGAACTTCGGGGAAGCTGAAGAAGTTCACTTTGCTATTCAACGGTGTGTTTTTACACCTTATAACACAACATGTTTTTATACACTCTTCTGCCATGTTTATCGTACGTATTACACAATTTAGTAATATTTTTTTATATTACTCAAAACATAACAAATAAACACAACACTCAGCGCCATATTTCGGCAATTCGAAATTCAATAATTCAATTCATCCAATAAATTAAATAGCGTCAGTCGACGGTCAAACGGATTTTTGACACGACACTGACTTGACAATTGACAGCAGTGTTGCCAGTGGCAGATCGTCAAATGTTACATGAGACATCTCATAAAGTTACATTTTCATGAGAAAAGTTACATTACCTTATTTTATGTGGAAAACGACACTAAAATAACACAAATTGTTTTTTTTTTCTACTTTTTAGATAACGGAACGCGCCCACTATTCAAATTTTCGCGCGGGCGGGCCCTCCCCCGCGACTACCACGGGTAAATCCGTTGCGTTTAGTTTAGATCATTCAAATAACAACTATGTAGCTAGGTATCTACTTGGTCGCATTAGCGAAAACATCGATAAACAAAATCAAATCTAGGTTACGCCGGCCGGCAGACATTCAACCAACTCTAGTTCTTGTAAACAAAACCAAATTTACTTAAGAGCGCGGCGAACCATGAATTGTCCATACAAACGTAATACCAAAATCTTTTGTAATTTTAGCATATTTCCACAATATTATGATGATATTCGGATTAAGACAGTATTTATCTAGGTTCCTACGTCTTCTTTTTTTCTAAATACTCACCTAAAATGAAGTTTTAGCGAATTCCATTTTGTATATTTTTACAGCGTAAATGACATGTTTTCTTTTTGATATTTCTGTATTATAAAAAACAATATCTTTATTAATATCGTACCAGGAACATAGCTCATATTATCAAATTACAAATACGGAAATATAATAATATTACGGAACACATCAAATTAATCACACATTTCCAATAGCTAGTATTGCTGTCACATCAAGCAAATGTCAATGTGTGCGTGGTCGCACTTCTCACGGTTGTGTATCGTTCGTACGGCGTGGGGTTTGTTCGGGGCACTTCGGGTGTGCTTCGGGTGTGTTTAACTGTTTTTTGTTCTACTGTTCTGTGGATTGTTTGTTGTCATTATTAGACGATTACTTCACTATGCTTTATGTGCGCGTTTATTTATTTTCTAAATTGTATTATTTTAATATTTTTGACACTATTGACTTATGCTATGAACTTGGATTTAGATTTGCCTTGTGATTTGAACTTTGGTATTGAGTAATCTACTTTTTTACGAACTTTGCGTTGTTTACGGACTTTGTTATTATTTACTATATGGTTCGGTTGCCGACATTGTCTCCGAACGTTGGGATGTTTCTCACAGGAAGTACCTATTTCCCAATGACATAATACAATAAGGTAAATTAATAGGTACCTTAGTTTATCTCTACTAATATTATCAAGCTGAAGAGTTTGTTTGTTTGTTGGAACGCACTAATCTCAGGAACTACGGTCGGCGTTGAAAAAATATTTTTGTGTTGGATAGTCCATTTATTGAGGAAGGCTATAAGTTATAACATCACGCTACAACTAGTAGGAGCGGCGCATAAATGAAAAATGTTGTAAAAACGGGCAAAATATTCCTTTTTGAGAGCTTCCGTTGCGAGCGTTGCGTACGATCATGTATGTAGTATAGAGTAGGTATGTAGATAGGGTAGGGTAGGTAGGTAGATAGGTAGATTGGCGGGAGCGAAGCCGCGGTGGACAGCTAGTTTTGTATAAATTAGTAATTACCTACCTACCTATCCATCAACTTCCGAAGCTTTGTGTTTAGGGTTCCGTACCCAAAGGGTAAAAACGGGACCCTATTACTAAGACTCCGCGGTCCGTCTGTCTGTCTGTCTGTCTGTCACCAGGCTGTATCTCAAGAACCGTGATAGCTAGAGAGTTGAAATTTTCACAGATGATGTATTTCTGTTGCCGCTATACAACAAATACTAAAAATAAATATTTAAGGGGGGCTCCCATACAAAAAACATGATTTTAATGCCGTTTTTTGCTATAATGGTACGGAACCCTTCGTGCGCGAGTCCGAATTGCACTTGGCCGGTATTTTTCGTTTGTTTATTCATGTCGATGTATGAGACAAAGCGGGCGTAGGTAATGATCTCAAGGACACCGCTAAGACTTACCTACATTGCTCCTCTATACTTACTGTGACGTTAGTTCGGCCAGTTCTGCTCACCCAGGGTAGGGTGACCATGCGATTTGACTTGCATGCACAAGCGCGGTTTTATACCCTCGGTCCAGATTTTGCTGGACTTTTTCGTAAAATTCCTGTTACAAAAAACTAAAAATCCAAATTCGTTCTAGTTTATTTAATTATTCTGGGATTTTTATCTGGACTTCGGTGACCCTTACCCTGGAGAGGTTCTAATAGACTTTGATAACTGGCTGGCTAATCGACCTCATAATAAACTTCATAAATATTTGAATATATAATAATATATTTGAAAGAAAGAAAATAAGCGTGTTTAGTGTGGATCTATGACACTATGTTTTCTGATTACTATTATTGTATTTTTTGTTTTTCATTCAGTCGATAATATAATTATGGTCACCCTACACGACTTTATCAAGTTTCGATTTATATTTTTTAAACAGATGAATGATGATATTTTTTTATTCAAGATCCTTGTTTTTATTTTTAACTAGAGGACGCCTCGCGGTTTCACCCGCGTAGTTCCCGTTCCCGTGGGAAGATCTATCCCCGGGTGACATAGGCTACTTTTTATCCCTGTAGATAAAAAGTAGCCTATGTCACCCGGGGATAGAGTAGCTTCCCAACGGTGAAAGAATTTTTGAAATCGGTCCAGTAGTTTTGGAGCCTATTCGGTACAAACAAACAAACAAAAAAATATTTCCTCTTTATAATATAGATATTCTTAGCTCAGAGCGCTTTTATTTATCTGTACCTACTTATATGCGTAAATAGGCATACATTATTAAAATATTTGTCTTTTACTAATACTTTGCCTAAATAACACTTGTAATATATTACTTGCATTCATTATTTATTATAACAACACATATTTGAGGTTTAGTAAAAGGAATACCTACATCAATAAGACAAAAGAACGCGGGCACCATTCGCGTCGGCCGGCTTTCGAGTCGATGTCGGATGTCGAAGTCGGATGATTAGGTAGCGATATCTATCTGCTCACACACACACACATGGCTACTTACGGCGCACCGCGTGTGCGTGCAAACCGAGATAGCAATACTCCGAACGAATTTTTCGCTCGCCTCGAATTGCATTTGCGAGCTTTGTTCGCCGCGCCCTTAAAACATGAGTAATAAATAGCCAAATTAACTTCTTGAAGCTATATGCAGTGCATGACAAACATATATCATGCTACTTGATAATCATGATATTTAGTTGACGATTGATACAAAAATAAACTTATTTCAGTTGCAAATACGACTTTGTTGTTGATTTACTGATTCCCTAAATAATTACCTTTTAAATTAAAACTATAATAAATAAATTAAAACTATAATAAATATAACATTTACTAACCAAGTATTGTTAGCACAAACAAGTCGAAAACAAACCAATCACTACACTAACAACGAAATAATTTTTATGAATAAAATTACATCCACACATATTAAAACTTTCTTATTTATTTACTCTTCTTTGGAGATAATAAAACTAGCAAACAAAACACGACGCTCACTCGCTCGCCGGAGTAAGCGGGGTGGAAGATTTAGAAATACACGTGAGTGAGTGAGTGAATAAAGTCAGGTCACAGGTGTGACACCACGACGTACAAAAGCTTTCTTAGATGCGTTCCGTTTCACGATTATTTTTTTGTTTGCTGGCAAATATTTTAATATCTTTAGTAAGTCCTAAAAGTTACGTAAAAGTTACATTTTGAGTCGAGTTACATGGAGGTTACGTGAGACGGTCAAAAGTTACGTAAAATGTAACAAAACTTACGTTCTGGCAACGCTGGTTGACAGCTTGACTTTACTACTACTTGACAGACAAGACATAGTGCTGCCAACTTCAAAAAACCCAAGTCATTCTGTCGAAGCATAATAGTTACCCGAGTCCGACTGCCGAAGGAGGGTAATGTGTGTCGTGGAAGGTGGGTAGGCCTCTGGTGTGGGACGCAACCTGTGTCGACACCCTTGCGCCATCTCATGTTCCTATTTCGGCGGGCTGTGCTGGCACTGCTGCTGCGGCTGCTGAGGCCCTCAAGCGGCGCAAATACTGTAACCTAATTGGTAATTACAGTTTTGAGCCGTTTGGGTTCGAAACGCTTGGGTCATGGGGCCGAGTGCACGTCTTCTTTTTAAGGACGCTATTACATTTTTCTACAAATAACAGTGCTTTTCAGGTACAATTTTAAGGTATATGCAATCACAGATGTGAAGATATCATGGTCTTAATTTAAAGATAATATATTCAGCTCCAGATTGGCATCAGAAAAATTGCATGACATCATACAACATTTTCGCACAAATACGTTTTGCCCATCACGATAATCGCAAAAATATTAAAAAAGTAGGGTCCGAATTAGGTCCCAGTTTAGTTAATTTTACAGCATTTTTTATCTTCAAAATTATAAAAAAATTGCGGTATATATAGTCCTTTACAGGTTCAGATAATTATTTTTTACCCAAATCAATATATATTTTAATTATTAGCTACAATAAAAACACTTGCCGACTTCTTCATACATTTTGCGTGTATTCCCGTTCGTCCCCTAGACTTCGTCCCCCGAGGGGGACGAACGGGAATTCGTTATTTATTTTCCCGATGGTCCCTCAAAATTTTTAATTCTGAGAGCAACTTGGAAGTAGCGCTCGCCGGCCGCTACCGCGGCACCGCTCGCTTCGCTCGCTCGGCTCACGCGCAGTTGGTCACAGTTCTAACCTAACCTAACCTATTTCACCCGATCAAAATAACGGATCATACCTACAATCTGCCTACGACTAGATAATTAGACAATGGTGAAAACATATCTGCGGCAGATTTCAGGTGAATGATTCGTCATTTTGAACTGGGTTAAATAGGTTAGGTTAGATTAGAACTGTACGAAGGGCACTAATCGAAGAACATATTCCCATTCGTCCTCTCTTGAATTAGGATTGGGACGATCGGGAACAAATTAAATATTATTTTTGTAAATTCCCGTTCGTCCCCCTCGGGGGACGAAGTCGAGGGGACGAACGGGAATACACTACATTTTGCACTCGAAGCGTATCATTCCGCGCTCAGAAGCGCTCGTGGAAGGACGAGCGTATCGCTTTTTTGCAAAAAATAAATACGATAAAAGTAATAGAAAATATTGTAGTGTACATGCGTGAGTCGTATGTCGTGATCGAAAGGAGTTGATATTTTACCGGACCGAAATAAAAGTATGTTTGAGTTTCCTTTTATTATTAGAATATGATTTAGAAATTATGTTGGGTATGATCGGGATTTGGATAGGTATTGTTAAGCAGTTGTTGATAAGGTTGAGAAATGGATGAGTGGGTTTAAGCAGCTCTTAGTAAGGTTAGGATTTGGATGGGTAAGGTTAAGCTGGCGGCGGTGAAGGTTAGAAGTGGATGGGTGGGAGGAGATTTATGATTTGAACCGGTTTGTATGTATGACGAATACGGGGTCAAACCAAAATACAAGATGGCGGCGACGAAAATTTGACCGCTTTTCGATATGGGTGTCATTTTCATGGTTTTTGGCGTCGCTTATATCTAAAATGGGGTCAAAACCAAAATACAAGATGGCGCCGACGAAAATTTGACATCTTTGCGTCATGGGTGTCATTGTCATGGATTTTGGGGTTGCTCATATCGAATACGGGGTCAAAACCAAAATACAAGATGGCGCCGACGAAAATTTGACATCTTTTCGTCATGGGTGACATTTTCATGGTTTTTGGGTAGTATGACATTAGCTAATGCTCATTAAGTAATACTCCAAAAAAATTTGATGGTAATATTTTATATAATATGTATATAATATGTAATGCAAAATGTTCAAGTAATTTTTAGGGTTTCCCATATTAATAAGACTCCGCGGTCCGTCTGTCTGTCTGTCTGTCACCAGGCTGTATCTCATGAACCGTGATAGCTAGGCAGTTGAAATTTTCACAGATTATGTATTTCTGTTGCCGCTATAACAACAAATAGTAAAAAAACAGAATAAAATAAATATTGGGGCTCCCATACAAAAAACGTGTTTTTTTGCCGTTGTTTGCAATCACAAAAACCCGTCGTGCGCGAGTCCGACTCACACTTGGCCGGTTTTTTAATCCTTGTGACCGGAAATTATTTCGTTTTAGGTATCTACTTATTTTACGTTACGTATTTTTAAAAATACCTACTTACTACAATAAAGTGAAAGCTAATTCTCTTATCGAAAGTCGGTGTCGGTATCTATTGTTTTTCGTTTTTCGACACGGAAAAGTTATTATTTTTCTCTTTTTAGTTTTTGTTGGTACCCCATATTGGGTAGGTATACTAAATAAATCTGTTAACCCCCTAAAAACGTACAAGCGTGATTTTATATTATGGTATGGTGAAAACAAAACATAACTATACGATCACACTAATCGCAGGTCATTTGCTATTTGTTATTGAAGAGTTCCATTGTCTATCTCCGAAGATCTTTATCATATCCTAATATATTATACAATAAAACCTTCCCTGAAAACAAATACATTAATCGACGTAAACCCGATAGTATCGGATAAGTAGTTTTAAAGCAAATCGCGGATACATACGGGTCGAATAGATAGAGCACCTCCTTTTTTTGAAGTCGGTTGAAAATAGAACCTACTTTTTACGACGACGGTTTGTAATAGTTACCAAATGCATTTCCAAAGTGCCAACTAACCTTCCTGAATCAACTTCAATAAAATTAAAAAATAATAACAAGGACCAATATTATTTGAGTGATGTATAAAATCGAGCGCTCAGTAGTTTCAATGAGTGCGTGCGCGTAATGTTCTTGTGTGCTACTAGATACCTAAATTTGAGTTCGTCGAAAATGTAACAGCGTCCTTAAGGAGATCTCTCGCCGATTGATCGACACTGTGCGTGACCAGAGGGCTGGCTCTTTCTTTGCGCAAAGAATTAGCATTGCCATTCAACGTGGCAATGCTGCTAGTCTTCTGGGCACGTTCCCGGATGACAGCGATGTGGAGGAGTACTTCGACGCCTAAGTGTACATGTCTTTTGTATATAGTGTAAGTAGTTAGGTTTAGTATAAGTTTGTATGGTTTAATTTTGTTTAGTGTTTAAGTATGTACATATTTACACATGTGTTTATCAGTATGTCTGTGTATGTTCATGTATGTTTGTTCCTATGTAGCGTTCTAGAGACCAAACGTGTTGGCCGATTTTGATGATTCTTACGTCAATCGATTCGTTTTAACCTTGCGAATGTCACTGGCTACATTAAAATTGGAAATAGAAAATTGGCGGAGATTTGGGCGCCATATTACAATATACAGTACAATCAGCAATTTATGACTAGTTTTGTTAGCTTGGGACTTACCTGTTAAAACAAAATATGTATGTGTTAATGAATAAATAAATATTGTAAAGGCCCAATCTTTTTTTTCTTCCAAACCCATCTTGTGGGGTATCAAAATAAATGGTTTTAAGAGGCAATTAAAAAAATATATGTCACTTATATTTATATGTTTAAATGTACCCAATTCGAAAAAAAATGTTTACTAAAAAGTTACTTAAAAATAAAAAAAAACTAACTGCTTAAGAAGCGAACTAAAAAGACGCAAACTAGAAGAATAAATCATGCTGTGCAGTCGGAGGATACTTCTGGTTTTGATCAGCCAGCTCGTGAATATGTATTACATATTGATAGGTTATAGTTGAGCAACTGTTTAGGTGTGAAGTACCTAGTTACCTTCTCACCCTTGTAAGGATCTCCAACTTTTTGGCAGCCAGCTGGGCCTATGCCTCAATTTAAGGTCCAAAATTCAGAGTCGATATCAATGTAACTCCAAGAAACTCAAGATGGTCCGTTATTGTCCCGGTCACATCTCGGAAAGTTGGAGCCGGGTGAAATTGGCTCTTTTTAGCGGAAAAAGACACGCCTGGGTTTTAGCAGCATTATACCTGACCACATTGCCCCATTCAGAGACTGCCTACAAGGACAGGTTCAAACGCTCCACCTTGGCCTCACGGATATAGTGTTCTAGTCTGCCAGCGGCTACGCCCGCGTGATATTCGGAAGTTATCCCACTTGAACACATTACCGGAATAAAATTTCATTCAGATCCGTTCAGCAGTTTCAGCGAGATTTAGTAACAATTCTACTCACATCCATCTATACTTTCGCATTTATAATATGTATTAGTAAGTTAACTGCCCATAAACTCTCTCGATCTCCAGAGTCTCGAAGTCGGTGTTGAAAAATTATAAAAACAAGAGGTAGGTACCAATGACACCGACTTCCGAAACGAAAGTTATTTTTGCACTTTTCAACACGCTTTTATTAGCTTGGTCTTGGAATCTTTGAACGTGATTTTCAACCCCTTCAAAACGTCGGATTAATTTGAAACTTTGCACACTTATCGAGGACCGATGACAATGCAATAATTTAAATAGTTCCATTAAAGCGTGTTTTTTAGTATTTTAAACTATTATTTAATTTTAGTGTTTTTCTTTATATACCTATCGGTTTTTTTTGAGAAAAAGTTTATTATTTGAACTTTTTACTGTACATCTCTGCTATTTTGTCATTGTTGTTGTTGTGTTACGTCTGTATTGATTTTTATTTGTTTTCTGTTTTAGTAAAGGCTATCACGTTTAAATTTGCCGATATTGACGCTGGTGTCTGGAGATTAAAGATCTTCTTAAAGTCAAATGTCACTGTTTTCTGACTTTTAACGCGAGTTTATTTACTAGAGTGCGTGCGCGCAAGATATCCACAGATAAATATACCTAAATTCAAGTCCAAAACTGATCAAGACCTACCTGACCTGACCAACCATATAATTCGGCGACAGAAGCAATTGTATAAAATTTTATAAAATTATGGTAGAATCAGTCGATGGTGAATTCATTTGTTTCCTTTATATTATGAAATATAGTACATTACTGCAGCTGCCAGCAAAAGAGGCATTGATGGATGAACGTGTAGGTAAATGTGGGCCGAGGCGACACGAAGCCGAGGCACACATACGTAAGTCCATCAATGCCTAGTTGTGGCCAAGGCTTGTATAGTGCTTTTCTCAAATAATGCGCGGAAATTAAAACTAAGTAGTACCTAGAACTCATTGTGTCAAATACAATTACTTTTCAAAATCAATGACGAACAACGAACACCAATAATTATTCCCACGTTAGACTTAGCACGCACTGCGAGTTTTTATTCGCGCGATTTATTTGCGCTCATTCTGCGGTTTATGGAATTGTATGAAGCCGCAAGCATTGCGGTAAAAAATCACGCGGAAATAATACTACAAAAATCCGCAAATAAAAATCGCAGTGCGTGAAGTGTTCATTTGTTTTTTTTTTTCAATAAATAGCTTTCTATTTACAAGCCAGTTCTAAATTTAAATATCACCTTTGATAAGTTACCTCCTTGGTTGCCATGTTTCAGAGTAAAAGATCGTTCCATTTTTAAATTACACGACAGATATGAGTTTACTATGTAATTTATTTGGCAGCTACCAAAGACCTACCGCTACACACGACAGATATGGATTTTCATACAACTTTTGCCGGCCGCTGCTCGCATGTATTTGACCAGTACTGCAATTTCGATTTATCTCGAAGAAGGTTGTCAAAATAATGCTCAAATTTCCAAGCATATTTGAGAAAAATAAATTAACATGTCATTATTTTATTTTATTATCACTAAACAAGTACTATAATGTATTAACTCTTGTTTATGACATATTTAGATTCCATAAAAAAATACGTTTATACGTCCCTGTCTCAAATTGCTGGGCGTTTTGCTTGTATTTGGCGCCGAATATAACGTTATTACAACGACCATTTAGCGCTTTCTAGCGCGTTTTTGCTTAGACTTGTTGGCAGCACTGGAGTGTGTTGTGTGTTGTATTAGCAAAACAATTCTAAATATATGTTGTATTCCGTCTTTTTATTTGTTTCCGAAGTAAATAATCGCCATCATTATGCCAATAGTAATTTAAAGTGCTGGCAGGGATATTTTCTTGAAGGTCAAACGTGCTTGTAAAGAAGAACGAAACAGTAACGGGAATATTCCAAAGTTTGAGCCCGCGTTGCTGATTTGACAGGTATTTTTTTGGGATGCCATTATTACAAAATTTTCCTACAATAACTTACTACCGGTGCCTGACAGTATTGGTTGTTGTGTAGTACATAAATATACCAGTGGGACAGGACCGACATCATGTGTAATATAATGCAATATTATTATTTTGTTTTAGGCGTTTCTGAACGCACCGTCACCCAAATAACTCAAGAGATACGTAGTATCTCTAAGTAGTCTGTGGTCTGTGCTCAAGAGGGTAATGTTGATATTAAAACAACGATGCATTTTACAATACGCCGTGCCATTTAATAGAGAAATAAAAGATTCACAGAACAAAACAAGTCGTTCTACATTACTCTAGTACGCAACAGATTCTATTAGAATCAATGATATTCAAATAAACAGATATGTTATGAGCACGCGCTTTGTGAAGACACAAATAGGTCACAATTGTGACCTTTAGTCTTTAGTTTATGTTACGCATGGCGAAGAGCGATAGGCTTTGTTGAAACAAACACAAAATTATAAAAAAATGCCATCGAGTGTATTTGTAATTTATTTATTTATTGATTAAAATAATTATTTTTTAATGTCAGAGAATGAAAAGTGTGTATGTGTGCTGCCGCTGCTGCGCGGAACACTTTTTTCAATTGTTTTGTGTTTCTATAACGTATCTGTTTATTTGAATATCATAGATTAGAATCCTATAAAGCAACTGTCATATTGACAACTGACAGATAGGATAGATAACATTGAGCTAGGAAAAATATGGAGGCGCCCTATTATTCTATACATACATCAGCTTATACAAATATGAGTGAAATATGATACAGAATGTGAAACATCATTTTGTCTCATTTCTTCTAATGTAGTAATCGTATTTGACAAAAGAGACATCAATATTTCAGTTGTTGCTCATTATGGCAACATTTTGTTACTACGCAGTGACAGCTGTCAGTACGTGCCATATTCGCCATATTATTATATGGTTGTTTACTTTTTGTATTATTAATGTGTGTGTGTTCCGTGATTAACACAACCATAGCATCGGCAGCCATTTTAAGTGCCATTTTAAGGTTTAGGTAGGCACGTTTTTTTTGTAAGTATTTCGAGTCCATACTGTTTATTAGATCTATGATAGATATAGTGAGGTGACTGACATCTCAACACTCCTCCTCAAATTTAACATTTTTAATTTTTTTATTTAAATTGGGTATCAAGCACATCACTAGACAAATATACTTCTTACAAAACAATTTCAACTTAAAAATATTCATTACCTTACATATTGAACTTGAACTTTTAATAATTAACTTTAGTTTTACATAATATTTTAATTTCTCTTATCTCTCATATTAACACATAAATTGGTCTAGAAATTTTAAAAACTTGTCTTTACATAAACTTTTTGTCATTTTTCAGCTAAGTTACCATTAGAATTGACATATTCAATAGCGATGATGCCCTTTTCTACAATGTCTTTAAGAAAATGAGCTCTAATATGTGTTTAGTTCTTTTTGAATTTTCATAACCTTTAGACATAGAAATTGCCCCTATATTATCAACAAGCAATATGGCATTATTCTTGTAGTTTGAATGTTGACTTGGCCTTAAAGATTGACCAATTCTTGAGCTGTGGCAGCAGCAGCAATGTACTCCGATGCTGCTGTTGAAAGAGCAACACATGACTGTTTCTTTGAAAACCAAGCTATGGGATTCACTCCATGTAAATTTATACCACCGCTTACACTTTTTCTGTCCATTCTATCTCCGGCCCAATCCGCATCGGAGAATCCATACAAATTATCATCTGTAGTTCTTCTAAATAATTGTGCTTTATCTTTAGTTTCTTTTAGGTAGCGTATAACTCTTTTACTCGCTTTCCATAGTTGTTCAGTTGGTTTGTCCAGGTATCTGCTAAGATACTGCAAATGTCAAATTTGGTCTTGATGTTACAGTTAAGTAGATTAAACTACCAATCAATTCACGATAGGGTACATCCAGAATTTCTTTATCTTCATTTATCTGTACATTATAATTTATATCCATAGGTGTTTTTATTACTTTACAATCAATCGCTGAAACTTTTTGCTGACTACTTAGACGATCGATCTCAATATGTTAAAATAGACGATATTATTAGCGATGAGCAAAAAGGTACTGGTTATGGTGTTCCTCAGGGAAGCATTCTGGGCCCAACCCTATTCCTGATTTACATTAACGATCTGTGTAATTTAAATATTAAACAAGGCAAACTCATATCATATGCCGACGACACGGCGTTAATCTTTACCGCAAAAACCAGTAACGAATTGTACGAATACGCTCAACAAGGTTTTAATACTGTGACTAATTGGCTGCAAAGCAATTTACTAACACTAAATGCTGACAAGACAAAATATATTCATTTCTCCATGCGCAAGCCTCAATTTAACATTACTAACTCTCAACTGTATGCCCATAAATGTGGATTCCACCCAGTCAGCATGTGTAATTGTCCTTTTATCCTCAAAACAGGCAACATAAAATATCTCGGGGTTATTATAGATGAAACACTCTCCTTTAGACCTCATATTGATAGCCTAGTGAATAGAGTGCGCAAATTAATTTATGTTTTTAAAAAGTTGAGAACGATTGCAGATTCAAAATTGGTCAAACAAGTCTATTTGGCCCTAGGTCAATCTGTAATCCAATACTGTATCACCTCATGGGGTGGAGCACCAAAAACGCATCTACTGCCTCTTGAAAGGGCTCAGAGAGCTATTTTAAAAGTAGCCAATTTCCACCCTTTTCTCTACCCCACTGATCTGCTTTACAAATCCTGCAACGTGATGACTGTTCGCCAGCTTTTCATTATGCACTCAGTTTTAAAACAACACACCATGCTTTCCTATAACGCCAAATCCATAAATAATAAGAGACGAAATGACATTGTCTGCGTTTCTAAAGCATCCTCAAAATATGTCTTTGTAAATAGATTCTTTACATTCTTAGGCCCATTTCTGTACAATAGATTAAATAGAAAATTAAGTATGTATAAATTAAACTATTTTAGCTGTAAAAAGACTATTCTTGAACATCTACTTAGCATATCTTACGGAGAGACAGAAGATCTCCTGACTGTAACAAAATAATAGTTTTGCTGTGTCTTTAATTTAAGTATTCATATACCATACCCTTTGTTAATTTATTATTATTATAAGTTTTAAGCACTTTATATCCTGAAACACAGGTTCAACCTAGTTCAGGCAAATAAGAAACTGTCTTCTTTTATATTTTAAGATATTTGACTGTAAAATATGCCTTATGTTATAAATAAACGATATTATTATTATTATTATATATTATAATCATATTGAATTTCTGTAATATTTTCTGTATCATGTTAGTTTGTTTCACGATTATAGTGTCTTCACGTCTTTGTATTGTCATACCTAAAAAGCTTTCCATTTCTCCTAGATTTTTCGCATTGAACTTCTGTTTCAATTCTCTTATAATCTCATCTCCATTTCCAATTATTAAAATGTCATCGATTGAATACCTTGTGGCAAATAGCCACAAGGTATTTGCGTCTGCGGGGTATTTGCGCAGACTGCGCAATTTCCTTCCAACTGCCACCAAAACTGCGCTTGCCCAATCCCTCCCTCTCCCAATCCTCGATTATGCAGATGTCAGTTATTTAGATTTAACTGAAGTGCAGCTAGATAAGCTTGAGCGACTCCAAAACTTTTGCATTCGATTCATATTTGGTTTACGCAAATATGACCATATTTCTGAATTTCGTACTAAGCTCAAGTGGCTGCCAATCCGCCTTCGCCGGAATGCCGATGTTTTATCGTTACTGTACAGTGTTCTGTTTATTCCTACAACCCCCTCTTATCTCAAAGAACGCTTTAAGTTCCTTCATGACACACATTCTAGACAATTGAGATCGTCGGAAAATTTGAGACTTTTGATGCCTGCTCATTTTACTAAATTCTGCAATAAATCGTTCACGGTCGAGGCTGTTCGATTGTGGAATGAGTTGCCGATGTCAGTAAGACAAGCCCAGTCACTATAATCTTTTAAATATCTTGTTAAGAACCATTTCTTGTCTCTTTAATGCTCTTCTGTTCCTATCTAATTTCTATCATTGTTCAACCCTTCTTCAAAATTTTGTAACACGTAATATTATTTAAGTATGTTTATTTGTAAGTTTGCGTATAGTTTTTTATCTTAATATATATAAATCTCGTGTCACAATGTTTGTCCTCAATGGACTCCTAAACCACTTAACCGATTATAATAAAATTCGCACACCATGTGCAGTTCGATCCAACTTGAGAGATAGGATAGTTTAAATCTCAAATTATAGTCGCAATTTTAATTTATTGCTAATTATTTGTCTGTTATTATTTGACAGTCACAATTATCTGTTAACTCCAAATGATTCTAACAGATGTCGATACCTTTCGACTGGGTTGAGTAAGTAATCAATAGACGGCGCTGCTATGGTAAATCTACGAACGTGTCATATAAGCTACATTTTAACAGCATAATTACCACGTGTTGTTGACGCTATAAAATTAATTAAATATTTGTTATAGTTAGGAGAAGGTTCTGAAGATAAAATTAAAAATGGTACCTTACCTACATAGGTGGGGTAGGTATGTAGGTAGGGTAGAGTACGTAGGGTAGGGTAGGTAGGGTAGGGTAGGTAGGGTAGGTAGGGTAGGTAGGGTAGGTAGGGTAGGTAGGGTAGGTAGGGTAGGTAGGGTAGGTAGGGTAGGTAGGGTAGGTAGGGTAGGTAGGGTAGGTAGGGTAGGTAGGGTAGGTAGGGTAGGTAGGGTAGGTAGGGTAGGTAGGGTAGGTAGGGTAGGTAGGGTAGGTAGGGTAGGTAGGGTAGGTAGGGTAGGTAGGGTAGGTAGGGTAGGTAGGGTAGGTAGGGTAGGTAGGGTAGGTAGGGTAGGTAGGGTAGGTAGGGTAGGTAGGGTAGGTAGGGTAGGTAGGGTAGGTAGGGTAGGTAGGGTAGGTAGGGTAGGTAGGGTAGGTAGGGTAGGTAGGGTAGGTAGGGTAGGTAGGGTAGGTAGGGTAGGTAGGGTAGGTAGGGTAGGTAGGGTAGGTAGGGTAGGTAGGGTAGGTAGGGTAGGTAGGGTAGGTAGGGTAGGTAGGGTAGGTAGGGTAGGTAGGGTAGGTAGGGTAGGTAGGGTAGGTAGGGTAGGTAGGGTAGGTAGGGTAGGTAGGGTAGGTAGGGTAGGTAGGGTAGGTAGGGTAGGTAGGGTAGGTAGGGTAGGTAGGGTAGGTAGGGTAGGTAGGGTAGGTAGGGTAGGTAGGGTAGGTAGGGTAGGTAGGGTAGGTAGGGTAGGTAGGGTAGGTAGGGTAGGTAGGGTAGGTAGGGTAGGTAGGGTAGGTAGGGTAGGTAGGGTAGGTAGGGTAGGTAGGGTAGGTAGGGTAGGTAGGGTAGGTAGGGTAGGTAGGGTAGGTAGGGTAGGTAGGGTAGGTAGGGTAGGTAGGGTAGGTAGGGTAGGTAGGGTAGGTAGGGTAGGTAGGGTAGGTAGGGTAGGTAGGGTAGGTAGGGTAGGTAGGGTAGGTAGGGTAGGTAGGGTAGGTAGGGTAGGTAGGGTAGGTAGGGTAGGTAGGGTAGGTAGGGTAGGTAGGGTAGGTAGGGTAGGTAGGGTAGGTAGGGTAGGTAGGGTAGGTAGGGTAGGTAGGGTAGGTAGGGTAGGTAGGGTAGGTAGGGTAGGTAGGGTAGGTAGGGTAGGTAGGGTAGGTAGGGTAGGTAGGGTAGGTAGGGTAGGTAGGGTAGGTAGGGTAGGTAGGGTAGGTAGGGTAGGTAGGGTAGGTAGGGTAGGTAGGGTAGGTAGGGTAGGTAGGGTAGGTAGGGTAGGTAGGGTAGGTAGGGTAGGTAGGGTAGGTAGGGTAGGTAGGGTAGGTAGGGTAGGTAGGGTAGGTAGGGTAGGTTTTTTTTTTTTTTTTTTTTTTAAACTAATCCCCACCAACGAAATTGGTGCCTATTCTTTGCAAACTTCTTTCATATAATTCCTCTTTCATGCCTCTCGCACTTTTATTCTTCATACTATGGTTCATCGTGCATTCATCTTCTTGTATACTGTGTGGGTTTATTTAAATAACTTCGGGCTTTTTTATTTTGTCAGGTTAAATTTCAATAAAATATACATAAGTTCTGTTTATCCCAGAAAATAAAATACAAAAAAATATACTAATTATCACAGTTAAAGTTAAGAAATATACAAGAAGTTCAAAAATACAAAAAGTGCGGTATAACAAAATTGTGCAAATAGTGCTGTTTATCACAGGTAATACAAAAGGCGATCACAGAGAGATACATATTAGGGACAAAACACAAAAGCACAGTAATCAAAAAAAAAATAATATCACAGTAATCTTACACAGTCTATAAACTTAGGTACTAATATGAAATACTGCCGGCTATACATGTCCTTGCTGCATTCCGTGCTTCCATTTAAATATCATACAGAAATATTAATGAAGCACGGTGCGCCTCAGGTTTTATTTCGATGTATAACCGCAGTGGCTACTCTAATGCAATATTCCAAAAACCGTTCCCTAAATTTCTTGTCCATGAGCCCATGCAGGCTCTCCCTCGTTATTTTCCTGTCCAGCTCACATTCCAGTCGGTAGCGTTCCCTGATAAATAACGGGCACTCTACAAGTATGTGCTGGACAGTCTCTGCCACGCCTGGATCGCAGACGCACGATGGGCTCTCCTTACACTTGAAGCGATTCAAGTATTCAGAGAACCCACCGTGCCCCGTCAAAACTTGCGTGAGGACGCCTTCGGGCCGCACCTGTTGTACAATACGGAAAGCCGCTATAGCATCCGGAAGAAACATTTTCGTCACCGAGGCAGTCTCGCCCGACACATATCTCCGATTCCATTCATCAAGCGATTCCAAACGGATCTGTCGTTTTATAAATGAAATCGGACACTGGTCGTAGTCCGGCTTCCTCCGCAACGACAATGCTGCCTCCTTAGCCAGCTCGTCCGCTCGCTCATTCCCCGGCAGGCCGGCGTGGGCCTTGATCCAGAACAAAGACACAGCTTTGCTCTGGCCCAGGGCATGAACCAGGTTGGCGCGCGCGCGAACTGCCAGGGGATGGAGAGAGCCATGGTTTGCAAGCGTCTGCAATGCTGACATTGAGTCGCTGTACAAACCATAGCTCGCCTCTTGCCGCGCGAGGATCACTTCGGTCGCTTTGCAAATGGCCAGGAGTTCCGCCTGGTAGACTGTGCAGTACGCGGCAAGGCTAAGCTTGAGACTCCGGACTTCACCATCATTATCCCAAATGGATAATGCGGCTCCGACCTTCCCCTCAATCTTGCTGCCGTCGGTGAAGATTCGCACCGCCTGCACATTGTTACTGTCTAGTAACTCTTGATCTGCCAGGCACATGAACTCCAGGGGCAATTGCGTAGCTGGATGAGGGGCTTCTGCAAACCTTACCGCACTTTCAATCTCCCTGTCTCCTGGCACAAACCGGGATGACCCTCTCCTCGCTTCATACAGGGCGGCTGCCTCTTGTATGCGCAGGTCTAGAGGTAGTATCCCAGACAGCGCCAGTGCCGAGTTCAGAGAGACAGTACGGTAAGATTTGCAGAGCTTCTGAGCAAATCCTCGTTGAACAGAGCCTAGCTTCTTCCGTATACCCAACTTTTTTGTAGCGGGTGCCCAGGCTGCGGCTGCATACGTTACTATGGGCTCAATCGTTGCTGTGTAAATTGTGCGTATGACTTCCGTGTTTAATCCCCAGCTCACCTTTGCGGCTCGGGACAGTCGCTTGTATACGTTAGCTGCCCTCTTGCAGACGTTCGCGGCATGCTCATTAAAAGTGAGCTTATCGTCTATGGTTAGACCCAGCAACTTTATTTTCTTGACCATACCGATGTCGACCCCGGCCATGTTCAGTATTGGAGTGTCGTACTTAAGCTTATTGGTTATGGTCATCGCACAGGTTTTGTGCGGTGCAAACCTCAGCTTATTTCGGACGCCCCAACCCTGAACATGGGCGAGGGCTGCATTGGCAGAGCTTGAGACTTCAGTCGCCGTGTCCCCATCCACGACCAAGACGATATCATCCGCGAACGCCTGCACGAAGATTCCACGCTGCTCAAGGTCCTGCAGTAGTGGGTCGAGAACGAGGTTCCACAGAATTGGACCACCGATCGACCCCTGGACACAGCCCTTGCTAGTCTCTCGCGTGCATTCCTCCCCGGCATACCGAACCTTGACCTTCCTACCGTCGAGATAGCTGTCTATTAGCCTCCTGACGTTAACCGGGCACTTTTCCTCAGCCAGTCTGACCCTTATGGCTGGCCACCAGGCGCTATCGAAAGCGCCCTCTATATCCAATGACACCAGGACAATTAGCTTCTTCAGCCTCAACTTGTCCTTTACGTGCTCCACTAGCGTATAGAGGGCGTCCTCGGTGCTCCTCTGGGGCATGAAGCCAAACTGACGAGTACTAAACGGTAGGGTAGGTAGGGTAGGGTAGGTAGGGTAGGGTAGGTAGGGTAGGGTAGGTAGGGTAGGGTAGGTAGGGTAGGGTAGGTAGGGTAGGGTAGGTAGGGTAGGGTAGGTAGGGTAGGGTAGGTAGGGTAGGGTAGGTAGGGTAGGGTAGGTAGGGTAGGGTAGGTAGGGTAGGGTAGGTAGGGTAGGGTAGGTAGGGTAGGGTAGGTAGGGTAGGGTAGGTAGGGTAGGTAGGGTAGGTAGGGTAGGTAGGGTAGGTAGGGTAGGTAGGGTAGGGTAGGTAGGGTAGGTAGGGTAGGGTAGGTAGGGTAGGGTAGGTAGGGTAGGGTAGGTAGGGTTGGTAGGGTAGGGTAGGTAGGGTAGGGTAGGTAGTGTAGGTAGGGTAGGGTAGGTAGGGTAGGGTAGGGTAGGTAGGGTAGGGTAGGTAGGGTAGGGTAGGTAGGGTAGGTAGGGTAGGGTAGGTAGGTTAGGGTAGGTAGGGTAGGGTAGGTAGGGTCGGGTAGGTAGGGTAGGGTAGGTAGGGTAGGGTAGGTAGGGTAGGGTAGGTAGGGTAGGGTAGGTAGGGTAGGGTAGGTAGGGTAGGGTAGGTAGGGTAGGGTTTTTTTTTTTTTTTATTTTTTTTTATGGCGCCTACCTCTCCGCGCTATTGGCGGAGTCTGCGAGCTAATAGTTCCCCGGACATAATCCGAGACTATGGAGACTTATCTTTATTTCTAGGTACTATAAACTTTCTTATTTCACTATTACATATTTTACTTACTACTACATGATAAGTTTTCAAATTTTTAAAACTAATACATACATAATTACAAATCTATTCTTATTTTATCTTAATCTACTGTAATCCTCTTTTTTAGATCTATTTACTAATGCTACCTGTTATATATGATATATATAATTTCGAGCATAGTTATGCATCTATTTATTGTTGTGAATCGTTTTTTCCGCTATTTTCTTACAGTATTCTAAAAATTCAGTTCTGTATTTTATACCTTTAATTAATTTATTTAGATTTTCAATATTTACTTCTATTCCCAGTCTTTGCTCTATCTCGTACCTCTCGAGGCCATAGGCCGGGCAGTCAGTCAGTAAATGGGTCACCGTCTCGTCTTTGTCAGGGTCACATGCGCATGATGGGCTTCCCTTACACTTGAATCTGTGCAGGTATTCGGAAAACCCACCATGGCCAGTCAAAATCTGTGTAGTTACACCTGTCGGTTGAATTTTTCTGACAAGCCCATAAGCGTCAATTGCATCAGGAAAAAACAATTTTGTGGTCGCGGCTGTGTCGCCCATCTTGTACCGCCGGTTCCATTCGTCAAGCGAATCCTTTCGGATTTGCCGCTTGACGAATGAAACTGGACACTGGTCGTAATCCGGCCTTCTCTTCAATTTGAGCGCCGCATCCTTAGCCAACTGGTCGGCTCTCTCATTCCCTTCCAGTCCCGCATGGGCCTTGATCCAGAACAAATGTATATCTTTGCCCTGGGATCTGCCCTGCCGCAGATTCTCTCTGGTTTCGACGGCAAGGGGATGAGAAGAGCGGTGGTTTGCGACCGTTTCGAGTGACGATCGAGAATCGCTAAAGATGCCAAAGGTCTCTTTAGCGCTCTTAAGTATTTCCCGCGTGGCTTTACATATGGCCAACAGTTCGGCCTGGTAGACCGTGCAGTGGGACG
Source organism: Orthosia cruda (assembly GCA_964057195.1). NCBI lineage: Eukaryota > Metazoa > Arthropoda > Insecta > Lepidoptera > Noctuidae > Orthosia > Orthosia cruda. Next base: position 21,621,286 of record OZ059851.1, read on the forward strand.
ACAGCTTCAACTTCAGGCTTTTGGTTTCAGCGCCATTGCTCCAGAGAGACAATGCCGCCCCCACCTTGCCTTCAATTTTACTGCCGTCCGTGTAGATCTGCACTGCTAGTGCGCAGTGGTCACTGAGTGATTCTTGGTCTGCCAGGCAAATGAACTGCAGGCTCATATGCTCTGCCGGGTGGGGTGTGGAGGCAAATGCGGTACGTCGCTCGACGTCCCTATCTCCTAGCGCTGACCGGGGTACCCCCCTCCTCGCCTCGTACAGGGCAGCTGCCTCTTGCACTCGGAGATCGAGGGGCAGTATTCCAGCCAACACCAGTGCCGAGTTCAGAGAAACGGTGCGGTCCAAAGGGGATTTGCACAGAAACTGTGCAAATCCCCTTTGGACCGCATTTAGCCTCTTCTTTACGCACTTCTTTGTGGCTGCTGATGCCCACGCACTTGCCGCGTACAAAATGACGGGTTCAACTACTGCCGTATACATGGTGCGGATGACGTCGGGGTGGAGGCCCCAGCTGACCTTCGCAGCCCTCGACAACTGATGGTAAAAACCAATCGCCTTTTTGCATACATTCGCTACATGCTTGTTGAATGTAAGCTTGTTGTCGATAGTTAGTCCCAGGATTTTGATCTCTTGCGTCATGCCAATGGCGACCCCACCCAAGCTCAGCCGCGGGGTGTCGTATTTCAGTTTCCGCGTTATTACCATCGCTTTTGTCTTATGCGGTGCGAATTTCAACTTGTTACTAACACCCCACTGGTTAACATGGGCGAGGGCGTCATTCGCCTTCCGCTCGATCTCGATCGCTGAGTCGCCATCAAATATCAACACCACGTCGTCAGCGAAGGCTTGGCAGTAGTCTCCCCGTTCCGCCAGCCCTTTAGTAGGGGATCCAAGAGGACGTTCCAGAGGATCGGTCCTCCAATTGATCCCTGTACGCATCCCTTGGTAGTCTCCCTCACGACCTCCTTTCCTGCATACCTGACCCTGACCCTTCGGTTATCGAGGTAGCTGTCCATAACTCTCCTCACATTTACTGGGCATTTTTCCTCAGCCAGTCTGGTTCGGATAGCTGGCCACCATGCGCTGTCAAAAGCTCCCTCTATGTCTAGCGACACCATTACGATTAGCTTGTGGTCCGCTAATTTCCCACGTATGTGTCCGAGCAGATCATAGAGGGAGTCTTCTGTGCTCTTCTGGGGCATGAACCCGTACTGGCGAGTACTGAGTTGCGGTATAATGTGCCATTTCACTCTGCTTATGACCATTTTTTCCAAAACTTTTCCCAGCATCGGCAACAGACCAATGGGCCTGTAAGATTTTGGAACTGTATAGCTCTCCTTCCCGGGTTTCCTTAGGATCACAACTGTGGCCTCCTTCCAGGTCCCGGGAAAGTAGCCCAGTTCCAAGCACTTGTTAGCCAGCGCTAGGAAAGTGCCCGGATCGTGGTTAATCGAGTGCTGGCAGATGTCGGCCGTCAGGCCATCCGCCCCGGGGGCCTTTTTGGGGTTGAAGCTGCGCATGCTGGAGTGCAGCTCCTCAATGGTGAACGCCGGGTCATGTTGTTCATCATGACTCAAAGCGTTCACTTTTTCAGCAAGTATTCTGGTGCGCGTATGCTCCTCTCTATCCTCATCCCTTCTGTCCCCGGGGTAGAACGTTTCTGCCAGCAGTTCGGCAGAGTGGAGATTGTCCAGTACCTTTCCGTTCACGGTCAGAGGCAAGTCCTCGTGCCTTTTTCTGGTCCGGCCTATGACCCGGTAAATCCCGTCCCATAGAGTCTCTCTGTCCTGTTTCTCGCAGAAACCCTTCCAGCTCTCCGTTTGAGCATTTTTTGCCTTGTCCTCATATTCTTTTTTGATTTGCAGGTACTCAGCGACGACGGCGTCTCTCCGGACGGGTGCTGCACAGCGGATCCTGCGCTTCCTGGTGGCGACTGCCCTCTTCAGCGTGGCGAGCTCCTCTGACCACCATGGTAAGTTGACCTTGTTACTTGGCTTAATAAGGGGTATACTATTGTTGGCTGCTTCTATAATAATGTTTTGAAATGCTTTTGTTTTATTTTCTAAATCTACTGTATTATTTATTTTTCTAATTTCTGTGGCATCTATATTGTGGTCTGTTTGCAACTGGGCCAATTTCTCACGAAATTGGTTCCAGTTTGCTTTTTTGCTATTGAATCTACGTGTGGTTCTAGTTATTTGTATACCCCTTGCCTTCTCCAAGGCCAGCTTGAAGGTGATGGTGTTATGGTCTGAGCTCGTCATTGCCTCATCTACCCTCCAGTCATCCACCAAGCCGAGCAGTCCCGCCGTACACACCGTAACGTCCACTACACTGGAGTAAAGTGTGGTTCCCCGCACTGTATGGAAAGTTGGCGTGTCGCCGACATTAAGCACCTGCAAATCCATTTCTTCTAGGGCACCAGCCACTTCTTCCCCTCTTCCGTTTGTCTTACGGCTACCCCACCAAGAGTTTAGGGCGTTGACGTCGCCTCCCATGATGATCTGCCGGCCGAAGTTCCGCTCTATACTTTTAAGCTGCTCCAAGTATGGCCCTATCGGTTCTGGCTTTGGTTCGAAGTAGAATGAGACCACCGCGATTTCCCAGGCAATTGTCCTCATCTTTACCACCGTGATGTTGGGTGTGGTAAAGTCCGGGCACTGGTAGGGTAGGTAGGGTTTTTTTTTTTTTTTTTTTTTTTTAACACCGCCACAGAGTTTGGCGCCTATTCTGTGCTCAACCTCTATCTTTCCGTTCAATCTTTTATGCCTCTCGTACTTTCATTCCTCATCCTATATCTTTCTTGCATTCTTCATCTTTCATACTGTGGGTGGGAATCCCACTTTATTTAGTCTTGTCTACGGGCATTATTTATTTATTTATCACAGGTTTACGAAATAAATATGGTAAAAAGCTGATTATCTTACAATATACAGGTGCTATTTATCACAGAGTTTATACAGTCGGTGTTAATTATCACAGATTTTTATTACATTAGGGTAAAAACATAGCAACATAAAATAGGTGCAGTGAAATATAAACATTAGGGACAATAAAAACATAAAAAGGTGCAGTTATCGCAATAAAATAATTTATCACAGATTTTCTTACACAACTAACTAGGTACTAACTTAACATACTACTGGCTATACATTTCTGAGCTGCATTCTGCGCTTGCGTTTAAATATAGTGACATATTTACGAAGCGCAGTGCGCATCAGTTTTATTTCTGTGTATAACCACAGTGGCTACTTTATGGCAGTATGCTAGGAACCTTTCCCTTTTTTGGTTTGTCATGAACCCATAGATACTCTCGTTCGTCAGTTTCATGTCCAGCTCACATTCAAGTTGGTAGCGATCCCTGGAAAATAACGGGCATTCTACGATTATGTGCTGGACACTTTCTGCCACGCCTGGATCGCAGACGCACGATGGGCTCTCCTTACACTTGAAGCGATTCAAGTATTCAGAGAACCCACCGTGCCCCGTAAAAACCTGCGTGAGAACACCTGAGGGCCGTACCTGTTTCACAATGCGGAAAGCCACTATTGCGTCCGGAAGAAACATTTTCGTCACGGAAGCAGTCTCGCCCGTCACGTATCTCCGATTCCATTCAGCAAGCGATTCCAAACGGATCTGTCGCTTGATAAATGAAATCGGACATTGGTCGTAGTCCGGCTTCCTCCGTAATGACAATGCTGCTTCCTTTGCTAACTCGTCCGCTCGCTCATTCCCCGGCAGGCCCGCGTGGGCCTTGATCCAGAACAAAGACACAGCTTTGCTCTGGCCCAGGGCTTTAGCCAAATTGGCGCGCGCGTGAACCGCCAGGGGATGGAGAGAGCCATGGTTTGCAAGCGTCTCCAATGCTGACATTGAGTCGCTATACAAACCATAGCTCGCCTCTTGCCGCGCGAGGATCACTTCGGTCGCTTTGAAAATGGCCAGGAGTTCCGCCTGGTAGACTGTGCAGTACGCGGCAAGGCAGAGCTTGAGGCTCCGGACTTCGCCATCATTATCCCAAATGGATAATGCGGCTCCGACCTTCCCCTCAATCTTGCTGCCGTCGGTGAAGATTCGCACCGCCTGCACATTGTTACTATCTAGTAACGTTTGATCTGCCAGGCACATGAACTCCAGGGGCATTTGTGTAGCTGGATGAGGAGCTTCTGCAAACCTCACCGCACTCTCGATCTCCCTATCTCCTGGCACAAACCGGGATGACCCTCTCCTCGCTTCATACAGGGCGGCTGCCTCTTGTATGCGCAGGTCTAGAGGTAGAATCCCGGACAGTGCCAGTGCCGAGTTCAGAGAGACTGTGCGGTACGATTTGCAGAGCTTCTGAGCGAATCCTCGTTGGACAGAGCCTAGCTTCTTCCGTATCCCAACCTTTTTCGTGGCGGGAGCCCAGGCAGCGGCCGCGTACGTAACTATGGGTTCAATTGTGGCTGTGTAGATGATGTGTATGATTTCTGCACTCAATCCCCAACTAACTTTAGCAACGCGGGATAGCTGTTTGTAAATATTAGCTGCCTTCTTGCAGACGTTCGCGGTATGCTCACTGAAAGTGAGCTTATCGTCTATGGTTAGACCAAGCAACTTCATTTTTCTGACCATACCGATGTCGACCCCGGCCATGCTCAGTATTGGAGTGTCGTACTTAAGCTTATTGGTTATGGTCATCGCACAGGTTTTGTGCGGTGCAAACCTCAGCTTATTTCGGACACCCCAATCCTGAACATGGGCGAGGGCTGCATTGGCGGTTCTAGAGACTTCAGTCGCCGTGTCCCCATCCACGACCAAGACGATGTCATCCGCGAACGCCTGCACGAAGATCCCGCGCCGCTCCAACTCCTGCAGTAGTGGGTCTAGGAGGAGATTCCACAGGATTGGACCGCCGATTGACCCCTGAACGCAGCCCTTGCCAGTCTCTCTCGTGCATTCCTCCCCGGCATAACGAACCCTAACCTTCCTACTGTCAAGATAGCTGTCTATCAGCCGCCTGATGTTGACCGGGCACTTTTCCTCAGCCAGCCTGACTTTTATAGCTGGCCACCAAGCGCTGTCGAAGGCCCCCTCTATATCCAATGACACCAGGACAATTAGCTTCTTCAGCCTCAACTTGTCCTGTACGTGCTGCACTAGCGTATAGAGGGCGTCCTCGGTGCTCCTTTGGGGCATAAAGCCAAACTGGCGGGTACTAAACCGCGGTACAAGCTGCCACTTTAGACGTGCTACGACCATCCTCTCCAGGACCTTCCCCAGAACAGGCAGTAGACCGATTGGTCGGTATGCCTTGGGGGTCAGATAGTTGTCCTTGCCCGGCTTCCTAAGAACCACGACCGTAGCCTCTTTCCAGATCTCTGGAAAGTGTGCCAGTCCGAGGCACTTGTTGTAAAGGGCAAGGAACAATTCCGGATCCTGGTGGATCGCTTGACTGCAGATGTCAGACGTCAGTCCGTCCCCTCCTGGTGCCTTTTTGGGATTGAAACCTGCCACGGCGGTCTTCAGCTCCAGCGTCGTAAATGGTGGGTCATGATATTCATCATAGACCCATTCATTTACTTGGCTGGCCGCTTCTCTAATTCGCCTGTGGTCAGCGTTATCCTGGTCTACTCTGTCTTTGGGGTAGAACGTATCTGCAAGTAGGGCGGCTGATTCACTCGGATTAAGGAATGCACCATCGCAGCATAGGGTCAGTTCCTCCTTCCTTTTGGCGGTCCTACTTATGATCCTGTAAATACCCTCCCAGACCCCCTCCCGGTCGTGTTTCTGGCAGAACTCCTTCCAACTGGCGACTTGGGCATTCTTTGCCTGCATCTCATACTCTTCTTTGGCTTTCAGGTACTCGTCGACGACCATCGCTCGCCGGACCGGCGCGGCATTGCGGATACGGTGTTTCTTCCTGTTAACCTCCTTCTTCTTTACAGCGAGCTCCTCGGACCACCAGGGACAGGTAAATTTAATTTTATTATTGACCTTAGGAATAGCTTCTTCACATGATTCTGAGATTACTCTACTATATTCTATTATTAAATCTTCTAACCCTTGTTTACTGTTTGTTTCCCTTATTCTTTCCAAATTAATATTTCTCTCAATTTTGAGTGCCCCTAATTTAAATTTAAATTTATCCCAGTCAGCTTTCCTTGTGTTATACCTTCTTGTTGTTCTTTGGATATGTATCCCTTTTTCCTTTTTTAAATTAATGTTAAAAAATATCGCGTTGTGGTCTGAAGACGTTGCTCCTGTGTCTACCCGCCAGCCGTCCACCAGGTCAAAAAGGTCGAGCGAGCATGCCGTGACGTCCACATGGCTTTTGTACGCTCGACCACCTCTGACAGTATCAAATGTGGGAGCGTCACCAGTGTTTAGTACCTGAAGCTCCAACTCTTCCAGGGTAGCGGACATTTCCTCTCCCCTGGGGTCTTCCTTGATGCTGCCCCACCAGGCACTTTTCGCGTTCGCGTCGCCACCTATCAACAATCTACCGGTGGCCACTTCCGATTTGACCCGGGTCACCTGGTCCAAGTATGGCCCTATGGGTTGGTCTGGCTCGAAGTAATAGGAGACTACTGCGATTTCCCAGGCTTTGGTTCGGATCCCCACCACAACGATATTGTTTGTGGTGAGTTTCGGGTAGGGTATGACATCCAAGTCATGATCAAAGACGGCGATAGCCGCCTTTACCCTCCCACTTCCATCGACCGGACGAGGGTAGGTAGGGTAGGGTAGGTAGGGTAGGGTAGGTAGGGTAGGTAGGGTAGGTAGGGTAGGGTAGGTAGGGTAGGGTAGGTAGGGTAGGGTAGGCAGGGTAGGGTAGGTAGGGTAGGGTAGGGTAGGTAGGGTAGGGTAGGTAGGGTAGGGTAGGTAGGATATTTAGTAGATGAATGTTTGGTGTTTTTATGGCAAAACAAAGTTTGCCGGGTCAGCTAGTATAGTTATATAATTTTTATGTATCAATATTTTTTTTAATGTAGCAGTACACCGTAGGCCAGGCCCCTGTTTTATCTTTAATTCTTTAGTCCATCCAAAGTTTGTCTGGTAGATATCGCTGTCAGCGATAAGACCGCCTTTGTACCCATAGTATTAAGTTGCTTTAAATGTGTAATTTCTTTTTTTGGTGTACAATAAAGTATATTCTATTCTATTCTACAATAATCATATTCTGAACGTTGAAATCCATTGTTCTTTAAAATTCATCTATTGTCTCGTTCCAGCATTTTGGAGATTCTGTTAAGCCATAAAGTGCTCTCTTTAGTTTTAATACTGGTGCGTATAACGTCTAGAAGATTACTAGTAAAATCACACGCGCTTGAACCTAAATTATTAGAGTAATCTAGGCTATAATTGCTGATTCAGCAGTGCAAATTTGAAGCAGAAAAGTACGCAGATGAGACGAAAGGCAATGGATAAAGTTCAATTTACTAATTATGCCACATACCTTTGAAACAGCGATTCCCATGCAGATGCAGATGGATGTCACGTTCGGGAAGTTCAGCTCACAGACTAGGTACACTATGCTGGCCAGCGGTACACAACACAGTAGGTCTAGGTAATACAGATAACACTTTCCATGTAGGTTCAATTAAGAGATTTGGGCGAGATGATGCGTGATGGACGTGCGCGCACCCAACCCATGGTTGCAAGAGCGTCGTTGCGGCCGACGGACGTGGCGGCGGCGTAATGACCGTAGCGCCACCGCACGGGATATCATTAAACCAACGATATGTGACACTTATTTAATAAATTGAAACTATTAAATCAATGCCTCTCAATCGCCCTATGGTGATGTAATAAAATATGAACTATAAATTAGGAAGCGTAACCATTTTCCCCGGCTTGAAAGTTCCCACTTTCGAAACACAAAGGAGAAGTAAATAATGTTGCAGATCATCACAACTCTACCAAAGGTTATGAAAACTCTAAAGTTGCGACTCTCCATTATAAATAAGAATATTTAACTAACTATTCTACGCGGTAATTAAATCTAATACTGCACATTGGTGCACGGTAAAATTAATTATTAATGTAACAAAACTTATTGCGTTGGCAAAGAGCACAACTTTTCTACCGGGCGACTCCGAAGGATGCCGCTTTTAGTCTTTACCGATGGGACTCTACAAACTCCGTTTTTATCTGGAAATATTTCTGTGATTACTCCTAACGGCCAATGCAGCAGCATCACATTGTCCTGCATGGAGACGACAACCATACCAACCCGTATTGGATTGGCAGGGGTGTTTCATTTCTGTTTGGATTGTAGGGTGTGCAGGTACTCTTGGCGCCACCGCTTCCAAAAAGACTGGACCATTTGGTCAGTTAATTCATAATGCGAAATAAGATGCAACCGCGTTTCATTGACTTCGCGGGCGGAGAGAAATAAAAGAGGTTTCGTATGCAAGAAGTGCGCCGGCGATAATGAAGTGGGCTCTGACGGAACCGAGCTGATCGCATACAGAGGCCTCGAGTTTAATAATGTGTGTTAAGCTCATCAAAACTAAGAATTTGCTGACCGGTTATTTTGCAGAGATGCGTTTTGACACTCTTTACTTCACTTTCCCAACAACCACCAAAATGTGGAGCTCTACAGGGGATGTTTTTAAGTGTTATTCGATGCTCTGCAAGTATCTTTCCCATAAAGGGCGATACTCTTTAGCCAAGAATTGGTAGGGATCTCGTAGATAGGATTTGGCTCCAATAAAATTGGTAGCGTTATCTGTGTAAAGACACTGAACCGGCCCTCTAGGCGCCAGGAAGCATTTAAAAGCGGACAGAAAGCTCGCAGTGCTAAGATCTGAGGCAATATCAAGATGCAGAGCACGAGTTGTCAGGCATGTAAAAAGACAGATATGCTCTTTCCTCGATTTTTGACCTCTAGCACGTATCGACGTGATCAAGAAAGGTCCCGCGTAGTCACAACCTGTTTGAGAAAAAGCCTTAGGAGCACTCAACGCGAAAACGTGGCAAATCCGCCATTATAGGAAAGGTAGGTCGCGGCTTTGCTCGAAAGCAAAGGTTACAATTAAAGATAATGTGACGTGCAAAACGTCGCGCGGACAGGATCCAATACTTCTGTCGTAAGATATATACGAGCAAGGTTGGTCCTGTGTGGAAATTTTTCACAAGATAATGGGGGAAACTAATAGTTCCACTATATGATCTTGACGCGGAAGAAGGATCTGATGACGTGAGTCAAAATCTAGCTCAGAGTTTGCTAGGCGACCTCCAACGTGGATAAGTCCTTCGTGGAGGAAGGGACTTAGCCGTTGTCGTGACTTAGAGCACAACTCATTGCGGGCTAAGCGATCGAGATCAACTTCAAAATGAATCCTCTGCACAGATCGCCACACAAAAGATGTGATCAGACGCGGTAACGGGCCCTCTAGTGAGTCGTTTGATAAACTTATAAACGAAGCAAATGGTTTTTAAATATTTCAACCATGACGAGAATCTAGTAGAATGAGCGTATAAAATGTTGTCGGAAGGAGGACTTCTGTCCGAGCATTCGTGCGAGAGCACAGATAAAGCCACGGGCTTCATTTCGGGAAGCTCTTGCGACTCGCCTGAAACGAACGGTTTTATCGAACATTCAGGGCGCGGAAGTTTAAGCCACGGCGGTCCATTTAGCCACAACGGATGATGAACTAATTGAACAGGCGTTAAACCGCGAGAGAGGCAATCACTAGGATTTTCAGACCCTTTCACATGGAAGAAGTGATCTGCTGAAAGATTCTCATGAATCTTAGCGATACGATTGGCTACGAAGGTGTGCAATCAATGCGGTGCGGAATGAATCCAACTCAAGGTTACAGTTGAATCCGAGAAAGCTACGACTGCCTCAATGGCGTGCCGAGCTGCGAAAAGATTATATACATGCTTTATCACAGTTGATAAGAGGAATGCGGCGCATAACTCGAGACGAGCTAGCGAAACTACTTTCAGTGGCGCGACTTTAGATTTCGCACACACCAGCGAAACGACGATACTACCGTCGGGTCTGACAACGTGGGCGTAAACCGAACCACCGTAAGCTTTCTTACTGGCGTCTAGGACCACGCGTAGCTTAGTGGTCACTTTATCCTCTCGAATAACAGCATGGTGAGGAATATAGTAGTCCATTTCTCGCTCCTTACAATTTCGTTTGGGCCACCCACATTCAGGTACGATATTCTGGACCAAAGAAATATAATTGTTCTGTAGATAATCCCGTATGACGTCATCATAAAGAAGCTTGACGTTAGGAAGTGATTTAAGTTTACGTTCGAGGCTATGGAATCTCTTGCGAGCTATATCAAAAGAATTTCCTAACGCTGACGCGTCTGTTTTCAGTGGTAAAGCTGCAACATACTTGCCATTTGGAGCGCGGGTAAATGTGCTACAATAAAACTCTTCAGTGTTTATGATCCACACTCCCAATGGACGAAGCAGTAACATCTTCAATCTCCCAAAACTTACGAAGATTAAGTTATCGAAAGAACTCGTAAAGAAAGAAGTATGTAGCCGAGCATAGTCTCCAAGGCATCGGGGCAACCGAGTGCGCTGGTCACGGGACCGGGTCGCAATAACTTAGCGAACAACGTGACTCCAAGTAACATGTCAATATTACCTGGCACACCCCAGCTGTCATCAGCGAGTAGTTTAGGATCAATATGCTTCAATTCGGCAGTATCTATAGCACCCAGAGGAAGCTGCCCGGTTATCTGATCCAAAACTAGAGCGTCAATTCTATACCTAGACTGCGAGCAAAACCGTGAGCTGAACGTTAGATTCACTGAGCCGCGAACAGGCTGCGATGTGCCACCAATACCACGAACGGTAGTTATTGAGTCCGTATGTATAGTTAGACCGAGCATACGGCAGCTTCGCGATGTCATATAATTCTTTTGCGACCCAGAGTCCAAAAGATATCTAACCACCACGCCCTTACCCTTCCTACCCGCCACTAACACCTTGGCAGTAGCCAGCACTTCGGTGCTACGTGTGGCCTGGACTTGAGCAGAAGAATGCGTACACAACGCCACACGATCAGAAGTAGCTGGGTCGGCCGCAGAAACGTAGGCTGGGTCGCTAGCGGGCACCAGCGCAGAGGCTTGCGTCGATTGCTCAAAATGCAATAAGGAATGATGCTTACCGTTGCATTTCCTACATATTGACTTAGATAGGCACTTAGAGACGGTATGTTGGCTACTTAGGCAGTTAACGCATCTGTGATTGTCTTTTACAAACTTAAATTTATTATCCGCGCTCAACTTTTGAAACGCTTTGCACGTATACAAGTTTTTATGCGTGGATTGACAAAGTGAACATTTAGATTCAGTAGCCACAAACACCTGCGAGACCTTAGATGAGGTGCTGGATCTACCTGCGGGGGCGGGCTTAGTTGCCGCAGAACAGGAGCGATATAAGATTTTTACTTGTTCACGAACAAACTACGAAATAATCATAGAATAGAATAGAATTTTATTTTGCAAATATGGGTAACATACAATAGTTGTTCGAAGCAAACATTGCAATCGACCACGTTTTGCTGACCTAGCGATACAATGCGGTCGCACCAAAGGCGCCGCGAGCTCAGTGCATTACGGACAGCAAGCGGGTGCTGTCATTTTCATCATTTCCTCATTTTAGCGATAGCTTAGCGTAAAAGTAACTTTGTTAGCTCTCAACAATAAACCTTTAAAAGTGATTTGAGTGTTTAACTTAGTAGCGTAGCGAAACCCACCAGGTACCACTAGCTAGGTTAGGTCGCGCCCCTACATTTTGGTCCTTCGAGCCTATAGCAAGGACTTCGCGGTTGGACTTTAGTTTTTCGGGACTGACGGATCGTGAAGTGAACTTGAACTGAACTAGTGACACCTTGTATTGCAGTGTTTCTTAGCTTAGCAGTGACTGTGGTGGTAACCTTAGCAGCGAAACTTTAGGAGTGACTTTAGCGGCAGTGCACAACATATTCTCTCAGCGGTATCAGCACCAGCGGTGCTCGGGGAGTACCGTTCCAGCAGCAGTGAGTTCACAGCTCACACTAGCGAAACCAGCGGATCACTGACGTGGGGAGCAACCCTCGTTAGTTTAGCAGCGGCAAAGGATTCTTCCAAGTAAGATCGTTCAATTTTCTTACACAAGCAGCGAGATGGAGAGTCTTTATTTTCTTCAATCCGAGATTGCGGAGGGCATTAGAAAATTCCTCGTCAATTTTAAAAAGGATAGCGTAGAGCGTAAGACGTTAGATTACTGTAAGCGTAAACTCGAGTTGCTTGAGAAGTACTGGAAGGACTTTCAAGTGAATCGTGAAAAGATTCTTACTTTTGAACAGACGAATCATAAATATTTTACTAAGTCTGAATTTGAGAGTACGAATCAGCTTTATTTAGCAGCTAAAGCGCTTATTAGTCAATATAGAGAAGAGTTGATGCAACAAGATCAGAAATCACCGTATCTTCCTCAACCAGCGCACCGAGAGGCACCCGGCACTTTAGCAAGCCAGCCGGGCGCACCAGCAACAGCAGCAGCAACTCCGACCTTCGAATCAAGAGGGTCCAACAGCAAGCTTGACGATATGCTTCATAAGCAGTCGGTCAATTTTAAAGCGTTTCTTAGAGCAGTCGACAATATTGATGTTGAAACTATTGTTGACAAGTGGGAGTTCGAAGACGCCCTTCGAAACCTGCACAGTCGGTGGACTACCATTGATAACCTTCATTGGGAAATCATTGGGGAATCCGGGGAAGATGTAGCAGGAGATTATGAGTATAGCTTCACCAAGCATGAGCGAACTTTTAACAGCTTGAGAAAAGCTATTAACTCCAAGATGTGGTCATCATCTTATCGCGAGAAATCCACTCCTCAAATGGATATTCCTGTATTTACAGGCCATTACCAGCAATGGATGCCTTTTAAGGATCTTTTTAGTGAAGCAATACACAAGAACAACGCATTGTCAAACGCTCAGAAAATGCAATACTTGAAAGGCAAGTTAAAAGGCGAAGCCGAGCGTTTGATTCAGCACCTTCCAATCAGCGCCGATAACTATGACGTTTGTTGGGAGCTTCTAAATCATCGATTTGATAACAAGAGGATTATCTTTACAGCGCACGCCAATATGTTCTTAAATATTCCCAATATACAGCAGCAATCGTTTTCAGTCTTTAAAAAAATGCATGACACCATGTTAGAGAGCCTTCACGCCATCAAAAACCTAGGTGTGGATATTAGCACTTGGGGCCCTCTAATTGCGCATATTATGTCGCAAAAGCTGGATAGTGAATCTTATTCCGAGTATATAGACTCGTTACAGAACCCTAGAGAGCTACCAGTCCTACAAGACTACTTAGACTTTTTAGAAAATAAATTCACTAGTCTAGAAACATCTCGTCGACGACAAGACACCATGCAAAAATCGCAGCAATCTCAGCAGAAAGCGGGTTCTTCAAAGCCTTTTCTAAACAACCGAAAATTTAACACCAATCATCAATCGAATAATAATAATTCGAAGACCTCAAAAGCAATGCACGTGCAGGAAATCAAATGCCCTCATTGTTTTGCAGAGCATAAATTATACAATTGCGAAAAGTTTCATAAAATGCCGCAGGAAATGAAACTTAAAACCCTCAAACAACTGAAATGTTGTATTAATTGCATTTTTAATCACAATGGAAACAAATGCCACTCCAAGAAACGATGCCTCACGTGTTCTGGCAGGCATCACACCATATTGCATGATTGTTTTGCTGATGGTAAGCAAAAAAATACGAATGATGAAAATCTTGAGCAAGAAGAGCGTTCAAAGCAAAGCAGCGGCAATGGTGCTCACGCATCACAACAAAACCTCACCGAGATTCTTTTAGCTACAGCGTTAGTGAGGGTGATAGCAGCAGATAGCACACAGCTTGTCCTAAGGGCTCTCGTTGATCAGGGCTCACAGGTATCGTTGATAACAGAGAAGGCAGCTCAGCAGTTAGGTTTAAAACGACAGCAATTTAATGGAGCAGTTTCCGGAATAGCAGAAAAGGAATCTAACTGTACGGGCAAGCTAAGCATTATATGCCAGTCTATGTATACTAGCTTTAAGTTCCATATGGATGTTTTGATTATGAAAAGTCTAATCAAAAATTTACCAAATCGATCATTTGAAAAGCCTTCGTGGTCGCATTTGGAACATATAAATTTAGCAGATCCAGAGTATCATACAAGTCGTCCAGTGGACTTGTTACTCGGGGCAGACGCCTATGCTCTCATCATGCTAGATGGTTTGATAAGAGGTGGTGATTCGTCTTCGCCCTTAGCACAGCAAACACAGTTAGGATGGTTACTGTGTGGAACAATAAAGTCACAGTTCCATTGTAACGTCATCGTAAATAATACAGCGGATATTCATCAATTTTGGCAAATTGAAGATATAAACGAGCAAAATGAAATGTCAGCGGAAGATCAGCAATGCGTCGAGTATTACCTATCAACGACAAAACGTCTGGAAAGCGGTCGTTATGAAGTTAGGTTGCCGATGAAGCAGCAAGCGAGCGAAAAGCTAGGATCGTCAAAGGAAATGGCACTAGCGCAATTAAAGAATCTAGAGAAAAAGCTTAGCAGGCAAGAATCTTTAGCTCAGCAATATAAGCAATTCTTAAGCGAATATGAAGAGTTGGGGCATATGAAATTAGCGACTCTTAGCAGCGACAGAATAGAGTGTTTTTTACCTCACCACGGGGTTCAGCGAGCGGAATCCTCCACTACGAAGATACGTGTCGTATTTAATGCGTCCGCAAAGACCTCTTCGGGACTAAGTCTCAATGATGTCATGCATCGTGGACCTAACCTGCAGCAAGATCTACAGGCTCTGTTACTTAAGTGGAGACAATATCGATACGTATTCACTAGCGATATCGAAAAAATGTATCGGCAGATAATAGTTAGCGAAGCAGATCAAAGGCTCCAACAAATCTTTTGGAGAGCACAAACTAAACAGCCAATTAGAGCATACCAGTTAACGACGATGATGACCCTTCGAAAATTAGCAGCGGATGAGAAGAATAACTTTCCTACAGCAGCAAGAATAATACTAGAAGATTTCTATATGGATGATTTGGTATCCGGGGCTCATACTATCGACGAAGGGAGAAGCAGCATATCAGAACTCAATTCGTGTCTTAGCAGCGGCGGATTTTTGCTGAGAAAGTGGTCAGCAAACGAAAAAAAGCTATTGGAAGAGATAAATTCATCGCAGCACAATTTACAAGCACCATCATTCATTTTCAAAACTGAAAACACGGCTAAAACTTTGGGCTTGAGATGGGACGCCGAAACAGATGAATTCACATTCCAATATACTTCATCAGCGAATACTACAAAGCTTACAAAAAGATTGCTTCTGTCGGAAATATCCAGGTTATTTGATCCTTTAGGTTGGCTAGCGCCGCTGACTACAAAATTCAAATTGTTGTTTCAAAAAGTCTGGCTAGATGAAATTCAATGGAGCGATGAAGTTTCAGCCGAGATCAACAATGAGTAGGTAAAATTAACTGAAGATATAGGATGTATTAGCAAATTTAAAATCCCACGATGGTTGCAAAGCAAACGAGATGACACTATCCAACTCCACGGATTTTGTGATGCATCACTTAAAGCGTATGCGTGTGTCATATATGCCAGAATAGCATCAAAAACTGAAGCATCGGTGGTACTAGTTGCAGCTAAAACAAGATTAGTACCTAACAGGAAGACAGTATCGCTTCCTAGATTGGAGCTATGTGCAGCGGAACTTTTATGCAGACTATTTACAAAAGTAGCAACTAGCATGACAGCCATAGATTACGAAATCTATGCCTGGAGCGACTCTAAGGTCACCCTTAGCTGGATACAGGGCTATCCAGAACGTTGGAAGCCTTTTGTAGCGAATAGAGTGAAGAAAATTGTTAGCGTAGCATCGCCAGATGTTTGGCATTACGTATCGACTAAAGAAAATCCAGCCGATTCAGCGAGCAGAGGACTATCCATTACACAACTAATGGAGCATACTTTATGGTGGCGAGGCCCAGCTTGGTTATCGACACCTCACTTTAAGCCAAAGCAAGAGCAAGCAGAGTATACGACGGCAGAAGAGGTCCGGAAGCAAGTTACGACCGTCCAAAATAGCAATCCTGGCAAAAGCGTAATTGAAGATTTATTAGATCGCCACAGCTCATTCGCAAAATTAAATCGCATAGTAGCATGGCTATTACGTGCACTTGCCCGGACAAGTAAACAAAGACCGTCATATCTCACATTACAAGAGCTAAGACAAGCAAAATTAATTATAATTAAATGCATACAGCGCAGTGAATTTGGCTCGGATATCGAGAGTTTGATGAAAAATAAACTTAATTCCGATAGCAAATTATTAAATCTGCAACCATTTATAGATAAAAGCGGCATATTAAGAGTCGGAGGACGTCTTAAAAATGCCAACATTAACTCTGATATGAAACATCCAATAATAATCCCTTATAGCGGCAGATTAACGGAGCTTCTTATCCAGCAAGCACATGAGCACTCCTTCCATGGCGGAGCTCGACTTACCTTGTCTTTATTGAGACAGCAGTATTGGATAATCCAAGGAAACAGAGCAACCAAAAAGCAGCATCAGCAAGGAAATGAGGCCAAAGCGGAAGGGAAAGCGAGCAAACAATTTAGCGGTTGTCCTAAAATCTATAGCATAGTATTATCATTGCTATTTTTTATGAGCCATATAGGATCCACTGAAGCAAGTTACAAAGTAACTTCATTTGATAGCAATCAAACGTTGTATTTTGACCCTTTGGGACAAATGCATCTTATTCGTGATCAATGGAAAATCATAACTTACTATAATTTAACTCCTTACTGGCAAGGAGAAAAAGCGGTCAAACAATTTTCTCAATATCTCGAGCAAACATGCGGGAAAATTCGAGAGCAGAGTCATTGTAAAATTATCGTCCTACAAATACAACACGAGTACGATGAACTACAATATTATAATCAGCTGTTGCTCAATCAGCACTTTGGAGCGCGTCCGCGAACTCGACGCGGGCTTATCAACGCTGTCGGCTCCATAGCTAATTCATTGTTCGGAGTACTGGATCAAGAATTCGCAGAAAAATACAAGCGTGACATTGACCTAATACATAAGAATGCATTCCACCTTAGTCAGCTGTACAGGAATCAGACATCGGTCATAGAAGCGGAGGATAATATCTTAAAGAGAACAGAAGAGACTATTGAAAAGCAGCATAAGATAATTAATAAGCATTTGAATTATTTAGACAGCATCACCAATACATTGCAGAAAGAGATCGACGTAATGTCTATTCAGCAAGATTTCTCTTTAGCAGCGTTAGCGACCATAAATATGATTCAGAATTTAAGGCGGATTCAGGATACTTTTCTTGATACTATGACTGAGATCTATCATGGTCAGATCAACCTGCATCTCTTGACTCCACAACAGCTCCGTGGGGAGTTACAGATAGTATCTAGTCAAATTTCTAAAGAGCTTGCATTACCCGTAGATAACATTCAATTCAACTTGTATGAGATCTACAAATTGTTAAAAGTTAAAGCGAGGATGACTAAGGAATATCTCATATTTGAAATTACATTACCGTTAATTAGCAGAGATACGTTCCAGCTATACAATTTGATACCAGTGCCGGTTCAAATTAACAAAAGCATGATCAGCATCAAGCCAGCATCCGAATACGTCGCGATCAACTTGAGAAGAGATTCATACTTAACAGCCAGCGTCAACGATATTCAAGGTTGCGAATATCAAGCGGAAACTTACCTTTGTCGTCTGCGAGGACCTGTCCAGCGTTTAGGTCCAGATGAACAATTATGCGAGAAAGAGGAGCTATCTACTTGCCGAATCATGAAATCTAGGTGTGAAAACAAATGGGTTCCATTGCATGACCTTTCTACCTATTTGTATTTCTGTTGTGACTCATACTCTTTGAGAGTGATATGTGACGACGACCTACAAGCGAGCGAAGTCAGCAAGGCTGGACTTATTCAACTAACTAAGCAATGCATTGTGAAGGGTCATGATGTAACACTTTATTCTCATCAGCAATTAGAGAATACGCTTAATCTTAAACCAAATCTACTCGAGTCTAAATTATCTCCTATAAATCGTTTAATCAGTAATCTAACGCCACCTATCCAAAATTTCCAAGACTACGAGGTCAACGAAGATTCCACACCGATAAACGAATCTTTAAAGCATCTCGGTGAACAAATAAAAGCGATAAAGGAATCAGCCCATCAGACAGAGGTTTTATCGACACATGACATACATCAGTATGCGTTGTCATATGGCCTTTTAGTAGCAGCTGTCGCAGCCGTCCTTTGGTTCCTGAGGAGGAGGTGTCAGCGGGCCGGTGGTCCGACTACCCAAGAACGGAACGCGAGCGTACCAGCGAGTGTGAGTGTGTGCATAACTCAATCAGAGCCAGATCAAAGCTCTAGTGCAAGTGCGCGAAACCAAACCATGCCCGAGCAAGGTCCATGTGTCAGTGATAGTGCGCGCGTAGCTTATTTTTCTAAACGGTGCTCTAGTTTGCGTACGAAGAGGCGAGACACATCGACGTCTCCCCTAGCTAAAAGGCAATCTGTATTCTCGATTAGTGATTCAACCGTTTGAGCATATATGTCTAGCTATATGATTATGTTATGATTGTTCCTTCACCTTGTCAATCATCACTCATCTAACAATGTCTTAACTCCCTAGCGTTTAAGCTCACACTCACGTAACTCTTTATTTTTGTATAAGCTTATCTCATCAACTCATCTCTTCCCCTCGGGAGCATGTTCGAAGCAAACATTGCAATCGACCACGTTTTGCTGACCTAGCGATACAATGCGGTCGCACCAAAGGCGCCGCGAGCTCAGTGCATTACGGACAGCAAGCGGGTGCTGTCATTTTCATCATTTCCTCATTTTAGCGATAGCTTAGCGTAAAAGTAACTTTGTTAGCTCTCAACAATAAACCTTTAAAAGTGATTTGAGTGTTTAACTTAGTAGCGTAGCGAAACCCACCAGGTACCACTTAGGTCGCGCCCCTACAATAGTTGTTATAATATCAAAGCTCAGCCATATTTTACCATTCGGCATGCAAACATTTACATTATTTATGCAACATGTACTTACTTTTTAAAACCAGATAAATTAATAAATTAATATTACAATTATCATTAAATGGATCTATTAATATATTATCATTACAATTATCATTCAATAGATCAATTAATAAAATACAATTACAATTATCATTCAGTAGATCAATTAATAAAATACAATTACAATTATCATTCAGTAGATCAATTAATAAATTATTATTATCATCACAATTACAAATCAATATATCAATTAATAAATAATCATTATCATCACAATAATCACTCAATAGATCACAATTAAATTATTATTATCATTACAATTATCGTACATTAGATCAATTAATAAATTATCAATATCATTACAATTATCATTCAATACATCAATTAATCAACAAATACATTTTTCTCTGTCAAAAATTCAGCCACACTGTAGTACGTTTTATTTATTAAAAAAATACGTAGTCTACTCTTAAACAGCACTGTATTTAAATCTTTCCAACCACTTGGTAATCTATTGTAAATAACTGGGGCCATGCAATAAACACTGTTGCGCATCAAAGCGGTTTGACATGATACTTGACATATTTTGCTATTGTCACGCCTATTCCTTGGGAATACATCAGCTAGGCGTTCAAAACGACTTGGATTTTGCTTTACAAACACAGCCACCTCGAAAATATAAATACAAGGAAGTGTCAAGATTTTGTATTGCTTAAAATAGGGCTTGCAACTGTCTGTAGTTTTAAGTTTAAACATTGACCGGAGACATCGTTTTTGGGCCTTAAATGCCGTGTCTCTATCAGTTGAGTTCCCCCAGAAAATGATGCCGTAGCGTAAGTGAGATTCAACTATGCCGTAGTAAGCCGTGAGAAATGTTTTGCTATCTACTAAGGAGGATAATCTATATAAAACATATGCAGATGAACTCAGTTTTTTACACAAAATATCTATATATGCTTTCCAATTTAAGCTGTAATCTATTTGTAATCCTAAAAATTTCGTATCTCCTGCTTCCTCAATATTGTTATTTTTGTAGTGTATATGAAGATTAGTTAAGCCGGGAGTACGCTGTCTAAAGTGCATCTTTGTCTTATTTAAATTTATAATTAAATTATTCTTGTCTAGCCATTTAATCAGTGAGTCAAGAGAATTATTAATGTCATTTTCATACGTAATTACGTTTTTACAAGGGATCGTTACTGTGCTATCGTCTGCAAACATTGTTATAGGTTGTTCAAGGGACATGGGCATGTCATTGACATATAATATAAACAAAAACGGGCCCATAACGGTTCCTTGTGGTACACCGTATGAGATTTTACGTTCTCGTGATGTTGTTATCTCTTCATGTTTATTAACTACATTAATGCGGCTAACTTCGGTTATTTGTGTTCTATTTTCTAAATAAGATTTTAAGAAGTTTGAGCACGTTACCCCTAATGCCAATGTTTTATAATTTATTTAGTAAGGTATTATAATGGACATAATCGAACGCCTGAGTCATATCGCAAAATATAGCACATATGGGGGATCGTTCATCCATGTTTCTAATAATAGTATACAAAAAGTCATAAATTGCCATATTAATGGTTCTGTGCTGTCTGAATCCTTTTTGTTCTTCACAAAGTATATTATTTTTCTCCACGTAATTATATAATTCTCTGTAGATGTATTTCTCAAATATTTTTGAAATAACCGGTATGAGTGGAATTGGTCTATAATATTCCATCAACTCCTTATCTTCTTTCTTAAATAAAGGTTTAATTATAGATGTTATTAAAGCATCTGGATATATACCCGCACAAATAATGAGGTTGAGTATGTGACTTACTGCCAGTTTCCCAGGTCAGAATTATCGGGCTGTTAACGTAATCGACGATTAATCGCCTGTTAATTCTACTTTCAGTTTCTCAACATCCAAATGTGACAAGAGTTTAACAATTTGTCACATTTGACAAAAATCTCGAATTAACTACATGTTACAGCAGTTTTGGGTTTCTGAGAACCATATTCAATGTTAATCTCTTGTCAACGAGCCTAATTTATAATTGTAGGAAATTGGTCGATTATTCGCAGATTAAAATTAATATTATTGTTTTAAAGGCTTATATTACGATAAAAAGATAAAAGGGGTCGGCGAAAACTATGGTATGCGTTGAGTTATAAAAAATATGTTAATTTAGATCAATTATTTAATTAGCAAGATTTAAAAAAAATAGGATTATTAAACTTTTTAAATTAATTACATTATAAAAACTTGACATAATTATCAAAAATAGTTATTTTAGTAAATAAAAATAAAATAAAAAGATTACTGACCTGGGAATCGAACCTTCCTCACGCGCATTAATGTTAACTGTACCCTGTACTTTGTACTTATCGAGGTCAGTTTCTGGATAGATTTGTGTTTAACTTGAAGCGGCTCGGGTGGTGACCCCGCCAGGGTAAGCAACATTTACCAAGGTCAGTCTTGGGATGGGTGACCATTTTTTTTTGGATCGCTTGTGTATGGGCCGATGACCCCACCAGGGTAAGCAACACTAACCAAGGTCAGTCTTTGGATGGGTGACCATCACCACAAAAATTTTGGTTACACATCATAAAGTCACCCCACTAGGTTATACAACATCTACCAAGGTCACCCATCCAAAAACAAGCGAACCAATCAAAAGACTAACCTTGGTAGGTGTTGCTTAACCTGTGTGGGGTCACCTATCCAAAAACAAGCAAATAAAAAAAACGTGGTTACCCATCCAAAAATCGTCCTTGGTAAGGTTTGCTTAACTTGGCGGCTACACCATCCCAGCCGCTCAATATAAAATACTAATTAAAGTTACTGATTACGTTATAGTAGTGAAGGAAGTGAATAAATACTAGCTAGGGTAGCTAAAAGAAATAAATTATTAAATGTAACAAGCGATTACGTAATTTCTCGATGATGCAGAGTTGAGAAACTCACTGACAACTGACGGCTGGTTAATTTGTGACAAATTGTCAGCTGATTTGAGATGTGACGTCTACTTCAGAAACTGGCCGTTAGATGACCGCTTATCTCGGCTGACACTGACTTCAGCACTTTTGTGGCAATTCCATCAAAACCTACACTGCTAGTGTTTATTAGGGACTATAACGCGGTCACCCAATTATGACATTAACCACGGCAACACCTCTCCCAGTGTACCAACATCGCCGCCAGTCCGCGCATGCGCGGAACCCCCTATTTCAAATACGCGCGCTGTGCAGCGACAAGTCGCAACCGATGTCTTTCCGATACGACGTTCTGATCGTACGCGCGCAAAACCAACCAAACTTAACTTATAAGTTCTTTTGTGTTATTATAATAATTTGTTTCGTGTTATTTTGTATCCTGTGTTACATTAAACAGTGATTCTAACTTTATCCATCGTTTAATTCACAAATCCAAACTTCGCTAGAACTCACACCCAGTCGCGGTTATAAATGGCGTCCCAAGCATAGGGCGAAGTTGAAAAACTTTTGTGAACTTTTGTCAACGTGATAAAGTGATTACAAAATGCCGCGGACGCGTAAAGAACGTCAGTCGTCAGACTTTGATGAACCATCCGGCGCCGAGGGCCCGGTTACGTTTACTACGGAACACGTCACCGCCATGATTGCGACATTGCAACGGTCGCAGACCGAAGCCTTCGAGAGGCTACTTGAAAAGGTAGCAGCTATGCCGCGACCTGTAACGGCCGCGGGGTCCGAAGCATCGTCATCATCAGGGAACTTTGCGTGCTGCAGTTCCCGGTTTTCTGGTGATGCGTCTGAATCTGTAGACGCGTTCATCGACGCCGTGGAAAGCTTCCGGGAATGCACAAATGTTTCCGAAGCTAACTCCCTTCGAGGATTATCCATGTTGCTGACTGACAACGCAGCCACCTGGTAGCAGGGCGTGAAATCGAAAATTAATTCATGGGCGGAGGCAGGAATTGAATACCTACAGAGTGCCTACGGAGATCATCGCCCCCCGCATCGAATTTATCAAGATTGTTTCAATGTAAACAAGGCGAAGAGAAAACTGATATATTTATCGCTAAGGCTCGAGCTCTTTTTTCAAAATTACCGCCAGATGACCTCAGCGAGAAAGTCCAAGTTGACATGGTCTACGGTCAGTTGCATAGGCGTATTAAAAACGTCTTAGACGAGATGAGGTTAAGTGCTTCGCGGAACTCAACCGCACCGCTCGTCTTATTGAAGAGTCTCTGAACGAGGCATCTCATGATGCAGTCGCCGTGAGCCCCAGCACTACTGATGGTGCCCAGCTAGTGATGGGTCGAGAGAATATTCTCCCACGGAGAAAATTCTCCGATCGAGAATGTTCTGCAATATTCTGCAATGTTCCTTCCGACGGAGAATTTACGAGAATTTATGAGAATTTAAAATTGGGAGTAAGATCGCTCGATTTGAATACACTATATTTGATTTCATGATCTAAAGTCAACTTCTTTTGTTGTTATATCATACTTAACTCGAAAAAACGTTACTCTATAAGGTTGCAGAGTGGAAATTGCTAATTTAATCTATCTAATACCTTTAAACGAGCAATTCTTGTATATACATAATCTGAATCTCGGAAACTGCTCTAACGATTTTCGTGAAATTTAGTTTGCTGGGGTTTTCGGGGGCACTAAATTGATCTAGCTAGGTTTAATTTTTAGAAAACGTCGTTTTCTCTATTTTCATCCGAGCAGAGCTCGGTCGACATTTTAGTTAAGAAATATTAAAAAACATAGACGGATGGGACTTGGGAGTTTATTCTTAACTTGTATATATATACAAGAACACAGTATATCAGTTCAACAACTATTCGAAGAAGTGTCTGAACGTATATGCGGCACTGGTTTTGGAGCAAAGAGTATATTTAGGAAACAGCTAAAAAGTCAAACTAGTTGCGTGGTGGCAAACTTTATATTCAAAAGCTGAATTAGGAGCAGTTGCTCTGAAAATTTTGAATGCTTCAGCAACTTCTGTTTCTGTGGAACGCTCTTTTTCGTTATTTCCCAACATGCATACTAACAACTCCTTCTAAATGGGTACCAAATGTAAGGGTTTGACCAGTAGAATGAAAAATTCCAAATCTAATATGGCCGCCGGTAAAATATGGCGGATTTCATATATTAAGTCATCATCATCATTATCATTTCAGCTGAAAGACGTCCACTGCTAAACATAGGCCTCCCAAGCGTCGCCACATTGACTGATTCCGTGTGTCTCGCATTCAGCGCATTCCCAAAACCTTAACCAGGTCATCGGTTCACCTAGTGGGAGACCTTCCAACGCGGCGTCTTTCAACTCACGGTCGCCACTCCAGAACTTTTCGGCCTCATCGACCATCATTGAGTTCTGCAATGTGCCCTGCCCATTCCCACTTATGTTTTGCAATTCTTCGGGCTATGTCAGTAACATCACACGATCCTCCGATCAGATCCCACACGGAAACTCCGAGCATAGCCCTCTCCATCGTCCTTTGGGTGACTTTAAAGCCTTGTGATGAGGCCCATTGTGAGCGACCACGTTTCAGTCGCTTAGGTTATCACTGGCAACACACACTAGTTGTGAGACAATGTGGTATTTTAGACGAGAAGATACTACGCAACTTCCCGAACGCTGCCCAGTCGAGTCGGATTCGCCGGTTGACCTCTCCCTCGAAGTTAGACCTACCTAACTGGACCTTTTTGTCCCAGATAAATTGATGTGAATTCCATTGTACCGTATGGTTTCGAAAGTAAAGTATAGCACCAGCCCATATCTCCCATGGGAGTCATAAGAGATGACTAAGTGACTCACCAGAGAATGGGCAACTAGATTCTCTATGCACTATATGTATCAACCATACAGCCGCCGATCAATTATGGCAAAACCCCCATGAAACACCACAAGGAAAAAAATGGCCACTAATGCCCGGCAGCCTGTCTACCCTCGACTATGGTAGGACCTGGCAACATACATCATGCGTACACTACGGACCGACGAGAAGATCAACGAACTCGAAGAGGAATTGAGCAGATTTTTTTTTAAATTTTTTTGTCAACCGTATTGGATTACCATTTTAAGATTTTTCATATTGAAAGGGTTGTTAAAAAATTAATATGTATGGCGCTATTTTGTAGCGGCGGCCAACTTGGATTTACAATGATAAAATGAATAATATATTGCATTCAGACAATAGTCTTCGGAACTAAAGGTATAGGTATACCAAAAAACAGGGCAAGCTAAATAAAACCGTTTAAAAAAAAAGGTAAACGAGCAGGCAAAATTTGTCTGATTGCTCACAATTGGAAATTTATGAACAAACCAAAACCATTAAACAAAAAGTTCAAAAAAACAATCTTTTGTAACACACCATAAGAAATTTAAGAGAATTTATGAGAATTTTCTCGGCAATATTCTCGAGAATGTTCTCGCTCAGGAGAATTTACTGAGAATTTAAGTTGTCGAGTAGATTAGTTTGACTTTAACTTCGTAAAACGTTTAAATGCACTGAAAACTAGTACTCCAAAAATAAATCAATACAATAGCGTCATCCAATTTTTAAATTCTCGTAAATTCCCTTGCAAAAGAATATTCTCGAGAAGTTAACAGCAAAGTTCTCGCAAGGAGAATATTCTCGGGAATTTCCCATCACTATGCCCAGCGCCTAACTTCGCGTGCGTCGCCGGACACGTCAGCGCCGCTGAAAGCGCCGCCCGCGCCGTCGTCTTCGACACCTCAGTGCCAAAGTGATGTGTTAGCTAGTGATAGCACGGCTCAAACGCCCTTCAGGCCATTAAATAATAATAAAAGTGAAGTGAAACCAAAATCCAATCAATTCTGTGCGTATTGCAAATCATTCGGTCATAATAAAAATGTATGTCGTAGGTTATGTTTGAAAATGTCTACACCTAGTAAACAAGGCAATGAAATTGTATGTTACGGGTGCGGTGAGAGAGGTGTTGTGCGTACAAATTGTCCAAAATGTAGTGCGGACATCGCCGCGATAAATTTCTTAAAATCGCGTAAACAACAACAAAGGTCAGTGCCCCCTCTCCAACCGTCTGTTCAAACGCCGGATGAACTGGTAATTTCGAATTTCACTTCTAAGCGTGATTGTATTGGATTGGAGACTAATCATAGTAGTTCTAATAATTTATTACATTCCATTAATAACAATCTTTCAACTTCTAATAAATGTTACGTAAATAATCCCGATCTCGATAGTCGCGTTGACAGAGTTCAACCACAGTCGCAAAGTAGGGCGACCATGCGATTTTCTAAAGAATTACGGAAATCCGAACTTCAAAGTAGGGTGACCATGAATTTTCGGGACAAAAATAGGAATTTAGTACTATCGACTACTGACTAGCATCTCCCCTGGTAATTCCTGTGTTGAAAGACCAATTTAAAAAATTGAAATTTTTGATTTTAAGTGTCAAGCACTTGTAGATACTGCCGCGAAACGTAGTATTGCCGGTAGTTCATTATATAAGTTACTTCAGCAGCGTGATCAACCTTTTAACGAGACTAGCATGCTCGTGCGACTTGCAGATGGTTCTACGCAGACACGCCGCATACTGACTACGAATCTACAAGTAACCTTGAAGCAAGGCAAGACTGTTTCTTTAGACTTTGTTATCTTACCTGATGCTATTGATAATGATTCTCTCTTGGGTATTGATTTTCTTACCGCCGCTGGTATTATTATTGACTTTGCAGCGTTGACGTGGCAACTTTCAGATGACAGTATTATTTATCCTTTAGAATTAGAGTCGCCACGCAACTAGGTCTCGTGTTGTTCAGCTACATTGTTACGTGATGACGAAGCAGTGGTTCTCAACCCTGCCGAGCGTGAACGTCTCACCTCTTTTCTTCAGTGTAATGAAGATATCTTTCAGCTAGGGGGAGTACCGACACCGTTCGCGGAACATCACATTGATACTGGTGATCATCCGCCCATATCTGTCCCGCCGTATCGTCTCACACCCGCTAAGAAAGCGCTAATGAAGACTGAAGTGGATGCAATGCTTGAGGAAGGAATCATTGAGGAGTGTGAATCAGCATGGACTTCCCCTGCGATTTTAGTTCCTAAGAAGGATAATGGTGTACGTTTTTGCGTAGATTATCGCCGGTTGAACTCCATCACAAAAACTGACACATACCCACTTCCACTTATTGACGAGCTTTTGCAGTCCACTAAGCAACACTGTTATATGACTACTATAGACCTTAGATCTAGTTTTGTGCATTATCTTGAAGATTATGATGCCAATAATACTCATTGGATAGAAAGAGGGTATGTTTTGGACCAAGGCGTTCTCTATAGGCTAAACCATGAAATTGATTCAGATGAGCCTCAACTTACAGCTGGTCACATGGGAGTAGAACGTACCCTTGATCGAATTAAATATAAATATTACTTTACGGGGATGAGTAAGTATGTCATGGAGTACCTTAAAAATTGTGAAGATTGCCAAAGATTTAAAATAAGCAATCTGAAACCAGCTGGTCTCCTTCAAACTCCGGTACTTAACCAGCATGGAGAAGTCCTCGCTATTGCCCTCTTTGGACCGTTGCCAGAGGGTAAAAACGGTGAAAAGTGGGTGTTACTAGTGGAAGATACTCCCACTAGATGGAGTTGTATGAACTAGCTGAAGCTAATGCTGAGACCTGTGCTTCACTTCTTATCAATGAATACTTCCTCCGTTACGGTTTTCCTCGTCGCGTCATATCCGACAATGGTGTACAGTTTGTTTCGGCTACGATGCAACAGTGCATGTTTGTCTTGGGGATTAAACAGAATCTTATCCCTTTATACCATCCAGAAGCGAACCCAGCCGAACGCAAAAGTCGCGATCTTAAGACGCAGCTCGCCATATTAGTGAAGAATGAACATAGAACATGGCCGAAGTTTTTATTCGAGATACGCTTTGCGATGAACAGCGCCACTTGTGCTACTACCGGATGTAGTCCTGCTCATATGATGTTTGCTCGAGAAATGCGAACACCTTTCGATGCTCAGCGCGATTTGAGAGCTATATTAGACAAAGAAAACTTTCTTCCTCAAATCACGCCTTACCTCCGCAGATTTGTTACTAATTGGGAGTCAATTAGGGAGACAGCGGAACAGCAGCAAGATAACAGAAAGGAGATTGCTGATCAGTGTCGTCGTCATGTACCTACTTTCGACAATCGGAGACTTAGTTTTAGTTACAACTCACTTATTAAGTAATGCCAGTAAAGGTAGAACTTGTAAATTCATGCCAAGACGGGACGGCCCGTATCGCGTTACTAAGGTTGTAAGTCCTACTACTTTTGAAGTTGCTGATTTAGTTTCGAATCAGCTGGTAGGAAAGTTTCACCGGTCAGATTTAACCACGTACACTAGTAATAATGTGATCTCCGATCCAGTACAACCACGCCGTCGTCGCGGACGACCACGTGTTAAACCGCGTTCTTTAGATGCCAATCCACCAACGGGTCGTTTAAGTGTGTTGGAGGGGGAGTGTATAACGCGGTCACCCAATTAGACATTAACCACGGCAACACCTCTCCCAGTGTACCAACATCGCCGCCAGTCCGCGCATGCGCGGAACCCCCTATTTCAAATACGCGCTCTGTGCAGCGACAATTTGCAACCGATGTCTTTCCGATACGACGTTCTGATCGTACGCGCGCAAAACCAACCAAACTTAACTTATAAGTTGTTTTGTGTTATTATAATAATTTGTTTCGTGTTATTTTGTATCCTGTGTTACATTAAACAGTGATTCTAACTTTATCCATCGTTTAATTCACAAATCCAAACTTCGCTAGAACTCACACCCAGTCGCGGTTATAGGACATAATTATTTTATATAAATCGTGTGGTGTGCTAGGAGCCATAAACATTGAATTCAGTTTCGTGGATGACATGCATGCTTTCGGCTTACATTCAGCGTCTATTTTTGGATGTATTTTGTCCACGAAAAAGTCATTGAAAGCACCAGTGATATCCGCAGGTTCGTATATCTTTGATTACCAACTTTAAGTTTCTCAATCCGTTGTTTAGGGATATTGTACTTTGTCTGATTAATTACTTGCCACGTAGTCTTCGATTTATTTTTGGCTTGCTGTATTTTGTAGTTATTTTGAGCCTTTTGTGTTAAATTAATAATTCTATTATATAGTCGAGAATAAGAAGTGAATTTCTTTTTGTTTTTTGTGGCTAGGCTTCAACCTGGATTCCCACAAAAGTTGCCTCTTTTTTCTACTGCATAATTTAACGCCATTTGATAGCCATTTTGGTTTTTTTATTACATTGATTTTTAATTCTTTATATGGAAAGCACAAGTCGTAAAATAATTTAAATGTGTTGACAAATTCATTGTAAGCTATGGTGGGATCATCAATAAGATAGATTTCCGAAAATTTGAGACTGTTTATACTATTTTTAAATTTGACTATATTTTCGTTATTGTAATCTCTTCTAGTTATATACCAGGATTTTATACTGCACACATTGGGAATTGGGCATTGAAGAAGCTGTGCTGTATTTCTTTTTTCTTTTTTTAAAACGTTGCCCCACACTAGGAATTTCTTCCTGTATCGTGGGTGCGTTTACAAACATATAAACTCACATACACAACACCCAGATGTATGGTCTGATAACGCAAACTCTAATACACCCGCTTTACAAGTCTTTTTAAAATTATGCGCAAAATTATCTATGCACGTCTGACTAGCCATCCGAGTTGGCTGTTTAAGAGCAAGTTGTGTAGTCCAGCTGTGTGGACGTAAACACGAATACGGAGTAGATGGCTCGCTGGAGCCACGCTCTACCTGCAAATGCTTACCTTCAACTCATCCGCTAAAAGTTTAAAACTGATTGCGGATAAATAAAAAAAATAAAAAAAACATTTAAAACCAGGTAACGTTCACTACTTCAGTCTGTTTTCATGGTCTGTATGAAACTCGTCTGTGTATCTCTAAAAACCAAAACTAATCTGTTACTATTAAGATCTATGTCTTTAGAATCAAGGGTACTCACTGCTGAGGTGACTGCTGGTGCTAACTCCGTATGTGAAAAATCGCGCACCCACACCGCATCTTGCGGTGCGGATCATCGCACGCGCCGCACAAGGCCCGCGTCACGCGTGTTATAGTGTGTGTCGGTAGTGCATATGTGTAAGTGTGTATGTACGTAGGCGTCGCTCCGGCCGCGTAGCATGTAAGCTAGTTTTTAAGCAGACTCTCCTACCTTGTTCATTCGACAACATGTACTAAAAGTTATTATATTTTTATTGTCTGAAAAGTTGTTTCTTTATGAAAGCTCGCCGATTGCCCAATAACCATAATTGGCGCAGTCGACAGGATAAAGTTGAAGAAAAACCGCGTTTTTCAAAAATCAAAAACAAAGACTTTTCTCAACATTTGAAACCGTGTTCCTACTGTGGTTTTCGGCGAGAAGAACGGAAGTGGCTTCAATCATGAAGTTGTGGACCTGGGCCTGTAAGTCCAGATTCTTTTGATTGTTGGTGGATTTAATATACCTTTTATTATATTTTTTTAGAGAACTTCAGAAAAAGTAATAATTTTTGTTTTGTTTATTTTTGTATTTAAGAGGAGAGATCTCAATTTTTTATTTTTTGATTGAATTTTATTTTTTATACTGTGTATTTGTGTGTGTTGTCGTTGTTTATAAAATATCGCAAGGCGAATAATATATTTTGCAAAATGGATTTGCAAAAGTTATCTTGTATTAAAACCGCTTTAATGATTATCCCTAAATATGATGGGAACCCGAATCAATTACACAGATTTATAGAAACATCCGAAACTATATTAACACAATTTTATGACAGAACTGCCCCGGATTGTTTTAACAATTCCATTATTTAACACAATATTTTAAACAAATTGGAAGGCAAAGCCGAGGAAATAGTTAATATTAACGGTGTTTCATCATGGGAACACATAAAAGCCGTATTGCTAAAAAAATTTGGGGACCAAAGGGATGAAAATTCGCTGAACCGTGATTTAGTTAATATGAAGCAAGAAAACGAATCTGCTCAGGAATATTACAACCGTTGCATGAACATCTTGAACACTATTATTAATTACGTAAACCTTCACGAAACAGTTGATGCTGTAAAGGATTGCAAAAGGAACTTTTTCCAAGCTAAAACCCTTAAAACTTTTCTAGCAGGGCTTAAGGAACCTTTTGGCACGACTATAAGAGCCATGCGCCCTGTAGATTTACCCACAGCTCTTAATTACATTAAAGATGAAGAAAATATTAGGTATGTACAGAAAAGTAACAATTTTTCCATGGTAAATAACAACAAGCCTTTCCAGAATAATAATAATAATTCTAGAAATTTGCCTTTTCCAAATTTAAACAAACCCTTACAACCTCATCAAAATTTCAAGTTCAATAATCCACAACCTTTCAAACCGTTTACACCTTATTTTAACAGGAATAATAATAATAGTTTTGTCGCATCGAAACCTTATTTTAATAAGCCAAACTTTAACAATAATACCTGGAATAGACCACATAACCCATACCAAGCGTTGCAGCAAAACTTTAATAAATCTAATACTAACAATAAACCGGATACCCAATCTAAACCTGTACCCATGAGTGGAATATCCTATAATTCCGCAAATATTCCATTAAGACCATCAGTACCTAATTATCACAGTACACAGTATCCGGAGGCAACAATGTGCAATCAATTCGAAGAATTACACAATTACGCGGATATTCAATTCAATTTATTCATGAACAATTTACATTGTGTTTGAACTCTTAATCTAAAAAAAAAACAAATAAAATCACATTCATTAAAATTATAAAACGAACACATTCATAATAAAATAATTTTCCTAACATAATTTAAACATTCAATACAGTTAAAAATTCGATAACATTACAAACTATTACATAATTATTATTACCCAATCTCACATTAACCAATTTATTACGTGGATATGTCATCGTCTATTGAATACAGACATTTCTCCAATAGGAACGCCTTGAGGGTCGACTTAAATGAGCTCTTGTAAATAATGGTTTTTATGTCCAATGGCAACCTGTTAAAAATCCGCACTGCTTGATATTGAGGACTATGTTGAACAATATTAAGCTGGGGCACTATTTTGTTTTCAAAATCTTTCCTACGCGTACTTTCCCTCAACTGTCTCTCCTCATCCGTTTCAAATGTATGTAGGCACTTCTTAAAATTCACCAGTAGTACCAAAACATAGAGGCTGGGCACAGTAAGAATTTTCAAGTTTTTAAAGTGTGGCCGACAGCTCTCTATTTGTGATATCCGGACCATGGTTCGTATAGCTCTCTTTTGGAGTACAAAGGCTCTCTGGCAGTTATATTTAAAACTATTCCCCCAGAACTGAACACTATATCTCAACCTTGATTCTATTAGAGCATAGTATACCATTTTAAGGTATTTTATATCTATTTCATCCCTAAGACTGCGTAAAACATAACACGCTGAGGAAATATACGAATCAATGGCTTGCAATTCCCTTTTCCAATTTAAATATTTGTCAATGTATACCCCTAGAAACTTTACCTCATTAACTATGTCAATTTTAAATTCATTAAGTGCGATCGTCATATTTTCTTTATTGCGAGCTGTTGTACTAAATAATATTATTTTGGTTTTATCAGTGTTGATTATGAGCTTGTTACTTTCAAACCAAGAATTAAAAACTTTCAACACCGCATTAACCTTAGTGGAAAGCTCCTGTATGTCGTCGGCTTCAACTATTGCGTTGGTGTCATCTGCAAAAACTGTTAGCCGTGTGTCGGGAAATATTGAATTAATGTAATTAATTAAATCATTTGTAAATAATATAAACAAAATAGGACCCAAAATCGATCCTTGGGGTACGCCCGCTACTATATCCTGCATAGAAGATTTATTGCAATTGCTACTACTATTTGTATGCATATTACTAATATCCACATACATTTTTCTGTTTCTTAAATATGATGAGAAAAGTTCTAAAGTTTTGCCTCTCACGCCATAATGCTCCAATTTTGCAATGAGTAATTTGTGACATACACATGCTCGAGACTAATCCAAACAACTCCCACGCCGAGCACAGTTGCGACGTACCTTGTATTGATAAGGATGATCCGTATGCAAATTATTCCTATGGGAATAATAATGAATATAATGAACTTGATAATGACAATTCACAATATTGGCCTAAACAGGTGATCCAAATTTTCACCAGGGTTCGAGTGCCAACCCCGAAACTTGATGGAAATAAATATTCATACAAAAAGACAATTGCCGTTTATCGAAATTAATGAGCCACCCCTTAAGTTATTAATCGATACTGGTGCCAATCAGTCATTTTTGTCTCCGGAGGTAATTGAAAAACATTTTCAAAATACACCCTTAATTTATGAACCATTTTCTGTAACAAACTTAAATTGTACCACTGACAATAACTACTCGATAGAAATACCAAGCTTTCCTGAATTCAATGAAAAATACCCCTCAAAGTTTTATATTTATAAATTTCATAATGTTTTTGATGGTTTAATTGGCTATAGAATGCTGGAAAAATTGGAAGCAAACGTTGACCTGCACAATAAAAAGTTAATTACGCCGAACGCGGAAATACCTATAAAAGTTCTAAATTCCGGAATTAATAATCTTTTTGAAGCTCTAGTTAGGTCAAATTCGACGATATGTGTAAAGGTACCCGTTAATATTCAGTGTGATGATATATTCATACCCGAGACTTATATAAACAATTGTTATATTCCCGCGACGATAACACAGTCGGAGTCAGGTTACGCATACCTCGAGATAGTGAATCCTACTAAGAATGATATCATCGTAAGCTTAGTTTCGCCACTTAAGGCGCAGACACTTCACAATAATTATGATATATTTAATTTTGAATCTATCAATAAAAATGAACAAGACATTGATTCTTTGGTTCGCACTGGTCATTTAAATTTGGAAGAAAAGTTTAATTTACTAAAACTATGCCGCAGTTACAATGACATATTTTACACCGAAAATAGTCCTTTAACTTTCACTAACCAGATTAAACATCAGATAAATACTAAAAATGATATTCCTATTTTTACACGATCCTACAGGTATCCTCATGTTCACAAACAGGAAGTAGAAAAACAAATAACTGAAATGTTACGTCAAAAAATTATAAGACCTTCAAATAGCCCTTGGTCTTCACCTATTTGGATAGTACCGAAAAAACAAGACGCCTCTGGCAAAACAAAATGGCGTTTGGTGATTGATTTTAGAAAACTCAATGAGAAAACTGTGAGTGATAGGTATCCAATTCCAAATATCAGCGATATTTTAGATAAATTAGGCAAAAGTCAGTATTTCACTGTTTTAGATCTAAAATCAGGCTTTCATCAGATTGAATTACATCCCAAGGACATCCCAAAAACCGCCTTTAGTATTGATGATGGTTATCGCGGTCATTACGAATTTTTACGCATGCCTTTTGGCTTAAAAAACGCCCCATCGACTTTTCAACGGGTCATGGATAATGTTTTGCGTGGGCTCAAAAATGTGACAGTTTATATGGATGACATAATAGTATACAGTTCATCATTACAAGAACATATCCTTAATTTAGAAGCCGTTTTCCAACGTCTTAGAGAATCTAATTTTAAAATACAGCTTGACAAAACGGAGTTTTTAAAAAGGGAAACTCCCTTCCTAGGTCATATTGTAACAGCCGACGGCGTAAAACCGGATCCAAATAAAATTAAAGTCATTCAACAATTTCCTATACCACAAACTACCAAGGAAATTAAGTCCTTCCTTGGGTTAGTTGGTTTTTTTTTTTTTATTTTTTTTTTATTTGGGACAATCCCACCGCACTATTCCCAAACCACTGCAACTCCTGAAAGCCAGAATCAACAGTGGCGACCACCAGAAAAGCGCCGAGGCAATGAAGCTCGACGAAGTCCCGGAGAATGAATTTAACTGTCTTGGATCCCGCAACGAAATTAATCAGAAAAGAAAATGGAGGAGTAAGAAAAACACAAATTTCCACTTCCCTCCATATCAAGCAGGAGACAGAACAAACAAGACCAATAGGCACAAAGGGTCGTTTACAACTGGGATAAGCCCAGTTGCCAAGCACCACGGATAAAAATTTGCATTAATATTAATGGGTCCTAACATTGTGAGCTGTTATATTTGATTCCAATAATAGGTATGGCAAAAGCGCTTGAACGCACGGAAATTTGTTCTAGTTTCCACAAGGTCCGTATAGTAAACGGCTCCTGATACAGCCTGTACATTATTCAACATAGTATTGCGTTCATTCTGCCAAAGAATACACTCCCATAAGATATGATGTGCAGATTGTATATATTCACAGTCAGATGTAGAACACTGACATAATGGCGAGGCAACAAGCTTGAAGGAAAATAATTTACTTTTAAAGTTACCATGCCCTGTGAGAAATTGGGCAACACAGTGATCCACCTCCAGCCACGTCCTGGCCAGCCGCACGCGAACGGATGGAAAGAATTGGTGGAGGTGTCGGCCCTTGATAGAATTATCCCACCTACATTGCCATTCGGATAAAAGTTCCTCCCAGACGTCAATATGTGGTTTAAATAATCTAGAGATTTTGGCACGGTCACTCCGCGTTAAAAAGTCCGCGTCCATGGTCTCTTTTGCGGAATAGTACATTGCAGCACGTCGCTGCACTTCAAGGTCGACCGGAAGTACGCCAGCAAGTACCGGTAAGGCCTCAGTACTAACCGTCCTGTATGCTTTGCATAAGAATATCAAAGCCAAACGCTGACTCTGAAGTAACTTACGTCGTACCGCCCCTATTGTGGCCCTATCAGCCCAAACAGGCGCCCCATAGCAGATACAACCCAAGTAAGTAGCCCCATAAATAGTCTTTAAAGTCAAAAAAGACAGACCCCACGTAGATTTAGATATTCTCGTTAAGGCATAGAAGTTCTTTTTTGCTTTTTCACCGACGATTTTAATATGATCTATAAATGCAAAATTCCTTTCTAACACAAGACCAAGATAGCACACGGACTGCTTCCTTTTTACCGGAACGTTATTAAATTTAATAGTAGGACACGATTTAAGATTACCTTTCAAAATGAGCTGATAAGTTTTATGCGGAGCAAAGGTCAGGCGGTTACGATCGCCCCACTGAGATATTAATCGTAGGCAAGTGTCAGCCAAGTTCTCGAGTCCAGCTCGAGTACTTGATTGAATGAGCAGAAGACCGTCGTCCGCGTAACCGGTTAATGAACAGCCGCTTGGAAGCGGAATCGCGAGGAAATCATCAAAGCCTAAATTCCATAAAGGTGGACCAATAACCGAACCCTGAGGACATCCCATGGTGAGAGACTTCGACATGGAATGATGGCCGAGTTTGAGTTTCGCGGAACCATTTAAAAAGTAAGAGTAAACTAAATTGTATATATTTCTATAGCAGCCTCGATTTTTCATTTTAAGTAATAGCATTGGCCACCATGCGTTATCAAAAGCCCCAGAAATATCTAGAAAAATCCCAATTACATACTTATGTTCAGATGTATTAACTATTTTCCTAACAGTAAGGGCCGCGTCTACAGTCGATTTTCCAATAGTGAAACCGAATTGATTATTATGAAATTTTGGTCCGTCCGGTAGCAACCGTGGAACGATAAGGCGCTCCAGGAGTTTTCCCAAAGATGGAAGTAATGTTATGGGACGGTACGACTTCGGGTCGTCCGGGGGTTTGTCGCCACTTTTCGGGATTATTCGTATAAATCCGCGTCGCCAAATACGAGGAAATACGCCCTCCGCAATACAACGGTTGTAAACGGTTAAAATCGCATCACCGGCTGTTTTACACGCTTCTATAATCATCCGATTAGATATTTTATCTTCACCTGATGACTTGTTGAGTGGTAACCTCTTGACAGCGTTAATAAATTCGTCAGTGGATGGAAGGTCTGACGCTGGTGATTCAGGTGGTACAGCTGCCCGCGCTCTGATCTGTTGATGGTATTCGTTGTCATTAGCCAGTACGTCATCAGGTATAAGAGTATTCAGCAAAACTTCAGTTGTTTCCTCAATACCGGTAGTGTGTTTATTATTTACTTTAATGTTCTGAACAAACGCGAGGTCGACTGATCGATTGGCTTTAAACTCATGATATAAAGGAGACCACGGACCTTCTTTATCTAATTTTTCTACTACTTTACGCAATAAATTACCCTTTGATTTTTCCACCGATGCTCTGTAGCGGGACCTGGCAAGTCTAAACGTATTTAACGCAATGGAAAAAGGGTCACCGGTAACCTTACGTTTTTTAAGCTTGTTAAGATGTTTACGCGCTCGGCGATAATTTTTACGCTGTTCAGTTAGGTAGTCACACCACCAATCACATCTACGTATATTGGTCATAGATCCACGACCAATGGCAATGTCAGCACAGTAAGTGAAGGTTTCTGACATAATTTCAGCACTTTCTTCAGCTGAAAGCCCATCACGAGTGAAATCTTTGGCGTGAGACGCAACAAGCGAGCTAAAGAATTCCCAATTCGCACCCTTACATTTATACCTAAAGTTACCAATGACATGTGACGTACCCTGAGTAAAAACTGGAACAAATTCGTACACGATCAAGCGATGATCACTACAAGACGCGTCCGGTAGGACACGCCACCTATCCATGCGTACGTCTGCACTAGAAAGTGTGACGTCAATACAAGATTCGCCCATTTGGCTGCAAAAAGTTGGTGGTGCTTCAGGGGTATTATGAATAGTCAGATTCATTTCAGCAATGAAATCTTCAACAGCGCAGCGTCGTTCATAATCCGTAGACCGAACTTTGCCATACCAGAGTGATGATGACGCATTAACATCAGCGCCAACGATAACTTTGCAGCCCGCGAGCGACTGCAAGACGTGACGGAGATTATGTATATGAGGAGCAACAGGGTCTGAATATTGAAAGTAGCAACTCACAACGTAAACTTTAAAAGAAGACGATGAGACCTCCGCAACGGCACAATGGGGTGTCATTAGATTACGCAAAGACGTTACTGTGAAGTTAGAAGAATGCGCCACGTAAATTCCAGCTCGTGCTTTGCCATCCAACTGTACTACTTTGTGACGTAAACGCGCGTTTTGATATTGTTCTTGAACAAGCACGATATCTAAGTTATAATCGATAATTAGTTTGTCAAGTTCAGAAGTCGCTACCCTATCGTTGTGGAGATTTAATTGTCCTATTGTTAATCTATCCATTATTTTAGTAGTTGGTGTTGAGGATAAGTTGTTCGAGTTTAAGTTTATAAGTGGCACACCCATCCGATCCACATCGATGGTCAGACGGTTTCTTAAAGCGTTTACACGCCACGCAAGACGGTATATAATTTAAATTGTCTTTATGCGGACAGTCTTTGGTTTCATGTGTCTCAGAGCAATTAGCGCAGGTAGGTGATTTAATAGTGCAGTGTTTCTTAACATGACCGAACTGTTGACAATGTGCACAACGTACTACATCGACATCATCAATGAAACGGCAAGTCGCCCAATCAATAAACAATTTATCCTTGGTCGAGACTAAATGTTTCCGGACCGCGGACTCGAGTTCAATGCCTATCCATTTCCGACCGTTGTCTAACGAACGCCTACGTATGATTTTTGTTGATTTAATAAATTCGTCTTCTTTTAATGACAACTCGTCTTTAATGTTTTGGCAGTACAACGCATGCAAAAAGGCACTGTCCTCCATTGAGGATGGGACGTCTTTAACTAAAATACGAGGCTTACGGCCTTTTGGTTTTTCAAGTCGCAAGCCAGCGGACCTAATGGCATCGACCGATTGTAGCTTTTTGATTTGTAAATCGTTAGCGACACGTAACACGACGCCAGACTTCGCAGCCTTCTTGACACCTACAATTTGAAAGCCGTCACTAGGATCTATTGCTTTCATGAGCGCTTGTTTAGTCGCGGAAGAAGTTGCGAAATCAGTTGAACGCTCATCAGTGGGGTAGGCCACAAGACACGGAAGTTTGGCGCGGGCATTTACTTGTGGAACTACTTTAGGTAAACGAAGTTTTAATTTGTCAGCATATGAGGCATTGTTGACATCAGACTTGGCAATATCGACACCGGTATTATGTTTTATTTTTTCTAATTCGCGTTCCGTATTGGCCAACTTAGTCTCGTTGGCGGATGATTTTATGGCTAGCAATGAGACAATAGCCGTTATGCGCTGAGTCATGTCCATAATTGCGGATTTATTTGCAACATTAATGCGGGACCCTTGGTCATTAACAAGATCGTTAATTTTAGACAGGTACGCAGACGCCTGAGTAACCAAATCACAATAGTCGTCATTGCTTACATTAGTGACATTTAATATTGGCGAAGACCTTACAATTGACTCTGATGTTTGCATTCGCTTAGATCTATCTTCGGGTGAAATGTAAGAAGGAGACATTTCACTAAATAAACACTTAGCATTAGCGGAGGTCGTCGGCGACCTTGGTTTATTTATTCGGCGGAATAATATTTCCCCACCACGATCAGGTGGGTCATCATTGTTAGATAACATAATTACTTTTGAAAATTAAACTAATAAGCGTATTAGAACGTAAAAAGTGAAAGATTAACGGACGATACAATTATTTCGATATACCCACACGTCAAGAAAAGTAAATGTACTCACCGATAGCTGACGAAATTAACTAATTGCAACTAAATAACGGACGTAAACACGTTTAAAAACTTACGATACCAGCACTTATCACAATGATACACAATTGACAGCAAATCACAAGCCGGAAATAAATTTCGGAACACGACAATTGCAATTAAAAACAGGGAGCAAACAGATCACCGCTAACCAATGCGAGCGCGCGGAGGGAAGTGAGAGTGAGGGTTAGTTGGTTACTATCGGAAGTTTATACCGAATTTTGCCCATCTTGTTAAACCACTAACATCTTGTTTAAAAAAAGGAGCTAAAATTCAACTTACCCCTGAATACGTTAAATGTTTTAAACATTGTCAAAATTTACTCATTAATGATCCTATTCTTCAATACCCTAACTTTGAAAAAGATTTTAATTTGCGTACAGATGCCTCAAACGTTGCCCTAGGCGCCATACTATCACAAGGGCCTATAGGAGCTGATAAGCCGATTGCATATGCATCGCGGACTCTAAACAATACCGAAACAAAATACAGCACCATAGAAAAAGAGCTGCTGGCTATTGTATGGGCCACCAAATATTTCCGACCGTATCTATATGGAAGGAAGTTTTACATTATTACGGATCACAAGCCTCTACAGTATTTGATGAATATAAAAGAACCCAATAGTCGTTTAACGAGGTGGAGGTTGCGTTTAGAAGAATTTGAATATAACATCATATACCAAAAAGGAAAAAGTAATACAAATGCCGACGCTCTATCTAGAATAGAAATACACAATAATGAAATTGAATCTACGTCTTACAGTGATGACGATGACTTACCGTTATCAATGTTTGTGAATCAGTCAAAAAAAGAACCTAACACTGAAATCGATGACGATAGCACCATCCATACTGAATTAGAAAACCCTGTCTTAGAAATCCCTATCTCTGATAAAAATGTAAATACCTTTGATAATCAGCTATTTTTAGATTTCGTACATCATTCGCCCACAAATACTAAAACCGTTAATATCTTTCCCGGAAAAAAAAGAATATTAGCTCAAATAAATGAAAATGATTTAGAAAAAAGTATTGTTACTTTATTCAAAGAACAGCTAACACCAAATATTAAATATGGTATATATCTACCAGATGTTAAATTTATTCCATTGATTACAAAAACACTTCAAAGGGTATTTCAAAATTCCGCTTATAAATTGTTTTTTTGCAAGTCTAAAACCGAAGATGTAACCTGTCCAGATAAACAATACTTAATAATTAAGAACTACCACGAAGGAAAAAGTAATCACCGTGGCATTCAAGAAATTGAACAAAGAATTAAATTACAATATTATTGGCCTAATATAAAACATCAAGTCACAGAATTCGTAAATAATTGTAACATTTGTCAAACTTGTAAATACGAGAGAAATCCAAGTAAACAAAACTTTCAGATAGTTCCTATACCTGAAAAACCTTTTGAGGTATTGCATATTGATACTCTTACCGTAAATCGACAAAAAATCTTAACAATTATAGATGTATTTTCTAAATATGCTCAAGCATATCCTCTAGAGTCAGTAACAGGAATAAATGTGATAAATGCATTGTCTATTTTTATTTCACACCACGGAGTACCAATTAGCATTACCACAGGTCAATGAACCGAATTTAAAAATTTACCCGTACAAGAATTTGCAAGCCTACATAAAATTAAGTTACATTTTATCAGTGTAAACAATCCTCAGTCAAATGGAGCTATTGAAAGATTCCATTCCACTATATTAGAACACATCCGTGTGTTATCTGTTACTCAACCTACCTTATCCACTAACCAGCTAATGCTATATGCTGTTATAGGATATAATAATAGTATTCACTCAGTAATTACACAAAAACCTATTGATGTCATTAATGGGCATTCAAATAGTCGTGACCCATTTGATATAAATTTGGAAGCTACTTATCTTCAGAACTATGTAGTTAGGCACAAGGAAATTACCAAACAACTATACAATGAAATAAACAAAAAATTACTCTGTAACCGGACTAAAACTATACAGAATACTAATCAAGACCGCGAAGAACCCATTTCTTACGAAGAGGGAAAGGCGTTATATATAAAAAACCCGCTAGCCGTTAGGCATAAGACAAAACCTCGTTACTTAGGTCGTAGAGTGAAGAAGAATTTAGGTTTAAAGGTCATAGACGATAAGAACATTGTCCACCACAAACGTATCGTGAAGAAGCCTCTAAGATATCAAAATGTCTTGTTGCAGGATTCCGATAATAATCCGGGCTGAACAAGTCGTGACTACGAAGTTAGTGGACAACCCTGGGATACTCCCCTTTAAGTTAGGTAGTGCTAAGTTTATTAAAACTGAACATACGTTCATACATTATTACGAGTTAGATAGGATTAAAGATAGTATTAGAAGTATAGAAGGCTATTTAGATACTTATATAGAGTACATAAAGTCAGCCGACCCAATTTATTTTGGCGATACTTCATTAGTTATTAATCAGATCCTTATTAGCATGTTAGAAACAATTTATGATAAGTTCAACACTATGTATAAACACCCGAGAAATAAACGTGGGCTTATCAATGGTTTGGGTTCCATCATAAAAGGTATCACCGGTAATCTCGATCACGAAGACGCATTATTTTATAGT
Organism: Orthosia cruda; assembly: GCA_964057195.1. NCBI lineage: Eukaryota > Metazoa > Arthropoda > Insecta > Lepidoptera > Noctuidae > Orthosia > Orthosia cruda. The sequence goes on from OZ059851.1 coordinate 21,663,761, forward strand.
AAAGCCATAAACATTTTGCAAAATAATCAGAATAGTTTGAAAGATAAATATAATGCTCGCATTACCTTGAATAAACAAATTTTGAACTTTCAATATGACCTTGTCTACTATTGTATCAAATGAGTTCAAAATACATATTAAACTAAATGAAATCATGTCTAATGTTAATATGACTAATTTTAGGATAAGAGATTTTATTAAAATAAACAGTTTGTTTAATTTGTTAAAAATCAATTTACAAAATATTTTGAATTGTATGTATTTTGTTTGTATTGTATTGTACATTAGAAAATGCTTTGAGTTTTTCCAAATTATCAGTAACTCATCACAGTGTAATCAGTTCACAAAATATTAATTTCATGTTTAATATTCTAAGAAACCAATATGAACCTTCTGAGTTGCTTGTACATGAGAACACTGAGATAAGAGACTATTATGATATTATTGAGTGTGGTTCCTACTATGTAGATAATGTAATTGTATTTATTCTGAAGTTCCCTATTTTGCATTTAGATACTTTCACTTATTATCATCTATTTTCTACTCCAACATTTAATAATACAATATTAATTCCACCTAAACCATATCTGGCAATGAATAGTAATATTTATCACTATATGGATGGAGAATGTAAAAGGTTCCAGGAAAAATATTATTGCCCAGAAGCCGACCTAATAGCCACTTCGAAACCAAACGATTGCATTTACCAACTGATATTGAAACAAGAAATATGCAGCAGCTGCAGCTTGGTACGATTTAAAACAGGAACAGAGATAATTCAAAAGCTGGACGATTTTCATTATATTCTGTCATTTATAAAAGAAACAAGGATCGAGTATAAGTGCGATCAGGAAGAGTACCAATCTTTACTCCGCACTTACTTATTTGAGGTGCCTGAGGGATGCACTGTTTCTACAAAGTTAAACCACATAAAGAATTACAAAAATCTGATAAAAGGTACACCTATAAAACTTTTGTCTTTTCCAGTATTTAAAATCAATATTGAAAACAAAGAAAAGCCGTTGTTATTGGAAAATGTCCCACTAGAACAAATCAATAAATTACAGAATTTAATTGAGAAGGAGAATATTCTAAACCTGGATGCCCTGCAAGATAAAAGTTATCACTATTGGACCGTACCTATATATACGGTACTGTGTATTATTGGATTGGTTGCTGGAATATTATATTCAATAAAAAGACATAAGAGGAACCAGGAAACGTCAGTAGTCCAAGCAACAGACGGAGGCCGCACTCAACCCTTCTTCTTGGGAGAAGAAAGGGCTTCGAACTAGTGCGGGGGGTGTTATAGTGTGTGTCGGTAGTGCATATGTGTAAGTGTGTGTGTACGTAGGCGTCGCTCCGGCCGCGTAGCATGTAAGCTAGTTTTTAAGCAGACTCTCCTACCTTGTTCATTCGACAACATGTACTAAAAGTTATTATATTTTTATTGTCTAAAAAGTTGTTTCTTTATGAAAGCTCGCCGATTGCCCAATAACCATAATTCGCGCCACACTAGGCGCCGCATCACGCGCCTCGCCAGGCGTCTTATCACGCGCCACACTAGGCACCCGGCACGCGCCACATCAGGCGCCACATCACGCGCCTCATCACGCTCCTCGCCAGGCGCAGCATCACGCGCCGCACAAGGCGCCGCATCACGCGCCGCACAAGGCGCCGCATCACGCGCCGCACAAGGCGCCGCATCACGCGCCGCACAAGGCGCCGCATCACGCGCCTCACTAGTCGCCGCATCACGCGCCTCACTAGGCGCCTCATCACGCGCCTAACTAGGCGCCTCATCACGCGACTCACTAGGCGCTTCATAACGCTCCTCACTAGGCGCCTCACCACGCTCCTCGCTAGGTGCCGCATATCGCGCCTCGCTAGGCGTCGCATCACGCGCCTTGCTAGGCGCCGCATCACACGCCTCGCTAGGCGCCGCGACACGCACCTCTCTAGGCGCCGCGACACGCACCTCTCTAGGCACCGCGACTCGCACTACTGGGCGCCGCGACACGCACCTCACTAGGCGCAGCACCACGCGCCGCACTAAGTGCCGCGACACGTACCTCTCTAGGCACCACGTCACGCGCCTCTCAAGGCACCACGTCGCGCGCCTTATTAAGCGCCGTGTCAAGCGCTTCTAGACATCGCGACACATGCCTCTCTAGGCGCAGCGTCACGCGCCGTACTTGGTGCCGTACCAAGCACCGCACTAGGCGCCGTTCCATGCGCCGCATAAGGCGGCGCACCACACTCCAAACCAGGACTCCGTGACATGTCACGCTCGCATATCTCTTCACGCCTCATTGACACGTGACGCACTCGTGACACGTATCGCCTGCGTGACACCTCACGGCGCCTCCAATCACGACTGCTTTGAGTCGCGTCGTGATCACTTGACTCGCTGTGTTCTCTCGAATCGCTAGACTCGTCACGATTATTCCAACGAGTTTTGCGACGTCTACGCACAGGAGGCTCCGAGTTGCTTGATGGCAAGTCACACAACTCCCTCGTACTTTGTCGAGACTTTCTTTTGAGAGTCATGATTTCTGAAAATAAAAAATCTACAAAAAGTGGATGTTCTTTCTTTGTTTACCTAAGGGACACTATATGTAAAGCGTCTATAATATGTCTTTGAAGATAAGACAATAGAAGAACCATAAGAAATCACGTTAGAGATAAAGAAGAAATTAAATATCTCACCAGTGCGGTTTGAATATTATCGATACTATCGATTCTGAATAATATCGATTCTGATACCAGCGTTTAAACGTTTCTCTCTTAAGTTATTTTTAAATAGAAAAAAAAATAACTAACAAATTTAACCATTAAATGATACAAGTAATTTAACACTAAATAGTGCTACAGTACGTACATACCTTTTATGGGCGTTTAGTCCTTCACCGAGGGCGAACATCAATCACTATCTCGATTATATCCCATTTCTGAACTATTAACAATTCAGAAAATTAAAACAAACTTTCACAATTTCACGATTTTTATTACGTTCTCACAAAATCACTTTTTACATCTGTCCGTTACAACTGTTCGACGACAACTGACTACTAAGCACTCGCAACACTTCCCACCACATGTTTTCAACACGTGACATAACGTGGTGGGGCGCATACGGAAGTGGTGCGCGCGATTATACTTTAACGTTACAATTTTTGTGTTGACAATACATTTAATTACTGATAATAATTCTAAGATTATTATCTGTAATTTATGATTAATGAAATTAGAAGTATTAAAACAATTTATCAATTATGGAAATAGACTTTCGAAAATAGAGATTCTAACACAAGGCAGCCAGCCTTATTCCCAACGCAATAGAGGCGAGAATTGTGTGATGATCTGCAATTAATATGGAAATTTCCCAAACTTTTTGCTTATAATTAGACTTTTAGAACTTAAAATTAGGCTGTAAATAGGCCAAAATTTAATTTATACAGTTCGAAGGATCAAAGTGGTACGTATAAGCGATAAGACCGCCTTTGTACCCATAGTATTAAGTTGCTTTAAATGTGTAATTTCTTTTTTTGGTGTACAATAAAGTATATTCTATTCTATTCTACAATAATTCTGAACGTTGAAATCCATTGTTCTTTAAAATTCATCTATTATCTCGTTCCAGCATTTTGGAGATTCTGTTAAGCCATAAAGTGCTCTCTTTAGTTTTAATACTGGTGCGTATAACGTCTAGAAGATTACTAGTAAAATCACACGCGCTTGAACCTAAATTATTAGAGTAATCTAGGCTATAATTCAACTGTTATGCAGCACACTGAATAGCTTCACACCATAAGGATTTAGTTAAATTCGTCTCTGCAAACAAAGTTCTAATTTTATCACATAAAGTCCTGTTCAAGCGCTCTGCAACTCCATTTTGTTGCGGGGTGTATGGTAGAGTATATTCTATATTTATCCCTTTACTGTTACAAAAATTCTTCAGCCTGTTTGCTGTATACTCTGCACCATTGTCACATATTATTCTTTGCACTTTATTTCCTGTTTCATTTTCTAATTTAATTATGTAGTTAATAAGTTTCTCTGTCGCTTCTGACTTATGCACCAATGGATATACCACACAGAAATGGGAGTAGTCATCAATTACAGTCATAAAATATTTCTCACCGTTTAAACCGCAGTTCTTGGTAGGTCCTGCAATGTCTGAATGCAGCAACTCTGCTACTCTCCTTGATCTTGGTCTTAGTGTCTGCTTAAATGTTGCTCTGGTAGGTTTCCCTTCTATACATGGACTGCAAACATTTTCTGATACAGATCAATTCATAATACCTAAACCTTTTTTATTTAAATGACCTCTATGTCAAATGTTAGAAAGAGCATCATCACTCTTGTTATTACTGATATTACATGTTTCATAACACAGTTTAGCATTTAATTTATATAACATTCCCTCGGCATTACAAATTACTAAAGTATTTTTATTTCTTATTAGAGCTTTTGTCTTATTAAACTTTATATAAAATCCTGCATCAGTTATTTTCTTTACTGACAGTTATATTTATTTTTAAATATTTATACATGAACTTTATCTTTCCCTTTTTATTGCTCTCTATGTATAGACCATTAGCAACATACATTTTAACACTTTCTTGCAATTTTATAATATCAGTTACATATTGTTCATATTGATCACATATTATATGTTGGGTACAACCAGAGTCAACGATAAATGTAATATTAGAATTATCAGTCAATCCGAGTATGTATTCACTGGCTAAAAATCCAACATCTGCCTTACCAGCTAGAGACATTTCTTGGGCTTGATCACGTTGTCCTCGACCTCGTACAGAGTGTCCTCGTGCAGCTCTGTGTCCTCGGCCAGCAGCTCTCCCACGGCCCCTGCCTCGATGTGGCTTCCATACATTGGTCTTCGCTTTACACTCATTACTTTTGAGACCTGGCTTACCATGGGTGTAACATGTGAGGAATGCACATTCTTGCTCAGTTGTGTCCTTATTTGTGTTAATTTTTGTCTCGGCGTCTAGCAATCTGGCTTTTACAAAATCAAATGTTAGTCTCTTTTCTGTAGCCATTGTCTCGATAGATGTAATTACAGGATCATATTCCTCGGGCAGCGATGACAGCAGGTAACAAATCATGTCTTCATCATCAATTTTGACTTATATCGCTTGGAGATCGTTGATAATTGAGGAGAACTTTATGAGGTAGGTTTCCAGTGGCTCATTGCACTTGAGAGTTATCAATTTGCGTTTTAGATAAAATCTGTTGTAGACACTTTTTCTCTCAAAGATATTTTCCAATAATGTTATCATTTCTCTTGCTGTTTTCCCATTCTTTATTATTTCAATGTAGCGGTCGGAAACGCATTGTGCAATTAAAGACTTCGCCCTTGAGTCATCTTTAATATATTCGGCGGATTTTTCGTTTTCTTTATCTCCTTTATTTAATACGTAGACAACTTGTTTTTCTTCTAACATTAGATTAAGGCGAAACTTCCACATGCTGAAGTTTGTCTTTTCACATAAGCACAAACGACGCCATGTTTGCGTTTTCTTTCGGCATTGTATTGCATTCGCATCGAGGTGGATCGCAACCCAGTGACGACGATTCCTTTTATTATTGGTAATAACCACGCTCTGCTACCATGTTGATATTAAAACATCGATGCATTTTACAATGTGCCGTGCCATTTAATAGAGAAATAAAAGATTCACAGAACAAAACAAGTCGTTCTACATTACTCCAGTACGCAACAGATTCTGTTAGAATAACCTATAAAGCAACTGTCATATTGACAACTGACAGATAGGATAGATATATACATAGTGAGGTGCCCAGTGTTGCCAGGGCCCTTAAGTCAAAAGATACGTTTCATTGCCTGAAATGTTACATTTTTGCTACAAAAGTTATATTTTTTTTAATTTCGCATTTTTGAGGTCGGAGGCAAATTGATGTTAGCAAAATGGCGGAATTTAAAGGAATCTATGATGTTTAATGTTGTATTTAATCTTATGATAAAACAGACTCTAGTGTCATTTGTTCGCAGCGCCATCTCACAGTTGTTACTATATAATCTAGCATCTAACTTATTCTATTAGTTTGAACCAAACCCATGAGAGCAATGTTTCTTTCAGTGTTTCTTTCTCACTCCCGGGGGGCTTGCCCAGGGGGCGTTTGGAACTTAATCAATGGCAATAGGTTGCCGCTCGCTCACTTTGGCGCGTCTACAGAAGATATGCGTATATTCGCGACGAATATCCCTACAATTTGGCAAATTATTTAAACCTGGTATCATTTTAGAGCTGGAAACCCTTTATTGACGTGACGTGGCACTCAATCAGCCAATCAATAATTGAGTAGTGCATTGAATATTAAAGTAACCAATTAGAAACCAGAATAGCGCCTAGAAAGAACGACATACTTTCGAGAAAATCGTCATCCCTATTCCTCTAACGCTATCCCATAAGGCTCTCCCACTCTAAACAGCTGTTTATACATAGTGATTTCGCGACATTTGTAGAATTTATATTATAGCTGTGTCCTTATCGTTATGTGTACGAAAGAACTTCTTTACAAAAATCTTATTCTTCGTGGCTTTTTACAATGTTACTTTGTGTTACACCTATTAGAGCAAATATAACAATTAAACAACGATAGCAGTTATAAATGTGTATTTAATAACGTTCTTTTAGCATGTAGGTACATAAGTATAAGTACATAGAATAAAGTTATTGGCACCTTATAAAACAATAGAATCTAATCACCAACGATTCAAATAAAACTCTAGTAAGCTAGGACGAAGGAATAAAACACAAATTGCCCAACAGCGAATATTACATTTAAGCGAGAACATAAATAGGTATGCATTAACGGAAATACTTAGCTTCTTGTTCAAATCACAATATTATCCACTAAATATAACGTTTAGGTGTTTCTATACCCAGTTACAAAAATAAACTGCCTCCAAAATTCTCCCGGCAAAAAACAATACTTCGTTATTCCTTCTTCAAAACAAAAATCAACCATGATTGGTTCACGGTGGCGGCGGGCTGATGTCGTCCCCTTATTGGTCCGACGCCCGACGCTAGTACAGCAATAATCCACCGATGGCAGCACCTTGGCTTGGCGACAGCTGTTGTGCCGACGACGACCGCTACTTGCGTTTCGCGCCATCTAGCACCTTTGGTGTGGAGTATTCACACTCGTCCATCCTGACGCCTTTGCGACTCTGCAAAGGAAGAAAACAAAAGACTGTATGTAATTGTTCAAAAAAAACATACCCAGTCCTAAAAAAAGGAGAAAAAAGAAACAACGCGGTTCTATGAATTGAAAACCATATTTGGCCCATACATAATACAAAATAACATCGTATGTCCTATATGCAAATCATTATCAATCATCAAGTAAAGTCATTCCAAAAGTAAAGAGGTACTTGTTTACCAAAACAAGTTTCCAAAAGTACCATAATTTGCTATACCAATATATTTCCAACCATATCATTTGTAAACCATAACCATATCAATTCCAATTGTAAACCATATTTGTTTACCAAAACAAGTTGCCAAAGTACCATAATTTTCCAATTAGCCATAACATTTCACAATCGTTACCAAAACATTTCAGTCAGTAATTCCAATTGCAATCCACTCAATTCCAATTGTAAACATTCCAATTTATATGTAGGTAGTTAAATATGTGAAAAAAAAAAATGAAGTCCCAAGACCATTACATTAATTCACTCATCAAAATTAATATTAACCTTATTTTTCCTGGATTTAATTGAAGGTCAGCCTTCAAGCAAGTCAATTAATTCCTCCGTGCTGTCCACTTCCGTATCATTTCAGCTAGCGCCCGAGTCCTCCTCTCCCTGAAAAGGTTTTAACGAGTCCGACGACACAAGAGCTCTGAATCGCTTATATCCTTTAACACCTTTCAGCGAAGTAATCATGTACCTATCATTACCTACTACCTTCGTTACCTTATAAGGTCCGCTGTACTTCTCCTTCAGTTTTCGTCGAACGTTCACATTTCGGTCAGCAGCTCCTTTCCATAATACTAAATCGTTTACCTTGTATTTTGTTGGAGGTTTACGCTTTGCATTAAAATATTTGCGCATTTTCGCCGCCGTCCGGTTTAAGTTCGCTGTAACTTCGGTCCTAGTTCGTGCAGCTGTCTCCTCATTATCAACTATGTTATCTCCCATACCTTGATACCTGCTGCGAGTCGCGGCAAACATGAGCCTGTATGGTGTAAATCCAGTCGAACCGTTTTTTAAATTATTCATTCCCCAGGTGATGTTTGCGATCCGAGTATCCCAATCCTTTTCATCTTCCACGCTGGTGTTGAGTGAATCTAGTAATGTACGATTATACCTCTCCACTTGGCCATTTGCGCGTGGACATGCTACAGCATTGATTATGTGTTTTATTTGATTATCTAAACAAAACTGTTTGAAATGATTACTTTTGAAACTCGTACCGCTATCGGATATAATTCTCTTTGGATAACCAAATAAACAAAAAATTTCATTTAAGGATTTTATTACCTCTCGAGTCTTTGTAGTTTTAACTGGTACCGCCCATGTGAATTTCGTGAAGGAATCGACCACCAATAACACAAAACTGTTACCTGCTCGACTTTTGCAGAAAGGACCGAGATGGTCAATGTGCAGAGTATGCATTGGCTCCGGAACTTTTTCAATGGGGTGTAATTCGCCTTCAGGTCTTCCGTACTGTCCTCTCTTGTAAAGACAGTCTAAACATGAGTTGACATATTTTCGTATGAAACGTGTCATTCCTGGAAACCAAAAGCTACCTTTGATGATTTCCTCACAACGCTTCAGGCCTGGATGTCCGATGCAGTCATGATACTTCCTCATGACAATTCACCTTCCATATTTAGGGACTGCTAACCTCAATTCTCCATCCTTAACGAGCTTGTATACACGACCATCTTTCAGCTTGTAATTTTTCCGTATATCTGGATCGTTATCCCCAGATTCTAATTTTGTTCGAATTATGCGAATCTTCTCATCTTGATTTTGAAGACATACTAACCAGTCGAATACGTCAATCACGTTGATATCTGCTAATAAGGGAGGATCTACTGGAAATCGGCTAAGCGCATCGACGTGTCCATGAGACTTACCTGGCCTATGAACGACCTCCATGTCGTACTCCTGAATCGATAACCACCATCTTGCTATTCGAGGTAATAGATCCTTTTTCAAGAAAGTGTCGCGAACGGCTGCACAGTCTGTCACCACCTTAAAATAAATACCTGCTAAGTAAATTCTAAATCTCCTCAACGATTCCACTACAGCCAATGTTTCCAATTCGTAGGAATGATACATAGCTTCTTCTTTGCTTGTTTTTCGGCTGAAATACGCAATGGGTTTCATACCGCTATCCTGATCCTGAAATAAAATGCCAGCTACACCTTTACTGCTTGCGTCAGTATGAACTTCTATGTCACCTTTCCTACAAAATAATGAGAGTATTGGTCGAGTCGTCAAAATGTTCTTCAGTTGATCAAAAGCCTTCTGCTGTGCTGGACCCCAATTCCATGTTGCATTCTTTTTTAGCAACCCGTACAGATCATACGTGACAGACGCATAATCTTTAACAAATTTCCTGAAATAACTAGTCAGACCTAGAAACATCCTAAGCTCGTGTACATTCTTAGGTTCTTTATAGTTGGTCACAGCATCAATTTTCTTACTACCCGGCCTAATACCTTTTTCGCAGATCTCGTAACCGAGGTAATCTATTTTGTTATGCAAGAAAAAACATTTATCAAGGTTTAACGTCAGTTTTGCGTCCCTTATTATTTCCAAAACTATCCGAAGCAGATCGAGGCCTTCCTGTTCAGTTTTGGTGGGTAGCAAAAGATCATCTATGAAAGGAAGCACCTTATCATGACGTAACGAAGAAAATATCTTGTCCATAAGACGCTGGAAAATTGCTGGGGAATTGGCTAAACCGAAGGGCATACGCAAAAATTCATAATGGCCCTCAGGCGTGACAAAACCAGTTCTGTGAATTGAAGCCTCCGCTACTGGAATCTGAAAGAAACTTTGCGATAGATCAAGACTCGTAAAAAGTTTCTTCCCACCTAGTTTCTCGATTTGTTCTTCTATGATGGGCAGAGGATATTTATCTTTCGCTGTAATACTATTTAATTTTCTAAAATCCACACAAAACCGATAATCTCCGTTCGTTTTCCTAACTAATACAATCGGGCTGGCATAATTAGAAGACGATTCCCTAATATTACCGTTGGATAACATATCCTCAATCTTTTCTCGTACTATTGCCTTTTCTGAAAAAGAAAGCCTGTAAGGACGATAACAAACCGGCTTATCAGAGTTAAGTTCGATGTTCAATTTTATTTTGTCAGTCCTGCCTAATTCTCCTGTGTCTATCGAAAAACAATCTGAATATTCCTCTAAAATCTCTACCAACTCTTTAACCACCTTTGGATCTCCGGATCCACATTTGATTTTTGTTGTATCAATGCTCATGACCGAAACAAGATTATCTGCAGAATTACCAAGAGGACAAGCAATTTCCCGAGTAATCAATCCACGAGCGATAATCTGGCGTTTCCGGAAACAAACCTGCTTTTGACCGTGATTAACTATGAAAATGGCCTGTACTGGAAAACAATTCATAGAAGCAGGAATGCTATAGTTGTAACCATTATAAACAATTGTACGAGTATCTACAAATAGTAGAGTTGACTTGTCAAATTCAACATCATTGTAGGTGTCAACAAACAAGGATGAATAAGCTGGAACGATAGTGTCTGCAGAGCACAAAATGTTAACCTTATCTACACATGTACCCACTTGCAAAGAATTTATTTCAACCGATTCAATTTTATTTTCTTTTCTTACTGCATATTCTAAAAAGACGGTAGTACCACAAATTGAAAGCTTGAATTTTTCATTGTTCAAAATAGGCTGTCCAATAAAAACGTCGGCGCGGTTCACGGCAGCATCGACGACAACTGCGTCTGAACAAACCTTAACTTCATCTATAACGAACTCTAATGATACCTGTCCGTGAGCTTTAATTGGTGGTCCACCAAACCCGTTGACAAAAACGACACAAGGTTGCATTGCAACACCAAGCTTTAGAACACAATCATGAGTGATAAGGTTGACTTGAGCCCCCGTGTCTAAATAAGCAGTACCTTTACATCCATTAATCAAAACATGTTTAAAATAACATTCATTTACCTGTATTTGTACAATGCTGACGGCCTTTTGATAACACTGCTCCTTTTTGTGGTTGGTTTTCACACAGATTTCGCATTTTATAGCGTTAGGATTATTAGGGCACGATCGGACAACGTGCCCAGACTCGTTACACAGAAAACAAGTTACACCTGGCTTTCGTTCTTTCGGATCTCTGACTGCTTCCTTTGAAGACGATGCGGAATCTCTACCTCGGGGAACGTTTCTCTGACTTTGGTTCATTCTTTTGTCGTCATTCATGCACAGAAAATGAGAATAAAGCTCGCCTGGGGTTCTATAGTTACCAGCCCTTGCAGAAGTTCTCATGTGGAACGGCAATCCTTCTATGATACACGACACCGCTTTATCCTCAATGATGTCACACTTAGTTAGCATGGTACATTTCGAATAAAAATAATGAGTCATCGTTTCATTAAATAACTTTTTCCTATTTAACATTTCTCTCAATGCGTCTGCGTAATCTATGCTTTGAGGGAACGCTTCCAGAATTTTTTGTTTCCATTCCGGCCACGTAAACTCATAGCTTCGTAATGCACCATGCCACAACTTCGCTAACCCAACAAGACGCGCTTGCATATAATAACTTTTAACGTTGTCGTTCCATCCATGTATGGCACCTAGTTGCTCTACTTTGTTAAGCCACTGAGATGCAGGTAGCTCCGATTTTTCAGGATCGAATTCCGGTATTATATCCGGCTTAACCATCACACCCGAATAATTTGGAAACGACCTACCGGGTTCATTTGCGAAGCCAGAAGCTCGAAAGTCCCGGACTGGCGAACGTCCCGGCCGCCACGTGTCGCGGGAACAGCTGCGACGCTCCTGCTGCGATCGCTCCATCCGCCGGTGACTCCATCTGACAGGGCTGCGGGACCGGCTGCGAGACCGGCTGCGACCATCGGAACTCATGGCTTGCTTGAGAACGGCTCCAGATCGGATGCCCACTTCTGAAAAATGTTACACCTATTAGAGCAAATATAACAATTAAACAACGATAGCAGTTATAAATGTGTATTTAATTACGTTCTTTTAGCATGTAGGTACATAAGTATAAGTACATAGAATAAAGTTATTGGCACCTTATAAAACAATAGAATCTAATCACCAACGATTCAAATAAAACTCTAGTAAGCTAGGACGAAGGAATAAAACACAAATTGCCCAACAGCGAATATTACATTTAAGCGAGAACATAAATAGGTATGCATTAACGGAAATACTTAGCTTCTTGTTCAAATCACAATATTATCCACTAAATATAACGTTTAGGTGTTTCTATACCCAGTTACAAAAATAAACTGCCTCCAAAATTCTCCCGGCAAAAAACAATACTTCGTTATTCCTTCTTCAAAACAAAAATCAACCCTGATTGGTTCACGGTGGCGGCGGGCTGATGTCGTCCCCTTATTGGTCCGACGCCCGACGCTAGTACAGCAATAATCCACCGATGGCAGCACCTTGGCTTGGCGACAGCTGTTGTGCCGACGACGACCGCTACTTGCGTTTCGCGCCATCTAGCACCTTTGGTGTGGAGTATTCACATTTGACAATTTTGGTTCAGCTTATAGCATCTTTTATTCATTAAAATATTTGGTTACGCCAGTTTTGTAAAAATCATTACTTGCTTTTATTTTTAAATTATAATAACTACTCATAGTTGTTTATGTCAAAATTACTCTGGTTTGAATGCTTACGCGGGTTAATGTAAACCTTGCTCGCCATTGGCCCGTTTGGATTGCGAACCCCGAACTGTCATACATCATCAACCAATAAAAAGTCTTCTAATGTCGGCGCTCGCGAGCTAACGCATCTTCCGGCAGCTCCCGTTTTCGGTTGTTTTTTTCTAAAGATTCTACGTTCAAAGACTGTGTGTGATATCAAACCTGTGCGCCTGTGGTTCCTGAAGAGGTACATGGAGGCAGGAGCATTCGCCTTCGGGATATGCAGGTACGTCCAAGCCTAGGTACAATTGTCCAATGTGCAACTACGAGTCAGTCAATCAGCACCTATCTTAAATTACAGTCCACTATTCAGGTATTTCCATCATCCCCTTGTTATTTACGCACCATTTAATTTGGGCCATCTCACCGGATGACAATCGGATAAGAATTATTGAGAAAAATCCGATCGTGATTCGACTCGAGTTGGCTTTTACGCATAGTTGATATTGAACCTTGTTACTTCATTTAGGTTGAAAGTCGATTATTAGTACCATAGGTCAACGACTCATATTTTGCAAATATCCTGTAGTATTCACTTATTACGCATTAAATCACAGTTTATAACGTTATTTTATTATTAATTACAATATTTATACGTTTTCTAACGTGTTTAATAAAGTAAATCGCTCGCGCGTCCGTACATACGAAAATTACGTTTATTTCCTACCTACCTACATTCGCTTCGCATTCGCCTTTCTGCAGACGTTCATAAGTTCGCAGTTAGTATTCTTATCTGTTTTACTTACAGATTTTCGTTAAATATTCGCCCTAGTCTAAAAATTAGATTAGTGTTTTTCGCCAATTAAATCAACCAAATAAGTTAGACCCGCACTAGTCATACTTATTATAACTACGCTAGGGTTCTAGTCACTGGTCGGATAGTTGTTCGCAATCAGTTGTTTACAAGTTGATTGATTGTTATTTACTTGGGGTTTAAGTAAATAACTTTATTAAAAGCGCATCGAATTGTAGACAGCTATTATATTCTTTAAATCCTCACTTATACATACTGCAAAGGTATAAATAATTTGGGTTTAATATTTAATTTAATAGGTAGGGAAGATATATACATAATATTAACCGTCGGCGTAGAATATCGCATTTTGTGCATCGCACCTATAGAGGTATAGGTACGTAAGTAAGTCGCATCGTAGGTAACTTATCGCATCGGCTTTTAATATTTGCGGTTATTTCGCTCGCATCGCATCGTAAAGTGTACGATGCGATGCGAGCGATGAAAAGTGTTCAGATATTTAATTTATTTATTGACTAATCGCATCGCATCTTTTTATTTTATCGCGCGTAATACTTTACGCTTAATTTGTTTGTCGCAGGAGTTGTTAACACAGTTTGTGCATTGTTAAGTTTCAACAATGGCGGCAAAGGATGTGGATAGACGTTTGTTACAAATTAAATTATTGGAAGCTAAGCGTCAATGGTATTTTGAACAAATAAATAAGACATTCCAGTTATCATCGAAAGCAGATGAGAAGTCGAGGTATAATTTCTTATCTCAAGCTCGCGCTATTGATCAATTACGTAAGGAATTTGTAAGTTTGGTTGATGAGATAAATTTATTAAACTTGCAAGTCGATCGCGACTACGATATTAATTACCAGGCGATAGCGGCCTTTGACGATTTATATTATTTTATAAAGGAGATTTTTTGAATAGGTTGGATAAACCAAACTCCCCTCCACAAGCCGCGCTAAATATGCGCGCAGTATTCAAGAACATACTATTAAGATTCCCCGTATTGAATTACCTATATTCGACGGTGAAATTCAGAACTTTCCGTATTTTTACGAAACGTTTAAACGTATAATACATGAGAACAAGACTTTGACTGATTCGGAACGTATCCATTACCTAATTAGTCATCTTTCTGGAAAGGCTAAAAACATATGTCCTGGTATAGCCCCGGCTGGAGAAAATTACACTGTTATTTGGTAGGCATTGCTGGATAAATATAAGGATGACAGAGCTTTAGCTACGACATATTTGAGTCAATTGTTTGCATTAAAAAATATAAACGGTCCTTCAGCAAATAATTTGGAAAAAATTGTTGATCAATACGCAGCTACTATCGCGGCCCTCAAACAACTTAACATTGATGATTTGAGTGATTTTGTTTTTGTTTATATGGGGCTTAGGCTAGTAGATTCAGATACAGCGAAAAGTTTCGAAACTGCGATTCGTAGTCAAACGGATATGCCTAAATATGATGAATTTGTTAAATTCTTACGAGAACAAGTTAAAATTTTGTATCGCACTTCGTCGTCATCACAACAAGCTCGTGGCAACCCTACGACACTGCAGCCCGCTTGGAGCGGCCGCGCCGCCACCTCGCGTGCTTTTCCCGCGCCTCCGCGTGCTTTAGTTTCCACTCAGCAGACTCAAGCTTGCGGTAAGCTGTGTAAGCTTTGTAACAACACCGCGCACACGCATCTTTATGCATGTAAACCATTTACGGAACTTTCGGCTCTCGATAAATTTAAAGGAGAATGCCCATTTTGTATGGAGAAATGTACTGACCGAAACATTTTAGTGTCCTGATAAAAACACCTTTATTTGATTATGTTACCTTAATTAATTACACGTACCAACTTTAGTCAATTTTCATTGCGGGAGTTAAGATTGTTATGATATTGAACGAAATATATTCCTTTTTAGGTTACAGTAGATTCACAGCAATATGGACTCTATGCGAATATATTTAAGATTTGTATTCGTTAGACATTTGTTCAAGTGCTGTTAAGATATATAATGTTATTCTTACTTACCGGTGTAGATCCAAGCCCGTAATATGGTCCAATATATTATCAAGAATCTTCGACAAAATGTTATGTCTGCGCATATATGGCGCCAACATCAAAGAACAATTGAGACACCAACTTCGAACAGTAGCCATGTCGGAAATCACAAATATAAAGTCCTGTCTTATTAAGCACTATTTTCACAAACACACAGTGGTGTTGTAGTGATAAGTATTTAGTAATGGCGGAAAATAAAACTCAACTTGACGCAACAAAACACAAACAAAACAAATGAAAAGACGACTACTGTCACTGTCAAATGAAATGACTGACAATTATAGGCATGTTACCAAATCGGTAATATAATCGATTTCTAAAATCATGATTAATTTTTTATCTTGGTTTGCATTAAACTAGTAAACCACACCAATTTCAAAATAAGTTTGTTCTTTACATTAAAGAGGTGAATCCGGATGGATTGATTCAGTGTTTCAGGTAGATTATAAAAAAAAACGATTCTTCGATCTTCTTCTTTAATCGATGTCAGATCATGTCAACATGCCTCAACCCTAACATAAATGGCGGAATATCTTTGAGCTGTGAAACGGAAGTAAAAATAATGATTAATTCATGAAAATTAACCCCACAGTATTTTAAAATATTAAAATATTTTTGTTTTATTTATTGCCCAGAAATGAATGTGACACAATAAACTTTTTTTAAGTACTGTCCATGGGCATTCTCCTTTGTAAAAGAAAATCGTTACTGCGTTAACTGTTTGAGTAATCAACATACGTCATTTTATTGTAACTCGAGCACTTCTTGCCGTAAGTGTAATGCGAAGCATCATACGTTGCTTCATTTTGGTAAGGAAATTTAACCAGCGCAGTCGAGCACCTCCACTGTAGCTGTAAACCAGGAGACTGAAATAAGTGAGGTCTTGAACTTACTTGAAATCGAGGAGGAACTCACCTCAAATCCTGTCTTGGATGATTCTTCGCTTGAAGAGGAGAATCCAGAAGTATCGTTTTGCACATTGTCTTCTACAAAGTGCGAGTCGAAAACAACTACGCAAATTCTTGCGACCGCAAACGTTTACGCCACCGGTCGCAATGGTCGAGATGTAGTGATTAGATGCTTATTGGATCCCGGATCTCAAAAACATTATATAACAACAAAATGCTGTTCTAAGCTAGGATTAAAGATTAAATCTGACTCACCTGTCGCTGTGAAAGGTATAGGTGGCTCAACACAGATAGTGAAGGGCACTGTGAAAGTTAATTTCAGATCTCGGTTTAATAATTCTAAATTTAATATTCATGCACTAGAACTGAATCAAATCACAAGTGACTTACCAACGTGTCCTGTAGATACAACATTCCTTGATAGTTTGCGAAACATTCCCATGGCAGATAGTACCTGGGGTCCGCCAGGCGAAATAGATTTGTTAATAGGTGTTAGTCTTTTTGCTGAGATGTTGCGACCCGGAAAAATAGTCTGAGAACCTGGATCTCCAAATGCCCTTGAGACCGTTTTGGGGTATATCGTTCTAGGTGATGCTCCAGCGGCTTCCCAAATTCACGCTGCAACTTCTGTGGCATGTCATACTGTCACCACTTCCGAGGTAGACTCTTTAGTTCGGAAAATGTGGGAACTCGACGAGATAGATCCTAAACAGTTTTTGAGTGCGGATGACAAACAAAGTGAAGATATTTATAAGGAGACTGTCACAAGCAATACTTCCGGACAATACGAAGTAGCTTTACCTTTTAAATTCAACCCCGACTTGCTTGGTAATTCTTTTGAGATTGCCAAACGCAGATTCTCATACTTAGAGCGTAGGTTTAATTTTCAGCCCGCTCTGAGAGAGGCATATGACAATGTCATAAGGGATTATATAGATCAAGGTCGATCAGATACGATAAGATCGTTGTTTTCAGCGAATCTTATACCGTTTCATTTCAGCCCATGATGATTCACCTGTGTGCAATTTTGCAGATAGCCAAAACCCTGTAAAGACGTTTGAATTCAATCGAGTAGCCTTTGGATTGAAATGCAGTCCATTTTTAGCTCTACGCACTGTCGCACAACTAGCACAAGACGAGGGTCATCGTTTTCCTATCGCGAAAGAAATTGTCCAGAGAGATCTTTAATTGGACGATATAGCTAGTTCATTAATGAGCTCTGATCAAGCGATTGCAGCCTTCCAGGAGCTGATCGAGCTGTTCAAAGCTGGGGGTTTCCACCTAGTCAAATGGAGTAGCAGTTGTAAAAGGGTACTCGAACAAATTCCTGAAGATTATCGTCTTTCACAGAATGTCGAATTTGATAAAGATGACACTCTGAAAATATTAGGCCTATGTTGGCATCCTTATGATGATGAGTTCGCGTTCAAAGTGACGTCAGATGATCGTCCTTGCACTAAGAGGAAAATGTTGTCTGGGTGACTCATCGGACACGGTCATCGAGAAAATCCGAGCAAATGTCGATGCAAAGAAAACAGGAGTTAGAATAGACCATCTGCGTAGAGCTAAAAACCAGTCGGTAATAACAAGCTGCTCTCAAAAAGCGGAATTGAGTAAAGTAACGGCAAAACTGAGGAACTCCAAGGGGGATCTTAAAGTTGAGGAGGCCACAAATAAGAATCCGCTTGTGGTCGTCAGAGACGTGATGAGTTACGTAACCGATGACGACTTGCTGAAGGCAATCAGATCCCAGAACGGACACCTCTTGGAGGGAACCGAAATAAATGAGGGTGACATCCAGGTTACTTACCGGCAAAGAGCGAGAAATCCGCTGGAGAGCCACGTCGTGTTGCGGGTTAAACCAATTATTTGGCAGCGGCTAACCACGGCGGGTCGAATTCATGTTGACCTGCAAAGGGTAGCATGTTAGAGTTAGGGCAGGTAGGGCAGGTAGGGCAGGTATGAATGTTTGGTGTTTTTATGGCAAAGCAAAGTTTGCCGGGTCAGCTAGTTTTTTTATAATTCTAGACTCAACCGCATTTGATTAATTATTGCAATTAACCAGATTATCATTGCGTCGCTTGTTATTTTATTTTGTAAGGTAACTTGATCTTTTGATAGGAACCTTCAGGTAAAAAAATAGACGTGTGGCACTCGGGGACTGCCGCGGTAAAGCTATTGCATAGCATTTATTCTAGATCCAGTCCTGGAAAATGCGTCAAAAAAATTAAAAACGTTAAAAACTCGAAAACGTAGCGAGCCAAACCCGCATTTATTTACGATTAATAAAACTCTAAAAAACAAAACAAAAATACCCTTATTCACATTGAAATAAGGTCGCTTTTCTTTGACAAGCAAAAGTGACCCTTATTCTCATTAGTATAAGGTCCACATTGATCACCATTGTCACAGAAACAGCTCAGAGAGACCGATAAAAGGCAAAAAAATTACGACCAACAAAAATTTTAAAACCCTCATATCTCAGAAACGGTTGGAGTTAGCGCATTTCTGACAAAAAATTTGCCCCCCTGCCCGCGCCACTTCATCCAGGAGAACAATTTACCTCCCCCCCCCTTAACCGTTTACCTCACCCCGCAAAAAAAATTTTCATTCTAAAAATACCAACACGGAAATCGAAAACACGTGCAACAAACCTGCCCCCCCCCCCCGCCCCCCTGCCCCTCACCACTCAGATTCCACAGAATTCAAAAACCTTATTAAAAGTCAAAGTATCACCGCCGTGCCCGTCGGAGTGGAGAGCGTAAGGTTTTTTCGTTACGGAATTTCTGGATTCGGTCCCCGCGCTCAAGGCCCGCGATAGAAGCTATGCAATAGCTTAATAACAGATTTGTATAAACTTTACGCGTTTAGTTCTCCTCATAGGAAACAGCCGTATATTTATACATATCACCACCGCACCTAACTTTGTAAACGTAGTACTTACTAGATAACTTACTTCGAATCATCGTATTTGAAGTAAGTTATCTAGTATCTATATTATATAGTTATATATATCGGTCATCTGCGTATTTACTTTTTAGGAATTTTATTGTGTTTTACGAAGGTATTTCGTTACGAACACAATCGCATCGCTTACGGAAATAAGTACCATACTTGTTTCTAAGTTTCACACTTAAATTATTGTTGGTTAAGAATCTGTACTTAATCTATGTATTGAGTAAGTTAATCTCATATAAATCGAAGTAGTACAAAAGGAAAAAAAAATATCGCATCGCATCCGACATAAATGTTAATTATCGGGTTGTAGGTATCTCTAAGCTAATCATAAATATAGTTTTAAATCTTCTTTTTTTTTAAATCTTTTTTTTTTTAAATCTTTTATTTACTAAGAACATTTTTTTACAAATAATTGTTGAGTGTATCAACATACCAACACAAACCATCGCGGGTTTAACAGCGGTATGTCAGACGCGGCCACTCGGTGCCACAACATACTTTTAAATGAACATTAGGTATACAAAGCTCGTCATTTGAAAATACATATTCTAGATCGCATTGCAACCTAGAAAGTATCTTTTCAGCACTCTTGAACAGTTCTTTGAATTTAATGAATTACAGATTTCCAGAGGTAAGTCATTCATACAACATGGTAGCATGCATTCCCACGTCCGTGCTCCATACACATTATTAAATTTAGGTACGATAAATGTGGGTAAGTATGATAAACTACGCAACGAATTTAGCCTTTCGTATTTACAAATAGGTAGATGGGTACGTTCATAATGTATTACGCGTGCTTACTATTTTATTTGTATTCATTGAGATAATATGTACAGTACATTATTACCTCAATGTTTGTATTAGACTTTGTTACTTGCACGCGGTTCAACCTTTGTACGCTTTATATTTTTTTTTCACCTTACAATTTATTATTGTTAGGGTTCGCGTGTGCGGATCGTACCGTACTATTGTTTACTTAAGTTGTAAAATCTTACGTTGAGTTATCAGTTTGGTTGGACCACTAATTTCACTTACGCGGGTTCCGTAAAAGATAAAGATTGTTGATTTTTTTTTGTTTTCATATTTTAACTTCTGTTCACCATGACGGACAAGGTTAAACTTAGATTGTTGGAAAGTAAACGCGAATCGTATTTCGCGCGGGTTCAAAGGATTTTGGATTCAACAGATTATTTAACAACAGAAAGATTACGTAAATCTTTTATTGCTCAGGCTAGACAAATTGACAGCCAACGTAGCGAATTCAATGAGATAATGGACGAGATAAATATGTTAAAATTGACATTGGATCCAAAGTGCGAAGTAAGCTATAGTGCCTTACATTCATTTGATGAGTTGGTCGGCGAGATAAAAATTACTTTAGCTTCATTAACTGAATCAAATGTTTCCATGGAACCTAGCCCGACGCGCGACGGCGAGCCCTAATGCTATCATATAAAGGTACCTAAAATTGAGCTGCCTGCCTTTGACGGTGATATTCAGAGCTTTCCGTTCTTTTATGAGACTTTCAAACGTATTATACATACGAACGCAGATTTATCAGATTCTGATCGCATTCATTATCTGTTGAGTTGTCTAAAGGGAAAGGCTAGGAATGTGGCAGTAGGTATTGTACCTTTTGGCGATAATTACCGCGTTGTCTGGGATGAGCTTAGTACCTGGATACTCGCGCGCTCGCCACTAATTATCTAAATCAACTGTTCTCATTGAAGTCGTTCGGACCGACACCCGCTAATATTGAACAAGGTTTCGATAAATTAACTTCTACGGTTGCGGGACTCAAACAATTAAAACTACATAACTTGGGTGATTTTATATTTATTCATTGGGGTCTTAAGTTAATAGACTCAGATACAGCAAAACATTTTGAAATGTCGCTTCGTAATCAACAAGAGTTGGATTATGATTATTTCGTAAAGTTTGTTCGTGAACAAGTAAAAATCTTATATCCCTCCTCTTCTGCGGCAACTAAGCCCGCCCCCGCAGGTAGACCCAGCACCTTATCTAAGGTCTCGCAGGTGTTTGTGGCTACTGAATCTAAATGTTCGCTTTGTCAATCCACGCATAAAAACTTGTATACGTGCAAAGCGTTTCAAAAGTTGAGCGCGGATTTAAGTTTGTAAAAGACAATCACAGATGCGTTAACTGCCTAAGTAGCCAACATACTGTCTCTAAGTGCCTATCTAAGTCAACATGTAGGAAATGCAATGGTAAGCATCATTCCTTATTGCATTTTGAGCAATCGACACAAGCCCCTGCGCTGGTGCCCGCTAGCGACCCAGCCTACGTTTCTGCGGCCGACCCAGCTACTTGGTATAGAATTGACGCTCTAGTTTTGGATCAGATAACCGGGCAGCTTCCTCTGGGTGCTATAGATATGATGCTATAGTTTACTAGGCATAACACTTTCTCTTCTTCCTTTGTTGTCTAACATCACCAATCGAACCACACGAGCTAATCCCACGGCAAATGCCAGCGCGGGGCTCGTTCGCCGCCCTGACGACATCCAACGTCTCAATTTATTATTTATTTATTTTATTTATTCAAAAATTATGTAAGTAACACCTTAACAGCTATATCGCCAATGCGATGTTACTACCACAAAGATATTAGGACTTATAGAAATACAATTAAAAATACAATAAAATATTACAATTATCAATTAAAATACAATGAATCATACAATTATTAATACAATTAAACGCAATAAAAACACAATTAAATACCATTATAATCCAAATCAAATTCAATTAAAATCCATTTATCATATTATTAAACAACAATAAAATACAATTCAAATACCATTATAACTAAATAAAAATTCAATTAAAATAATTTTTCAACATTTTCAATGCATTTCAGTGCTACTCTTGTGAACTTCATCAGGCTACAGTGAAATATATCTAACTCCCTCGATATAATATTTAAAAACCTTATGGCGCACGACAAGGGGGCAAACTTGTTCAGGTTAGTCCTATAGGATACCTCCAGTAGCGTTGGCGTGGGGCGACGCGCGCCCCCGCAGCCAAGCGGCACGCACAGCCCCAGCTCCGCTAACAAATCGGGGTGGTGAAGCCAGCCGCGCAGCACCCGAAACACGTAACTACACAGAGCAATGTCCCTCCGCACCGCCAGCCTGCTGTACCCTACCATCCCTATTACAAAGAGACTCGGGTACATGAGTGGGAAGAAGGGATAGACACCGTACAGCTTCAAAAACAAAAAACGAGTGAATTTGTTTTGGATTCTTTCCACCATGATACTGTATTTAGCCTCATGGGGGTTCCAAACGATAGCACTCGTTTCAAGGCGGCTCCGTACCAGCGCATTGTACATAATTCTAACCACTGCCGTATTCTGAAAGTTCTTGCACTGTCTGAGTATAAAGCCCAGATTTCGGAAGGACTTGCCGCATATGTCTAAGATGTGCTCACGAAACGTTAATTCCGGAACCATCTCCACCCCCAGGTCCCGCACATGCGTGACTCGTGACATGATCACGGCTTCCATCTCATACTGATGCAGCAGAGGTTCCCGCGCGCGAGTGTAGCTCATTATACCGCATTTGGAAACGTTAAAACCTAACTTATTATCTACACTCCACTGCACCACCCTATCAATATCCTGTTGAAGCCGTTCACAATCCGAAGTATTTGCTACCGATAGGTACAACTTGAGGTCGTCCGCGAATAGCAAACACTTCGCCTCCCTTACGACTTCCGATAATATTCGAGACTTCAAATAATGATCTCCATCATTGACCATCAGAATGAAATCTAATGGACCGAAATTGCTACCCTGGCTCACCCCCGAAAACGTGAAATATGGCTTGGAGATGTATCCGCCGTATTCGACGTACTGCCGGCGATCACCAAGATAACTCGCGAAAAATTTCAGTAAGTGCGGCGTAAAACCAAATGCCGCAAACTTAGCCAACAGCACATCGTTGTCGACAGTGTCGAACGCCTTCCGAAAGTCGAAGTACGCGGTGTCCACCTGTCCCCCAGCGTCAACAACAGGCGCCAGGTATGTCATGAAAGACAACAAGTTACTCCCCGTACCTCGACCAGTCCGGAAACCGTGTTGAGCGTCGTTCAGTCGAGAAGCAACTTGATCTGAAATACACTTGTGCAACACCGATTCAAACACCTTAGCAAACGCCGACAGCACCGCCACCGGTCGGTAGCCACTGACATCAGTTCCCGAACCTCCCTTCGGAACTGGGATCACTCTAGTGATTTTCCAGTGGTTGGGATACTGACCCAACTTTAAAAACATATTTAAAATATGCAGTAATGGCCTTTCAAACACCGCACTACAGTCCTTTACTATATACGGAGGTATCCCGTCTGGTCCCGCCGAATACTTGGGCTTGAGGCGGCGGAGCGCGGTGCGCAGCTCGCGCAGGTCAATCTGGCCAACGTGCACGCGCGCAGCGCCCGCGCTCGCGCCCGCCGCGCGTTCCGCCTCCTCTGGGTCCAGCGCCGGGCGCACCCCGTTATACACCGAATGAAAGTAGGAAGCCAAACATTCCGGACATTCTTCGTCACTCAACTCCTTTCCATCTTTTGTGACTCGAAGTTTGTTGCATTATTATATATAAGTCTATGATCCAACGAGCGCGCGCACGTACTACTTCGCGTAGGCTCACAAAGTAAGTCTTTGTGGGAGCGCTGCGTGAGTGTGGGTGTGGGAGCAGGACAGAACACTGAACGATTTTACGTGTTTTTGCGGGTGTAATACCCGCACTTTCTGTTTTGTCAATCGTGTGCCATATATGCATCTCTTCGGTGTTTCTGATACCTGCATTCTTTTTATTCAAAACATAATAATATTTATAGGTTATTCGTAGTTTATTTTAAATATCTTGCTGTATTTTTTTTAAAACAGCGCCGTGTTGGGTCCCCCACGGCACAGCATTATGCTGAGTGGAAGCATTCTTGCCACAATCACGACATGCATCTGCTTTTATTTACACTCGCATTTATTTTTTTGTCTTTTATTTTACATTTCTAACATAATTTAAGAACTACTAACACTATTGTTAACCACTATTCTCGTTCTTGAAATGTAATGTTTGTATGTCGTTTTGTGGCAATTAAATAATTTACTTTCTTTCTTTCTTCTTATAGATACTGCCGAATTGAAGCATATTGATCCTAAACTACTCGCTGATAACAGCTGGGGTGTGCCAGGTAATATTGACATGTTACTTGGAGTCACGTTGTTCGCTAAGTTATTGCGACCCGGTCCCGTGACCAGCGCACCTGGTTGCCCCGATGCCTTGGAGACTATGCTCGGCTACATACTTCTAGGAGAAGCACCTATTATCGAACCTTCAACTGACACTCTGTCTTTCTTTGCGAGTGCTTTCGATAACTTCGATCTTCGTAAGTTTTGGGAGATTGAAGATGTTACTGCTTCGTCCATTGGGAGTGTGGATCATAAACACTGTGAAGAGTTTTATTGTAGCACAATTACCCGC
This sequence comes from Orthosia cruda, assembly GCA_964057195.1. Taxonomy (NCBI): domain Eukaryota; kingdom Metazoa; phylum Arthropoda; class Insecta; order Lepidoptera; family Noctuidae; genus Orthosia; species Orthosia cruda. The sequence continues at coordinate 21,688,924 of OZ059851.1, forward strand.
GCTCCAAATGGCAAGTATGTTGCAGCTTTACCACTGAAAATAGACGCGTCAGCGTTAGGAAATTCTTTTGATATAGCTCGCAAGAGATTCCATAGCCTCGAACGTAAACTGAAATCGCTTCCTAACGTCAAGCTTCTTTATGATAAAATGACCTCTAAGCTACGCGTGGTCCTACACGCCAGTGAGAAAGCTTACGGTGGTTCGGTTTACGCCCACGTTGTCAGACCCGACGGTAGTATCGGTGTTTCGCTGGTGTGTGCGAAATCTAAAGTCGCGCCACTGAAAGTAGTTTCGCTAGGTCGTCTCGAGTTATGCGCCGCATTCCTCTTATCATCTGTGATAAAGAGAGTATATAATCTTTTCGCAGCTCGGCAGTCGTAGTTTTCTCGGATTCAACTGTAACCTTGAGTTGGATTCATTCCGCACCGCATCGATGGCACACTTTCGTAGCCAATCGTATCGCTAAGATTCATGAGAATCTTTCGGCAGATCACTTCTTCCATGTGAAAGGGTCTGAAAATCCTAGTGATTGCCTCTCTCGCGGTTTAACGCCTGTTCAATTAGTTCATCATCCGTTGTGGCTAAATGGACCGCCGTGGCTTAAACTTCCGCGCGCTGAATGGCCGCTAAAACCATTAGTTTCAGGCGAGTCGCAAGAGCTTCCCGAAATGAAGCCCGTGGCTTTATCTGTGCTCTCGCACGAATGCTCGGACAGAAGTCCTCCTTCCGACAACATTTTATACGCTCGCTCTTCTAGATTCTCGTCCTGGTTGAAATATTTAAAAACCATTGGCTTCGTTTATAAGTTTATCAAACGACTCCCTAGAGGGCCCGTTACCGCGTCTGATTTAGAGTTCACTGAATTTGTTGTGTGGCGATCTGTGCAGAGGATTCATTTTGAAGTTGATCTCGATCGCTTAGCCCGCAATGAGTTGTGCTCTAAGTCAGTACAACGGCTAAGTCCCTTCCTCCACGAAGGACTTATTCACGTTGGAGGTCGCCTAGCAAACTCTGAGCTAGATTTTGACTCACGTCATCAGATCCTTCTTCCGCGTCAAGATCGTATAGTGGAACTATTAGTTTCCCACTATCTTGTGAAAAATTTCCACACAGGACCAACCTTGCTCGTATCTTTCTTACGACAGAAGTATTGGATCCTGTCCGCGCGACGTATTGCACGTCACATTACCTTTAATTGTAACCTTTGCTTTCGAGCAAAGCCGCGACCTACCTTTCCTATAATGGCCGATTTTCAATGCTTATTCTTTTAGTTAGGGTTTCTATGTGCGTCTTCCAATTTAAACTACGACAGTCCTAGAAACTTGGTTGTGTTAACTGTGTCAATTGCAATATTATTATATGTTATGTCAAAATTGGGAAAGGTCAGTACGCGCTGACTAAAATGCATAATCATCGTCTTGCTTAAGTTAATTTTTAAATTATTATTATGTAACCAATCTATAGTTTTTTTTTTTTTTTTAATTGCCATCCTGTGTATTTATAAATTTTACCAATTACGATACCAAAGTACATAAAACAGAAGGGAGCTCATACCATATTAATTACGCAATACGCCTCAATTTACTAATTTATTTCAATTTTTTTCCTAATATTCTGATATTTAAAAAAAAAAAAAAAAAAATATTATCTTCAATTGTACAATAAAACACTTATTTAAACATGTTGCGTTACATCTAGGGAAAAGAGTGTTTACGATAAACTCTGGCACCCAATTTAAGATTTAACTTGTGTTTAGGGTGCCAGCGTCTTCGCCTTTAATTTGAACATGTAACAGCAGTTGCAATACCAACACTACAGTACAATTATCATTGTTAAATTATAATATATAATACATCTACCAGCTAATGCAGCTATGATGTGGCCTAATTATGTAACTAAGTATGGATGTGTTTGTATGTGTGTGAGGGAGAGTTTAATATGATGAAAACTTGTGTTTATGTAAGTCTGTATAAATATAATTATAAACATATTACTTTATTAACTACATTAAAGTGACCTGTCAAACGACGATTGCACACCATGTGTGCAAATGACAATAAAATTTACATTGTGTCTGCTAATCGGTGCGGAACGAGTCAAGCAACGATTTATCTGTAGTAAATTTTCAGTCTCACTATAACTAAATGTCAAGAGCCACTTCATGACCCTGGTTTTGCAACCGTTTAGACATACAGGAGCAATGGAGCAGATTTTATTTATTTTATTATATAAATGGTTTGACAGTATACCAAAATGACGCTGAGCAAGGGCCGTTCTACATCCGTGTGTTGAGCATACTTCGAAGTGTCTACGCTTTTTGGTAGCATTCGGATCATATATTACAGAGGGATGTTTGCGCAGAATAGTGCCAAGGACAAAGAGCTGTCTCACAGTGAGAACCTGACATTCGATGTAGAGAGCCGTGGTGGGATACCTAAAAGGCTTCGAAGTCGAAATCGAAGTGACCTTGAGAACAGCTCTCTGTGCTCGTTCCAAAGGCAGGAGAATTGTCTTGGGAGCCCCACCCCACATTGTGATGCAGTAGTTTATTATGCTTTGACACAGGGCATAATAAACAGTTTTAATCGTAAGGCGGTCCGCGGAGTGCCTTTGTTTTTTAAAAATAAATATACACTTGCGGACTCGCGATATGAGATTACTAACGTGAGGTTTCCAGCTCAGAGAACTATCCACATAGACTCCGAGATACTTGGCAGACTCACACCTTTTGAGCTGAGGACAGTCACATTGTGAAGAAGATAGGCCAAGAGAGCAGGTATGAGCTCTGAGCACCATTGAATCCGGTGGGGGGAGATTGGTGGATCGTAAGGAGAAAGGTAAGTATACCGTTTTATTTAAATTTAAGGTTAGGATATTATTTGACAGCCATTTCATCACTGAGTTTAGAGCAAGTTCCGCGTATTTTACTGTTTCGGGCCAGTCACTACCATGAATCAATAGAGCCGTATCATCTGCATAAGTGAAGATTGAACAATTCATTAGTGACATTTTGCATAAGTTGTTAATATAGATAAGAAATAGAGTAGGACCCAGAATTGAGCCCTGAGGAACACCGAAACTCAATGAAATGGTGTCACTAATAACATCATTAATTTTGACACATTGCGTTCTATCACATAGGTAATCCTGGAAAACCTTCAAGGCATGTCCACGAATGCCCGTAGCTTCCAACTTAGATAAGAGGTGGGGTACAGGCACAGTGTCGAATGCCTTAGAAAGATCCAAGAAGATAGACAAGCATTTCATTTTACTATCTAATTTTGACACTACATGGTCTACCAAGGCAGCAACAGCATTTTCAGTTGACCTGCCACGTCTGAAACCATATTGATTATTACTTAGTAATTTGTGTGACTCAAGATAGTCTACCAATCGTTTATTAAGGATCTTTTCTAATATTTTAGAGATGGCAGGTAAGACAGAGATCGGTCTATAATTATCCACACTGTGTCTGTCCCCCTTTTTGAAGATTGGGTGAACAACAGCCCTTTTGAAAACCCTGGGAAAACAGCCTGTGGAAATAGAGCGATTGCAGATATGAGTAATGGCTGGGACAATCGCGGGGAGGCAAGATTTTAATATTCTCGATGAAATGCCATCCCAACCTACCGCAGCATCAGTTCGTAACCCAATAATGAGATTCGAGACCTCCACTTCATCTGTGGGTAGAATTACTAGCGAGTTAGAGGGAAGCGCATCGAGAGAATATTCCGATAGACCGATAGCGCTAGGTTTTGAGGTTTCAAAAATATTAAAGTTGTTTGTTTTTCGCATATAGTTGCCGGACCATTTGCCCAACCTAATACCTTAGTTTGTGTCATCCTAGGTATTTGCATAGGTAGAAATTTAGCTGTTTGTCTTTTCGACCAGTATCGGACGAAAAGAAAATTAGAGATGAAAATTTTACTTTCATGATAATAACGAAGTAGTAACTGATGTACATAGGCATTTTGTGTCATCTCTGTCCACGAGAATCCTAATAATTAACCAGTACCTAACACGTAGCCAACTAGCTCTAAAAGAATATTACAGTCGGTTAAATAGGTATTACGCGTTTTAGAGTACTGATATCTGTTGTCTAAAATATTTTGTGTCGAATTCATCCACGACTTTTAAAGATATTTCATTTTTTTACTACAACACCCTGTAAAATCCACAAAAGAAAATACAAGTTATTAGAGTTTATGTGTTTTTCATTATTATGGTGTGACAAAACACTATTCATAATTTGTGTCGTTTTTATCCACGAAATCGTATTATTTAAAAAAAAAACTAGTTTTCTTCGCACGAAGGGCGAGCGCGGGGATAAGCGGCGCGGGTGCCGGCAAGCCATGCGCGCGGCGCGTTTATTTGTTTACATTCGGTCTTTGCAAGTTGCAACAAAAAAGTGTGTGCGTTATTTATGATGTATTTGAACTTAACTCTGAATTAGTTGCTAACACGAGATGAAATTGACAAAGGTCAAAGACAAAGGTTAAATTGACAATATTGTATAACAAACTGTCAATTTAACCTAGTCTTAGCAACTGAGTTAAGTTTTTTGCGCAAGTGGGCCTTAAAAGTTAGTTATGCATGAAGCTGTGAAAGACTAAAATGGAGATTGAATTTAATAAATGTGTTATGTCGACACCCAATATGAATAAAATAGTAACTCAACATTGCATAGTTTTCAACACAGCTATTTTCTTTTTTTGTAAAGTTTATTGTTTATTTGCTTTATTTTAGGTTTCATGATACTAATTTTAATTGCTCTTTCAGTTTTGATAAAACCACTGCAAGTATGATTTTCGCAATGTTACAATTTACAGATATTTAGCATTTTTAATATGGATAACATTGTAACTACGGTTACAATAGAGTCTTGAAAACATTTGAAAGATTTTTTCTGTGAATATTATTGTACGATTACGAATTATACCGACAAAAAAAAAACTTTGTTAAATGTTAGATTTAGATAAAAAGACATGTAAAGTACTATGGAAGAGCTAATAAAACTCGTTTTTTTAATAATTATTAAAATTCAATTAATATTCACAACGCTTTGGGCTCTGGTGGACACAGGTAAAATTATCTATGCCCGTGTCTACCGTTCGCACAGTGGCGATCAGGAGACAAGCAGGCTCACAGATTACCTCAGTTAAGCGGCTGATGCGGCACAGTAGTGGTACCCTTCCGCCCAATTAGTGATCCGGGGGGACTTTAATGCTCACCATCAGCAGTAACGTGGTTCTTCCCATACCAGTGCAGTAATCATGCTGGATGGGAAATGCATAAGCTTTCGTTAGCGGTAATCCGCCAGCTGGTTCAGGGGGCAACAGCAACGGGGGATGTTGATTCGCACACGGCCAATTGCTTGGACCTTCTGCTGACAATAGATACAGGCCGATACTCGGTGTCGATAACTTCACCTTGGGAATGCGAGTGACGTATGTCAGAAAAAAAGGCCTTTAACAGTGCTGCCAAGTCCTGCAAGAAGGTGTTGCAAAGGGCTCGGTTCGACCACATTGGCCGAATAGGGACATAACTTGCTTCTTACCCAGAAGATAGTAAAGCGTTTCGGTCCCTGGGTAAGTCGGTTCAGTCGAACTTACTTCTGCCATCCCTCACTACCACCACTGCTGAAACCCGACAGGTCGCTGGCCCGCTTCGTTAAGGAGAAGGCAAACTTTTTTGCCTCTTTTTGCATAATCTTTGCGTCAGCATTCTGGTGATGCGCGGATGTATTCTTTCTCCTGGTGGATGTGAGACAAATATGTCGGACATTCACATCCATAAAAAGGATGTTCGTAGCAACCTCGATTTGAACAAAGCTAGTGATCCCGACGGGATGGGACGGGATACTTACACTTGTCCTTAAAACTTGTGCGCCCGAACTGTCTCCGATTTTGACACGTCTATTTCGCCTTTCGTGTGAAACTGTGAAAGAGTCGAATGCTTGGAAGTAAGCAAACGTACAGCCCGTGTCCAAGAAGGAAAGTTGAGCTGACCCTGCCAATTATAGACCCATATCTTCGTGTGCTTAATATTAAGCTCCTGGTATACCTAGAAGCTAATGACATCCTGAAGTGATTACCAATACGGTTCTACAGGGGATCTAGCTTATGCCGTTCACATCTACAGTAAGGCCATCGAGAGGCGCGGGGAGGTGCTTGCCATCTCCTTCGATAACTCGAATGGTTCCGATAGGGTCTGGCACGGAAGCCTTATTAGTAAGCTTCCTTCATTCGGTCTGCCTGGTGATGGTATGCGTGATTGGATTGCAGATTTCTTGTGGGATCGGTTCATTCCAGTCGTTATCGATGGGTTCTCGTCTGACCAATTGGATATTTATACCGGGGTCCGCTGCACATAAAATATCTGCTTGAAACTTGGGTATGCAGATGACAGCACTGTTGCTGAGAGGTACTGTTCCATCCTTGTCCTTCGTGAGGCTGTGGTGGAGCGTTTGAGCTTATCCTTGAAGCCAGTCTCCAAATGGGGCGATGCCAATTTGGTCTGGTTCTTTGCTGCTAAAACTCAGGCGTGTTTTTCTCTGTTAAAATGCGCCAATTCTACTCGGCTCTTTCCTTCCGAGGTGTAAACGTGCCGATAATGGACCATCTTGTGCTTCTTGGCGTTACTTTTAACACGATCCTCAATTTTGATCCATACATTGAGGCAAAGGCTCAACTGGCTGCCATAAAATTGGGGATCCCCACAAAAGTGAGACGGTTCTTCACGCCAGAACAATTGCTGAAGTTGTGTCAAGCTCGTCAAGCGCTAGTTAGATGATGCATGGAGTACTGTTATCATTTCTGGGCCGGATCTGCCAAAAACCAGCTTCATGCAATTAAGTTGATCAAAAAACGGACCAAGAAGATCGGCAATGAGACACGGTCGAATCATAGCTCCAGAGCCTTAAACAACGTCGCCGAGTTGCGAGCTTGTCGGTTTTAATCGGTTAAATTTCGGGAAGTGTGCGATGGACATGTACGATCTAATTCCACCTAGCCCGTTCCATAATCGGACTATAAGACGTACGGTGATGTGCCATTGGTACATGGTGGACATCATACACACTAAACATTTTGGGAATACGTAGATTGTACGTACAGCTAAAGAGTGGCATTCCCTGCCGGAGTTTGTGTTGCTCGATAGAATAGAATATAATACTCTTTATTATGTACACCTTATAAGTTACAGAAAGTATAGATGAAGAAAAAATTACACTGGGTGACACAATGGGCGGCCTTATCGCTAAAAGCGATCTTTTCAAGACAACCTTTGGATGGATTTTAAAAAAGAAAGGAAAGAAAGTACTGTAGGTAGTCTATTGGTGTGATAGCTACAACTTAGGAGTGTTTAAGTCAAGAGGTAACTTTTATGCAAGCGTGTTTAATCGTCGACCACGACATCGCTTACCATCAGGTGAGGAAATGGTCTAGCGCAAGCCTACCAAATATAAATGAAATGCATTCCCCCTATTGCAAAGCTTACCACGCAGTGGATAGTAGATCCTAGAGCAGTGATGACCCAGTGGTAACGGACACAATTTACAAGTATGGTCGTGGATTCAAACCCAGGCAAGTGCTTTAATTTGTGTAAATTATTTCATCACTATTGCTCTCAAAACACTGACGTAAAAATGCATTGCATTGCAATGCAAATCTAAGACATGTAACTTCCATCAAACCACATTGGTCCCACGTGGTGGATTTCGGCCCATTACCTCTTACAGAGAGGAGGCCTAAACGCACAATAGACCAAATGGGAGTGTAAGTTCAGAAAAGGGGGTCCATCTATCCTGTCCTATCCTAATGCTTACGACGCCTATCGTTTGCAATTACTTCTACACATTTTTTGTATTATTCTCCTTACCCACATATCGGTAATATTGAATGAGTCTAAAAACATGTTTATTACATTCCTACTCTTAGTTTTTCTCCAAGACCATTTATGCTGATACTACTATATTCAAATGATGTACTAAAAACCTATTCTCGATGTCAACACTGCATCTTTCTTTACAATGATAACATTTAAATTAACTGTTTAGATTTAAGAAGAAAAGCATTGTAACTTAAAATTACAATATAGTAAAATATAAATAGAGCAAAATTTAAAATGTATGTCAATTTAAATTACTTTAAAACAAAGAAATCCTTGTTACCAAAACTTTTGTGTAGGTATTGGAACTTGATCGACAAGTATACTTCAGTAGAAACATTGTTCATTTTTAATTACAATGAAATTATTCCATTTTACAAAAGTAGTTCTTATCTTTTATTTCTGCCTCTTAAATACGGTTAAGAGGCAGAAATAAAGGTCTGTCCTTGCTGATTTCATATGACATAAAGTTGTACCAATGTGTAACTAAAGTTATAATGTTATTCAAATTGGGTGTTGATATGTGGATACTGGACGTTACATACAGTGATTGTCCTATGTGAAAGGGGATTATTAAAGTTCATAGAATCAAGCATTGTAAGGAATGACGGAAAAGCAGACTGTTTTAAGGACCGTGCTGAAATAAAACTACACCAATAATCACTATCACCACACAACAAAAATATCTAGTATTTTTTTTATTTCGTGTATTATTTGTCTTACTGACTGTAGGTACAATCGGCCAAAGCTATATCTGATCACCGTAAGGACTAATTTAGCTTGCAGGGCTCGCCCGCTAAATTAACGCCGACATACTCATCAACCAATATTATCGCAGCATCGGGTGACTGTTTCTCTAGTACCTGTCAGCCCCTTGTTTTTGTAATTAAAAAAAGACGGCAAAAAATCAAACAAGTCATTTGGCTATGGTCGACGCAAAAAGGGCGGTACCTAGTACACTACCTAACCGAAGCGGGGCGCGGGATATCGAGATGCAGTATAACGAAAAAGCGGTAGGCAGGTAGGTGTCGGCATATCTACCAACCTACCGCTTTCAGGTTTAAATTCGAAGCGTCAATCTAAAATAATATTGACCACATTGACCGTCTTCTAAGCATTGACCATTGACATTCGTAGGTAATGAGATTGCAGACGCGCTGTGTACAAAATTAGCACTTCATTATTTTTATCTCTATAGGTTACACATTTGTTCATTACGTAGCGAAGATAAGAGTCAATCAATACTCAATATGATAGGTATGTTATTTATTTATGAACGCTTCGCATCTAAGAAGAAATTGACCGACCGAACGAACGAGTTTGCGTGCGTTTGCCGCCGCCGCGTCCGCCCGCTTCGACCGCAACCATTTTTTTTTGTGTTTTATTCATTTTAATACTTACCGTGAATGAAAATGACACAAATTTACAATGTCGATTTTTCATGCATATATGATATTAAATAAGTGAACTCTAATGATTGTAATATTTTTTTGAAGCGTTTGTAGCATATAAAAACAAAATAATTAAAAATCTTAAAATTGCGTGCCCTAATTTGGCACAAATTTTTTTAATAGGCATATGTAAGTGATCTGATAAAGGAAATAGTTATTTCATAAACTGTAATTTTTTTTTGCACTATATTTTACATATTGACCCTATGTCAGTTTGCATTGGACGATTATGACACAAATTGGGTTTGCACACTCCGCAAACTATCCTAGATATGATACCATAATTATATTAAACTTTAAATATTTTTTGCCCGTTTTGATTTGAATAAAAATTATCAACCACAAATCAGCGAATTACTGAAAATGCAAGTATCAGATGTGACACAAAACGCAATAATAACCTTCATAGGTACGACTGTATCCACAGGCAAGAAATAAGCAACTTTAGAATTTTTTAAACTTATGACATCAAAATAGCCTAGCGCTATCGGTCTACGAGGTATACGAGGTAGATAAGAATTTGTCAGCCAAGTTCTTACCAACATTGGCAAAAAACTCGTTGACGTTATTGACCGAGGACTTTTCATCCGAAGATAATCTTAGTAGCTCGTCGGGGGATTTCGCATTAAAACTAGTTCCAGTAACATTTTTAACAATCTTCCAAGTAGCTTTAGGGTTGTTCTTCGCCATTTGGAACTCCTTTAATTTAATGTTGTATTTATGTCCTGTTTATATAAATTTATTTGATTACACGGTATTGTTATTGTACTGTCATCCGCAAACAGTGTCATCGGATGTTTGATTGCCATTGGAAAGTCATTTATGTAAATCGTAAAAAGCGGTGGTCCTAGTATACTTCCCTGTGGAACTCCGTACACAATATTACGTTCCTCAGAATGAAATATGTCTTCTCTTTTTGTATTTATGTTTATTCTGCTTATTTCGGTTATTTGTTTTCTGTTGTTTAAGTACGATTTAAAGAGCTCAAAAACGTTCACTCTAATACCATAAGCATCATGCTTTTTCAGTAAAATATTATGGTCCACGCAATCAAAGGCTTGAGTCATGTCGCAGAATATCGCACACGCTGGAGTATTTGTATCCATATTTGTCATAACCGTATGCAAGAAGTCAAAAATTGCCACGTTAATTGTATTGTTTTTTCTAAATCCTTTTTGTTCGTTACATAGCATATGATTTGTTTCTAAATATAAACTGAGTTCATTATAAATATATTTTTCAATTATTTTTGAGAATATTGGTATCAAGGAAATTGGTCTGTAAATTCCATTAATTCTTTATCTTGTTTTTTGAACAATGGCTTTATTATAGATTTTTTTAGGGCTTCTGGAAAAATACCTTCTGTGTAGGATCAGGGTTTGTTTGTCCAAAATGAAGCAACTTGAAGATTTTTCAATTAGTTTATATATTGTTTAAAATAGATATAAGTATTCGTTACAAAATTAGACGTGGCTGTTTGACGGTTCGCAAAGGAAGAGTGAAGATAAGATGTTTTGAATGAAGGAGGCGCGAGTGAGCGAGTGACCGAGCGCTGAGTGGTGAGCGACCGAAGGAATGACTGCATCCGATATCCTCCTCTTCTCATCAGTGATAGATGGCGTGGACATGCCCCCGGCCTTGGAAGCCCAGCTTTCAAAATGATGGTGGGTCAAGCGTCGTCGCTTACCGATTGCAGTGGCAGCGGACAAATCTTGGAGAAGGCTCGTCGAATTGTTCCACTACTTGTGTAGATGTCCGCTACTCGAGCCACGCCGTCTTTCCCAGGAAATATACAGGGTGGGCCAAAAATTTTTGCACTTTTGAAACTTGAATAAAAATAAAACTACAAATGTTATTTTCTTGATAATTTATTTAACGTAATCATCATTAAATGAAATTTTATTTTTAAAAAATGACATCGTCCAAATGTGCGCAGTCTCGTTGTTGGCACTCCTGCAATCGACTACGCAAACTTTGGAAAACTCGCTGACATATGCTGCGGGGGACCGCGGCTATCTCCTCGTGGATGTTTTGTTTTAATTGGGATATTGTCGGTTATTCACCTAAAACGACATTATGGGCTGCCATATCAGCAATGGGCATAATCGGTCCGTATTTCTTTGAAAATAATCAAGGAAATAATGTAACTGTGAATTCAGCGGAATACGTCAAGATGTTGCAAGACTTTTTGATGCCGCAGTTGCATGAATTTCAAGACTACAACAGCAGGACCTGGATGCAACAAGATGGAGCAACATGCCATACATCAAATGTGAGTTTACCGGTAGTCAAAGAAATGTTACCGAACAAATTGATTTTTTGCAGAGGTGATTTCCCATGGCCTCCGAGAAGCCCGGACTTTACATCATGCGATTTTTTTTTGTGGGGATACCTAAAAAGTTGAGTGTACCTTAATAAACCGACGACAATATCCCAATTAAAACAAAACATCCACGAGGAGATAGCCGCGGTCCCCCGCAGCATATGTCAGCGAGTTTTCCAAAGTTTGCGTAGTCGATTGCAGGAGTGCCAACAACGAGACTGCGCACATTTGGACGATGTCATTTTTTAAAAATAAATTTCATTTAATGATGATTACGTTAAATAAATTATCAAGAAAATAACATTTGTAGTTTTATTTTTATTCAAGTTTCAAAAGTGCAAAAATTTTTGGCCCACCCTGTATATGAGAACAAGGCTGCCCAGTGTGATGTCATCCTGCTTAGTCTTCCACTTGGTTCGCATTTGCAGCTCCGACACGTATTCTGTGGACCAGCGTCGCCAGAAGTGCTGCCGAAGTTGTTCGATTCGTTCGTAGCGTGTCAATCTCGGCGTCTGCTTATCTGTGATGTCTTCAGTAGGTGGTGCTGTCAACGGTCGGCCAATAAGGAAATGGGAGGGGGTAAGAGGAGTAAGATCGGAAGGATCTGAGGATAGAGGTGAAATTGGACGGGAATTTAGGACGGCTTCGATTTGTGTCAAAGCTGTGCAAAATTCCTCGTAAGTTAATCGCGCGTTACCTACTATGCGCCTCAGGTGATGCTTGCACGAGCGTACCCCACTCTCCCATAGACCGCCAAAATGTGGAGTATAAGGAGGAATAAATCGAAATTCAATGTTATTGTCTGAAGCGTAATTAATAATAGTTTCAGAACCTTTTTCTAAAAATAAAGGAAATTCTTTCTCTGCACCCACGAAATTCTTGCCATTATCCGAATAAATGACGCAAGGCTTACCTCGCCTACTAATAAAACGTTTTAATGCTAAAATATAATCATTTGAAGAGAGACTTGTAACAAGTTCTAAATGCATAGCTCGCGTCGTGAAGCAAATAAATAAACATATGTAAGCTTTGGTTAATCTTGAACCTCTGCCTTTTCGATTTAATATGAATTCTGGCCCCGCATAATCAACACCCGTTCGCCTAAATGGGAAGCCAGGCTCTAAGCGCTCAAGTGGTAAGTTACCCATGATGGGTGCTAATGTCTTACCTCGGATACGTGTACACTTCACGCACTCTTGCACTATTTTCCTTGCTAAGTTTCTAGCATTTAACGGCCACCAACATTCACGCACCGTAGCTAAAAGAAGTTGAGGACCCGCATGTAATAATCGTATATGTTCATACCTAAATAAACTAATAGTGAAAGGATGTTTACTGCACAATAAAACCGGATGTTTTTTATCGTAAGTAAAACTAGACGAATTAAACAGTCTTCCACCAACCCGAATTATTTTATGTTCATCCATAAAAACATTAAGACTGGAAACCTTATTATATTGCTTACAAGTACGTTTAATAGGAACACTGCTAACCAAATTATTGTAAACCTCTGGAAATGATTTTATTTGCACCAACCTAATGAGCATTCTTTGTGCGGCATTCAGTTCGCTTACTGATAAGAAACCGTTTCGAACCGGACGGCTGTGTTTACCTTTAGCAGTCGACTTCATGCGTGTGTTATCTATAAATCTAAGTATGTAAGCACTTATTCGTTTAAGTTTAGAGAATGAAGAATATTGCCCAAAGTCTATTAAATCTTCGCATTGTATAGAAGTTAAACATGTTTTTTTACATTTTAAATCTGGTAAATTACAAACATCCGAATTATCGCATTTAATCTTATCGAAATAATGTAAGTTGTGACGTAAATAAGGCGGACCGTACCACCATAAATCACAATCTTTTAATAAATCTAAACTATATCCTCTCGACAATAGATCAGCTGGGTTGTCTTTGCTACTTACGTGTAACCACACCGAGTCACCTGTGAGGTCGTTGATCTCGGTCACTCGATTTTGTACAAATGTTTTAAGTAAATGTGGAGACATTTTAATCCAACCCATGACTATTGTAGAATCCGTCCAGAAATATACTTTACTAAACTGTAACCTAAGTGATTCAACGATCTTCTTGTATAATTTAGCTCCCATTAAGGCACCACAAAGTTCTAAACGAGGAATACTTATAGCCTTTAAAGGAGCAACCTTACTTTTCGCACATAACAAATGCACGGTTACATCAGAGTTATCACTATAAGTACGTAAATAAGCGCACGCACCGTATGCGTCTTGTGACGCGTCAGTAAATATATGAAGTTCTTTATATTGAGTGTGGTCACCCTTTACGTGACGAGGAATGCGAATGTCCTTTAAAAACTTTAAAGTAAAAATAAAATGTTTCCAAGTGCTAACAACCTCCCTAGAAACCGGAGTATCCCAGTCAATTTTACTTAACCATAATTTTTGTAAAATTATTTTTGATGTTATAACTACAGGAGACAGAAGGCCTAATGGGTCGTATATTTGGGATATTACTGATAACATTACCCTTTTAGTTAAATTCGACTCGTTATCATTGTTATCAATATTCGTAACAAAATGCAGCTCATCACTAGTGTTGTGCCAACCTAATCCGAGTGTTTTAGTTTGCACATGCTCGCCTATAAAACATTCTGTGGATTTATCTTGAGATACGTCTAAATTAAATGTCCATTTGCGCAAAGGAAAACACCCTGACTGTAGTACTTCTGAAGTTTTCTGGCAAACTTGAATTAAATGTTCTAAATCATCAGCACCAGTGATAAGATCGTCTACGAAAATGTCTTGAGTGATGACGCGGGCGATGACGTCATCATCGCACTCTAACGCTAACTGTCTGATACATCGCATACTTAAATATGGAGCTGACGCAGTACCATAAGTAACCGTATTAAGTTGGTAGGTATCTAACGGATCCGAAGGATTATCGCGCCACAATATTAACTGTAATGACCTTTGATCAGACTGGAGAAGAACCTGACGAAACATCTTCTCCACATCTGCACAAGCTACATATTTATACAGTCTGAATCGCAACAAAATAGAAAAAATATCATTTTGTAACGCGGGTCCCGGAAGTTGAATATCGTTTAATGATTTATTCGAGCTAGTGACAGCACTAGCGTCGAACACTACGCGTAATTTTGTAGTCGTACTACTCTCTTTAATGACTCCGTGGTGTGGAAGATAATAGTTAGGTTGACTACAAATAGCTAACTTCGACATGTGACCTAAGTCATTATATTCTCGCATAAAGTTAGTGTACATACGTTTAAATTCAGGTAAGCGTTCGAATTTACGTTCTAATGATATAAATCGTTTCTTCGCTAACGTATAAGAATCACCCAGTGTGTCCGGTGCCTCTATTAGCGGTATACGAACCGAAAATCTACCATTTTCTTCGCGTTTAGTCGTATTATTAAATAATTCCTCACACATACGCTCATCATCTGTAAGAATTACACATGGTGATGAAGGAATATTCTCAATTTCCCAGAATAACCGGAGCTGCTTATCAATGTCCTGACTTAAGTGACAATGAATGTAAGTAGGTTTCGAGTTCCTAACAAACACAGGACCGGACAACAACCATCCTAATTTTGAATTTTGTAAGAATCGTCCACTAGGTAAACGTATTTTATCCGTTTCTAAAAGATCCCAAAATCTATCTGCACCTATCAGCAAATCAATCTCTGAACTAACGTTAAACGTAGGATCTGCTAATCGGAGGGATTCAGGAAAACGTATATGACCAGCTTCTATGTTTATCGTAGGCAAACTGGACGTTATGCATGGCAAGACAACACATCTAAGCTTGGTATAGTAATTGTTTACTTTAGATCGAAATGCTATATCGCATGAATGGCACGACTGTGCGACAGATTGTCCCACACCCGAAATACGAACTGTGGACTGTATATAAGACGCATTTATTCGTTTAGACAATTTCTCCGTAACGAAACAGTTCTGGCTTCCGCTATCTAAAAGTGCACGAGCTGTATGATAAACATTATTATTATCCGCTACTTCCACTAATGCCGTAGAAAGTAAAACCACTAGTTGTTTTATCGCATACAACCGTGTTATTCGAATTGTTAGGTAAAGAATGCAACGCGGTCGTCGTAGTGTGCGTATCGGTTGCCTCTCCGCGCAACTCACTACGCACACACGCATTACTACTAACGCTTTGACTATTATAATTCTCTAAATGTAACAAACTGTTATGTTTACGCTGGCATTGCCTGCACGGTCCGAAAATACAGTCGTCTAACGTATGACCTGCTCGCAGACAATTCCGACACAACTTCTTATCAATAACAACTTTCATTCTATCCCTAATAGACATGTTGAGGAATAATATGCACGTGTACAACGCATGACCTTGATTGCACAAGACGCAATTAGGTAAAACCTTTTTATTAAAATTATTATTGCGTAAGTTATTACGATTCATTTTTATGGATGAATAACTATGCACGCGGTTTGAACTTCGTTTGTCATGTTGATGCTGCTTATCAATTTGAGGCAATTCCTTTGACTTTACGTGGTTTGCACTAATCATTTCTAGTGTATCTGCACGGTTTTTAAGGAATGATATTAAGTCGTTTAATTTGACCTTATCGCTTGACCCTGAAGACATGGCACCTATGTGGTTCTCCCACTCCCGTTCTGTGGATGGATCAAGCTTACTAACAACCAAGTAAATAACTAAGGTATCCCAATTGACTGTGGGTTCATCGAGTGACGCCAGAGCGCGTAAATTACGTAGAACGGTATCAATTAATTTCCGAATTTGTGATGGTGATTCCTGTTTTACCGACGGAATACTATATAACGCTTTGACGTGATTATTTACCAACAACCTATCATTATGATAGCGGTTTTCTAATAGTTCCCAGGCATGAATGTAATTGGCAGGACTGAACTCTAAGGCACTTATGACCTGTAACGCACTTCCACTCAGAGCTGACCGTAAATAATGAAATTTTTGTATTTCATCTAAATCTGAACGGTTATGGATCATAGTGATGTATGAATGCTTGAACTCCAGCCAGTGATCATATGAACCTTCAAAGGCAGGTAGTTTTATATCCGGTAATTTAATATTAACAGGTTGTCGGAAAACATCCCGAGCTGATGCAACAGGGAACTTGTTGTAAGCCTCCGCATTGTCAATAAGACAATTCGCACTGGCCATTGCCGTAAAGTATAATGATTCTAACGCTTCTACATATTCTGAATTAGCGGTTAATTCCGATTCAGATGAAAGTAATTCTATTTCACTTTCAATGCTATTAAATTTAGAAAATATCTCGATGGCGGCCTGAACTCGCAACTTTAGTTCGGCTACTTGTAAGGTAGTCAAGGTAGCCCCCTCAAATGAGTCAACAAAATTTTTAAATTGGGTTAACCGGCCCCTTACATTACCCCTACGTTTTTTAAAATCAGAAAGAATTTCCCCTACAGATTTTACAGACATTTTGGCGGACTACGAATAAGCGTTGGTATGTAGTTAAGTACTCACGTGCAAGCATCAACGGAGCCGCGTAACTGCAACTCTCGCATCGCGTACAACTGTAATCGTATAAGCACAGCGTTAAAACAAATCAAAGCGTATAGGGGAAGGACGGGAACAAAGACCTGACCGTTGCGTTTCCGATAATATCTTCGTTTTTTCTGCTCGTATAAAATGGCTGCTGGTCGAACTATGGCGTCGCCTTCTCGTGTCGGCGTCGCTACTCGTTCTCCTGGTTTTCTCGAATCCAGCATCCGGCTCGAAGGACCAATTATGTGTAGGATCAGGGTTTGTTTGTCCAAAATGAAGCAACTTGAAGATTTTTCAATTAGTTTATATATTGTTTAAAATAGATATAAGTATTCGTTACAAAATTAGACGTGGCTGTTTGACGGTTCGCAAAGGAAGAGTGAAGATAAGATGTTTTGAATGAAGGAGGCGCGAGTGAGCGAGTGACCGAGCGCTGAGTGGTGAGCGACCGAAGGAATGACTGCATCCGATATCCTCCTCTTCTCATCAGTGATAGATGGCGTGGACACCTTCACTTATACTCAAATTTATGACATGACTCAAAGGATTTCCTCGGCTACTGCTTTCAGTATGTTTGTACAGATGCCATCGTAACCGACACTGTTTGTGTTGTTTAGGGCTAAAGTGATTTTAAATACGTCATTTGGCAAACACGGGTCCATAAACATAGATTTTTTTCTATTTATTATATGCCTAGTGACCCTGTCCCCCGAATTAGTATTGGGCTGAATTTTATCAACGAAATAATTATTGAATAGATTAGAAATTAATTTTGGGTCCGAGATAATGTCATTATTATTTATTCTAAGTTTATTAATGTTATTCTTTGGAATATTTAATTTTGATTCGTTTATAATTTGCCAAGTTGTTTTGGATTTATTGTTTGATGTATTGATTCTATGGTTATTTTGAGCTCGTTGAGTTAAACTAACGATCTTTCTAAACCGTTTTGTATAATTTTTGAATATCATTTTATTGCATTGAGTGGGTTTTTTCCGGAACTGCCAAAGTAATTGACGTTTTTTCTCGCTGCATTTTTTAATACCACGTGAAACCCATTTTTGTTTCTTATGGACATTCACTGAAACGATATTTTCGGGGAAACATTGTTTGTATAGTAATGAAAAGATATCTGAAAACGAATTAAAAGCTACATTCGGGTCATTTGCTTCATATACTTCGGAAAATGTCAGACTCCGCAGATATCCCTTAAATTTACTTATGTTGTCGTTATTATAGTCCCGTCTTCTCCTACTCCACCGATTAAAAGTACAAACTGTGCTAGTTGGGCATTTCAGTAATTGGGCTGTGTGATCTGAAAAAGCTAACCCTAACACTGAAGCCTTGCAGCCTTGCCTAAAGTTATGCGCAAAAATGTCAATGTAAGTTTTGCTCTTAAGTCGAGTCGGTTGATAAAGCACCAGTTTCAAGTTAAAGCTTAATAAAATATTTTCGAACTCTATTGATTGATTTGTTCTTTTAAGTACGTCTATATTAAAATCACCCGCTAAAACAATATTTTTACAGTCCTTTTTACTTAAAACTTGAAATATTTGTTCCAATTTAACCATACATTCATTGAAATTATTTGCTTTTGGTACTCTGTAAATACAAACTCATACGATTTTGTGGGTGATCAGTTCAATGGCGCAGCATTCAAAGACGCCACTTACAGATATTTTTGCAATTTTTGGCAGTTCTCTCCATTGATGACCGGACTTCACAAGAATGCATGCCCTCTTTTGGTTTCTTTTCGACAGAAACAAGCCGTTACGCAGTAATTGTTTAAATTCATATGTTTTTCGTATGTTTCTATCATAAAGTGTTCCGTAATACATAGGACATCCACGCTTATTTGATAGCAAGCCTGCAATATTTTGGTGCATTATGTATAAATGATTACTCAAGAAAAAGCTGGTTTCCAGGTTTATCAACACCATTCAAATTGTAATTTATGTCAACGTTTATCATAATGTCAGTAACTAAGTCCAGTAAATCCTTAAAAATTGTTCGTAGTCTATGTTTATTTATTTTGCCAGAGTATCTATTAAACATGCTGTAGTCATATTCCAAATTCAAGTTACTATCCAAAAGGAATGCGTGGCCATGCGTCAGTATATCTAAGTATAAAATATTATTAAATGTCTCCACTCTGCAGTTGAATAAACTGGTGTCAAATGTATACTTATACGTTGGCATGCAAATAATTATGTTAGTGTGTTGCAATGCTTGAAGTACCTCTCGTATAACAAAAATAATGCTATAATAATCATTAGTCCTCTTCAAGTCTTCTTCCCCAAGTAATATAATGCAGTAGTCGTTCATCGTATAGTTTAATAGTTTTGTCTCTAGACCGATTAGAAGACGTTTAGTATCACCCTGTGATTTCAAATAGTGACATAAACTGTAGTTTTTTTTAAAAGTGCTTTCACCTGTTGACAGTACGTCGTTTTTATTATCCGTACTAAGTAAACATAACGTTTGAGCATAATTATGTCTTGGTTTAGTTTTTTGATGGTCACTGTTTATGTCTGAGTGGAATGATTTGTTGTCTTTTTTTGTGATGTTGAACATTGCGGTTCCTCCAATGGATGTTCACTGTTCATAGACGGCAGAATTAGAGGTGTGTTACAAGACTTCGGAATCCTTGAATTAAATTTATTTTTGGTAGATTTAGATTTTGATGTACGAAGTGTTTCAGATGTGCAGACTTTTTATAGTTGTTTATTACTAGTTTACATTTATCTAATTCTTGTTTTAAATTAGTGTTTTCTAAGTTTAAGTTAGCAACTTCCTGGTTTGCAATCAATAATTCTTCTTGTAATTGACTTATTTTATCACAAAGTTCCTTATTGTTCTGTGATTCGTTGATAGAGGTGTTAGGTAAACTTATAATTGTTGTGTCAAAGAGGGATTGGTTCGAAGACATGTCGCAAAGCGAACTTGAACGCTGTGGTTTTCTAAATGTGATATTATCACTATGTTCATTCTCCATCATAATAATATTATAGAACTAGTTTGGAACGGGTCTAGTCAAAGTTAAACAAATTTTAAGAAATTTTGAGATTCAGAAAACTGATGTCTGATGCTTGACGCGAACCTGCGACCACTCGCTACCGAGATACACTTCGCAGCCCCTCGACCGTATGAACTGTTAAGACACTGTTCGAAATTAGAAACCGGTTTCTTCAAGTACAGTTTTTTAAATTATTAAACGGATTTGTTAGAAATGACTTATTGGAAATAATTATGTTTTTCTGTTTTGTCGTTCAATTTATTTAGATCACCATACACTTTATTTCAGTTTTATTGCACTTTAACAAGATTTCTTCGAGTTGTTGTATGTTTGTTGATACTTTTAATAGTTGACAGTCTAGATTTTGTTTTTTCACTGATTCTTTATTTTCTTGTAAAGATAACACTGACACTTCGTTATTGTACTAATACGCGACTTTTTGCATTATTTCAAGTATAAATACAGTACATTTACAGCAAAATTACGTAAAATTATAGCGGAGCTTTATGCTTTAGGTTTTTAGGAGTACCCTCAGAATGGAGAGTCGCAACTTTTAGAGTTCTCATAACCTTTGGTAGAGTTGTGATGATCTGCACCTTGTTTACTGTAATGTATGAGGGCTATAATAAAAGTCGAGTGTTCCATTGCAGAGCTATATTCACACTCAAACATGTACAACTTAAATCTACCTACATACTTACAAACTAATCAATATTAATTTACCTACATTACACTCCTCCTTACTAAATTAATACTAGGTACACTTATCAACTAACAACTTACAACTAGCGTAATTACAATAACAATACTTATTATTCTAAACCTTATAATTACAAACCTTAACCCTACACTGCCTAACAGCATGTTGTGGAGTCTGTGACACTTGAGGCAAGGCAACCTGACTCTCGGCTGACGTCTGTACCACTACAGGTGCATCATTAATCGGCTGAGCCGGTGACGCCACTCCGCGCGGCGACACGACGCGAGCCGGCGACCCCTCCGACTGAGGCCACTCACCACTACCACTGCCGTCATCCTCCTTTTCAGTCGTCTGAGAATCTGTATCCGATCGCTCCTTACTACTGGGACCACTACATACTAGGGATAACCTGTTCCCAGTTCTCCTACGTAATTGATCAATATGCCTATGGACTATTTCCCCACTTTGACTCTGGACTCGGTAGTCGCTAGGACCCCGACTATCTATTACTCGACCGGGAATCCATCTTTCCCCTTTTAAGTATTGACGGTACCATACCTCTTCCCCTTCACCCCCAATGCTCCTATTCGCTCCCTGGACAGATTCAGCCTGTCGTTGTTGTGCTCGATGTACTTTGTTTTCCCTATCGGGTTTTATAGTATCCAGTCGAGTTCGTGTTCGCCTGCCTAATAAAATCATTGCGGGGCTTTCACCGGTTGTCGAATGTTCTACATTCCTATAATGTAATAAATATGTCCACAATGCCCTATCTATATGTTGTTTTTCTGTAATTGCCTTTTTAATGACTCGTTTTAGTAGTCTAACTGCATTTTCTGCTAACCCATTAGAAGCGGGGTGGTATGGGGCTGTAAAAATGTGTTCTATACCGTTATATTTTGTAAATTCGTGAAATTCTTTCGATGTGAACTGTGTACCATTGTCAATAACTATTTGCCTAGGCAACCCCCATCTACTAAATAACTCCGTTAATCTATCTATTAGACTAATAGCTGAAATGCTTTAAACATTGAAAACCTCCAACCATTTTGATGTGGCATCCACTACAACTAGGTATGTTCTACCTCCTATCGGTCCCATATAGTCGATATGTATGCGACTCCACGGTCGGTTTGGCCAGGGCCACATGCGCGGCGCCTGCCGAGGTGGCGCGTCCGCCTGGGCTGCACAAACTCCGCACGCCCGACACATGGTTTCCACTGCTTCATCTACCCCGGGCCACCATACATAGCTACGTGCCAAAGCTTTTGATTTCACGATGCCCATGTGTGGTTCATGCAACATTAATAGCACTTTACTTCTACACGCTTCCGGAACCACTAACCTGTGTCCCCACATAATACATCCTAATTCTTCATAAAGTTCATTTCTCCTATTGAAGTACGGTTTTAAGTTGCTCAAGTCACACTCCTTAGGCCAACCGTCTCTCAGGTAACTTAATATTTTTGACAGTCCCGCATCTCGTAAAGTTTGTTGTTTAATCTCGTTATAATCTAATAACAATGACTGTTGCACAAAATGCAAATGAGTTTGTTCCGGCTGTGCGGCCGTAGTCGTTTGTTTACTCGGACTTAGCGGTAACCTTGAAAACTCGTCGGCTCCGTTTTGATCGGTCCGCACGTACTCAATATTAAATGAGTAGGCTGATAAAATAATAGCCCATCTTTGCATTCGGCTCGCCACCATAGTCGGTATTCCTGTATTTGGACCAAATATTGACACTAATGGCTTATGATCCGTACGTAGAGTGAAATTACGCCCGTATAAATACTGGTGAAATTTATTAACGCAAAAAATTATTGCTAGCGCCTCACGATGTAATTGAGAGTAATTTTTTTCCGCTTCCGTAAGTGTGCGCGCCGCGTAGGCTATCGGTCGCTCGCCACGTTCGCCTGGCTGCGAGAGGACCCCCCCTACCCCGCGCGCGCTCGCATCACATGTCAATAATAGTGGTTTCTTAGGATCGTAATGTGCCAATACATCCGCGCCCGCTAGAATTTTTTTAATTTCCACAAATGATTTCTCGCATTCAATCGACCAATGCCATTGTTTACCTTTCTTTATTAGTTCATAAAGAGGTACTAACCTACTACTCATATTCCTTACAAATTTTCCATAGAAGTTTATTATTCCTAAAAAGGACCTTAACTCCGTTATGTTTGTTGGGCGAGGAATTATGGCCTCCACCTTGGCCGGATTTGTTTTAATACCCTCATTATTAATAACGTAACCCAAATATTGTACTTCTTTTACTAAGAACACACATTTGCTACTTTTCAACTTTAAACCGGAACTATGTAATCTATTAAAAACCTGTTCTAGTGCTTCTAAATGTTCTTTTTTGTTTTTGCCTCCTATTATCACATCGTCAAGGAATATTTCAACGTTAGGAATACCCTTCAATAAATTGCACATGATTCGCTGGAAAATTCCTGGACTTGAAGATAGCCCGTATACTAACCGGTTATATCTATAAAGACCCCTATGTGTATTTATCACAGTAAATTTCTTAGAATCATCGAGTTCTATTTGATTATAGGCTTGGCTTAAATCTATTTTCGAAAAATAATTTGCTCCGCTAAGTTTTACTATTAAATCCTCGATTCTAGGCAATGGATAGCGATCAATAAGTAAATCTGGGTTCACAGTAGCCACAGATTCTCAGCGAACCGTCAGGTTTATTTACCGGTACGAGCGGCGAGGCCCAGTCGGAGCAGTCGACGGGCGCGATGATGCCGTCGCGCAGCATGGCGTCTAGCTCGGCGTCGAGCCGCCCGAGCAGCGCGTACGGCACGGGCCGCGCGCGGTGGAACACCGGCGTTGCGCCCTCGCGCACGCGCAGCGTCGCCTTGCCCCCGGTGTACAGCCCCAACCCGCCGCTGAATAATTCCTTAAACCTGTTTAACAGCACATTAATCTCATTAGACATGTTGACTTCTTTAGAATTTATATTGTTACAGTTGCTAAAAACTGGAATTTTTATTTTTAATTCTGTTAACCACTGTCGGCCCAGTAATGAAGTGGTACCTCCCCCAATTACAAATAATTCCAGTTCTTTACTACCGTCCCCGTAAACTACATTCGGTTTAAACATTCCTATGGGTTTAATATTTGAGCCATCATAAAAATTTAATATTAAATTACTAGGTTCTAATTTACGAGAACTGAACCACTGTGCTTCACTAATGCATGATACCGCGGTACCAGTATCGACCTCCATAGGAATAGTAACATTATCAATACAAATGGGCAACTTTACCGCTCTGTAATCGTTCAAGCACAGGTGATGAAAGTCCTCTTGTGTCGACCTATCCTCTTCTGGTGGGTGTTCCCACGCATCTCCGTAGTAGACAGCCGAACGCCTGGGACCTGAACCCCTGCCCGCGGTTGCCGCTCTGTCCAGGCACACGCGTCGCTGGTGCCCAGGGTGTCTGCAGCTGCTGCAAACGTAGTTACGGAAACGACACTCAGAATACGAGTGCTCCGTCGATCCGCACCCCGTGCAACTCAGGGTGTTGAAGCCGCCGCTGCTTGCACCGCCGCGGCCGCCGGCTTGCGGCCGCAAGCTAGTCGCGGGGCTGTGCCGCGCTCCCGCCGCACCGCGAAAGCCGCGCGCTCCCCGCTGCGCCCGCTGTGCCGCGCCGTTGCCATCTCGGCTGCTGCCGAGCGCGTGCACCGCCTGCCCCGGCGGCAGTGTCCCACCTTCAGTTATGCCACCCCCGCTGCCCGCCTTCGACTCCACCGCGGCCGCGTCCCGTTCCGCCGCTTCTAACGAA
This sequence comes from Orthosia cruda, assembly GCA_964057195.1. Classification (NCBI taxonomy): domain Eukaryota; kingdom Metazoa; phylum Arthropoda; class Insecta; order Lepidoptera; family Noctuidae; genus Orthosia; species Orthosia cruda. The sequence continues at coordinate 21,713,639 of OZ059851.1, forward strand.
CTCGCCAACTTTACCGCGTCCGTGTAAGATATTGTCTCGGCTTCCGCGAAAAGTCGTTGGCGAATTATGTCACTCCTTACGCCGCAGATAAACTGATCTCGCAAATTTTCGTTCAACCCTTCTTTGAATTTGCAATATCGTGAGAGTTTCTTAAGCTCGGCTACGTACGCAGCTACGTTTTCCTCGCTGGCCTGTCTCCGTTGCCTAAACCGGTAACGTTCCGCGAGTACCGACGGCGAAGGTTCTAGGTGCTGACGTAATAGCTCGACCGCTCTGTCGTACTTTAACTCCGCTGGCTTTTTGGGACTTGCTAGATTGTACAATAATTCATATGCCTCGTCCCCCATGACGGCAATTAGCGTAGGTAATTTCGTCTCGTCATCGATTTTGTTCACTTTAAAGTACATATCTAGCCGGTCGACATACACTGACCACGTGCCGGACTTCATGTCGAATTCTTTTATTTTTCCTATCGACATCGTATTTCCTGTTCGTACACTCGCGACAATCGGAAAAATGCACAATACCGTACGAATCACACGCGAAATAGTTCTAATTTGCAATCCTCGTCGCCACTGTAATGTATGAGGGCTATAATAAAAGTCAAGTGTTCCATTGCAGAGCTATATTCACACTCAAACATGTACAACTTAAATCTACCTACATACTTACAAACTAATCAATATTAATGTACCTACATTACCTTTGTGTTTCGAAAGTGGGACCTTTCAAGCCGGGGAAAATGGTTACGCTTACTAATTTATAGTTCATATTTTATTACGTCACCATAGGGCGATTGAGAGGCATTGGTTTAATAGTTCCAATTTATTAAATAAGTGTCACATATCGTTGGTTTGGTGATATTCCGCGCGGTGGCGCTACGGCATTTACGCCGCCGCCACGATGGTCGGCCGCCCGCGGTCATCGAGTGTCTATTGCCAACCACGGCTGGGGTGCGCGCACTTCCATCATCACGCATCATCTCGCCCAAACCTCTTAATTGAACCTACATGGAAAGTGTTATCTGTATTACCTAGACCTACTGTGTTGTGTACCGCTGGCCAGCATAGTGTACCTAGTCTGTGAGCTGAAATTCCCGAACGTGACATCCATCTGCATCTGCATGGAAATCGCTGTTTCAAAGGTACGAGTATGTGGCATAATTAGTAAATTGAACTTTATTCATTGCCTTTCGTCTCAACTGCGTACTTTTCTCCTTCAAATTAGCACTGCTGAATCAGCAATTATAGCCTAGATTACTCTAATAATTTAGGTTCAGGGCGTGTGATTTTACTAGTAATCTTCTAGAGGTTATACGCACCAATATCTTTGTCTTGTCTTATCTCTGTTATTATTACTTTGTTAATAATATTGTTTTTTTTTTAAGTATTTTAATTAACATTAACTAGTAAATACTTGTTGGAACGCCTAATCTACACTTCTTAGCAGCTAGTTCTACATCACAACTTTTTGCTGAATGTGGGGTCCTTACAGTGCGGCAACTCTACGTGATTAAAGCCATCCAAAGAACACAACGAAGTTCGCCTCTCCCAGACCCAAACAAACGTCGCAAGAAATCCGTCTCCCCTGCAGTCTCTTGTAGAACCTCATTTGCTAGACGTCAGTTTAACACCTTAAGCTGCAAGTTGTATAACACTGCAAATAGTGAACTAAACTTAGCTGGACTGACCCGACTCGAGACCGAAAATAAATTGTTACACTGGCTCCAAACACAGGACTATCAGGAGACAGAAGGGTTACTATTATTTACTTTCACGACATAACTACAACTTCAACTGTCATGGCTCATAATACACGAGAAAAGGGTGCGAACCCAACTTCCCTCACTCACACTACACACATTACACTCAACTCATCTCAACTCTAAACTACACTCACAAAAACTACAACCAGGTATGTTTATTGTTTTCTCTATCCTCTTGAATTTTATTTGATTTAACGTTGATTCTTTAGTTAATCTTAATCTTCATTTGATTTATTATTTTATCCTTAATTTGATTTTGGACTGATTTTAATCTGACTTTTGTTTGATTACGAGCTGATATAAATTGTAGTTTGATTTTAATTTGATATAACTTAGATGTTAATTTGATTATGGTTCATTTAAATTTGATTATAATTTGATATTCATTTTAATTTAATTGATTTTTATTTTATTTGTAATTTGATTTTGAAATTTGATTTTTATTTGATTGTAACTTGATTTTACTTGATTTAATTTGGTTTTAGTTTTATACTAATTTTCATTGATTCTGTTAAATTTAATTTAATTTGTTTTAGCTATTTATCTTGTTCCCAAAATACAGGCTTAGGCCTAGTTTGGGAGTTAGCATTATCATGTGTTACCTTTGTGTCAAATAAACATTTTTATTTTATTTATTATTTATTTATTAGTTGCGACGCTGCGTCCGTTCATAGTTTTTAAGATTTTTCGAATGTAATAGCCAGTAGCTTTTGTGTCATTGTTCTCAATACACCGCTATTCACAGTAATCCATATTTCACCTGTTTTATTTTATCCCAAGTCTTGGTTGGTCCCGCACATGGTCCATATCGAGCCCGATTGTGGTATTGTGATATATAACATCGAAGATTGATGAAATCAGCGATATTAACGACGCACGGAAATACATAATTTACAAGGACTTGAGAGGTTATGTACGCCGGCAGCGTGGTATATGGATTGAGTACATATTTTCTTTACGGTGTTAAGTTTTATGGTAAATATCGTCACCCAACACTCGTACAGGTTGTATCTAACTTTAATTATAAGTTACCAAAGGTTAGTGCAGTTTTAAACTTGTATTAATTAATATAAATTATGTTCATTGAGTACCGTTTTGCATTTTGAATGGTTTCGTTATTTTCGTATGTTACGCGTACAATTAGCTACAATTGTTATTATATAATACTCTAAGTATAGTTGGAATTCACACTACATTTATATAATTTGTATTGTTGCATTAGAGCGATAACCATTCAGTTAATTAAGTGTAAGTTGATGCGTAGGTATTCAGCAGCCATAGTTTATTCTCGTTAGTGTTAGATATTATTTCCAATTTTTGACTAATGTTAGTTAATTAACCCGTAATGTACTTTATATTTTGTTGTTTACCTGTATCCTAATTCATATAACTTACAGATTGAGGTATTTATAAATAAAAGTTTACATCTTTCCATTAGATATCAGATTTATTGTTTACTAGCTGACCCCCGCGGCTTCGCTCCCGTCAAAATTATAGCCAATGTTACTCGGGAATAATGTAGCTTTCCATAGGTAAAAGAATTTTTAAAATCGGTCCAGTAGTTTCGGAGCCTATTCGGTACAAACAAACAAACATACAAACAAACAAAAAAATCTTTCCTCTTTATAATATTGGTATAGATATAACACGTTTATATAACACATCTTATTTATTTTAAAAATTACCTAATTACATTGTTATATCACAGTAAAATCAATCGTATAACTTAGTACCTACATAACGACTGTTTAAGTATATAAACTTATTTGCTATTGTATACATTTCAGGTCGAAAACACTCACTTCCCAGTATGTCCGAGGAGAAGTAATTAGTAAAGAAGCGAGGCAGTTTTAAGGGTCGCTTAACTACATTCATTACTTACCTGGACGCACTTAATGACAAGAAACTAAGCAGTGGTGATATCACGGAATTACAGCTGCGTATGGGCAAAATTGAGTCGTTGTACGAGCAATACGATGAGGTACAGTTGAGGTTAGAATGTATGGTGATTTGGTTTCTAGGAATAGTAGTCGTGGTAGTGTTTATAAACCTGTTAAGTTGCCTACCATACAACTTCCAAAATTTAATGGATTATATAGCAATTGGTTAGAGTTTCGTGACACCTTTACTAGTCTCATCCATCATAATGACGAGATTGATGAAATCAACAAATTTCATTATTTGCGTGCTTCTCTGGATGGATCTGCTGCTGTGGTTATTCAGTCGATTGAGTTTTCTGCTAGTAATTACGATGTAGCTTGGAATTTAATATGCGATCGATTTGACAATAAAAGATTATTGGTACAGAATCACGTGTCAGCCTTATTTAATATAGATCCTATCACAAAGAAGTCCTCAGCCGCTTTGAAAGGTTTAATAGACCAATTAAATAAAAACTTGCGTTAGTTAGAAGCGTTAGGTGAACCAGTCAAACAATGGGATACATTGTTGATATATTTAGTTACTTGTAAGTTGGATCAGAAGTCTTATCGTGAACGGGAGGAATTTAAAGGTCATACTGACAAGGACGGCAAGATTACTTTTGATGCATTCCTCCACTTCATTCGCACACGCGCTGATTTAGTTGAAACTTTAGAAATATCAAGACACAACGTACAATGGGGTTGACGTATCCGTGTGAATAAAAACCCCTTAAGAGCGCGGCGAAGCATCAATTGTCCATACAAACATAATACCAAAATCTTTTGAGATTTTAGCATATTTCCACCATATTATGATGATATTCGGATTAAGACAGTATTTATCTAGGTCCCTACGTCTTCTTTTTTTCTAAATACTTACCTAAAATGAAGTTTTAGCGAATTCCATTTTGTATATTTTTACAGCGTAAATGACATGTTTTCTTTTTGATATTTCTGTATTATAAAAAACAATATCTTTATTAATCTCGTAGCAGAAACATAGCTCATATTATCAAATTACAAATCATCGAACAAAAAATTTTAAAAACATTAAGTTTTCATTCATAATTTTTGGTATTACGGAACACATCAAATTAATCACACATTTCCAATAGCTAGTATTGCTGTCGCGTCAAGCAAATGTCAATGTGTGCGTGGTCGCACTGCTCACGGTTGTGTATCGTTCATACGGCGTGGGGTTTGTTCGGGGCACTTCGGGTGTGCTTCGGGTGTGTTTCACTGTTTTTTGTTCTACTGTTCTGTGGATTGTTTGTTGTCATTATTAGATGATTACTTTACTATGCTTTATGTGCGCGTTATTATATGTTTTATAAATTATTTTATAAATAATGCTTTGAACTTGGATTTAGATTTGCCTTGTGATTTGAACTTTGGTATTGAGTAATCTACTTTTTTACGAACTTTGCGTTGTTTACGGACTTTGTTATTATTTACTATATGGTTCGGTTGCCGACATGGTCTCCGAACGTTGGGATGTTTCTCACAGGAAGTACCTATTTCCCAATGACATAATACAATAAGTTAAATTAATAGTATATCTGTACTAATATTATCAAGCTGAAGAGTTTGTTTGTTTGTTTGAACGCACTAATCTCAGGAACTACTGGTTGGAATTGAAAACATATTTTTGCGTTGGATAGTCCATTTATTGAGGAAGGATATAGGTTATAACTTCACGTTACAACCAGTAGGAGCGGAGCATAAATGAAAAATGTTGCAAAAACGGGCAAAATATTTCTTCTTGAGAGCTTTTGTTGCGTACGATCATGTATGTAGTATAGATTAGGTATGTAGATAGGGTAGGGTAGGGTAGGTAGGTAGATATGTAGATTAGGTTAGGTAGCCAGTTGAGGGGAGCGAAGCCGCGGGGGACAGCTAGTTTTGTATAAATTAGTATTTACCTACCTACCTATCCATCAACTTACGAAGCTTTGTTTTTTTTGTTTGTTTATTCATGTCATGAGACAAAGCGGTACCTACGGTAATTACCTCAAGAACACCGCTAAGACTTACCTACATTGCTCCTCTATACTTACTGTGACGTTACGGCTCACCCAGGGTAGGGTGACCATGCGATTGGACTTGCATGCACAAGCGCGGTTTTATGCCCTCCTTCCAGTTTTTGCTGGACTTTTTTGTAAAATTCCTGTTACAAAAAACTAAAAATCCAAATTCGTTCTAGTTTATTTAATTATTCTTTTTTATCTGGACTTCGGTGACCCTTACCCTGGAGAGGATCTAATAATCTTTGGTAACTGGCTGGCTAATCGACTTCATAATAAACTGCAAAAATATTTTCAGAGCCACGACGATCAAGGAAAAAACGCCTTTGGCCATCAGTTTTCAGAAAGAAACACTAGAAAGAAAGAAAATAAGCGTGTTTAGTGTAGATCTTTGACACTATGTTTTCTGATTACCATTATTGTATTTTATTTTTCGTTCAGTCGATAATATAATTATGGTCACCCTACACGACTTTATCAAGTTCGATTTATATTTTTTAAACAGATGAATCATCATCATCATCATCATCATCATCAGCCTATAGCAGTCCACTGCTGGACATAGGCCTCTCCAATTGCACGCCATTTGCTTCGATTTTCGGCAACTCTTAGCCAGCTGCTACCAGCCACCCCGCGAAGATCGTCACTCCACCTAGCCTGAGGGCGTCCCACCTTACGTTTACCAATTCGCGGTCTCCACTCAAGAACACGTCTACCCCAACGGTCATCGGTTCTACGACTTATATGGCCGACCCATTGCCACTTCAGCTTACTTATTCTGTGAGCTATGTCGACAACTTTGGTTCTCTGCCGGATCACCTCGTTTCGGATTCGATCCCTTAGAGAGACTCCGAGCATAGCCCTTTCCATTGCTCGCTGAGCAACTTTGAACCGATGAACCAGCCGTATTGTGAGTGTCCACGTCTCGGCGCCGTAGGTCATAACAGGTAGGACGCACTGGTTGAAGACTTTGGTCTTCAGGCTCTGTGGGATACGTGACGAGAAGACTCGACGAAGTTTCCCAAACGCCGCCCAGCCCAGCTGTATTCTTCTATTAGCCTCCTTATCAAAGTTGTTCTTACCAAACTGCAGAGTTTGCCCGAGGTAAACGTATTCTCGAACAACTTTGAGAGCACCGCCATTGACCACAATGGGTCCCGGAGTGACGTGTGAATTGAACATAACCTGGGTTTTGTCCAAGTTCATCCGGAGCCCGATGCGTGCAGAAGAACCAGCTAAGCCGTTCAGCATCAGTTGCAAGTCATGCAGTGACTCTGCTATTACGACGATGTCATCCGCAAATCGCAGGTGTGAGATGTACTTGCCGTTTATATTAATGCCGCGTCCTTCCCAGTCCAGCGTCTTAAACATATCCTCCACCGCGTTGCTAAACAATTTCGGGGAAATAACGTCCCCTTGTCTAACCCCTCGACGCAGTGAGATATGCTTAGTTTGCCGGTCCTGACTTTGGACGGTCATTGTGGCGTTTGCATAAAGACATCTCAGCACTTGGATGTATCGCCAGTCCACTTGGCACCGCTGCATAGACTCCAAAACAGACCAGGTTTCGATAGAGTCAAAAGCCTTCTCATAGTCCACAAAAGCAAAACACAGGGGCCGATTATATTCTTCGGACTTCTGTATAATTTGCCGCACTGTGTGGATGTGGTCTATGGTGCTATATCCACCTCGGAACCCGGCCTGCTCCGGTGGTTGAAACTCGTCGAATCTTCGCGCTAGACGATTCGTGACGACTCTCGAAAACAACTTATATACGTGGCTAAGAAGCGAAATGGGTCTATAATTCTTCAAAAGGGTCTTGTCACCCTTTTTGAAGAACAGAATGACCACGCTCCTTTGCCACGCTTCTGGAGTTCTCCCAGAGAACAGGACAGAATTGAAGAGCTCCCCAAGCTCCTTCAGTACCGGTCGTCCTCCCGCTTTCAGTAGCTCGGTAGTTATCCCGTCCTCACCCGGGGCTTTTCCATTTTTAAGCTGTTTGAGAGCCGCCTCGATTTCGTCTTGGCTTATGTCAGGCAGGTCTTCTGTGAAATGGCGTGTTAAGGTGGCTCTAGAATCCTCATTTTCGGGATCAGGCCGAGATGCATGCGTTGCGTACAATTGGCCGTAGAAGTTTTCAACTTCCGAAAGAATCTCCGGCTTCGAAACGACGATATTCCCATTAGATGTAGTCAACTTCGTCAGATGGCTCCTCCCAAGTGACTGGACAAACACTTTCGACCCCCGGTTTTGCTCAATCGCTTTCTCTATAGAGAGCGTGTTGGCTCGTCGGAGGTCGCGTCGTACCATTTTCCTTATATGTTTATTGAGTGCCCGCTGTTCTGACGAAGTGACCGGTGGATTTTCACGTCGTTCCATCATAAGCTTCAGAGTTCCCTCCGAAAGTTTGGACTTCCTGCCCGTACGCCGCATCTTACAAAATCTCGCACCTTCCTCCCTGAGGATTTCCACCATTTGGTCGAGTGCCTGGTCAACGCTATTTGCGGTTTCCACGGCAGCAAAACGGTTCTCCAGGTCTGACTGGAACGCTTCAGATCCCAACATTGTTTGGAGCATATTGGGACGGAGCCTAGACTTCATCAAACGAGTTCTCTCAAGCTTGCAATTGATATTCAGGGAGCCTCGAACAAGTCTGTGATCGCTGCCGGTATTAAACCTGTTGATCACTGAGACATCCCTGAATATGTGCTTTTTATCTGTTATGATGAAGTCTATCTCATTTTTGGTCACGTTGTCGGGGCTTCGCCATGTCCACTTCCTTTGTGGCTGTTTCTTAAAGAAGGAATTCATTACGAAAAGACCCTCTCTTTCTAGGAAGTTGACAAGCATTTGCCCCCTATGATTCCTGCTACCAAACCCGTAGGATCCTACTACCGAATCACTGCAATTCTGTACTCCCACTTTGGCGTTAAAATCCCCCATGAGAACGCTGTAGTGGGTCTTAGTGGTGGAATGCAAGGCCTTGGGAATGTCCTCAAACATTTCCTCCACTTCGTCGTCCGAGTGTGCCGAGGTCGGTGCGTAAACCTGTACAACCTTGAGGCTATACCTCTCGGTTAGCTTAATTATGAGGTACGCTACCCGGTTCGAGACACTGCAAACCTCCACAACGTTGTCACAGATGGACTTGTTTACCAGGAACCCGACGCCACCCTGGGATAGTTGGTCTCCCTCTCGGAAATACATAAGGTGGCCTGATTTGAGTGTTATTGTATCCTCCCCCTCTCTTCGGACTTCACTCAGCCCTAGAACGTGCCACCTTATACTCTCGAGTTCTTCCTCAAGCTGCACGAGGTGTTCATCAAGCCGTAACGTGCGTCCATTATACGTCGCTAAGGTCAGTTGGGTTCGGCGGCCGTCCGTAACCCGGTGATTCTTTGCACCCCCGAATGCCCTGCCGTCTCCGTGACCGCCGCCATAATCAGGTATAACAGCAGGGCGGCCGGGAACTGGGGGCCGTGGTTGATTTCGACTTGTCATATTGGAGGGTTTGCCCATAATCGCCACGCTGGGCATGCGGGTTGGCGATCGCAGATCTCAGCTTTTTCGCACTGGTGACGCTGCTGCCCATCACCAGTCTGTACCACTTAGCTGCGAAGATTTGTTAAAATGGTTATAACGCCATTTATCGGTTGTCGTCAGAGCCTCGTTTGTTATTTAGCAGGATGTACCGCGAGCAGGTGAGGTTGACTTGGGGCACTTAGATCTTGAATGTACCCCCTTACACCCTTAAACAGATGAATGATGATCTATAAAGTAAGAACATAACAAAATATTTTTTTTTTATTCAAAATCCTTGTTTTTATTTTTAAAATCATGATGTGCAGTCGGAGGATCAGGTGGTCAGCCAGCTCGCGAATATGTATCCTCCGACTGCAGAGCATGATTTTCTACTTGTTTACATCTTTTTAGTTCGCAGTCGGGTTTTTGATTTTTAAATTAACTTTTTTTATTTACAACTTAATAGTTACCTATTTTTTTTCGAATTGCATTAAACATATAAGTGGTATATATTTTTGTAATCACCTTTAAAAATCCTTCATTTTGATACCCCACTCGATGGGTTTCGAAGAAAAAAAATATTGAGTCGCTCCCAATATGGCGCACAAAAGTCGCCATTTTTGTTTATTTTTAACTTCACTTATCTAAGAACACTTGGGCGGCCAAGCCCTATCTAACGATGTATTAATTATAAAAATCCATCTAGCGGTTTGGAAGATATGAGGTAATAAAGAATATTACATACATACAAACATACATACAAGATACGCGCGAAAAACATAACCCTTTCCTTGCAGCCGGGTAAAAAGACAAAGAACGCGGGCGCCATTCGCGTCGGCCGGCTTTCGAGTCGATAGGATGATTAGGTAGCGATATCTAACTGCTCACACACACATGGCTACGTACGGCGCACCGCGTGTGCGTGCAAACAGCAATACTCCAAACGAATTTTTCGCTCGCCTCGAATTGCATTTGCGAGCTTTGTTCGCCGCGCCCTTAATAAAAAAAAAAAAAAAAAAAAAAAGACAACGTGCCAGGTATCGCTAAATCAGGTCCCTCGTTTTAACGGGCCAGAAATGAGAATACAGGATCTTCAGGATAAATACTTTTATTAGCTTGAAATGTACACTCTAGATAATCAACCTTACTCGACGAGTCTCCAAAAAGCAATCCCCTTTGGCGCATTGACCGTTAAGTCCATGCGCCATCTTTCCCGCCAAAAACTCACATCCGTTGGTGTATTGACCATTCATTCAATACACCATTTTAAATAACCGCGCGCAGACATTTGGCGGTATCTTCACCACAAAATTCAAAATAACATGAACACACACATCCGTTGGTGTATTGACCGTTGAGTCAATACACTATCTTTTTATATAAATAACTAATCTGACTAAATAAGTACAAATAGTATTTAATTACACTAAAATGCTAACAGTCGGCCTTTCCTGACACTTACACGTCCCGTGGAAAGACAATGAATTCTACAAAACCAAATCTAATTTTATTACTTATTAAAGTATCTAAAAATAACTAATATACAGGGTGTTTGGAAGGGAGCTGTACATACGCCTAGGGTAGAAACTAGGGATAGTCTGCTACCTACCCCCGCCCATTATATTGACCTTGGCCTCAAGGTTTTTTTTTAATTTATTATTATTTTTTATTTGACTTTTTTATGATTTTTTGACTAAAACTACGTGTAGCTCAAAATCTATCCATGGGACCGGTCGGCTAATGGTCTTGTTTTAATCGTTAGAGTCTTAGGGTCCTGCAAAAAATTATTTTACACCAGAAAATTGTGGAGAAGAAAAGTTATGGGGCCTGAAGTACCGTAGTAAGGTAAAGAAATAATTTTAAGGGCAACTTTCTATGGGGTTTAAAAAAAAACTAACAGGGTTGGAGTTCTTCTGATTTTTTTAAAACATCCTCAGTCCATGCCCTTTCTAACGATATGCTAAAAGTGTAATTATCACTTTTAGTTTTAAAGTTATTAATTAATTTCCGCAACTAGGGCACTTCAAGCAAAAATTTCAACTAATGAAAATTAAATGTGTTCGATCGTAAAAGGATGGCAAATGAAACAAAAAATTTGGTAATGACTAATGTCATTAAATTACAAATTTTAATTAATTACTAATTTTAATTAATTACAAATTTTGTTCAAATTGATGACCATTGACCTGTAAACATGCTCGGCACCTCTTCCTCATCTCCACGGTCACCGTTCTAAGCAGCAGTTCCTCGCGCATTGTATCGAATGCGGCGTGGATCCTGTTAATTAGAACCTCCCTTGTTGGTACTTCTTCTGCGTACACCAACTCTTTCGCCCTTCCCCAGACGTAGAAGTCGAGTGGGGTAAGGTCAGGCGACCTTGGGGGCCAGGGAATTGGCCCACCCCGACCAATCCAAGAATTAGGAAAGCAGTTGAGGTTTTCAACGAAGGTTCTCCGTGAACGTATGGGCAGGCGTCATCGGTAATCGGTTGATAGGGCCGCACTTTTTGCCAGACAACCTAAACGGGCAAAACTACTTAGATTTCCTCGAAAACGATTTGCCTGATTTAGCGGAAGAAGTGTTTGACGAAGATCGGCCCATAGTCTTCCAGCACGACGGCTGTCCTGCTCATTGGAGCCTAGCAGTGAGGGAGCTTCTGGACAACTGCTTTCCTAATTCTTGGATTGGTCGGGGTGGGCCAATTCCCTGGCCCCCAAGGTCGCCTGACCTTACCCCACTCGACTTCTACGTCTGGGGAAGGGCGAAAGAGTTGGTGTACGCAGAAGAAGTACCAACAAGGGAGGTTCTAATTAACAGGATCCACGCCGCATTCGATACAATGCGCGAGGAACTGCTGCTTAGAACGGTGACCGTGGAGATGAGGAAGAGGTGCCGAGCATGTTTACAGGTCAATGGTCATCAATTTGAACAAAATTTGTAATTAATTAAAATTAGTAATTAATTAAAATTTGTAATTTAATGACATTAGTCATTACCAAATTTTTTGTTTCATTTGCCATCCTTTTACGATCGAACACATTTAATTTTCATTAGTTGAAATTTTTGCTTGAAGTGCCCTAGTTGCGGAAATTAATTAATAACTTTAAAACTAAAAGTGATAATTACACTTTTAGCATATCGTTAGAAAGGGCATGGACTGAGGATGTTTTAAAAAAATCAGAAGAACTCCAACCCTGTTAGTTTTTTTTTAAACCCCATAGAAAGTTGCCCTTAAAATTATTTCTTTACCTTACTACGGTACTTCAGGCCCCATAACTTTTCTTCTCCACAATTTTCTGGTGTAAAATAATTTTTTGCAGGACCCTAAGACTCTAACGATTAAAACAAGACCATTAGCCGACCGGTCCCATGGATAGATTTTGAGCTACACGTAGTTTTAGTCAAAAAATCATAAAAAAGTCAAATAAAAAATAATAATAAATTAAAAAAAAACCTTGAGGCCAAGGTCAATATAATGGGCGGGGGTAGGTAGCAGACTATCCCTAGTTTCTACCCTAGGCGTATGTACAGCTCCCTTCCAAACACCCTGTATAATTAAAAAATTTAGGACATTTTACAAAGTATGTAAAACTAAATATTATCTACTAAATGTAAAACTTAAGTATTTATTCATTATTATGATCACAATGATTCATTGAAAACACATTTTGTAATTTGCGTTGTATTTTATATTATTAAATACTGATATGATTACACACGCACAACAAGCATTGCAGGAACTACAGTGGCCTCAACTTATCCACCGCAATTCGAACATGCTGTGGCCCCTTCACGTCCACAGCACGCCAACAATACTATAGGCATTGAGGAAACTACGGTGGCCTCAAATTATCCATCGCAATTCGAGCATGCTCTGGCCCCTTAATGTCCACAACACACCAACAATACCGTGGGCATTGAAGGAACTACAGTGGCCGCAAATTAGCCACTGCAATTCGAGCATGCTGTGGCCCCTTCATGTCCACAACACGCCAACAATACCATAGGCATTGAAGGAACTACAATGGCCTCTACTTATCCACCGCAATTTAATCATGCTCTGGCCCCTTCGCGTCCACAACACGCCACAATACCCTAGTTGAGAGTGTAATTCATTTATTTATTATTCTAATATAATTACATCTACACAACCAGCATTGAAGGAACTACGGTGACCTCAACTTATCCACCGCAATTCAAGCATGCTCTGGCCCCTTTATGTCCACAACACGTCAACAATGCCATAGGCGTTGAAGGAACTACGGTGGCCTCTACTTATCCACCGCAATTCAAGCATGTTGTGGTCCCTTCATGTCCACAACACGCCAACAAAACCCTAGTTGAGAGCGTAATCTATTCGTCTATTATTATGATTCTGATATAAGTACATCTGAATAACCAGCATGGAAAGAACCTCGGTGACCTCAACTCATCCCCCGCAATTCGAGCATGCTGTGGCCCCTTTATGTCCACAACACGTCAACAATGCCATAGGCGTTGAAGGAACTACGGTGGCCTCTACTTATCCACCGCAATTCAAGCATGCTGTGGCCCCTTCATGTCCACGGCACGCCATCAATACCCTAGTTGAGAGTAATCTGTTTTAAAAGCACTAAAATTCTGGCATGCTCCATTGAAGGGGTTATGCCCCTTTTTATATTCATAACAAATATCAATTAGCAAAGAGCAATTTACTGCCTCTCATTTCTACAGTTTTCCATAACTATAATATTATTCTTATTACTTATTCTCTATTTTAAAATACAAAATGATTCTTGTAATTTTTATTGATTGTAATAATACTTATTTACGATATCTTCCAATTTTTCATGTTATGTAATTAGAATGATTAATGTTATATTTTTGTTTTTATTATTCGCTGTTTAGTTGAAATAATAGATATTGATAACGCACAAATGTATCATTATAATAGATTAATAAAAGCTTTATTATTATTATTAATCATTCTAAGTTTTTAAGCTGACATGGTCACAATCATTAGAATTAATATATATTTTAATTTGAGCAATACCTTATTTTAGATCTTACTAGTATCTAAATTATTTTGTGTTTTTCTACCATCACCCAATTAAAGGAGCAATATCCTGATCTTCATCATTTTCCGAAATGGAGCCACTATCACTGTCATCATTATTCCTATTAAAGACTAACCATGGATGAATTTTATCAACGGAAAACACCCCAGTGAAGTTTCTATTTCCCTTACGGGACAGTGGGGTATCCTCTATTTTATACCTGTCATTTTTAAATACCTCTACAACGCGATAAGGGCCACGAAGTTTAGGGACTAATTTTCTACTTTGCCCAGTCGATGGGATTTCTCTTTCAACCCTAACTAAATCACCGATTTTGAACGTAACTTTCTTTCTACCTTTGTCAAACCGTTTCTTTTGTTCTAATTGATTATTCTCTATGTATTGTGATATTTCTTGTCTTATACTTTCTACGTTATTTCCGACATCCATAGAATCATTACTTATATTTAAATTTAACAAAGAATTAGGCGTGCCAACTAAATCGATACCGAATAACGCTTGAGCCGGTGTCTTTCCTATGCCCTTATTTAGGGTATTATTTAGGCCCCATTGTATTTGCGAGACGCATTCATCCCATAAATGCTCTGGTTTGTTATAATTAGCAGCAGTTAGGGCAGATAGGACCGTGCGATTGTAGCGTTCCACTTGCCCGTTAGCACGTGGCGTCGCTACCGCATTTAACACGTGTTTAATACCTAATGTACTTAGATACTCTTCAAAACGCTTGGATGTAAAAGAACTACCTCTGTCCGAAATTATTCGTGTGGGGACGCCAAAAGTGTGAAAATAGTTTTTTAGAGTAGATATAGAATTTATCGACTTTTATTTCTAACTGGGGCTAATATGGTATATTTTGTGAATGCATCAACAATTAAAAGCAGGTAAGCGTTTTTATTTTTGCTTCGCACAAAGGGACCCAAATGGTCTATATGTAAGGTATGAAAGGGGCAATCAATTTTTGGTATAGGGTGAAGTTCACCGGCCTTTCTACCAGCTGGTATTTTTGAGTGGGCACATTGCAGACAAGAATCGACATACTTTTTAATAAACCGTCTCATCTTGGCAAACCAGAAATTACTTTTAATTTTATCGTACGTTTTATCGAAACAGTAGTGACCTATATCATCATGATTAGCCTTTAAGACCTGCCATCTAACCCCCTTTGGCACAACCCAGCGATCACCGGCCTCAGTTTTTCTATACAATAATCCCCTTTTAATCACAAAATTATTTTTAATTTCTAATATACCGTTTGTATCCTCATCTTTTAATATAGATATGATACGTTGGAGTTCTGGGTCACTCTGTTGTACCGTCGCTATCCATTTGGTCTCAATGCACCGTACATCGACAAACTCGGGTCCAACAGGGTTTCGACTAAGTGCATCTACGTGGGACATAGTGGAACCAGACTTGTAAATTATTTTAAAATCATATTCTTGCATAATGTTCCACCATCTCGCCACTCTGGGTAAAATATCTCTTTTCTCAAATGTAGCCCTCAAAGAATTGCAATCCGTAACAATGGTAAAAGGTATGCCTAAAAGGTATGTTCTAAATCGTTGTAACGAATTCGCGACTGCCAAGGTTTCCAGATCGTATGAAGTGAAACGAGACTCCTCCGGAGAGGTTTGTCTGCTATAATATGCTACAGCATTAAACGATGCATCTTTATTAGGTCTTTGTAATAAGATACCAGCAATGCCCACTTTGGAAGCGTCTGTATGGAGTTGAGTTTCAGACGCAGGGTTGTAGAATGCTAGAATAGGACGTTTGACCAATGCCTTTTTTAAAGTTGTAAAAGCATTCACCTCAGAGTCCAACCATTGCCATTTTGCCTCTTTCTTTAAAAGTTGAGTAAGTGGCCGGGCTATTGATGAGAATCCCTTTATAAAGCGGCGAAAGAAACTACAAAGTCCTATAAACTGTCTTACTCTATGTTGGTCCGTAGGGCGCGGAAAAACCTCTACGGCGTTTATTTTAGCTTGTCCCGGCCTAATGCCATCGGAACATACTTCGAACCCAAGATAGTCTATAGATTCCTTTAAAAAATTACACTTTGACAACTTTAGCGTAATGCCAGCAGTACGAAACAATTCAAGAGTCGATTTTAACTTCTGGAAGCCCTCCTCTATTGTTTTGGCCGGTATTATTACGTCATCCATATATGCAAATGCCTCTTTAAATCGCGCATTCCCAAGTATATTATTAATTGCCCTTTGAAAATTTGACGGTGCGTTGACAAGTCCGAAAGGCAATCTGTTAAACTCATAATGCCCGTCAGGTGTTATGAAAGCTGTCAGGTGTTTTGAGGCATCGGACATACATAACTGGTAATAACCTGACATAAGGTCTAAAGTTGTATAGTATCTGTAACCGGACAAATTATCTAGTTGATCGTCAATTCTAGGGATAGGATAATGCTCCTTAATGGTTTTTTTATTTACAAGAAGAACAGGGGATGCATAGTTTGAAGTCGATGGTCTAACTATGTCAGCGTCCTCAAGTTCCTGTACTACATCGCGAACTACTTTTCGTTCCGCAAAAGGCATGCGATACGGTCTATAAACCACCGGTGTAGTATCACACAATTTTATATCCATTTGAGTGTTTGAAATACACCCTAACTCTTTAGTGGTAAACGCAAAACAGTCTCTGAATTCATTTAAAAGACAAGCTAACTGGATTAGATCGCTTTGACTAATTTGATCGCTAACGGATAACATTTCAATGTCAATAACCCTAATAGAAGAGTCACTTTCGTTATATTTTTCAACTTTATTGATGGTATGAAAATTAATTTGAGTTAAACGAAGAGCTCGAGACAAAAGGGTGTCTTTATTTAAAACAAATGCAGTTTCCATTAAACCGTTCAACTGAAGAGTGCCCTTACCATGAACTAATTCTAAAATGCAAGGTACGATGTCATACATCTTTTGAGGCTGAGAGCATAGGCCAGGTTCGATCAAAACCTCACCATCATATGATGGGTTCGAGTATACGGCTACATCGGTGCGACCTGCTATAGTAACTGCCTCACAAACACAAAGTTCTATGCATCGGGAGTCATTTAACGTTCTTTGTTTAATAATTAATTCTTCTTTTGTTTTATAAACCACAACATGGTTTTGCTCCGTAAATGTTTGGCCAACCAGTAATGATACTTTCAAAAACTGATCCGGGACTATCAGTACTTCCACGCGTGCTTTAACCAAATCTATTTCAATTTCAACGACGCATTTTCCTATACAGTGAACCAAAGAATTTCCAAACCCTCTTAAAATTGGTAAACTACCGTAACACAACGTCATATTCAATATTTTAGCATCAGATTCTCTAAGCATAGTAATTTGACTACCAAAATCAACGAAACACTTCAAGGTCTGTCCATTAACTATTGCATCCTTAAAATATTTCGTATCATTGTCCTGTTCTTTTGAAATATTTAAAACAGTCTTATTACTTTCGGACTCTTGTTTAGTGGGACAATCGGTAATCAAATGCCCTACTTTAAAACAGTTTTTGCATCTTTTAATTGGGTGTTTACAGCTAGTGTATGGGTGACCTTTCTCTCCACAATTATAACACTTAACTAAAATATCCCTACTGTTCCTATTATCTTTGCCTGTATTCGATCGTTTGCTGTCAGAAGGGCCCACAGGCAAAGTCACGTTCAATTTAATTTTATCATTTCTTTTAACGGTTCTTATGTTACGAAGATAAACCAACAATTTATCTGGCTCACTAAATTGAACAGCCTCAGCACTAGTTCTAACCGATCTGTCATCAATACCGAATAATAAACAATCAATGGCGTTTTTTCCGGTAATGTTACATCTATTTATTAGAACCATCTTTTCATAATAATATTCTTCTAAATTATCCCCAAAACGTGCTTTACATACAAGCATTTCTGACAGCAATTGGCCATAGTTATCATCACAGGGAAATGCTAAACTCAATTTTTGTTGCCACTCTGCCCAAGTAAATAACAAACTCGGTAAGCCTTGGTACCACTTTTGAGCCAACCCAGCTAATTTCGGTAACGCGTAGTGAATTATTTGCCGTTCCGTCCAATTATAAATAGTTGCACATTCCTTAACTTTCGTAATCCAAACATCGATACTCTGGTTTCGCTTGGTTGGGTCAAATTCAGGTACAACATTTAAAGTCGGATAACGTTCGATATTTGCATCCGCGCGGGTAGATTTAACTAATTCCCTAAATACATCTATAAAATTAGTATCTAAAAGCAAATGGTTACTTGGCAATGGTGATGCGACGGGAGCAGCTGGTGCACTTGTTTGATCCTCGCCATGTTGACTCTCGCCACGCCGACTCTCGCCGCGCAGCCTCTCGCCACGCAGACTCTCGCCACGCAGACTCTCGCCACGCAGACTCTCGGCACGCCGACTCTCGCCACGCCGACTCTCGCTACGCTGACTGCAGGTCCCAGCACGTAGTAGCTCTGCCGCTGCCTGCTGCTGGTCTTCAGGTAGTTCCGGAGTTTGGGAACGACGCCTCGTGCTCTCTTTTTGCCGCGATCTCTTGCGCCGAGATCTACGACTACGCAGACTCTCTGGAGATGACTCTGACTCGGGGCTGGAGTCTTTAGAGCCTCTGTTGCGTTTTCGCGAACGATGACTTCGCATGTTGATGAAGTGGCTTCTTAGTGGGCGTAAAGTTTTCACCGAAAACCTTTACAATTTTCAGTTGGAATCCCACTTGCTGACCTTTTAACGGGCCAGAAATGAGAATACAGGATCTTCAGGATAAATACTTTTATTAGCTTGAAATGTACACTCTAGATAATCAACCTTACTCGACGAGTCTCCAAAAAGCAATCCCCTTTGGCGCATTGACCGTTAAGTCCATGCGCCATCTTTCCCGCCAAAAACTCACATCCGTTGGTGTATTGACCATTCATTCAATACACCATTTTAAATAACCGCGCGCAGACATTTGGCGGTATCTTCACCACAAAATTCAAAATAACATGAACACACGCATCCGTTGGTGGACCGTTGAGTCAATACACTATCTTTTTATATAAATAACTAATCTGACTAAATAAGTACAAATAGTATTTAATTACACTAAAATGCTAACACTCGAGTAAAATTAAATCAATGGTAACACAAAATTCTAATAATGTAAGCACTGAATCCGTCACGAAGCTATGTCCCAATTGCAAAGGTGACCATTGTTTAACTAATTGTTCACAGTTCCTTACTTTAAGTAATGAGGCTCGTCGTAAATTAGTGCCTAGTTTTAAATTGTGTTACAGTTGTAAAAAACCGGGTTGTAAGTTATGTAAACGCAGGCATAACACTTTAATTCATACTTCGGACACTAACTGTAATCGTAGTGATAAGATGTCTGATAACAAAACTTCGTTTCCGTCACCACCGTCTGTCTCGTCCGCGCACTCCGCTCCCACTGACGTGACTGACGCCAACAATGTCTCCTTATCTGCGAACATTTCACCTTCTTATGTAGACCGATAGCGCTAGGCTATTTTGATGTCATAAGTTTAAAAAATTCTAAAGTTGCTTATTTCTTGCCTGTGGATACAGTCGTACCTATGAAGGTTATTATTGCGTTTTGTGTCACATCTGATACTTGCATTTTCAGTAATTCGCTGATTTGTGGTTGATAATTTTTATTCAAATCAAAACGGGCAAAAAATATTTAAAGTTTAATATAATTATGGTATCATATCTAGGATAGTTTGCGGAGTGTGCAAACCCAATTTGTGTCATAATCGTCCAATGCAAACTGACATAGGGTCAATATGTAAAATATAGTGCAAAAAAAAATTACAGTTTATGAAATAACTATTTCCTTTATCAGATCACTTACATATTACGCCTATTAAAAAAATTTGTGCCAAATTAGGGCACGCAATTTTAAGATTTTTAATTATTTTGTTTTTATATGCTACAAACGCTTCAAAAAAATATTACAATCATTAGAGTTCACTTATTTAATATCATATATGCATGAAAAATCGACATTGTAAATTTGTGTCATTTTCATTCACGGTAAGTATTAAAATGAATAAAACACAAAAAAAAATGGTTGCGGTCGAAGCGGGCGGACGCGGCGGCGGCAAACGCACGCAAACTCGTTCGTTCGGTCGGTCAATTTCTTCTTAGATGCGAAGCGTTCATAAATAAATAACATACCTATCATATTGAGTATTGATTGACTCTTATCTTCGCTACGTAATGAACAAATGTGTAACCTATAGAGATAAAAATAATGAAGTGCTAATTTTGTACACAGCGCGTCTGCAATCTCATTACCTACGAATGTCAATGGTCAATGCTTAGAAGACGGTCAATGTGGTCAATATTATTTTAGATTGACGCTTCGAATTTAAACCTGAAAGCGGTAGGTTGGTAGATATGCCGACACCTACCTGCCTACCGCTTTTTCGTTATACTGCATCTCGATATCCCGCGCCCCGCTTCGGTTAGGTAGTGTACTAGGTACCGCCCTTTTTGCGTCGACCATAGCCAAATGACTTGTTTGATTTTTTGCCGTCTTTTTTTAATTACAAAAACAAGGGGCTGACAGGTACTAGAGAAACAGTCACCCGATGCTGCGATAATATTGGTTGATGAGTATGTCGGCGTTAATTTAGCGGGCGAGCCCTGCAAGCTAAATTAGTCCTTACGGTGATCAGATATAGCTTTGGCCGATTGTACCTACAGTCAGTAAGACAAATAATACACGAAATAAAAAAAATACTAGATATTTTTGTTGTGTGGTGATAGTGATTATTGGTGTAGTTTTATTTCAGCACGGTCCTTAAAACAGTCTGCTTTTCCGTCATTCCTTACAATGCTTGATTCTATGAACTTTAATAATCCCCTTTCACATAGGACAATCACTGTATGTAACGTCCAGTATCCACATATCAACACCCAATTTGAATAACATTATAACTTTAGTTACACATTGGTACAACTTTATGTCATATGAAATCAGCAAGGACAGACCTTTATTTCTGCCTCTTAACCGTATTTAAGAGGCAGAAATAAAGGATAAGAACTACTTTTGTAAAATGGAATAATTTCATTGTAATTAAAAATGAACAATGTTTCTACTGAAGTATACTTGTCGATCAAGTTCCAATACCTACACAAAAGTTTTGGTAACAAGGATTTCTTTGTTTTAAAGTAATTTAAATTGACATACATTTTAAATTTTGCTCTATTTATATTTTACTATATTGTAATTTTAAGTTACAATGCTTTTCTTCTTAAATCTAAACAGTTAATTTAAATGTTATCATTGTAAAGAAAGATGCAGTGTTGACATCGAGAATAGGTTTTTAGTACATCATTTGAATATAGTAGTATCAGCATAAATGGTCTTGGAGAAAAACTAAGAGTAGGAATGTAATAAACATGTTTTTAGACTCATTCAATATTACCGATATGTGGGTAAGGAGAATAATACAAAAAATGTGTAGAAGTAATTGCAAACGATAGGCGTCGTAAGCATTAGGATAGGACAGGATAGATGGACCCCCTTTTCTGAACTTACACTCCCATTTGGTCTATTGTGCGTTTAGGCCTCCTCTCTGTAAGAGGTAATGGGCCGAAATCCACCACGTGGGACCAATGTGGTTTGATGGAAGTTACATGTCTTAGATTTGCATTGCAATGCAATGCATTTTTACTTCAGTGTTTTGAGAGCAATAGTGATGAAATAATTTACACAAATTAAAGCACTTGCCTGGGTTTGAATCCACGACCATACTTGTAAATT
Organism: Orthosia cruda; assembly: GCA_964057195.1. Taxonomy (NCBI): domain Eukaryota; kingdom Metazoa; phylum Arthropoda; class Insecta; order Lepidoptera; family Noctuidae; genus Orthosia; species Orthosia cruda. Next base: position 21,735,711 of record OZ059851.1, read on the forward strand.
GTGTCCGTTACCACTGGGTCATCACTGCTCTAGGATCTACTATCCACTGCGTGGTAAGCTTTGCAATAGGGGGAATGCATTTCATTTATATTTGGTAGGCTTGCGCTAGACCACTTCCTCACCTGATGGTAAGCGATGTCGTGGTCGACGATTAAACACGCTTGCATAAAAGTTACCTCTTGACTTAAACACTCCTAAGTTGTAGCTATCACACCAATAGACTACCTACAGTACTTTCTTTCCTTTCTTTTTTAAAATCCATCCAAAGGTTGTCTTGAAAAGATCGCTTTTAGCGATAAGGCCGCCCATTGTGTCACCCAGTGTAATTTTTTCTTCATCTATACTTTCTGTAACTTATAAGGTGTACATAATAAAGAGTATTATATTCTATTCTATCGAGCAACACAAACTCCGGCAGGGAATGCCACTCTTTAGCTGTACGTACAATCTACGTATTCCCAAAATGTTTAGTGTGTATGATGTCCACCATGTACCAATGGCACATCGCCGTACGTCTTATAGTCCGATTATGGAACGGGCTAGGTGGAATTAGATCGTACATTTCCATCGCACACTTCCCGAAATTTAACCGATTAAAACCGACAAGCTCGCAACTCGGCGACGTTGTTTAAGGCTCTGGAGCTATGATTCGACCAGTGTCTCATTGCCGATCTTCTTGGTCCGTTTTTTGATCAACTTAATTGCATGAAGCTGGTTTTTGGCAGATCCGGCCCAGAAATGATAACAGTACTCCATGCATCATCTAACTAGCGCTTGACGAGCTTGACACAACTTCAGCAATTGTTCTGGCGTGAAGAACCGTCTCACTTTTGTGGGGATCCCCAATTTTATGGCAGCCAGTTGAGCCTTTGCCTCAATGTATGGATCAAAATTGAGGATCGTGTTAAAAGTAACGCCAAGAAGCACAAGATGGTCCATTATCGGCACGTTTACACCTCGGAAGGAAAGAGCCGAGTAGAATTGGCGCATTTTAACAGAGAAAAACACGCCTGAGTTTTAGCAGCAAAGAACCAGACCAAATTGGCATCGCCCCATTTGGAGACTGGCTTCAAGGATAAGCTCAAACGCTCCACCACAGCCTCACGAAGGACAAGGATGGAACAGTACCTCTCAGCAACAGTGCTGTCATCTGCATACCCAAGTTTCAAGCAGATATTTTATGTGCAGCGGACCCCGGTATAAATATCCAATTGGTCAGACGAGAACCCATCGATAACGACTGGAATGAACCGATCCCACAAGAAATCTGCAATCCAATCACGCATACCATCACCAGGCAGACCGAATGAAGGAAGCTTACTAATAAGGCTTCCGTGCCAGACCCTATCGGAACCATTCGAGTTATCGAAGGAGATGGCAAGCACCTCCCCGCGCCTCTCGATGGCCTTACTGTAGATGTGAACGGCATAAGCTAGATCCCCTGTAGAACCGTATTGGTAATCACTTCAGGATGTCATTAGCTTCTAGGTATACCAGGAGCTTAATATTAAGCACACGAAGATATGGGTCTATAATTGGCAGGGTCAGCTCAACTTTCCTTCTTGGACACGGGCTGTACGTTTGCTTACTTCCAAGCATTCGACTCTTTCACAGTTTCACACGAAAGGCGAAATAGACGTGTCAAAATCGGAGACAGTTCGGGCGCACAAGTTTTAAGGACAAGTGTAAGTATCCCGTCCCATCCCGTCGGGATCACTAGCTTTGTTCAAATCGAGGTTGCTACGAACATCCTTTTTATGGATGTGAATGTCCGACATATTTGTCTCACATCCACCAGGAGAAAGAATACATCCGCGCATCACCAGAATGCTGACGCAAAGATTATGCAAAAAGAGGCAAAAAAGTTTGCCTTCTCCTTAACGAAGCGGGCCAGCGACCTGTCGGGTTTCAGCAGTGGTGGTAGTGAGGGATGGCAGAAGTAAGTTCGACTGAACCGACTTACCCAGGGACCGAAACGCTTTACTATCTTCTGGGTAAGAAGCAAGTTATGTCCCTATTCGGCCAATGTGGTCGAACCGAGCCCTTTGCAACACCTTCTTGCAGGACTTGGCAGCACTGTTAAAGGCCTTTTTTTCTGACATACGTCACTCGCATTCCCAAGGTGAAGTTATCGACACCGAGTATCGGCCTGGATCTATTGTCAGCAGAAGGTCCAAGCAATTGGCCGTGTGCGAATCAACATCCCCCGTTGCTGTTGCCCCCTGAACCAGCTGGCGGATTACCGCTAACGAAAGCTTATGCATTTCCCATCCAGCATGATTACTGCACTGGTATGGGAAGAACCACGTTACTGCTGATGGTGAGCATTAAAGTCCCCCCGGATCACTAATTGGGCGGAAGGGTACCACTACTGTGCCGCATCAGCCGCTTAACTGAGGTAATCTGTGAGCCTGCTTGTCTCCTGATCGCCACTGTGCGAACGGTAGACACGGGCATAGATAATTTTACCTGTGTCCACCAGAGCCCAAAGCGTTGTGAATATTAATTGAATTTTAATAATTATTAAAAAAACGAGTTTTATTAGCTCTTCCATAGTACTTTACATGTCTTTTTATCTAAATCTAACATTTAACAAAGTTTTTTTTTTGTCGGTATAATTCGTAATCGTACAATAATATTCACAGAAAAAATCTTTCAAATGTTTTCAAGACTCTATTGTAACCGTAGTTACAATGTTATCCATATTAAAAATGCTAAATATCTGTAAATTGTAACATTGCGAAAATCATACTTGCAGTGGTTTTATCAAAACTGAAAGAGCAATTAAAATTAGTATCATGAAACCTAAAATAAAGCAAATAAACAATAAACTTTACAAAAAAAGAAAATAGCTGTGTTGAAAACTATGCAATGTTGAGTTACTATTTTATTCATATTGGGTGTCGACATAACACATTTATTAAATTCAATCTCCATTTTAGTCTTTCACAGCTTCATGCATAACTAACTTTTAAGGCCCACTTGCGCAAAAAACTTAACTCAGTTGCTAAGACTAGGTTAAATTGACAGTTTGTTATACAATATTGTCAATTTAACCTTTGTCTTTGACCTTTGTCAATTTCATCTCGTGTTAGCAACTAATTCAGAGTTAAGTTCAAATACATCATAAATAACGCACACACTTTTTTGTTGCAACTTGCAAAGACCGAATAGACCGATAGCGCTAGGTTTTGAGGTTTCAAAAATATTAAAGTTGTTTGTTTTTCGCATATAGTTGCCGGACCATTTGCCCAACCTAATACCTTAGTTTGTGTCATCCTAGGTATTTGCATAGGTAGAAATTTAGCTGTTTGTCTTTTCGACCAGTATCGGACGAAAAGAAAATTAGAGATGAAAATTTTACTTTCATGATAATAACGAAGTAGTAACTGATGTACATAGGCATTTTGTGTCATCTCTGTCCACGAGAATCCTAATAATTAACCAGTACCTAACACGTAGCCAACTAGCTCTAAAAGAATATTACAGTCGGTTAAATAGGTATTACGCGTTTTAGAGTACTGATATCTGTTGTCTAAAATATTTTGTGTCGAATTCATCCACGACTTTTAAAGATATTTCATTTTTTTACTACAACACCCTGTAAAATCCACAAAAGAAAATACAAGTTATTAGAGTTTATGTGTTTTTCATTATTATGGTGTGACAAAACACTATTCATAATTTGTGTCGTTTTTATCCACGAAATCGTATTATTTAAAAAAAAAACTAGTTTTCTTCGCACGAAGGGCGAGCGCGGGGATAAGCGGCGCGGGTGCCGGCAAGCCATGCGCGCGGCGCGTTTATTTGTTTACATTCGGTCTTTGCAAGTTGCAACAAAAAAGTGTGTGCGTTATTTATGATGTATTTGAACTTAACTCTGAATTAGTTGCTAACACGAGATGAAATTGACAAAGGTCAAAGACAAAGGTTAAATTGACAATATTGTATAACAAACTGTCAATTTAACCTAGTCTTAGCAACTGAGTTAAGTTTTTTGCGCAAGTGGGCCTTAAAAGTTAGTTATGCATGAAGCTGTGAAAGACTAAAATGGAGATTGAATTTAATAAATGTGTTATGTCGACACCCAATATGAATAAAATAGTAACTCAACATTGCATAGTTTTCAACACAGCTATTTTCTTTTTTTGTAAAGTTTATTGTTTATTTGCTTTATTTTAGGTTTCATGATACTAATTTTAATTGCTCTTTCAGTTTTGATAAAACCACTGCAAGTATGATTTTCGCAATGTTACAATTTACAGATATTTAGCATTTTTAATATGGATAACATTGTAACTACGGTTACAATAGAGTCTTGAAAACATTTGAAAGATTTTTTCTGTGAATATTATTGTACGATTACGAATTATACCGACAAAAAAAAAACTTTGTTAAATGTTAGATTTAGATAAAAAGACATGTAAAGTACTATGGAAGAGCTAATAAAACTCGTTTTTTTAATAATTATTAAAATTCAATTAATATTCACAACGCTTTGGGCTCTGGTGGACACAGGTAAAATTATCTATGCCCGTGTCTACCGTTCGCACAGTGGCGATCAGGAGACAAGCAGGCTCACAGATTACCTCAGTTAAGCGGCTGATGCGGCACAGTAGTGGTACCCTTCCGCCCAATTAGTGATCCGGGGGGACTTTAATGCTCACCATCAGCAGTAACGTGGTTCTTCCCATACCAGTGCAGTAATCATGCTGGATGGGAAATGCATAAGCTTTCGTTAGCGGTAATCCGCCAGCTGGTTCAGGGGGCAACAGCAACGGGGGATGTTGATTCGCACACGGCCAATTGCTTGGACCTTCTGCTGACAATAGATCCAGGCCGATACTCGGTGTCGATAACTTCACCTTGGGAATGCGAGTGACGTATGTCAGAAAAAAAGGCCTTTAACAGTGCTGCCAAGTCCTGCAAGAAGGTGTTGCAAAGGGCTCGGTTCGACCACATTGGCCGAATAGGGACATAACTTGCTTCTTACCCAGAAGATAGTAAAGCGTTTCGGTCCCTGGGTAAGTCGGTTCAGTCGAACTTACTTCTGCCATCCCTCACTACCACCACTGCTGAAACCCGACAGGTCGCTGGCCCGCTTCGTTAAGGAGAAGGCAAACTTTTTTGCCTCTTTTTGCATAATCTTTGCGTCAGCATTCTGGTGATGCGCGGATGTATTCTTTCTCCTGGTGGATGTGAGACAAATATGTCGGACATTCACATCCATAAAAAGGATGTTCGTAGCAACCTCGATTTGAACAAAGCTAGTGATCCCGACGGGATGGGACGGGATACTTACACTTGTCCTTAAAACTTGTGCGCCCGAACTGTCTCCGATTTTGACACGTCTATTTCGCCTTTCGTGTGAAACTGTGAAAGAGTCGAATGCTTGGAAGTAAGCAAACGTACAGCCCGTGTCCAAGAAGGAAAGTTGAGCTGACCCTGCCAATTATAGACCCATATCTTCGTGTGCTTAATATTAAGCTCCTGGTATACCTAGAAGCTAATGACATCCTGAAGTGATTACCAATACGGTTCTACAGGGGATCTAGCTTATGCCGTTCACATCTACAGTAAGGCCATCGAGAGGCGCGGGGAGGTGCTTGCCATCTCCTTCGATAACTCGAATGGTTCCGATAGGGTCTGGCACGGAAGCCTTATTAGTAAGCTTCCTTCATTCGGTCTGCCTGGTGATGGTATGCGTGATTGGATTGCAGATTTCTTGTGGGATCGGTTCATTCCAGTCGTTATCGATGGGTTCTCGTCTGACCAATTGGATATTTATACCGGGGTCCGCTGCACATAAAATATCTGCTTGAAACTTGGGTATGCAGATGACAGCACTGTTGCTGAGAGGTACTGTTCCATCCTTGTCCTTCGTGAGGCTGTGGTGGAGCGTTTGAGCTTATCCTTGAAGCCAGTCTCCAAATGGGGCGATGCCAATTTGGTCTGGTTCTTTGCTGCTAAAACTCAGGCGTGTTTTTCTCTGTTAAAATGCGCCAATTCTACTCGGCTCTTTCCTTCCGAGGTGTAAACGTGCCGATAATGGACCATCTTGTGCTTCTTGGCGTTACTTTTAACACGATCCTCAATTTTGATCCATACATTGAGGCAAAGGCTCAACTGGCTGCCATAAAATTGGGGATCCCCACAAAAGTGAGACGGTTCTTCACGCCAGAACAATTGCTGAAGTTGTGTCAAGCTCGTCAAGCGCTAGTTAGATGATGCATGGAGTACTGTTATCATTTCTGGGCCGGATCTGCCAAAAACCAGCTTCATGCAATTAAGTTGATCAAAAAACGGACCAAGAAGATCGGCAATGAGACACGGTCGAATCATAGCTCCAGAGCCTTAAACAACGTCGCCGAGTTGCGAGCTTGTCGGTTTTAATCGGTTAAATTTCGGGAAGTGTGCGATGGACATGTACGATCTAATTCCACCTAGCCCGTTCCATAATCGGACTATAAGACGTACGGTGATGTGCCATTGGTACATGGTGGACATCATACACACTAAACATTTTGGGAATACGTAGATTGTACGTACAGCTAAAGAGTGGCATTCCCTGCCGGAGTTTGTGTTGCTCGATAGAATAGAATATAATACTCTTTATTATGTACACCTTATAAGTTACAGAAAGTATAGATGAAGAAAAAATTACACTGGGTGACACAATGGGCGGCCTTATCGCTAAAAGCGATCTTTTCAAGACAACCTTTGGATGGATTTTAAAAAAGAAAGGAAAGAAAGTACTGTAGGTAGTCTATTGGTGTGATAGCTACAACTTAGGAGTGTTTAAGTCAAGAGGTAACTTTTATGCAAGCGTGTTTAATCGTCGACCACGACATCGCTTACCATCAGGTGAGGAAATGGTCTAGCGCAAGCCTACCAAATATAAATGAAATGCATTCCCCCTATTGCAAAGCTTACCACGCAGTGGATAGTAGATCCTAGAGCAGTGATGACCCAGTGGTAACGGACACAATTTACAAGTATGGTCGTGGATTCAAACCCAGGCAAGTGCTTTAATTTGTGTAAATTATTTCATCACTATTGCTCTCAAAACACTGAAGTAAAAATGCATTGCATTGCAATGCAAATCTAAGACATGTAACTTCCATCAAACCACATTGGTCCCACGTGGTGGATTTCGGCCCATTACCTCTTACAGAGAGGAGGCCTAAACGCACAATAGACCAAATGGGAGTGTAAGTTCAGAAAAGGGGGTCCATCTATCCTGTCCTATCCTAATGCTTACGACGCCTATCGTTTGCAATTACTTCTACACATTTTTTGTATTATTCTCCTTACCCACATATCGGTAATATTGAATGAGTCTAAAAACATGTTTATTACATTCCTACTCTTAGTTTTTCTCCAAGACCATTTATGCTGATACTACTAGTAGTGTATTATTGGGCATTCTTGACCACCTATCGCTTCCTACGGCTCACTTTGTTCGCCTTCGTCGCTTTCGGTGGAATAGAATACCCAATAATATAAATTAAATCTTACATAGGGCAATAATGCAGTAAAATACTGGTTCGACGCCTATTCCTCAACGTTTGTGGCTTGGACGCTGCTCCACTTTTTAAAACTCGTTTGGTTACGAATGGAACGGAAAGCGGTTAGAATGTTCAATAACATAAATGGATCAGCAAAGTTTGTGGTTTGGGCGCTATTCCACTTTTTGAATCTCGTTTGGTTTTGATTGGAACGAAATGTTTTCTAGAATTTTCAATGACGACTACGACGACTCTGTCTCTGTCACCTATGACTTAGACTAGAGTCAAGAGCAAATTCATCACAAATAAAAAAATACATAAATGGATCTACAAAGCTTGTGATTGAGTCTTAATCTACTTTTATAATCTCGTTTGGTTGCGATTCGGTCGGCCCTGCAAAGCTACCATTTACCGTTATGTAACTATACTCCATTTGAAATAACATTAAACATGATTCCAAATCTTTTTACCGTTCGTTCAAACGATTTTGAGTTCTATCCCGTAAACATAACGATGACATAAAAAGCATAAACCTGTTACCAAAACCAACTGTTTACTACAGCTACCATTTGTCGTATCACCAACGCAATAGAAGTCAAAATCGGTTGAACGGGCTGTAAAATGGACTAATTTAAACGTCTAATGTTTATCGCAAATGGAGTTTAAAGGTTAAACCCTTTTACTGTACTGTGTTTTACAAAGTACGGTACGGTACCATATTCACGAAGTTTGTAGTTTGAGTCTTATTCCACTTTTAAAAACTCGTTTGGTTGCAAATGGAACGGAAAATGGTTTAGAATATTCAAACTCATAAACGGATTTACATAGTTGTTTAAGCTCTATTCTAATTTTAAAATCTCGTTTGGTTGCGATTGAATCGTCCTTGCAAACCTACCGTTTATCGTAATGTAACTAAAGGTTAAACCCTTTTACTGTACTGTATTTTCAAAGTACGGTACGGTACGATATTTACGAGGTTTGTGGTTTGAGTCTTATTCCACTTAAATAATCTCGTTAGGTTGCAAATGGAACGGAAAATGGTTTAGAATGTTCAAAATCATAAACGGATTTACACAGTTAGTTGCTTAAGCTCTATTCTAATTTTAAAATCTCGTTTGGTTGCGATTGAATCGTCCCTGAAAACCTACCGTTTACCGTTTATCGTTATGTAACTAAAGGTTAAGCCTTTTACTGTACTGTGTTTTACAAAGAACGGTACAGTAGGATATTTATGAGGTTTGTAGTTTGAATCTCATTTCGCTTTTAAAATCTCGTTCAGTTGCAAATGGAACAGCAAAAGATTAGAATGTCCATTAATATAAATGGATCTACAAAGTTTGTGGTTTGGGCGCTACTTTACTTTTTAAATCTTGTTTTGTTGTGAATGGAACGGAAAGCGGTTAGAATGTTCAATAACATAAATGGATCTACAAAGTTTGTGGTTTGGGCGCTATTACACTTTTTAAATTTAGACTAGTTTTGATTGGAACGAAATGTTTTCTGGAATTCTCAATTACATAAATGGATCTACAAAGTTTGTGATTGAAGTCCTAATCTACTTTTATAATCTCGTTTGGTTGCGATTCGGTCGACCCTGTAAACCTACCATTTACCGTTATGTAACTAAAGGTTAAACCCTTTTACTGTACTGTGTTTTACAAAGTCAGGTACGGTACCATATTTACGAGGTTTGTGGTTTGAGTCTTATTCGACTTTTAAATTCTCGTTTGGTTGAAAATGGAACGGAAAATGGTTTAAAATGTTCAATAACATAAACGGATCTACACAGTTTATGATATAAGCTCTATTCTACTTTTAAAATGTTGTTTGGTTGCGATTGGATCGTCCTTGCAAACCTACCGTTTACCGTTATGTAACTAAAGGTTAAATAAACCCTTTTACTGTACTTTGTTTTACAAAGTACGGTACAGTACGATATTTACGAGGTTTGTGGTTTGAATCATATTCTACTTTTAAAATCTCGTTTGGCTGCAAATGGAATGGAAAATGGTTTAGAATGTTCAATAACATAAACGGAATTTATAAGTTACTCGGGCTAGAATGCTAGTAGCATTTAATTGTAGTTTCTTCATAATGTGCTGTTCATACTAGAATTAGCATGCTGTTCCATGTGTTAGGAGAGCTATCATGTTTTAACAAGTTGGAGCCTGTATCCACGTGCGCGACACGCTGCAAACCTTGTGTGTTTTGTCATCAATTAGGATTGGAAATGAAACAGATTTAATTACGGTCATAAAATACTATTTATTTTTTAAAATAAAATAAATCTTATCACGTTTATGCGGTATGGCATTTCATACAAATTTAAAAGTCTGAAGTTTTGGAAATTAATCATATGCTATAATAAAACTTGATACGTTAGACGTATCAAGTTTTATTATAGCATACAATATAAAAAGTTAGTAGAGAATATTTTAGTAAATTTTATGAAATGTCGTGTCCCGTAATCGCTCTTAAAACTAATTAAGTACTAAATAAGTTCCAACATTATTTACTACAAGTAATAAGATAATAATATGTATTTGGGGTACCAAGAAAATAAATGTTTCACAATTACACTACACATTACTTGTTTCTGAATCCTGCTATAGGTAATTGTCAATAATAGGTATTTTACATAATATTAACTATCTGTAGGTACATTTAGAACTATATCTAAAATACATTATGAAAAATGTATCTACTATAATTACTTACATTTAAAAATAATGTCAATGCATTACTTAAATATAGTTAGTTGTTTTACCTTATCAAACGATAGCAACAGCTTATTTATTTAAAACATAGCGAAGTTAACTTTAGACAAGGGTGTTCATTAAGAGACATGTTAAATAACGTTTTAGTTTTGTTCTCAATATTATTAAAAAAATATTCTAAAGAAGAATTCTCAGAAATATGTGTTGTGTAATAATGTTAATGATGCACAAGGATCGACAATTCTATAGGAACATATACGATTACGAAATGCAGAATGTATTATTTCAACACCTTCACAAAAAATAAAAAAATATTTGTTTTTATGATTAGTACTATACGTAAGTGGCGTTGGTGTACGCTAAAATAGATTTAGATTTACATACTATTAGACTCTGCAATATTCGAAACAATTAATTTGGTGTCCCCAAAAATTCGGGAGTTCGTCTCATAAACATTTGTAAGCCGTCCACTGGGATTATTGCGATCTTGTTGTACTTTTAATGTGAACTGGGCTTTCTTCTACCGTTCTGCCTAGGGGGTGGAGACAACTACATCTTTTATCTTCAACTTTATCTTTATACCCTGACTTACATGTAGAAGTCTCCCTTAGGTCGTCTCTTTAAATTAGCTGCAGCAAAATGACATGTGGTTCTGAATAATGAGTTGGATGCGCGAGGCACATTTTATTAAATATTTGTTAGAACCTACGAAAGCAATACAAAATGTTACTGTTCGGCGCTTTATCACCAATTCATGATGACAAGTGGATGACCTCGACGTTTGTGTGATATGGTATGGAGTTTATGTAATAACGCGATGAAACCAGCAACGAGAATGAAGAATAGTCTCGATGTGGAACTCCGGGGGAATTTGGCGGCGAGGGAGACACGTATCTGAAAAGAAAACATAAAAAATTAATATAACACCTACCATTTCTGGTTACAGTGGGATCGGTTGGTGGTTATGTGCGAATGAGACACATCACTATCAATATCACTATCACTACGTATTGTCCCTCGCCACGTCTGTCTGTCTGTTCGTGATAAACAGAAAAAGTACTGAACTGATTTTCATGCGGTTTTCACTAATAGACAGAGTGATTCATGAGGAAGGTTTAGGTGTATTGTTCTCGCCTAACTTCTTGGCTACAATGACTGCGCAGTAGTCAATCTCATACAAAAACAGTACCGTTTCGTGCCTTGCGCATCGGAAAACCAACTTCAGGGCGGTCAAGAAGTTTAGCGAGCACTATACAATTTGTTAAGGTCTTGAATAAACTGGTTGAAATATGACGATAATTGTTGAAAATTAAAACGCTGCCAAATCCCTTTGAGATATAACAAAACAATGTATGGTGGAATTTTCCATCTTCTATAGATGTACAAAAAAGTCTGCGATGGCATATGTCTATCTTTTAATGATAGCTTACTTGCCATGTACAATACGGTAATTGGAAAGCTATTTAGACGAATACAGTATTAATCCTTACCAAGTTAAATACGTTAGTTACCTTAAACGTTTCATGCAAATTATGATAATTCTTTACACCATACAATTTAAATGAATATCTTAGGATTTACTGCAAATAACTGCTAACGCGCGCGAAAACAAACCGCTTTCGCCCACTTGCTATAGCGATAATGCGCGCGTATCCTTATCATATCATTTTACAGTTTTGCAATTTAGAGACTGGAGGTATATGTATTTTCTTTTCTTTTTGGGTGTTGTTAGAAGGTTTTATTTACATAGTAAATTATTTGAAAGTAAAATTTCAAGGCCGCATTTTTGTTTTGTGTATGTATATTTTTTTTAAAGAAATAAACGTGTAGGCATACCTAATATGCTCTACTATCAGCCGGGGCGGGTCGCTAGTATACTTATATTCTTACCACTAATAAACTTACTGTTCTCTAATCTGAGACAAAACATACTAACATTAATATAAATTGCCTTAACTTAGAGTCTGATGGGGTGGGCAGTGCTTTCAGGCACGCAGGTCGCCTTTTTCTTATGCTGCTTTTTCAACAACTCGGCCACTGCAGCTGTGAGCTGTGGTATTTTGATTCCGTGTTGGATCTGAATTAGAACACACTAAGATTAATTTTGTAACTATAAACAACCTCAATAATTATGGAGTTAAGTTAAAGGGGCTAAGCATATTATTATGGATGGCTTACCTCGATCAACTACCGCTGATTCTCGAATTGAGCACTAAACCACTACTTTATTTTACTATTTTTATAACAACAAATTTCACACATATTTCGTTTACTAATCGAACTATACGAACATAGTAAGCTAAAACTCAGGACAGATTGTCTCATGTCTCTTCACAAAGCAAGAAATAGCATGCACCTACAGGCACACACACATTCTATTTCTATGGTCCCAGATTAGGACACCAAGGACATCTGAACTTTAGGATACCGTAACCATTAAACTAAAATTCAGGACAGATTGTCTCATGTCTCTTCACAAAGCAAGAAATAGCATGCACCTACAGGCACACACACATTCTATTTGTATGGCCCCAGATTGAGCACCAAGGACATCCGAATGATAATTTAATTAATTCATACAGATAACACTACCCTACACGTTAACAAACAACTACTAGTTGCTTAGTTACTCAGCTTTTACTCTGCGTTGCGCTTGATTAAGATGCTTTCACACTCTTACAATCGGCTTCTAAACGGTACGTACGCCGTCCCGTGGTCATTGTGAGTGCCATACTCGTTGTAAACCGCCTGACGCCGGTGTCGGAAATGATCGTTTAAAGCTTTCACGGTTTAGGTGTAAGTAATTCTTTACAATCGCAAAGATTGCAACATTGCATAATGTAAATTTGCAGCGTTTGAACTTTGTTACACGTGTATGAGTAATTTCCATGTATTTAACAATCACACGGTAAAATTAACGCAGTGCATGTTGCAGTCTCTGATTAAAATTGGTATTTTATATAATTTCCTAACCAATGCAATTAATTTAAATAGAACCCTCTATATATGTATATGTATATATCTATAAGTTTTGATTACTTTGCTTATTATTTTATAATGTTCAGAATACATTTTTAGTTCTATTAATCAAGGAATTGTTGTGATCAAAAAACCACGTGCACAAATGCGCGTTAAAAACTTAGTTAATTTATGTGGCAGTTAAACTCAAAGCTGGTGTAAAATCATCAAACTACTACTAAAAGTAACAAACTTTTATAAAACATTTCATGTAAAGGAAGTCGGTTTCTAAATTCAGCAATGACATTAAGCGATTACCATTCAAAGAATTCCTAGACTAAGACTTGAAGTTATGTCAAGGCAAGAATCACTCATTTCTTTCAGTAGATGGAATACGTATTGTTTTTATTTAAAGAGCACCCCTCCCCAGTTGATAGAGATGATTATAGACAGATCCCTCAAACTCAAATTTTAATTATGGACTACAACATGCAGAGCGATCGTCTTACAATAAAGTTCGAATAAGCAAATTAATACATGATGCAATTTTACTGTCTTTGACGTATGCTGCAGTAAAACTTTAAATTATTATAAGTAATATCATCTAACGACTAAAACGAACTTTTTATAATCATTTCATGCAAGGGTTCAGTAGGTACTGATATTAAGATTTCAATTTCAAACAATTCCTAGATTGACATTAAGGTATCACATTTTATTTTTGAATTCCTAAACTAAAACCAGCATATTACAAAAAAATATTAAAGTTATGTCAAGGAAAGAATCACTCATTTATAATAACTTAAAGGAATATGTATCGTTCTTATTTAAAGAACACCCCTCCCCAGTTGATGGAGATGATTATAGACAGATCCCTCAAACTCAAATTTTAATTACGGACTACAACATGTACAGCGATCGTTTTACAATAAAGTTCAAATAAGCAAATTAATACATTTTGCAATATTGCTGTCTTTGATGTATGCTACAGCAAAAGTTTAAATTAGTATAAGTAATATCATCTAACAACTAAAACGAACGTTTTATAATCATTTAGTAGGTAGTGATATTAAGATTAATTTTCAAACAATTCCTAGATTGATAGTAAGGTATCACATTTTTATTTTTATTCCTAAACTAAAACCATCATATTATTACAAAAAATATGTAAAGTTATGTCAAGGAAAGAATCACACATCTATAATAAATTAAAGCAATTGGTATAGTTCCTATTTAAAGAACACCCCTCCCCATTTGATGGAGGTGATTATAGACAGATCCCTCAAAGTCAAATTTTAATTACGGACTACAACATGTATGGCGATCGTCTTACAATACAATAAAGTCCGAATAAGCAAATTAATGCATGATGCAATTTTGCTGTCTTTGATATTGTAAAGGAGCATTTATACATACAAGGCGGCTACCTGTTACGTTTCCAGACGCTTATCGTCAGGTGATTCGCGAATGAGTACGGCGCGGCGCGTCGGTTGAACGACACATACTCCGTTTTGACGATGATTATACGGCGGACTAGACGGCAGGACGGCAAGTGTGCAATAAGCATGCAAAACCAATAGAATAATTATAAAAAGAGAGAAGTGACAGCTACTCAACACATTACTTGTACGTTAACATGTAAAGTAGTGTCGTCTGTTTGAATTTATTAAATTAAAATTTGGATGTCCTCGAGCCAATCTGGTCACTAAAAGTAGAATGTGTGCGTGTGTGCTATTTCTTACTTTCGTGGAGAGACATGAGACAATCTGTCCCAAATTTTAGTTTAGTGTTTACGCTATCCTAACGTTCAGATGCAATCGGTGCCCAATCTAGGGTCACAGAAAACGGAGTTCGTGTTTAGCCTATGTGGTAATGCACTTTCTCTAACTTTTGTGGATATGCATGAGACAATCTGTCCTGAATTTTAGGCGAGTGGTACAAACAGCGAGCGCCTTATTTGTTAACATGTAAGCTATTGTATGAATAATTAAATTAAAATTTGGATAACCTTGGTGCCCAATCTAGGGTCATAGAAATTGAATGTGTGTGTGCCTCTAGGTGCATGCCATTTCCTGCTCTGTGAAGTGTTATGAGACAATCTATCCCAAATTTTAGTTTAATGTTTACGCTATCCTAACGTTCAGATGCAATCGGTGCCCAATCTAGGGTCACAGAAAACGGAGTTCGTGTTTAGCCTATGTGGTAATGCACTTTCTCTAACTTTTGTGGATATGCATGAGACAATCTGTCCTGAATTTTAGGCGAGTGGTTCAAACAGCGAGCGCCTTATTTGTTAACATGTAAGCTATTGTATGAATAATTAAATTAAAATTTGGATAACCTTGGTGCCCAATCTAGGGTCATAGAAATTGAATGTGTGTGTGCCTCTAGGTCCATGCCATTTCCTGCTCTGTGAAGTGTTATGAGTCAATCTGTCCCAAATTTTAGTTTAATGTTTACGCTATCCTAACGTTCAGATGCAATCGGTGCCCAATCTAGGGTCACAGAAAACGGAGTTCGTGTTTAGCCTATGTGGTAATGCACTTTCTCTAACTTTTGTGGATATGCATGAGACAATCTGTCCTGAATTTTAGGCGAGTGGTTCAAACAGCGAGCGCCTTATTTGTTAACATGTAAGCTATTGTATGAATAATTAAATTAAAATTTGGATAACCTTGGTGCCCAATCTAGGGTCATAGAAATTGAATGTGTGTGCCTCTAGGTGCATACTATTTCCTGCTCTGTGAAGTGTTATGAGACAATCTGTCCCAAATTTTAGTTTAATGTTTATGGTATCCTAACGTTCAGATGCAATCGGTGTCCAATCTAGGGTCACAGAAAACGGAGTTCGTGTTAAGCCTATGTGGTAATGCACTTTCTCTAACTTTTGTGGATATGCATGAGACAATCTGTCCTGAATTTTAGGTTAGCGGGGTGCATGAAAGGAGCCTCCTCGTGGCGCACCCTGGAAGCAGCTAGACACGGTATCACAGTATCTAGGCTGACTAATCCTTCAACTTGGTAATATTGAATCTTAGAACTAAAATAGTTGAACAGGTGTCGAACCAGTATTTTACTGCACAACCAAACGAGTTTCAAAAAGTGGAGTAGCGCCCAAACCACAAACTTTGTAGATCCATTTATATAATTTGACATTCTAACTGTTTGCTGTTCCATTTGCAAACGAACGAGATTTTTAAAGTGGAATAAGACTCAAACCACAAACCTCGTAAATATCGTACCGTACCGTACTTTGAAAATACAGTACAGTAAAAGGGTTTAACCTTTAGGTACATAACGGTAAATGCTAAGTGGTAGACCGAATTGCAACCAAACGAGATTATAAAAGTAGAATAGGACTTCAACCACAAACTTTGTAGCTCCATTTATGTAATTGAGCATTCTAGAAAAAAAATCGTTCCAATCAAATCCAAACGAGATTTAAAATGTGGAATAGCGCCCAAACCATAAACTTTGTAGATCCATTTATATTATTGGACATTCTAACCTTTTGCTATTCCATTTTCAACTGAACGAGATTTTAAAAGCGAAATGAGATTCAAACTAAAAACCTCATAAATATCCTACTGTACCGTTCTTTGTGAAACACAGTACAGTTTAACCTTTAATTACATAACGATAAACGGTAAACGGTAGGTTTTCAGGGACGATTCAATCGCAACCAAACGAGATTTTAAAATTAGAATAGAGCTTAAACAACTAACTGTATAAATCCGTTTATGATTTTGAACATTCTAAACCATTTTCCGTTCCATTTGCAACCAAACGAGATTTTTAAAGTGGAATAAGACTCAAACCACAAACCTCGTAAATATCGTACCGTACCGTACTTTGAAAATACAGTACCGTAAAAGGGTTTAACCTTTAGTTACATAACTGTAAATGCTAAGTGGTAGACCGAATCGCAACCAAACGAGATTATAAAAGTAGAATAGGACTTCAACCACAAACTTTGTAGCTCCATTTATGTAATTGAGCATTCTATAAAACATTTCGTTCCAATCCAAACCAAACGAGATTTAAAATGTGGAATAGCGCCCAAACCACAAATTTTGTAGATACATTTATGTTATTGAACATTCTAACCGCTTTCCATTCCATTTGCAACTAAACGCGATTTTAAAAGTAGAATTGAACTTAAACCACAAACTTTGTAGATAAATTTATATTATTGGGCAGTCTATTCCACCGAAAGCGACGAAGGCGAACAAAGTGAGCCGTAGGAAGCGATAGGTGGTCTAGAATGCCCAATAATACACTACTACTACTATATTCAAATGATGTACTAAAAACCTATTCTCGATGTCAACACTGCATCTTTCTTTACAATGATAACATTTAAATTAACTGTTTAGATTTAAGAAGAAAAGCATTGTAACTTAAAATTACAATATAGTAAAATATAAATAGAGCAAAATTTAAAATGTATGTCAATTTAAATTACTTTAAAACAAAGAAATCCTTGTTACCAAAACTTTTGTGTAGGTATTGGAACTTGATCGACAAGTATACTTCAGTAGAAACATTGTTCATTTTTAATTACAATGAAATTATTCCATTTTACAAAAGTAGTTCTTATCCTTTATTTCTGCCTCTTAAATACGGTTAAGAGGCAGAAATAAAGGTCTGTCCTTGCTGATTTCATATGACATAAAGTTGTACCAATGTGTAACTAAAGTTATAATGTTATTCAAATTGGGTGTTGATATGTGGATACTGGACGTTACATACAGTGATTGTCCTATGTGAAAGGGGATTATTAAAGTTCATAGAATCAAGCATTGTAAGGAATGACGGAAAAGCAGACTGTTTTAAGGACCGTGCTGAAATAAAACTACACCAATAATCACTATCACCACACAACAAAAATATCTAGTATTTTTTTTATTTCGTGTATTATTTGTCTTACTGACTGTAGGTACAATCGGCCAAAGCTATATCTGATCACCGTAAGGACTAATTTAGCTTGCAGGGCTCGCCCGCTAAATTAACGCCGACATACTCATCAACCAATATTATCGCAGCATCGGGTGACTGTTTCTCTAGTACCTGTCAGCCCCTTGTTTTTGTAATTAAAAAAAGACGGCAAAAAATCAAACAAGTCATTTGGCTATGGTCGACGCAAAAAGGGCGGTACCTAGTACACTACCTAACCGAAGCGGGGCGCGGGATATCGAGATGCAGTATAACGAAAAAGCGGTAGGCAGGTAGGTGTCGGCATATCTACCAACCTACCGCTTTCAGGTTTAAATTCGAAGCGTCAATCTAAAATAATATTGACCACATTGACCGTCTTCTAAGCATTGACCATTGACATTCGTAGGTAATGAGATTGCAGACGCGCTGTGTACAAAATTAGCACTTCATTATTTTTATCTCTATAGGTTACACATTTGTTCATTACGTAGCGAAGATAAGAGTCAATCAATACTCAATATGATAGGTATGTTATTTATTTATGAACGCTTCGCATCTAAGAAGAAATTGACCGACCGAACGAACGAGTTTGCGTGCGTTTGCCGCCGCCGCGTCCGCCCGCTTCGACCGCAACCATTTTTTTTTGTGTTTTATTCATTTTAATACTTACCGTGAATGAAAATGACACAAATTTACAATGTCGATTTTTCATGCATATATGATATTAAATAAGTGAACTCTAATGATTGTAATATTTTTTTGAAGCGTTTGTAGCATATAAAAACAAAATAATTAAAAATCTTAAAATTGCGTGCCCTAATTTGGCACAAATTTTTTTAATAGGCATATGTAAGTGATCTGATAAAGGAAATAGTTATTTCATAAACTGTAATTTTTTTTTGCACTATATTTTACATATTGACCCTATGTCAGTTTGCATTGGACGATTATGACACAAATTGGGTTTGCACACTCCGCAAACTATCCTAGATATGATACCATAATTATATTAAACTTTAAATATTTTTTGCCCGTTTTGATTTGAATAAAAATTATCAACCACAAATCAGCGAATTACTGAAAATGCAAGTATCAGATGTGACACAAAACGCAATAATAACCTTCATAGGTACGACTGTATCCACAGGCAAGAAATAAGCAACTTTAGAATTTTTTAAACTTATGACATCAAAATAGCCTAGCGCTATCGGTCTAGAATGTAAACAAATAAACGCGCCGCGCGCATGGCTTGCCGGCACCCGCGCCGCTTATCCCCGCGCTCGCCCTTCGTGCGAAGAAAACTAGTTTTTTTTTTAAATAATACGATTTCGTGGATAAAAACGACACAAATTATGAATAGTGTTTTGTCACACCATAATAATGAAAAACACATAAACTCTAATAACTTGTATTTTCTTTTGTGGATTTTACAGGGTGTTGTAGTAAAAAAATGAAATATCTTTAAAAGTCGTGGATGAATTCGACACAAAATATTTTAGACAACAGATATCAGTACTCTAAAACGCGTAATACCTATTTAACCGACTGTAATATTCTTTTAGAGCTAGTTGGCTACGTGTTAGGTACTGGTTAATTATTAGGATTCTCGTGGACAGAGATGACACAAAATGCCTATGTACATCAGTTACTACTTCGTTATTATCATGAAAGTAAAATTTTCATCTCTAATTTTCTTTTCGTCCGATACTGGTCGAAAAGACAAACAGCTAAATTTCTACCTATGCAAATACCTAGGATGACACAAACTAAGGTATTAGGTTGGGCAAATGGTCCGGCAACTATATGCGAAAAACAAACAACTTTAATATTTTTGAAACCTCAAAACCTAGCGCTATCGGTCTATATGGCGACAGTACGAAGGAGCGCGGCGTGTTATTGTCAACAGCTTTAGTAAAATTATATGATCATAATGATTATGAACATATAGTGCGAGCAACACTGGACAGCGGTAGTACATAATGTTTCATGACGGAACGACTATGTAAGTTACTTAAATTAAAAACAAATCAGATAGATGGCTCAATCTATGGCATGAATAACGCGACCTCTCGCGTAGACAATACTTGTCGGGTAAAATGACGTCACTCAACAACAGTTATAATGCGAAGTTGTTTTGTTTTGTTTTGCCATTAATA
Organism: Orthosia cruda; assembly: GCA_964057195.1. Classification (NCBI taxonomy): domain Eukaryota; kingdom Metazoa; phylum Arthropoda; class Insecta; order Lepidoptera; family Noctuidae; genus Orthosia; species Orthosia cruda. The sequence continues at coordinate 21,755,988 of OZ059851.1, forward strand.
ACTAATGAAATGCCATGTCGTGAATTAGATTTGTCTAACCTGAATATTCCTACTGATATTTGTTTGGCAGACCCTACTTTTTACAAGCCTTCCGAGGTAGATCTTTTAATAGGTGCTGATCTATTCTGGGACTTATTAGGTACGCGAAGAGTAAAGCTAGGGGTCGGGAAGCCAGTACTATTTGAAACCAGGTTAGGCTGGATCGTCTCTGGATCCATTTTATATAAGAATATGTAATAGTATGAGTTGTAATTTTACTCAAACTAGTAGTTCCTGTAATAGTGATGACTTAGGATTAATTCGTGATAATTTGACGCGGTTTTGGAACCTCGAAGAGGTTACCTCGCAGCATTCTAACTATTTGCCAGTAGAAAAATTGTGCGAGGAGCATTTTATTAAAAATACGAATCGTTTAGAGAACGGCCGTTTCTGTGTCCGTATTCCAATGAAGCAGAACCCTTCTGTTCTAGGTGAATCATTTCATAGGGCTTCAAAATGTTTATATTCCTTAGAACGCAGACTTAAGGCTAAACCCGATTTTAGTAAATTATATCACGATTTTATGACAGAATATGAGTCATTAGGTCATATGACCGTAAACAAAGGAAAAAGATTTAAATGCATATTTCATACCTCATCATGGGGTACAACGTGAATGTAGTACCACTACCAAACTACGTGTAGTGTTCAATGCTAGTTGCCCTACTTCATCAGGAGTATCCTTGAATGATTTACAGATGGTGGGTCCTACGGTTCAGGACGACCTCCTGTCTATACTTCTTCGGTTTCGACAGCATAAGTATGTCTTGTCAGCCGATGTTGAAAAGATGTATAGACAGGTAGTAGTACATCCATCTGATAGGCACTTGCAACAGGTAGTTTGGCGTGACGACACTTGCAGTCCTGCCAAGGTATTTAAACTGAACACCGTTACATACGGTACGGCGAGTGCGCCATTTCTTGCGACGCGCTGCCTTAAGCAGCTAGGCATTGAGTGCACTAATGATAAGATTGCCACCATAATCACACACGATTTTTACGTTGACGATCTGCTCACGGGTGGTAATGATTTAAATGAAGTGATGTTCATTCGTAATGATTTCACCAATGCACTGGCATCAGCTTGCATGCCACTTCGCAAGTGGAAGTCGAACGAACCTATTTTAGTCTCAGGGACTTCTCAGTCATCATTAGATTTAAGTATGGGATTTAGTGAGCCCAATAAACTATTAGGACTTGACTGGTTTGCTGACTCTGACGAACTAGGTTTTTTAATTAAAGCTAAACTGCCTTCTAATGGCAGTACTAAGCGTGATTTGCTTTCAGCAATTGCACGCATTTTTGACCCCTTGGGTCTTATATCTCCTTTTGTGGTGACCATGAAAATGTTGCAAAAATTGTGGTTAGACAATCTTTCATGGGATGAACCGTTGTCTCTGGAACTCAACACAGTTTGGAATGCTATTGTTAAAAATCTCCATCTTCTGAACGATTTGCGTATCCCACGTTTTGTTATGTCCGATTCGTATCAGACGTTAGAATTGCATGTATTCACGGATGCATCTGAGCGTGCGTACGGTGCGTGTGCCTATGTACGTAGTGTTAGCAGTGATGGTGAATGCGTAGTCCGCTTATTGATAAGCAAAAGTCGTGTGGCACCGATTAAACCTACCACAAAGTTAATGCAGTTGTTTTATTTTCTGCTAAACTCACCTGTACGAAACTATTAAACACAATAACGAGCTATACTGGCAATTTTGGGACGTTAGCTCTTTATACTGCACGGCCGCTTTTTTGTAGCCTTTCAAACTTGGTCGGTTTATCCATGTTTTGCGGTTGTTCTGGTATTTTTATTAAATAATAATAATAAATTAAAATCCGACCGATCCGTTATTTAATTAATATCCGACTTTAATTATTGGTCATTTTTATTTTGTACTCCTACCACCTGATTGTCCCTTTTAACCCAAAGGTTGACTGGTAGAGAATGCCTTGATGCATTAAGTCCGCCTATGTATCACCATTGTACATGAAGTTTAAATAAATAAATAATAAAGCTTTATTTCATATCTTATTTACATTGCAAATGTTGTTAGTAATATTAGTAACTTTAACTTGTATTCATTTTCGTTAGTTAGGTTAGTTGTTTTTTAAACGCTATGAATCTCGTTTTGAGTAAAGGCCCCCTTCAGCACTTTCCATAGCTCTCTATCTTTGCTTTTGATTATCCAATCTTTCCCTGCACTATGTATTAAATCATCAGCCCACCGTTTATTAGGTCTTCCAACTTTCCTTTTACTTGATGTTGGACCTTTCCATTGTGTAGTTATTTTTGTTCACCTATTATCTGAGTTGCGTGAGATGTATCCAGCCCACTTCAATCTTAAAGCCTGTGTTAACGCATCTTTAATTTTTGTTCTCTGTCTTATTATGTGTTTCTTTTTTATTTTCAATATGCTTCTTGCCATGGCTCTCTGTGTTGTGTTTATTTTTGACTTTAAAGAAAATCGTAATGGATACTTGTCTCCTACCTAGTCTACTGCATGGTTGCCAAATATGGACCTATACAAACAGGGTATTTTTATTATATCTCTTTAATTATTTAGAGTATTGAGCTGAAATTTTAGATGTGAATAGTTGAATACACTAATCATTGTAATAAGTTATATTTAGCTTTACCATTAAAAAGTCCTGCAATCGGATGTCATACAATATAGTACTTCAGCCGTAGTTAATTATGCCATTGCTCATTAATTACTAAGACCACATAAATGAAACTTGGCAAGGCATTGTAGTCCCTTACAAGAGACAAATAAACGTTATAAGTTAGGCTCTAGAGTTCCTATTTTAAGTAATTGTTCCTAATAACCGTATTTTACTTTTATGTGTATATCTTCTGAACGGTATGTTTTTTTTTCAAATTCTGTTTTCACGAACATAACACACAAATTCTAAGCAACGTGCGTATAAAAATACAACTCTGCACTACAGCCTTTTATATGATTTTCATCAAATAGCCAAACGTCAGCGCAGTGGCAACTTGATTATTGCCGCAGTTTTATGACACACAAATTCCTAGGGCCGTTGAATAATCAAATGTTTCTCGTGGTAGTAGACGCGCACACCAAATGGGTGGAGTTGTACGACGTTACTATGTCAACAACTTCCACAACCGTCGTAGGAAAGCTATACGACTTTATGTCGAAGTACGGCCTACCACATACAATAGTAAGTGACAACGGGACCGCGTTTACGTCATTTGAATTTAAGATTTTTTGTACAAGTAACGGCATCGACCATTTGACGTCACCAGCCTACAATCCAGAAAGTAACGGGCAAGCGGAAAGTTTCGTCAAAATCGTGAAAAAGGCATTAAATCATGTGTTATCTCTTCGCACAATAAAAGTGATTGCAAGTTAAAAATATTAAAATACTTATTTGACTATAGGAATTCAGTCCATTCTGTCACGGGGTTCTCACCAGCTGAGCTAGTGTTTGGCCGCAAGTTGAGGTCAAGCTTAGACTTAATCAACCCGAACACGCCGGCGGCCTCACTTACAACCCCCTCTAATAATGTTCATCGTCAACAGTGTTCGCAAATTGAATCATGTGGACGATATAATGGATGGATGGATAATTTCTTTATTTTCTCATATTCACAAACACAGTACAAAGTCATTGTAACACTTAAGACTGCACCGTGCAAAATAATTCAAAACGATCGTCACAGTTATAGGGATATAATCAATATTATTACCATAATTGCGATAAAAAAATATGTAATGGACACCACAATGAATGTGTTAACGATTGTATGTTGGCAAAAATAAAAAATATTGTTTAGTTTAAATAACAAAAATACGTAAAGTTAGACAAAAATCTTAAAATAGCATGCTAGTGTTTTAATGATTTTTGATAGTAAACTGTTGAATTTTTTCACAATCTTTAATTCATATTAATCTCTAATTGTCATACCACAATTTAGTGTTTTAACATTTTCGAAATGTCATTTGGTTATTTTTGTGTTCTTTTTTTTCTTAATTGTCGCGCTGTTTTGAATCATACGCAACGTGCACCTGTCGTCAATTCAGTCGTCCACGAGAGCTCGGAGCGAGGTCACGTCTCATCGTGGAGCGACGCGCCGATAACGATAATTCGCGATCTATTGTGTACGTATACATTGCCGCAAATAGTTGAATAAGGTAAGTCATATTTTTTTATTTTTGTGTAGGAATTTTTATGCATACCTAACATTTACTTTTTATGTTTTCACTATTCAATACATATTTCTGTTTTTGTTTTTAAATATTTTTTTTAGTAAATATAATGCCTATCTCATAAAAAGTATGTATTTCAATTTTTTTATTTTATTTCCTTTTTAACCGATTTTCAAAATTAAGGCGGTTTTATGTTCAGCTGTATGTTTGTTTTTTTGTGTATGTTTATCGATTTCATAAATTGTGGACCGATTTTGGAAATTCTTTTTTTGTTTGTAAGAGTACGTTCCATTTAAATTTGGTGAAGATCTGTTGAAGAATTCTGGAGATTTGCAACAGAACTCCTCAAATAATTATTGCTGATCTTTCAGGATTGTTGCAATCGCATGTCTGTTTATTGTCATATGTTCATAATATGAACATCACGCCGGTACGCTCTAAAGAGAGAGGTACGAAGATGTGTACAGTAAACCCCTGGTACACTCATTCCACCGGTTATGTTCAAGTTTTATGTTAGATTTTTTTGGAAAAATGTTTTATCTAACATAATGGCGAATGTAGGTAATCGATTTTTTCAATTGTTTCTCAAATATTTGATATTGGTATTGCTTAATGGGTTTTTACGGATGCCGATTGCTAATTTGACATTCTTTTTAAAATCCAAGATGGCGGATGCAACTTTTTCTCAAACATTCGATATGGGTATCGTGTAAAGGGTTTTTAGGGATGCCGATTGCAAATCTGATATTCTTTTTAAAATCCAAGATGGCGGATGTAAAGTTTTCTCAAGCATTCGATATGGGTATCGTGTAATAGGTATTTAGGGATGCTGATTGCAAATCTGACAATCTTTTTAGAATACACGATGGTGGATCACATTTTTCTTATAATTGTGAATTTATTTTATTTTTGATCTATCACAAGAAACAGTAGTAGGTATCTATACTACTGTTTTTTTAAGAGATATCAAAGAGTAATCAGAAAGTTGCTTGCAACTTGCGCACCGTGCACCACGAGACCTTAAGTCTAGTTTTTGTATGTACTACTGGAATTCGCACTTCCCCCAATATGATTATAAATTAAAGGCTATTTATTATTCTGAATCCTGATGAATGGAAACTTCTCATATTTTTTATAGTTTATATAACTGTAAGTTTACAGTACCGTTTTTATTACTGTTTTGGGACTGTATGTTTCGAGTTCTAAGACATGCTTTTTGACTACTTACAAAATTCTTATTTTATTTCAGTATTCTTCAAAACCATACGGATTCATATTCAATCATTTTGATAGAAGAAGAAACTGAAGATAAAGACGAAATCATAATACATGGCAATAGAAGTGGGTTTCACATGATGCAGTTGAGCTGACTAGAAACACAAGCTACCCATTAAGGTACCGAAAAGCAGTTAAAAAATATACTTCGTTTGGTTACTGGCGCTGTAAAACATATACATATATGCGCAAAATGACAAAACTTTTCTCAAAAAGTTCTGGATCTGAAACAGGGTTTGTTGAACGGGCCACGTGTTTGGACATGCAAATCTTATTATTGCAAAAAACTGACCGAAGGGGATTCATCGACAGAAGAAAATCTGATTTCAACGATGAAAAGTAAAGAGGGTGGCTTTATATTTTCAGCTATACTAAAATTCACTTCCAGGCCGATGAATAATGCTACAAGCTTGATGCATAATGCATAGAGCAACATTACTGAAATTTTTAATGGTATCATAGCGAAGTTTATTGGCGGAAAAATAATAAATTACTCAGGCAGGCAGACATATGCTGGAAGATGTGCCACATCAGTGGTCTCATTCAATTCGAGACAACCACTGGCATACCCGAGTATAAAAATATTACTCAAGTACTAACAAACTTATAAAACATCTCGAAACTAAGAGAAATACCAAAAGATTGGCATCAGCAAAACGCAGAGTACATAAATCGTATAATTTAATTTAAAAATTAATTTCTGGAAAAGAGACAAGGAAGGAAATATTAAACAAAAGAAAACCATAATTGATACTTCCAAGCACAAGGACAACTTCATGTTACAGAAAAGAAAAACATGCATATTTGCAGTTTGGACTGAATTGGACATGAAGGTTGAACTTATCGAGGAAGAATAGAATTTTGGTTTAAAATGGAAGAAAAATTTAAAACCTTTTATTTTGATTGCTTAATGCCGGAAATCCTTGTTCTCAGTTAGATAGGCAAATGAAACTCTTGGAATGAAATCTCAATAAAAGATCAATGAAAAGGAGAAAAAAGGATTCGAAACGAACACTTGCAACTGAAGAAACAACAAAACGCAAAAGAAAAGCGCAATAAATCGCATGGGCACGTTATTCCGTTATGCACCAGTGGTGGAAAATAACAATATATGTTTTTAAATATGATTGATATTACCCTTCTTGTCTCTTTTACAGTTATTTTTATAATCTTTTTTATCTTACCCCACACAAATTTTGGTCATCTGGTGACAACTTTGTATGAAAAATTTAAATTATTTTTTGAACAATGTCTTCTACTTCCCTGGAGAAAGTTGTTCATTTACAGAAGCAAAAGCAATTTTTAAAATATGATATTTCCGTTACATCCTGTATAATAAATATACTACGTTTCCCTGGGCTTTTTGTAAAATGGTAAAACACGCATTAAGTAATTATAGTTTTTTTTATTACGGTCTGGTTTTATTATACAATATATGTTTTTAAATGTGATTGATATTACCCTTCTTGTCTCTTTTCCAGTTATTTTTATAATCTTTTTTATCTTACCCCACACAAATTTTGGTCATCTGGTGACAACTTTGTATGAAAAATTTAAATTATTTTTTGAAAAATGTCTTCGACTTCCCTGGAGAAAGTTGTTCATTTACAGAAGCAAAAGCAATTTTTAAAATATGATCTTTCCGTTACATCCTGTATAATAAATATACTACGTTTCCCTGGGCTTTTTGTAAAATGGTAAAACATGCATTAGGTAATTATAGTGTTTTTTATTACGGTCTGGTTTTATTATACAATATACCTACCCATCTACAGCTACTCCCCTAGCTTACCTAAAAAGTCTACAAACCCAGTAAAATGCCCGGGCCTACAACCCACAAAGCCAAAATTTCATCGCAATCGGATGAATATTAAGGGAACGGTTATTGTATTACTATAGTACAATACAACCAAACATTATTTTTTATATAATATAGATTATAACATTTAATTATGGGCTTTATGTACTTTATATGTATATATAAAACCATCTAAATAATAAATATTCGTCATTTCAAGTCACTCAACACAACGACCCAAATTTAAAAAATCTTTAGTTACCAACTTTTGTCATGCAACTGCAAGCGGGGCTCGAGCGAACTTGTCATTGTGTGCGTGACGACGCACACGACTAGCGCGCTGCAGTAAATACCTATTTGCCGCGCGCATCTTTTGCTCGGCCCAGTCTTAATAGAGACTGGTGTCTGCCGTAGGTAAAACCTGTATTACAGATCACCAGGCTTACCCTCCATCCCCACTAAGAGTGTCTCCACGTTGTCGTCGTGGTGGGGCTTGCGCGTCTCAATGATCTTGGGGCTTCGCCGGTAGAGTTACTCATGCCGGAAAGGCCCAAGTGAGAGACCTGACTAAGAGAGACACACGGAGGGGTCGCTCCTGATCGACCGACGGTCGTCGGTTGGCAAAGGATGCGACCAGGCCGCAGCGGTGCAGGCGCACCAATGCGGCAGGCGTTTCTCTCCTCGCGGGGATTCCTTTGAGGAGAGAACTTTCGGCGGGTCTGCTGAGCTGGATTGGCCGGACAGTAAACAGAGGCATGTTTAATGCCGCCGTCGGGGGCTTGGCTTAACCGCCTAGCCCAGAGGAAGGACACCTATAAGATAAAAAACCACCTAATCCTAAGCTTGAGGCGCGGCGAGAGGATGAATGGCTGGAGGGACTTCAGTCGTTAGCGCTTCACCTGTAGAGCACCTGCCGCACTCTGCAGTATGTAGGCTTACCTGGGTAAAAGGCTCTGCCCAGGTGGACTTTAATTCCTATACTACTCGTGGGAACAAAAATGGACACAAATTATAAAAATAAAATTGACAAAGAGGTGAGGAGTGATGCAGGGTCGGAGTCCGACGCTGCATCTGGCGCAAACGGCTCACAGAGCTTGGAACGCGAAGTTGATGGGGCTGCTGCGAAGAACCGAAGGTTCTTCAGGAAGCGCCCCAAATCGGGGGATGGCCAAGGGTCGTTTTCTGATGACGAGCTGGCCTCGGCCCGAAAGATCCCTACCAGTATGCGGATGGGGGCCGAGACAGAGGAGTGGGGAGGGGGCTCACCGCCCAGGAGGCTGCCCAGCGAACCGAGAGGCTTGCCACGGAGGGACGTCACCCCGGATCGATCAGCCGCAGGGCTGTCCTTTCGGGGTCTTCTGGCGGTGAGCTAGATTCAGAGCTGGATCTGGATTCGGAGCGAGCGGTCAGGTTCGCAAAGGTCGTGGAAGCCGAAATCCGTCCTGCGCCCCCCGCTAGCGGCGAGCCAGGTGCCTTTGGGCCAGCAGAAGGCGGCCTCATTTGCTGCCGCCGCGGCTGCCATGGCCAAACCGGGTTCGTCGGGACAGGCCAATCGTGGGGCCACAGCAGAACCCGCGAGGTTAGCCCCAGCGAAAACGGCACCCAAAAGGGGTGGAGCGGCACAGGCATCGAGAGCCCCAGCCCGGGAGGCGGACGGCCACCCCAATCACTGTCGCCTCCTGAATCACCTGCGGCCGACGCCGAATGGCAAGTGGCTGGGGAAAAGAGGAAGGCAGCAAGGGCGGCCAAAAGGAAGGCGAGGCGGCAGCGGCGAAAGAAGCAAAGCGTCGCAGCTAGGCTCCACGCCCCGAAATCCACAGCTGTGGTGATTACACTACAGCCGGCAGCGGAAAAGAAGGGCGTGTCCTACCGCGACGTTCTCGCCAAAGCAAGGGCGGCGGTGAACCTGGAGGAGCTTGGCGTCACCGAGGGCATCCGGGTGAGAGTAACCGCGACTGGGGCCCGGATGCTGGAAGTTCCCGGTGCGGCCAGTGGCTCGACCGCCGACGCTCTGGCCGAAAGGCTCAGAGCTTCCTTAAATGCGGACGAGGCGCGAGTGTCCAGACCCATCAAGTGCGCTGACATGCGCATTCTGGGCCTGGATGACTCTGTGACGGAGGGAGAGGTGGTGGCCGCCGTCGCTAAGACTGGGGGGTGCTCTGCCGAGCATGTGAGGGCGGGCACCATACGTCCTGACGTCACGGGGATGCGGGCCGTTACGGTGAGCTGCTCGGCGGCCCAAAAAATAGCCGGGGAGGGTCGTAGGCTCTTGGTGGGGTGGGTTTCCGCGCAGGTGAAGCTACTGGAACCCAGACCTCTGAGGTGCTTCCGCTGCCATGTAGGCAACCACGTGGGAGCTCAATGCACCTCGGAGGTGGACCGGAGCAACCACTGCTTCCGCTGTGGGCAGCCTGGTCACAAGGCCGACTCGTGCAATGCCACGACGCACTGCTTCGTATGTGCGGCAGCTGGCAAGCCGGCCAATCACCGGGCTGGGAGCAAGACCTGCACTCCACCCACCAAGGTCAGAGGTAGAGGCAAGCCCTCCACCGTCGCCGTCACCGCCAAAGCCGCAGCCGCTGCCACTGCTGCCGCCCCTACAGACGTGGTCGCCGCCAAAACCACCGCGGCAGAACATGGAGGCAGATCCACCGCGGTGGAAGCAGATATGGAGTGCCAATAATGGCCCCATTACGCCTCCTCCAGGCGAACATCAACCACTGCGCTGCTGCTCAGGATCTGCTGCTCCAGAGCATGGCGCAGTGGTCGATTAACATCGCCGTGGTCGCTGAGCCGTACTTCGTCCCACCCAGGGATGACTGGGTGGAGGACCTGAGCGGCTCAGTGACCCTAATTTCGTCAGCCGCCGCCGGTACCCCGTCCCTCGAGGGTGTCAAGAGGGGACAGGGTTGCGTGGCAGCACGATTCGGAGAGATTGCCGTGGTGGGGGTATACTTCTCTCCGAACCGAACTCTCGCCGAGTTCCACAACTCCCTTGCAGAATTGAGAATCGTCGTCGTCGGGTACCGCTCCCTCCCTGTGCTCGTCCTTGGGGACTTCAATGCCAAGAATGTGGCTTGGGGTTTCCGGTATACGGACACACGGGGCAGGATGGTGGAAGACTGGGCTCTGGAGACAGGTCTGGTCGTCCTAAACCGGGGTTCTGTCCCCACGTGTGTGCGGATGCAGGGCGAATCGGTGGTGGACATTTCGTTCGCCAGCGCCGCGCTGTCACCACGTGTCATCGACTGGCGCGTCATGGAGGAGGTGGAGACTTATTCCGACCACCAGTATATACGGTTCGACGTCTCCGCCCAGACCTCGAGCGTGCCGGTCCGACAGACCCCGAGTGGTCCGCGGTGGGCGCTGAAGCAGCTGGACCGGGAGCTACTCCTGGAAGCCTCGATCGTGCAGGCCTGGGTGCCATCACCGGACAGGCCTGCTGACATTAACGACGAGGCGGAGTGGTTCCGGGAGGCCATGTTCGACATATGCGACGTGGCAATGCCCCGGGTCCAGCCAGGACGCGCCCGGCGCCAGGTGTACTGGTGGTCACCGGAGCTAACGGCTCTGCGCCAGGCGTGTGTCGCTGCGCGACGCCAGTACACCAGGCACCGCAGGCTCCGTAACCGCCCTCCGGATACGGAAGCCATTGAGGCGGAGCTATACGAGAGATACAGAGCGGCGACAATCGCCCTCCGAGCGGAAATCAAGCGGGCCAAGGGTTTGGCCCGCGAGGAATCGCTGGAGACTCTGAACAGGGATCCGTGGGGACGCCCCTATAAAATGGTGCGGGATAAACTCCGCCCATGGACTCCCCCGTTGACGCAGAGTCTCCGGCCGCAGCTCGTAGAGGGCGTGGTGAGCACTCTGTTCCCCTCGCGAGGGGAACATACTCCCCCGCCCATGGCTCCGCCTCCTGCGGTGCCTAATGCGGACAACACTGCCGACGACGACGACGATGCTTCGGAGGTGTCCGAGGTAGAGCTGAGAGTGGCGGTACGCAGGCTGAATGCCAAAAATACCGCCCCAGGACCAGACGGCTTACCTGGAAAAGCCTGGGTCCTAGCCTTGGAGGCTCTCAGGCCTCGACTAAGGGGGCTCTTCAGCGCATGTTTGGAGAGGGGCCAGTACCCACTTCGTTGGAAGATGGGGCAACTGGTCCTCATAAAGAAGCCTCATAAGAAGCGACTCTCCATCCGCTTACCGGCCCATCGTGCTTCTCGATGAGGTGGGCAAGCTCTTTGAAAGAGTCATTGCAGACCGCCTCGTCGGGCAGCTGGTGCAGGTGGGGCTGGATCTGGCAGAGAGCCAGTTTGGTTTCCGCAGAGGGCGCTCTACGGTGGACGCCATCATGCGCGTGCGAGCCCTCACGACGGGGGATGCAGTGGCCCGGGGTGGGGTCGTCTTGGCGGTGTCTCTAGACATCGCCAATGCCTTTAACACCCTGCCATGGAGCTGCATCAGGGAGGCACTCCGGTATCACCGGATGCCTCGCTACGTCTGTCGTGTGGTCGAGGCCGGTCACCAGGGAGAGTGGAACCGGCGAGAGATGTCGTGCGGTGTCCCACAGGGATCGGTCCTGGGGCCGCATCTGTGGGACATCGGGTACGACTGGGTGCTGCGCGCCGATCTTCCTAGTGGAGTCAGTGTGGTATGCTACGCTGACGACACGCTGGTCCTGGCGCAGGGAAGTTCGCACCAGGTGGCGGCTGAAAACGCGACACGTGGGGTTGCGACAATCGTCGAAAGGATCCGGCAGTTGGGACTCGAGGTGGCCCTGCACAAGTCCGAGGCCATGTGTTTTCACGGTCCTCGGAACGCGCCACCGCCGGGATCCCAAATAACGGTAGGAGGGGTTCACATCGGCGTCGGGTCGACGATGAAGTACCTAGGACTCGTCCTCGACAGCCGGTGGAATTTCGTGGAGCATTTCCGACGTTTGGCTCCCAGACTGGAGCGGGCGGGGGCTGCCTTCAAGCGGTTGCTGCCCAATCTAGGGGGTCCAAACGCCTCCTGCCGGAGGCTATACGCGGGGGTCGTGCGGTCCATGACCCTTTACGGGGCACTGGTATGGGCGCGTTCCCTGAGGCGGCGACCAGCCTGCCGGTTGAACGCGTCCCAAAGGGTCATGGCCATCCGGCTGGTCCGGGGATATCGCACGGTCTCCGGTGAGGCAGCGAGCCTCCTTGCCGGATTACCGCCATGGGATCTAGAAGCAAAAGTCCTCGCGCAAATATGGGAGTGGCGCGAGGAGGCAAAATGCCGGGGCGAAACTCTGTTGCCGCAACAAATCGCGGCTCAGCGGACAGAGCTCCGGCAGGATCTCATGGCGACATGGAGTGGACGATTGTCGCAACCCAGCGCTGGGCACGCCACAATTGCGGCGGTAAGGCCCCTCTTTGAGGAGTGGCTTGAGAGGCGTCACGGCGCCCTCACCTTCCGCCTGACGCAGGTCCTCACCGGACACGGCTGTTTCGGGAGGTTCCTGTTCAGGATAAGGCGGGAGGAAACGCCCGGGTGTCACCATTGTGAGGATCGCCCGAAGGACACGGTAGAACACACGGTGGAGGTCTGCCCCTCTTGGGCGGAGCGAACTCTCGCGTCCGGCCCTGGTGAAGACCATGGTACGGAGCGAGAGGGCATGGGAAGCTGTCACCTCCTTCTGCGAAGCAGTAATGCTCACAAAGGAGGAGGCAGAACGCGCGAGGGAGACGCAACGGAGGCACCCTCACGCCCCAAGCCGCCGCAGGAGACGCCCTGGGCGTCGGGAGTCGCAAGCTGATTCCCAGCCACCGTAGGCGCGGGCTTGCGGACGGCGAGTAATGGGTAGCTCGCCGTCCGATAAGGACCAGGCCCGAGTCGACGGCGCGTAGTGTTCCACGCGTGCCTCAAAGAGATGTCAGCAAAATCGACGGGGCCCACTAGGGCCAATGCCTGTCTGGGTCGCGGATTAATTTGAAAAAGAGTTACCGCGGCCCTGGCTCAAGCAACTGAAGGAGCACGGGTGGGTTTTAGTCAGTAAAAGTCTGACACGCCCTCCCGCTTCACCCAGAGCGGGAGAAGTCATAGGATGATTCCCAACCCAAAAAAAAAAAAAAAAAGGCTTACCCTCCATCGGACAACTCACTTATGACTAATACGAGTAACTGTGTTAAAATAACATACAGTTCGTACACAATAAAACATAAAACAAAAGTGAAACAAAAAGAAAAATCAAAACTAAAACAATTGTGGTGGCAAAAATGACTTAATATGGATTTGGGGGATGAGTATGTGTGAAGGTGTGAGAGTGAGAGAGTGTGTGTGTGAGTGAGAGTGCGTGTGTGTGTGAGTGAGACTGTGGCGATGGTGTGATGGGCACTTGTTAAATTTTATATCGTTCCATGACATGTTAACGTTATCCTAATGGTTTCAATAAACGTTCGGTTGCATTGTAATCAATGACTTGTAGCCACGAGCAATTTTTTCCTTGCATTCTGATCTAGAAAGAGGATAAATTAAAAGCTGTTTGTTAATTTTATTATATAAATATGGACCCAGGAAACCGTAAAAATTATGTGCGAGACTCAATTTATATCCATTAGTCGTGCAGACATCAGTGAATCTCCTCTTTCCTGAGTTTGCTTTGGGGTCGTAAGACAGTTCCGAGTGCTTCTTCTTTACCGTCAGAAGAATAAAAAGCTGTCTAACGGTCAGTACCTTACAGCGCTAATACAGATCCCATGTAGGGTATCTAATGGGTAGGAAAAAACTTACTTTTAATATGGCTCTTTGGGCTCTCTCCAATTTCAGAAGTGTTCATGTTTTAGCTGCTCCACCCCAAATCTTTACTGTCTTATTATACAATAAGACAGTAAAGATTGGCACAATGCAAGATAAACAGATTTAATTAAGGAAGTGTCGCCAATGTGACGAAGAGATTTAAATATATAAATAAGTTTTCGAATTCTAGGTACTAAGGCCTCAATGTGGTGTTGGAAATTTAGTTGGCTATCTATTACAACACCCAAATATTTGATAGTGCTAGTTTTTGACAAACGCGGACAATTACATGAACACAGTTGCAACAGTTGCAACCTGCCATACAACAGTATGGCAGGTTGCAACTGTGCGAGATAATGGGAAGGTTTGGTAGGTCTTGTTTTCTGAGTGTATAGGTCATGAACTTAGTCTTATCAACGTTTAAGGTGAGGATGTTATCATTAAGCCACTTAGACACTTGGTTGAACCCATTTTGAGCATGTTTATAAACATCTTCCCACGTGTCGCCATAAAAAAGTAATGCAGTATCATCAGCGAAAGTAATTATTTTCCCACTGGTCAAGTCTGTGTTACACAGGTCGTTGATGTAAACTAAAAACAAGGTCGGGCCAAGGATACTGCCTTGTGGGACGCCATATTTAATCGGCAGTTCATCACTGGTCCAAGCATCCACTCCAACAACCTGTGTTCTACCATTCAGGTAACTCGCAAACAAATCCAGTGGCAAACCTCTTATTCCCAAGTGTTCCAGCTTATCAATCAAGATGGGGACAGACACTGTGTCAAATGCTTTGGCTAAATCTAGAAAGATGGCTAGGATCTTTTTCTTATTATCAAGCTTAGATATTATAAATTCCGTTAGTTGATGAACAGCATCTGGCGTTGATTTATGAGCGCGAAAACCAAATTGGGATGGAGACAATGGCTGATTTGTTTCCAGAAACTTAACAAGTCTGATGTTCATTAGGCGCTCCAATATTTTGGACAGTGTTGGAAGGATGGAAATAGGTCTATAATTATTAACACAGCATCTATCCCCACTCTTGAAAACCGGGACTATTCGAGACTTTTTAAAAGCAGAAGGGAATACACCTGTGGTTAATGATAGATTACATATAAAAGTTAGGGGAGGAACAATGACGTCAGTGAATTGTTTTAAGAAACTGCCTGAGATTTTATCAATCCCCACTGCACAATCATTCTTGAGGTTAGATACTAATGATTTTATTTCAAACTCATCTGTAGGAAGAAGTACTATTGAATCAACAAAAGCATTCGTTGCTTGGGATGAACAAGTGTTGCATGGTGTGTGTGTTTTATTAGTTGTGATTCTTTCAGCCAAAGATTCACCAACGCCCGCAAAGAACGAGTTTATTTCATTGACTGAAGCTGACGGATTGTTGGGGCAAATTAATTGTGTAGGTTTGTCTTTTTCTTTGCGGTATAAGTAATGTTTTTAATGCTTTCCCACAACTTCTTGTTGTTATTTCCGGTTTTCCTTATCATTTCTTTTTCATAGTCAAACTTAGCTTTCTTTAAAATATTATTACAAAAATTCCTGTACCCGATATGTGCATTTAATAATTTCATTTTCAGAGTTTTTCTTTGATTTAATATAAAGTTGGTCGCGGTTTCGCATACACTTTAGAAGTCCCTTAGTTATCCAGGGCTTAAAAATTCTTTTGCGCACGGAGCTTTTAATGGTGTGTGTGTTATGTTCTATGGCATGAGACAGCGATCCTATGAAAAAATCTGCTGCTACGTTAACATCAGTCATGTTATATAAAGGACTAAAATCTATACTTTGCATGCTTGTGTTCAATCCTTCGGAATCGATCCGACGGTATGTTTTTTTAATTGATTGCTTAGAATTAGTGTCCAAAGTGTCCATGAATAGTATGACGGTATCATGATCAGTAATAGATGTCTGTGCCACGTAGCAATGAGCTGTGAGTCTTGTTTTCAATATTATATGATCCAAACATGTACGATAGTGTGTAGGGATTGTGTGAGCTGGCAGCAAGCCGTGAAACGCAATCATATCAAGATAAGGGGAGGATCTTAGGTCTTGGGTACTGCACGCAATATCAATGTTTATGTCACCAACCAATACAACGTTCTTAAACGACGAATATTTATGAAGGCATTCATTGAGTGAGGTTAAGAAATTATCAACATTTCTACAACTTGGTGGGCGATAAATGGCAATTAAAATAGTATCTGGATTGACTTGTAGTACAAGGATGTTCGCGTCAGAGAATTCTGGTTCATCAATCGTAGACAAATCAGTGTTCCTACAATAAATCACCACGCCTTCATGTTGTGTACGGTTTCTGGTAGTGGAAAAAGATGTGTATCCGTCAATTAAAGGAACGCTAGGATTACGAGTCAGCCAACACTCAGTCATCACAATAATATCCCACTCGACATTAGATCTAGGTAATAACGTTTGAAAACTTGGCAGGTTACGATGAATGCTGCGAATATTTTGTGTTATAATAAACAAGTGTTTAAACCAGGGGATAATATAATGTACAAAAAGTTCATAAACAATGTTAGATACCATTGGTGTAGAGGTATTATTAAAAGGAGACTGGGTAAAGTACTTTACCTTATTCAAGACTTGAGTTCGTCGTGTGATGCTAAAAAGCATAAGAACCAAATATTATTATATAAAGGTAATATAGGTAATGTTTCACAACAGCCACAACACCAGCTTGACCTTGACGACTTCAACAGCTGTCACAACGAGCCATCGTCTGACAACCTTCAGGGCCAGAGTCCCGCGGGGAGGGAAACTGATGAGGCAAATCTGCAATCACCACCGTCTGCAGACGCAGCTATTGGGTCTGTTCCAGTTTCAAGGAATCCAGGCAGACTTTTGAGAAACATTCCCAGGGTAACTGCATAGAAAAAAAAAATGTGCCGCAAGGATGACGTAGTTCCAGCGGAACCAGTTTTTGTTTTGAATAGCTCCCCAATGGTTGGATACACAAATTTGTACGTACTATACACAATTACTCGACGTCATACACTAATTATCTGCTAATCTGAAATTAAGAAATTCGACATTTTTCCGCTGCGACTACGTACACTGTACTACGACTACGTCTGCAGTGTGTCGTGTGTTGTAAATCGTGACAACAAATCATGTCGTACGGTGCCTCGTGAACAACCGACCCTATCTTGCGCACACTCTAGTACTGCTTATCTAAATAACAACTTTTGCAAACTGTACTACTAATCGGTATCTGACAACCGTTTTCGATATCGATATGAAAACTGTATATCGGTTACGTAACCGCTTGCGCAAAAAAACAGAAACCCATCCCTAGTCTCGAGGGTAGACTGCGCTTTTTCTGGTACCACCAGAAACGCCTGCTCAACGCGGTGCGTGGGAGTAATCGTGGCGCGTGATTGGTCGCCCACGTCAGTAATGTCAACCTTATTCCTTTGCCCGCGATCATCCGATTGGATGTTCCTATCAGTGGGGCCAACACTAACATTCACTCTATCGTCGTGGGGTTGCCGTGCTACAAGCTATATTTAAGGACGTTACTCGCTATTGGCGCCAACTGTTGAGCACAAATACGGTATCCCTCATTTTACAACGACGTTAAGTAGAAATAAACAATACAGTTTTCAGAATACTATACGTTTATTTTCATTAAAACACACACAAATAATTAATACGAGTATGTGTGGTAGGAATACTTCAACCCGCCTTCATTACACCACCGACCTGAAACAGATGAAAACTTCATGACAATCGCGTGTTCATTCATTCACATCAATTCGATATTCACAATAAGCAATATCCTAGCTTTAATATGCAACTAGCTGTTGCCCGTGTTAGAAGTGGAAGTACCCACTAGTGGAAGTGCCTAGTAGGCAACAGCTAGTTGCCTACTAGGTATTTGACAACACAATAATAATTTAGGTAGATACTTCGACATTTGTCGGTAGATGCTTAATAAATATTACAGTTTGTATTTTGTAGCAAACCATTGTGCTTATAAAGTGGAAATTCATGCTTTAATGACGTCACACGTAATTCCACTTCTAACACCCGCGACTTCGTCCGCGTCAAACTCGTAAAAATAAAAAGAAACCGGTTTTAATTTTTTTGCGTGGCAATTTAAATTTTCTTCTTCGACCTCGCCACTTTCCGTTACTCGCGGTCTGCTTTCTTGGTCATGAGGCGCCACTTGTTTCGCTGATAAGCATAGTAGATAGACCGCACTTCTTCATGTCCTTTTGGACACTCGCCATCCAAGATGTCAGAAGCCTACCTAATGCTGTTTCTAAAATAAAAGTATTTTAAATCTTATAACATCAGCTATCTACCAGTGACAGTCACTTCCAGTGACATCTGATTGTTTCGACAAACAAACACTCTGCATACTTATTCATATGCATTTAGTAAAAAGCTGTTATTCCCTGTGGATGACACGTACCCTACTTCCATGATATTCTTGGTTACCCGCTCCGTTCCGTTGACCACCACGAGCTGGTAGACCCCCTCAAACTCCTTGCTGAACGGCTTGATGGTGAAGTCTATGGTCATCTTCATGATTTCTTTCTCTTTCTCTTTCACCGTCTAGAAAAAAACATGCTTGTGTAAAGTAGATTTACGGGTTAGAGTTTCATATATGCGTGCAAGAAACTGCATAGAAAAACGTGCAAGAGCGTACAATTATTAGGGAGTGGAATTCCATACTGCCGGAGTTCGTGTTGCCTGGTAGCTACAACCTAGGGTCTTTAATTCAATAGTGCTACATCATCGCTCACCCAGGTGAGAGAGATCTAGAGATCAATCGCGAGCCCATCAATTATAACAAAACTGGCCAAGTGCGAGTCGGACCCGCGCATAGAGGGCTCCGTACAAACACATTTACCAAAATAATTAAATAACATTACTGAAGGCCATAAACTATGAGGGCACATTGTTTATGAACTTCAGTAATTTTATTGGGGGAACATTGGTCTGACGATAAGATAAACAGATTATAGGGACAGAATTAACTTTGCCGTTGGAAAACTAGTCCCCATACATCGACATAAGTATTTTTATTTTGGAACATATTATATAGGTTTTTATTTTTTCCTTTACTTGTGCTATAAGACATTGCTTCTTGTCAAATTTCATGATTCTAGGTCAACGGGAAAGTAAGTAAGTAAATTTTATTTGTTTAAACATGGTGTACATGATACATTGCATGCAGGATAGTAATGGGATACAGAAAAGTTCTAACATGTTCAGCCACATATCGTGGCGTACAAATTGGTAGGAAGAGATGGTGCATAAACCGTGATAATATTCATCAAAATTACATTTTATATCATTATACATCAAAGATTAGGTAAGTATAATAATTACAATTCAATAAGCATATTTTTTAGATACAATTCAATGTCAAAGTAAGTAATCATTAAATAAATTGGTCAATAAAAATATGAATAATACTGTCATTAAAAAAATTCAATTAATTCAAATAAAAAATACAACAACATGTCAAAAAACAAAAAAATAATACAACATTGTCATCTCAAAAACGAAGAAAATTATCCTCTTTCATAAACTCTGCTATACTGTAATATGCTCTTTCAGTTAGAAAACTCTTTAATTTACTTTTAAGGGCAGATATATTTAATGTTTTCCATGATTTGGGCAATTTATTAAAAATGGTCGGAGCCATGCAAAAGATGCTCTTACGCATAAGAGTAGTTTTAGCGCCGTGAACACAAAGTTTGAAATTATCACGTCTATTCCTAGGGAAAACATCAGACAAACGCTGAAATAAATGGGAATTTAATTTAATGAACATTACTGTTTCTAGGATATATAATGAGGGCAATGTCAATATTTTACGTTCTATAAAATAAGATTTACAGCTGTCCGTTGTTTGCAGTCTAAACATCGATCTAATGCACCTTTTCTGTGCCCGAAACGCTATTTCATTGTCCGTGCTATTCCCCCAAAAGATGACTCCATATCTAAGAATTGATTCGGCTAATCCATAGTAAGCAGTAATTAGTGCATCTGTGTTGAGAACCACAGCAAGCTGTTTCAGAGCGTAGGATGCACTACTCATTTTTTTACTAAGTGCCTCTATTTGAGGTTTCCAATTCAATTTGGAATCTATTAATAGTCCCAGAAATTTTGTTGTGTCAGCTTCATTGATATTTATATTATTAAATTGAATATTCAAATTGTTGATTGTTGGTGTACGTTGTCTAAAGTGCATTACGTTAGTCTTTTTTAGATTAATTATTAAATTATTATCATTTAACCAATTTATAATAGATATTAGTGCATTATTAATGTCAAGTTCATATGTGTTTATGTCATTACAAGCTATTGTCAAAGTGCAATCGTCAGCAAAAAGTGTCATCGGATGTTCAGTTATTTTAGGCAAGTCATTTATATACAAAGTGAACAACGGAGGCCCCAATACACTGCCTTGAGGTACTCCGTATATAACCTCGCGTTCTTCTGATCTTGAAGTTTCTTCACGTTTAATTTTTGTATTTATTTTACTGATCTCTGTAACTTGTTTACGGTTATGAAGATAGGATTTAATTAATTTTAAAACGTTGCCTCTAACACCATAGGCTTCAAGTTTCTCTGCCAGGGAATTATAATGGACGCAGTCAAAGGCCTGTGTCATGTCGCAGAATATGGCACAGACTGGTGTTCTCTTATCTACATTTAGCATGACATTATTTAAAAACTCATAAATAGCCAAATTTATACTTTTATTTTTTCGAAATCCCTTTTGTTCGTCACTTAATATATTATATTTTTCTAAATAGGTATTCATTTCACCATATATGTATTTTTCGAACACCTTAGACATAACTGGTATAAGCGCGATCGGCCTGTAATTTATCATTAATTCGTGATTATCTTTCTTATAGAGCGGTTTCACTATAGATTTCTTTAATGCATCAGGAAATACACCAGCACTTATGGAAAGATTAATAATGAAACACAAATGAGTACTTATTTCAAATGCAACTGCTTTCAATATTTTTGTGGCAATACCATCGTAGCCAACGCTGTTTGTGTTTTTGAGTTTCATAATAATATTTAGTATGTCATAGGGCGTAGACGGAGCCATAAACATAGATTGTGCTCTGCTAAGAATTAATGACGTTGAGTTTGTACCTGCGGTAATTGTTGGTTGTATTTTATCTATAAAATAATTATTAAATGTATTGGCAATGTCCTTTGGGTTTGTGATGTTTTTATTTTCGAATTTGATGCAAGAAATTGAGTTTTTCGGGGCATTGTATTTACTCTTATTAATTATTTGCCACGTAGTCTTAGACTTGTTATTAGAGGTTTTAATATTGTAATTGTTTTGTGCTTTCTGTGTTAGATTCATAATTCTTTTGAGTAGCTTTGAATATGTTTTGAATTTATCTCTATTAGATTGATTTGGTTTTAACCTATATTGCCATAGAAGCTTCCGTTTATTCTTACTACACAACTTTATCCCACGTGATACCCAAGTAGGATTTTTAGTAGTCTTAATGGTAATCATTTTGCTGGGGAAACATAATTCGTACAATAATTGGAACGTTTCAATAAAACAGTTGTAGGCTGCATTAGGATCGTCCATCTCGTATACATCTGAGAAGGATAGACTACTTAAACAAGTCTTGAATTTTTCTATATTTACCTGACTGTAGTCTCGTGTACTTTTGCGATAATACTTAAGAATATCCTTTTTTATAACGGGGCACTTTAACAGTTGTGCTGTGTGATCGGATAGCGCGAACTCCAATACTTGTGATGTACAACGACGCTTGTTAAAATCATGAGCAAAATTATCTATGCATGTTTGGCTCGCAGCCCGAGTAGGTTGTCTCAAAGCAAGTTGTAAATTAAAATTTAAAAGAATACACTCGAATTCGGCTGACAGTTTACTTCTCTTCAAAATGTCAATGTTGTAATCACCAGCCAAAACTATATTCTTACATCGTTGTTTGGATAAATATTTTAAAACAGTTTCCAGTTTATCAAAAAACTCATTGATATTATTTGAGTTAGGTACTCTATAAATACACACAATTATAATGTTATAGTCCGTCAATTTAACTGCACAGCACTCGATTACACTTTGCGAGGACATGTTTGCTACATCGGTCAATCCTTTCCATTGAATACCATGCTTAACAAGTATACATGCACCGCCTCGCTTACTTGTCTGTCTACTATAACAAGCAGCTAAACTATAATTAGGTAGGTGTAGCTGATTCTCACAGCCAGCCATTATAAAATGCTCTGAAATGCATATTACATCTACATCGACATCTCGTTCTGAAAGTTCACATAAACATACTGAGAGAGCATCAGATTTACTAACGAGACCGGCAATGTTCTGATGTAGTACACATAAATATTTAGTCACGAAAAAAAGTGTCCTTATTTGTCAGATTATTATCAATGGTTATGTCAATTGTATCACTTAGACTATTATTATATTGTATGTCAATTATTAAACTATCTATGTCCTTAAATATTATATACATTCCATGGTTACTTACTAAGCCAGTTCGTTTATTATACATTTTGTAGTCATAGGAAAGATTTTTATTACTGTCCAACAGATATAAATGTTCATATGTCAATACATCTAGATACAAGAGGTTATTGAAAGTTTCTGTTCTACTGTTAAATAAATTAGCATAGTATCCATATTTATACGTCGGTAAACATATGATCACATTCGTATTATTTATGTTTTGAATAACTTCTCTTAAGCGGAATATAATTTCAAAATAATTATTAGTATTTTTGAAGTCCTCATCACCTAAAAGAATTACACAAAAATCATTCATTGTGAATTTCATAAGTTTTTCTTTTAAACCGTTCAAGAGTTGTTCAATTTTCCCTTGACGTGTTATATAGTGGCAACAGTCAAATTTGTTTGCAAAGGTATTTTGCGCTATGGATAGTATTTTATTAGTATTATTCGTGCTCAGTATGTATAGTTTATTCTTGTGGGCAAAGCTGGCGACTGGCAGCTGGCTTTCCTTGCACACACTTGGATTGGTATCTTTTTCAGAAAAATCCTGGATACTTGTAGAATTTCTTTTAAAACCTTTATCTTGCTTCGGTTGTTCTACATTTATAGGCTTGTCAGGGATAATAATATGTTGATCATTATTTTTCTTAGACGGGGTGTTAGTCTCATTCTGGTCTTTCTTTTTATTATTCTTCCGCATTGTAGTTGGTGGGGTGGAAGAAGACTCCCTATATCCGACCTTTTTATATAATTCTTTGATTTTAGAACTCTTTTCCAATTCCCATTTTAATTTTGTATTTTCTGTGTTTAGATTCTCTATTTCATTATTTGCAATCAGTAATTCCTCCTCCACAGATAATAATTTATCTTGTAAATCACGTACTTCTAAAGTTTCGCATTGGTCAGGCAGACTTTGCACCGTGGTCTCAAAGAGTGACGAGTCTGAAGTGTTCATAATTGACACATTATTATGAGAGTTCGTTTTCCTTATTTTTCTCATTGTTATATTACTAGTGTCTCCACTCGCCATTGTTGATAGTAAAATAAGTAAATAATACTGATATTAAAATAATATGAAAATCAAAATATAAGTATTTAAGTCAGGATCGAACTTGTGCCTAATCAAATATTTTTGAAAAAGTAATGTTGTACAAAAAGAGCGTACGATGGTGGAATCGAACCCGCGGCACTTCGTTCATACGATTTCTGATGTCGGCAGTTCTTGCACTTCGCCAACTGAACAATACTTCTGGTAATGAAATAGTGTGTCTATTCTTATTTCAATAAATTTTCAAACATCAAACGGTCGTTATGTGACTCATGCTGCAAAAATGTTCACACTGTCAACTGGGTTTGCTGCAAGTTTTAGACACAATTATTTATTGATTTTTAAGTAGTTCACGATCCGCTTTTGTTGGGATATTGTTTTGAATGTTTTAAAACTGTATTTTATAGGGATTTGTTGCACCTTTGTCTTCTTTTAAAGTACTAGTTGCACGTCACTTTTAGATCACTTTTTCACTTTTCTGGGTAAATTCGGAGTTCAATAACGATAGGACAGCTAATTCCAAGCGATATTAACACTTTAACACCACTTTCAACGTTAAATACTCGGTAATACTATTTTTAAATATTTTTATACACGGAGACAATGTTTACGTGACGGCAGCGCCATCTCAACTGACGAAACTGACTGAACGAAATGCCCTGTAGATTTTGATTCCCTGGCGAGTGTAAAATATGCGTCATAACGGCTGTATCTCTTCATTGCGTTGATCTATAAGTATGATTTTTCACAGCTACAAGGGGTTGCAAACTTGAGTATACGATATTAATTTCTGACAACAGACGGACAGACAGACAGACGGACAACAAAGTGATTCTATAAGGGTTCCGTTTTTCCTTTTCAGGTACGAAACCCTAAAAATAACATAAGGACGTGCCCAAGCAGTTCCTAAACTGCACGCGGTCCAGGCTTGACTATGGAACCCGATTATCATCCCGTTCCCGCCTGTATTCCCCGAAGAGTTGGGTAGAGGTGCACCAACACCCGTATGTATACCAATGAAATTCTTGATGACTAATGTGGTACGTACCTCATGCTTGTAAGTGAAGACGGGCTTTTTGTCATCACTTTTCAAGGTTTTGCTGTTGATGTAAATCTAGAAATAAAATTATAACTGTAACAACAAAATTAGGATCACTAGGATTAGGACAGGACAGGAACATCGGCGCCAAGTTGTCAGTCTGTCGGTTTTTTATCGGTTATATTTCGGGGAGTGTGCGTTTGAATTACATGAACTAATTCCTCCTAGCCCTTTCCATCATCGGACTGCAAGACGTACGGCGATGCGTTATCGGTACATGGTGGACATCCCACCCATACGCACCAAATGTTTTGGGTATACTTTCAATATGCGTACAGCTAAAGAGTGGAATTCCCTGCCGGAGTCTGTATTTCGTGATAGCTACAACCTGGGAGTCTTTAATTCAAGAGAGAATAGAATAAATCGCCGACCACATCATTGCTTACCATCAGGTGAGATAGTGGTCAAGCGCGAGCCAATCAATAATAAATAAATAAAACCTCCATAACCCAGTAACTGGGTAACACGATACCCCTTAGCAAGACTACCCGAACCTTGAAGATCGACCCGCGTGGATGTTATTATTGAGTCACGAGTTCCTCATATCTGTACTCTATACTATATATAATAATCTATATCTATACTTCTATACTAATATTATAATGAGGGCAGATTTGTATTTTGTATGTAACCAATAAACTTAAAAACTACTAGACCGATTTCAAAAATTCTTTCACCGTTGGGAAGCTACACTATTCCCGGGTGATATAAGCTTAATTTTATCCCTGTATAGGAAGTTATTATGTTCCCGAGGGGGGAACGGGGACTACGCGGGTGAAACCGCGTGGCGTCCGCTAGTATTCCCTATTTGCATAGACTACTTGACAAATGTTTATCAATTCCCGTAAGTATTTAATTTCGATGGATGTGAACGCAAAGCTGTGCTCAGATGTTGCTGGCGGCGCAATGGTTGCTGTCAAATCAATTTTACTTTGTTTATACCTCACGTTTTTTTGCGATAATGGTACGGAACCCTTCGTGCGCGAATCCGACTCGCACTTGCCGGGTTTTTTTTGTATGAAGTCGATATTCTTCTCCCTAGAGTAAATAGTATTATGTGCAGCGAACGCTCGATCTAGGTAGGTAGAAAGATAGGTAGGTTTAGGTAAGTAGGGTAGGTACAATTAGTTATGTAAGTAGGGTAGGATAGGCAGTTAACGGGAGCGAAGCCGCGGGCACAGCTAGTAATAAAATATATTCCATCGGTGATATGTTCTAGATTTGGCATTTTTTTTAATTGTAACGAGTTATTTCTTACTTGACTCATGGTAGGAAAATTTACAAAAAATTAGAGAACATAAATGCAATGTGTTGGTATTCTTTAAGTTTTAGGTTAGAAGATTTATTTTATTTACGGCAATCAAAGTTCTCGAGCTACTGAAGACCAAGCAAATTGCAGTCCTGCTGTAGAACTTTATCACATAGGGCGTAATACGTTATTAGCTCCACTATATCGCCAAAGATTACCAAGCAACGTAATCAGAGTTACTGACAGGTACATAACATAACCTATAAATATGTATAGCCTTTTCCTAGTTTTTTTAAGCGTTGTAACTTTCATTGGAGTTGGTACATCCTTGTACATTGCAACGAGGCATATTTCGAGAAAATTTAAATTTACTGAATGATAGGTTACAAAATGTATGGATTTGATAGCTTTCAATAGCCATAGCGACGATGCGCCAACTGTCATGAAAAAATGGTAGTTCACATCTCCATTTCAGTCAACTCCTGAAAGCCAGAATTAACAGTGGAAACCACGAGAAAAGCGCAGTCCCGGAGAAACGATTCTGACCGAGAAGTAAGAAAAAAGTCAAAACATTGACAGTTGTCATTTGTGAGTTATTAAATAGATTTCGAGAGTATTGGCCTTCTTCATGAGTTACCTTTTCCGGTTCGCACTTGGCAGCATTGCAGGAGCACTCCACCCTGTGGGTGAGCTGTCCCCCCGGCGGGGGCGCCACTACCGCGCTCGCTGTCACGTTCACCACTGAAAAAATAACGTGCACACTTAATGTTCATCATCATTTCAGCCGAAAGACGTCCACTGCTGAACATAGGCCAGCCCCCAAGCGTCGCCACATTGACCGGTCCGCGTCTCGCCTCCAGCGGATTCCCGCCACCTTAGCCAAGCCATCGGTCCACCTAGTGGGAAGCCTTCCAACGCATCGTCTTCCAGTTCGCGGTCGCCACTCCAAAATTTTTCGGCCGCATA
This sequence comes from Orthosia cruda, assembly GCA_964057195.1. NCBI lineage: Eukaryota > Metazoa > Arthropoda > Insecta > Lepidoptera > Noctuidae > Orthosia > Orthosia cruda. Next base: position 21,782,942 of record OZ059851.1, read on the forward strand.
ACCATCCGTTTTGCGAGCAACACATAATGTTGCCAATAAAAAAAAAACAGGCTAATACAAAATAAAAGTTATGGAACTTAGGAGTGCAAATAAAAAAGTGCAACTTACGTGGTGCTGTAAAATGATTATGCCATTATAAATATAATAATTATGCCATTATTTCAACACCCTTGGTTGACTGGTAAAGAATACCCTAGGCATTGAGTCCGTCATTGTACATTGGAAGTTTAAATAAATTAATAAAATAATTATATAGCAAAAATCGTACAGCGCCCGTTGGTTTGAGCTTTTTATTTATGTGTAAGTAAGCCACGCCGTGAATTAACTCAATTATCGTACAACACGATCAAAATAACTATGCACCTTGCCGGAAGGCGACCCCACTCCGCGTGGCGCCCCAAGTTCTCCTCGTGCGCCAATAGTGAGAGTCAAACGTCAGAGTGATGTGATAGCACAAATTTATTTTTTTAGCCTGTTTGAATGCTCATGCATACTGCGCCACCACGGGAAGATAGCGCAGTTATGTGGGACACCAAACCACTAAAACTCCACGGTGTCCTCCTGTGCCGCATATGGCGGGAACACGAGCACGTGTTAGCACTCACCGCGAACCTGCCGCAACGTGATAGCACACAGTGCACAGTTATTTTACAGTTTTTAAGTCTAGTCAAAGATAGCACTTCTCTGCATTAGAAAAATGCTTTTTCTAATGCAGAGAAGGGGAGAGGCATTATCTTTAATTTTGTTTTTCCGCTTTCGTTTAAAACATTTTCTTTTAGTAAAGGACTATAATTTTTACATCTTTCATAGCATAGAAAGAAAAAAAACTTACAGCTATCTGAAATAAAAAATAAAACAAATATTAATTCAAGTAATTAGGTATGTGAAAGGTGTCCAAAGGTAACAATACTTGTTTTAACTTACTTTCAAGTACCGCTAAAGTCTTGTTATGTTGAACCTGGCCGATTTTGAAGAGACCCATATACACGCAAGCATTTGCATCCTCAAAACTGTGAAAAAGAAATTTGTGATTTAAAAGTATTCTTAAAATTTTCTGAGACTCCTTCGCTACTGAATATTGATACCACCATTGATATATAATAGGATAAGTGGCAAACGTCTATAAACGAAAGCGTGGCGATAGCGATATGAAAAACTAGCTGACCCCCGCGGCTCAACTGGCTACCATACCCTGCCTAACCTGTCTACCTTGCCTACCCTGCTGAACCTTTTTTTTGTGGGAATACATCCAATGACTCTCCCGCTCTGGGTGAATCGGGAGGGCGTGTCAGACTTTTACTGACTAAAACCCACCCGTGTTCCTTCAGTTGCTTGTGCCAGGGCCGCGGTCACTCTCTTTCAAATTTATCCGCGACCCAGACAGGCATCGGCCCTGTCGGGCCCCGTCACTATTGCTGACGGGCTGATTGAGGATCTCATTGAGGTGCGCGTGGAACACTACGCGCCGTAAACTCGGGCTTGGTCCTTATCGGACGGCGAGCTTCCCATTCGAATGAGCTCCCTCACGCGTTCCGCTTCCTCTTTTGCGAGCATTGCTGCTTCGCAGAAGGAGGAGACAGCCGGACCAGGGCCGGACGTGAGAGGTCGCCACTGCCGATCGCCTCCATGAGGACACGGCCGTGCTCCGCCCAACCCGGCCTACCCTGCCTACCCTACCTATCCAACCTAAACCTACCTAATAATAATTTTATTTTATTTAATTAAATCATATTTTTTATCTATCATCAATAGTTTTCTCAGCGCACGCCAAAGAATGAATTTTATAGGCAACATTTTGCTACCTTGGGTTACATTATTACCATTTTCATAAGGATCTCTATTTTTTATAAATATATTATAGCCTATAACACTCAGGAATAATGTAGCTTTATACTGGTGAAATAATTTACAAAATCGGTTCAGTAGATCCAGAGATTACCCCTTACAATGTCACACACTCACAAACTTTACCTCTTTATAATAAAATTAGTTGAAAAATTTCATAATTATGGAAATGTCAAAAGCTACCGAAAAACCACATGATTAATCCCTTTCCCCCAATCGCCGTCATAGACATCGAATGTCGCTTTTCTAGAGCCTAAAAATGTGATATTCTACCAGCGATAACGATTGTAATGATACTATGGAAATGACATGCGCCTTCGAAAATTCACAAGGTGAGTGTTGTGCGTGTGTGTCAGTGCGAGTTTTTAACGTACTCCATCGCGTTATAAGTAAACGGTCACTTATGTCAAATTTTATACAAAAGATTGAGGATACCTCTTTCTGTCACCAGACGGTGCTTAAGACAAATTGACATATACATTAATGCTATTGAGCACGAGTAAAAACTCTCACTAGGCCCATTGACAATCGATATCACTGATAGAATGTGACTATGTTGGGAGCCCGTGATTCGAGGATCCTCCATCCTGTTACCTCTCTGCACTGTCATAAGCCCTAAAGCAGTATTAGGCGAAGCAAGACCATCCGGCTCGAAGAACCAATTAATTTACGGGGCGTAGTTTGCATCGATTTGCCATTAGCTGAGTTGTTTTTTTTTATTTGTTATAGGCTTGAGCTTGACCTCTATCTCCACTTTGGTGAGGTAAAAAGGTCATAGTTAAATTCACAAGTTAAATATAACCGTACCATGGCGTGCCAAAACTATCATGGTTCGACTGTGAAAAAGGGACAGATGTAAATGTCATGGCCAGATCATAGAATTGATCACTTTATGATGTAGCCGGCCATTTCATAAAATGGTTGTATTTCATGATATGGTCAGCTAAAACTATCCATATCGTTTAAAGGTCAACGTTTGATGATATGTTAATACATGTGTGGCCATATTTGACAGCAAAGGTTTGTTATTTTTTCTTTACCACTTTTTTATTTATTTTTATTTATCGATAGGCTCGCGTTTGTCCACTATCTCGCCTGATGGTAAGTGTTGATGTGGTCGAAGGTGATGCACGCTTGCCTAGAAGTAAACTATTCTCTCTTGACTTAAAGACCCCAAGGTTGTAGCTATCCGGAAAAAAGACTCCGGCAGGGTATTCCACTCCTTAGCTGTGCGCACAATGAAAGTATTCGCAAAACGCTTTGTACGTATGGGAGGGATGTTCACCACGTACCGGTAGCGCATTGCTGTACGTCTTGTTGTCCAGTGATGGAAAGGACTAGGCGAAATTAAATTGTGCAGTTCCATTGTACACTCCCCGAAATGTAACCGATAAAAACCGACAGACTGGCCACTTGGCGTCGATGTTCAAGGCTCTGAAGCTTTGAGGCGACCACTACCCTACCTACCCTACCTGCCCTACCTGCCCTACCTGCCCTACCTGCCCTACCTGCCCTACCTGCCCTTTCAAGTAACTAAGTTACCATTACTTCAATAAAATAACTAACCTGCTGAAACACGTCTTTTCTTTGCATAATACAAAATTACAACAAATCGTTATCAGCACGACAGGAGCAAATGTCTCAGAATAATCTGCACCTGGCATCTGGGCGAATCCCTTAACAGCTAATCTTGCCTTGTACTTCACAACATTGCCTGTTGGATCTTTCTTTAACTTATAAACCCATTTACATGGTATAACTTTGTTGTTTTCTCTGTCAACCAATTTCCATGTCATCAGCTTATCTACAAGAGAAGGTCTACATGGAGCAACCTCAAGGTTTTAAAGTAAAAGGTATGGAGAACAAAGTGTGTCTCTTACAAAAATCCTTGTATGGACTTAAGCAAGCTCCACGTGCCTGGAGTATAAAATTAGATGAAACTTTATCATCTTTTGGTTTTGTGAAAACTCCATCTGAACCATGTGTTTATACCAAACTTTTTGGAAAAGAGTTGGTTGTCGTTGCAGTCTTTGTCGATGACATAATTGTTTTTTACAGTAATGGCAAGACGTTTGACATCATCAAAAAAGACTTGCAAAAATATTTTTCGATAAAACATTTGGGCTATTTAAGCTATTATCTTGGTTTAAATATAACCAGAAAAAATTATGAAATAAAAGTACATCAGAAAAATTATATAAAAGATCTTTTACAAACGTTTGAAATTGAGAATTGTAAAACTTGTACAACTCCACTATCTGGAAAACTCGAGGTCATTACCAGCAGTGATAGTGAGCATAATCTAGCGGCGTATCCCTATCAAGAATTAATTGGTTGCCTCATGTTCCTGAGTGTTAATACTCGTCCAGATATTTATTTATTTATTTATTAAAACTTCATGCAACATAAAAGTACATAGGCGGCGGACTTAATGCCTTAGGCAATCTCTACCAGTCAACCAAGGGTGGTGAAGAAATAGCATGGCAGGTGCATAAAAATAGAAATAATAATATTATAAACGCAAAATTAGTACAAAAGTATATAGTTAGAATAAATATACTTAAATATTTCCTATAATAAATACTATATATATACCATACGATATAGATATCGCATACGTGACTAGTTACCTCAGTCAGTTCAATACTCGGTACAACAAGACTCACTGGTTAGCTGCAAAGAGAGTCTTACAATATCTATAAGGCACTTTAGATTATTCGATTTGTTATAGAAAATCAAGTATGCCACTTTTAGGTTTTTGCGATGCCGATTGGGCAAACTGTAATATAGATCGCCGTTCTTATACGGGTTATTGTTTCAAATTAGCAGGCAGTCCGGTTTCATGGGTCTCGCGGAAGGAGCATACCGTAGCTTTGTCGTCAGCGGAAGCTTATACTCGTATATGGCAATAACTGAAGCTACGAAGGAAGCGATTTATTTAAGGAGGTTAATCACTGAATTCATTTCCGATCCTATGATAAGGCAAAAGTTATTACCTAATACCGTAACTATTTGTACCGATAGTCAGATTGCGCAGTGTTTAGCTTTAAATCCGGTACACCACCATAGGACGAAACATATAGATACCAGATATCACTTTATTAGAGAAAAGATTAGTGATAATTCGGTAAACTTAAAATATACCAAATCAAGTGATATGCCCGCTGCGCTGACATCTTAACTAAACGATTGAAGCGTGTGGCACATGGTAGATGTGTGCAGGGCTTAGGTTTAGTGTAAATATATTTTTACACGTTTATTTCAGTACTTAGTGTAAATTTTCATGTCTTTTTTTATTGGTATATTTTGAGTCAATTTTTATGTTATTTATTTGTGAGAATTTTGATTAAGGGGGCGTGTTGTAATAATACTGGCTTCATATTGTCTATAAATAGAATAATTCAAAATTCTTCTCCTTTCAAGTAACTAAGTTACCATTACTTCAATAAAATAACAAACCTGCTGAAACACGTCTTTTCTTTGCATAATTCAAAATTACAACATAAACAGTAGCGAAGTCCAAGTAGAATGAATGTGTAATACAGTGTATTGTAAATTATAATCTGTAGCCAGATTTTCAAGAACTTCTTTCAGAGCTCTTCTTTGCAGCATATCCCACGCATGCTCAATGGGATTTAGATCTGGCGATTGAGCAGGCCAGTCTAAGGCCCTAACATTGTGTGTATGTAACCAAGCTGCTACCGTTCTCGCCGTGTGTGCCCGGGCATTGTCGTGCATGAGCAAGAAATCTTGCCCCATTTGTGTTCTGTGGGGCAAGATTACGGGCCCCAGCACCTGTTGGACGTATCATTCTGCCGTCATATTGCCCCGCACCCAAACGAGATCCGTCCGTCCTCCAAGACGAATTCCTGCCCAAACCATAATTGTTCCTCTTTGGTATGAGTGAACTTCCTGAGGGTTCTGAAGACGGCTCCATCGTCCAGGAACTCGCCAAACACGCGTCCTTTGTGAATCTGGATGGAAGCCGAACCTGGATTCATCCGTGAACAGCACATTGGACCATTGCTCACGGCCCCAGTCCACGTGGTTCCGAACCCATTCTAATCGTCGTCCACGATTGCCTCTCCGTAAAGGTGGGACCCGGAGTGGTCTACGAGAGCGTAGATTGCTTTCATGCAGTCGCCTTCTTACAGTTTGGTCACTCACAAGCACTTGGTGTTCCACTCGCAGCATTTGGACCAATTGAGTCGCCGTTGCATTTGGTTGAGCTCGCGCAGTAATTTGCAAAAATCGGTCTTGTCTGGGGGTAGTGATGCGACTTGACCCCCGGTGCCTCTCCGCTACTTCACCTGTGGCACGATAGCGTGTCCACAATCTTGAAATTACATTTTGGTGGGTCCCTATGGCCTCAGCAACATTACGCTGAACAGACCAGCTCGTAACATCTCCGCCCTCGTCAAATGTTGGCGTTGCATGGCTACAATACCTCAATTTTAACTTTATCTTTCGTTTAAAAATGAAAAAAACTGTAACTAAACGTAATTCGTATTGTTTTCTAAATTTCGCACAAATGAAAATTCCCTCTCCTACACATCAAGACATTTTTATGCCACCGAAGCAAAAGAATTTTCAAAAATTTGAATTTGGAATTAGTCTGAGATAAATTACAAACAAATCGGTGTATAAAAGATTCCAATGCGGACAGTACTTTTCGAGTTATTTAATTGATTATGAAATATCCCTAGACCGTGTTGATGTGTGTATTTCTAGTTTATGTAGTAATAGTCCATGGTCAACACAATCAAAAGCCTTTGTCATATCCATGTATAGGGCTGTGATCAGATTTTTTTATCTAGTTCCGTAATCGTTTTCCGTAAAAATTGATGCATTGCTGTATTGACCGACTTCCTTTTCGGAATCCAACTTGATTATCTATTATTATTTCATTTTTTTCGAAATATTCACTAAGATTATTATATAGTACTCTTTCAAATATTTTAGCCATTATTGGAATGAGAGCGATAGGTCTATAACATCGTACATCTTCCGTGTTTCCTTTTTTGAATATTGGTGTGACTACAGTAGTTTTTAAATATGTCGGGAAAATTCCTTCTTCAAGACACTGATTTATTATGTAAGTTATAATTGGAGCAATTTCGTACACTACACGTTTTATTATTTTTGTTGAAATTCCATCACATCCTGTACTGTTAGTGTTTTTTAATGTCATAATTATTTTGACAACATCGTAAGGGGTAACTGGTGCTAATAAACAGGAGTTTGGTTTGTTATAAGTTAGAAAATTAGCGTACTTTGTTGTTTTATTCGTTAGTTTTGAAATGTCATCAATAAAAAAGTTGTTGAATGTTTGTGCTATAGTATCGGGAGGAGTTATAATTTGGTTATTATATTTTATTCTATTAATTTTTTCAGGGGATTTTTTGTTTTTGTATTGATTGATTACTTGCCACACTGCTTTAGATTTATTAGTGGCTGTTTGGATATGATAGTTGTTTTGCGACCTTTGGGTGAGTTTTATGATCTTTTTAAACTTTTTTGCATATTTCATAAAATCACTCCTATCTCTGTTATAACCTGATAGTCGATATTTTCTAAGTAACGCTCTTTTACGGAGGCAACATATTTTTAATCCTTTACTGATCCATTTAGTATTTCGTATGATCGGAACCTTAATTTTTATGTTTGGAAAGCAGAGGTCATAAAAAAGTTTAAATAGTTAATGGAATCCTTCGAAAGCAGCATTTGGGTCACTTTTCCTATAGCAATCACTAAAAGTCAAGGCTTTATACATTTAATAAATTTATCAACATTTTCACATTTTTATAGTCTCTTCTAAATTTTTACCAGTGGGTTATTGAGTACGTTTTCCCTACAGGACACGATAGTATTTGTGCTGTATGATCAGACAGTGCTAGTTCTAAGACACTTTGTTTGCACTCCCTTATATTATGAGCTATGTTATCAATGCACGTTTTGCTTTGCAAACGGGATGGCTCGTTTATTGCAAGTTTTAAGTTAAAGCTCCGTAATAAGTCTTCAAACTCCCTTGAAACAGGAGTATCTTTTAGTCGATCGATGTTATAATCACCACAAATAATAAGTTTCTTACCTTTGGTACATAATTTTGTGAGCATAGGCGTTAAACGGGCAAAAAATATTTCTACACACTCCCTTTTAGTCTTTGAAGGCCTATATATACATATGACAATTAACCTATGCTCTAACAATTCAATAGCCGAACACTCTATGAGGTTGGATATGCTTACAAGCTTCGCTTCGTGTAAAACCTTAAATTTATGATTTTTCCGTACTAGGACACATGAACCACCCTTTCTATTTGTTCTTGAGAAATTTGCCGCCATGGTATAATTGGGAATTTGGAGAAATTTAGCATCTTCTGTTACCATATTATGCTCGGTAACACACACAACATCAATTATGTTATTGTTAATATTATTTAAACTTACGGTAAATTCATCCGCTTTGTTTAGTAAACCATTTATATTTTGATGAAGTACATGTATTCTATCATAGACGAAAAAAATTGTTATTACATTTATCATTTACCATAGGATTCAATGTATTATTAGATTCTGTTAGTTTTTTACAAGCATCATCTACATTTATTGTTTTTAAATCTAGGATAAGGTCTTGTAAATCATTTAAAATAATACTCAAGCCTTTATTATTTAAGCTTCCATACCTTTGGTTATAAGTTTCGTAGGAGTAGGTAAGATTTAAATTGGAATCCAAAATATAGGCATACTTATACGTCTCAACATCCATGTATATTAAATTATTAAATGTGTCGATACTACTTTTGAACATAAAATTTTTATTAACCATATATTTAAAAGTCGGTAGACATACTATAAAATTCGTGTGGGTTAAGGTTTGTAATTTTTCACGAATGAAAGTAACTAATTCTATATAATTATGCGTCTTTCTGAAATCCTCTTCCCCAACATAAATAACACAGTAGTCGGAGTCAGTGAACTTTTCTACTTTCTTATCAAGATTATCTAATAGTAGCTTTAATCCACAACTTGGCATGCGATAGTGGCATATATTAAAATTACTTAATTTGTTCTTTGACTGATTGTGTATAATCTATTAGATGTTTCACTACTTAAAATACATATATTATTTTTTACAACCGACAACGATGAGTTATTTTTATAATTTTTTCTTATTGGTGATGTTTTTGGCGAGTTTACAGTAGGGTCTTTAGCAGTGGATGTGCCGCATTCAGAAATTTCTAAAGTCTGTGGTTTACTGGTCTTCTTGTTCGTAAAACTAATTGTATTTCTCTTCGGTGTTAGTATTTTCTTCTTTAGAGGACTACTGGTGAGTTTTTTATACATCTCATTTTTCTTTAATAAATCGGCGTTTGTTTGCTTCAGGGACGTAATTTCCACAGATAGTAATTCTATTTCTTGATGTGCGCTTTTTAATTGCGATCTAAGGTTCTCAATCTCAGTTTTAAGGACATTCATCTGCTTATCCTCCTCGTCTTCTCAGATTGCCGGCATACTATTTGTAGTCTCATCCAGTGTTTCAGAAATAATTTCACTGGTCTCATTATTTGGTTCCGATATAGTGCGTGTGCGACGGAATGTTATATTTTCTAGGAAGTTCATGATGATTTTTCAAATTTAAATTATCACAAAAAGTCTCACAGCAACCGCCGGATTCAAACGTGCAATCACGCGGTTCGAAGACAAGTATGTCGGTTCCTACACCGCTAAGCCACTTGTACAATCAGAAGCAGTGTCCAATTTTGCTGTCTAATGGCGTTTTAGGTACGTAAGTTCTTGTTTTCGTAGTAGATGTCGCTGTTTACAATATTGATTGCCACTTTATTATTTATTAGTCCAGTAACCTAACCTAACTTGACCAAATTGGACGGATGTACTGTAACTTGACCTTGTTTGCCCTCACAGGTCAATCTTCGCGCAACCTGCGACTCAACTGCGGTCTGTGGTTTCAACGCCGGCGCCTCGCGGTCGAGCCCGCAGCTCGGGAACTTGGCGACCGCAGAGGTCTTCGACCCCCGCTGCTACGCCTCCGCCCGCACGTCGCCCATGAATGTCCGTTGACTACTCTCCTGTGCCTCCGATGGAAGATTTATCTACTACATTGGATTTGTGAGTTATTGTTTTGAACTTGTTTTGTGAAGTTGTGTTTTGTGTTTGTGTCTTGTGTTTTTTAAATAAAATAATGTCATTTTCAAATGTAAGTTTTTATTAAAAATAACAAGTACATTATATAACAACAATTCTTATTATACTATTTATTATTCTGGTGCGCGAAAGTATGCGTTTGCCGCGGCTGTTGCGCAGGCCTTTGTTGCATCGCTCGTCCTGGAATAGGTGCTGGATATTGCTGCTGCTGCGTTTGTTGTGGTGCTTGCCCTTGTTGTCTTTGTCCAGGTGCTGCTGATTGCTGATGCTGTTGTGGTGCTTGTGGTGCAGTGTCATCTTTTGTTTTTTTTTTCTTCAATTCTTTCAATAGCTTTTGACGCTTCTTCTGCTTTTCGTTTTAATTGCCCAATTGCATTATGTTCTGTTTGTGCTTGTTGTTCCATGTGTGTAATTTTTGCTGCTTGTGTTTTTAACGTGTTTATTTCTTGTGTTTCGTATCTGTTTTCGGCCTGTAATTGTATTTCGCCTTCTAGCAGTCTTTGGTTTTGTTCTAAAGTTGTATGGTCGTATGTTTCTCCTTCTGCTTGTCGCCTAGCTCGTCCTGTTGTAATTTCCATGTCTTCGCTGTTCGGTGCCGGTTGATGTTCCTGTGGTGTAGCAATTAAGTCTGTCAGCGGTTGGTGACCCAGTATGATGTTGCTTACTTTGTGGTCGTTTACTTTGTATCCCATTACTAATGGATTTGGTTGTGCATTTCTCATGGCTGAATAGAGAATGTTTTGGCCGTGAAATCAATATCAGTCGCTAGTCTATGAAGTTTTAGCTAGATGGCGTTGGCGTTGACATAACTTCAAGTCGGTAGGTGCAATATTTGAATAAAAAACGATTTTTGCCGGTAACAATTTTTGTTTAGATCACTTTTTTATCACCACTGTATAGAAATTGTTAGTAATTTTGTAGCCTGTTATCGTTAAGTTTGGATGTTTACACTGATTTATTAGAACACAATTGAGACTTTTAGTCAATGTTTAGATAATTGAGAATCAATGTTTTAAAGTAACCCGGTATTTATAATCAATGATAGCACTTTCACTGCTAGTTTATGAGTCTAGCTTCACTTTTATGTATAATATCCTGATGGAATACTGTGTTTACTATTTTTATTAATTATTAATTAGGAGCACAATCACATCTAATGTTTACTTGTCAGCTGTCAACCCTGAAACCCTATATTCTCCTATCCCTAACCTCACGGCACGAGATTGATCGACCCCCAAGAGTCTACCGCAGGAATCTAAGGTAAGTGACTATAGTATTACCGGCCAACCCTTGTGCAACCTTATACCCGCAGTAGGAACCAGTATATCTCCCAATAGGGAGCAAACCCCTAGCTTTCCACTGCCGGGAACCGCAGTTTCGTGGGTACAGGTTCAGACAGGGTCCAGCAGTCCCAACGCTGCTATGGGCCCCAGCGTTAGCTCCTGGCTTGGGACCTGAAGACCTGTATCTACCATTTGGTAGCAAGAGCGTGGTTTGCATTCCACGAGCATAGTAAACGCTAGGACACACGTTCACAGTGAACGCTGTATTGTTTGTCGGTTTGCTCTCAGATCAAGTAAAAAAAGGGAGGGTGTGCTTTTATTGTTGAGAATACTGGGTTGGAAAGTGGTACATTTTGAGTCACTCAGAGTTAGCTGTGTCTTGTTAAGGGCGAACAGCCCCCATAGTTACATTCCAATTGGTTAAAATAAAGTGTACAACTCACAACTTAATATTGTCACTCCGGGATAGAAGGTTACAGTTTTGTATTGAAAATATAATTTGTTTATTTGTTGTATACAATATAGGTTTGGTGCAGACTAAATAGTCCTCCCTAATTGTATTTAATTGAATCATAATTATTGTTGGACCTTGAACCTTTTATCTTGGTATTGTAAGTTTGTTTACATTATAAAAATACTCAGTGCCCGCTACAGAGGTGGCACATGCATATTAGTTAAAATGGGTTTACTTTATAAAGAGCTGTCATTTGTGAAAAACTATGCAACTCAAAACACCTTTGAGGTTTGTGGCATAGAAATTATAATTAATAAATTAATAGTAATATGTGTTTATAGAACACCACAATCTGATCCTAATCTGTTTTTGACAAAATTACACAATCTTTTGCATGATTTGTCAAATAAATACAAGTCCAAAATAAATATAGTTGTGGCCGGTGATTTCAACATAAATACTCTTAAAAAAGGTAACATCACAAATGGATTACAAGATTTATCTAACAATCATAATTTAAAAATCCACATCAATGTACCCAATCGCAAATTGACTTGTATTGACCATATTTTAAGCAACATTGCCAACGCGACTGCCACTGTACTGCCCCTGTATCTGTCTGATCACGACACAGCACAAATGTTAAGCTTTCCAATCAAAAAGAAACCACAGAAATCAACAATATACTATATTTATAAAAGAGACTATAACGTCGACAACATTCGAAAATTTAAAGAATGTCTGGAAAATCTTTCTTGGTCCGATATATATTTCAAAACTGACACTAACTGTGCATTCAATGATTTTCATGAGCTATTGTGTCTGTTGTATGGTCTCTGTTTTCCTAAAGTAAGAGTTAAAATCAATAGTAATAAGGAAAACAAACAAAAGTGGATAAGCAAAGGTTTGAGACAAAGTTGTAAAACTAAACGGATGCTACGTTACAGATATTATAAAACTAAAAATTTAATTAATAAAACTAAATATAAAAACTACTCCAGTCTACTAAATAAATGCATTTATAATTCAAAAAAGAGTGCAAATATAAAATATATTCATAATCATGATAACAAGTGTAAAGCCACATGGAATGTCATTAAAACCGAAATAAACAGTAACACTCACAAAGACAACATAGAAAGTATTAAATTCAATGAAACAATAACTACAGACCCTGTACAAATGGCTACTATATTTAATAACAATTATGTTAATTTAACGCATGTGCAAGGGGAAAGAAGCACAAATCAAAACCGCTGCAAAAGTACGAGTGTCAACTCTATGTTTCTTAGACCAATGGAAGCTAACGAGGTAAGACAGGAAATAATGTCTCTGTCCAACACTAGGTCGGAGGGCTATGATGAGATCAATACAAAAATCGTCAAAGCCTGTTGCAACGAACTGACTGGTATTCTGACGCATTTAATAAACATGTCATTTTCACAAGGCACCTTTCCTGAAAAATTAAAGCTATCTTTAATAAAGCCCTTATTCAAGAAGGGAGATAAATGTGACATCAACAATTACCGACCTATAACTCTTATACCCATATTGTCTAAAATTTTTGAAAAATGTATGCTAAAAAGGTTAACTGACTTTTGCAATAAATTTCATATTATAAGTGACCAGCAGTTTGGATTCCAAAAGAACAAGTCCACATCGTTAGCTATTTTTTCCCTTATGCAAGCTATACTTTCAAATATAAATAATAATTTTATAACTACAGGCCTATTTTTTGATCTATCGAAAGCTTTCGATCTGGTGTCTCATGACATATTGCTACAAAAATTGGAAGCTGTTGGTATTAGAGGACCGGCACTTCAGTGGCTGTCGTCCTATTTAAGCAATAGAAAACAATGTGTTATTATCAATAAAAAAAATGAAAATAATGTAATAATATCCTATTTATCGAAATATAAACATAATAAATATGGCGTTCCACAGGGAAGTGTGCTAGGCCCAATATTATTCCTCATTTATATAAATGACATCATAAAAATAACTAACCATAAATGCGTATTATTTGCTGACGATATTTCTATTATAGTGACATCTAATAAAAAACTAAATACCATTTTAGAACATGAACTTGACATTAATAATACAATTGACAAATTATTGCATTGGCTTGACATTAACCATTTGATGATAAATTTAGATAAATCCATTTACATCCAATTTAATCGATCAAATAATTCCAAAAATGACATTAAACTCAATATTAATAAAATCAATGAAGTAACGCGTACCAGATTTTTAGGTGTAATAATAGATAAAGACATAAACTGGAAAGAGCACATAGACAATGTTAGCACTAAAATTAATAAATTTGTTTATGCATTAAAAAAAGTAAAAAATATAACTAATATAAAAACTACTGTAATGTCATACCACGCATACGTCGAATCGTTGTTACGTTATGGACTAATAATGTGGGGTAACAGCACTGACTTCCAAAGAGCATTCATCGCTCAAAAAAAGTGCATGAGAGCAATTTGTGGACTTAAGCCCGACGACTCATGTCGACCCATATTTAAAAAACTTGGTTTGTTACCGTTACCGTCGCTTTACATTTACGAAATATGTGTTTTTGTTATGAAAAATAAGCAACTATTTAAGACTGCAAATGATGTAAATCCTCGGAATCGACGAGATCCATATAAACTAGTGTTAAATGATTCGCCTAGACTGTCTAAATACAATAGTAACTGCTTGGCAATGTGTGTGAACATTTATAATAAAATACCAAGGCATTTCAAAGCTTTAAACACAAAATTATTTACAGTAAAATTTCATAAGTGGTTAGTCGAGTGTAGTTTTTATAGTTTAAAAGAATTTATAGATAAAAAATGTTGATGTTTTAAAAAAAAAAAAAAAACGGTTGTTGTTGCTTAACTTGTTTTTTAAAATTTTGCATGCTATGTTTTATCCTAGCTAAACATGCTTGTGCCTCAATTTGTACATAACACCCTTGTATACCATGTTTTACGCAAATAAATATTCTATTCTATTCTATTCTATTCTACAGAAGTTATTGTTGTAAAGTATATTGTTACCAATTATATAAGAAAATTGGTTAGTTTGTTTGATATTGACAGTAATATTCTAATTAATTCAAGTTAAAGTCATTGTTTTTACCTATTAAAGTAAATTGAATATTGAATTCTATTGTAAAATCAACCTACCCACTTTGTGTTGATAATTTTTGTTTTTTTTGAATACCCTCTTGTGTGTTGATAATTTATTTTCTTAAGGTAACCACTTTGCTTTTGATAATTTATAAATTGATATTTGGGGTTCCATACCCGCTTTGTTTTTGATAATTTATAAATTGATATTTGGGGTTCCATAATAAATTTGTACTAGAAAATAATTAAGTAAATGTAACAGGGTTCAGTACTATTTGTTGAATTAACTTGTTGTTTCTCTTACAGACTTTATTATTTGATATTTAATTTGATAAGAGAAGTACTGTCAAACTGTTGTTTTGGTTACACACATACATTATTAATTTAATTTGTTGAACCTTTTGTGTATTAATTAATATTTAATCACCGTTGCTCACATTTTGACAGTATGACTGCCTATACATTTGCTTGTAAGATTAGAGCGGAATTGAGATGGGTGGCCTTGGTGGCCTCTTTAATAAGTAGACCCGATAGATCAGACGCTTTGTTGGCCCGTTTTAGTGAACTCCCAGCCCGTCAAGCCAGGGTGGATCAATGCTTTGCGGAGTGTGTGGCGCTATTGTCCACGGAGGACTTTGAGTTGGCCGCTGCGGTTGAGGCAGACTTCACGCAATTTTACGGTTTCTCGGATGACATTGTTGAGGCAACCGCTAAGTTGAGGGGTTTTGCACAAGGGAAATATGGTGGGGATGATGCCACACACCTGCCCCCTTTGGATAATTTGTTGAAGTCTTTGGATGAGGAGTGTCGTCTTTCGGATAACTCTGTTGTTGAAGGTCCCTCGCGAGCCCCAGAGCGGTCAACTCCGGACCAGCGTCGTGTTGGTGCAAGCCCCTCCCCTTGTGGGCCACGACGCCCTCTTCATCAATACTTAGCGACTCAGGTTCGCAGTATGCGATGCTCATATTGCAGCGCGGATGGCCATGTGGTCACGTCCTGTCTGAAGTTCCTAGAACGGAACACAAAGGACCGACGTGGAATCGCCAACAGCCGCAAGTGGTGCTACACTTGTCTGGGACAGCCTTTGCAGTGGGATTGCCAGAGGTCGGATCCTTGCCCGCACTGTCAAGATAGGCCCAACGCGTGCTGTGTCCGGACCAAAATGGTGTTGGTGGCCCTGATGATGCCGGACGCTCCCCCATAGGCGGGGGAGCGCATCTCCACCAACCCCAGGTGGATTCCTCGACGGGTTATACCTCGCAAAGGCGGGGGCACCCCTCCACCCCTTCCTCAATTGGAGGAAGCGTCCGCTTTTCAGGACGACCACCAACCCCAGGTGGATCCTCGACGGGGTATACCTCGCAAAGGCGGGGGCACCCCTCCACTTCTTCCTCAATTGGAGAAAGCGTCCGCTTTTCAGGACGACTACTAACCCCAGAGGGGTTATCAACATTATGTGGTCGCCTCCCTCTCCTCCACTACAGCCGCCCAGCCAGAGATAGTCCTTCTGCCAACTGTCCCTGTAATGATCTGTGGCCCGAAGAGTAATTCTTTATTAGTTCATGCTCTTTTGGATTCGGTTTGTCAAGGCTGTCTTGAATCCTTTTGTTTAGTGGAGAGGTTAGGTCTCCCACGTGATTCCACCCTTCTACCATATACAAATAATGTATTATTCCTTCACAAGTATGTACAAACATCTGGTAATTGAAGTGCTCGTTTAGGCAAAAATAGCCTGTAGTAGAGCACCTCACTCTTCCACAACATATTATTGTAATAACACTCAAGTACCTAACATAATACAATTTTGAGAATAAAAGATTTCAAAACAGAATAAAAAATAAATAAAAAAATTCAAAAATTAAATCTAATCAAAAGAATTAAAATTAAGATTCTAATCCAAATGAGAATTAAATAAAATCAAAAATTAAATCAATTATAAATTAGAATAAAATCACAATTAAAATTAAGATAAAATCACAATCAAAATTAAATCACAATCATAATAAAAATAAAAATAAATCGCAATGAAAATTAAAATCAAAAACACAAATTAAAATAAAATCACAATCAAAATTAGAATAAATTCCATAATAATCAAAATATAGATTAAAAATTAAATCAAAATGAAAATAAAAAAATAAAATAAATGAAATATAAAAAATGAAATAAAATAACAATCAAAATTAGAATTATAGGAGAAATAATTGAAAATCTAAATCATACAAATTTGTCTTTAACTAACCTAAGAATAGAGTGTGTCTTGTTTATGTGTGTGAGTGCTCATGAAGTGTGTGTGTGTGCGAGTGTGTGTTATGTGTATGTATGTGTGCGTGTGGAGTGCATGTGACAGAAATATGATGCATGCTGCAAGAGGGCTTCGATGTCTTCGTAGGTGAGTGGTTCAATCCATTTAGTAAGGCGTTTTTTGCATTCATAATAATGTTTAGTGTACAAATGTAGCTCTTTGTTTACTTTATTGTACAAGTGGGATGAACGTCTGTCATATTGCATGCTACACAATCTGGTTTTTAACACTAATATTAACATTATAAGCGGGATATTTACCATGTTTACTGTTTGTAGCGAGTTTCCGATATTTCGGTGCTGTTGCAAGCACCATGATCACGGATAAACTGAAGTCATTGCGGGTGGGTGTTTATGAGGAGACAAAACGGTCTACCCTCTTTCTTGTTCGTTTTTTGCACTCGGTACCGCTACCATTGTCACTCACAACTCGATTCTGTTCTCGACAAACGAAACTCACTGTGTCCGCTCGCGAACTTTTTACGGCACTTTTTCGGAGTTTACACAGCTGGACCACTGGATTCCAAGCTCTCGACAGTTGAAACCCATCCTCCCGGTTGAAATTTTTATATTTGTCCTTATAAACACCCACCCGCAATGACTTCAGTTTATCCGTGATCATGGTGCTTGCAACAGCACCGAAATATCGGAAACTCGCTACAAACAGTAAACATGGTAAATATCCCGCTTATAATGTTAATATTAGTGTTAGTGACCATGACAGTTTAAAAACTTATAATTTGGTTTTTGTTTGTGGAATATTTGCTACAAGGTCTTTCCTTCTCTTTCTTAGTATACTAGCATCATAGGGCAGTGTCTTGTGTTTTTTTAAGATGTCTTGTACAACGTATAACTTTCTTACTGAGAGCAAATTACTTAATTGGTAAAGCATATGAGTGGGCTAGGTAGCCCTCTTAAAATGCATTATTTTTTAGAGAGCTCGTTGAGCTCTCTCCACCTTCAAAAAAGCAGTTTTCGCCGCACCTCCCCAGATAGGTATACAATACACCAAGACAGACTCCACCAAAGCGATATAGATTTACCTTAACAGGTTTCTAGGAGAATCACCATTAGCCCCGGATGGAACAACATGCCTCAGAGACTTGAACATCCAGCTCAACTTTCTGACTAACCTGCTCAAGTTGGGGATGCCAGGATAGTCTCTGGTCAAGAACTACACCTAAATACTTGGTCTGTGTAACCTTGTTTATGGTATATACAATTTTGATTTTGATCGTCGCCACATACGTGAACCCTGATAGCGAAGTCCCCGTCGGGCTGTCCACGATTGCTAATGTTGAAGCACATATAATTAGTTTTTGAGTTGTTCAGGGTGAGTAAATTATTGTTCAGCCATTCGGCAACTCGAGCCATGCCTTTTGAGGCATCCCGCCTAATATCGCTCCAGGACTTTCCTGAGAACACAATTGCTGTGTCGTCGGCATACGAAAATACTTGTGCGTTAGTTATTTTCATTTTACACAGATCGTTTATGTATATTAGGCTGGGACCCAAAACGCTACCATGTGGCACGCTGTATGTGACCTCTACGTCGTCGCTGACGCATTGCCCTAGTCTAACCCTCTGTTTCCTATTTGAAAGATAATCTTTCAGAAGATTGAGTGGAGTACCCCTTATTCCAATTTCTTCGAGCTTGTTAACAAGGATTGGGACAGACGGTGTCGAATGCCTTTTTAAGGTCTAGAAAGACGGTGAGGCATTTTTCTCCATTATTAAGATGTTGAGTTACAAGTGAGCTAAGAGCAGTGACTGCGTCTTCTGTTGATATTTTTTGCCTGAAGCCAAATTGTGTCGAGGATAGAATTTTAAAAGTATTTAGATATTTAAGAAGTCTAGCATTAATTATTTTTTCTAAAATTTTGGATATAGCAGACAGAACAGATATAGGCCTGTAGTTGTTGACGTCGTCTCTGTCCCCACCCTTGTAAACTGGAGTAATAATAGAATCCTTGAATGGTTCCGGGAAAACGCCTTCCCTAAAGCATAGATTAGCAAGGTGGGTAATAATGGGGACACATTCCTTCCTTATGGATTTTAAGAATCTTGTAGAGATGTTATCGCACCCAGCAGCACTATCCGACTTCAAGCTCATCAATGTTTTTTTCCACCTCAATGGAGTCAGTGTCTAAAAGTATAAAGGAATTGAGTTGTGTTGTCCGAAAATGAGATGAATCGTTACAAATTAGTACTACTTGGTTGGATTTGTTGGGCCAGCTGTTTACCGATATTTACAAAGTAATTATTAACATAGTTTGCCGATTCTATAGGAGTGGGTTTATTATTTAATAGTTCAGTGTTTTCGCTTTTAGATTTGTTGGTGTAGGTTATTGTCTTTATATTTTTCCAGAGTAGTTTGCTGTTTGAAGTTGAATTTGCCAATAAATCCCTTTCGTATTGTCGTTTTAGTTTTTTTATGAGGTTATTGCAGTCATTTCTATATCGTCTGTACGTTATTTTAAGTACTTCATTGTGCGGGTCAGCCCTTGTGTTGCTTTGCATTTTATTGCGATTTTTTATGCAGCGCAATATGCCTGGGGTAATCCAAGGTTTGATAATACGTTTACTGTTAGGGATTTTAATATGAGTGGTATTTAGGTTAATAGAATCTGTTAGCTTATTGATGATTAGGTCAGTTAGTAATTTAGGGTCGTTACAAAGTAATAATTCTGCCAAATTTTGTTGCTGTACATGTTTTAGAGCTTCTTCCAAATTTATGCTTGTTTTATATTGATTTTTGATTTGCGTATCACTCTGCTTACGCAGTGACAGAAGTGTAGTGAAGTGATCAGTGACACTACTAGTGTAAGATCGCGATAAAAGCAGAGTTTTTTTTTTATTAATATTTATCATGAAGTGGTCCAGGCAGTTCTTCCCCCTGGTGGGCAATATATGTCCTGGAAGTACACCATGCAAAGACAGCATATTTAGATAGTTGACCCTGTTATTAGAGTCCTGTGATGCCTTCATGTCTTTCGGTCTAATATTGATATTTATATCTCCCGCGATAACTATGTTTTTTTGTGATATAAAAGTGTCCAGGTGGGTGTTAAGGGAATCAATAAACCTCTCAATTTTAGTGTTTGAGGGAGAGCGGTATATCCCCAAAATATGGTGATTAAAGATATCCAGCTGTAGGCAAGACGCTTCCGTTAACTTGATTTCTTTGACTTTCGGTTTTAAAGTATTCTTTACATAGATGATTATCCCATCATTCTGGTTTAATTGACGAGTAGTTTCATAACTTTGATAATTGTTGAGCTGAGGGATAGGTTTGCTAGAATTAATCCTGCATTCCGTTAGAATAATAATATCAGTGTCAAACTTAAAAGTTGACAATAGAACCACGAGATTATCAAAATTGTGGTAAACGCTACTTATATTCTGCGAGATAATAGTCAGGTCATTTTTGTTAACTGGAAAGTTCTTTGGTAACTCTGCAGGATCGCATTCGAAAGTACGTGCAATTTCAATGTTGTCAATTTCGATAAGGGTTTGTACAGTGTCATCCATTTTCAATTAGAGGTGAAATTAACGTCAAAAACATTATACATAAAAATATACAATTCAATGTCAACCGATTTAAATTATTTTTATTGGTAGTGATTATGAAGCATTTGAAGTACAGCTCTCCCAGCATTAATATAGAGCATAAGGATTTAGATGCTTGCAATTTGACAGTGTAATGACTCAGTTTAAGTGTGTGTGGTAAGTTGTACGTGTGGAGTGTAAGATGGGTGACTATGTATGTAAACACTCGATTAATAAGGATATTCACAAAGACACTAAATAATAACATAACATAAGATACAAAACAGTAAAATACAGAGCGGTTAACACAGTATATCTCTATCCCTAGCACTCGAGGTAAGTATTTCCGACACATGAAAATAAAAATAAGTACTACGAGTAAATTTCCAGTATTAATTGGTGCACTTGCTCTTCGCTTCTTATGGCAATAGGCGGCGATTGATCGTCTCTCTTTACATACACCTTCCCATAGGCTGTCCAGCAGAACTTATAGGCTCCAGATTTGGTTAAATCTCGGGCAAGGAAGTGTAGACGGGAAGCCTTGGTGGTCAGATGTTCAGACAAAAATATTGGAATGTCTTCATGAGTTCTAAAGCCAAGATGTTTGCAACATAGTTTTGACTTATTGTTTAAAGTTAAACGCCTTGCCCATTTTCATTATTTCAGCCTTTAAGAGGGTAGAAGCTGTTTCAACAATAATTGGCGAGTTTTTAATTTCCTTGTTTTTGCCTCTTACTCTGTAAATATCTTTGATATCGTATTTGCTTATATTACAGTCTATACTTTTTGAAATACACATTGCCATAGTTATAAGGTCTTCTTTAGACTCGTTAATCTTATGCTGAACATTTTTAATAACAAAGTTGGTTTTTCGGGCGCTCAATTGAGTTTCCTCAAGTTTATTTTCCAATAAACTGATGTACTTTCTGTCATCTTTGGCCTGGGTTTCCAACATACAAATTTTCTTTTGAAGGTCCTCATTTTGTGTAGTCACAAAGGCGATTGAGTTCTCAGTATTGGTATTTGACTTTTGTATTTCATTCAAAGTAAGTAAAATATGTTGTATCTCATTAGTCTGCTTTGCTAAGAAAGTAGACTTTATTTCTTGCATCTCCTTCCTAAATTCAGCCCTAAATTCTTTCCTAAATTCATTCAACTTCTCATCTAGCAAGATATCATCACGGCTTCTTTTGCACCGTTGATACACATAATTAGGCGGCGTCTTATGCCCTGCTGCCAGCAAATTCAACTCTGTGTCAGATACCGATTTATCCATAGGTGACGTCATTATAAAGGATTGGCAACAGATTCTGGCAATTACCAGGAGCGCATAAAACAACAAGAATTCTATAAAAACTCAACTTTGCTGGCGCTTATGACGTAGGTGTCAATTGGCTCACGCACTGACAGGCGGTACCCTCATTAGTTAATGAGCTGATAAGCTAATGATTGAGTTAGCTCCCGTTCTCCAATCGCTTGCTGTCGTGGGCGTGGACTCTGCGTCACCACGGCAGAAGGAGGTGCGCACGCGCAGTAGTAAGTAAAGGTTGGTTCCTTACGTGTTTTTGGGGTGGAGTCTGCGCAGCGGTTGTCAGCTCAGGTACCAGGAGCGCACGATCGCAGGAGTAATCGGCTCGTAGTGCTACCGTGTGTGTTGAATAGAGCTCCTCGGTAGTTATGTAGACCTATTTTTTTACTCTTATTAAACTGCTTTAAATTGACTTAAAATATGGAATAAAAATTAGCGAATAGTACTGAGGCACGTCCACACCTTGCGGCGGTCCGGGGGAAAAGGGATATGGGTGGTATTGAAGCGGTTGGTCAACGGGGAGATATTGAAATTTGTGTTTCGCCTGTTTATTGTGGGCCAAGAACCTTGGCCAAGGCCGTTGTTTTGAATGATATTTTGGGCAGACATCCGCAGGTAACCATTAGCCCTGCAGTGGTGAAATTGACGTCGGACTTAACTCCTGCCGACCCGAAGTGGTTGGTACCCGGACCCGTATATGGGTTCGGATGTTTTGGGTTTGATTTTGTCCGGGACCAAGTGGGTTCTGCAGACGAATGGGTTAGTAGTTGTAACGACGGTTTTTTGGTTTTGGACTTACGGGTCCCGTGTTGAAGGGCTCCGCCCCGCGGATTGAGAACCAAGGACTGATAATGGGATAGTCCGTTGTTGGCTTCGCACCTCAGCTCATACGTTGGAGGTTTTTGTGGCGAATAGAGCCTCACAGATTCAGAACTCTGAGACTAAACTGATCTGGAGACATGTCCCAGGAGAATTGAACCCCGCAGACTGCGCGTCCCGTGGTTGCGAGGCTCCTGCCCTTGTTAGCCATTCTCTTTGGTGGGGACCAGACTGGTTGTCGCATCGCAAGTCATCCTGGCCCCAGAATAGGTTCTCCTTCCTTAATTCCTTTAATTAGACCTTCTTTTTTTCTTCCTTCTTTTAATTAGACTTTTTACAATGGTTTTCAATCATCTTTATAGCCCTTTGCTAAGAATAGTTACAGCACTGATAACAAAATTTGTGCCACATGTTAAATTTAGTCTTGTTATACTTATTTTATTTATTTTTTACCTTTGTATAGATTCATTTACCGATTGTTTTGTGAATGTGTGAACATTGTAGGCCTTCTAGATGCTAGTTAACATTTGTAATTTTTTTTTTATATTATATATAATCTTTTTATTTTATTTTTTTAGTTTCTTACGACTTATTGTCATAAGTCGGGCCTACGTTGTCCCCCCATATCTAAGTACTAATGCTGTAACATGGAAATATTGTGAAACCAAACCATTTTTAAAAGAGTAACCATGGAGTTTCTTGCCGGTTCTTCTCCATAGGAAACGACCAACCCGAACCGTGCACCTTTTGTCGACGTTTTATAAGTGCCCATGTAGGCCTATGTGAAATAAAAAAAAAAAGTTTTTTTTTATTTTCCTCTCCAGAGGTTCTGCCAGACTTGCGTATTGGAATTGTGGAAACGCAACCTGAATATAATTTGGATTATCTTTTGGACAGATACAGTTCTTTCTCGAAATTGTTAGGAGTTACTGCTTGGGTCCGGCGTTTCATACGTAACGGATGGAACCCCTAATAATAAATTTTTATCCTCAGTTTTTTCGCCTGATGGCTCAATCGCTCGTCTTAATCCATTCCTAGACCAATCTGGTTTGCTCCGAGTCGGAGGACGACTGCGGAATTCGAACTTGCCTTATGGTGCTCGCCATCCTTTGTTGCTCCCTAAAGGAGGAGCGTTGGTGAAATTGTTGGTGTCCGACCGACACATTAATAACGCACACGCCGGTTGCAACGCCCTCGTAGCCATTTTGCAGCGTGAATTTTGGATTTTGTCGGCCAGACGCACTATTCGTGGCATCATCTTTAAATGTATGCAGTGCTATAAGTTGAAGGCTGCTCCCACTCAACCCATAATGGGTGATTTGCCAACCAACCGAGTGACGGAGAGCAGACCATTTGCTTCGGTCGGAACCGATTTCGCTGGTCCCTTCTTGGTGAAGACTTCTCAACTTCGGAACGCCAAGGCTGTCAAGGCCTACTTGTGTGTGTTCGTTTGTCTGACCTCCAAGGCGGTTCACTTGGAACTTGTAACTGCCCTCAGCACAGATGCGTTTGTTGCAGGGCTAGGTAGATTTGTTTCCCCGCCGAGTACTACCATCTTTGATCCGTTCTGATAACGGTACTAATTATAAGGGCGCTGATAAATATTTAAAAGATATTTGTAATTATCTAAATAAGGATAAACAGAATTTGAGATTTGCCATGGCGCAAATGGGAATTAATTGGCAATTTGACCCCCCTCCTGTGCCCACATTGGGGTGGCATTTTTTAAGGCCGTTGTAAAGGTGGCAAAAACGCATCTCCGCCGTGTTATTGGTGAAACAATTTTGACCTTTGAGGAACTTGTAACGGTATTTTGTAAAATCGAGACCGTCCTCAATTCACGACCCCTCTGTCCGATCTCCTCAGACCCAAATGACCTGGAAGTTTTGACCCCTGGTCATTTTTTGATTGCTCAGCCTCTTAACGCCCTGCCGGAATACCCCTTCAGGGAAATTAAATCTTCGCAATTGACTCGCTTTGAGTTGCTCCAACAGATGTCTCAAAGTTTCTGGCATCGTTGGTCTTTGGAATATTTGCATATTTTGCAGCAGCGCGTTAAATGGACTGACCCTCCCAAAGTCGGAGACCTTGTACTTGTTAAAGAACCTAACTTGTTACCTTTGTATTGGCGTCGTGGACGCATTGTAGATTTGATTTATGGGTCTGACGGAGTTCCCAGAGTTGCGGAGGTCATGGTCGGCGATTCGGTTTTGAAGCGAGCAGTCGCGAGTTTAGCACGCTTGCCTATTTATTAGCGGACATAACTCCTTATGTCCGAGACGGGGAGATGTTTTGTCCCATTTTTTAGTATTTACTTGCAACACCGTGTCCGTGGGCTGTCAACTGACACTAGGAGATTAGTTAGAAAATTTGGATTGAACACGCGAGAAATTCGGTGTCTTGTATTTTAATAACCTAATCGAGCGATATTTCGCTGATTTGTTATAGTTAATAGCGCCCTCCGTACGCAATCGGTTAGTGGGACGCTCGCGCTGTCGGTTTTGTATAGATTTCACGCGCATCGAAGTGCTTTTGCGGGAAACGTGCTGCCTGGTGGACGCCGGCCGGATTATTCGGTCCAGACAGCCGTCAGTCTATCCCTTATTGTCCTTTATTATATAAATATTCTCCTATCCCTAACCTCACGGCACGAGATTGATCGACCCCCAAGAGTCTACCGCAGGAATCTAAGGTAAGTGACTATAGTATTACCGGCCAACCCTTGTGCCACCTTATACCCGCAGTAGGAACCAGTATATCTCCCAATAGGGAGCAAACCCCTAGCTTTCCACTGCTGCGTTACGGCAGTTTCGTGGGTACAGGTTCAGACAGGGTCCAGGAGTCCCAACGCTGCTATGGGCCCCAGCGTTAGCTCCTGGCTTGGGATCCGAAGACCTGTATTTAACAACTGTAGCTCCAACCGTTTGGCTGTAAAACCCGTGTGACAGACGACGGTCAGACGGTCAGACAGACAGACACGTGAGTGACAGCCGTTTGGACACTTCGGGTAACCCTATACAGAAAATATCGTATGGGAATGTCAAGCGCTATTGAAATGTCAATTGATCAATCCCTTACATTTTGATAGAATTACAAGGCAAGAAGGTAAAAACGTTTTAATATTATATCAAAAGTAACATGCAAGCATGACGGTTGAAGTAACACCTTTTTTCGGCTTTGTAGCTATAATTCTCAAAGTTGGAACTCTCGAGCGATAGAGGTTCAAATAAAAATGAGTTACTCACTGCTCAAAGTCGATGTTGACAGTGTTATTAGTCGAGATGCTGAGACTTTTGGAGACGACCTGCCCGCGACAGCTGACGGCGATTAGCGTGCCGCCCGGGCACGAGTAGCGGACTGGCTCGGGCTTGTAGGCGAGCCCGGCCGGCACCGAGGCGCGCACCATGTGCACCGAGCACGCCTTGGCTGAGGAGCGCGGAATATATATAAAATCATAGGTTGTAAGAAAATCATGATTTTTTGTAAGAAAATCATGCTGTGCAGTCGGAGGATTAAACTGGTTTTGTTCAGCCAGATCGGGAATATTTGTATCCTCCGACTGCAAAGCATGTTATTTTTTTATTAACCTTTGCCCCACACTAGGAATCAATGATACTTCCTGTATCGTGAGCGCGTTTACAGATATTTGTTCCATGCGGGAATCGAACCCGCGACACGCAGCGCAGCAGTCAATTGCTCAACGCCCATTGAAGTTATTTTTATCCAACAGGAGGAGTAGTTTTTTTTGTGTATTTTCACCGATATCTCCGTCAATTGTGGACCGAATTCGAAAATTATAAAATTTTTTGTTTGAAAGATTATGTTCCGAAATTAGTCTTATTTTAATTTGGTGCAGATCTGATGAAGAACTTCGGAGATATACAAAGAACTCGTCAATAAATAACGGCATATCTCTCGGGATTGCTGCAACCGCATGTCTGTTTATTGTTTATACCATTTCATAACATAACATCACGCCTGTATGCTCTAAAGGGGTACGCAGATGTGTACAGTTCACTTTGGTACACTCTCATTTCACCGGTTGTGTTACGTTTCATGTTATTCGGGTAATCTATTCTGGAGTTATGGGTACCTTACTAAACAACTTGCCCATTTTTAGGTAGGTACAACTAAAAAGTGAAAAATATAAAACCCTTAAAAAAAAAATACTACCGACTTCCAAATATAAAAACTACAAAGTGAAAATAGCTTATTTTTTGGAAGTCGGTGTCCATAACGCAAAAAATTTGGTACCTACCAGAGACAAAAAAAAAATATTTTCTTGTTATGTGCTTGTTTACGTCTTTTTAGTTCGCTTCTTTAGAAATGAATTTTCACCTTTTTTTTAGCACGGCCTAACATAATGTAACTGGCTCGTCGATGTAGTGGTCGCAAGCGCTGCTGAGCATGTGTCTCAGCAGCACCCCGGAGTCTGGACCTGTGCCCGGTTGATGCCAATAGGCTCGCCTCTATTACATAGGACATGAATATAACTGGCGAAGTGGGGGTGCCTAACCCTTCGGGGAATACAGGCGTGTGTTTATGTAAACATTCAGTCGCAAGACTTTTTGGGGGAATAATAATTAACAACTTAATGCAGTTATTCTCTTACATTTCGCCAGTTTTTCCACTTTACCTCCAGAGCGGCGTTCAGCAGACTCGGTCGCATCACCAGAAACCGCTGTCTGATCTCCAGAATCCGTGGACTCATGTGCAGAAGCCGCGAGCGCTTCGTCAGGAACCGTGCCCGTACCATCAGAAACCGCGGTCTCATTTCCAGAAACCGCGGTCTCACCTGCAGAAGCAGCGAGCGCTTCGCCAGGAACCGTGCCCGTTTCACCAGAAACCGCGGTCTCATCTGCAGAAACCCCGTCCGCATCGCCAGAAGCCACGTCCACATCGCCAGAAACCGCGGCCGCATCGCCAGAATCCGCGGCCTCACCTCCAGAAACCACGGCATCATCTCCAGAAACCGCGGCCTCATCTCCAGAACCCACGGCCGCATCGCCAGGAACCGCGGCCGCATCGCCAGAAGCCGCGTTCTCATCGTCAGAAGCTGCGTTCTCAACGTCAGAAGCTGCGTTCTCAACGTCAGAAGCCACGTCATTACTGGCAGGAGCTGGCTTCCCTTCAGCAGTAGACGGCTCCCCTCCAGCAGCTTCCCCTCCCGTGTCTCCACCGGCCTCGCCACCGCTCTCGCTACCACTCTCGTCACCTGCTGTCATGCCTTCAGGCAACACGTTGGCTGAGAGAAGCTCCTTGGGAGGTGCCACCGTCGTGGTCCTCTTGTCCCGGTTTTCTGTGGCTTCTTGTCTGGAATAGACAACAACTTGATGATTACTACGTTTACTACGCGTACATTTATACCTAAGATCGAGTCTAGCTACCGACAGCTGAAGCATGCATGCTCGGCTCCTAGCAGAGCCAGATTTATACAAATCATTCCTGGTTCTGTCCTCAAAAGGCTGGGATGGGACCGGACGCTCTGCATGTTGTTAATATGTTTGATATTAAATGTGTTGAACTTAGAAGAGACCTTGCCCCTAAATTTGTTTCGCGGTTTTATTGCAGAGTAGTCGGATAAACAATTTCGACTCAATCTAGCTAAGATGATGACACCGATTGTAATCGGTGCATAACAGGGATTGTGATGTCCTATTAACGGAATAAATCATTTCATGTCATAGCGCCGCGCGTGTTCCTCACGGGGGAGACGTCGCCGTACTTCGTCAGTCATTGCACTAGTCAACGGTCCGACTAGGAAACGGAACTCCTTGGTAACCTTTGAGTTCCTGACAGCTATAACCTAACATCTCCATTTGCGATAACATTAGACATTTAAATAAGCCCATTTTACAGCCCGTTCAACCGATTTTGACTTCTATTGCGTTGGTGATACGACAAATTGTAGCTGTAGTAAACAGTTGGTTTTGGTAACAGGTTTATTCTTTTTATGTCATCCTTATGTTTACGGGATAGAAATCAAAATCAGCTGAACGGACTGTAAAAAGAGCATTAGACATTAGACTTGTTTACAAACAAGTCTAATGTTATTTCAAATGGAGTATAGACATCTTTAATTCCAGCCGGTCTATTCAATAAACATCTGACAGCGAAAAGGGTATGTATTTATTTATTTAGACTTCATGCAAAAAGGTACAAAGACGGACTTAATGCCGTAGGCATTCTCTACCAGTCAACCAAGGGTGGTGAAGAGATAACAACGCAGATGCATTGTTTAATAAATTAAAAAGAAAAAAGTTGTTATTAACATACTAAAATAGGTAAAACAACGTCCATATATATTGAATATAATATATACTTATATAATTACATATATATATATATAACCAGCTTCTGCCCGTGGCTTCGCCCGCGTATAAAGTATTTTATCATACCAAGGAAATACAAATATCCTATGTCCTTCCCAGGGTCTCAAACTATCTCCATGCCAAATTTCATATAAATTAGTTCAGAAGATCCAGAGATTACCCCCTACAATCTAACAAACTTCACCTTTTTATAATATTATCTATAAATCTCTCTTTATAATTTATATGGATAGATGGATGTTTCAGAATGGCTGAACGAACGGATATGGATAAAATTTGGCACAGAGAAGTTCCATATAAATTTTTCATACCCTATGAATTTTGAAAAATCCTTCCTTAGTGGATGCTAACGTCATAAGAGGAATACGTGTGCGAAATTTTAAGTTTCTAGCCCTAAGGGTTTGGCCTGCGCGTTGATACATCAGTCAGACACTTTTACCTTTTATATATATAGTTCGTCCGCGACTTCGTTCGCGTTATCCGTATTTTATCCTACAGATGACTTTTTAGTTTCACCCCTTTAAAGGTTGAATTTCCAAAAATCCCTTCTTAGTGCTCCCCTACATCATAAAAATAAGCCATGTACTGTAAAATTATTCAAAAACCTTTAACATCCCCTAAATCGTCTTTTAGGAGTAGTTTTGAAAATGTATAATGAAAAACTTACTTAGTAGTGCCAAGTTTAATAGTACAAGTGTGTAACGTTGGTGATTACCGCTGAGGCGCCATTGAGCATTGGCTTAAGAGAGCCGAGGACGGTAATCATCAATACACACGTGTATCATACGACGTTTTTCAACACACTTGTGAAGAAAATAATACTAAAAAAACATTTCCAACAGTGAAAACGAGCTGTCAAAATTTTTTCGCAATGGCGGGCAAAATTAATCAGTTTTCCTATGCGCGCGCATCTAACAATGGCGATCGGCCATAGACTAAAAAGAATGAAGTTTCTTTTTTTTTTTGGCTTTTCGCGGATAGCGTTTTAGCCACGTACAAAATGGAGAATTTCAAATTTTCTTTATTACAGACAAAAACAAAAGTTATATTTAAGTGAACGTTTTATTTATTAAACACGTACAAGTTGAAATTATCTATTTAAATACGAAGTTGCATGAAATGTGTTGCATTTGTTAGTACAAATGCAACACATTTCATGCAGCACGATCTTTTTTGTATCGAAACTTTTTTAAGAACAAAGCAACTCAACCAATAAATTAAAAAAAAGCTCTTTATCTCACTTGTGAATAATAGTAATGAAAAAGTCACAATTTGATAACAGGTGTCATTATGTGCCTAACTGCGGTGAAATTAGAGCCACTTTATGAGCAAGTGTGTTGAAAAATATATAAATCCAACAAATTTCCACCTTTGCACCTCCTTAGGGGTAGAATTTCCAAAAACCAATAAATACATGAATTATTTTTATCAACCAAGCGTAAATCTTTAATTTCACGTGTCACACTTAAAAGCGTAGAAATATCACACAAACTTTCAGGTTCCCTATCCATTTTCATAAAAACTGTAGACATAATTAATATTATAAAATGGCAAACTTTTGTTTATCCTAATTATATTTACGCATAACATTATTTTTTTGCATAATTACTCTAATCATAATAAATTTGTTTACGAATAATGATATTAAATATTTTTTCAACACACTTGCTCATAAAGTGGCTCTAATTTCACCGCAATTAGGCACATAATGACACCTGTTATCAAACTGTGACTTTTTCATTACTATTATTCACAAGTGAGATAAAGAGTTCTTTTTTTAATTTATTGGTTGAGTTGCTTTTTTCTTAAAAAAGTTTCGATACAAAAAAGATCATGCTCAATAGTACAAATGCAACACATTTCATGCAACTTCGTATTTAAATAGATAATTTCAACTTGTACGTGTTTAATAAATAAAACTTTCACTTAAATATAACTTTTGTTTTTGTCTGTAATTGGCTAAAACGCTATTCGCGAAAAGTCAAAAAAAAAAGATAACTTGTTATTTTTAGTCTATGGCCGATCGCCATTGTTAGATGCGCGCGCATAGGAATACTGATTAATTTTGCCCGCCATTGCGATAAAAAAATCACAAATCGTTTTCACTGTTGCAAATGATTTTTTAGTATTATTTTCTTCACAAGTGTGTTGAAAAACGTCGTATGATACACGTGTGTATTGATGATTACCGTCCTCGGCTCTGCGGTAATCACCAACATTACACATTTGTACCATAATGTATTATTTTTAGCTTAACAAATACGCATAATAACTAATTCCAAAAATGTTAGACTAATACACATTTTTATATAATACCAGCTGTTGCCCGCGACTTCGTCTGCGAAGCATTAATAATTCGAATAGTTTATTTTTTATACAGCGGCATAATATTGTAGGTTTTCCATACAAACTTCTACCCCTCTTTCCACAAAAACTATCCTATGTCCTGCCTAGGGTCTCAAAATATAAATAAATCATATAAATTGCATCTAAACCGTTTTCTAAATCGGTTCAGAGCGGTTTAAGCGTGAAAAGTGGACAGAACAGACAGAGTTACTTTCACATTTATAATATTAACTCCGCCCGCGAATTCGTTCGAGATAAGGCAACAAAAAATAAGCTGTCATTAAACCAGATAACACGTAAAATTATTACGACACATTTTTATTTCATGCTACATTATTTATCTAGAACATAGTAGATACGCTTCGATCGGCAATTTATTGAACACGTATTTATGACACGATATCTTGCGAAAACACCCCGATTCAAACAGTAAAACGCCCATAACTTTTGAACGGCTGAACCGATTTTATTCAAACGTAGCTAAGAACACTCTCGCCAAAATCACCATTCAAACTAAATCATAATCGGTTCATCCATTTAGGCGCTATGATGCCACAGACAGACACACAGATACACAGATACACAGCAACACACGTCAAACTTATAACAACCCTCATTTTTTTCCGGCGGGGGTTAAAATGTGGTTTCGTAGAGTTCTGGTTTATAGGTTTGGGACGGTTCGTTATTTAATTTAAAGAAGTACATTTTAGGTTACCACCACAAAGTAAAATCCTCCCCTTAAAACTTAATAACCCCTTTTTCTCATTTTAATTTTTCGTTCATGCATTTTCCTCAGTAAGATTCCCCAAATAAACTTTAACATCACTTAACCCTATCAGAGGGGCGATAGTTTAAAAAAAACGTATTATGTCAATTTTGCTTATTCACTTTATCCCTAAGGAATGAGATTTTTCATACAAACAAATTTTCCCCTTTTCACCCCCTTAAAGGTTGACAGTTCAGTGGCGACTGCGTACCGGAAAGGGCAAATTAGGAAGTCCGACCTGGTCAATGCTGCGGGAGTCCAGTGGATGCGAAACGAACAGGACCGATCAGCAGTGTTTCTTTCAGGCAAAGTTCTCCGGGGGGGCGGAGTAAATAAAGGAAACAAAGTAAAATTTTAAAATCAATTCCAATTATTATTAATATTTTAATAAATAAAAGATACTATAAGCTCAACCAATATTGTCAAAGTAACATTGTAAAAAACCACGAAGAATAATATTCTTTACAAAAATCTTATTCTTCGTGGCTTTGTTCTTGCGTACACTTAACGATAAGGACACAGCTATAATTTTCATTCTACAAATTTCGTGAAATTACTATCTATAAACAGCTGTTGAGAGTGGGAGAGCCTTATGGGATAGCGTTAGAGGAAAAGGGATGGCGATATTCTCGAAAGTTCTTTCTAGGCGCTATTCTGGTTTCTGATTGGTTACTTTAATATGTCATGCACTACTAATTTCCTGATTGGCTGATTAAGTACCACTTCACGTCAATAAAGGGTTTCCAGCTCTAAAATGATACCAGGTTTAAATAAGGTGCCAAATTGTAGATTATTGAATTGAATATACGTAAATCTGCTGTACACGCGCGAAAGTGATCGAGCGGCAACCTATTGCTATTGATTAAGTTCTAAAAGCCCCGGGGGGGCAGGCAAGCGGAGTGGTACCTGAAAGAAACACTGCCGATCAGTGTGGCGACTTGCCTATGTCCAGCAGTGGACGTTTTTTGGCTGAAATAATGATGATGGTGAAAGGTTAATTTTCCGGAAATTCGCCTTGTCCAGTAAGATTCTTAGCAAACTTTAACACCCGCTTAATCCTACTTTGGGGGATAGTTTCGAAAAAATATATTGACAACCTTTTATTGTTTAGGTACTTAGGTTGCTATTTATGTTAAGTTCGTTGTTTAATTAAAATAGTGAACGGACTTACGATCGCGCGCGCGTGCTCTCGTTAAGAGTATTCTGCAGACGCAGCACAACACCGTCGCGTCGGTGCGGTAAGTACATAAGTCGATCTATCGGGGTTATTGCCATGACCTAGTTACAAGTGCGGCAATCATGAAGTGTTTACAATAATTTATTGTTTAAGTGTTAAGCTCGCCCTAACAACTAAATAATGTCTGCACAGTCATTTAAGGTAAAAACTGACCTGGAAAAGCGGTTGTATGACTGCTACACCCAGGAGAAAACGGATAGAGAAAACCTGGAACTTATGGTGCGTAAACTGAATGATCACATCAATAGCTTGCATGGCCAACTAAAAGCCCTTCAAGGTGAATTACATTGCTTGAAGGAAAATAAAGAAACTGAAGAGCCCTTAAAAAAAAATGGAGCCGTCACGGGACGCCTGGTAGATGTGAAACATCGACGTTATTTCGTAAAAGTAGTATGCAGAAAAGAACAGATTGTGGTAGGAACTAAAAATGTCAATAAAATAAAATAAAAAATATAACGATTTTTTTTTCTAGATAACGATGATTTTTTATTAAATAAACATTCATTTTCATTAAATACAAAAATTTACATATTTATTTTAAATCGAAACTACTCAATTAGTTTAATCAGTGACTTCGGTAATAGTTACATTCGATGTTGCCTCTGAGAACGGTATTACTGTTACAGCAATTGTTTTAATGCATTAATTTCAATAAGAATGAAATTAAAATTAATAATTAATTTAAAAACATGATATGCAATGAAATTTATGTGAATTTTAATCTACCTAGAGAGTAGATTTTACATTTACTGGCGCTCAATACACACCAATATACGCGTGCTAAATGCACAGATAAATGCATACTTTAATTATAAAAATATAATTAACTTACTGATGACTAAATTTTAAATGGCTTCAATATATTAGTGAACTCAAGAATCTTAGCTAGTTATTTCAATATACTACTAAAGATCGTAAATTATAAATATAAATAATGAATGTTTCACTATAAACTCCATTATGATTAGAAAAATTAATTAATTTTTTAAAGTTTAAATTAATAACAAATAAGAAAAAGATTCGTGCGCTGCACGCCATCAGCTGATTTTAAAATAAAGTTCTGTCAGTCTTAATAAATTTATTCTCTAAGCAATTGTTTTAATGCATTAATTTCAATAAGAATGAAATTAAAATTAATAATTAATTTAAAAACATGATATGCAATGAAATTTATGTGAATTTTAATCTACCTAGAGAGTAGATTTTACATTTACTGGCGCTCAATACACACCAAATATACGCGTGCTAAATGCACAGATAAATGCATACTTTAATTATAAAAATATAATTAACTTACTGATGACTTGATAATGTGTCATAGTGTGATTTTGCTTTCTTTGCAGGAGGCTGATCACTTCCACTCTCTAAATTATCACGGTCAGACATTTTATTATCAGAACAGAAAAATGATTTATTTACCAGAAAAACACAGGTTATGAGTACTGTAATAAACAGAGTATACATTATAGGTATCCGAGCTCAGTGGAGCGAAAGAGATGGCTTAACGCCGGATCGAGTGAGAGAGAAACGCACAGTCGATTGCGCGTGGCGACCCGTCGCCACGCCAGAAATCGGTCTCACGTGCGCCTATAGATGTTTCACATCAAAAACAGGAAAGCAAGACAAAAATATTTTCCCAGCGTACTAAAAGTGACGTTGAATATTGCACAGACGAGGATGAACTCGCTAAAAAGACTGAGTGGATAAGGGCTAAGAGCAGGAAGAAGAGGAAGCTTAACACCTCTCTTTCTCCTAAATAACAACCCGGAAGAAGTGCCAAACAAGAAGAACAACAAAAAAGTGAAAGAGACTTATGTTAAAAAAGTGCTTCCACCACCGCCAATCATAATAGACTGAGTTAAGAACTACCAAACTTTCTCGCTAACTGAAACCATACCAGCAGAATCCTTTACCGCTAAAATGATGAATGGGGATTGTGTGAAGGTGAACGCTAAAACAGAAGACTCGTATAGAGCAATTGCCAGACTTTTGACAGAAAAAGACTACCATTGGCATTCGTACGAGAATAAGCAGGCTAGACCAATTAGAGTTGTTGTGAAGAAATTACATTCCTCTTGTCAACCTGATCGTATCAAAGACGATCTAACATCACAAGCACTGAACATTGAAGAAGTAGATAACAGATTGAGTTGGAAGCGTAAAGAACCACTCAATATGTTCGTTTTATCATTTAATAATGACGAAGATGTCAACAAAATCTATGGCATAAAGTACATTTTAGAGTGTAAAATTGAAATACACCCACTTAAAAATCCTAAACTTATTCCCTAATGTAAGAGATGCCAGGCATTTTGGCATACTCATAAATACTGCAGAAAATAGCCAAGGTGTGTAAAAAGCACTGCCAAGCATCTTACAGCCAACTGTACCAAATCTCCGCAAGAGAAGCCAAACTGTGTTCACTGTGGCCTTCCTCACCCTGCCAACTATAGAGGGTGTGAAGTAGCTAAACAGATACAAATAATAAAAATATTAAAAAGAAAAGTCAAAGTCAAATATATTTATTCAACTAGGCTAAAAAGCGGCACTTTTGAACGTCGTACACTAATTAAAATTTAAATTTACAATTAATAAAATGTGATTCTACCGTGCATTCGGAAAAGTAGCTTGTTATGGAGAAGAATGCACAATAAACTCCATACTTACTCTCTTTTTTTAAAAAGAAATGTGTCTTACAATATTTACATAAGTATATACATTAATAAATTCATATATGTGAGGACCATGCACCCAGAAAAGCACTACACACTATATACTACGTACAGGTATAAAGTATTAAAAGCATTAACAGGTAAATAAATTAATTTTATAAATAGGACCATGTTTCTCACATACTTACAAATATTGCAAACATAGGTAAAATACCTAATTAAACAACAACGGAACAGTGTGTGAGACAATTTCTTAAAAAAAAAGACTTGTGGCCCCGAGTGCCACAAATCTTTTTTTTTTAAGAAATTGTCTGCCGCGGTAAAGCTATTGCATTTAATTTTTGAGAATTTAAGTCATTTTCTTCCACCTATTGTTCTTAAAATCTACTTTCTTTTCCCAAATAGTAAATGCAGATCACGGTCCATCCACAATAATAAACCCTTAACGCCACCCTCTAACAACTCCCTTATTATCATATTTTTTACCTTTTCCCCAAATAATAAAAATAAATAGTGACTCCTATTTATACCACAATAAGGTCGCTTTTTCAAAGTGACCCTTATTCCCACATACATAAAGTCTACATTGAACGCGGTGGAATTTAAAATAGGATACAAATAAAGAACCTCAACTTCAATAGAACATAAAAATATTTCCTACATCCGTCATAATAAAAATTCTTATTTTAACTTGTCATTGCCAAGCGAATTTGAGCCTTTAAATTAAAAACGTTAAAACTCGAAAACGTAGCGAGGAAACCCCCATTTATTTCCGATTAATAAAATTCTAAAAAACAAAACAAAAATATAAAGTGACCCTTATTCACATTGAAATAAGGTCGCTTTTCTTTTATAAGCAAAAGTGACCCTTATTCTCATTAGCATAAGGTCCACAATGATCAACTTTCAACACCTTTTTTATCCCTTTAGGGATGAAATTTCCTAAAATCTTTTCGGATGCCTACGGTATACATAAACATACCCTCCAAGTTTCAAGTTTCTAGGGTCAGCGGTTTAGGCTGTGCGTTGATCCGCCAGTCAGTCATTCAGGACAAAGCATTTTATATGCAGAAAAGGAGAAAGTGAGATGACTGTGACGGTGTAAAATTCCCTTTATTCTTTTCTTGAATCAAATAATATAATTGCAGGAGAACAGTGAACACCTACATGATGCAAAGTATGTGGCTAAAGATGTACGTTAAAAGCTATGTAGGTACTTATCAAATGCTGTGATTATAATTATTCGTCCCTAATTGTACATTAATTATTTTTACGTGTTTGATATCTTCTTGCACAAACTGTTATTTTTTTATTTATTGATAGTCGTTGATATTTCTTACATGTAGTACCGGCTACGGGAGGCTACTCAAATCACTATGTTTTAGAGGCAATATTATTATTAATATTTTTTTTTCTTTCCCTTGCAGCTCTGTGTCGGCTGTCAACTTGTCATTTAGTTTAGAGTTATGATGTTTTATAGATATTTCCAGAACGCTTCTGGGTTATACCTTAGGGCTGGGAGGGTGTTACTAATCTCTTCGGACGAGGCACTTCGTATAATTATGATAGAATTTCACTTAGGGTAAGTTCGTTTAATCATAAATTATACTTTGTGCCTCATCCTCGAGATTAGTAGGTACCTGTAATTAATGATTATTATTTACATGTAGACTTTGAGAGTTAAGTTCTGGAATTATCACATACACTATGATGAATTTGTGTAGTAAAAGCTTTCTTTCTTAAAAATTCTTAATTATATTGGTTGTCCATAGGTTTCACACATAGGTTCTTAATCAGTTCATTCAGATATGTTCTTAATTTTTTATTTTGGCATATTTATTATTTACTTTCTTATTCTCATTGTTATAATATTTATAGATTAACAATCTAAGTTGTCATTAGGTATCAAAGGTTCATATTCAGTCATTTTCTTAATTATTATTCTTATCTTAATTATCTTTATTAACAAAATATTTTTTGCCTATTATTTATTGTCATTAAGTATTAAAGTTTTTTATAGACTAACAATCACAGTTTCTTTTAAGTAACATAGATTCTTAACCAAAATGTTTATATATATTCTTAATTATCTTTTTAACAGAATATTTGTTGCCCTCTTAATATCAATATTAAGGTTTGTTTATAGAATAACAATCATAGGTGTCATTGGAAAACTAAAGTTCTTAATTAACCATTCAGTTAATATTATACATATATCTGTTTTAACAAAATACAGTTTTGCTTTTTTATTACTATTGTTAATTTCCTTAACATTACATTTTATACTGATACACCTTCCTTATAAGTTAAAGTTGCTGGTTGTTGTATTAGTTAGTACATGTTAGTTAAATAAGATATGTTTAATCACAGCTAAAGATTTATCTTGCTAAATCATTTTGATCCTTTACACGGTCTTTTATAAAATTTACCAGATGTACTTGAGTTGTAACTACAGCCTGCTGTTTTTAGTATCTCATAAATTGTCACACCTGGCTTTAGAAGTAGCAGCGTGGCGTGTGCTGTGAGCTAAATATACGTGTACCTACATCAATACTGCTAGACTTTAAAGTACACTTAATCCAACGACTGATAGTCTGTTTGGACATTATTGTGGTATGGTTTCTTGGTGCCTAAAATAATTCTTATATATGTTTATTAATGTAGGCTACAAGGGTTTCAGCTGGATATATTACTGTTCTTTGTCTGAAGTATTCATAGATTTAGTTCATATATAAGAGATTTTTTGAGGTCTGAAATTTTGATGGTTATATGCATTGATTCTATTTCTATACTTTGATTTTATTTTTGACAGTTGTTCTAGAGACAACATCTCATTTGGGTACCAAATTCCTAATACTTCCAGAATCTGGGATGTTTCCCAGGTGACATTGTATTTTTGGGCAGGTAAAAGGTAGTCTGA
The DNA here is from genome assembly GCA_964057195.1 of Orthosia cruda. Classification (NCBI taxonomy): domain Eukaryota; kingdom Metazoa; phylum Arthropoda; class Insecta; order Lepidoptera; family Noctuidae; genus Orthosia; species Orthosia cruda. Next base: position 21,822,071 of record OZ059851.1, read on the forward strand.
ACACGCCATTTTTTTTTTTTTTTTTTATCTTCATCATAGTACCTACATTAATGTTTAAGGTATTATCAGTGATAATGCCAATTTGTGACAGTTAAGCATTTGTTATATTTTTTACTAGAATTAGAAAGTTCTGTTAAGAAATTATATTGCCGTTGGTGTTCAAGATGTTATTATTATATTTCTAAAAAAATATACCAGTTTATTAAACATGTGTCAATTGATTGAAAAAAGTTTTCTGATAGAGATGCTATCATCATTTCTATTGATGATGGTAGTATGTTTCGTCATAATAGACTTCACTACCTACACAATAGACTCCGACAGCCAGAGTAAGGTTGGTATGGATTTTCCCTTGCTTTAAGATACTTTATTATTTTCATTAGGTTAAAGTATGATCATCTCTAAATTATGAGAAGTTCCCAATCGGGCAGAGTTGGCCATGGTGACCACTATGATGCCCTTAGCCTTATCCATTATGATTTTTCGTAGATATTTTAATATGATTGAGAATGGTGGAAACGCAGAAAAGAAAATTGGTTACCAGTATACTGTAAATGGGTCAATTGTAAAGGCATTCGGGTTGTTATGTATTTGTCACATTTTTTGTTAATGTGACTTGCAAATAGGTAAATTTCAGAATTCCAAATTTATCTTGCAATTATTAATCATATGCATTTTCTTTTAGTTCCCATTCTACATCGGGATGTGACTTCTGCAATACAGTATCAAGTACTTGATTTTCAGTCAACCTAATGTAAGGAGCGAAAATGAAATATAATGGTTTTCACACCAATGCCGCTGGCTAAGTTGAAGAGATGAGGGTAATGAATTCCACCCATTCGATTAAAGCAGCCTATATTGCTGTTGGATTGTTTATACATAAGAGTATTTCACAATTATTGAAAAGTTTACCAAATATTTAAAAAAGACAAAGAATGATGCTAATAAATCCAATCAAAATAAGCAGAAAAGAAGCAGACTTCTGAGACTGCATCTTTAATGTATTTTATGTATGGCCATGGAACTATCATTTGATATCATTTTTAATTCTGTGCACAAGTCTTCAAGTTTGAAACGACTTACATCAATGCACTTATTAAGGCTTTATTGCCATTGGGTTTTTGTCTTAAGAAAAACTTGAGACAAATTTTCCTTTTCAAGGCTGGCACTTAGATATTGCATCTTATAGTGTTTTTGCAGCTGGGCTATCTTAAAGTGTTGTGGATACCCATGAAACCCTCAATCCATGATAACATGGTCTTATCATCAGTGACAAATTACCACTATTTATAAGAATTTATAAGCGACCAGGGTACTTTACTGAGTTTAGCGGCGTCGAGGTTGAGATGTAATGACCACTTAAAAGGTATTGTATGGCTGACTCAGGCTATAGACAGGCTCCCTGTTCTCCTGTCGCCCTTGTGGCGCTGGTGGAGCTTTCGAGTATTTTGCTTAGAATGTGTTGGGTTCTTTCTTGGCTTTGGGTGCTGTTGCAGCACCTGATTTAGAAGCCGCTTTACCAGCTCGAAGAGTTTCAGCAAGTGTTTACCCGAACAGATATTTTTCTATCTTTGTGTTTTGAACTTGTCCTTAAGGTCCTTTTTTATTGAGCCGCAGCTAAATTTGCATCTAGTAATTGAGTCACAACTCACAATGTTGAACTTCACATAAGGTGCGAGTGGTATCCATTATTCAACTTAATAGATCTGTATCATTTTCTTTTGTATGCATTTCTTTGGATAATGTTGCTCCTAGGATGGAGATGGTGCTGAGTAGTCTTTGTTTCGCTTCTATGGCATTGTTTATCAATAATTTGGGCATTTTGCTGTTTAGCATAAGAGCCCCAAGTTTTGTCACGTTCAATGTTAGCGGTTATTTTACCTGCGCAAGGAGCTGTAGGGGAAATACCCGCCTGTGGTCTCTATGGAAACAGGCTTCATGTTGCAAGATGTTCCGGACAGCTGGCCACTTCCTTGTGGAGTTCGGCCCCATCACCATACTGTGTGTTCAATGTTGGGTCAACCCAATGAATTTTGAGAGCGTCTGTGTGTTTCGGGCCTGGAATTGTGAGGGAGATCACTAGCGTTCGTGGTTATTTTGGTATTTTCTTGGTCATATTCGACTTTAATTGTTTCCATTTCATTTGTGGCATCGTCGTCTAGGACTTTGCCTGGAATGATTACAAACCATTGTTTTACTGCCGGTTGATAACCGAGTTATAAAATCTGGTGGGTGTTGCAATTCCAAAGAATTGAACGAAACCAGTGAATTATTGAATGTTGTGAGACAGTCCAATGATCTGCTTGAGTGCATTCGTTAGGTAAAAGAATTAAATTATATTTGATGATCTCGTAAGTGTGCAGTGAGACAGCCCGATGGCTTGCCCGAAATGCATTATTCGTTTGAGAATTATTGAATGTTGTGAGATAGTCGGATACTCTGCTCGGATACATTCGTTAGGTAAAAAAATTAAATTATGATGATCTCGTAAGTATGCGGTGAGACAGCCCGATGGCTTGCCCGAAATGCATAATTTTTTTGAGAATTATTTAATGTTGTGAGACAGTCCGATTTTCAGCTCGAATACAGTCGTTAGAAAAAAGAAATACATTTCTTTTGATTGATAATCTCGTGAATATGCAGTGGGACGGCCCGATGGCTTGCCCGAAGTGCATTATTTGTTAGAGATGCAAATTTAAGCCGTCAATCAAAATATATTTTGACAGAGTTAGGTACCTTGTGGGTCTAAATATGGCGTCGACTCTTGAGACGATTTTGTTTTACTTCGTTGATGTCAAGCATGTTTTAAATTGTTTCCAGGTTTTTTCATTTTTCACCTGATTCTCTCGTATTCCTCGGTTGACAATGGTGTGTCCTTTTTGGCATTTTCCAACTTTTTAAAAACTGTTCTTTGTATTTAAAAGTTTAGTTAAGTGTTGAGTAGCAACGCACTAAAACCGCGAATGACAAGTTGACAGCCGACACAGAGCTGCCAGGGAAAGAAAAAAAAAAATATTGTCTCTAAAACATAGTGATTTGAGTAGCCTTCCGTAGCCGGTACTACATGTAAATAATAATCATTAATTACAGGTACTAATCTCGAGGACGAGGCACAAAGTATAACTTCAATTTAGGAAGTCGGTGTTCTTGTTTATTTATTTATACTTTATTGTACACCACAAAAAACATACAGGACAATTGTTCAAATATACAAGTGTACAATGGGCGGTCTTATCGCACTAGGCAATCTCTTCTTGTTTTCGTTTCCTCGTTTTTTTCATAGTGTTTTATTACTACTAACATAAGGTGTTAACTCTAAGAAATTTAAGGAGTTGTTTAATATAATATATAATTATTTGTATTAGGCGTGAATTATTGAATTTGCGCACCATACAACGCTCAAACGCTCAGCAGGTCAGGCGGTAAGCGACCCGCAAGCGGCGGTATAAGTGTTTTCATAACATACCATCACGCCAGTATGCTCTAAACCAGGGGTTCCCAAACTTATTTTGCCTACTGCCCACTTTGAGAATAAATTATTTTTTAGCGCCCCCATTTTTTTCCCCTACTTAAAAACCACTATAACTTCAAATTAAATTATTCAATTATTGTGTTATTTACAAAAACTTGTTAAAACATGATTGCCCGCGGTCTACGAAAATTACCTATCTAGGAGTACTAATAACTATTAAAATGCGAAAGTATGTCGGTTACCTTTTTATTTGTTTGTGTCTACTTTCATTTCGAGACGGAGCGACCGATTGACATGACTTTTATTTCATATATTCAATAAAACAGGACAGATATATGAACTACGCGGAGAGAAATATCGAACCGAGTTTGAGCAATCTCTTAACTAATATTAGTTGATGTTCACAAGTTGTAGTTGAGAGTCGAGAGCGCATGCAGTCGGTGTCTAAGAGGCCTCCTAGCTAAATGAAATTACAAATCACCCGCCAAGCCTCACAACGCCCCCATTTTTTTATGGGTCTCTTACCGCCCCCCCTTTAGGCCTGCAGCGCCCACAAAGGGGCGTTATCGTCCACTTTGGGAAAGGCTGCTCTAAACGCTTACGCCGATGTGTACAGTTCACCCTGGTACACTCTCATTCCACCGGTTATGTTTAAGCTACATGTTATTCGAGTAATCTATTCTGGCATCACATGTGAGCATTAAAGGAACATTACTGTAGAATTTGTCCATTATGTACAACTAAAAAGTGAAAACTAAAAAACTTAAAAAAGAAAATACAACCGTCTTCAAAAAAAGAACACTGCAAAGTGAATAAACGAACATGGAATTGCAGCAATCCTTAGAACCCCGAAGTTCTTCATCAGACCTTCACCAAATTAAAATGGGACCAATTTCGAAACACACTCTTTCAATCAAAAAAATAATGCTGCAATCGCATGTCTGTTTATTGTTTATACCATAACATAACATCACGCCAGTACGCTCTAAAGGGGTACGCAGATGTGTACAGTTCACCTTGGTACACCTTCATTTCACCGGTTATGTGTAGTTTCATGATATTCGGGTAATCTTTTCTGGCATTATAGGTGCCTTACTTAACTACTTGCCTATTAGGTAGGTACAACTAAAAAGTGAAAATACGAACACTTTTTTGCAAAATAATACTGCCGACTTCCATATAAGAAAACTACGAAGTGAAAAATAACTTTATTTTTGTAAGTTGGTGTCCATAACGCAAAAAAAAATACCTACCAAAGACACCGACTTCCAAAAATAAAGTTATTTTTCACTTTGTAGTTTTCTTATTTGGAAGCCGGTAGTATGTTTATATAAAAAAGTTTTATTTGCTGTTGCCCCCGGCAGGGGCGGTTCACTCAATACAGACCTACGTTACGGCTAGGGAATTAATATTGGTATTGGCTGACGCTTTCGGGTTGATGAATGTGGTATATTGACTCGTTCATATTCCTTGGTTCATACATTCACTCTTCCATTTGCTTTCTTTGTCTAGCGTCCGGCTATGTATCGGTTGTAACAATATAATTTGTTATAAATACAATAGAGTGTTATCTGAAGTGATTGTGTTATTAATTAATTGGCCTTCACCGAAGACATCTCAAGATATAATAATGGCGACGAGGACAACGGACATCAAAAGATATTTGTGACTAAAGAAAACCGGCAAGGAAAATAGCGGCCATATTTGGAAAAAATAACGGGGCGAAGTTACCTTGGAGCACAGACAAGACAGATTTGAGTGTTGGCGAATGAGCAAAGATAATACATACGCACAGTCATTCACACATTCATTCTACTTGGACTTCGCTACTGTTTATGTTGTAATTTTGAATTATGCAAAGAAAAGACGTGTTTCAGCAGGTTTGTTATTTTATTGAAGTAATGGTAACTTAGTTACTTGAAAGGAGAAGAATTTTGAATTATTCTATTTATAGACAATATGAAGCCAGTATTATTACAACACGCCCCCTTAATCAAAATTCTCACAAATAAATAACATAAAAATTGACTCAAAATATACCAATAAAAAAAGACATGAAAATTTACACTAAGTACTGAAATAAACGTGTAAAAATATATTTACACTAAACCTAAGCCCTGCACACATCTACCATGTGCCACACGCTTCAATCGTTTAGTTAAGATGTCAGCGCAGCGGGCATATCACTTGATTTGGTATATTTTAAGTTTACCGAATTATCACTAATCTTTTCTCTAATAAAGTGATATCTGGTATCTATATGTTTCGTCCTATGGTGGTGTACCGGATTTAAAGCTAAACACTGCGCAATCTGACTATCGGTACAAATAGTTACGGTATTAGGTAATAACTTTTGCCTTATCATAGGATCGGAAATGAATTCAGTGATTAACCTCCTTAAATAAATCGCTTCCTTCGTAGCTTCAGTTATTGCCATATACGAGTATAAGCTTCCGCTGACGACAAAGCTACGGTATGCTCCTTCCGCGAGACCCATGAAACCGGACTGCCTGCTAATTTGAAACAATAACCCGTATAAGAACGGCGATCTATATTACAGTTTGCCCAATCGGCATCGCAAAAACCTAAAAGTGGCATACTTGATTTTCTATAACAAATCGAATAATCTAAAGTGCCTTATAGATATTGTAAGACTCTCTTTGCAGCTAACCAGTGAGTCTTGTTGTACCGAGTATTGAACTGACTGAGGTAACTAGTCACGTATGCGATATCTATATCGTATGGTATATATATAGTATTTATTATAGGAAATATTTAAGTATATTTATTCTAACTATATACTTTTGTACTAATTTTGCGTTTATAATATTATTATTTCTATTTTTATGCACCTGCCATGCTATTTCTTCACCACCCTTGGTTGACTGGTAGAGATTGCCTAAGGCATTAAGTCCGCCGCCTATGTACTTTTATGTTGCATGAAGTTTTAATAAATAAATAAATAAATATCTGGACGAGTATTAACACTCAGGAACATGAGGCAACCAATTAATTCTTGATAGGGATACGCCGCTAGATTATGCTCACTATCACTGCTGGTAATGACCTCGAGTTTTCCAGATAGTGGAGTTGTACAAGTTTTACAATTCTCAATTTCAAACGTTTGTAAAAGATCTTTTATATAATTTTTCTGATGTACTTTTATTTCATAATTTTTTCTGGTTATATTTAAACCAAGATAATAGCTTAAATAGCCCAAATGTTTTATCGAAAAATATTTTTGCAAGTCTTTTTTGATGATGTCAAACGTCTTGCCATTACTGTAAAAAACAATTATGTCATCGACAAAGACTGCAACGACAACCAACTCTTTTCCAAAAAGTTTGGTATAAACACATGGTTCAGATGGAGTTTTCACAAAACCAAAAGATGATAAAGTTTCATCTAATTTTATACTCCAGGCACGTGGAGCTTGCTTAAGTCCATACAAGGATTTTTGTAAGAGACACACTTTGTTCTCCATACCTTTTACTTTAAAACCTTGAGGTTGCTCCATGTAGACCTTCTCTTTTAGATAAGCTGATGACATGGAAATTGGTTGACAGAGAAAACAACAAAGTTATACCATGTAAATGGGTTTATAAGTTAAAGAAAGATCCAACAGGCAATGTTGTGAAGTACAAAGCAAGATTAGTTGCTAAGGGATTCGCCCAGATGCCAGGTGTAGATTATTCTGAGACATTTGCTCCTGTCGTGCTGATAACGATTTGTTGTAATTTTGTATTATGCAAAGAAAAGACGTGTTTCAGCAGGTTAGTTATTTTATTGAAGTAATGGTAACTTAGTTACTTGAAAGGAGAAGAATTTTGAATTATTCTATTTATAGACAATATGAAGCCAATATTATTACAACAGTTTACATTTTGTTTGACATTGACAAGAGTCAAGACTAACCTATCAAATGATTTCATGGCAGTTTATAGATGAAATAAAAGCATAGAATACTGCTCGGATTCAAGAATTAAGTAAAAGTGAGCTATTGGAAATCTTTATAGAATTACAATTGCCGGGCGTAGTCAGCGTAGACCAAAATATTGACAGTATAAGAAAAACACTTCGAGAATTGGTGCAAAGCGGCGAATTGTTGTCATATTTCAAAGACCAAAAGGAAGAGTCTGTGTGTGATAAACTAGTTCCACTAGTTCAAATGAAAATTAATTACGCTTACATAAATATTGATAAATTTGACGGAAAGAACTTGAATTATTTGAACAATAGTTAGAATGCGTCATAACTTTAAACGACGTACCAAAACCAAAGCAAAGACCTTTACTTTTAACAAATTTATCAGTAAAGGTATTAGAGACGCTCAACCACTTATGTTGACCCATCAAGCCAATAAAAAAAGAATACAATGACTTGTTGAAGTTATTAGAGACGAAATACACAAAGTCAACATCCATTGCCTTAGATCGAGCTGCATTTAGGTCCAGGTATCAAGGTCAGACGGAAAAAATTGAAGATTACGTTAAAGAGTTAAAAAAATATATATAAAAGGTGTGATTTCAAAGACTCAGACGAACAAGTAAAAGAAAATTTATTGATGGGGTACATAAACCAATGATTAAATTTCAGTAATTGAAAATTGGAGATCAGGTATTGGAAAATTTAATCATAATGGCCAGAACTGTGGAAGCCGCAATGCAACAATCAAACCTAAATGAGAAAGAGTCAATGGAGTTTTTAAATTTAAATGAAACAAAAGAGATGGTTTATACAGATCGTCGAAATACTACTACTTAGGCTAAAACTCAAAGATTGAACAAGCAGAAACCAGCTCAACAATCTACTCAAGGAAAGAAGACCAGTGGAATGTGTTTTGTGTGTGGAAAAGACAATCATCTTAGATCAGTGTTACTTAAAAGAAAAGTTGTATTCTTTATTTTCTCTGTAAAGTGTTTTGTGTGTACATAAATAAATAAATAAAAGATAAGTTTTGTTCAGAGTGTGGCAAGCAAGGCCATATTTTTCGGGTGTGTCGGGTGCATCAAACGAAAAAGTTGGATGTGGTCGGTGAAATGGAAACGGACATTGAAGGTGACATTCAGAATCTGTTTGAGACCGAGGAGGACAATGCAGACATGTACTGTATGTATACCAATCTTTATAACTTTGAAAAAGTACCTCCACAGTTTGTTGATCTTTTAGTAGAAGGTAGACCTGTAAGCATAGAATTAGATACAGGCTCTGAGGTTAGTACATTAACAGTGAATGAGCAATGTAATACGTTTCCAGGTCGACAAATAGATAAATTAATATATCATTCATAAATTTTGATCAAAGCAGATTCAAACCGATAGGAATGTTATAAACTGTTAATGTAGAATGGAATGGTTTACAAAAACAAGTAGATTTATACATAGTTAGCAATGATAAGCCCAGAGTGTTGGGCAGAAATTAGCTAAATATTTTCAAGCAGTGGCCTATACAATTAAATAAAGAAATGTGTAAGCAAAACATAAATGAAATAAATATACATAAATGTAATACTCCAGTTGAAACCGTAAACATAAGTTCATGGAGGTATTCACTCCAGGCTGGGGAAATTTCAAAGGGGAATGCATCAGTCTAAAATTAAAAAGTGATGCCTAACCCAAGTTTTTGCCGGTAAGACACAGAAGAGAGACAGAAGGTATAGTGAGAAGTGTGAAGTGTGAAGGAACTGGTGTTCCCCACTCACTATATTTCACCGGTTCTATTCTTTTATTTTCTAACAATATTTTGATTTCGTTTTGGACTTTGTCTTTCAATGCAAAAGGAACTTGTCTTACCGGCAAAAACTTGGGTTAGGCATCACTTTTTAATTTTAGACTGATGCATTCCCCTTTGAAATTTCCCCAGCCTGGAGTGAATATCTCCATGAGCTTATGTTTACGGTTTCAACTGGAGTATTACATTTGTTTATATTTATTTCATATATGTTTTGCTTACACATTGCTTTATTTAATTGTATAGGCCACTGCTTAAAAATATTTAGCCAATTTCTGCCCAACACTCTGGGCTTATCATTGCTAACTATGTATAAATCTACTTGTTTTTGTAAACCATTCCATTCTACATTTACATTTTTAACATTCCTATCGGTTTGGATGTGCTTTGATCAAAATTTTTGAATGATATATTAGATTTTCTATTTGTCGACCTGGAAACATATTGCATTGGTCATTCACTGTTAATGTACTAACCTCAGAGCCCGTATCTAATTCTATGTTTTCAGGTCTACCTTATACTAAAAGATCAACAAACTAGGGACGCACTTTTTTTTTCAAAGTTATAATGATTGGCATACATACAGTACTTGTCTGCATTGTTCTCCTCGGCCTAAAACAGATTCTGGATGTCACCTTCAATGTCCATTTCCCTTTCACCGACCACATCCAACTTTTTCGTTTGACGCACCATTTTTTTCCGTCTGACCTTGATTCCTGGACATAAATGCAGCTCGATCTAAGGCAATGGATGTTGACTTTGTATATCTCGTCTCTAATAACTTCAACAAGTCATTGTATTCTTTTTTTATTGGCTTGATGGGTCAATATAAGTGGTTGAGCGTCTCTAATACCTTTACTGATAAATTTGTTAAAAGTAACGGTGTATGCTTCGGTTTTGGTACGTCGTTTAAAGTTATGACGCATTCTAACTGTTGTTCAAATAATTCAAAGTTCTTTCCGTCAAACTTATCAATATTTATGTAAGCGTAATTCATTTTCGTTTGAACTAGTGGAACTAGTTTATCACATTCAGACTCTTCCTTTTGGTCTTTGAAATATGACAACAATTCGCCGCTTTGCACCAATTATCGAAGTGTTTTTCTTATACTGTCAATATTTTGGTCTAGGCCGACTACGCCCGGCAATTGTAATTTTATAAAGATTTCCAATAGCTCACTTTTACTTAATTCTTGAATCCAAGCAGTTTTCTTTGCTTTTATTTCATCTATAAACTGCCATGAAATCATTTGATAGGTTAGTCTTGACTATTGTCAATGTCAAACAAAATGTAAACAGTAGCGAAGTCTAAGTCGAATGAAGGAGTGAATGACTGTGCGTATGTATTATCTTTGCTCATTCGCCAACACTCAAATCTGTCGTGTCTGTGCTCCAATGTAGGTAACTTCGCCCCGTTATTTTTTGCAAATATGGCCGCTATTTTACTTGCCGGATCACGCGTTTACTCACAAATATCTTTTGATTTCCGTTGTCCTCGTCGCCATTATATATTTTTTTAATGATTTTATAAAATTTGTCTTTTATAAATCGATACTGTTTCATGCACCGGATCGACGCTCCACGGGATTAAAACGACAAGACATAGCGATCTCTGTACCTATTTTTAATTTTATGCTAGTGTTATAAGTTTGACGTATACCTGTGTGTTTGTGTATATGTGTATCTCACTGTGGCATCATAGCTCCTAAACGGATGAACCGATTTTGATTTATTATTCGTTTGAAAGGTGACTTTATCGAGAGTGTTCTCAGTTATGTTTGATGCAAATTGGTTCAGCCGTTCTAAAGTTAAGAGCGTTTTACTGTTTGAATCGGGGTGTTTTCGCAAAATATCGTGTCAACAGACGTGTTTAATAAATTGTCGATCGAAGTGTGTCTAAATTATGTAGCATGAAATAAAAATGTGTCGGGGACAATTATTTTTTTACTTGTGTTGCACTTCACTCATAAGTTTTACAAATAATTATTTGACTTTGACTTTGAAAACTTAGTTTGACTGAGCTTGAACGTGAACTATCGCTCCACCTGGATTGGACGGATTGATCGCTCACTTCATGTTAACTTCACTTAAATTTTCTCGGGGAGATTTTTACAATGGGCACAGTGCGAGTTTTGTCTCTATTTATATTGATTTAAACTGCATACGCGCTGTCTGGTGGCAGTAGGAAGAAACCTCTTTTTTGTAAAGAACTAAGAGATCGTTTACGTTATCACGATCGAGTACATTAACAAAAAACTTTTTTCAAAAAATACTACTGACTTCCAAATAAGAAAACTACAAAGTGAAAAATAACTTTATTTTTGGTTGTCGGTGTCTTTGGTAGTAGTTTAGTAAGGTACCTATAATGCCAGAATAAATTACCCGAATATCTTGAAACTCGGACATAACCGGTGAAATGGGTGTGTACGGGCAGTAACTCCGTACACTGAGATGTGGTATGTAGGTGGACGAATCACACGGGATATGTACAGGAAATAAAATCACTGTTATGTGTCCGTAAATGATTGACGTTTATTAGTTAAAAACATTGAATGATATAATACATAAAGTAGGTTCCTAGTGGTGGGCGCAACAGCCTAGTCAGCGAATGTACACAAGTAATCGATGAATTACTAAATGCTTGTTCAGGTAAAAACTAAAACAATACATATCGTGTGGCGATGCTCGTACAGGGAGTGTACCAAGGTGAACTGTACACATCTGCGTACCTCTTTAGAGCATACTGGCTTGATGTTATATTATGAAATGGTATAAAAAATAAACAGACATGCGATTGCAGCAATCCCGAGAGATTTGCCGTTATTTATTTAAGAGTTATGTTGTATATCTCCGAAGTTCTTCATCAGATCTTCACCAAATTAAAATGGGACCAATTTCGGATCATACTCTTTCAAACAAAAATAATTTTCAAAATCTCTCCATAATTGACGGAGATATCGGTGCACATATATAAAATAAATAAAAATAAAACATACATAATGTCGAACATAGAACCTCCTCCTTTTTGATAAGTCGGTTAAAAACTCGGAATAAGCACACTGAAAGGCACTATTAGAATAGGTTGAGTTAAGTTAAGTGTAAGGATTTCTTTCAACAGGACTTGAATATGATTGTTATAATATTATGTTTTTTAACTGACTTACCAAAAAGGAGGAGGTTCTATGTTCGACATTATGTGTTTTTTTTTATTTTCACCGATATCTCCGTCAGTGGTAGTCCGATTTAAAAAAAGACCTTTTTTTGTTTGAAAGAGTATGTTCCGAAATTGGTCCCATTTTAATTTGGTGAAGATCTGATGAAGAACTTTATTTATTATTTATTTGGAACAATAACATGTATACAATATAATTAATTGTGTACGGAAATGGCCGCATTAGTGAGACTGTATCGCAGCCATTAACGCCCACCTCCAGAAGGGTGATGACAACGTTCCAACATTATTTGAAATAAATACCATCAAAAATTAATCAACATCAAAATCAAAATTACACTAATAATACAAATTAAATCAAATACCTATTAATAATTAAAATCAAAAAATAAAAATAAAATCACATAAAACAAAATTAAAATAAAGTTACAATTAAAATCATAAATAAAATTTAAAATTTAACTTCGGAGATATACAACAGAACTTTAAAATAAATAACGGTAAATCTCTCGGGATTGCTGCAATCGCATGTCTGTTTATTTTTTATACCATTTCATAACATAACATCACGCCAGTACGCTCTAAAGAGGTATGCTGATGTGTACAATTCACCTTGGTACACTCGCATTTCATCGGTTATGTGTAGTTTCATGATGTTCGGGCACAGATCATAGAAACAACAGTTGTTTCTATGATCTGTGCGTTCGGGTAATCTTTTCTGGCATTATAAGTACCTTACTATCTCTTGCCATAACGCAAAAAATGGTACCTACCAAAGACACCGACTTCCAAAAATAAAGTTATTTTTCACTTTGTAGTTTTCTTATTTGGAAGTCGGTAGTATTTTTTTGCAAAAATGTTCATAATGTCCAATTTGTGATTGTATTTGTTTGGTTAGCTACCCTATTTCCAGGATGCTCTTCGTGACCCTCTCGCCACCCACGATGAACTGCCCCTGGAACGAGCCCTCGTAGGCCGAGGTGAACTCCGTCACGCCGATGGTGACCTTGTTGTCTCCGGGCTGAAACAACAATGTCATCGTCAACTTATTCGCTTTGCTCATTTTAGGCACAACACCCGTCTGCTCGGAGAATCCTTCTTACTTCTATGGAGGCTGAGGGACTCTCTACCAGGTGGACTATGGAACTGTAATTATAGTCAATATCATCACACAGTGCTACATACCATGCAGTTAGTGGCTAAACCAACCTTTAAGGTGCGCGTACAGAGCTCATTGCGTGGATCGGTGACCTTCTATTACACAACGAGACCACTTCGCGTCGTTAAACCCTAAGAGTTTTTCTCAGCTGACTTTCATAGACCTCTGATAGTCTTTAGGGTTAGTTTGATTCGATTTCTGAAAGACTGAAACCAGTCTTAGCAACGGGTATCGAGGTATGAAGATTTGGGATGAGGAGGTCCGCTAGGCAATCGCTCCATGTAACATGAGAAAAGTAGGCAGATGATGATGAGAGCTTCTATACGAACCAGGAAGTAGGCGACGGAGCCCACACTCGACCTCCGCGTCACTGTCTCCAGGGGGATGCCGTTGACGGAGACCTGCGCGACAAATGCTCATTGAGTACCGACTTACAAAACACTCGTTCATACTTAGAACCTTGGGCTCTCGACAAAGTCACATCTATCAGCGGAAGCGATACCATAATATAAAATTAGGAATATTAGGTCCTTACATATTAAGAATTTGGCGTTTTAAGCAACGAGTCACTTTTAACTTGGAATTATAAGTTCAATTTAACTTATATTTAAAAGTATGCTATTCCTTTTTACCCGACTGCCGAACCAGGGTAATGTGTTTATCAGTCTATGTATGTGGTTATGTTTGTATGTATGTTTGTTTCCATTTGGCGTTCTAGAGACCAAACGAATAGGCTAATTTTGATGATTCTTATGTCAATCAATTCGTCTTAACTTTGCGAGTGTCACTAACTACATTAAAAATGAAATAAAGAAAAATGGCGTTTTGGGCGCCATATTGTGGCTCCACAATATGGGGAGCCCCATTTTTTTATTCCAATCCCTATCGTATGGGGTATCAAACTGAAGGGTTTTACAAACATATATAGCACTTATATGTTAAAAAGAAATTGGAAAAAAGAATTAACAAGAATATTACAATTTTAAAAAAGAAATTAGATTTTTTGAATTAACATTTTTTTAATATTTAAAAGCTTGTTTTAATATATTACAAAAGCTTGTCTACTATTCTAACTTTTGCTCTTAAGCGATTAGGTTAAGTGGTCAGCATCAGCATGTTTTTGAAATAAGATTTTTGGCCTCGCACTGGGTATTTTCTATTTTTACTTTTGTGTTTTTTTTCTGACTGTACCTCTTGTGAGTTACAAATAAATATTTTTCTTTCTTTTGTTTGGAAGCTTCGCGCTCGGCGGTCGCGGGTAAATTTGAAAGCCCTGGCACAAGCAACTGAAGGAACACGGGTGGGTTTTAATCAGTAAAAGTCTGACACGCCCTTCCGCTTCACCCAGAGCGTTATTATATAGTTATTGGAAGATATCATGGTTATTGGAAGATAGGATATATATAGTTATTGGAAGATATCCCACAAAAAAAAAGGTGTACCTTTTCGAGGTTGCAGGTCTCGGCGCAATGGTACTTGACGGTGTCCTCGAAGGGAGCACCCTCGACGGGCGGGGACACCCGCTTGACGTGTGGAATGGCCACGGCTGCAACAGAAGGCGACGTGGTCGGTGGTGAGCGATCGAGAGCACATATTCTAGGTCACCTGTTCGAAATAAATCTGCTATTTTCTGTAGAGCTAAGGAGTAGAAGTCCCTGCCGTGGTTTGTGTTTCCCGATAGCTACAACCTGATATAAGTCAAGAGTGAAAAGGTAACTTCTTTGCAAGCGTGCTTCACCCACCGTCCACCACATAAACGCTTACCATCTCGTGAGACAGTGGTCAAGCGCGAGCGTATTAATAATACAAAAAATAACATCCACCACCGTGACGTGTGTTTCGCGGTCTATTTGGAAAGCACTGATTTAGACTCGGACAGATCACTGAAACCACAATTTGGCAAAATGGGATTTTCTAGACCCGCCTTTTATACACCCAATGTGAATGTACAAAATGGGGTTTTCTAGACCCGCCTTTTATACACCCAATGTGAATGTACAAAATGGGGTTTTCTAGACCCGCCTTTTATACGCCTTTTATACACCCAATGTGAATGTACAAAATGGGATTTTCTAGACCCGCCTTTTATACGCCTTTTATACACCCAATGTGAATGTGGTGCATCTGTGCAGAATATGAAACACCCCAAGTGACCATACTGCACTTCACAGGACCTAATAAAAGCCATTGATGCAGCAATAGAGATGATGACTAGAAAATATTTTTAATTCGTCTTATTGTTAATGTTAGACACGTATTTTTTCTTTTGTGACGTACTTAAACAAAAAATAATTACAAAGATACAGTGCATTCAAATTTCGCGTGACGTCACATTTTAGTACCCCACTTCTGATGCACTTCTGAACTTCGGTGCGCTTTACTTTTGCAATTATTTATTGATTTGATAAAGCAAAAAATTCGTGGTCTATATTTTTGGATAATCTAACTGACATTTTTTTTTTAATCTAAGAATCAACCCTATTAATATGGTCACCTACAGGGCCTAAAATATTGAAGAAGTTTTGGATCGACTCGAAGAGAAGAAGAAGCCAATGGACTTCATGTTTCATGAAACCGTACCATGCACACATATAGTGGATCACCTAAATGCGTCATCCGATTTTCGCCCTGAGTTTGAGTTTTTGCCAAAAGTGGCTACTACTACTACTATAACTACTACTATTTTTAATGACAAATAACAATGTCAAACATACCTAAATTAATGTAATGTAAATACCTAAATATAAGCAAGTAAACAGAAAAACTTTGAACTTGTTGCACAACTCCTTCAATCCTAATAACATAAGATGTAAAATATTAACTCCAAGAAATTTAAGGAGTTGTTTAATATAATATTTAATAAATAATCACGAAGAAACATTAATAAATATATCACAGTTCTAAAGATATGCAATTATATGTATTAGGCGTGAATTATTGAATTTGCGCACTATACAACGCTCAAACGCTCAGCAGGTCAGGCGTGATTGCATAAAAATATATTATAGTCTGGAATAGTACATAGACTAGTATTTTTTTTATTTCCACGCGAATGAATTCTTGAACAAGACCTAGTTTTTAGTTTTCACTATCACTAATTATGTGTGTTACTGTTCAAAGGAAGTGTCTCGTCACAAAGTTATTTATTTCTCAAACTACGAGGAAATCACCTTACCTGAGGCTGTAACAATAATTTATAAATCAATATTATATAATTAATTATACATAACATCACACTAGTATTCCCCAAATGGTTCGGTAGAGAAGGCAAATATTACTGCAGCCATTCGATTTTGAGAGCAGTGGTGGCCCAGTGGTTACGGTCCTGACTTACGAATTGTAGGTCGTAGGTTCGAACCCGAACAGGTGCTTTACTTTGTGTAATTTATTGCATCACCACTGCTCTCAAAATGGTGAAGGAAAACATCGTGAGGAAACCGACATGTCCTAGAACCAAACATTCAAAGACATGTGATATCTACCAATACGCACTGGGTCCGCGTCGTGGATTATATATAGGCCACTCCCTCTATGAGAGGAGGCCTGTGTCCCAGCAGTGGGAACATTAAAAGGCTGATGATGACTGCAGCCAGTCAGTCAGTCTGTCTTAAGGTGGGATTTCGCCCCGCGACGCAAGACGGGTGACCGAGACAGGGGTCAGGACAGAGACAGGAGACTGTGATATGTGTCGCACAAAAAAATCATGTCGATTTTAGTCGTTTGGGTCAGTTATATTGTCCAAACTATTCCACATTGTAATGGAAAGCCACTATCAATTTACTATTGGAGGAAAAAAACCTGATGATATAAAACGTTTTAACAAAAAATACAACCTCAAAGACATGTATATATCCGAAGTTCTTCATCAGATCTTGATGAAATTTAAATGGGATTAACCGACTTCGCAAAAAGGAGGGGGTTATCAATTCGGCTGTATATTTTTTTTATGTTTGTTACCTCAGAACTTTTTACTGGGTTGACCGATTTTGGTGAATCTTTTTTCATTTGAAAGCTGGTGCTTGTCATGTGGTCCCATTTAAATTTCATCAGAACTCTTCAATAAATGACGGCAAATCACTCGGGATAGCTGCAATCGGATGTCTGTTTATTGTTTACATCATTTCATAACATAACATCACACTAGCACGCTCTAAAGGGGTACGCAGGTGTGAACAGTTCACCCTGTTATACTCTAATTACACCGTTTTTGTTTAAGTTTCATGTTTCTTGGTAAATCTATTCTGGCTTCGCTTTGGAGAATTGGTCCATTATGTACAACAACTAAAAATTGAAAAATAAAAAACTTTTTAACAAAAAATACAACCGACTTCAAAATAAAAACACTATAAAGTGAAAATAACTTCAATTTCGGAAGTCGGTGTCAAAAAACGAAGAAACCAGAACAAGAACACCGACTTCCGAAATTGAAGTTATTAGTGAATTAATAAGGATCGTTTTCAATATGGGTGTCAAAGTTATGGTTGTTTTATTGTTTTTTGTGACGCTCGACACCAATCGTCCAGGAGTGAGACAATCTCACGGTCTGTCTCAGTCTCATTTGCGAAATCGCGGCCATACAAAGCATTATAAGGACAATAGTGTCATCTGTGTCACGCGTCTCCGGTCGCGGTCGCGGCGCGATTGCACACCTTAAGATCGTAGAGGTCGCCTATTACTCATACGCCAAGTAGCGCATGTGACAGCCTAAAGGCATACAATTACTCCATAATATGCCAAAGTATTTATTTCTATAAAGGATTATCCATCGGCCCAACGGGGGAGCAGTGGCCGTACCATAAGCTCTTGGTTATTTCAATTATGCGTAAAGGATAGATGTAGGGCCCCAGAAGTATGACGTGACAATACCAACATGAAGCTGTTGTGAAAAAAGGGATAGTGCTATTCGACTTGTAGAGCTCCGTCTCTCTCTCTCTCTCTCTCTCTCAGTGGCACATGATAGTTTTGACTCTTAAGAGTAAGGCCCCAGAGGCCATAAACAAGTGACATTCTATCATCGAAAGCGTGGCGATAGCGGTTGTCAAAAATTGTATGGGATTGACAAGCGATCCCTTACATTCTGACATTTCGACTAGGTATCACCTTCGCTGACATCGAATGCCACTTGTTTAGAGCTTCAGGGGGATGACCACAAGCTCTTAAAGTAAGCTTATTTTGAGTGTGTGTAAGGGACAGATGTATTTGACTTGTGTACATCTGTCACTTACGCGATCTCAAAATAACCTTTCTCTAAGAGCTTGTGGTACCCCCCTGGTCTTGATCAGATTTGATAGTGAGCTTGAAATATTAAGGGACAATCCGAAGCTCTGTCGAAAGGAGTCGTCGGAGCAAGTTCTAGAACAGATGCAACTTATGACTCAGCACAAGTACCCGGTGATGCGTGCGGCGAGCCACACTGGCAGAGGGTAGTACAAATACTTACAGTTATCTGCAATTAGAAATAAATTGTGAATTAATATAAAATACAAATGTTTGTACTTCTTATCTTCCTCTACTTCTTATACACTAATTGGAAAATAAAATTATTCATTAAAACATTTTTTTTAAACAAGCTTGTTTCGTGTTCTTCTCAGTAAACCCTTTCATTTGATACCCATATCATGGCAGCAATCTTGGGCCGTCCGCCATATTGGATTTAGAATAACGTCACTTAGCTAACCATGCATTGTCATCCAAACTAAACTTGTATGCAAAATTTCATCTTTCAGGATAACTGCTTTAAAATTCAGTTGCAAGATTTGACCCGAACACGCACTTACATACATACATTGTAAGTTAAATAAAAGCTTGTAAAATAATGTGATTCGGACTTTTTGAGGTTTTCTTTTATTTGATGGGACAAGCCTGCCATACCATCTCTAACCGCTGTAACTCCTGAGTCCCGGAGAAACGATTGAAATTTCTTGGATGCCGTGATGAAAATCAGAATATCAGTGGAGGACTAAGAAAAATATAATTTTTGTTTCTCTCCTTATCTAGCCGGCGACAGTACAGAGATGGACCAATAGGCACAAAAGGACATTTACAGCTGGGAATGGGATAATACACTTGTAAATATATCTTTGTTTTTAAGGTATGTGGGACAAGGCGTTAAGTCCCGCAACCTCCATTAAAAGTGAAGGATGGGCCGACCAGACGGTTGTTGAGCCCTAATGTGGTTATCAATGTCGAACCGTTTGAGTTCTTGATAATGCGGATAAAGTTCGTAGCTCACTTACACAACCCCGCTGAAACACCACTCCCGCACAACACCGCCCTAAACGGAGATGACCGCTCGTTGTCCACGCGACAACATCTAGCAGACAACCAGCTGTCCACGCCCCGACCGCGACCGCCTTTCCTTTTTCGACAAGCTAGTAACGTGCAGAACGTGCTTCAAGCGAGCAGTCTGCGTGCTTACACCACGCGGGCCACACGCTTGAGGCGCGTGGTAAGCATGCGGTAAGCGAGACGTCAAATGTCGAGTGGAACGATGGCGGTAAGCTCGCTTGCAGCGAGCTGTCTGCTAATTTGTGTTGTCAATGTAAAGTATGTCCACAGAGGACACCCTGAAGCTCACATTTCAATGAACATTATTTTGCCGTGTGGGAGCGGCGTCGTATAAGTCGGCTACGACGTTTACTTTGCTTGCGCCATGCAGGTCCAGATTTTCTGGCATCTGAGTTGTCACGGCTGTCAAAGATCTACGAGTGACAGCCGGGACCAAAAGCTTAACCTCGGCAAGAGGGGCGGACGAGTCTCACTAGTTAAAGTGTGGTGGTACGTAAACATGATCGCGCTACACACTTACTTTCAATGACAGCTAAAATTTTCCTCACGGTACTTTCACCGGTCTTGAATATCCCTATGTACACGCAAGCGTTGCTGTCATCGAATCTGTGAAAACAATTAGTTTTGTTATTATTTACGGCAGTAATCCACTACATATATATTATCGTACTATATTTCGAGTCTGCATTCAAGAAATATATAGTATGCAAAAAGATTATATTTTCAACACCTTATTCCAACAAACAAATCCTTCATTTAAAAAATTTATGAACCCTTCCTTTTATTACCTTAGAACTGATGCGAAAGCATGTATCTGAACTCAGTGAACTTGGTGAAAGCTGTTTAAGCAAAATTCAAAAATTCAATTTAAAACACGAGATTTCATTTACTTAATGACTGTAAGACAATATTAAAAGTAAGTACTTTTACATAAACAAATTGAGTATCGAAATGGACGACCTACTCTGAAAAAAAAAAATTTATGAAATCTTTGCTAGGGTAAAATACTGTAGTAAGTTTACCTAGTGATAAAAATACAGTCCGAAAAAGGCAAAATATTTTCGGTCCACACGGAATTATCGGTGAAAAAAAAATTTTGTCGAACATAGAACCTCCTCCTTTTTGGTAAGTCGGTTAAAAACTGGTGTCAAAAAAGGCAGAAAAAAAAAACAGTAACACCGACTTCCAAAAGTAAAGTTATTTTTCACTTTGTAGTTTTCTTATTTGGAAGTCGGTAGTATTTTTTTGTAAAAACATTTTATTATATAAATAAAAAAAAGTAATAAAATAATAACTTTGTAAAATAATACGATGCCGGCGTCGTTGTCTTGTACGGGGCTAACTTATGTGCCCTGCGCAAGAGGGACGGCGGCATTCATCATTGCGATCGTACTGTACCTACAGGCGTATAGCAGCCAAAATGTATTGTAAGCTTTACGGCCTACACAGAAATGCCAGCCCCTATAAGACGCTGTGAGGCTGCCGCACATGCTCTTTCTACCTTTTTAAATTCTGGCACGGGTGAGGTTATCCTCAAGATTGTCATAAATAACGCCTTTAATTCTGTTAAAAGGGACACTTTGTTAGCTGAGGTAAAAAAGTAAGTTCCTGAATTTTTCGGTTTTATTTAGCAGTGTGGGTGCAATGGGTGCCTGTAACCCTTCTAAATTATTATATAAAGTTTTTTTTTTAGAATCTGCAGTAGGATGCCAACAAGATGACCCTCTCGGGCTAGTAATTTTCAGTTTGGCTATCCATCCTATCATCAAACAACTTAATTCAAAATTCAATGTCTGGTATCTAGATGATGGCACAATTGGAGGTGACTTGAACTTAGACACAGTTTTGAAAGATTTACAATTCTCGAAGCAGCAATTCCAATCCATCGGTCTTAACCTCAACCACCCCAAATGCGAAATTTTCACCTGTAACAATACGTACAGACAAACGATCCTTCAAAAATTCAATAAAACAGCACAAGAGATTAAAATTTTAGAAAGAGGTACACTGCACCTGCTAGGTTTCCCAATTTTGGAAGATAGTTTTTCTCCATTCATTGACGCCAAAATAACACATTTCAACGATATTTCGGACAGATTCTCTAAAATTTATATTCATTCGGCTATCACCCTCATTCGTTATTGTTATTTTGGACCAAATTTCATGTACTTTCTTCGTGCTTCGCCGTTATGCAAGTACACAAAGTCTTCTGGACAAAATTTACCAAATTATTTGATGCACGCTATCATCCATCCTAAATGTGGCCCTGGATGACCGAGCGTCAGCTACGCTAGCCACACTAGCCATTCGGTTTGGTGGGTTCGCCATCCGCAAATTTCTAGTATAAGCCTACCGGCGTTCCTGACTTCGGTCCACACTCACAGCACTGAAATCATAATCAGAAGAATCTTGTACCCATCACTGGTTGACTGTAAAGTGCCGTGTTCTGCCGATGCAATGAACGCCTGGAAAGTGGCTTGCCCGAACACGGCGTTGCCCCAGAACCCATTTTATAAGAGACGTGTGCTGAGTGAAGAGTGGGATGAGCCGTTCTGCAGTTTGGTGCGGAATAAACTTATAGATTCTACTTATAGAGTCTACCAATTCTGCTGGCTTTGGGTGAGTGGGAGTCGGCACTACCGTCACCCAACATTGTGTTGTTGTGTTCACTATGTTGAGTGACAACACCTTTCGGATAGCTACATGTCTACGTTTGGGTGCTCCTAGCGGAGCTCCACATCGTTGTCAATGTGGTGAAGCAGTTGAATGCATCGGACACCATGGCATATCCTGCAGTAGGAGCGCTGGTCGGATATCACGGCACGCCAGCATTAATGGCAGCATATGTCGGTCTCTTGTCACCACCGGGATGCCAGCTGTTTTAGAATCCAATGGCTTGGCACGCAACGATGGGAAAAGACCGGACGCCATAATGCCTTGGAAGGTGAGTAGGCATTTGGTGTGGGATACAACATGTGTCGATGCCCTTACACCATCCCATCTTCGTAGCGCGGTGGGCTGTGCTGAGGCCGCTGCTGTTGGGGCAGAAAACCTCAAACGGCGCAAATACAAAAATCTGAAACTACATATTTGAGCTGTTTGGGGTTGAAACTTTAGGTCCATGGGGTCAGTGTGCTCGTCGAGTTTTTCGAGATATAAGCAAACGGTTAGTCGACTCTTCACGTGACCGGAGGCCTGGGCTTTTCTTCGGCCAGCGAATCAGCAGTGACAACCAACGTGGCAATGCTGCCAGTGTTCTGGGCAATTTTCACATTGACTGCGATATGGACGAATTTTTTGATGTCCAATTATCAACCGACTTACCAAAAAGGTTCTATGTTCGACTTTATGTTAGAGTTTTAAGCTATTGCATAGCTTCTATCGCGGGCCTTGAGCGCGGGGACCGAATCCAGAAATTCCGTAACGAAAAAACCTCAAGCTCCCCACTCCGACGGGCACGGCGGTGATACTTTGACTTTTAATAAGGTTTTTGAATTCTGTGGAATCTGAGTGGTGAGGGGCAGGGGGGCGGGGGGGAGAGGTTTGTTGCACGTGTTTTCGATTTCCGTGTTGGTATTTTTAGAATGAAAAATTATCTTGGTCTCCTGGATGAAGTAGCGGCGGGCAGGGGGGCAAATTTTTTGTCAGAAATGCGCTAACTCCAACCGTTTCTGAGATATGAGGGTTTTAAAATTTTTGTTGGTCGTAATTTTTTTTGTCTTTTATCGGTCTCTCTGAGCTGTTTCTGTGACAATGGTGATCAATGTGGACCTTATGATAATGAGAATAAGGGTCACTTTTGCTTGTCAAAGAAAAACGACCTTATTTCAATGTGAATAAGGGTATTTTTGTTTTGTTTTTTAGAGTTTTATTAATCGTAAATAAATGCGGGTTTGGCTCGCTACGTTTTCGAGTTTTTAACGTTTTTAATTTTTTTGACGCATTTTCCAGGACTGGATCTAGAATAAATGCTATGCAATAGCTTTACCGCGGCAGTCCCCGAGTGCCACACGACTTTTTTTTTATTTATTTTTTGTTTATTTTCACCGATATCTCCGTCAATTGTGGACCGCCACCATCAAACCATACTATTTAATAAAATAACATCACGCCAGTACGCTCTTAAGGGGTACGCAGATCTCTCATTTCACCGGTTATGTTCGGTTTCATAATATTCTGGTAATCTATTCTGGTATTATAGGTACCTTACTAAACTACTTGCCTATTAGGTAGGTACAACTAAAAAGTGAAAAGTAAAATAATCTATTAAAAAAAAAAACTACCGACTTCTATTTTTCTCTTTGTAGTTTTCTTATTTGCAAGTCAGTAGTATCTTTTTGTAAAAAAGTTTTTTTCGAGTAGGTATATTTTATCACGGTAGGTAGATTGGTAGTTGAAAGAAAAGTGGATTACGTACCTCACTAAAGTGAGTAATTAATGCACTCATGTTAATTTAGTGCACACTCATGCATTAATAACTCACTTTGCGCTCGATGCTACAATCTACTATTTTAAACTATTGTTACATTATTCATCCGGGTAGGATCCTCCACAGAACGCGGTCCACTCGTTCCGTGTTTTATACCCCTCGATAAAACACGGAACGAGTGGACCGCGGGTTTCGACTCGCACTCGCACGAAGTTAGGTCGCCTTTCCCCCTTACGGGGGCGACGCGACTCCCAAGGAGGAGCAAGCTCATTCGGTGCTTGGCTGTTGGACGGAACGGAACCTATCTTAGTGGCATTATTGTGTTATTTGAGTATTGTCGTTATTTATGCGTATGTAGTTACGCTGATCATGAGTGTACCTGTTGGTGTGAACCATTTGTAAGGAATAAAACTTACTTGGTTGGTAATCCATTTGTTTGTTTTTAAATAACTGTAGATGGTTCTTAAGTATATACTATATTTTTTATAGCTTATTTTTAATAATACTTACTACATATTTCGCCGGAAAATTCAACGCCGGGTATTGAGCGGCGGTCTACTAGCTCGAATACTCGACCAATTTTACTATTCTCAGAAACAAACTTCACATCCAAAACCTACTTCAGGATACCTGGATACAATATGTACCACACTAACCACTCTGACAACAAAGCACATGGAGGATCTGCTGTACCCATCAGGTCTAACACCAAGCATCATGTACTGCAAGATTACTGTAAAAACGACATCCAAGCAACAAACGTCGTAATAACGGACTGGATCAGTGACATTACAGTATCGGCCCTCTACTGTCCGCCGAGATTTACTATCAACAAAACGGAATTTAATGACCTTTTTCAATCCTTTGGAGACAGATTTATAGCGGGAGGTGACTATAACGCCAAGCACACATTTTGGGATTCTAGGCTTATTCTACCCAGAGGCCGAGAACTCTTTATTTATTATATTCTTTATTGTACACCACACAAATATATATACAGGACACAAAATCATAAAAGCAAGTAAAGCAAGCTCTTTAAATTCATCCAAACAAGAAATATGAACGTGATATCGTCTGGCCAACCCACTTACTGGCCAACAGACAAAGAAAAATCCCGGATGTTATAAATTTTTGTATCAGCAAAGGAATCGTAAATAACAATATATAGAATAATAGAAGAGATATGTCTCCAATCATTGTAGAACTACTCACTACCGCCCTAGAATGAAACTGAACGGACTGTTATTGTTTTTCCTCCTATAAGAAAATCTGACGGTTCCTGGGCACAGACGAACCAAGAGAAAGCCGAAACCTTCTCAGAACATCTCTCAAAAGTCTTTATTCCTCATCCATATGCAGGTTCTCCAGTAGATGCCGCAAGAATTACTGACTATTTGAATACTCCTAAAAATACGGAGGAAATGCCCTTAAAATTTACAAAGACAGAAGTTGCCCGAGTCATAAAAAAATCGGACCCAAAAAAGTCACCAGTACCTTATTACAAACCGCATATTACAAGAAATACCAGAATCTGGCATACCTTTTCTGACATCATTATTTAACGCCATGACAAGACTGCAGTTCTTTCCCCTGGAGTGGAAGGTTGCGCAAATTATAATGCTACTAAAACCAGAAGAAGCAAAATCATATAAACCCATAATGCATGCCTGCTACCTATCCCATCCAAAATATTTGAATCTCTACTGCTGCAACGAACTCTACCTATACTCAAAGAAAAAGGACTAATTCTCGACCATCAGTTTGGGTTCCGCAGTAAACATGCCACTGTCGACCAAGTGCACAGACTAGCAAATGAGTTCATGGAATCACTGGAGGCAAAGTCTTACTGTACCAGTGCATTTTTGGACATATCTCAAGCGTTTGTCCGCGTTTGGCATGCAGGTCTGCTATTTCAATTAAAAAACGCCCAACCAGATCACCTGTACGGAATACTAAAATCATTTCTACAACAGCGCCACTTCATAGTACAAAGTAGGGAAGCACTGTCTGATCTTTGTCCCATACAGGCAGGATTGCCTCAGGGTAGTGTTAATGGGTCCCATACTCTACTTACTGTTCACTGCAGACTTGCCGATATCCAAATCACTAACTACTGGAACCTTTGCTGACGATACCGCCATACTAGCTGCACACAGTCGAGTTCGAGCTCTAGTTACTAGCTCACTTCACAAACTTGATGTTGCCGCTCTTGCCGGTGGTGATGAGCGCCCCGTGGCACAGCACACGGTGTCCACCGGCTCGCAGTCCAAGCAGCCGTACTGCAGGCTCTAGTTACTCGCTCACCTCACAAACTTGATGTTGCCGCTCTTGCCGGTGGGGATGAGCGCCCCATGGCACAGCAAACGGTGTCCACCAACTCGCAGTCCTCGCAGCCGTACTGCAGGCTCTAATCACTCGCTCACCCCTCAAACTTGATGTTGACGCTCTTGGACGTGGGGATGAGCGCCACGTGGCCCTGCGCCAGCGTGCTCGCCCCGTTGCACAGCACGTCCACCAGGTCGCAATCATCGCAAGTGTAGAGCAATGACTGGTCCAGTTTCTCGCCCGGGTTCACCGCCAAGCGCAAGCTCGTGAACTTGATCGCTGCAGAGTATACTACATTAAGTTGACGAACAAAGTGTGCCGACCTAACCTAATGTGCCACCATCTAACATTTAGCTGATTTGTTTTTTGATGCCATTGAATTCTCCAAAAAAATCTGTTTCGATCGGTGTAAACAGTACTTGTTTTTCTAAAATGAATAGAAACCAAATAAAAAAAAAATAAGGGCTATACTCCCGATTAGTGCCGTAAAACGGTTACTTTCTGGAGACTACTCCTCATTAACAACTATGTTTAAAGGTTTGAAAAAATAGTCCATTACTGCAGCGGCCAGCAAAAGATGATTGATGGACGAACGTGTAAATGTGGGCGCACACATACCTAAGTCCATCAATGCTTAGTTGTGGCCAAGGCTTGTATTAGTACATTACTGCAGCGGCCAGCAAAAGAGGCATTGATGGACGAACATGTAAATGTGGGCCGAGGCGAAGCCGAGGCACACATACGTAAGTCCATCAATGCCTAGTTGTGGCCAAGGCTTGTATAGTACTTTTCTCAAATAATGCGCGGAAATTAAAACTAAGTAGTACCTAGAACTCATTTTGTCAAATACAATTACTTTTCAAAACCAATGACGAACAACAATAATATTCCCGCGTTAGTCTTAGCACGCACTGCGATTTTTATTCGCGAGATTTTTTCCGTCTATTCTGCGGCTTTTGGAATTGTATGAAGCTGCACGCATTGCGCGGGAATTATACTACAAAAATCCGCGCAAATAAAAATCGCAGTGCGAAGTGTTCATTTGTTTTTTTTTTTCAATAAACAGCTTTCTATTTGCAAGTCAGTTCGAAATTCAAATAAAACCTTTGATTAGTTAACTCCTTGGTTGCCATGTTTCGCAGTAAAAGATCGTTCCATTTTTAAATTACACGACAGATATGAATTTACTATGTAATTTATTTGGCCGCTAAACACGACAGATATGGATTTTCGTACAACTTTTGCCGGCCGCTGCTCGCCTGTATTTGGCCTGTACTGCAACTTCGATTTATCCGGAAGAAGGTTGTCAAAATAACGCTCAAATTTCCAAGCATGTTTGAGAAAAGTACTTTTTTTTTCAATTAACAGCTTTCTATTTGCAAACTAGTTTGAAATTTAAATAAAAAAATTGATAAGTTCCCTCCTTGGTTGTCATGTAAAAGATCGTTCCATTTTTAAATAATACGACAGATATGAGTTTACTATGTCATTTATTTGGCCGCTAGACACGACAGATATGGATTTTCATACAACTTTTGCCGCCCGCTGCTCGCATGTATTTGGCAATTTCGATTAACTATCTCGAAGAAGGTTATCTATCAGAATAATGCTCAAATTTTGAAATGAATGTACGTTTGAGAAAAATATATTAAAGAATAATGTATATCATTTGGTACATACGAGTAATTATGATTTTTTGGTATAACTAATACTTTTGCTTTAAAAAATCAATAATAACATGTTTTTTTTTGCTATCCTTGAGCCATTACAAACGTGCGAACTGAGTCACACTTTTTTATACTAAAATATTTTTTTCTCAAACATGCTTGGAAATGTGAGCATTATTTTGACAACCTTCTTCGAGATAAATCGATATTGCTGTACTGGCCAAATACATCCGAGCAGCGGCCGGCAAAAGTTGTATGAAAATCCATATCTGTCGTGTCTAGCGGCCAAATAAATTACATAATAAACTCATATCTGTCGTGTTATTTAAAAATGGAACGATCTTTTACTCCGAAACATGGCAACCAAGGAGGTAACTTCCAAAGGATTTATTTAAATTTCGAACTGGCTTGCAAATAGAACGCTGTTTATTAGAAAAAAAACAAAAGAACACTAACCCGGGAACGATTATTGTTGTTCGTCATTGATTTTGACAAAATGAGTTCTAGGTACCAATTTGGTTTAATTTCCGCGCATTATTTGAGAAAAGCACTATACAAGCCTTGGCCACAACTAGGCATTGATGGACTTACGTATGTGTGCCTCGGCTTCGCCTCGGCCCACATTTACACGTTCGTCCATCAATGCCTCTTTTGCTGGCCGCTGCAGTAATGTACTATACCTGTACCTTTGCCTATTCCTCCAAAACAACTTAAATGTTCAAAAATATTTTACAAAGAAAAATTTATGGTTAGATTTGTTTACCCTATTATCTTAATTACCTACCTAAAACAAAACAAAATTTAAAAAAACTCTCCAAACGGAGGTCAAATATTGATATTCTAGTTCTGAGCGGGCGCAGCGCCAGACAAGTGTTAGCATTGGGGCAACGCTTCTAAGCTCCACAAACTGTTATGTTCACAAACTTAGTTTTGGTAATATTAAGTCATTGATATAAACTAACAATGTAGGGACATTCCAAGGAGCGCAGTCAGATCAATTTTTGATACCGGAATTCCGCATATGATTTACAGTCTATAAACAGCATTCAATTATGCATAGGATTTCACGGATTTTAGTTTTTTGTTTACAACTCAAAATATGATTTTGTCAGATACTTAGTGCTGCTACTCTAGCTATAGAATGCCAGTTTGTCAAAAGTTATAAGCAATTACGAGGTTATTATTATTTACACCAGAATCTCGGCCATGGGCCTAATGTTTCAACCCCAATCTTCAATCGACTCAAATATACGTTGTTATATTTGCGCCGTTTGTAATTTTGCAAGGTTTAAGCTGCAGACACTCTAACAGTATTAATGCAGTCCGTGCGATATATCAAAATTATTACTCGCCATTACCATACTGTAGGTAGATACTTACTATTATCTGTAAATAAAATAAGTGCTTAGTTTCAGCTGTTTGTGAACTCGATCTCAAAATACAACATTTATAAAAAAACACTGCTAATATCGAAAATGAGCTTGACATCAGAATCCATCATGGTGGCTAGGATTGGCTGTAATGTTAAAATCGGTGTATATGTTATGGACCAAGTTATATACGGCGTTATTCATAACACCCGGGCAATTTAAAAATGGCCAATATGAGTAGGCAATGTGATAAAAACTATTGAAATGATTAAGTTGACCAGACTTTCTGAGTAATACCCGGGTCGGGTAATAAAAATATGTTTTTATTTTAATTAATTTAATCTTGTCATCGGTTTTAATATAGAATAGGTAAGTTTGATTACTATTTAAGCAATAAAATCGACAGAGGGCTCCTATTTCTGTCTGCAGGGTCTAAACTAATCTAATCTCCCGAGATTGGACTAATTAATAAATAAATAAATAATTCATTAACATAACAAATCGAATTACCCAACCGTTACTTAGCAATATTCATAATGACCAGACAATGACAAGACAATAAATATAGAAGTTTAAATCAGTATTCATTACATTACTCGATTAGACTTGACTAGCTTCATAATGCCGGGCAGTATACATAGTGCCTGATTAATGACTTGCTCCATGACATATACTCGTAGATATCGGGGACGCCGACATTTAATCATGTTTTTTGCTGGTTTTCGAGGCTGTCGATGAGTTTATTTCCGATATCAGCATAGTATTGCGTAGAAATGGATTGGGGTAGGTCGTGTGAAATCGTGTCTATGTCTACCTTCAGTGTCTTCTACAAAATCTAAAATATAGTTTGTGTTTTTGTGTGAAGATAGAGAGCATTAAGGTATACGGTAGTTACGGTAGTATTGGACACTCTGCTGATCGCTCTGGGTAAGGAACTGTACATAAGTTATAAAAAATAGATACTCACTATGATCTACAAAGAAATAAATAATTTAGATATTTTTACACAATTGATTTCCAATTTTTATTTCAATGTATATGAATAGGTATAGTAAACCACACTTAAGTGGCAACACAACCAGTACAAGCTGGACCCGAATAGGAAATCATCATCATCATTCAGCCGAAAGACGTCCACTGCTGGGCATATACCTCTACTAAGCAATATGCATGTAATTGTTTATTTTCTAAATTAAATACTTGACGGGGTGGCGTGCGCGTAGTGACCACGGAGTTGGTACGGGTTCCATGACGGATAAGCCAATAAAACTTAGGTTGAAGCACAAATTACAGTCATGTTTATTCGGTTATTTACAAAATGGCTAATCAAAGGACAGAGGCTCGTTTGGTGAACGTGATAGTTTTGATCGTATAATCTAAACAAGATGGCGTCAGCTACAGCAATCACAATTCTAGTATTCTAGATCGACTTTATCTTCGCGTTTTGGCGCCAAATTAAAGCGCCATCTCGCGGCATTCAACGTACTAACCGATCAATCAGGATAAAGTTACAGGTTGACAAACATTATGGCATCAACGGGTTGTAATATTTCGGTTAAGTTGTAGTCATGAGATAGGTTACGAAAACATGCTTATAAACTATAGTAAAGAAATATGATAGATTTTGTAAAATATCTCGATCAGAGATGAAATTATAAAGCGTCTAATTTGGGAATAATTAAAAACAGAACTCTTCAATAAATAATGGCAAATCTCTCGGGATTGCTGCTATCGCATGTCTGTTTATTGTTTATACGATTTCATAACATAACACCACGCCAGTACGCTGTAAAGGGGTACGCAGACGTGTACAGTTCACCTTGGTACACTCTATTTTCACCTGTTATGTTCAGTTTCATGATATTCGGGTAAGCTATTCTGGCATTATAGTTGGGTACCTTACGTAACTACTTGCCTATAAAAAGTGCAAAATAAAAATAAACTTTTTATAAAAAAATACTACTGACTTCCAAATAACAAAACAACAAAGTGAAAAAAACTTTATTTTTGGAAGTCGGTGTTCCAAAAATAAAGTTATTTTTCACTCTGTAGTTTTGTTATTTGGAAGTCGGTAGTATTTTTTTATAAAAAAAGTTTTTTCGATAAACTAGTTAAATAACAAATATAATTTTCATGCATATTCGCTATTGTTTTGAAATGATCTGAAATGCAGTCAACTGACCAATTTTTATTAATGAAATACACTTTACCGGTATCTGTAATATAAAGAAAATATGGTTATATATTTTGTATGGCTGTGTGGCACTAAACTCAAAAAAAATATAAAAAAGAATCGTTTTGATATTTTTTTTAAATATAATTGATGTTAACGTCATGAGGTCGACTATTGTAGGTACGAAATAATCTGACTTACCAGGTGCTAAAATAAAATAATAACGTAAGTATTTACAGTTGCTATTTTCTGCTGAAGACGCTGCCTAGGCGTGAAATAAAAATGTCTGAGAGAGACCTGAGTATTCGATATTAATTTCACTTGATAACTCTATGCATTCCTGAGAAAAAGGTCAGTAAGGTGAGAGACGGATAGACATACAGATAACAAAGTGATCCTGTAGGGGTTCCCAATTTTCCTTTTGGGGAACGGAACGCTAAACAATAAATCGCGCAATGAGCGCTTTCTCTTAGGACAGTGGGTATTGGCTAAGTCCCAGTATGGCCTCAGTATTTTTCCAGTATGGTCACAGTATGGTCCCAGTATGGTGCCGGTGTGGTACCAGTATGGTGACATTATGGTCCCAGTATGGTTCCAGTATGCTCCCTATATGGTCACAGTAAGGTTCCAATATGGTCTACTATGATCTTAGGTCATTACTTAGTTTACCTTTGAGAGTGAGCGCTTTGATGCGCTCCTCCGAGCCGTCGTCGTTCTGCAGCATGAGGAAGTAGTCGCCGAGGTCACTCGGACTGATCATCTCGAAGTCAATCTCAATCGCTGATTGCCTGTATATCAGTCATACATTATTCATAACTAGGTCACTAATAACGAAAATGAGCTTGTAATCAGAATCTATGGTAGTGGCTGGTGTATTTTAAAGGTTTTGTTGATACAGATGACTAATATGTGTCATGTAACATAATATAAACTTTTATTATTTACAACAGATTGCAGCTATACAATTATATACTAATGCATACAATTTTTATTTATGTTATGTCATCATCATCAACAGCTTTTTAACGTTCCCACTGCTGGAAAACAGGCCACCTCTCTGTGAGAGGGAATGGGCCGTAATCCACCACGCGGACCCAGTGCGGGTTGGTGTACGTTACTTATATACAATCTATATACAAGCGCGAATAAAAAGGGGAAAGGGGAAGGGGCTCTGCTCTGTAACTTCAATGGTTTTAGAGAGTGTCGATGTGGTCGAGATTTTGATTTCGACATAAGCGCCTTCAAAACCTTTGAAAATTACGCATACTGTTCGATACTCACTCTTCTCCTTTTCTGAAAAGAAAAATTTAAATACACCTATAAGTATTGTGTTACTCTTTTGTGTCAATTGGAATGATTAGTTCTTGTAATTATTTCCACTAGGGACCATTTTGTGAATAATTAAATTCCAAAAAGAAAGAAATTCTATGTTCGACTGTATGTTTTAAAAAAATGTACTTTCTCGGATATCTCCGTCAATTGTAGACCACTTTTAAAAATTCTTTTTTGTTTGATATGATCCCGAATTGGTCCCATTTAAATCTGATGAAATCTGATGAAGAACATCAGATATATTCAATGTAACTCTTCATTACGGCAAATCGTCGGGAATTGCTGCAATCGCATGTCTGTTTATTGTACACTAGAGGACGCCTCGCGGTGTCACCCGCGTAGTTCCCGTTCCCGTGGGAATACAGGGATAAAAAGTAGCCTATGTCACCCGGGGATAGAGTAGCTTCCCAACGGTGAAAGAATTTTTGAAATCAGTCCAGTAGTTTTGAAGCCTATTCGGTACAAACAAACAAAAAAATCTTTCCTCTTTATAATATTGGTATAGATTACTATAGAAATTGCCCACTAACTAGGCACAACGAAAAAGTGATAAATAAAAACTCTCTCATAAAAAATACTACCTAATTCCAAATAAAAACACTACAGTAAAACATAACTTCGATTCCGGAAGTCGACAAAAAACGAAGAAAAATCAGTTGTATTTTTCTGTAAAAAAAGGTTTTTTAATTTTTGTTTTTTTTTTTTTTCTCTATCTCCTGAGCGGGTCACATATCAATTATTTATATCTTTCTTTCATTGTTAAGATAGAGTGCTAGTGAAGTGGTGTAGTAGTACATACTCGTCGGGGACCTTGATCAGGCGGTAGCGGTCTCCGGGCACGTTGCGCACGGTGCCGTCGGCGGCACGAAGCATGACGCCGCGCAGGGCGCACGCGCGGCACCTGAAGTGCACCGTCTTGGCGCCCAGCTGCTGCGCTGGCACCACGTCCTCCACGAGAGGAGTCAACTGTGTCTGTCCCATGGCTGCGAAAACATTGTGTTTTAAAACGAGAGGAGTTGTGGGACAACCGGTAGGAACGATATTCCTTTTGCTATATCTATTTTGCAGTTGCAAATTAAATGGATGTTGAAGGTTTTTTTTTGTTGTTGGTGTCATTTTCATGGTTTCAAATAGTCTTCAACTAATTAGCCCAAGAGTGAGCTATTAGAGGTTGTCAACTAGGTTACTTTAAACCCTACAGACAGAAATAGGAGCATGACTTACGACCGTAATTTAACCCAAATTTGATAAAAACCTCATCACCTGCTGCCCAACATCTCTTGCTGACCACCACGTTAAGAATCATTCACGTTGGACAACATTTAACTTGTAACTCCATGGCATTAACGTGAGCGTTTCAAACCGACCAATGAGGACCAATGGCCATGTTTACAATGTCACTCAAAACTGGATAGCTTGTAGTAGTAGGTAAAATATATAATATATAAGGATAGCTTGTAGTAGTAGGTAAAATATATAATATGTAAGGATAGCTTGTAGTAGTAGGTAAAATATATAATATATAAGGATAGCTTGTAGTAGTAGGTAAAACATATAATATATAAGGATAGCTTGTAGTAGTAGGTAAAATTCGGTTAAAAATATCAAATCCCAATTTATCGCGAGTTATCTCTAGACAGTTCATAAACTTACAAGAGTTTGCAGTAATCCAGTGACAGATCTATACTTAGGATTAAATCTGTTGTGAAACACAGAATAGAAATGAATAGAAATATATTTATTCGACACAGGCACAACACAACAGCAACAAACATGGAGTAAAACACACAAAAGGAGTGCAAAGACAAATTGCGCTGTACGCGCCCATAGCGAAAGGGTTACCAACTCAGCATTTGCTGGGCATCAGACACCCAGCGCTGGTTTTCAGTTGGCACCCCGCTAGTGACACACGGACTTGGGCAAAATAAGAAAATAATAAATCATTCACAAATACCCTATCACAAAGAACAAAATAAGTCACCAACACGGTGCATTAGCCTACCAGTAGCAAGTCACCAACCGGACCCTTCTTGAACGCACTCACCACCAAAATCACCACCAAGGCCTCCACACCAAATATTAGTACTTGAAAATTAAGTAAGAAGTTTAAATTGCAAGTAGAAAGGAGTCTATAAGGAAAAAAATAAAATAAAAAAATGTAAATGCGAAAGTCACAGATTATTATTTTACTCTTTGGTCACAGAGTTCGAGACAGACCAAGAGTAAACTAATATATACGGAAACTAACTAACTAACTAATATAGACAGACGCAACGGGCTCACCACAACCAGCCCATCTAGAATTGGTTAAGTTTCTATATTACTGTGATAAATGATAAACTAAAATTAAAAAGAAGCATACTTATTTTTTTTGTGATAACATGATAAGATTAGTAATAATATGATAAATAATAAAAATGCTTAAATAAACGATTTGTCAATTCTAATGTCATTACAGACCTGAGGGTGACGAGGGGTGTGTGCACGATGTTGAGCTGAGGGAGAGTATTACTACACTTGTATACCCAAACAGAACGTTATAACAAGATGCTGCTCACTGAGGATGACGAGGGGTATGTGCACGATGTTGAGCTGAGGGAGAGTGTTACTACACTTGTATACCCAAACAGAACGCTATAACAAGATGCTGCTCACTGAGGATGACGAGGGGTATGTGCACGATGTTGAGCTGAGGGAGAGTGTTACTACACTTGTATACCCAAACAGAACGCTATAACAAGATGCTGCTCACTGAGGATGACGAGGGGTATGTGCACGATGTTGAGCTGAGGGAGAGTGTTACTACACTTGTATACCCAAACAGAACGCTATAACAAGATGCTGCTCACTGAGGATGACGAGGGGTATGTGCACGATGTTGAGCTGAGGGAGAGTGTTACTACACTTGTATACCCAAACAGAACGCTATAACAAGATGCTGCTCACTGAGGATGACGAGGGGTATGTGCACGATGTTGAGCTGAGGGAGAGTGTTACTACACTTGTATACCCAAACAGAACGCTATAACAAGATGCTGCTCACTGAGGATGACGAGGGGTATGTGCACGATGTTGAGCTGAGGGAGAGTGTTACTACACTTGTATACCCAAACAGAACGCTATAACAAGATGCTGCTCACTGAGGATGACGATCGGTCTGTGCACGATGTTGAGCTGAGGGAGAGTGTTACTACCCTTGTGACCCGGACTATGCACTACAAGTTACAACAAGATGCTGCTCACTGAGTGTGACTAGGGGTATGTGCACGAAGTTGGGCTGAGGGAGAGTGCTGCTACCCTAGTGATATGCACTACAAGTTACAACAAGATGCTGCTCACTGAGTGTGACGAGGGGTATGTGCACGAAGTTGGGCTCTGTTCGCTTGGCGGGCTTGGTGTCGGCGAAGCGCGCGTAGTACGTGGTGGCATCCTCGTCGCGCATGGGCGTGAACACCAGTGTGATCTTCACGTAGTTGCCAACGTGTTCCGCAATCACGTGGATGTTGTCCGCACCCTGGAATAAACATATTTCTTTGTAAATGTGTATGAGGTCCTGGGTTCCATTCTTGGCTCGGGGACACTGTTATTGGTTTCTTCTATGTTGAATTTCTCAGCTCACTTGTGTCCTGTGCGGGTGATTTAAATTAAACCTTGGATTTATTTACGAAGCTGTGTATTAAATTGTGAAACTTACATGAACCTGTAACATAAAATATACAGCGTATAATTAAGACTATGTCAATCAAGGTGTTGATTAGAACGTACTTAAATAACTTCACGGTTACTGCGTGAAACCAACAAAAATAAAACTTAAGTGCAATGCTGACTAGTTACATGGATTTCATGAAATTTCGAGTTTAGGGTTGAAGCGCATAACAAGGACGGCTCGGCAGACGATTTTTCACCACCATAATGTTAGTGGCCTATTAGATACCGAGGCATGCCGGAAACTACCGATACATCCCACGGAATGCCGAGGACGGACGTGTATAATATCACATACTTTTCAACGAGTTTATTTAGAAAACCAAATACTTACGGAACCCTCCCTTGTGCTGACGCGAGACTGAAAAATAAATGAAACGTTGCAATTTTTGTTTATAATAAAATGTCGTGTTGGCTCAGTGGCTCAGAACTCGCATCTCGTGCTTGCGTACTTGATCGTGGATTTAAGTTCGGGCTATTCCGGGCTATTAAAGGTTAAGAAAAAAAAGAAAAGCTGTAGGACGCGCTGGACTCACCCGCAGTCCGTTGGGCAGGTATTTGCCCACGCCGTGGTAGTAGTAGCCGTTGGGCACGCGCACCTTACGTGGGCTGGTGGTGTAGCTCTCCGCCAGGAACACCGTCTCGTTATTGTTCTCCTCTGGAAATAACCGTCATTTAAAAATGCTTTTCGTGTAAAATATATAAATTTTTGTTTTTTTTTATGTAAGATTGGCACAACTGTTTTCCATTTTGGCGCGGAGTTTGAGTCAATACAGTGCTGTTTTTTAGTTATATTATAATCTAGTGCGTATTGCGAATTCCCAATGGACAAAACCGTCGAACAAAGAGCCCCTACAAGTTTCACGAGCCAAAAACAGAAAACTTACTTTTTCAGCGAAAATTTCTCTACAAGATATATGATAAAAAACATAATGACAACAATAAAAACGACACAAGTTCGTCGTCTACAAGCCCTTGAGCGAGACTAAATGCCTCGTAACCGTTTATAAGGCATTATTTGGTCAATTTATTACAATAAAATAAGTATAATATAAAAATAATATAATATAGAAATTGGATTCGATTGATAAACACTTCAAATTATTTACCAGTTATTTTTATATTCAACACGACGCTTTCGCACATGATAAAATTTTACGTTTTTTCCGCGTGGACAAATTCTTTTTAAGTACAAATACAATAAACTTTGAAAAACAATATTGATGGCTTACTAGTATACTATATGCCCAGTCCATACCATTTTTTGCAAAGTATTATTCGCCACTAGTAAGCTGAAAAAGCAATTGAAAAACCTGGTGTTTCGGGATTTCGTAAAAACGTGTTTTTTTTAGGAATTTATTTTCCTAATTTAATTTGAGCAGTTATCAAAAATATGTAATGTACATTTACTAGATAACTATGTGACGCAAAAATTTGCATTAAAAGATTTATCATATATCTTGTAGTTAATGAGAAATTTGCACTGAAAAAGTAGCTGTTTTCTGTTTTTAGCTCGTGAAACTTCTGTTTTCTGTGTCTCACGAGTCGGTCCGTACCGTTTTAAATAATCATTCAGGTATGAAACATGTTGCCGCTCGGCTAGTCCCAAAACACCTGAATTATCTCCAAAAACACAATCGCATAAGAATCGCTGAGGAGTGAGCACATACTAGAACGAGTCAATTCCGACTCAACATTCATGAAACGCTTTGTTACTGGTGATGTGACGTGGGTTTACGAGTTAACTAGTCAACAAGCTTCGGAGTGGCGCCTTCCAAGTTCCAACTGAACCGAATCCGAAAAAACTGGCCACGTGCGAGTCGGACTCGCGCACGAAGGGTTCCGTACCGCGGGCACAGAAATACATCATCTGTGAAAATTTGAACTGTCTATCACGGTTCATGAGATACAGCCTGGTGACAGACGGACAGACAGACGGATCGTGGAGACTTAGTAATAGGGTCCCGTTTTTACCCTTTGGGTACGGAATCCTATAAACGATAATGCGCCTTTGCACAGGGCCATCATTGTAATCAAATTTATGACCAAAATCTCAACAAATACCATCGAGCAACCACCTTATTCACCAGAGATGACTCCAGCCGACGGCACCCGTTTTCAGTCGGTAGAAGATATAAAGGAGAATTCGCGGCGAGAACTGAATTCTATTCCGGAAAAGGCGTTTAAAAAATGTTTTGATTGTTTGATTACTCGTTGGCGTAAGTGTACTCGTATCGTTTCTGAAGAAGCATACTTTGAGGGTGATAAAATAAATTTAGATGTATAACTAACATTTTGTGTATTATTTATCTTTGCCCGGTACTTTCTTGACAGAGTAGTATTAAGGGTTAAAGTATGAAATTGCCAATTTGTACCGATTTTTTTTTTTTTTTTTTAAATTTAACATATTTATTTAATCAATATAATTAGATACCATTATTATCTATACATTGCTGCCATCTAATAGGAAGGTCATTTATGCCTTTGCGATAGAACTCTGGTGACCTAGATTCGACAAACTGTGTGAAAGCATTTTGTACTGCCTCCTGAGAAGAAAACTTTTTTTCAACACACTTGCTCATAAAGTGGCTCTAATTTCACCACAATTAGGCACATAATGACACCTGTTATCAAACTGTGATTTTTTCATTACTATTATTCACAAGTGAGATAAACAGTTTTTTTTTTATTTATTGGTTGAGTTACTTTGTTCTTAAAAAAGTTTCGATACAAAAAAGATTGTGCTCAATAGTACAAATGCAACACATTTCATGCAACTTCGTATTTAAATAGATAATTTCAACTTGTTCGTGTTTAATAAATAAAACTTTCACTTAAATATAACTTTTGTTTTTGTCTGTTATAATGAAAACTTGAATTTCCCCATTTTGTACGTGGCTAAAACGCTATTCGCGAAAAGCCAAAAAAAAGATAACTCATTATTTGCCTAAATATAAATATACTTTAGACTTTAGATTCAAATTTGTCCCCCAAAAGTGACCCCACATTAAAAATGTATTTATTTATATATGGTTCGCATCCGTATTTGGGTACACAAGTTCATAATTGTATCGAGTCGATTCGTAGCAAATTGGCTGTGACAGACGGACAACCAGACTGACACAAAAGTGATCCTTTGTCGAAGGTTTCGTTTTTTTTCTTGATGACGTACGGAACCCTAAAAAGTAATAAAATAATATCACATAAGGTACGTACCAGGAATAGCTAGAACATAACGACAGTCAATATAGTTTCCAATTTATTATTCAAC
The DNA here is from genome assembly GCA_964057195.1 of Orthosia cruda. Taxonomy (NCBI): domain Eukaryota; kingdom Metazoa; phylum Arthropoda; class Insecta; order Lepidoptera; family Noctuidae; genus Orthosia; species Orthosia cruda. The sequence continues at coordinate 21,862,163 of OZ059851.1, forward strand.
AGCAAAACAAAGTACAATAAAGAATATCTTATATATATATATAAAAATGAATCCCTATGTCCCTTGGTCACGGCATCACGCGTGAACGGCTGGACCGATTTCGCTAATTAATCGACTTTCAAAAAAGGAGGAAGTTCTATGTTTGACTTCTTGTATGTTTTTTTTTTGATTATGTTCACCAATATCTCCGTCAATTGTGGACCGATTTTAAAATTCTTTTTTTGTTTGATAGAGTATGTTCCGAAATTGGTCCCATTTTAATTTGGTGAAGATCTGATGAAGAACTTCGGAGATATACAACAGAAATCTTCAATAAATAACGGCAAACCTCTGGGGATTGCTGCAATCGCATGTCTGTTTATTGTTTACACCATATCATAAGATAACATCACGGCAGTACACTATTAGAGGTACGCAGATGTGTACAGTTCACCTTGGTACACTCTCATTTCGCCGGCTATGTTCATGGTATTCGGGTAATCTATTCTGGCATTATAAGTACCTACCTTACTAAAGGCAAGTTGCTTAATAGGTACAACTAAAAAGTGTAAAATAAAAATAAAAAATACAAAAAAATTCTACCGACTTCCAACTAAAAACACTACAAAGTGAAAAATAACTTTCTTTTTCGAAGTCGGTGTCCATAACGAAAAGAATTGGTACCTACCAAAGACACCGACTTCGAAAAAGAAAGTTATTTTTCACTTTGTTTTTAGTTGGAAGTCGGTAGATTTTTTTTGTAAAAAAGTTTTTTTATTCTGTTTGTTTTGTTTGTTATTGTTAGGGGAAGATTCTTCTGAAAAAAAAAATAAGAATATAAATAATACCTTACCTACATAGGTAGGTTAGGTATGTAGGTATGTAGGTATGTAGGTAGGGTAGGTAGGATAGGTAGGGTAGGGTAGGTAGAGTAGGGTAGGTAGGGTAGGCATGTTAGGGTAGGTAGGGTAGATGAATGTTTGGTGTTTTTATGGCAAATAAAGTTTGCCGGGTCAGCTAGTCTATACCATCTATACCAATATTATAAAGAGGAAAGATTTTTTTGTTTGTTTGTTTGTTTGTACCGAATAGGCTCCAAAACTAATGGACCGATTTCAAAAATTCTGTCACCGTTGGGAAGCTACTCTATCCCCGGGTGACATAGGCTACTTTTTATTCCTGTATTCCCACGGGAACGGGAACTACGCGGGTGAAACCGCGAGGCGTCCTCTAGTAATAAATAAATATGAGTGGACTGTGTGAGGACTGAGAAATTAATATGAAAGATAAAATTAATTCAATTCTATAAATGTAATAAAAGGTTTTATAAATCAAGCTTTTAGTTTACCATGCATTGTTATCCACACCAAAGGTGTATTCAAAATTGCAGCTAAATCAGTTGAGGATAATGTGAGAAAACTGTTTTTCAAAAACAGCATTTTTTTTTAAACTAGCTTATTTCATATTTTCTCAGCAATACCTTTCATTTGATACCCATATCATGGCAGTGCACAAAAAATAACTAGTCCGCCATCTTGGGCCGTCCGACATATTGTATTTAGAATGACGTCACTTAGTTAACCATGCATTGTCATCCAAACTAAACTTTTTCATCTTAATCAGTGGAGGACAATTATTGCTTTAAAATTCAGTTGTAAGATTTGAACCGAACACACTTACATACAGCATACTTTGCAAGTTAAATAAAAGCTTGTAACAAGTAAAATTTCAAAATTTAAAAAAGCCCCGACATATTTTTATTTCATGCTACATCATTTATCTAGTACAGTCTGTGGTTAACAATATTGAACCCACTTGAGTAATAGCGAATTTGAACCTTATCGCGAAGCATTTCGATAAATCATGTTGTTAAACGATTGTAATCATTATATTGTTGTCGTTAAGGTTGAAAGGCTAATGACTAACACGACTACTAAAACTAACCAGGGCGAGGGTGGATTAAAAAAAATTATCGCGCATCAGTAACACTAAAGTTAACTGTCTACGGATAATAGCTATAACAGCTGCTTGTATTATTTGTGCGATAATGAACTTTATGAAAATATCCGATATTGTTCAAAATTCTTTAAAATATTGCGTCTAACATCACAACATTCACAACTAAGGTCGAATTTCAAGAGGGATTAGAAGAGTTCAGTTAGTCTTATGGTTACTAAGGCAGATCCACGTTCATCGTTGTCTACATTCGAAACCAGGCACAATCTAAACATAGCTTTTTGTTCGCAATGTTTTGTTTTTAATTATTATCTTTTTTTTACTTTTCTTTAAAGAACGAATTCGGGTATTATATTTTTAAATGGGCAGTTTGTATAGAAATGAAACAAAATCATTGCAAGTTATGCAAATGTTTATTTTTTCATTAAAACATACTTAAGTAAGATAAAGTAAGTAAATGCTCATAGTTCTAAATTTATATACATTTTATAATCATTTATCATATTCAAACCTAACCATTTATAAAAAGGTAGATAAGCTAATGCTTGGAAGTTTGTTTTCAAGAAAAATAATTAATTTGTGAAATGTGTTAACAGTTATGGTATAAATGTAGTGAATCAACATGTTATTTAAATAGAAAATGCATTTCCATTTATAACAATAACATCACCACAGAATCTGCAACATTTTGAAGGTTTAACATTCATTCAATTGAGCATTTACTTACATAGGGTGTTTAAATATACTTATAAGTAGATTAGTAAGTAGCGGAGTGGCGCACCGTCTCCTTCTATAACTTGCTGTAAGCGGCTACGCATACCGCACACCATGTTCCAACACAAATCTTTTCCTCTCATGTGCTCCCATGTCGACGACACGATCTCAGCCAAATTGTTTTATTTCGCACTTCAGATGTGTCCCAATTTATAACCATTTGACCCCAAAGGGTTCAAATCGGGACTTTTAGATGGCCAGTTAATAACTGTTACACCTTCTTGAGCAGCTAACTAATTCTGCACAATGCCAGCACGGTGGATGGAGCAATTATCTTGCACGAAGTAAATATTTGTATTGGCAATTTTTGGTTTTGCTCCTGGACGATTTCGCTGAATATTTCCAGTGTATCCATAACGTCTTAGCCATAGCCTGACCGTATTTCTCTAAAACAAAAAAATATAATTATCATTTATGAAAATGTGTCGGTAACTTGTAAGGAGTGGGTGTAATGGGAAAATAGCCAAATACACGATAAGAAATACTTATCACACATCTATAAAAAATCTGTTAGTCCTTACATATTTACTAAGTCAATTTTAAAGAGTAACATATAATGGGTATTAAAGCACTTACCGCTATAATAATAATAAGTCTACGCCCAATCTCTCTGATTCCAACATTCTGCTCATATAAAAATATTATTTTATATTTTGTATAGTCATTAAGTTGCGACATGACGGTTTGATTACACCAAATTAGTTAAAATACTTTCAAGATTAATGTCCAACGTTTTAGAAATGTTTGTGCGCAGTCACTGCTATTAGGCGTAGGTAGACTGACTTTTGTCACTTAGATCTATTTAATATCCATCTACCCCACGAAGTAAATATATTTAACTTTGAATCTACTCATCTGTGGACTTAGTTTATTTTTATTTACCCACCGTTTACAAGATAAGTTTTAGGTGAAAATCATATTGGTCTTTCTAAAGCAAGAAATATTGTAGAAATCATAAATGAAAAAGAATTAAGAAATTTGCAATAAGTGGAATGTGGTTTCGAACCCACATGTTGTTCATCGCCAATCCAGCTTCGAACCGCGAAGCCACAATGACTTGTTATGAACATTCGAAATTAAAGATTAGCTAGTCAATTAAGTCCTGTCACTTAAAAGCCTTTCAACTTTAACATCAACAAGATAATGATTAAAATGGTTTAACAAGATATGTCCGTGGATAAGGCAATGTTGGGTAGGTCAGACAATTTTCAACTTTAACAACAAAAAGATAATGATTAAAATGGCTTAACAAGATAGGTGGGTTAGACCATTTTGGGTGGGTTAAAAATTTTGTCCACGGACTGTACATAGTAGATACGCTTCGATCGGCAATCTATTGAACACGTAATTATGACACGATATTTTGCGAAAACACCCCGATTCAAACAGTAAAAAGGCTCATAACTTTTGAACGGCCTCAACAATTTTATTCAAACATAGCAAATAACACTATCGACAAAATCACCTTTCAAACAAAAAAACTAAATCAAAATCGGTTTATCCGTTTATGAGCTATAATGCCACAGACAGACACACAGATACGCAGATACACACGTCAAACTTATAACACCCCTCTTTTTCCGTCGGGCGTTAAAAAGGGAGTTGAGTACCTAACATGTGACAAGAAGATCTACACAATGTGACATTCTAGCAGTGAAGGCGACGGTCGAAATGACATTCCAATAGCGCTCGGCAATCCCATATATTTACCCCATAGATATAGTATAAAAATAATCTAAAGCTATGATTTTCTCAATCGCTGTCGCGATGCTCTCGTCGATAAAATGTAACTTGTCTAGTGTAAAGGCAGGAAGGTGAGATGATGCATTTAACAAAAATACTTACGAGGCACGATTTCTGCAAAATGTCGAAAGAATCAATAATTAATTTATTTCAACAGCTGAAGTAGGTATCATCATCATCATCACTTCACCCGGCAAACGTCCACTGCTGGCCATAGGCCTCCCCCAAATGACGCCAAACTGATCGGTCCTGTGCCTTTCACATCCACCGGACTCGTAGACCGTAGTCTCGACCAGGTCGTCGCTACACTGATAGGGAGGCCTTCCAACGCTGCGTCTACCGACATGCAGTCAAAGATATGAAACTTATCTGCTTGCTTAAATAATTATTTAAAACAAATTGAACTACATACGTAGAGCTATATTTATTGATGATGATTATAATTATTGATTTATTTATGTTAGAGCCTGCAGTTTTAAATTATAAATTACAATTGTTCTTACCTTCCCCTAAAGTGATACAAATTATAAAAATATATTATTTAATTTTATTGATAAAATGGCAGGTTCTCAGGGAACCAGAGAGTGACTTGCAAACTCAATAATAAGCCTCGAAAAAGGGGTATAATAAATATTATAGTTTAATTATTTGCTTAGTAAAAAATACAAAATAAAGTTACAGATATATCTCACGTTCGCATGCAAGCATGCAGCCAGGCGAGTACGGCCTCTGTGACAGGCTTGAGGCACGCATTGTATCTCGGGTTTTGCTGCTAAACTGTGATAAAAATGTGTGAGTCAAGCCTGTCACAGTAGGCCGTGCTCCCGGATAACGTTAAAAAAACAAAAGGTTCGGACAAACAGAACATTTGGCAAACTTTTGTAAAACTCGACAACACAACTTACTTTCAATTTCTGTCAGGAAAGAAAGAAAAACAAATTATAATAATAATTGATAAATAAACTAACATTTTCAAACTAAATACCATTTAAAATGAGGTTTTAAATTGTACCTTCATCAGTGTCTGAAAAATAAAAGAAATTATTTTAAAAACATAAGTCATTAATTATTTGTAGGCATTTTGTGCGCAAGCGCACTACTCATGTCGACTCTGAGCGCTTTTATGTTGAACAATGTGAAACCCTCATCAGTACAAAAAAAAGAATAATAGTTTAAAAAATACTAAAAAACATGCTTTAATAGAAAACCAAACTAAAAAGTAGAAAATAAATTTTAATTAAGAACAGTGTGATAAACAAACAAAGATTATTGTAAAAAAGCGTGGGGTGCTTGATGTTAATTGTTATTAGTACATTATGGTACAAGTTTGTAATGTTGGTGATTACCGCTGAGGCGCCATTGAGACACACTTGTGAAGAAAATGATACAAAAAACGTTTTCAACAAATATTTTTAAAAACGAGTTGTGTAATTTTTTTCACAATGGCAGGCGAATATTAATCAGTTTTCCTATGCGCGCGCATCTAACAATGGCGATCGGCCATAGACTAAAAGAATGAGGTTTCTTTTTTTGGCTGTTCGTGGATAGCGTTTTAGCCACGTACAAAATGAGGAATGTCAAGTTTTCTGTATTACAGAGAAAAACAAAAGTTATATTTGAGTGAAAGTTTTTACATATTAAATACGTACAAGTTAGAAATTATCTATTTAAATACGAAGTTGCATGAAATGAGCAAGCAATAGGTAGGTACATAAATTTATCTTTACTATTGAGCACGATATTTTTCGTATCGAAACTTTTTTAAGAACAAAGCAACTTAAACAATAAATAAAAAAATACTATAACTCACTCGTGAATAATAGTAATGAAAAAGTCACAGTTTGATTACAGGTGTCATTATGTGCCTAATTGCGGTGAAATAAGAGCCACTTTATGAGCAAGTGTGTTGAAAAATATTTTATCTACTTCGGTTTCGTTATATTCGAATTACAAAATAGACAGCGGTTTCATTATGATACCCATAACGACATCGGGTTGCATTATGCGAATCGTCTTAAATTCTAAAATACAAGCAATGACATTCTGAACATACAGCCAGGTACCTATAATATTACTTCGAAATCGACACAATGTAAATGATGTTTTTAAAAATGGAACAAGTTTAGAACAAAAGTATCGTATACTATTTGGCTGTTGTGGCTACAAGATCTTTGCCTTATACCTAATATAGAATAAATAAAAAAAATAAAAATAAAGTGGACGCGCGAAAAATTTTGTGAGTGAAATTTTATTTCAAATTTTATTAAAAATGTCTTCAACATCAAGTGAAGTGAAAATACTCCACCAGATATAACAAATAGAGCAGTTGCGGCTACAAATAATTTACTACCAGAAAATTCAAGATATGTAAGAGAAATTAAATATTTAAACACACTTCCTGAAATACTTATTTGTCTATATCTGTGTTTTATTCCTTCCTTCGTAGATAAAATCTTGTATGCAACTGTACGTTATTGGTCTTTTAATAACTCGTGCCCACCTATTTCGGTACGCGCTACGCTTGTACCGAAAAATGGCACTCGTATTAAAAGACCGTCCATAACGTAACAGTTGCATAAATAGCTATTATCTACTCCGGTTTCGTTATATTCGAATTATAAAATTGACAGCGGTTTCATTATGATACCCATAACGACATCGGGTTGCATTATGTGAATCGTCATAAATTCTTAAACACAAGCAAAGACTTTTTGGGGGCCGAGTCACCCACGTCCGTAGGAACGTACCCTTTTTCTGATTCCCTACACGTGGTCCCCGGGTGGTGCAAATCAGGTGACACTAACTGGTGGGAGGCTTCGGCCGAAGGCTTGTGACCACCCACCGGGCAAAGACGTACCGCCAAACGGCCTAGCCGTGTTCCGGTTCGATGCTCGGTGTAGCCAACTAGAGGAGTTGGGTCGAGATAGCTGTTCCACTGCAGGTTGACCAGCCTGACGCGCGCTGTTAGGGATGTATCGGGAGACTAGTCGCGGAGGGTAGCGGGATCCGAGGCACGGTGCGCCGCTGGCCGACCGCAGGTAGTTGGGGGCCCAAGTAGTGTGCCAGCCACACACGAAAGGCTGCCCCGCCAACTGTCAAAAAATCCCGGAATGCGCCATCCTGCTGGTTGGCGACCAGATGGGGAGGGCCCGATGGACATTCCGGGGGGGCTCGAGCGTCCCCGCAGTCTCCAGACTAGTACCCCAATGATGCTGTCCTTTCAGTGCGTGTCTGAAGGTTAGCAGCGTGGAACCTCGTCTCACTTCCAACTCCTTTCCTCCGTTCACTCTTATAAAACCATGAATGATGTCAAGGAAAAGGAAGATTAGTTTTAAACAGCGGCTGCACCCCCTCCCCCACAAAGTGCACCTCACCAACATTAGGGGTCTGCACTCAAATCTCTCTGCAGTCCACTACCACCTGGAGACTGAGAAACCAGCGCTGTTTTTCCTTACGGAGACGCAGATAGCGAGTCCGTCAGACGTGTCGTACCTGTCTTACCCAGGATTCACCCTGGAGCACAATTTTAGACCACGGGCGGGCGTATGTATGTACGCCCGTGACGATCTTTGCTGTCGGCGTCTCCGTAACCTTGAGGACTCAAGATTCACAACGCTCTGGGTTCTGGTGGACACAGGTCTGGATAAAATTATCTACGCCTGTGTCTACCGTTCGCACAGTGGAGATCAGGAGGCAACCAGGCTCACAGAGTACCTCAGTGAGGCGGCTGATGCAGCACAGCAGCGGTACCCTTCTGCCCAATTAGTGATACTGGGGGACTTTAATGCCCACCACCAGGAGTGGCTCTTCCCATACCAGTGCACTGATCATGCTGGACGGGAGATGCGTAAGCTTGCGCTAGCGCTAAACCTCACCCAGCTGGTCCAGGGGGCAACGAGGGTACCGGATGTTGATTCGCACACGGCGAATTGCTTGGACCTTCTGCTGACAACAGATCCAGACAGATACTCTGTGTCGATAGCATCACCATTGGGTAGTTCCGACCACTGTCTGGTGAAGTCTGTGTCCGTCTATTCCCCGCCCGATCCCAGCCCAAGGGGCACCCGGCGGGTTTGGCGGTACAGGTCGGCGGATTGGGATGGCATGCGATCTTTCTTCGCATGCTATCCTTGGCAGCCTACTTGCTTTTCTTCGACTGATCCATCGTCGTGTGCGGATGCCGTGACGGATGTGTTGCGTCGGGGAATGGAGTTCTACATTCCGTTCACTGACGTAACAATGTCTAGCGAAGACCGGCCATGGTTTGGCGCCGAATGTAAGCGCGCCGACGTGCTTAAACATGGGGCGTACCTGGCTTGGGTCGACGCTCGATCGCGTAAGGCGAGTGACGTGGGTCAGAAGAAGAAGGCCTTCAACAGGGCTGCCAAGTCCTGCAAGATGGTGTTGCGAAGGGCTCGGTTCGATCACATTGGCCGAATAGGGACCAAACTTGCTTCTTACCCAGCAGGTAGTAAAGCGTTTTGGTCTCTGGCTAAGTCGGTCGAGTCGAACTTATGCCGTCCCTCACTGCCACCACTGCTGAAACCCGACGGGTCACTGGCCCACTCCGCTGAGGAGAAAGCAAATTTATTTGCCTCTCTTTTTGCGGAATCTTCACGTCTGAATCCTGGTGATTCGCGGCCCCCTCCTCCTCCTGATGGATGCGAGACGAGTATGTCGGACATTCGTATCCATCAAAAGGACGTCCGTAGGGTGCTGCGAAACCTTGACGTGAACAAGGCTAGCGGCCCTGACGGAATACCAGCACTTGTTCTTAGAACCTGTGCGCCTGAACTGTCTCCGATCTTGACACGCCTATTCCGTCTTTCGTATGAGGCTGGAAAAGTGCCGAATGCTTGGAAGCAGGCTAACGTACAGCCTGTGCCCAAGAAGGGCAGTCGAGCTGACCCGGCCAACTACAGACCCATATCTGTAACCTCCATACTCTTACAGAGTATGGAGGTTACAGATATGGGTCTGATTGGTTACAGATATGACAGATTGTGTACTCAATACTAAGCTCCTGGCATACCTAGAAGCAAACGATATCCTTAGTGATCGCCAATACGGCTTCCGCCGAAATCGGTCTACTGGGGATCTTCTAGCGTATGCCACTCACATCTGGAGTGAGGCTATCGAGAGGCACGGGGAAGCGCTTGCCGTCTCCCTAGACATCTCGAAGGCTTTTGATAGGGTCTGGCACGAAAGCCTTATTGCTAAGCTTCCTTCATTCGGTTTGCCCGGTGGTCTGTGTGAATGGATTGCAGACTTCCTGAGAGATCGGTCCATTCGAGTGGTTATCGATGGCTGCTCGTCGGACTACTTGGATATTAATGCCGGGGTCCCTCAGGGGTCGGTACTCTCGGCAACTTTATTCTTGCTGCATATTAACGATCTGCTAAAACCCGGCACCTTTGGGTATGTAGACGACAGCACCGTTACTGAGAGATACTTGTCCAACGCTCGTGCTACCGGGCCTCAGATCCAGTCTCTCCGGGAGGCCATGGTGGAGCGCTTAAACCTGTCCTTGCAGGCAGTCTCTGTATGGGGCGATGCCAATCTGGTCAGGTTTAATGCTGCTAAAACCCAGGCGTGTCTTTTTTCCGCAAAAAAGAGTCAATTTCACCCGGCTCCAACTTTCCGAGATGTGACCGTGCCAATAGCTGACCATCTTGAGCTTCTTGGCGTTACGTTGACATCGACTCTCAATTTTGGGCCATACATTGAGGCAAAGGCTCAGCTGGCCGCCAAAAAGCTGGGGATCCTTGCAAAGGTGAGAAGGTATTTCACGCCAGAACAGCTGCTCAGCTTGTATCAAGCGCAAGTTCGATCATGCATGGAGTACTGTTCTCATCTCTGGGACGGATCTGCCAAATACCAGCTTGATGCACTGGAGTCGATCGAAAAGCGGGCCAAGAGACTCATCAGCGATGAGGCACTGGTTAAGTCAAAGCTCCAGAGCCTTGAACATCGTCGCCGGGTTGCCGGCTTGTCGGTTTTTTATCGGTTGCAATTCGGGGAGTGTGCGATTGAATTGCATGATTTAATTCCACCCAGCCCGTTCCATCATCGGACTACCAGACGTACGGCGATGCGTCATCGATATATGGTGGACATCCCACCAATACGCACTAAACGTTTTGGGAATACTTTTATTATGCGTACAGCGTACAGTGGAATTCCCTGCCGGAGTCTGTGTTTCCCGATACCTACAATCTAGGGGTCTTTAAGTCAAGAGTGAATAGGTTACTTCTAGGCAAGCGTGCTCCACCATCGACCACATCGTCGCTTACTATCAGGTGAGATAGTGGTCAAGCGCGAGCCTATAACAGATAAAAAAAAAAAAAAAAAAAAAGACATTCTGAACATACAGCCAGGTACCTATATAATATTACTTCGAAATCGAGACAATGTAAATGATGTTTTTAAAAATGGAACAAGTTTAGAACAAAAGTATCGTATACTATTTGGCTGTTGCGGCTACTAGATCTTTGCCTTATACCTAATAATGACTAAATAAAATATAAAATAAAAATGGACGCGGGAAAAAAAATCTGAGTGAAATTTTGTTCCAAATTTTATTAAAAATGTCTTCAACATCAAGTAATATTGAAAATACACCACCAGATATAACAAATGGAGCAGTTGCGGCTACAAATAATTTACTACCAGAAAAATCAAGACATGTATATGAGAAATGAAATACTTAAACACACTTCCTGAAACACTTATTTGTCTATATCTGTGTTTTATTCCTTCCTTCGTAGATAAAATTTTGTACGCAACTGTACGTTATTGGTCTTTTAATAACTCGTGCCCACCTATTTCGGTACGCGCTACGCTTGTACCGAAAAATGGCACTCGTATTAAAATACCGTACATAACGTAACAATTGCATAAATAGCTATTATAGACAGATATTGGTAAAAGTAGAGTCACTTTGAAAATATCTTCAAAAGCTTCGCTTTTTACAATATTTTTTTTGTTTATTACACTGTTCTTAATTAAAATTTATTGAACATAATTTTCTACATACCTTACTATTATTTATTTTTTACTTTTTAGTCCTATCTCTAATCCTGAAGATCCTGGTTAAGATAATGGGACCAATGATTTAAATTATTGCACTGTCATCGGTCATTGATAAGTATGCAAAGTTTTAAATTAATCCGACATTTTGAAGGCGATGAAAATCGCGTTTAAAGATTCCGTTACATATGTAGATACATACATAGCAAGCTAATAAAAGCGTGTTAATATTAGGGATGATTCCTGGGTAATAAATTATTAATTCTATTTAGTCCATCAGTTTGATTTATAAATCAATAAAAAAACAAAGATAAAGCGCATCAATATTCACGAGCGGTAGCTTGTGATGTCACTTCTAAGTAAAAAGTGTACCAGGGCGGGACGTCATGCACTATATCGTCGTCATTTTTAGGGTTCCGAAGTCAACAAGGAACCCTTATATGTAGTTTCGCTATGTCCGTATGTCCGTCCGCAGCTTAGCTCAGAGACTCTTAGTACTAGAAAGCTATAATTTGGCATTTATATACAAATTAATAATTCCGACAAAGTGGTAAAATAAAAACATGAAATATATTTTTTCGGTGACCTCCTATAGACATTTTTTGATTCGGAGATCCGTTTGCGTAAAATTAAGCTTTAAATTGAAAATTTTTGTTAGAGTCAAGTGTCCCTCCCCTGCCAGCGAAATGGTTGCTTTTGGGTATGTGAAAAACTTCACGGCAGTATCACTTGTGAAGTTGGATTTTATAACTCCTTCTTCAGTTACTATCGTCCTATGTGGGTCCGTTTTTGTTGTACGTTGTGATCCGCTGAAACCGTTTTAATGTTCATTTAACAACAAAACCCTCTTCTTAGTCCGCATTATTTTGCAACTTCGGAACCCTATTACTGCGCATGGCCTGACACGCACTTGGCCGGTTTTTATTTATTTACGTAATAAGAAAGTTTTTTTTTTTTGTTAGCCTGAACTGAGTATTCCTTCTATTTATCTCGGTGTTGTGCGTCATCTCGCTAATTCTCAAGGAAGCCATCCAAGGCGTCTCGCCATCTTCTCCTCGAATAGAAAGAATACGTGTTCAATATGTACTGGTTTAGATGACGGGCGGATCACATAGAAAGAAGAAAACTCAGAAATCATCCCTATTAGCCCATCAAGTAGGTAGGTTTCACATATATATTTCAGGTATAGGCCAAGCGAACGAGCAAACGAGTGGGAATCGCCGATGTACGCTTGGACACCATACGCTCGACTTCATACTCTCATTCCCGTTGGTTTGTTAACGTTCGATCGCCTTCGTTTGTTTCGTCTGTATACTATGTGTCTAAATTTTGAAACTCAGGCTGAACATTGTATAGGGTACTTGCCTCCAGCTGAAAATAAAAAAGATTGCTTATTTTTCTTCATTGTTTAAATAATTCTAATTTTAAATGCTTTTCTTTAGAAAAACGTCGATTCAATACTTCAAAGGGTTCCCCAAAATGGTAGATATGGTATGGATAGATACTTAATGTATCTGTCAACGGATTATAGCAAACACCGTAAGTTTGTAATAAATCTTGCAAAGTTAAAAAAATTCACTACATTTTGAACTGATCATGTCAAATATATGTGGGATATGGAGATCTATGAATTTCAATCCAAAACTTGGTCTGCGTCTGCCATATTCATCATCATCATATCAGCTGAAAGACGTCCACTGCTGGACATAGGCCTCCCCCAAGCGTCGTCACATTGATCGGTCCCGCCACCCTCACCAGGTCATCATGGTGGAGTGAAAACATATTTGTTTGCATAAACAAATTATAAAAGTTTAAGTTTTTGACTCTTATTTTATTGCATGTCTTCAAATATTACTGCGCAATACAGTTTACTGTAAATGTTTATATAAGATTCATTGAAAATTTTCACGCGCCTTCGATATTTTGTGGTTTTGTTAAAAAATATTATATAAATATATGTGTGAAATAACCAAAACAATTGTGTATTCCTAGTATAGAACGAATTTTGCATAATTAATATAATAGTATTGGTTGGACAGTATTAAAATAATTTATATTGTTATTATACAGGCCTATTGCTTTTATAAATAGATTCGAATGATAATGTCCACTGGGTCCACATGGAGGTCCACTCGGTTCTAGCTCGCCACTCCAGAACTTTTTGGCCCCATCGACCACCCGTTCTGCGAGCAATGTGGCCTGCCCACTGCCACTTAAGTTTGACAATTCATCTGACTATGTCTGTAACCCTAGTTATCTTGCGGATCTCTGCAATTCTGATTCGATCACGCAAGGAAATTCCGAGCATAACCCTCTCCAATGTCTTCTGGGTGACTGTAACCTTTCTAATGAGGCCCATTGTGAGCGACCACGTCCGAGATCCAAAGATAATCACTAGCAACACAGACTGGTTATAGACTTTCGTCTAGAGACATTGAGGTAAGTTGGACAAGAAGATAACGCACAACTTCCCGAACGCTACCCAGCCGAGTCGAATTCGACGGTTAACCTCTTAATAACCCCCGCCGGAAAAAGAGGGGTGTTATAAGTTTGACGTGTGTTGCTGTGTATCTGTGATTCTGAGTATCTGTGTGTCTGCCTGTGGCATCATAGCGCATAAACGGATTAGCTATGTTTGAATAAAATCGGTTTAGCCGTCGGGGTGTTTTCGCAAGATATCGAGGCATAATTATGTGTTTAATAGATTGCCGATCGAAGCGTTTCTACTATGTACTAGATAAATTATGTAGCATGAAATAAAAATGTGTCGGGAATTTTGAAATGTTTACTTGTCGCAAGATAAATGTGTCAGGGGTTTTTTAAAGGAGAATGCTCATGGATGTATGGAATCCCGTACCATGATGCATCAAAATTAAACTTTGTTTTTTATGGACTACACTGATCATGTTAACTCTTACAAAAGTTCTTTTTGAAAACAAAACCCGGTTTCGTAGTTATTTTATAAAATCGAAAATAACCTAACATTTGGTCTATTTTGTACGACGCTACCAACGACGTAATATATATAGACACAATATACATGGATGTTATAGTTATTTATTACACAAAAAAAACGATTACTGGTTCGTCTTTTCATCAAAAATCGATTCTATTAGATACATTCTGTATACATCTTTATGACCGGCTGTGAACGGCCAATTAACCATAGATAAAATAATGATAATCTTTTAAATAAAGATTCTATGAGATTCTATTATATTCTAGTTTATTTTTAATTAATGTAGAATCGACTACGTATATTTTTTTTTTTAAAGTGATCATGACTCTTTCAAAAATCAAGGGTAAGTTAATCATATCATGTGAAACGGAACGTTATTTAAAGGGAGTAGTAACAATATCCATACTTTTAAACTCAACATTAAATTCCCTATTAAATAATCATATCCCCGAAGCGTAATGTCGTAAAAAAATATGAAACTAATTACTATATAATTTTAGTCTTGATGCGTGAGACTTTTTAGTACAACTTTTGGTCACTCTCCTTTGAAATGTTACTTGTTGAACATTTAACGTAGATACATTTATCTCTTAAACAAGTCCCTAAAATTTCAAAATCCCCCGACACATTTTTAACCCCCGACGGAAAAAGAGGGGTGTTATAAGTTTGACGTGTGTTGCTGTGTCTATGTGTATCTGTGTGTCTGTGTATCTGTGTATCCGAATATTTGTGTGTCTGTCTGTGGCATCATAGCTCCTAAAAGGGTGAACCAATTTTGATCTAGTTTTTTTTTTGTTTGAAAGGTGATTTTGTCGAGAATGTTCTTAGCTGTGTTTGAATTAAATCTGTTCATCATCATCATCATCATTTAGCCGAAAGACGTCCACTGCTGGACATAGGCCTCCCCCAGGCGTCGCCACATTGACCGATCCCGTGCGTCTCGCATCCAGCGCCTTCCCGCAACCTTAACCAGGTCATCAGTCCACCTAGTGGGAGGCCTTCCAACGTATCGTCTTCCGGTTCGCGGTCGCCAATCCAGAACTTTTCGGCCCCATCAGCCATCCGTTCTGCGACCAATGTGCCCTGCCCACTGCCACTTAAGTTTGGCAATTCTTCGAGCTATGTCGGTAACTTTGGTTCTCCTGCGGATATCATCATTTCTGACAGGAAATTCCGAGCATAGCCCTCTCCATTGCCCTTTGGGTGACTTTGAGCTTTCTGATAAGGCCCATTGTGAGCGACCACGTCTCGGTCCCATAGGTGATTACTGGCAACACGCACTGGTCATAGACTTTTGTCTTGAGACACTGCGGTAAATTAGACGAGAAGATACCACGCAACTTGCCGAACGCCGACCAGCCGAGTCGGATCCGACGGTTGACCTCTTTCTCGAAATTGGACCTACCCAACTGGACCGTTTGTCCCAGGTAATCGTCTACAACTTCGAGAGTAGAGTCTCCGACCTTGATAGGAGTGGGTGTTACATGGGCATTCACCATGATCTTGGTTTTGTCCATGTTCATTTTAAGACCCACTCTTTCGGAAGTTCTACTGATGTCATCGAGCATTTTACTGAGGCTCTCCATGGTCTCAGCCATGACCACTATGTCGTCGGCAAACCGAAGGTGAGTAATGTACTCGCCATTAACGTTGATGCATTAATGTTGTATAAGCTGAATTGTTTTCTTGTCTGTATATTAGTTGTATGTATGTATTTATGTATCTATTATTTTATTTTGTTTAATTTATATTTAGTATTTAGTATCTACATTCTTAATAAATTAATTATTTGTTGTAAAATTTGCACCATATTGTGTCCAGGCTGTCTCTTTCCATTCTTGGTTGCCTGGAAGAGATCGCGGTTCGCGATAAGGCCGCCTGTTGTATGTTTGTTTTTGTTATAAGATGTCTTTTTGATTAATTTTTATCTTGGTGTACAATAAAGTATATAATAAATAAGTATATAATAAATGCCCAGCCCACTCCAGTCCAGAACCTTGAAGACATCCTCCAGCGCAGCAGTGAACAGTTTCGGAGAAATGACGTCTCCCTGTCTCACGCCACGCTGGAGAAGGATTGGTTTCGAGGTCTGATCCTGAAGACGGACTGACATGGTGGCGTTTTTGTACAAACACTTCAACACCTCAATGTACCGGTAGTCGATCTGGCACCGTTGGAGAGACTGCAGTACAGCCCAAGTCTCTATCGAATCGAAGGCTTTCTCGTAGTCCACAAACGCTAAACAGAGAGGCAGGTTATACTCTTCGGTCTTCTGTAAAACCTGCCGCAGCGTATGTATGTGGTCTACGGTGCTAAAGCCTTTTCGGAATCCGGCTTGTTCGGGGGGCTGGAAATCGTCTAACCTGCGCGCGAGACGATTCGTGATGACTCTTCAAAACAACTTGTAGACATGGCTAAGAAGTGAGATGGGCCTATAGTTCTTCAACCGGGCATTGTCGCCCTTCTTGAAGAAGAGTACCACCACACCCCTGCACCATGCCTGTGGCGTTTTGCCCTCGAGTATGACGGAAACAAACAGCTTCTAAAGGGCCCTAAGGACCGGTTTTCCACCCGCCTTCAAGAGTTCGGCCGTAATTCCGTCATCACCCGGCGCCTTGTTGTTTTTGAGCTGTTTCAGAGCCATCCTAATCTCGTACAGCCTGACGTCCGGGATATCTTCGGTATAGTGTTGGGTCAATCTAGCTCTAAAAACCCATCGAGTGGGGTATCAAAATGAAGGATTTTTAAAGGTGATAACAAAAATATATACACTTATATGTTTAAATGCATTTCTTAAAAAAAATTGGTAACTAAAAAGTTGTAGTTGAGCGACCGTCACGTTTACTTCGACTCCGAGATTTAAAATTAATTAAAATAGATAAAGTACTTGCTTTGTTAAATTGTTATGTTTAAAGTGTTCAATTAGAAACAATATATCAGTGAAAGTGTAGTCGGCAAACAATTTCAACGCATTAAGTAAATCAACATAATTAAAACAACGAATTGTCAAAAGTCTAAAATAAACAAAAGTTAATCGCCAATTGTGCATAGAACAGACTTATACAAACAATTACAAAGTTATAGGTGATAATAAAAGTGATAAGTGCTAAAAAAAGTGATAAAAACTGTTTCGAATATAAGGTACATTCAACACAAAGAAAACGACCTTTGCTCCTTCGCCTATTCAAATCCATTCTAACGAACTTTATTTTTTATTGTACACGAAGAATCTATACGATTATTTCGGCCACGATTCTAAGTGGTCACCTGGCTCGACGTACAAAGTGTGCGACTGAACTGTATTAGTACTCGGTGTGTCGAAGGTTCAAACCCCCGGGTAAACTGTCTCTTTTTGTGATTTCCTCTTGAATGTTTCGTCCATATTATTACACAAAAATATTAAACAGCGATTAGCAGCTGTATTTGGCAAACACAATGTCATTGAAGATCGTTGCAAAGAAAACCAACAGTAGCCGCAAGATGGCAGCACTTGTAGTATGCTATAAATGCAAAAAACATGTAGATATAAGAACCACTGCATTATGTTCGGTCTGCAACAATAGATATGAACCAGATTGTATTGGGTATCCAGAACAAACATACAGGATGCTGGATCAAGATTCAAAAAAAAGGTGGAAATGCGTAACTTGTATTAAAACCAAAGATACAATTAGCAGTAATCCATCGAACATAACACTGAGAAATAAAAAAAAAGCCGTTAAAACACCATCACTGGAACAAACCAATGTAACAAAATTTGACCAGTCCATAGCAGCGTCACAGATCTTGGATTCGCATATACTCACTGACTACAATACATCCTATGAATCGAATTGCACACCAACAAAAATGTCAAAAAGTTTGGATGGAACATCATCAGAATTAATTTCAGACTTAGTGTCTATGTCAGAAATGAAAGATACTATATCCCAGCTAACCGTTAAACTCGAAACCACGGAATTCGAGCTTGATAAAACATTACTGGAAAACAGCAATCTTCAAGGGCAAGTAAATAAGTTAACTGCTGAAATTAACATGTTAAAATCATTATGTCAATCCATTTCATTACCAGATACTATTTCTCGTAGTAATATTAAAAAGAAGAGGCATTCTTTAGCACACTGTACGGCATCCACCCCTTCTTCACCTATATTATATTCTTCAAACGTTGACAGTATTCACGAAGATAAAACAATATCCCTGGCAAAAATAATTGAAGATCTACAGCAGCAGTTGAATAGCGCTAACCTTGAAATTTCATCTTTAAAAAAACAAATAGAGACACTGTCGCAATGCTTACAAAATAAAAGCATGGCATCGAACCTGACAATGACTCCTGCAGTCAATACCTGCACCTATTCCATCCCAGAACGAAAACCCAAACACAGACCCGAAAGAAGAATATTTTTATGCGGTACACAACAATGTGTCGGCTTGGCTTCAGCCCTACTGCATTCAAGAACTAACACTAAGTACCAAAAATACGGAATCTTTGCGGAAACAAAGCCAAATGCGAAATGTCATGACGTGATTCAGAACTGCTTAAAAACAACATTACATCCTGATGATAAACTAGTGGTATGTGTGGGGGAAAATGATGATAATTTAAGGCAAGTTCTGTCACCATTAGAAGGTTTATTGGACACATTTTATAATAATAGGATTATTGTACTAAATGTTAGTAATAGTCACTTCTTAAATGTTTCAAGATTGAATGATGGTATAGAAAACTTATGTAAGATGTTTAAAAAATGTCATTATCTTGAATGTGGACATTTTACATTATCAGAGGCTTGTAAATCTATAAATTATGTGATAGATTGTAACGACTACAATGAAAACTACTTGTGTCCAAGGAATATTAAGAAATTTGTAATGCGTAATCAACCAACCAGCAATGTAGCCATTAGTAACAATACGCCTAAAAAGGGAACGATCCCTTTTTATTTTAATAAACAATATTGTAATAAAAATAAACAACCAGTAAACCCAGCCGTATCTATCGGGAATGTAAGCAGAGGTACAATACCTTTTTTCTTCCCTATATTAAGCAATAAAGACGATTTTTTTCGTGCCTAAAGCCAATACGTTCAATATTCTGCATCAAAATATAGCTAGTATTCTATCAAAACGGGAACTGTTAGAAATAACAATCCAGGAGTTACGAGTAGCACAAAAAGAGCCTGACGTAATTTGCTTGTCGGAAACTTTTATAAAGAAAGGCTATGAGAGCTATATCAAAATATGTAACTATCAGTTAGCTTCAAGTTTTTGTAGAGAAAAACAAAGAGGAGGAACCTGTATCTTAGTAAAAAAAGGCATTCCTTTCAAAGATTTATCTTATATACAAGATTATGCTACCCAAAACACATTTGAAGCTTGTGGCATAGAGCTTGAGTGTTATAAGTTGCTTGTTATTTGCGTCTATAGAACTCCAAACTCAGATCCTACTCAGTTCTTATGTAAACTAAATAATCTTTTGAACTACCTAACTAATAAATACAAGTCTAAATTTCGTCTAGTAATAACCGGTAACTTGAATATAAATACGTTGAAAAAAGGTAACGTTACTAATCACCTACGAGACATATCCTACAACTATAACTTGAAAATTCACATTGATGTGCCTACGCGCAAGTCATCTTGCATAGACCATATTCTAAGTAATATTCCAAATGCTTCCGCTTCAGTTTTGCCCCTCTATCTCTCTGACCATGACACAGCCCAAATGTTGAGTTTTCCTATAAATGAAAAGATTCAAAAGTGCTCATCTTATCATATATATAAAAGAGATTACAGTTTGGACAATGTTCGTAAGTTCAAGGAATGTTTAAATAATTTATCTTGGTCACACATATACATCTCAAATGATGCAAATATATTTAGTGAGTTTCATGAACTGCTATGCTTATTCTACAATCTTTGCTTCCCAAAAGTAAAAGTAAAAATAAATAACAATAATTCAAATAAAAAAAATTGGATAAGTAAAGGCTTAAAGAAATCTTGTAAAAAAAAACGTGTACTAAGATATAAATACTATAAAAATAAAAATGCAAATAGCAAAATTAATTATATGACATATTCCAATATTCTAAAAAAATGTATAATTAATTCAAAAAAATGCGCAAATATTAAATATATAAACAAGAGTGAAAACAAATGTAGGGCCACGTGGGCGGTAATTAAAAATGAAATGCACGATACAAATTGCATAGGAAATATGGAGAAAATTACGGTTAACAATACAACACTAACAAATCCTATTGAAATTGCCACCGCTTTTAATAATAATTATATTAATTTATCACATACGAGCAGTCAGGAAAGCATAAAACCTGGTATTGGTGCATCCGTTAACTCGATGTTTTTAAAACCTTTGGAGGAAAGCGAGGTTAGAAGAGAAATACTGTTATTGTCTAATTCCAATTCTGTGGGCTATGATGAAATCAACACTAAAATTATTAAAGAGTGTACCAATCAACTAACTCCTGTTCTGACATATTTAATTAATTTATCGTTTGCATCGGGAACTTTTCCTGATGCCCTGAAATACTCGATAGTCAAGCCTTTATATAAAAAAGGAGAAAAATCTGATATTAATAACTATCGTCCTATAACGTTAATACCCATATTGTCCAAAATATATGAAAAGTGCATGTATGGAAGAATAATTGACTATTGTGATAAATTTCATATAATTAGCAAAGAACAATATGGCTTTCAGAAAAACAAGTCCACTACTATGGCAATATTCTCCCTGGTAAAGGCTGCAGTTACTAATATCAATAATAAAAATCTGACCACTGGGCTATTTTTTGATATCTCAAAAGCCTTCGATTTAGTTTCTCACAATCTGTTGCTCAAAAAACTTGAACTTGTAGGAATCAGGGGTCCTACACTTCAGTGGATAAAATCATATCTCAGTAACCGACAACAACGAGTCATTATTGATAAGATTGATGAAAATCAAGTTAAGGTGCCTTTTACATCAGAATACAAGCACAATACATGTGGTGTACCACAAGGAAGTGTACTGGGGCCTGTCTTGTTCTTGCTGTACATAAATGATATTATTAATATAACTGACCACCGATGTGTATTATTTGCTGATGACATAGCTATTATTATAGCGACAAAAAAATGTAACAATTTTAGAAATAATCATGAGACTGACATTAATAATACTATAGAAAAATTAATACAATGGCTTGACATAAATAATTTAAAAATAAATCTTAATAAATCTGTTTATATTAATTTCAATAAATGTAATAATCCTAAATATAATATTAAATTAAATGTATCAAAAATTAAAGAAGTAGCACAAACGAAGTTTCTAGGCGTAATTATTGATGAGAATTTGAATTGGAAAGAGCATGTGGATAACGCTGCAAAGAGAATAAATAAATTTGTATATGCTCTTAAACAAATCAAAAATATTACAAACTTAAAAACAGCTCTCATGACCTATCATGCATATGTAGAATCGGTACTACGTTACGGGCTTATAATATGGGGAAATAGTACCGATATAAACCGAGCATTTGTTGCTCAAAAAAAGTGCATTAGGGCAATTTACGGGATGCACTCGGAAGAATCTTGTAAACCCATATTTAAGAAACTAGGTTTGTTACCGCTGCCGTCGCTTTATATATTTGAAATATGTATGTTCGTTAATAAACATAAAGACCTGTTTATATCAGCCAATGATATTAATCCAAGGAGCCGGCGTGATCCACAGAGACTCGTTCTGCATGATCTTCCCAAGCTTGCTAAATATAATAAAAGCTGCTTATATAATTGTGTTAGTATATATAATAACATACCGAGTAGCATAAAAAACTTAAACTCCAGATTATTTAAGGGAAAATTGTTTGACTGGTTAAACTCGAAAAATTTCTATAGTCTTAAAGAATTTATGGATAACAAATTCTCATGTTAGTATTAAGTGAACATATATGCATGCTAAGTACAATTCTGGCAAAACATGTAAGATCTTTATTGTAAATTACTGTAACACCATGTATACCATGTTTTATGCAAATAAATACTTACTTACTTACTTACTTACTCTTGGGTCGTTTGCTAGACTCGCAACGGGCTTGCTGATCGATGTGTACAACTGCCCATGGAATGTCTCGATGGGCTCTGCCCAATAGCCAGATCCCTTGAAAACACCTTCGAGTCTCTATTTCGCTCGATCGCGTCTTTAATAAGCTCGGTATTCAAGCGGCGGAGGTCTCTTTTCAAGGATTTAGAGATCTGTCTATTGAGCTGCCGGTATTTGCACGCCTCATCTGAAGACTGCAGGATCATCTCACGCCTCTCCTTCATAAGCTTGAGGGTATGATCAGAGAGCTTTTTGTTTCTATCTGTACGACGGGTCTTGAAAAACTTAGACCCGACCGTATGGACAGCTTCCACAAACCCGTTGCTATATTCATCCTCGGAGCTCCCTAGGCACTCGAAACGATTCTGGAGTTCGAGCTGAAAGCTCTCGGGGTTTTGGACCTGGATCTGTGCTGGCCGGAGCGTGGACTTCATCAGTCGAGACCTTTCAAGCTTAATATTAATGTTCAATGTGCTTCTTACCATGCGGTGATCGCTCCCGGTTTTTACCGAATTGATCACAGAGACATCATTGAACATTTGCTTCTTGGTTGACATGATGAAGTCGATCTCATTTTTTGTTGCACCATCGGGGCTCTGCCAGGTCCACCTCCTGTGTTCACGCTTTTTGAAGAAGGAGTTCATCATATAGAGGCCCTCCTTCTCCACAAAACTGGCCAGTAGGTGACCCCGGTGGTTCCGTTGTCCAACTCCAAATTGTCCCACTTGCAGCTCATCCTTGTCTCGTTTGCCCAGTTTCGCGTTGAAGTCGCCCATGACAACGGTGAAGTGAGTTTTGAAACCATGCATGGCTCTGGCGATATCCTCAGACATGGTCTCTACCTCATCGTCGGGGTGTGCCTAGGTTGGGGCGTAGACCTGTATGACCTTCAGCGAATATCTTGAGGATATTCTGAGTATAAGGTACGCTACCCTGGTCGACACACTCTCGATCTTCACCACGTTGTTCACAAGGGACTTGTGGACGATAAACGCGACACCACCCTGGGACTGCCGGTCACCCTCTCGGAAATAGAGCAGGTTACCGGATTTGAGGATTATCGAGTCCTCCCCCTCTCTTCGGACTTCAGCTAACCCTATAATACTCCATCGCAACCTGCTCAATTCCTTTTCGAGTTGGGTGACCTTCTCGTCGGTCCGAAGTGTGCGCGTGTTGTACGTTGCCAGGTCCAGTCGTCGGTGATTGTTGGGGTAGCCGGATCTCTTCCAGAGATTCTCAGCACCCCTTGCCATGCCGTAGCCTCGACCGCTACCGTAGTCGAGGGTAGGCAAGCTGCCGGGTACTAGGGGCCATTTTTTATTTGTGATATTCATTGGGGGGGTTTTGCCTTTTATCGCCACGCTTGGCAGGCGGGTTGGTGATCGCAGTATGGTTGTTATAGAAGCACAGAGAACGCTACTGCCTTCTCTCGTTTGTCCCTTAGTCGCCTCTTATGACACCCACGGGAAGACATGGGATGGTGAAATTCTTTACGTCCGGCACCATACGGAACAAAAATAAATTAAATCGGTTAAGCCGTTCAAAAGTTATGGGCGTTTTACTGATTGAATCGGGGTGTTTTCGCAAGATGTCGAGGCATAATTATGTGTTCAATAGATTGCCGAACGAAGCGTATCTACTATGTACTAGATAAATTATGTAGCATGAAATAAAAATGTGTCGGGGGTTTTTAAAATTTTGAAGTTTTACTTATTCAAAGTTAGACCTAGGAGGTACTCTTCGGTCTTCTGTACAACCTGCCGCAGCGTATGTATGTGGTCTACGGTTCTGAAGCCTTTACGGAATGGAACTTGTTCGGGAGGGTTGAAATCGTCAAACCTGGCGCGAGACGATTCGTGATGACTCTTGAAAACAGCTTGTAGACTTGGCTAAGAAGTGAGATAGGCCTATAGTTCTTCAGCAGGGCATTATCGTCCTTTTTGAAAAAGAGTACCACCACACCCCTGCACCATGCCTGAAGCGATTTTCCCTCGAGTATGACGAAATGACACAGCTTCTGAAGGGCCTTAAGTACTGATTTTCCACCCACATTCAGCGGCCGAACGGCCGTAATTGCGTCATCACCCGGTGCCTTGTTATTCATAAGCTGTTTATGAGGCATCCTAATGTCGTACAGGCTGAGGTCCGAAATGTCTTCAGTATAGTGTCGGGTCAATCTAGCTCTAGGGTAATTTGCTAGATCGCGACGGGTTTACTGGTTGACGTGTACAACTGCCCATAGAATCTCTCGATCTCCTTCTTCTGAGTTAGATCGAGATATCTTTTGCTCCGGTTTGGCGGACACAATCCTGCCATCATCGGTCTTCAGTTTCATGAGCTGGCTCTGCCCAATAGTCAAATCCTTTGCAAATACCTTGGAGCCCTTATTCCGCTCAATCAAGCCTTTAATACTTTCGGTATTGCGGCAGCGGCCGCTTTTCAAGGCCTTTACGATCGGTATATTTAGCTGCCGCCTTGCCGGTATTTCAAAGCATTGATCACAGAGACAACATTGAACATTAGTTTTGCTTCTTGGTTGACATGATCAAGTCGATCTCGTTTTAAGTTGCACCATCGGGGCTCTGCCAGGTCCACTTCATGTATTCACGCTTTCTGAAGAAGGAGTTTATCATATCGAGGCCCTCCTCCTCCATAAAACTGGCCAGTGGGTGACCCCGGTGGTTCCGACGTCCAACTCCAAATTGCCACACTTGCAGCACATTCTCGTTTCGTTTGCCCAGTTTGGCGTTGAACTTATCCATAATAACGGTGAAGTGAGTTTTGAAACTATGCATGTCTCTAGAGATATTCTCATACATGGTCTCTGCCTCGTCGTCGGGGTGCGCCGAGGTCGAGGCTTAGATCTGTATCTTGAGGATATTCTGAGTATAAAGTAGGCCACTCTGATCGACACACTCTGCAACCTCGAACAGTAGGGTTTCACCAAAGGACGTTGCACAACTGACGCTGTTGTCACCCTATTAAAAGACATCTTTAATGCGTGGGAAGGGTCGCAGGATGCCATAGGTATCTTCTGCGACCTGTCGAAGGAGTTTGATTGCGTTAATAATGAATTTGAATGATAGACAGCAATTATTACAAATAAACGGTGTAAATTCGTCGGGGTTAAACGTGAAAATGGGGATACACCAGGGCTCAATTTTAGGTCCTTTCTTATTTTTAGTATACATAAACGATTTACCCCGTTTATTGGAAAACAAACTAAACATGGTGTTATTTGCTGATGATACATCTTTAATTTTTTAAATAAATAGACGTACTTGTCAGGTTGTCGACGTAAATAAAGCGCTACGGCAGTTTCAGGATTGGTTCACTGCCAATAATTTAGTTTTAAATGGTAAAAAAACCAAGTGCGTAAAATTTTCCTTGCCGAATGTCAAAAGTACTGATTGTGACATTATATTAAACAAGGTGAAGCTAGAATTCGTCGATAAAACGGTTTTCTTGGGGATCACGCTCGACTGAAGGTAGGTCATAGGGTCCTTATTTAATATCACTTGCAGGGTGGCTAAGTTCGGCAGCTTATGTTGTTAGAAAGATTCGTCAATTTAGTGATGTAGATACCGCGAGGCTGGTCTATTTTAGTTACTTTTACTATGAAGAAGGGCTACAGACATTGAGTCAATTTTTATTTTGCAAAAACGAGCCATCAGAGCGATATAAAATCTTCGCCGACGCGATTCTCTAAGGGAACTGTTTAAGGGCATTAACATCTTGACGGTTCTTTGTCAATATATTTATGAAAACATCATGTACGTGAGAAAGAATTTACATCTTTTTAGTAAAAACGGAGATAGACATAATTACATTACTAGAAATAGGGACCAATTAGTTCAACCAGGTTTCAGACTGGCTAAAGTAGCCTCATCTTTCATGGGGTACTGTACAAAATGTTACGTCCCCAAATTCTAGAACTGAATGAGACGAAATTTAAAACTTGTATAAAACGCACACTATGCAAGCAGGCATATTATAAGTTTGGGGATTACATCACTGATGTAATCCCCCAACTTATAATTGCCTTTGTGTCGTTCGTTGACTTGTGTGTGCCCTGGCAGTTGAGTGTGTCATGCTCTCACATATGTCTCTCTGATGGTGGCGCGTGTGTTGGATCATTCGGTTCCCTTCATGATGGTTGAGCTGGGTGGTGCCGATTTGTGCGTCATGTTCGTGAACAGGCGCCGTCAGTTGGGATTGGTCTTAACTTACTTCGGATGCTAATGTTTTTCTAGTACCTATGTAAATTTAACTGCACAGTGCATGTGTGAGTTCTTTTAATACTTTGTACCTGTACGTAATATACTGTGTAGTGTTTCTGGGTGCATTGTCCTCACACATATGAATTTATTAATGTATGTATTTATGTACCTAAATATTATAACGAAAAACTATATTTTTTTTAAAGAGTAAGTATAGAGTTTCTTGTGCGTTCTTCTCAATAACAAGCTACTTTCCGAATGCACGGTAGAATTGATTTTTATTCCTTGTAAATTTTAATCTATCTAACGTTCAAAAGTGCCGCTTGCGCTTGGTGGCCTAGTTGAAATAAAATATCTCATTATACCTTGTCCGCTACATACCGTAGCCGACGGTAGACAGGCTACCGGGCACTAGGGGCCATTTCTAGTGTGCTCATCATGGTTTGGGGGGTTTTGCCATAATCGCCATGCTTGGCAGGCGGGTTGGCGATCGCAGTACGGTTGTTACAAGTGCACAGATAACGCTGCTGCCTATTCTCTGGTAAATAAGTCCCTTAGTCGCCTCTTACGACACCCACGGTAAGATATAGTATGGTGCTATTGTTTACGTCCGACACCATACAGTAAGTCCCTTTTCACACGCTCCGATTGCCGGGTACCCGCTACCGGCGGCGAATGTATAGCCATTGTCGCCGGTACGTGTGAAAGCTAACATACATGCCGAAACATTTCGCCGCCGGTTACCCGACACCTGCTACCCGGAAACCGGGGTGTGTAAAAAGGCACTAACTCTGCCATATTACACTTAGTTATTATGAATCCGTATGCACAACCGGCGCGGTTGCAGTCTGCACGTCGTATGTACTCCGTCAGCAACGTACTTGTCGCACTTTGACACTTGACAGCCCATTGACAATCTAGATTTTCTCGCGAACTACTGGTACCTACAAAGATAAAATCGACCAACAGCCGATAGTTCCTCCAAATCTGAATAGATGGCGTTACCGCCCCAACATAGTATTCTTACACTATAGCCACAAGAGGTGCCACTTGTATGTAAACAAAGTATACCACTCTGACATGCAATAAGCCCCATCCAAATTTGATAGTTAACACGATAAATCCGTGCGTATTTCAGAATAAAGATTTTTCAAGGTCAGGCGATTTATTATAAACTTGCGGTGTTTGCAATAAACCCCGAGATATTGACTCAAAAAGTGTAAAAAAGTGATTTTCAATAACTTACCGTAGTCATCTGAAATAATGATATGAGATATCAAATAAAATAAAATGCTTGACAGTTTAAGTATTTTTATACAGAGGTATAAAAATTATCCTGTACAGAATTCATGCCATGATTTTTTGTACAGAATGGTTTTGAACAGAGTGATTTATTTACAAGGTGATATCGTTTCCGTCTGCCTTTTGTATTTGTATATAGGTTTTTTTTTTTTTTTAGAATATTCAATTGTATATATGTTAATAAACTTCTGTTAAAAGGAAAAAAAGGGGATATCTAATACGTCCTGGATTTAACACAGGATATTTTCATAGAGTGTGGTGCACTTACGCCACAGCTCGCTGGCGGGGGTGGCCTGGTCGGGCCCGGGCAGGCTGAAGATGTAGCCCACCTGGCAGGGGTTCCAGTGCTCGCACACTTCGCGGTCCGGGTCCAGCTCCGACACGAACTTGTACGTCTGCAGAGGAACGGAACAACGTTACAAGGAAAATCAATCTGTCTATATTTTCCCGTCCATATTGGGGTTGGTTTCCAGTCTAACCGGATTCTGCTGAGTGCCAGTATTTGACATGGAGCAGCTGCCTATGGAAAAACTGGTGACAGATTACCTGGCTTTTGACTAACCGTAACGACTATCAAAGATCTAAAAGGAACAGCTGCGACCAACGACTCAGAATTGTCAATATCTATGAAGTAAACGGTGACACTAACTGACACGCAAGGTTTGTTTGGAAGGTTTCAACAGCCGTCTCTAGGGCTGGCCGCCGATGTATCTCGGGGCAGCAAGAGGGTGGACGTATGACAAGCTGTAGTGCCCACAACCTCCTTTGAAAAGGGCAGATCCTCCAACCGGACGGGTTTGTACTTCATCTAAGCAAAATGACGTGGTGGGTGGCTACTGCTTCAAATCCAGGCAAGTACCATTTTTAATTTTTCAAATTCATTTGAAATTTCTAAGTTTATTTTGGTCAATGTGGCGACGCCTGGGGGAGGCCTATGTCCAGCAGTGGACGTCTTTCGGCTGAAATGATGAATGATGATGATGATGATTTTGGCCATCACAGACAACGGTGAAGGAAAACATCGTGAGGAAACCTGGACTTAAAGTTAATATAAGTCTGAAATCGTCAACCCGCATTGAGCGCATGTGGTTATCAATGCTCATGCCGCCTCTGTATGAGAAGAGGCGGCCTTTGCCCTGCAATGGCAGTTACTTCTTCTTCATCGTCGGTACACTCTTTGCAGAGCGGTCGTGGTCATCATGCTGCAGTGAGACTTCGGGTTGCCATAATTTAGTTAGGGACAGTTACAGGCTGATATTATTTATCATAGATGGGAGAGCTATGTGAAGTGCTCACTCTGTCGGGGTAGTAGCGGTAGTGCACTACGACGTCGTCTGTGTCCTCGAGTGCGCACTTCTGGCTGGTGTAGTTGAGCGGCGTGCGCTCGCATGGCGGGCAGCCGATCACGGTGGTGCCGTTGCGCGGGAGATCTGGACCCTCGATTTTGTGCCCTGAACGACAAACAATAACTATGTACAATGAAATTATAAACATGTCTGATATGGAGATGGATTTTAACGTTGTCT
This sequence comes from Orthosia cruda, assembly GCA_964057195.1. Taxonomy (NCBI): domain Eukaryota; kingdom Metazoa; phylum Arthropoda; class Insecta; order Lepidoptera; family Noctuidae; genus Orthosia; species Orthosia cruda. The sequence continues at coordinate 21,891,761 of OZ059851.1, forward strand.
GCTACCGCTATTTTGTACATGATTATTTAGAATCAGTGCACACACCCGGCACGGTCACAATCTAAACGCCATGTTTTTACACTGTATGACACTTGACAATCTAGACTCGGACACAGACACAAAGATAATTGGGTAACAGCCGATAATTATTCCAAGCCTCAATAGATGGCGTTACCACTCATACGAAGTATTCGTTCACTAGCCATGAGAAGGCACTGCTGGCATGTAACCAATGTGCCTTATGTATGTGACTACCAACGCAATCTATTTAAACTTGTAGGCAACATGCTTGATCAGTACAATTCAGTTTAAAGCAAGCAATATTACGTATTATTATCAACTGTAATATCAGTATGGGAGGACTTATCATCTTGAAGAAAAAGCCAATAGGATTAATAAAAAACTGATCCTTAGACTTACACTAATCAGAAACACTCAACAAACTTACGGTTACAAAAGAAGTACTTGTTGTCTGCCACATAGAGCTCCTTGTCCTCTGCGGAGAGGCAGGAATCAAACATGATGGGCGTGGGGTCGATGCCGCCCTCGCACGTGATCACGCCGGAGCCGTCTGGCTCGCGCGGTGCGCGGTTCGTGGGGCACCGGTACATCAAACCTAGAGGAAAGACAAAGATAGGTAGAAAAAGTGTTAATAATTGGATAAAACAGGAAAATGCTTAAAATTGTTATTTTTAAACTAAACCCTTAACGATAGTGACAACACTTTCAATATGGCTGTAGCGCATGGGAAAAGAGGGCCACTTGTCTAGACCCGTAGTGCTATTCAGTAAACATCTTGCCATGGAAGCGTAGCTGAAAAGAGTTAATAGAGTTTGTAGTGAGCTAAACAATCCATAGCTTAAGGGTGGAATGACTGTTCACTTCACTTAAGGTTTGGCAGTGAGATTTTGTCACAATTGACCGGCCGTTGATAAACATATAGATGGCTTGGAATCCCCAAGGCAAAAAAAAACCTTGTTCATCCCCGTCAAACCTGGCGTCGACGCACCGTGTTTCATGGAGCGAGAAGACGATAGAGGTTTACTGTGGTATCATATGTAAGTCAAGTGATATATAAGTGGGACACATACCCTTGCGCACGATTGCGGGGGGCTTGTTGCGGATCTCGACGATGGTGGCGCCCTTCTCGCCGTTCTGGATGGCCGTCATGACGCGCTTGTACAGCGTGGTGCGCCGCTCCTGCTCCGCAATGATGTACGGCAGCAGCTCCTCCGACAGCACGTCCACCTTCTTCTTCGCCTCCGCGTTCATCTACCACCGCGAGCAAAGGTTATAATGACATAAGAGGATATATATAGCTGCACCTGTGGTACAGATCGCCAGTTATGCTTAAGTCCAATGTAATAGGGGGCGTCAACTGGGCATGAATCCTGAGTTTGGGCTGCTACTGAAAAATTCCAGATGGAACACTTTGCCCGACTCGGGAATCGAACCCAGGACCTCATTTACAACAACCACCTGAAAAATATCGGAAGAGTGCGAGTCGGACTCGCGCACGCAGGGTTCCGTACATACAACAAAAAACGGCAAAAAATCCCCACTTAAATATTTATTTTATTCTTTTTTTAGTATTTGTTATTATAGCGGGAACAGAAATACATCATCTGTGAAAACTTCAACTGTCTAGCTATCACGGTTCATGAGATACAGCCTGGTGACAGACAGACAGACAGACGGACGGTGGAGTCTTAGTAATAGGGTCTCGTTTTTACCTTTTGGGTACGGAACCCTAAAAACGGTAAAGTCCTTTTTACTATTTATGTGTCCGACTAATACATTCTAAAGAGGATAGTCCTTTTTAGAAAGGGGTAAAAACCAAAGGGCCCAAGGGAAAAAACGGGACCCTATTACTAAGACTCCGCGATCCGTCTGTCTGTCTGTCTTCTGCAGCTTAACGGATCACACAGAAATCGCGGGAATAGCTTGCTTAAAGAGAATGCTCACCCGATCAGCGTCTTTGTTGAACTTGATTCCTGTGCCGTCCTGAAACATACCAGAGAGGTTACAGGCGCACTTCCGATCATACCGGATCCAGGCGTCATTGTCGCCGTGATCATTGGCTGGGAACACCAGTTGCTTACAAGTTCTGGCCCTCTTTCCGCGAATGGCCAGTGTCACGGCTCCGGCACACTGACGCCGTGTGCTGTGATCGGTAGTGACGCTTATAAACAGACATTCATAGTACAGATGGATGGTTTAGTCGTGGCAGCCTTGTTCGGCCAATATAGTCGGTAAACAGTCGGCAAAAGATGCCTTACAAGCACAGCGCGTTCTACTCGTATAAATCTATAAGAAAGAAGAAAAAATGAAGAATAGCCGATTCAGAGGCTCCAGATAAGTTACACTCTAGCATCGAAAGCGTGGCGATAGCGTTTGGATAACTTTCAAAAATGAAAGTTGGATAAAATGTGAAAAAAATGTTAAACGCTATCGAAATGACACGTGATCAATCTGTGTGTAAGTAAGTATTTATTTCTCAGTTTATGGTACATTGAGATGTTACATTTAACATTTTTGGGGGCTGAGTCACCCACGTCCGTAGGAGTGTACCCCATTCGATTCCCTACACGTGGTCCCCGGGTGGTGCAAATCAGGTGACAAACTGGTGGTAGGCTTCGGCCGAAGGCTTGCGACCACCCACCGGGCAAAGACGTACCGCCAAGCGGCCTAGTCGTGTTCCGGTATGATGCTCGGTGCAGCCACTAGAGGAGTTGGGTCGAGATAGTTGTTCCACTGCAGGCAGGCCGGCCTGACTCGCGCTGTTATGGACGTATCGGGAGACTGGTCGCGGAGGGTAGCGGGATCCGAGGCACGGTGCGCCGCTGGCCGACCGCAGGTAGTTGGGGGCCCAAGTAGTGTGCCAGCCCCACATGAAAGGCTGCCCCGCCAACTGACGAAAAATCCCGGAATGCGCCATCGTGCTGGTTGGCGACCAGACGAGAGTGCCCGATGGACATTCCTGGGGGGGCTCGGGCGTCCCCGCAGTCTCCAGACCAGTCCCCCAATGATGGCGTCCTATCGGCGCGTGTCTGTAGGTTGCAAGCGTGGAACCTTATCTCACTTCCTTCTCCTCTCCCTCCTTTTCACTCGCAACAATAATGCCAAGGAACAATAGAAGAAAAGCTGAACAGCGGCAGCACTCACTCTCACATAAGGTGCACCTCAGCAACATCCGAGGTCTGCACTCTAACCTTGTCGCAGTCCATCACCACCTTGAGACTGAGAAACCAGCACTTTTGTTCCTTACGGAGACGCAGATCGGATGCCCGTCAGACGTGGCGTACCTATCTTACCCAGGGTTTACCCTGGAGCACATGTTCAAGCCACGCGCTGGTGTATGCATGTACGCCCGGGACGACATCTGCTATCGGCGTCTCCGTGATCTTGAAGACTCAAATTACTCAGTGCTATGGGCCCTGGTGGACACAGGTCTGGATAAGATCATCTACGCCTGTGTCTACCGATCGCATAGCGGTGATCTGGAGACAACCAGGCTCACACAGTACCTGAGTGAGGCGGCAGATGTGGCTCAGCTACGGTACCCCTCCGCCCAACTAGTGTTACTGGGGGACTTTAATGCCCACCACCAGGAGTGGCTCTTCCCATTCCAGTGCACTGACCATGCTGGACGAGAGATGCGAAATCTTTCGATTGCGCTTAATCTCACCCAGCTGGTCCAAGGGGCTACGAGGGTGCCAGATGTAGATTCACATACTGCCAATTGCTTGGACCTTCTGCTGACAACTGATCCAGACCGATACTCAGTGTCGATATCATCACCTTTGGGTAGTTCCGACCACTGTCTGGTGAAATCTGTATCTGTCTACTCCCCGCCCGATCCCAGCCCAAGAGGCACCCGGCGGGTTTGGCGGTACAAGTCAGCAGATTGGGATGGTATGCGATCTTTTTTCGCTTGCTATCCTTGGCGGCCCACTTGCTTCTCTTCGGATGACCCATCGTCATGCGCTGACGCAGTGACAGATGTGTTGCGTCAGGGGATGGAGTACTACATTCCGTTCTCTGACGTAACGGAGTCCAACGTTGACCGTCCGTGGTTTGGTGCTGAGTGTGACCGCGCAAACGTGGTTAAACACAAGGCATACCTAGCATGGGTCGACGCTCGTGTGCGCAAGGCAAGTGACGTGAGTCAGAAGAAGAGAGCCTTCAACAGGGCTGCCAAGTCCTGCAAAAAAGCGATGCGAAGGGCACGATTTGACCATATTAGCAGAATCGGGGACAAACTTGCTTCACACCCTGCAGGTAGCAAGGCGTTTTGGTCCCTGGCTAAATCGGTTGAATCAAACTTCTGTCGCCCCTCACTACCACCACTGCTGAGGCCCGACGGTTCGCTGGCCCACTCCGCTGAGGACAAGGCTAACTTGTTTGCCTCCCTCTTTGCGGAATCTTCGCGTCTGAATACTGATGGCACGCGGCCCCCCCCCTTCTGCTGTTCGATGTAAGACGAGTATGTCGGAAATTCGCATCCATCAGAGAGAGGTCTATAGGGTGCTGCGAAACCTTGACGTGAACAAGGCTAGTGGCCCGGACGGGATACCGGCAATTGTACTTAAAACTTGTGCGCCTGAATTGTCTCCGATCTTGACACGCCTTTATCGCCTTTCGATGGCGACTGGAAAAGTGCCGAAGGCTTGGAAGCAAGCTAACGTTCAACCCGTGCCCAAGAAGGGTAGTCGAGCGGACCCGGCCAACTACAGGCCCATATCAGTAACGTCCATCCTCTGTAAGAGTATGGAACGTGTATTGAATAAAAAGCTCCTGGCATACCTAGAAGACAACGACCTCCTTAGTGACCGACAATACGGCTTCCGCCGAAACCGGTCAACTGGGGATCTTCTAGCGTATGCCATTCACATCTGGAGTGAGGCCATCGAGAAGCACGGGGAGGCGCTTGCTGTCTCCCTTGACATATCGAAGGCCTTTGACAGGGTCTGGCACGAGAGCCTTATAGGTAAGCTTCCTTCCTTCGGTCTGCCTAGTGGTCTGTGTGACTGGATTGCAGACTTCCTGAGGGATCGGTCCATCCGAGTGGTTATCGATGGTTGCTCGTCCGGTCAGTTAGGTATTAACGCCGGAGTCCCTCAGGGGTCAGTGCTCTCGGCAACATTGTTCTTGCTGCACATTAATGACCTGCTAAAACCCGGAACCTTTGGGTATGCAGACGACAGCACTGTTGCTGAGAGATACGTATCTGGCGCACGGGCTACTGGGCCTCAAGTCCGGTCTCTTCGGGAGGCTATGGTTGAGCGCTTGAACCTGTCTTTGGAGGCAGTCTCCGAATGGGGCAATGCCAATCTAGTCAGTTTCAATGCTGCTAAGACCCAGGCGTGTCTTTTTTCCGCAAAAAAGAGCCAATTCCACCCGGCTCCATCCTTCCGTGGTGTAACCGTGCCGATAACGGACCATCTCGAACTTCTTGGTGTTACGTTAACATCGACCCTCAATTTTGGTCCATTCATTGAGTCAAAGGCTCAATTGGCTGCAAAAAAGTTGGGGATCCTTGCGAAGGTGAGACGGTACTTCATGCCTGAACAGCTGCTCAACTTGTATAAAGCGCAAGTTCGGTCATGCATGGAGTACTGCTCTCACCTCTGGGATGGATCTGCCAAATACCAGCTAGATGCACTTGAGTCGATTGACAAACGGGCCAAAAGGCTTATTGGCAACGATGCACTGGTCGCCTCAAAGCTCCAGAGCCTCGAACATCGACGCCGAGTTGCCAGCCTGTCGGTTTTTTATCGGTTACATTTCGGGGAGTGCGCGACGGAACTGCACAATTTGATTCCGCCAAGCCCTTTCCATCATCGGACTACAAGACGTACGGCAATGTGCCATCGGTACATGGTGGATATCCCACCCATACGCACAAAGCGTTTTGAAAATACTTTCATTGTGCGTACAGCTAAGGAGTGGAACTCCCTGCCGGCGTCCTTGTTTCCTGATAGCTACAACCTAGGGGTCTTCAAGTCAAGAGTGAATAGGTTACTTCTAGGCAAGCGTGCTCCACCTTCGACCATATCATCGCTTAACATCAGGCGAGATAGTGGTCAAACGCGAGCCTATAACTAGTTATTAGTAGTTATTATTAATTGTTTAATTATGTGTTTGTTTTATTTGTTTAATTTTTGCATGCCAAATTTTGGGCAGAATGTATGGCTCAACTTTTCCAACAACCCAACATCTTATTTTGTATACCTTCATTCTAGCAAATAAATTATTTGATTTGATTTGATTTGATATAACGAATAAAAAAAAAAAAAAAAAAAAAAATTGTTAACATAAGTTCTCTTTACCAAATGTACCACAACGTGACCTAAACTTAAATCTTGACGGCAAAAATCTTGAAGTTTTAACGGAAACTGTATTCTTAGGGATTACTATCGATTCAAAATTGCAGTGGGGCGCGCACATTAGAACTGTTTCGGGTAGGTTAAGTTCAGCTGCATATGCAGTAAGGAAAATAAGGCAGTTAACCGATGTAGCCACAGCTAGGTTAGTATACTATCTTATTTCCACAGTATTATGTCTTATGGCATTCTGCTGTGGGGATCAGCAACAGGTGTTGACTCAATTTTCATCTTACAAAAGAGGGCAATCCGCGCGGTCTATAAAATGGGTCCTCGCGAGTCCCTCAGAGATAAATTTAAAGAGAGCGATATACTGACTCTACCTTCACTTTATATTTTGGAACGTATTTTGTATGTTCGCAAAAATCGAGGGCTTTTCAAAACTAGAAGCGGCTTCCATAATTTAAATACACGCAGTAAGCACAAAATTGTAATACCCAAATTGAGATTAACTAAAACTAGCAAGTCTTTTCTTATGAACAGTATACGCTTTTATAACAAGTTGCCAAAGTCAGTTATAGAACTGACCGAAGAAAAGTTCAAAAATCAGTGTCCTTATTAAAAAAGCATATTATAAAATTGAGGACTACGTTGAAAATAAAAAAAAATGGTTTTAGCTCCTTCTGCGCATGCAGCTTCCCTGGTAACTCATAAACGACACAAATATGTGGATGTCTCTAACTATTCTCAATCTCATTTTTCTCTTTTTTTTAGTTTTTCTTCTTTTATTTGGACTTTTTACAATGATTCGCAATCATCTTTATAGCCCTTTGCTAAGAATAGTTACAGCACTGATAACAACATTTGTGCCACATGTTAAATTTAGTATTGTTATATATATTTTTTTTACCTTTGTGTAGATTCTTTTACCGATTATTTTGTGAATGTGTGAACATTGTAGGCCTTCTAGATGTTAGTTAACATCTGTTAACTTTTATATATTATAAAATCTTTTTTTTTTGTTTCTTACGACTTATTGTCGGGCCTACGTTGTCCCCCCATAGTACTAATGCTGTAACATGGAAATATTGTAGAACCAAACCATTTTCTAAAAGAGTAACCATGGAGTTTCTTGCCGGTTCTTCTCCATAGGAAACGACCAACCCGAACCGTGCACCTTTTGTCGACGTTTTATAAGTGCCCATGTAGGCCTATGTGAAATAAAAAGTTTGATTTTTATTGTTTCACACATACTAACAGTTGCTGGTGTAGAAATACTAATAAAAATAAATTTATGAAATATTGAACGTCGAATGACAATTGTCTAGAGCCTTTGGTCTGTAGTATTATGTGTGTTACTCACGACAGCCTGCCTCCGCACGATGTTGGCGAGGTAGCGGCCGCGCCGGGACGCCGGCAGCAACACGCTGCCCGGCTGCACCTCGTCGCCCATCTATTCACAACAGGAGATAAGTGGTGGTGACCCAGTAGCTAAGACAACACCACTGTTTTGAGCTCGTGGGTTTAAAACCCGGCAGGTACCAACGTGACTTTTTCAATTCATATGTACTTTCTAAGCTTATCTTAGTCATATCTAAAAATATTTATTATAGAGATGCCACGAATATTTGGCTACTAATCTGTATTCGGCCTATTCGGCTGCTACTTTTACTATGCGGCCGAATACTGCGAACTATTCGGCCTAATATCGAACACCAAATTATTAAAAACAAAACATAATATTAGTAACTTAACAAAGGAGTTCTCTCGCTTTGCTCGCTCACTTCAGCTCCCGTCATCTCCTTCGAACCTAACCTACCCATGTCGGGGTGCCGTAAGCGCCCGAGCTCGCTTCGCTCGCTCTTGGTCTAATTCACCCAACCGATAACCGTAACGGTTGGGCAATAACTATTATTACTTATTACTGATTAAAATTTCAAAAAAAAAAGGTATTTAAAAAATCAAAAAATCCAACTCGAATCGGCGTCGGATACATCTGGTTATGGGCAGCCAGCTCGCGAACATGTATCCTCCGACTGCACAGCATGACTTTCTTCTCGTTTACGTCATTTTAGTTCGCTTTTTAAGCAGTCGGGTTTTTTGATTTTTTTAATAACTTTTCTTAATTACAACATTTTCGTTAATTTTTTTTTAGAATTTTGTACATTTAAACAAGTGTTATATATTTTTGAAATCACCTCTTAAACCCCCTTACTTTAATACCCCACACGATGGGTCTGGAGGGATAAAAAAAAATTTTCGACCACAAAATGTTGCCCAAAATCCGGCATTTTTTTCTTTTCCAATTTTAATGTAGCCAGTGACACTCGCAGTGTTAAGACGAATCGATTGACGTAGGAATCATCAAAATCGGCCAACGCGTTTGGTCTCTAGTACGCCACATAGGAACAAACATACATACATACATAGACTGATAAACACATTACCCTCCTTCGGCAGTCGGGTAAAAAAGAAGATGCAGTTTAAATGAGTATTGATTATAATGTCCGATGTGACTGTATTATTCATAATGGCCGGGCATTATAATTAGTGCACTGATTAATCACTTGGTCCATGACATGCTACCGGGAGAAGCTAATCAGATTCTGCTACGCTTTCATACTATTTTGTGTTTGCTAACCACCACTTGTAAGGTGCAGTTTGGAACCTGTCACCCGCGATATGTATAATTGTCGCTGAATGTTCGGCCGCCGAATATTTGGCGCTTCGGTTCATAGCTTTGCTGTCCCACTCCTGGGCAAAGCCTTCCCATCTGATTGGACGGAACTATCCAGTCTGGTTAGGACATTAGGTACCTTTTATCCCAGTGGTACGTTACCTAAGTATTATTGCCAACGTTCTACACTATCGCTAGTTACCATAACATACTTTTTATCGCGGCAACTTTCACGTTTCTGCGGGATAGATTACATACACAATATATACAATTTTATCAGTGGTCAATACTGGTCAGACAGCGGTTAATACTCCTGTCATAGTCTTGTTAATTAGTCCACTAAACCACTCAAACACATAGCCATAGTATCTTTGGTTTCCAAATTTTGCAATAGTCCTGCAACAATCGAGGATTGTCCTTGGGTGCACTTGTATAGTACATAATTATAGGGATAATAGTCGGTTGGTGTGGCATTTCATTTAAAGATGTCTAACGTAGTCTCTGTGAATTGGCTTTGACCCCTGTCAGGCCTCTCAAAGGTCCGGGACCCCAGAGTCCTGAGATTGTCGAAGACATATAATTCAAGATAGCATACGTACCGGTGGATATCCACAAGTTGCGAATCCAACATTATGGAAGATGAATAAGAACATGAGCAGCTGGTCCCACATGACTGAACCAGCCTAAATCTCTTCACGTACTACTTTTCTTCTTCTTCACGGACTGTAATCGAGCGAGGCCGTCAATCTACAAGGCTAGGTACGCAATTAGGCGCTGATTCACTAACAGGCACTAAACTAAACTAATATCATAAAAAGAAAACATTGTATGTTTGTTTGTAATGGATAAACTAGAAGGCCTATTTCTAACCGGTGTTGACCATTCTTAGGGCCGAATCCGCTTAGGCAGGATGTTTGCTTAGAGCCTAGAGCCAATCAAATCGCCTGCGAGTAGCGAAGTAGAATCAACGTCGTCAAGTGTTTGTTATCGGATGTTATTTGCTTTCGTCACAGCACAGGAACGCCATCATCCACCTAACAATATACTGAATCGCATCAATCTGTGGGCTAAGAAAGATAAGGCTTAAGCGTGAGTACATAGATTGGCATCTAACACCAAAAAATCCAAAGTCATAGTCTTTGAGGCTGGCTGCCAGTTTCCCAGGTCTCAATTATCGGGCTGTTAACGTAGGTAATCGACGATTAATCGCCTGTTAATTCTACTTTCAGTTTCTCAACACCCAAATGTGACAAGCGTTTAACAATTTGTCACATTTGAGAAAAATCTCGAATTAACCACATGTTACAGCAGTTTTGGGTTTCTGAGAACCATTTTCAATGTTAATCTGTCAACGAGCCTAATTTATAATTGTTGGAAATTGGTCGATTATTCGCAGATTAAAATTAATATTATGATTTTAAAGGCTTATATTACGATATAAAGATAATAGGGGTCGGCGAAAAGTATAGTATGGGTTGAGTTATAAAAAATATGTTAATTTAGATCAATTATTTAATTAACAAGATTTAAAAAAATAGGATGTTACAAACGTTTTAAATTAATTACATTATAAAAACTTGACACAATTATCAAAAATAGTTTTTTTTGTATTTAGGAAAATAAAAATAAAATAAAATAAATTACTGACCTGGGAATCGAATCTTCCTCACGCGCATTAATGTTAACTGTACCCTGTACTTAGTACTTATCGTGGTCAGTTTCTGGATAGATTTATGTTTAACTTGAAGCGGTTGGGGTGGTGACCCGCCAGGTTAAGCAACAAGGTCAGTCTTGGGATGGGTGACCATTTTTTTGGATTGCTTGTTTATGGGCAGATGACCCCGCCAGGGTAAGCAACACTAACCAAGGTCAGTCTTTGGATGGGTGACCATCACTACAAAAATTTTGGTCACACATCATAAAGTCACCCCACTAGGTTTTACAACATCTACCAAGGTCACCCATCCGAAAACAAACAATCCAAAAAAAAGTTGACACCCATCCCAAGACTGACCTTGGTGTTGCTTACCCTGGCGGAGTCACCCATCTAAAAATTAGCAAACCCAAAAAAAGTGGTCACCCATCCAAACGCTGACCTTGGTAAGTGTTGCTTACCCTGGCAGCGTCACCCATCCAAAAACAAGCGAACCAAAAAAAGTGGTCACCCATTCCAAAACTGACCTTGGTAAAGTGTTGCTTACCCTGGCGGGGTCAGCCATCCAAAACAAACGAACCAAAAAAAAACGGTCACCCATCGAAAGACTAACCTTGGTAGGTGTTGCTTAACCTGTGTGGGGTGGGGTTGCTTAACCTATCCAAAAACAAGCAAATAAAAAAAACGTGGTTACCCATTCAAAAATCGACCTTGGTAAGGTTTGCTTAACTTGGCGGGTACTCCAACCCAGCCGCTCAAGATAAAATACTATCACTGATTACGTTATAGTATTGAATGAATTGAATGAATACTAGCTAGGGTAGCCAACCGAAATAAATTATTAAATGTAACAAGCGATTACGTAATTTCTCGATGATGAAGTGTTGAGAAACTCACTGACAACTGACGGCTGGTTAATTTGTGACAAATTGTTAGCGGATTTGAGATGTGATGTCTACTTCAGAAACCGGTCCTGGGTAACAGTCCTGATAAGGTACCACCAGTTTTTCTTAATGGTACGCCTTTGAGGAACCCTGACTTCCTGAGAGTCAAGCCATCTTGGTCATATATTGACACCCAACCTTAAAGATTTCCTGATAGCTACAACCTGGGGGTCTTTAAGTCAAGAGTGAATAAGTTACTTCTAGGCAAGCGTACTTCACTGTCGACCACATCATAGCTTACCATCAGTTGAGATAGTGGTCAAGCGCAAGCCTATTATTAATCAAAAAAATACGACGATGTCATTGAACGGGAGTGGAGGGCTTTTTCGATTAGCGAGCATGCTGGCTCGCAAGTGTAGGCCCCTGCCTAAAAAGATTGTAGTTGAGTTTTCCCCTGTTGTAAAATGTTCTACGTTTCTATACTTAGTTCCTGTTAAAATAACGCTCTTTCGAGCCTACAACGCCTCCTTCTACACGTGCAGCGCGTGCAGTTTAAAAACTCGTTTAGGATGCTGGAATGTTTGCATATGCACATGATGATTGCTTCTACGCAACCACGCGTCAAAGCTACGCTTCCCTGGTGCGCAGGTTGTGGCGCAGCTCTAACAGTATCCTAAGCATGATTTCGGGTCGCCTAGACTGTTTGTACGTGAGTCGCTGTTGGGCCATCTCGCATGGGATGCCCCAACGGTGGTCAACATTTTTTTATTGTATTGTATGTTTTGTTGTTCTTTGTTTAGTGTCAGTGCATGGTTACTAACACAATTGTAAGTTTTACTGACCATTTTGGAGTCTTGGACACTCGATCAAAGATGTATTTTATATTCTAATAGCTGACCCCCGCGGCTTCACTCCCGTCAAAATTATAAATGCCTATGTTACTCGGGAATGATGTAGCTTTTCATAGGTGAAAGAATTTTTTAAATTGGTGCAGTAGTTTCGGAGCCTATTCTGTACAAACAAACGATCTTTCCTCTTTATAATATTGGTATACGTATAGACTAGCTGACCCGGCAAACATTGTTTTGCTATACTTACAAATTATTTCAAAGATGCCCAAAAATTATGCACGCACTGAGTATTATAGTATTTTCGTTTAGTAATGGAATGGTTTGAACAGGTAACACAATGGTTGTTGTTGGCGGGAGCTCGTGACACTTGTGAAGACTATTCATTTATATGAGATCACTTAATTAACTGTACGTGAGAACTATCTTGAGCAAAATGGCACCTACCCAAGTAACAAAAATTGGTAGTATAATAAGCCATAGAACGTTTTAGGCAACACTGTTTTTGGTCCTATAAAACCCCAAAGAAGGTGTATTTTATTCGAAAGTGGCGCATTTATTTCTCCATTCAGTGTTAAAACAAACCAATAACAATGTTACACATGGCAAATCAGTCATATACACGCTATGTAACAGTGCACGGGTCACAATATAGTGATGTACTGGTTAATAAACACCTTTAAGGATCTTGTATAGTACTTTTTCATACCATACGAGAGTTTATGTTTGCTCTACCTCACATTATTCATTCACCATGTATTCTTCTATCATGAAAGTGTAAAAACTTAACAAAATATATTTATTTAATATTTATAAAGGGACTGAAGCAATTTATATTGTATAACTTCTTTTTTTATTATTATATTTTCAACACACTTGCTCATAAAGTGGCTCTAATTTCACCGCAATTAGGCACATAATGAGACCTGTTATCAAACTGTGACTTTTTCATTACTATTATTCACAAGTGAGATAAAGAGATTTTTTTTAAATTTATTGGTTAAGTTGCTTTGTTCTTAAAAAAGTTTCGATACAAAAAAGATCGTGCTCAATAGTACAAATGCAACACATTTCATGAAACTTCGTATTTAAATAGATAATTTCAACTTGTACGTGTTTAATAAATAAAACTTTCACTTAAATATAACTTTTGTTTTTTCTGTAATAAAGAAAACTTGAAAATCCCCATTTTGTACGTGGCTAAAACGCTATCCGCGAAAAGCCAAAAAAAAGATAACTCAATATTTTTAGTCTATGGCCGATCGTCATTGTTAGTTGCGTGCGCATAGGAAAACTGATTAATTTTGCCCGCCATTGGGGAAAAAAAATCACAACTCGTTTTCACTGTTGGAAATGATTTTTTTGTATTATTTTCTTCACAAGTGTGTTGAAAAACGTCGTATGATACACGTGTGTATTGATAATTACCGTCTTCGGCTCTCTTAAGACCCTCACCTAACAGCTCGGGTCTCAATGGCGCCTCAGCGGTAATCACCAACTTTACACACTTATACCATACTGTACTATTGTTTATAGCGTGAAATTATGTGCGATCGGCCATAGACTAAAAATAAAGAGTTATCTTTTTTTTGGCTTTTCGCGGATATCGTTTTAGCCACGTACAAAATGGGAATATCTAGTTTTCTATATTACAGACAAAAACAAAATTTATATTTAAGTGAAAGTTTTATTTATTAAATACGTACAAGTTGAAATTATCTATTTAAATACGAAGTTGCCTGAAATTTGTTGCATTTGTACTATTGAGCACGATCTTTTTTGTATCGAAACTTTTTTAAGAACAAAGCAACTCAACCAATAAATAAAAAAAAAACTCTTTACCTCACTTGTGAATAATAGTAATGAAAAAGTCACAGTTTGATAACAGGTCTCGTTATGTGCCTAATTGCGGTGAAATTAGAGCCACTTTATGAGCAAGTGTGGTGAAAAGGCATTTTTTTACAATTTTATACAGCAGTATTATTCTGTACTAGTGATATTAGCGCTTGCAATAGCACATACTATAAAAGTTGTATAAAATGGTGTAGTAAACGTTTACATTATTTATTTATGGGTCATTTTTGTCCGATAAGCTTATAGAGCAAAATTGTGTTGTCAAACGCTTTTATACAGCACGCTGTCACCGCTAAAATCTTTTTAACTCATTTATATGTCTTTTTCGAGATATATGCTCAGATTATAGGACTGCTTTGCTAGTTGGGTACCTACCCTACCCTGCCGTACATACCTACCTACCCTACTTGACCTACCTACCCTACCCTACCTATCTACCCACCTAGCCTACCTACTTACCTAACACCTACCCTAATTAACAACCTACCCTACCCTACCCTACATACATAGTTAGCGGCTCGTCCATTCCTAATGGCTCGACGAGATTCGATTTATTTCACTCCGATAAGCGATTTTTTAACTAATTGAAATTGCAAACACGTTCACATGGACGTAATGCGATGCATTCGATTAGCAATCAGGGTAAGGGACTTGTCCCTTACCCGTGCGAAGCCAGGAGTGGGCACTAGTTAGTTTGTGATAAAATTGAAAACCAAGTCGTAAGTTCATGTATGTAGCTATGTTGTAATTGGAAAGCCACCTAATAGGTGTTTGTTAAATATAACTCTAACTTTATTGACGTTAACGCTCAATTAACAAACCTAGTACCTGGACGACCGAGCTCTGCTCGGGTGAAAATAGAGAAAACGACGTTTTTTAAAAATGAAATATAGCTAGATCGATTTATCGCCCCCGAAACCCCCTGCATAATAATGTATACTAGATTTTATATATATATACTACAATATATACAATAATTGCTTGTGTCCTGCAGGAACGGTGCAGACTTAATTAACTTCTTAGAACCTTTCTTTCAGTGAAAGAATTTTCACAACTCTTCAGATTAAAATACCTACATAACATCACGCCTGCATTCCCCAAAGGTTTGGGCAGAGGTGCACCTATAGTGCATCCATATTTCACCACTGTGTTTAAGTCCTATGCAATAGGAGCGAGCCTATTGCCATCAACCAGCCACAAATCCTAACGCCGGACTGCTACTGAGAAGGTCTAGATGGAAAAACCTATTAACAGTTTGCACAACCCAGGAGTGGAACCTAGTACCTCATGCCCGGCAGTAGCGCTCACGACCACTAACTTACACACACATACGCAGCAGTGCTCTGAGTACCTACCATACTTTGATAACAATCGTTTTCATTGCGTGATCCAAATGATCGTTAGTAAATGAGCATATTAGTAATGTGTTTATCAGTCTATGTATGTATGTATGTTTGTTCCCATGTGGCGTTCTAGAGACCAAACGCGTTGGCCGATTTTGATGATACTTACGTCAATCGATTCGTCTTAACCCTGCGAATGTCACTGGCTACATTAAAATTGGCAAAGAAAAAAAAGGGCAGATTTTGGAGGAAATTATTTTTTTTCCTTCCAAACCCATCGTGGGGTATCTTATTAAAGGGTTTTAAGAGGTGATTTCAAAAATATATAACACTTATATGTTTAAATGTACCAAATTCTTAAAAAAAATAACTAAAAGTAGTAAATAATTTTTTTTATGAAAAAATCAAAAAACCCGACTGCTAAAAAAGCGAACTAAAAAGAAATAAACAAGAAGAAATTCACGCTGTGCCGTCGGAGGATAAATCTGGTTTTGGTCATCCAGCTCGCGAATATGTATTACTGACTGCACAGCATGAATTTCTTCTTGTTTACGTCTTTAGTTCGCTTTTTAAGCCGTCGGGATTTTTAATTAAACAATTCAATCTGCCGCCTTTTTCACCCTTACTATTATTTATTACACTTTTCACCCTTAGTATCATTTATTAAAGTTTTCCACTGACCTCTTCTAATATACAAGTACGCTGGACTAAATATACTACATATATGAAATGACAGTTGATTTTTGAGCTGATCAAAGCGCCCCGCTCGAGCGTCTCAGGAACTAAAATTGACACATTTAGAGATAAGTTCATACCGATATTTCTCAAGATTAGGTGATACGAATTCACCTGAAAATATTATATATTAACTAATATAACAGTATTATTGATATTTTTAAATTACACTAATATTAAAATAGTAGACTTGGCAAGGCGTACAACTCATCTACTGTATTGACTTCTCGTAGTATGTTGCAACTAAATATCTCATTTGGTGATGAATTTGTTGTATGAATGCCTAATAATCAGTAATAATAGTTCAAAAGTTATGTTTAAAACTAAATTCTGGAATCATCATCATGATCATCTACAACCCGACTTCGCCTACTGCTGAGCACCGGCCTCTCTCTTCTTGTACCAATCACCACGTCCCTGTGCCTGGAATTAATTCTGGAATAATATCATGATAATTATAATTTTATTAACAAATGTTTTGAAGTCAAACGATTTATATATGCATCTGAAACAGAGTTGAAAACTGATATAAATCTTCACCTTCTTAATCTTCTTCTTCTTCTTCTTAACACTACAGAGACAGGATCACAGTGATGAGAGCGTGAAATACGACCGTTGTAAATTATTATCCATCTCATTCCTACGCAACCGAGCCAACCGAGTGTATTTAAGTATTAACTAACTAGTGTACTTGAGCGAGTAGATACTTGCTCAAATATACTTATCCCCATATTTAAATCTCACTGATATGACAGTAATGTGCTATAACTTTACTAGCACGCTATCCACTAGTTTAAGCTTGCAATCTGACTGAAAATATTTTTCATATAACCATAACAGCAATTATTATTCTTTACTTATAAATTAATCATAATAAAAATAACTGGTTTCTTTTCTCTTACGTATTAAATTATTCTCACGATCGATAAAGTCCATAATAGTTATTTGTGTTACAAGGGGACAAAGTAATATTTTGTTCTTCCAGGGCGTTATTTTGAATTCAGAGCTTAGCGAGGAATTCAATTTATGCCGCCCGAGAACAAAATATTTTGTCCCCGAGTAATACACACTATTTTCATCATTAAGAGCTGTCTCGAGTAGGCCTTTCTCCATACAAAAACATTCTGCTGTTTTCTTCATGGGTAATGCCTCTAGAACCGTGATTGTTTTCCATAAAATCTATGTCTAATTACTACGTGCCCCTATCATTTCCTTTTTTCCAAAACATTATCACTAAAAAAAATATGACCATCCAAAAACCAGAAAAAATGCCCGTTTTTACCGCCATGTTCAGACGACTTTCAGACAATATTTATAGGTTTTTAACAAAAAAGAAAATGATAGAGGCATACGAGTAGATATACTTTTCCTCTAAATTTTGATATATTTTTTTTTAGATTATTCTAGTTTTGAAGAAGAAAACAGCAGAATACGAAACGTCTTTTGGTCAAGATTTTTGTAGGTTAAATCAGCCTGAGCTGCAGTTGTCCCTTTCGCACTTTACGGGGGGAGGTTGGCGGTGAGGGAGGGTAAGGCTCACACGTACACTAATAGGGAAGTGGCAAGTATCGATATTTTTATCGATACTCTAGTGATATAGTTACACTGATGTCGATATTTACATTATACAATGATTTTAAATATTACTTTTTATTAAAGAAGACACTTGTCGAATGATTATCCTAATCATGCATGAGAACTGGAAAGTGCAGTTGCGATTCCACTATCACAAGTTGTTAGGAAAATTAAACTAGGATCCAGAATAATGCTAAGTACAGACCAGCCGAACGAACTAACAAATGTTGTTGAAAAGAAATCGCTAATTTTTGTTATTATAGATAAGCTCGCGCTTGACCACTATCTCACCTGATGGTATGCGATGATGTGGTCGACGGTGTAGCATACTTGCCTAGAAGTAACTTCACTCTTGACTTACCGAGGTTGTAGCTATCGGGCAACACAGACTCCGGCAGGGAATTCCACTCCTTAGCTGTCTGCATAATGAAAGTAAGTATTGGCGGGATGCCCCCCTTGTACTGATGGCGCATCGCCTTACGTCTTATAATCCGACAATGAAACGGGCTAGACGAAATTAGATCATGCAATTCCATCGCAAACTCCCCGAGAAGCAACCGATAATAAAACGGCAAGCTGGCAACTCTGTGACGATGTTCAAGGCCCTTGAGCTTTGACTCGACCAGTGCCTCATTGCCGATGAGCCTCTAGGCCCGTTTTTCGATCAAATCTAGTGCATAAAGCTGGTATTTGGCATATCCGTCCCAGAGGCTCTGATGTACTGAGTCGTTCGCTAACCTTACGTCCTGCCTTCTGATTTGCGTTCTTTCGGTTGGTCTATACCCAGTATCATGCGAACTAAATTTTAATATCTTATAAAGAAGGTACTTTTAAAAATGTTTATATATTTTGGAGAAGTGGGATTTATAGGTATTTAAATTAAAACATAGAATTTATAACAATAAAAAAATTCATTTATTCTGTCGTAATTTCAGTCCTTTCCCTTAAAGGTAAATTTCGTGGTATGCGACCATCAATTATTTCTGGCAGAAGGTCGTTTGATAGTTTTTCATCACAATCATCAGTGTAGTGGTTGACGTGGAAGAGCTGGTGTGGTATTCTGTTATGAAATCATATTACTACTGATTTAAAATAAATGTGCATAAAACGGTTAGGTTAGGTTAGGTTAGGCACGCGGTGGTATCCTTCTGCGAAACAGTCGTCTCGCAGAAGGAAGCTGCGGAGAGGGAGAGGGAGATTTCATCCGCTAACCCGATCCGCAGAAGACGCGCCGGGCGTCGGCGGAGGGCGGACAACGCCCTCTTCCAGCCCCCCTAAATGGGTCCAGGGGCGACGGACTCGGGGACGTCCGTCGCCCCCCAGATATCAGGACCCGAGGTGGTGGCGCGTAGTGTTCCACGCGCGCCCCTCTTAGACGTCGCGGGGGGAGTCCTACACCTCACTCCCCCCCCAACCCGAGATCGTGGCCCGCAGAGGCGGGCCGGCACTAGCCGGGGTTGCGGAAGTATCGTTGTTCCCGCGACCCCCGGTGCAGGTGTGAGACGGAACACCGGGGTGGTTTTTAGTCAGTACAAGTCTGACAGACCCCTTCGCCCCCCAGGGCGGAGGACATCCAATGAGGATTTTCCACCCCGAAACAAAAAAAAAAAAAAAAAGGTTAGGTTAGGCAACCCCGACAAGGTGGTTGTCACTTTCGCTGTCATCCACCAGAGAGAGCGGTCGCTGTGATCACTGAGCGTTTGATGTACCCAAATACAAACCTTGTGTTTTATTTCCAATATATACTTATATTATTTATGGAGGTTGGACTACTCCACAATTGGCGACGAGGAAATCTGGTGAGTGCTAAAAAAATATTTAAAATATAATTGCATACAAATCGGTAGTCAACAGGTTATGTGTTCATTGCCTACCTAGTTATGGATACACCTCGCCCGTCTGCTTTAGATTAAGCTAAGTACATTATATGGCTCCATTCTAGCAACTAGATACCTTTTGCAAGCTCAGCGGTCTATGTCTACCGGATGAGCCATGTACGTGTTATAATTAGAATAAAAGTCGCCTCCAAATCGGCAGTACGTCTTTTTATTTTCATCCTCAGTAAAAATCCTGAGTAGCTAAGTTTAGCAGCTAGTAGAAAGGTTTCTCACGCTCCGAAACCAAAAGTGGCGCAGCCGGTAGGATTTCCTCCTAGAAATCCGTAGTTTTCGCGTTTTTCCGTCGTCCAAATTCGATTAGAAAAATTAGGCGTAAATCTACGAAAGCAGAGGAAATCCTTCGAACCAAAGAAATATTCTTTTGAATCGCGTGTGTGCAGAAATCATCGAGTGTTGCGGGAAATTGGTGAGTAAATCTTTTCGCCAATCCTATGTTCCCCTAATCCTCCTATATTTTTCATAAGTTTTAATTGTTATTTTTGAGATCGAAACTTGCTCATTATAACAGTGTTTAGTGATTATTTAGTCATTAGTTGATATCTCTGTATGAAATTATATGGTCTTATCTCTGTTCAATTCTCAGAACATAAAACACAGAGTAATGTTAGAGAGTACACATTTATTTCGGTTAAGTATAATTTTCTAATCTTGATTGATTGAATTCAGTAAAATAAACTATATTAACTGTGAATTCAATGAAAAGTAGTAGCTTTTAAGGAAAAACTATTTTTACAAAATCTTTATTTTTATAGGTAATAGAAATTTTCCAAATGTTATTTTCCAAATTTAGCCAGTATTTCGATTATCATAGTGATTTATAATTGTGTGGTTGTTGTATTTTAAGTGTGTGTAAATTTTAATAGAATTGTTTTAAAGCGAGCTGCAGCCTCTGAACAGTTCATTACTCTGTACTATAATCATGACGACGCCCACATCAGTTGCAGTTGAGCCAATACCAAATGAAATTGTTCAATTAATTCCACTGTATAATGGTGATAAACGACAGTTAAACCTTTATTTGAGAAAATGTCAGTATGTGGTTGATCGATTTAAGGGCGGTGTGGAACAGAATCTATATGTTTTTAATGTTTTAACGAGTAGATTGAAAGAGGATGCAGCTGCGCTCTTATCGGAACGTGAAGATATTGTTACATGGTCCGCATTAAGAGAATTGCTGATTCAACATTTTGGAGACCCCCGTAGTGAAGCATGTATTAATATTGAATTAGAATCTTTAAAAGTTAATTCAGGTGAAAGCTTTTTAGACTTTTGTAATATAATCCAAAATGTTCGCTCGTTATTAATGTCGAAGGTGAATACAATTGATGATATGGAATTAAGACGTGCTAAGTCAGTTATCTACAACAATACGGCTCTAAATGTATTTTTGTACAACCTTCCTGAAAATATGGTGCGTATCGTTAGGCTTAAATCGCCTACAACCTTAGAAGCTGCCTTGAGCATCGTACTTGAAGAAGTCAATTTCATGGACCAATATAAAATGCGTAACCGCATTCATGGTAATAGTCAAAATTCGGAATCAAGTTCAAGGTCATCGACCCAACCAGTAGGGAACAAACCCGCCTTACCTTTTCAAGCTAAATTTAATGAGAATAATCCTCCAAATACACAAAGTAAGATACCTCAAACTATGGGTCAAGGTCAAGCATTCAAACCAGTATTCGAGTATCGTCCTCAATCGGGTTTGAAACTGCAACAGTTCGGTTATAGACCACTGCAACAATTTGGCTATAGGCCATCCCTACAGTTTGGTTATAGACCACCACAACAATTTGGCTATAGGCCACCTCAACCGTTTGGCTACAGACCACCCCTACAGTTAGGATATAAACCACCATAACAATTCGGGTACAAACCACCGCAACCATTCGGTTACAAACCACCGCAACAGGCTGGATCGAATCTTCCCCAGGTATTAAAACCTCAAAATCAAAACAGTGACGTGTCTATGAGAACAGCCCAACCTCAGCAGCAACACGTATTTAATTTAAATGAACTTACTATGAATGATTACGGATATGAATACGATCCCTATTGTGACGAATTTTACTATTATAATCTAACAAATGACTATGACTACGCAAATGACCTCAACTATTACTATGGTAATGAGAGTAACACGAACGATTCTAACGTACCTAATGACAAATTAGAACCAACAAATGAGAGTCAAAATGTGGATTTTCAGGCAAAAGCCTCGTTGAAGGACAAGAAGTCTTAGCACTAAATTGCGATCCTAATTTAAAGCTTCCCTACATTTACTTAGAAGAAATAGACGCAAGAATGATGATTGACACTGGTAGCATGAGATCATTCATAAGTCCTCAAAAGGCTTATCAATTTTTCAGTGAATATATTAAGAAAGAACATTTTCAAGTGGTAAGCACCCATGCTTCTAGTAGATACGATGAAGTAATGGAAATTCCTCCAAATTTATGCCAAGCGTTAGTTACAAAGGTAGGTCCTTTGTAACTAACGCTTGGCATAAATTTTGTTTGTATGACGTTGACGCGCGATATGACGGGCTGATTGGTAATGACCTTTTATTACAATTAAACGCAGTAATTGATTTAAAGAACCAAGTGTTAACAACTAACACTACTCGTATTCCAATAATTAATAATAACTTGAATTATATAGTTGACATACCGTCACGAACAGAACAACGAGTTAAGTTACCTGTAAATCAATATGCAGGCGATGCTATTCTTGATTTTCAAGGATTCGAGGATGGTCTGCGTATGCCTAGCGCTATAGTAAATTGCGTAAATGTATACGCATATACAGTAATCCAAAATACTTCAGATAGTCCAAAACAACTTAATATAAAACAACCCTTTACAGTGACTAAATTTGAAAATAATGAATGTAATATAAATTGTACTAAAAACAATACTGACACAGAGATAGATGAGTTACTTGAAGACAATTTGAGGAAACTCAGACTCGATCATACCAATGATGAAGAACATGAAAAGATTTTTAGACTTTGCAAGGAGTTCAAAGACATATTTTACTGTGACCAAATTCCCTTGACGTTCACTAATTCGGTAAATCATAACATAAGGACTAAAAACGAAGACCCTATATATGTGAAACCGTATAGACAGGCTCCGCTTGTTCAAAACGAAATCAACAGACAAGTTGACCAATTAATAAAAGACAATGTAATACAAGAGTCCCATTCTCCTTGGAATGCTCCTGTTCACCTGGTGCCTAAGAAGATGGACGCATCTGGTGAAATTAAATACAGGATGGTGATTGACTTCAGAAGACTTAACGAAATTACTATTGATGACAGATACCCCCTACCGAACATTCATGACCTTTTTGACAAGTTAGGAAAGAGCACTTACTACACTACGCTTGATTTAGCCAGTGGATATCATCAGATAGAATTAGACGAGAAGGACAGACAACAGACAGCTTTTTCCACTCAAAATGGACATTTCGAATTCCTCAGAATGCCGTTCGGGCTAAAAACGGCCCCAGCCACATTCCAAAGGACAATGGACAACGTTTTACGTGGGTTACAAGGACTACACTGTATGGTTTACTTAGATGATATTATCGTCTATGGAAATAGCCTTGATAATATGCTACAAAATTTACGGACTGTTTTTGACCGAATCAGGGCCACTAACATGAAAATACAACTAGACAAATCAGAGCTTTTACGTAAAGAAGTACTTTATCTTGGACACACAATTACCAAAGAAGGACTAAAACCTAATGACGACAAAATTACTGCTGTACTTCACTATCCCCTACCAAAAACCACGACTGAGATTAAAAGTTTTCTTGGACTAGTAGGGTACTACCGACGTTTCATCAAAGACTTTGCAAAAATGACTCAACCATTGACGTCTTGTTTGAAAAAGCGTAATAAAATTATAATCGACCAGACACATTGACGCATTTAACAAATGTAAAGAATTCTTGTCACACGCCCCTCTATTACAATACCCTGACTACGACAAACCTTTCACTCTTACGACTGATGCGTCAAACGTAGCTCTGGGCGCAGTTTTGTCACAAGGACAAATTGGCAGTGACAAACCTATTGCTTACGCTAGTCGCACTCTTAGCGATACTGAATCACGCTATAGTACAATCGAACGGGAATTGCTTGCTATAATTTGGGTAGTCAAACATTTCAGACCATACTTATATGGTCGAAAGTTTTACATATACACTGACCACCGACCTTTAGTATGGCTCCGATCTCTGAAAGATCCCAGTAGTAAACTTACACGTTGGGGACTCCGTTTGCAAGACTATGACTTTGAATTATTTTACAAAAATGGCAAACAAAATACCAATGCCGACGCCTTTTCTAGGATTAAAATAAATGCTTTAGACTCTGATGATGAATCACTTGCAGTTAACGTTGATGAAAAAAATACAGAATACCTAGATAGTGTAGTTACGGCAAAGTCCACAGTTAAAAATACAAGAGAACGCAGCGATTCATCAACTATAACAATATCAGATACAAGTCGAACAGCGACTGCTAGTTCTATAGAGTTTACCGACGAAAACATTAATGAATACCCTGTTCCATTTGAAACTAGTAAATCAGATACAATTCATTCAGCTTTAAACGAGTCCACTGGAATACCAATTTTACACGAAGCTATAGACACTAAGCCAAATCAAATTTTAGTGTTCTCATGGCTCAAAAATGAAATGCAAGTGAAGGACCTCTCGAGGGATAAACAGAAAGTATTAGAAGTTTTCTTACCAATAGATAATACAGAATTGATAAAAGATTTTTTGACACAATACATTAAACCAAAATTGAAGTATTTCATTTATTTTGAAGAGGATCAACATCGCAAATTATTCGGTAATATAATCATTCAACTTTTTAGGAAAGATTTGATAATTTTTTATGAATGCACAGAACGAGTAATTTATGTAAATGATGAAGGAGAACAGAGAACTATAATAGCTAAGCACCATGAAGGAAACACATGCCATCGCGGCATCAAAGAGACATTAGTTAGGCTTCGTAGGAATTATTATTGGGATAGAATGCAGGAGACAGTAGCGGCAGTTATAAATACATGCTAGGCATGCCAGAAAATGAAATATGACAGAAAGCCCATTAAACCTATCTTACAGTTGACACAAACACAGAATGCTCCGTTTCAGGAATTATTCATAGATCTTTTTAGTATTGAAGGTAAAACTTATCTAACTCTTATAGACGCTTTTAGTAAGTTGGGTCAGGCTATCGAAATTCAGAACAAATCTACTCCAGAAGTTGTCCGTGCTCTAATGAAGTGTTTTTCGTACTACGGCGTACCTAAAAAGATAAGTTCTGACCCAGGGTCTGAGTTTAATAACGAGTTGATGAAGGAATTTTTAAGCTTACATAAAGTCGAACTTCATATTGGCACACCCAATAACCCAAACTCAATGGGCTTGATAGAACGATTTCACTCCACTATAATAGAAATATACAGATTAGCGAAGTACGAAAAACGATGTACCGATGCGGTATCAGTAATGACGTATTCGGTTATGGCTTATAATCATTCCATCCACTCTGTTACCGAACTCACTCCATTCGAAGTTGTTTTCGGACATACTGATACAAATAACCCGTTTAACATAGAATTAGAAAAACAATATTTTCAGAAAATGGTTAAGGATCATGCAAAACGAACCAGATTCATGTATACACATTTTTGCGAAAGACGTGAACAAGCATAAAAGTAAAGACAAACCAAGATACGTAAAAGCAAAGGTTATAGGTCAGGCTGAAAGAAATATTTTACCAATTCAAATAGGAGATAGAATTACTAAAACCCCCATTAAAAATGTAAAACGTCCTCCGCAGGTGGTGCGGCATCCTGTTGGTAGTGATGCCCTCGCTGGCCCTTCACCTGCAAAACCTTGAAGGAAACCCAGGTATATTTCCAGTAAAAGAAGGTCTGGCACACATTCAAACTGATCACTGGACTATAGTCAAGCTCATAAGCTTAGAACAGATTTATAATGATTTAAGTTACATATCCAGCAACTACCAGAAAATTTGTAAACTTATCGATTGGAATGCATCATATTCTCAAGAATTCACAAGTATGAAAATACATACAGAGTTTATACGCGATATAACAATAGAAAAATATCGACAACTAGTTCCGCAGAAACGTTCTAAAAGAGGACTTATAAATCCATTGGGTTCTATTATAAAATTAATAACTGGTAACTTAGACCACGATGATGCGGTTAGATACGAAGAACTTATTTCCAAATTAAATCATAAGATTTTCTTAACTTACCTAACTGGATTATTTTCTGTATTCACAAGTAGTTTTCGTACTATCTTTGCAAGGCTAAGTGAAATTGAAACAGCATTAGCGTTAAGTAAATTATCTATACTACATCAATCAATTGTGAATTCTACAGAATTATTATATCATTTAGAATTGATTTCTTACTCTGGTAACTTAGTGTATCCTCCATTGGAAACAAATTTATTGAAAATAGAGGAGACCATTTGTGTAAAGTCATTCATTAAAGATAATCAGATTACATTTATAATGGAAATTCCACTTACGGATAACTCATCATATAACTATTTTAAGATATATTCCTTACCAATCTTTCATGAATCCAAAAATAAAACCTTGGCTATTATTCCCAAATATCCTTACCTTTTGGCGAAAGGAATGAAATACTTACCGCTAATAAAATCATGTCGACCACTCTCTGCTGGCGATCAGTTTTTATGCAATGCAGATAATTAAGCCGTATACTATGAACTTACCTGTGTAGAACAGTTGATGAAATTCGAAGATGACCATACTCCTTGTAAACAACGTGAAATCCAAATTGAGAATGTCAGGGTCCAGCAAGTAAACGAAGCTAGTTGGCTCCTTTATAGTAGATTGAGAACAACACTGACTAAGCAATGCGGTGAAGAGATCAGTAACCAACTTGTATTCGGCACTTACCTGGTGACCATTGACGAGCCTTGTGACCTGCAAATTTATGGAATTCACCTTCACCATCGTATTTCTGTGGAGTTGGAAGTTGTGGAGAAGATTCCCATAGTCACACTACCCCAGTTGCACGTGAATGTCTCTCTTTCCAAATCAAGTGTAGTGAATATGAAAGGAATCAGTTTAGATGAAGTGAAATATATGGCCTTTTCGTTAAAGCATAGTGAAGTGATCGAAAGTGTTTTGAATGAAAAGAAAGACTATAACTTCAGTGAAAATTTAGGATACGTCACTTTAGGTTTAGTTATTTTTAGTTTTTTTGTATTCTTGGTTTATATAATCTGGCTAAAATCGCCGAAATGTTTATTGTTTTGGCAAAATTGTCAGAAGGACTCTCAAATCGAACCTTCCGATAATTTCGCTCTTAGGGTTGGAGGAGTTATGGATACACCTCGCCCGTCTGCTTTAGATTAAGCTAAGTACATTATATGGCTCCATTCTAGCAACTAGATACCTTTTGCAAGCTCAGCGGTCTATGTCCACCGGATGAGCCATGTACGTGTTATAATTAGAATAAAAGTCGCCTCCAAATCGGCAGTACGTCTTTTTATTTTCATCCTCAGTAAAAATCCTGAGTAGCTAAGTTTAGTAGCTAGTAGAAAGGTTTCTCACGCTCCGAAACCAAAAGTACCTACATGGAATACGATTACATCCTAGACAAAACAATGTAAACAATAAAATCTTACATATACATTGATCAGTTGGACGGACTTCTAAGTGTGTGCAGCCATTCTTAGCGTCGATCTACTGATAAACCAATAACAACATTGCAGTAGTTACAAATAATATCATTAAAAGTTCATAAGAAAAGGAAGTAGGTACCTACCTACCCTCGTTATAATTTATGACGTATTACCTATTTTACTGTCAATAATTAATGAAAGTATTATTATTTATGTTAATTTATGTAGATTTTATCTATGCGCGATTATAAGTACCTACTTGTTATTTAAGCATAACTCAGCCAGTAGGCATTATTCGTTACGGCCAAGACAAGAACTCTTTTGTTGCAACTTTGTTGTTATGATATTTTAGATACTTCTTGGTAGGTTTACATCAAAGGAGGTTGATAACCGATTGTATGCTAATTATGTAAAGATAAAGATATTTTATTTTGCAAATATGGGTACAAGTCATGGTGGTACACAATAAATAAATACAGAAACAGCCATATTTTGCCAATTACAAGGCATGCAAAAGTACAGAGTTTAAAATTTAATACTATAATTCCATTAAATAATATAAATTTGGTTCATCATTTACTAATAATAATATCAATGTTCAACCATTCAATTCATTCAATAAATAAAATAATTCTATTTCATCAGTCAATAATATCATTAATGTCGCAATTTCTAATAATTATTTAAATACAATATATAAAATAGTCAAACAATTTCTTTCTCCAATAAAAAATCTGCAATACTATAATAAACCTTATCTACTAAAAAATTCCGAAGTCTTTTTTTGAATAATGTCAAATTATATTCCTTCCAACAACTTGGTATTTTATTATATATCACCGGTGCCATGCAGCAGACACCCTTGCGCATCAGAGTTGTTCTAGCACTGGGGATACACAGACTAGTATTGTCACGTCTATTCCGTGGAAATACATCAGCCATTCGTGCGAAGCGCTCTGGGTTTAATTTAACAAATACTGCCATTTCTAAAATGTACAAACATGGTAGGGTTAAAAGTTTATATTGTTTAAAATATGGCACGCAGCTATCAGTACTTTTCAATTTAAAAATAGATCGTATGCATCTTTTTTGTGCCTTAAATGCCGTTTCTTTTTCTGTTGAGTTGCCCCAAAAGATAACTCCGTATCGCAGATGGCATTCAACTATACCATAGTACGCAGTAAGGCATGCATCCAGATTTACAATATACGATAGGGTATATAGAGCATATGCAGATGTACTTAGTTTCTTGCAAAGTAACTCAATGTGCTGTTTCCAGCTAAGTTTTTTATCTATTTCAAGCGCTAGAAATTTTGTACTAACTACCTCGCTAATTTTATTATCATTATATTTCACATTAAGATTGTCCATATCTGTCATGCGTTGGTTAAATTGAATTATTTTTGTTTTACTTAAATTGATTCTTAAGTTGTTTTCCTCTAGCCATTTTATAATAGTTTTTAACGAATTATTAATGTCACTTTGGTATGTATCAACGCTTCTCGAAGGTATTGTCACGGTACTGTCATCTGCAAATAGAGTCAATGGTTGTTCAATCCATTCTGGTAAGTCATTAATATAAATTATAAATAACAAGGGACCCAGCACACTACCCTGTGGTACCCCATAACTAACATTTCGCTCTTCTGATCTAAATATCTCGTCATGTTTATTAATTAAATTTATCCTGTTGATTTCTGTTATTTGCCGTCTATTTTGTAAATAGGATTGAAACAGTTCTAAAACATTACCCCTTATGCCATAAGCTTCTAGTTTTTTTAATAGTGTAGTATGGTGGACATAATCAAACGCCTGCGTCATATCGCAAAAAATTGCGCAGACTGGGTTTCGTTTATCGACATTATTTATGATATTATGAATAAAATCGTAAATCGCCATATTTATTGTTTTTCTTGGTCTAAATCCCTTTTGTTGCTCACACAGAATATTATATTTGTCAAGGTATTTAAATAGCTCTTTGTGTAGATATTTTTCAAATATTTTTGAAATAACAGAGTTAGATGTTATTGTGAAACATATAACTTGTTTTACTAAATATGTGTTGAGGCATAAAATCGTCAGCCGTGAAAGTACTATTATTGAGAATAAATTGTGCTGACACCAAATTTAATGTGAGTTGGTTTTTTGGTCTCTGGGATTGGGTTTACGTTTGTTTGCTCTTGTCCTGCACATTTTAAGGAAATGACCCTTATAACCACATTTGGCGCATATTTTATCTTTGGCCACACATAGGTCGCTGTCAAATTTATGATTTTTACTGCCACATCTAGTGCATTCTATTTTTCACTCATCGATTGTTCTGTTTTTCAGAACAACAAAAAGAAGGTACCTACTTCCTTTTCTTATGAACTTTTATTGATATTATTTGTAACTACTGCAATGTTGTTATTGGTTTATCAGTAGATCGACGCTAAGAATGGCTGCACACACTTAGAAGTCCGTCCAACTGATCAATGTATATGTAAGATTTTATTGTTTACAATATTTTGTCTAGGATGTAATCGTATTCCATGTAGGTAGGCAATGAACACAACCTGTTGACTACCGATTTGTATGCAATTATATTTGAAATATTTTTTTAGCACTCACCAGATTTCCTCGTCGCCAATTGTGGAGTAGTCCAACCTCCACAAATAATATAAGTATATATTGGAAATAAAACACAAGGTTTGTATTTGGGTACATCAAACGCTCAGTGATCACAACGACCGCTCTCTCTGGTGGATGACAGCGAAAGTGACAACCACCTTGTCGGGGTTGCCTAACCTAACCTAACCGTTTTATGCACATTTATTTTAAATCAGTAGTAATATGATTTCATAACAGAATACCACACCAGCTCTTCCACGTCAACCACTACACTGATGATTGTGATGAAAAACTATCAAACGACCTTCTGCCAGAAATAATTGATGGACGCATACCACGAAATTTACCTTTAAGGGAAAGGTCTGAAATTACGACAGAATAAATGAATTTTTTTATTGTTATAAATTCTAAGTTTTAATTTAAATACCTATAAATCCCACTTCTCCAAAATATATAAACATTTTTAAAAGTACCTTCTTTATAAGATATTAAAATTTAGTTCGCATGATACTGGGTATAGACCAACCCAGATAAAACGTTCATGTCCTACGGTTCTAAGGATCCCCTGACGGTGCTGGGATCGTTTGAGGCTGAAATTCGTGCAGGTCCAGAAACTATTCTGACAAATTGCTATGTGATAAAAGATGGTGTTAGAAATTTACTAGGGAAAGACAGTGCGATAACACTAAAAGTATTGAAACTAGGTTTAGACATTAATGAGGTAAGTGTCAATCAATTTCAAAAATTTAAAAATGTTGTTTTAAAAATTGCAATTGACAAAACAGTTACACCGGTTTGTCAGCCGTATAGGCGTGTCTCAATACCATTAGAAATCAAAATCAACAATAAGATTGACGAGTTAATGAAGATGGATATCATAGAAGCAGTGAATGAACCATCTCCTTGGGTTTCCCCTATGGTCCCCGTTCTCAAAGAGGATGGTGATGTTAGGATTTGTCTTGATATGCGTCGTGCAAATAAGGCAATCATTAGAGAACGCCATATTTTGCCAACCATGCACCAATTAATGCCGAAATTCCGGAAAGCTAAATTCTTCTTCAAATTAGATATCTGTAATGCTTTTCATCAGGTAGTAATTGCTGAAAATTGTCGAGAAATTACAACATTTATTACAAGCAAGGGATTATATTGGTATAAAAGGCTCATATTCGGTATCTCGAGTGCTCCGGAACATTTCCAGAAAATTATGGAACATATGTTGATTAAGTGCCAAGGTGTCGCAAATTTCATTGACGACATTATTGTGTGTGGCAGAGATGAGAAAGAGCACGACGAGAACCTCAAAAATGTATTACATGTGCTCAAGGCAAATAATGTATTACTAAATAAAAAGAAATGTCTGTTCAAGGCCAAAGAAATCGAATTCCTTGGACACCGACTATCGGCAGACGGTATTAGACCTTTAGACAAATATAAAAAACAATTGAGTCTTTTCGAGAACCTAAAAATGTCGAAGAGATCCAAAGTTTTCTAGGCTTGATTAATTTTGTAGGGAAGTGGATACCGAACTTAGCCACTTTGACTGAACCAATCCGTGAAGTGTTGCGAATAAAACTCCATAAACATGCAGGGTATTTCTAATTTCTGGACAGTTAAACAGCAAGAAGCCTATAACCAACTCAAACAATGTCTTAACAAAATAGATACGTTGGGTTACTATGACCCAGATGACAGAACACAAGTCATGGCTGATGCCAGCCCTGTAGGTTTGGGAGCAGTTCTTATACAATATGATTCGACTGGGCCGCGCATCATTGGATTCGGAAATAAAAGTTTGACGGACGTCGAAAAACGTTACTGCCAAACCGAAAGGGAAGCATTGGCTTTAGTTTGGGCTATAGAGCATTTTCACATGTATTTATATGGGAAAGAGTTTGAGTTGGTTACAGACCACAAGCTTTAGAGGTAATTTTTAAAACCGCTGTCGAAACCCTGTGCTCGAATTGAGCGCGGCGTTCTGAGGTTACAAGCATATAATTACAAAGTTGTGTACAAACCTGGTAAATCAAATATTGCAGACCCACTGTCACGACTTTGCACAAATCAAAACTGTACTCCGTTTGAGAGCGAATATCATATCAACCAAATTGTACAGTATGCGCGTCCAACATCGTTGTCTTTAAAAGCTATTTCAGAAGCATCTAAGTCTGATAAAGATTTTATACTCGTTAGGGACGGATTACATAATAATAAATGGAATCAAATTGTAAATAATTATAAATTATTTGAAAAGGAACTCTGGTTGCATGAGGACCTGTTATTACGCGGCAACAAAATTGTGATTCCCTCTAACTTAAGACAAGAAGTGTTAGCGGCTGCTCATGAAGGCCATCCCGGGATAGTAAACATGAAGGCTAGGTTGCGTACAAAAGTTTGGTGGCCAAAAATTTACAAAGACGCAAAAAATGTTGTTAAAATTGTAGAGGTTGTATCTTGGTGTCCGGCCCAAACCCACCTACACCGATGAAAAGGCGAGAGCTGCCAATACAAGCTTGGGTTGACACCGCTGTAGACTTCCTAGGTCCATTGCCCAGTGGAGACTATCTTTTTGTTATAATTGATTATTTCAGTCGCTATAAAGAAATTATAATTATGAGATATATCACAGCTAAAGATACCATCAATGTTCTTAAAGAAATTTTCTCCCGGTTAGATATCCCAGTTAGTCTAACTTGCGACAATGGCCGCCAATTCACCAGTCAAGAATTTAAATCATTTTGCGAAGAATTAGGAGTTCGCATTTATAACACAATTCCTTACTGGCCCCAGCAAAACGGAGAGGTTGAACGGCAGAATAGGGATATATTAAAAAGATTAAAAATAAGTCAAATACAGAAGACAGATTGGAAAGATGATTTACTCAAATACCTTATGATGTACAATAGCACTCCTCATGGTACAACTGGGAAATCTCCGTCGGAATTATTTAATGGACGTTTGTTTAGAGATAAGTTACCGAGCTTGATTTGTGTTAAAAATATGGATTTAGATCTTGAGGTCCGAGATAAAGACACTCAAAAGAAAGAAAAAGGGAGAATAAATGAGGATAGGAAACGCAATGCAAAAGAACAGGAAATTGAAGTTGGTCAAAAGGTATGTAAAGAATTTTGTAAAAAGTAATAAACTAACGCCAAATTTCGATCCAGAGCCACATACAGTGGTCAGTACACATAGTAATGAAGCAAATGTCCGTAATGATTCTACCGGCCAAGAGTTTAAAAGAAACGTAATTCATCTTAAGCGTGTAGAAGGAAATTGGAAAGTTGTTGATACAGAATCTAATAATGAAAATTATATGTCGGGCGAAGATCAAAATTAATTGTAAAATAGTAGTTTATGAAACTGTTGCATAATAAGGGGTATTAAAACATGAGTGTGTGTTTAAAAACCGAGCCGTAGGCGAGGTTTTTAATAGTTTTCACACGAATGTTTTAATACCTAGTTATGTGCAGTTTCATACACTACTTTATCTACACTCATAAATTGGGATTGAACCTACAAAATACCTCTTTTTGCATTTTCCATGCCATAAAATCGTGATAGCATTTGTCATATACTTTTCTCGACTTTGCTGGTAATAAATTAAGAGTAATTTCCATCGCCGCATGTAAAATATCGGGTGGAGTCAAATTTTCTTCACATTCACTGATATCAGACATTTTTAAACAATAATTTAAATAACTTATGAAATTCAGTACAGCAAAACTTGCAAAACGTATGAATGGCGCCAAAACCCAGCACATCACCGCATTAACCGCGCATGCGCTAAGGCTTAGCACGCACTGCGATCTTTATTCGCGCGATTTTTTGCGCCCATTCTGCGACCTATGGAATTGTATGAAGTTGTTCGCATTGCGGTAAAGAAATCGTGCGGAAAAAATACCGCAAGAAATCCGTGTTTTGCCACAGAATCCACCGCACTACGGCGCGAATTTTATTCGCCCGCATATTTTGAGCTCTATGAACAGGTAGAAGGAAACAAAATTCGCGCGAAGAAAAATCGCAGTGCGTGCTAAGTTTAAAGCGGGCATTGTCATAGACAATTTAAAATTGGAATCAAATCTTTTTATAATAGATACTATAAAATGGCATTACAAAAAAAAAAAGATGGAAACTCCTTAGTGATTAACTTCTTGGATTCGTCCTGTATCGTAATAGAAAAAAAATTGTTTTATAGCATTATTTTGTTAGAGAAATAGTGTTATAATAAGATTCTATTTTTAAATTTCGGTATTGTGTTGATAAAGTATGCCAATATAAACTCGTTTTGAATTTTATAATTCGAATATTACGATATGAGAGTAGATAAAGGAATAAAAGAAAACAACATAGTAAAAAAAAAAAAAATATTGAATAAGAACAAATAGTACAAATAGAATAGTGAAA
Organism: Orthosia cruda; assembly: GCA_964057195.1. Lineage (NCBI taxonomy): Eukaryota > Metazoa > Arthropoda > Insecta > Lepidoptera > Noctuidae > Orthosia > Orthosia cruda. Next base: position 21,926,292 of record OZ059851.1, read on the forward strand.
CAAATCTTAATTTTGTAATATGATGTAAATTTGAATTAAAAAGTTTAAATGTTCATAATTTATAAAAAATTTAATGTTATAATCATAATCTAATGTATAAGTAATGTTTATTTAATTTTCTATCAAAAGGAAGAGATGTGGTATTATGTTATCAAATCATATTAGTACTGATTTAAAATAAATGTGCATAAAACGGTTAGTGAGGGCAACCCCGACAAGGTGGTTGTCACTTTCGCTGTCATCCACCAGAGAGAGCGGTCGTTGTGATCACTGAGCGTTTGATGTACCCAAATACAAACCTTGTGTTTTATTTCCAATATATACTTATATTATTTGTGGAGGTTGGACTACTCCACAGCTGGCATTTTCTTCAATCACTTCTCGAGTATTCTCGGAAGGTGTATTCAATGCTGTTGCAGAATTTTCTTTGTTTTCATTACTGGAAAGATAAAAATACCTACTATTAATAATTATTTTCCTTATATGTGCAAAAATTACAAGTAACAATGACATCTGACACCATAAAACAAAAGCATGTGCTAACGTTAGTCATAAACACCATTATCATTTAGTAGACTTGGTAAATCCGTTTACTTTATACTCTTACATTATTTTATAAGAATCAATGACATAAACATTTTTTTTTTGAGATACAGAGGTTTTTGAATTATCGAGGGTATATTAGGTTGTACTGTATCACGTAACATGTGATGCAACAGGAATAGTTCGGACGGCATGCAAACGGACGAGCTAAAAAGTAGTACCTACTTCGACCACTCTTTGTGTTCGCATGAAACCCTTGTTGTAGATTGAAAATATATAAAATGAAGTTTGCTCATAATGCAATACTTATTTCTACATCTGTATACCCGTACTTACATACAAAAAAAAAACAGTTGAAAAAAATACAAAATTATGAATACCTATCTCAAAAAAGTTAATTGTGATTGAACCTATAAAGAGAAAAAAGATATTGCTGATCAAGAAGTTTATAACTTCTATAAATTGATTTTTATTTGTTTCACGTCGCGGTCGCCTATTCAAAAGTAATTAGTGATCCACTCAAGTAAATCCATAAGTCGAAAAAAAAAATATATAAACAATATTCGACCTGAGAACAAACTCATTTGAAAATGAATTTAAATTTAGAAGAGATATTTTAGTAGAGTTAAAATTAATTTGGCAGTTCCACCGCCATATAAATATTATAATAATACGTATTTAGGAGTAGTGTCTCAATAAAACAATAGGTTGCCAAATTCACATGTATTCACTTTAATTAGATGACACGTCTACACACAGGAATTATCGCGTACGAGTGGCCACGTCACTTGTGCGCCTTACATTATGAAGTATCATCTTACATACTAGATAGGTACGACGACCGGTAGCACTGATACATTTGCTCCTGTATCCACTAAGAAATATAGTCCACTGTTATTGTCCATGATCCTGAGGCGGTGACTCGGTGAGATGGCGCAGAGCTCCGCCGTTTTCTGCGCCTTACTTAGTTTTCCGGTTTCGTTTTCCACGCACAAAATTCTTCGCACTTCTTTGCCCTGGTGCGAAAACGAAAATGATAGTACCAAAGCCAATCTGGGCTCGCAGGCGTCCGCCTTTGAGTGGAGGGATCGCGGCTGCGATTCCGAGATGCAGAACGTGAACCATTATAATTATCGCTATTCCAGCGTCTTTGGTATCTTGGTCTTGATCTTTCCATTTCTGCGACCTTGAAACTCAGTTTCGCTATTTCGGCCATGATTAGCTCCATATCCTTTGAAATCGAGGGCTGCTGCGTCACTTCGTTTACGCCGTTTGTAGTCCGCGTGGTTTCATAGACGTTGTCCGCAATTGTAGATAAGCTGTCCAAAGATTTGGTGTCCGACACTGCCAAAACTGCCCGTATCGTGCCCGGCAAGTGACCTTGCCATAAAATCAGCAGTGTATCATCTGGTATTTTATCTTTGGCTAGTTCCCGCATACGTCGTAGAAGCTGTGACGGCTTCTGGTCGCCCAATTCCATTTCGCTTATTAACTTTTGTAACTGTCTATTTTTGGACTCTTCGTATATTGTTAATAAGCGAGTCTTCAGCGCGTCGTATTTCTTTACAGCTGGTGGCTCCTTCAAAATATCCGTTACTTGTTCGACTACATCTTTGCCCAACTTTGAGACTACTAAGTCAAATTTTGCTTCATCTGGTAGTTTTTGTGGAGCCAATGTTGCTTCGGCTCTGATAAACCAGACCCTCGGTTGATCTGCCCAAAAATCCGGTATTTTTGAGGTAAGAGAGATCGCGGCCAACTCGGATACCGGAACTGGTGCTGTTGTCATATTTATAGTCTTTGACGGTATTACACTCACGCGTAAAGTTCACTTTTTCTTGTCGGGGTCACCACTTTAGGAGTAGTGTCTCAATAAAACAATAGGTTGCCAAATTCACATGTATTCACTTTAATTAGATGACACGTCTACACACAGGATTTATCGCGTACGAGTGGCCACGTCACTTGTGCGCCTTACATTATGAAGTATCATCTTACATACTAGATAGGTACCTACGTACATACCGTCGCTATGGCGTCCCTACACGTACTTGAATAGGCAATGAAATTCTACTTACGTATTTAGAAATAGAAGTATGTATTTAGAAATTGTACCAATTATGATACCAAAGTACATAAAACAGAAGGGATCTCATACCATATACCAATACGCCTCAATTTACAAATTTATTTCATTTTTTTCATAATATTCTGTTATTTAGAGGTTAGAAAAAGATAACAACATTGGTGGTATGAATGATGTTTGTTTACATTCACACGCAAGTGAGAAACACTAGCTGTCTCTTTTTTTCTTGTTGGTTTTATCAAGCCATCCCTTTCGACTTGTATTGAAATGTCACATGAATGAAAAGTGTGAGTGCGGAACACTTTTTCAATTGTTTTGTGAGTGTATAACGAATCTGTTCATTTGAATATCATTGTGTAGACCTATTTATTTATTTGACTATAGAAACAATCTTTTATTGGATATTGTAAATAATTGTAATTTATGATTATTATTTATAATTTATGCATTGACTGTAATATAATTACTCCATATTATGACATTTATAATTTTCTTGTTATATAAATAACATATTTATTCTAGTAATTTTGACAAAGCTACCAAATAATTTGTGTTTACCTCTCGCAGGATGGACAGTGCCTCATCGCCGATGAGTCTCTTGGCCCGCTTTTCGATCGACTCTAGTGCATGCACATATTTGGCAGATTCGTCCCAGAGATGAGAACAGTACTCCATGCACGATCGAACTTGCGCTTGATACAAGTTGAGCAGCTGTTCCGGCGTGAAGTACCTTCGCACCTTCGCAAGGATCCCCAACTTTTTGGCAGCCAGCTGAGCCTTTGCCTCAATGTATGGCCCAAAATTGAGAGTCGATGTCAGCTTAACGCCAAGAAGCTCAAGATGGTCCGTTATTGGCACGGTTACATCACGGAAAGTTGGAGCCGGGTGAAATTGGCTCTTTTTAGCGGAAAAAAGACACGCCTGGGTTTTAGCAGCATTAAACTTGACCAGATTGGCATCACCCCATTCGGAGACTGCCTGCAAGGACAAGTTCAAACGTTCCACCATGACCTCACGGAGAGACTGGATCTGTAGCTCGGTAGCACGTGCGTTGGACAAGTAACTCTCAGCAACAGTGCTGTCGTCTGCATACCCAAAGGTGCCGGGTTTTAGCAGATCGTTGATGTGCAACAAGAACAATGTTGCCGAATGTACCGACCCCTGAGGGACGCCGGCATTAATATCCAATTGGTCCGACGAGCAGCCATCGATAACCACTCGAATGGACCGATCTCTCAGGAAGTCTGCAATCCAATCACACAGACCACCGGGCAGACCGAATGAAGGAAGCTTACAAATAAGGCTTTGGTGCCGGACCCTATCGAAAGCCTACGAGATGTCGAGGGAGACGGCAAGCGCTTCCCCATGCCTCTCAATGGCCTCACTCCATATGTGAATGGCATACGCTAGAAGATCCCCAGTAGACCGATTTCGGCGGAAGCCGTATTGGCGGGCGCTAAGGATATCATTAGTTTCTAGGTATGCCAGGAGCTCAGTGTTTAGTACACGCTCCATACTCTTACAGAGTATGGACGTTACAAAGATGGGTCTGTAGTTAGCCGGGTCAGCTCGACTGCCCTTCTTGGGCACGGGCTGTACGTTGGCTTGCTTCCAAGCATTCGGCACTTTTCCAGTCTCATATGAAAGGCGGAATAGGCGTGTCAAGATCGGAGACAGTTCAGGAGCACAGGTTCTAAGTACTATAGCTGGTATTCCATCAGGGCCGCTAGCCTTGTTCACGTCGAGGTTGCGCAGCACCCTACGGTCGTCCTTTTGATGGATGCGAATGTCCGACATACTCGTCTCGCATCCATCAGGAGAAGGAGGGGGCCGCAAATCACCAGGATTCAGACGCGAAGATTCCGCAAAAAGGGAGGCAAATGAATTTGCCTTCTCTTCAGCGGAGTGGACCAGTGACCCATCAGGTTTCAGCAGTGGTGGTAGTGAGGGACGGCAGAAGTTCGATTCGACCGACTTAGCCAGGGACCAAAACGCTTTACTACCTGCTGGGTAAGAAGCAAATTTGGTGCCTATTCGGCTAATGTGGTCGAACCGAGCCCTTCGCAACACCAACTTGCAGGACTTGGCAGCCCTGTTAAAGGCTCTCTTCTTCTGATCCACGTCACACGCTTTGCGCGATCGCGCGTCGGCCCATGCCAGGTACGCCTCATGCTTAAGCGCATCGGCGCAATGACATTCGGCGCCAAACCATGGCCGGTCAACGCTGGATATTGTTACGTCAGAGAACGGAATTATATCCATTACCTGACGCAACACATCCGTCACGGCGTCCGCGCACGACGAAAGATCAGCCGAAGAAAAGAAAGTAGGCTGCCAAGGATAGCATGCGAAGAAAGATCGCATGCCATCCCAATCTGCTGACCTGTACCGCCAAACCCGGCGGCTGCCTCTTGGGCTGGGATCAGGCGGGGAGTAGACGGACACAGACTTCTCCAGACAGTGGTCGGAACTACCCAAAGGAGAAGTTATCGACACAGAGTATCGGTCTGGATCTGTTGTCAGCAGAAGGTCCAAGCAATTGGCCGTGTGCGAATCAACATCCGGCACCCTTGTTGCCTCATGGACCAGCTGGGTAAGATTTAGCGCAAGCGAAAGCTTACGCATCTCCCGTCCAGCATGGTCAGTGCACTGGTATGGGAAGAGCCACTCCTGGTGGTGGGCATTGAAGTCCCCCAGTAACACTTATTGGGCGAAAGGGTACCGTTGCTGTGTCGCATCAGCCGCCTCACTAAGGTACTCTGTGTGCCTGGTTGTCTCCTGATCTCCTGAGTGCGAACGGTAGACACAGGCGTAGATAATTTTATCCAGACCTGTGTCCATGAGAGCCCTCAGCGTTGAGAATCTGGAGTCCTCAAGGTTGCGGAGACGCCGATAGCAAGTGTCGTCACGGGCGTACATACACACACCCGCGCATGTTCTAAAATTGTGCTCCAGGGTAAATTCTGGGTATGATAAGTACGAGACGTCTGAAGGACTCGCTATCTGCGTCTCCGTAAGAAAAAACAGCGCTGGTTTCTCAGCCTCCAGGTGGTAGTGGACTGCAGAGAGATTTGAGTGCAGACCTCTAATGTTGGTGAAGTGCACTTTGTGGGGGAGGGGGTGCAGCCGCTGTTTAGATCCAGTATTCTTTTTGGTTGTCAATTTCATAATTATTGAAGAGTGAATGGATGAGAGGAGAAGGAAGTGAGACGAGGTTCCACGCTGCTAACCCACAGACACGCACTGAAAGGCCGCCATCATTGGGGAACTAGTCTGGAGACTGCGGGGACGCTCGAGCCCCCCCGGAATGTCCATCGGGCCCTCCCCATCTGGTCGCCAACCAGCACGATGGTGCATTCCGGGATTTTTCGACAGTTGGCGGGGCAGCCTTTCGTGTGTGGCTGGCACACTACTTGGGCCCCCAACTACCTGCGGTCGGCCAGCGGCGCACCGTGCCTCGGACCCCGCTACCCTCCGCGACTAGTCTCCCGATACGTCCATAACAGCGCGCGTCAGGCTGGTCAGCCTGCAGTGGAACAGCTGTCTCGACCCAACTCCTCTAGGGGCTACCCCGGACATCGTATCGGAACACGGCTAGGCCGCTTGGCGGTACGTCTTTGCCCGGTGGGTGGTCGCAAGCCTTCGGCCGAAGCCTACCACCAGATGTCACCTGATTTGCACCACCCGGGGACCACGTGTAGGGAATCAGAGGGAACACTCCTACGGACGTGAGTGACTCGGCCCCCAAAATTACTCCATATTGTGACATTTATAATTTTGTTGTTATTTATTTAACATATTCTATTAAATTTTGACATAGCTACCAAATAATTTACCTCTCGCATGATTAATATTTTGTATTTCACATTTAACCATAATATTTGTACGCTTCTTGGCATAACATAGCGACCTACGAACGTTAATTTAAGAACTGTATTTACTACCTATGTTACACAAACAAATAAAAATTGATTATTGATCATGAATACTAACTCCTTACTAACCAATCACAAAAATGAGTTTATCGCCATAGAGAATTGAATGTCAGTTAGTGTTTTTATTTTTTTTTATTTTACCTTCACGCCAGCACCTCCAACCCAACTACGCAAATCTATCAGAAGCTGCACGAAGCGGACCGATCAGAAGAGAGAAAGCTTAAACTCCTACGAGCGCAAAATTGGATTTGGCTCCCGCTATCCTCTATAGATAATTGTCGTTTTTCGAATAGGTGTGATGAAATAGTACATTACTGCAGAATCCAGTAAGTAAGCCTTCCATAATCATAATCATAATCATCATTTATTGCATTCATGTAGTTTACAAAGTTCTTACAAGTATATAGGTTTCATACATGAACCCTGCTAGGGCACAGCAATATATATATAGTGTAAAGTGCTACAGTGTCACAATAATATAACAAACCACTGTGCTTAAACAAACACTAATTTTATCATGTTTATCAAGTGTCCAACATTTGATATTTAAATAAGTAGCTGTCATTATATAATATAGGATAGGGTGAGAACAATTTGGTCATCATTTCCATTCAAAAAATAAAATAAGATAAAATTTAAATCAAATTAAAACAGACAGCGATAACAATAATAATCATTAAATAACATAGGTAGGTCGTAAGTCAAAATTGTAAGTGCTATGAGTATTGTGTACAGGTATGAATTTCCATGTCAAAATTTACTTATCGTCAAAGAATTCCTTTATAGTGTAATACGATTTTAAAATAAGGTATTTTTGGAGACTGTTTTTAAATTTATTTTCGTATTCTATGTCCTTAATTGAATTTGGAAGCTTATTATATATTTTCACGCACATGGCTAAAGGTCCTGAATGGAATATACTTAATTTTGAGCTTGGTAAGGCTAATTCATTTTTGTTTTGGCGTCTAATACTACGATGTTGCGGGCGAAGGTCCTTAGTTAGTGGGAACAGTCCCTGGTGTTTTCTTACAAATTTGCTAACTTCTAAAATATAGATACCAGTTAGTGCAAGGACTTTGTATCTTACAAAGAATGGCTTGCAGCTTTCTGCGTTATCTATATTGGCAAGAATTCGTATACATTTCTTTTGTAAAATAAAAAGTCTATCCTTGTCCACACCATTGCCCCATACCACGATTCCATAACTTAGCCAGGAGTATGCGTAGGCATAGTATGCTGTTAGAGCAGTTTTAAAATCGGTAGCTCTTTTAAGCTCCCCCAAGGCATATATAAAGCTGGCTAGTTTGTTTGCCAGTGTATCTATATGAGCTTTCCAGTTTATATTAGTATCAATAGTCAAACCCAACAGTTTAAACTCGTTTATGCATTGCAGCTTTATGTTATTGTATGAGTAATTTATATCTAAATTGCGTTTTTGGTATGGTCTATATTGCATTTGCTTTGTTTTGTCAAAATTTAATTCTAAGTTATGATCTTTTAGCCATGTTATTATTTTGGAGAGCTTATCATCCAGACTTAAGTTTAGGTTTTCTTTATTTGTATACGGAAAAAGTATGAGTTAAACGGACCGAACCGCAGGTGAGGTCCGGTTATATACGAGGCCAGGATGGCTTTCTTACTGGTTGAGGCTTGTATAATGCTTTTCTCAAAAAACACTACAAAGTGAAAAATAACTTCAATTACGGAAGTCGGTGTCAAAAAATCGAAGATCCCAAAACAGGAACACCGACTTCCGAAAATGAAGTTATTTTTCGCTTTGTAGTGTTTTTATTTGGAAGTCGGTTGTATTTTTTGTTAAAAAGTTTTTTTTATATGGAATATGGAATTTATGCAATATTTACGAAACACAAACTAAACCTGCAGCTAGTTTTATCGTGGCAGCAAATATAGCCCAACTTCAGCACAAAATCCATTGGATTTAAAAATTTGGAATTCTCTCACTGTAGCCCAGTAACAGCTAAGGGGAATTTTAAAAGCGTAATCGTAAAGAACCCGTGAATTCTTTATATTGCTCCACAACACTATTTCTGTAGGAGATTGTTTATATAAAAATGGAGGAGATATAAGGAAGCGCTTAGTCCTGGGACAGGACGACGGGATTTTGTTAAATTTATAAGTATGAAAGAAAGGAATAATTCATGTTTCATGGTGTCCAGGTGACTTTGGAGGGTCTGTAGTTACTGTGGTATACAGAAAAACCATTTTCGGACTTTTTGAATCGTGTATAATTAGTGGTATCATTCTTTATTCAGCAGTTATTTAAAATTTTGTCACAATGTCTTTATTACCTACTCGTGTTTGCAGTGGATTGTTTAATAATGCCAGCTCTTATCTGTCCTACTGACTAAAGGCACTCACTTTAATGACGTATTCCACATCGGGCACCCGTTTTAACAGCACTTAAGTTAATGGCACCTGAGGTATTCCACATACCGTCATCATTGCTGACTTCGAATGACACTTGTCTAGAGCCTCTGATGACCTGAAACACAGGCCCTTAAAGTCTAGCTTAGGCAACAGTCTCTCACAGTAAACTAAACCATATCATGTACCGTAAGTGTAACAATGTCTGTAATGTTTACTGTGCTGAGAAATTAATAAATGTTAATTATTGATGATGTTTCCTGTGAAGAAACATTATAATTCTATTTAGTCCGTCAGTGAGTTTACCAAATAATATTGGATACGTATTTTTCGCTTTATCAAGTCAATAAAAAATTACAAAGTTAAAGCGCATCAATTTTCAGGAGTGGGGGCTTGTGACGTCACTAAGGCAGTATAAAGTGCATAGCAGCGTGACGTTTTACGATATTTAACGCATTATATCGTAGTCACGTTATGTTTACGTGTCAAAAGAAAAAACGTGTCCAATATTTTTTATTAATCTAATTGACGGACAAAAAACGAATGTTCAGTAAACTACCCTATTTAGACCCGGAAAAACTAAATGTACATAGCAAAATCTATAGCGCAGATTTACGCTTTCCATGTAAAGGACCTAAAATTTGAGTATGTAGGTATGAATGGCAAGTAATTTACTGTTATTAGGCAGACACGAGCCATATTTGCCCAAATACCAGAAAACATACATGAAATTCTCAAGTACCATTTCGAAAGCTTCATTAAGTTGCTAAAGATATTTCTAAAGTGCTAATGAGCGATAAGGTACGCAAGATATTATTAGGGCTCTTAAGGAGAGATGTCAGAAGACATTATACTAAATGAGCTTCTATATTACGTTTCTTAAGAAATCATTTTAATGAGCAAAATGTAAGTGTTCTTCACTTCTGCCTACGCTTTATTAACCGACTTCGCAAAAAAGAAGGAGGTTTTCAATTCGACTGTATTTTTTTTTTTTTTTATGTGTGTTACCTCAGAACTTGTTACTGGGTGAACCGATTTTGATGATTCTTTTTTTATATGAAAGCTGGTGCTTGTCATGTGGTCCCATTTATTAAATTTGATTAATATCTGATGAAGAACTTCGGAGATATACATCAGAACTCTTCAATAAATGACGGCAAATCACTCGGAATAGCTGCAATCGGATGTCTGTTTATTGTTTACATCGTTTCATAACATAACATCACACTAGCACGATCTAAAGGGGTACGCAGGTGTGAACAGTTCACCCTGGTATACTCTAATTTCACCGTTTTTGTTTAAGCTTCTTGTCCTCCTCTTGATTAATCTATTCTGGCTTCACTTCCGAGAATTTGTCCGTTATGTACCCACAACTAAAAAGTAAAAAATAAAATAAACTTTTTTGTATGTAACAAATAAACTTAAAAACTACTAGACCGATTTCAAAAATTCTTTCACCGTTGGGAAGCTATACTATCCCCGGGTGACATAGACTTTTTATCCCTGTCTTCCCACGGGAACGGGAACTACGCGGATAAAGCCGCGAAGCGTCCGCTAGTATTTAATATATGTCTAAAATCGCCAATCCTCATTGAGCAAGTGTAGTGATTAATGCCATGAGCATTGCCATTTTATAACAGGTCTTTTTAATATTATTTTTAAAACTTGTATAAGCTGGCTTCAAGTCACCCAAACGGCAATCGAAAGGGTAGATAGAGTTTTCTTGAGAGATTAAATAGGAAATGAAGATAATGTTCTAAAGAACCACTGTTACCGCTCGAAGAATCGTGTGGCAGTGGGCAGGTCACGTTGCACGCAGAATGGATAGTTAATGGCACTAAAAGGATCTGTAGTAGCGACCGCGTGCCGGCAGACGAAGCGGTGGAAGTCCTCTCTCTAGATGGTCCGATGACCTGATTAACGTTGCAGGAATGCGCTGGATGGAGGACGCAGAGGACTAATCGGTGTGGCGACACTTGGGAGAGGCCTAAGTCCAGCGGTGGCCGTCTTTTGTCTGATTTGAATCTGATGATATACATGAGATCATTTTTTCGGTCTTCCTGCCTTTCGCTAAATATGATAAATCAGTATAATATATTATGGCCCCATTATAATATACTGAATTATCTGATTCATATTTCTCATTCATTAAGATTTAGGTATACCTCAATTCTTCGGACTTTCAGCAGACATGCTACCTACTATTTAGCCCACTCCCAATTCAGCTGACTCAGCGGTACGTGTGAGTCTTGTTCTATTTAAATTATTTAATTTTCATAGCCAATTTAGCTCCATGGCTTTGCGGACAAATCTAACAGTTTCAACCTATACTCGGAATTTTAATTCGATTCCAGATTTGACATTAGCTACTGTAATTTTATGAAATAATGATACCACATATAATAGTGTAGTGATGAACACAAAAATCGATAAACAATCACTGTGTGTGCCATCAGTGTGCCAATTAAAGACTAAATTATTGATTTTTATTTAAATAAATACATAATTATTTATTAATTAGTAATCGCTGCTCTATTTTATAAAAAGTTAATATTTTTGTTTTTATATTAAAAACAAAACTTATACTACAAGAGCCTCGATAGTTTTCAGTATTGGCAACCCGTGCGCGCTCGTGCAGCTATCGCCATTTTGTTTATCGTGTCATTCGGCTTCATTTGCCCAGTGTGACTGCACTAATATCTTATTTCAATGCGAATCGATATTTTGTTAAAGTGTTGTTACGTTGTGTTATATATATATGTTAATTGACAATATCACAGACACATTTATAATAAATGTTACAGAAAGTGACAGCGATAGCGATAGCGATGACGGCGACAATATATAAAATAAATTATTACCATAATACATCTATCTGTTTTATTTGTCATGTTCCTTCATGATCACATTTTTTTATTTATTTCACACACAATTATAAAAGAAAAATCTCAGATCGTTAATTAATCGTCAAAACTAAATTATCGGTTCAGAAATATTTAATTTCCTGATATACTTAGTTTACTAGAGTAAAATTATAAACGAGAAGAATCGATCCGGAAATATTCCATTTCCATATCGAATAATTTTGCAACGTCACTATTTAGTACTTGTCATAACGTTGCAACACTGAAATTGTCAAATCTGGAATCGAATTAAAATTCCGAGTATAGGCTTTTAATTTACTCAGAGAAGATTCTCCTCATTATCCGTTTCACATAATACTATTGTCATCTTGCGCATAAAAAATATTGCTTCCAATCCCTTATCTGTATGGTATCTACTCCCAATTACTCGATAGATATAGATAAACAAAACCCTCTAAATTGACACAAGATACGCCCAAGGGGTTGTAACTATGGCAACTGAGGCACAAGAGGATTAGTGACCACAACACGAATATCTACCTACACTATTAATGAAAGATGTCACAGAATAGATGGTGGATACAGAAGACCGACTCACGCAGAAATAGATGCGTAGGTATGACGATCTCAAACAAATGAGAGTGGCGAGTGCGCCTGCACTCGCAATATGTGATGTGTGTTTTTTGTCATGGCCAGAAGAATTGATGATTCATGAAATAGAAAATAGCCGCTACGCACATCGTGACATGGTCTGGCGAAATCAATGATTAAACGAACAGCTAAACGCACGTTTTCTTCATGATATGGTCAAACATTACTGCAAATTTGATCTTTATAGCCCAGTAATTGAGTCCCCCCCCCCCGCCCCGGTGGGTTCCCCGCATTGTCGAGGCGGGGGGGCTTAGTAACCGTGGCTTGGTCACCCACGATGAAGCGAAGAGGAACCCGAGGAGTAGCCGCTCGTCAGGGCTTTTGCCGATAATCTGACGACTAACTCTAAAATATATAAATACTAAATATATATACATATGCTTATAAATTCTATCAGATTTGAGATAAAAGATAATGCTCTTTTAATCGTTTTTAAAATTCGAGATAGTATTTAGATCTCTGATGCTAGGCGGTAGAAATGAGTTCCACAATCTTACAGCATGGACAGAGAAGGAATAGGAATAATAGCAAATTTTATGAGGATGTATCTAAGATGTGACCTACATAATGCATCTCTAGGCCGAGCGCAAGAAAATTGTTCACGCAGGTAGAAAGGATAAGACGGGTTGTGTAAGATGTTGAAGAGGAGACATAAAATCCGTCTCAACATTCGTGCATCTCGCATCCAGCGGATCTCCGCAACTCGTGTAGCTGTTACCTACCCTACCTACCCTACCTTCCCTACCTTCCCTACCTACCCTACCTACCCTACCTACCCTACCTACCCTACCTACCCTACCTACCCTACCTACCCTACCTACCCTACCTACCCTACCTACCCTACCTACCCTACCTACCCTACCTACCCTACCTACCCTACCTACCCTACCTACCCTACCTACCCTACCTACCCTACCTACCCTACCTACCCTACCTACCCTACCTACCCTACCTACCCTACCTACCCTACCTACCCTACCTACCCTACCTACCCTACCTACCCTACCTACCCTACCTACCCTACCTACCCTACCTACCCTACCTACCCTACCTACCCTACCTACCCTACCTACCCTACCTACCCTACCTACCCTACCTACCCTACCTACCCTACCTACCCTACCTACCCTACCTACCCTACCTACCCTACCTACCCTACCTACCCTACCTACCCTACCTACCCTACCTACCCTACCTACCCTACCTACCCTACCTACCCTACCTACCCTACCTACCCTACCTACCCTACCTACCCTACCTACCCTACCTACCCTACCTACCCTACCTACCCTACCTACCCTACCTACCCTACCTACCCTACCTACCCTACCTACCCTACCTACCCTACCTACCCTACCTACCCTACCTACCCTACCTACCCTACCTACCCTACCTACCCTACCTACCCTACCTACCCTACCTACCCTACCTACCCTACCTACCCTACCTACCCTACCTACCCTACCTACCCTACCTACCCTACCTACCCTACCTACCCTACCTACCCTACCTACCCTACCTACCCTACCTACCCTACCTACCCTACCTACCCTACCTACCCTACCTACCCTACCTACCCTACCTACCCTACCTACCCTACCTACCCTACCTACCCTACCTACCCTACCTACCCTACCTACCCTACCTACCCTACCTACCCTACCTACCCTACCTACCCTACCTACCCTACCTACCCTACCTACCCTACCTACCCTACCTACCCTACCTACCCTACCTACCCTACCTACCCTACCTACCCTACCTACCCTACCTACCCTACCTACCCTACCTACCCTACCTACCCTACCTACCCTACCTACCCTACCTACCCTACCTACCCTACCTACCCTACCTACCCTACCTACCCTACCTACCCTACCTACCCTACCTACCCTACCTACCCTACCTACCCTACCTACCCTACCTACCCTACCTACCCTACCTACCCTACCTACCCTACCTACCCTACCTACCCTACCTACCCTACCTACCCTACCTACCCTACCTACCCTACCTACCCTACCTACCCTACCTACCCTACCTACCCTACCGCGCTGGCCCGGTCGGCAATAGCATACTGCTAAGGTGGATGAGGGGACAGGGGCTAAAACGGTCGAGAATACAAAATACCATGTCGTACAGGCGAACCTGCAAAAGAAAAAACTGGCAACCGAGGAACTCATACTCGAAGCTGGGCGCAGGAAAGTTAGGTACGCTCTTGTCCAGGAACCCTATATAGGGGCGAAGGGAGAGATGAAGACCTACCCCGGAACAAGAGTAATTCAGGCAACAAGAACGGGAGATAAAGTCATCAAAGCCGCGATAGTCATCTTCGATAGTGGAGTGGACGCAGTGGCGTGTCCGACACTGACAACTGAAAATGTAGCAGTTGCAAGATTGACGGTAGAGGACATCACCACCGTAGTAGCGTCCGTCTACTTCGAGGACTATATCGATATCGAGCCATACCTCGACCAGCTGAGAGAATTAGTCTACAAATCTAAGGGGGCAAAATTACTGGTGGGAGGGGATGTCAACGCCTGGAGTGCATGGTGGGGAAGCGAGAGAGAGGACGAAAGGGGAAGACTTTTGTCTGGAACCCTAGACGAACTCAACCTCCATGTACTAAATTGCGGAAACATCCCAACTTTTGACACAATAAGAGGGGTAAAGAGGTACAAGAGCACAGTGGACATCACGGCCTGTTCAGAGAATTTGCTTCGACATGTGGAAGAATGGAGAGTAGACACGGAAATGACGAGTTCGGACCACAATGCAATAGTACTTAGAATCATATCTAAAAAAGGAATTGGGAATAAAATAACATATAGCAGTACTAGGGTTTACAATACGAAAAAAGCCGACTGGGAACGCTTTGGGGTAGAAACTACAAAAACATTAATAGAAAACAAAATTGATAAGACATATATATTGATAATATAAACACTTTAGAAGGGCTAGAAAAATGTATAGGGAATTTAACAAAAATTATTACAGAAACGTGTGACAACACAATACCTAGAATAAAGAAAGTAAATAAAACGTACTTACCATGGTGGACCGAAGAACTCGATCAACTCAAGAAATCCATGTGCACGAAGAAGCGAAGAATCCGCTGCGCAGCTCTACGTCGTCGTGAATGGGTTGTGATGGAGTACCTGAGGGCGAAGGAAGAGTATGAGTCCCAAGCATACAAGGCACAAACTGAGAGCTGGAAAATCTTTTGTGGAAGGCAGGACAGAGAGAGCGTCTGGGATGGCATATATAGGGTTATCTTAAAAAGTAGGAAGAGGCATGAAGATCTGCCGATAGTTCGAGATGGAGGCATTAAACTCAGATGAATCAGCCAGGGTCCTGGCGGAAACTTTCTTCCCAGACGATGACGAGGAGGAAGACAACTCCGAACACGCCCAGACAAGAGAGGCAGCAGCACGTTCAGAGGAGGGCATACCGGGGGACAAAACGGATCCACCCTTCACTCTTGCTGAACTTAGGTATGCATCAAGGAGTTTTAATCCGAAGAGGGCGCCGGGCCCTGACGGGTTCACAGCGGACATTTGTGAGGCCGCTATCAGGAGCAATGAGCAAGTGTTCTTAGCCATAACAAACAAATGTCTCGAGTTGTCCTGCTTCCCGGAAAAGTGGAAGGAAGCGGCGGTAGTCGTACTAAGAAAGCCTGGAAAGGACAATTACACCCAAGCAAAATCCTACCGACCGATTGGACTTCTGCCTATTCTCGGAAAGATCCTAGAGAAAATGCTGGTGCGGAGACTAAAATGGCATATGCTACCCAAAATGAATCCTCGTCAATATGGATTTGTGCCTCAGCGAAGCACGGGAGACGCTCTGTACGACATGACGCAGTATATAGAATTGAAGTTAAAGGAGAAGAACCTGGTGGTGGTTGTCTCACTAGACATAGAAGGAGCGTTTGATAGTGCGTGGTGGCCAGCAATAAAAAGTCGCCTGGCGGAGAAAAAGTGTCCACTTAACCTCCGAAGACTGGTGGGAAACTACCTACAGAATAGGGGAGTTGCGGTGAGATATGCTGGAGCGGAGTACAGGAAGAGGACCTCAAAGGGATGCGTACAGGGATCGATTGCGGGGCCCACGTTCTGGAATCTGCTCCTGAACCCGCTGCTTGAAGAACTGGAGGAGAGAAAAACCTACTGCCAGGCATTTGCAGATGACGTGGTGCTTATTTTTTCCGGAAAAACAGCTTTGGATCTAGCCAATGCCAGCCTGGCACATGTGCAGCGGTGGGGTGTTCGAAACAAACTAAAGTTCGCGCCACATAAAACACATGCCATGCTGCTAACTAAGAAGCGAAAGTTCGACACACCACGGCTGCGCATGGGCGGAGTCGATATTGCGCTGGTGGAGGAAATAAAGCTGCTCGGACTTATTATTGACCGGAAAATGACTTTTCGGAGTCACGTCACATATATCTGCAAAAAAGCCATAAACATCTTTAGGCGGCTGTCCGGCGCAGCAAGGGTAACCTGGGGATTAAACCCAGAAGTGGTAAGAGTTATCTATACTGCAGTTGTAGAGCCGGTGATCCTCTACGCGGCCAGTGCATGGGCCAAAGCGGTGGACAACATCTATTTACAAAAACAGCTCAACTCTGTTTTGAGGGGCTTCGCCCAGAAGATCAGCAAGTCCTACAGGACGGTGTCACTGAATTCGGCTTTGATCTTGACAGGATTGCTGCCTCTTGACCTAAGAGTCAAGGAAGTAGCATCTCTCTATGAGGCGAAGAGAGGCAAGCCTCAGTCATTCCTCAAAGACCGATCAGTCGAAGCGAAAGTGAGTTTCCTGGCAAGGCCTCATCCAGCTGAGGAAGAAGACCTCGGATTCCAATGCTTGGAGAGCGAAGCTGAGGTCCAGCAGCGCATGAGGGAGGGTACAGTACAAATCTTCACAGACGAGAGCAAGATAGATGGCAAGGTTGGGGCTGCCCTATCCTGGTGGAATGGGGCAGTCGAAACTAAAAGCAAGAAATTTAAGCTCGAGGAGTACTGTACCGTCTTCCAAGCGGAGCTTTATGCAGTATACCAGGCTACTGAGTTGATCGCGCATGGCGCAGCAGAAGAGTTCAACATATTTAGCGACTCCAGATCAACTCTTGAGCTATTGAGGAACGGTGATACCTGCAACCCACTCGCGTTTGAAACAAAGAGAAATATAAAGAAGCTGAAGACTTCTGGTAAAAGCGTACATCTGTTTTGGGTCAAGGCCCACGTTGGGATACAGGGAAATGAGAGGGCAGATGAACTAGCGAAAACAGCGGCACTGACTATCAAAAGGAAATCTGACTATGATAAATGTCCCATCTCATTTGTCAAGCGAACCATAAGAAGTGCTTCGATTGACAAGTGGGAGGAAAGATATTAAAGAGAGAGCAAAGCCAGTGTCACAAAAACATTCTTTCCCTCAGCCATAGAGGCCTATAGAATAAGTAGAAACATACAACTAACATACCTACACACGCAACTCTTTACGGGGCATGGGGGTTTCTCCCAATATCTTAACCGTTTTAAAAAAAAGGACTCACCTTCATGTATCTGCGACCCGGTCGCAGAGGAAACAATTGTACATCTGATAACTGAGTGCCCAATGTTTGGGCTGGCCAGATTCAAACTGGAACAAGAAATAAAAATGCAAATTAGCGAGAGTAATATAAATACAATTATGATAAATAAAGACATACGAAGCCAATTCTTGAAATATTGTTTAAATATAATAAGTATTGTAATAGATAGAAATAAAACATAGAAAAAGAAATTAACACAGTAAATATTGTGAGTTATATTGTACTTAGTGTTAAATTTATAAGGTAAAGTAATAGGAAGAGGCAATAACAAATATAAAAAAAAAAAAAAAAAAAAAATTGCAGCCCAAAATAGCTAATATTGTTATAAATAGCCTGTAATACTATTAAGTAGATTAACAAATATAGTCTGTTGTTATGTTAATTAGGTTGAATAAATTAGTCTGTACTATTGTTAAGTAGATTAATAAAAACTGCCCATATAGTCAGTAATCTCAGTGGTCCCAATCTGCTACAGTATTGATGGATAAATATATATATATGACAAAATTGTCACAGAAAAATAAGCCTCCGACAGCAATATCGGAGAGAAACGTGTATACATATAAATAAAAAAAAATAAAAAAATACCTACCCTACCTACCCTACCTACCCTACCTACCCTACCTACCCTACCTACCCTACCTACCCTACCTACCCTACCTACCCTACCTACCCTACCTACCCTACCTACCCTACCTACCCTACCTACCCTACCTACCCTACCTACCCTACCTACCCTACCTACCCTACCTACCCTACCTACCCTACCTACCCTACCTACCCTACCTACCCTACCTACCCTACCTACCCTACCTACCCTACCTACCCTACCTACCCTACCTACCCTACCTACCCTACCTACCCTACCTACCCTACCTACCCTACCTACCCTACCTACCCTACCTACCCTACCTACCCTACCTACCCTACCTACCCTACCTACCCTACCTACCCTACCTACCCTACCTACCCTACCTACCCTACCTACCCTACCTACCCTACCTACCCTACCTACCCTACCTACCCTACCTACCCTACCTACCCTACCTACCCTACCTACCCTACCTACCCTACCTACCCTACCTACCCTACCTACCCTACCTACCCTACCTACCCTACCTACCCTACCTACCCTACCTACCCTACCTACCCTACCTACCCTACCTACCCTACCTACCCTACCTACCCTACCTACCCTAAAGTAAGTAAAAGGTAAGTAAAGTAAGTAAGTAAGTAAAGTACAAGTAAGGTCAAGTCAAGTAAGTCCGTAACGTAAGTAAAGTAAGTACAGTAAGTAAAGTAAGTCAAGTAAGTAAAGTAACGTAAGTAGAAAGTAAGTAAGTATAAGTAAGTAAGTAAAGTAAGTAAAGTAAGTAAAGTAAGTAAAAGTAAGTAAAGTAAGTAAAGTAAGTAAAGTAAGTAACGTAAGTAAGTAAGTAAAGTCAGTAAAGGTACAGTAAGTACAGTAAGTATAAAGTAAGTAAAGTAAGTAACAGTAAGTAACGTAAGTAAGTAAGTAAAGTAAGTAAAGTAAGTAAAGTAAGAAAGTAAGTACAGTCAGTAAGTAAAGTCAAGTCAGTCAAGTAAAGTCAATACCTACCCTACCTACCCTACCTACCCTACCTACCCTACCTACCCTACCTACCCTACCTACCCTACCTACCCTACCTACCCTACCTACCCTACCTACCCTACCTACCCTACCTACCCTACCTACCCTACCTACCCTACCTACCCTACCTACCCTACCTACCCTACCTACCCTACCTACCCTACCTACCCTACCTACCCTACCTACCCTACCTACCCTACCTACCCTACCTACCCTACCTACCCTACCTACCCTACCTACCCTACCTACCCTACCTACCCTACCTACCCTACCTACCCTACCTACCCTACCTACCCTACCTACCCTACCTACCCTACCTACCCTACCTACCCTACCTACCCTACCTACCCTACCTACCCTACCTACCCTACCTACCCTACCTACCCTACCTACCCTACCTACCCTACCTACCCTACCTACCCTACCTACCCTACCTACCCTACCTACCCTACCTACCCTACCTACCCTACCTACCCTACCTACCCTACCTACCCTACCTACCCTACCTACCCTACCTACCCTACCTACCCTACCTACCCTACCTACCCTACCTACCCTACCTACCCTACCTACCCTACCTACCCTACCTACCCTACCTACCCTACCTACCCTACCTACCCTACCTACCCTACCTACCCTACCTACCCTACCTACCCTACCTACCCTACCTACCCTACCTACCCTACCTACCCTACCTACCCTACCTACCCTACCTACCCTACCTACCCTACCTACCCTACCTACCCTACCTACCCTACCTACCCTACCAACCCTACCTACCCTACATTGTAGCCGATTCTCAGACATACTGAATATGCATATAAAATTTCATAAAAATCGGTCAAGCCGTTTCGGAGGAGTATGGTAAATAATATTGTGACACGAGAATTTTATATATATGATATACTAATGTACCTATTAATATAACTTATTTTATTATGTCATTGGGAAATAGGTATTTACTGTGAGAAACATCGCATCGTTCGGAGTCCATGTCGGCAACCAAACCAAATCGTAAATAATAACAAAGTCCGTAAACAACGCAGTCCGTAATAAAGTAGATTAGGTACTCAATACCAAAGTTCAAATCACAAGGCAAATCTAAATCAAATTTCATAGAATAGATCAATAGTGTCAGAAATATTACATAAAGTACAATTTAAAAAATAAATAAATACGCACTTACAGCACAGTAAGTAAAGTAATCGTCTACAACAAGCAAACCACAAATAATACAACAAACAGTGAAACATCCCCGAAGCACACCCGAAGTGCTCCGAACAAAACCCGTACGAGCGATGCACAACCGTGGGCAGTACGACCACGCACACATTGACATTTTTGCTTGACGCGACAGCAATACTCGCTATTGAAAAAGTATGATTAATTTTATGTGTTCCGTAATACCAAAAATGATGAATGAAAACTTAATGGTTTTTATATTATTTCGATTATTTGTAACTTGATAATATGAGCTATGTTCCTACGACGACAATATTGTAGATATTGTTTTTTATAATACTTAAAAATCAATAAGAAAACATGCCATTTACGCTGTAAAAATGTAATTTGAATTGGAATTCGCTTAAACTTCATTTTAGGTAAGTTTTTTGGAAAAATAAAAACGTAGGAACCTAGATAAATACTGTCTAAATCCGAATATCAGCATAATATGCTCAACTTACAAATAATTTAGGTATTACGTTTATATGGACAATTCATGCTTCGCCGCGCCCTTAATTCGCAGACACAAACATGTGAAAACCGGTACCGTTTACGACACGGTTGCCGCAGTCGTTGAGCAATCGGCTGCAGCGGCGCGTGTCGCGGTTTCGATTCCCTCACGGATCTATTATTTGTATGACTTACATGAGTTTATAAATGTTTGTAAACGCACCCACGATACAGGAAAAAACCTAGTGAGGAGCAAAGTTAAAAATAAAAAGGATTGCTCAGTATTACAGGCGTGCTGACTGCTGACGATGACGCACCGACCGACTCCTTTCATAAACAGGAAATTAATTGAAGTTAACTAATTAATAATCTACATTCTATAGTATTTCAAACTAGGTAACAATGAATAAATTTGAAAACCAGACGTATCTTTTTGGAGACATTGTTTCTATTTCACCTCTGCAATAACTCATTTGACTGTATTGATATTGTAATTAGGATTAGTTATGTAGTGCCTAGAAATATCATAAGCCGTAGGGTGCGTGTGCGATCTCTGTTTGCTGTATCATCTAGTCGTACGAACGCGGGTTTGCGGGCACCCTTACGTCGCTTTGCTGATCAGTATAATAAGATCTTCATAACAATCGACATCTTCGCTGTTTCAGCAGGAAAATTTAGATGCCTTGTTTGTGAGAAAATGAATTCTGCTGATATTAGTGATTCGTAGTTTTTCTTATTATGTTTATTTTTTTTTCCTTTTGCTTCTTTTTTTTAATAAAAATAACAATAATTTATTAATTTAATAATAATAATTTAATTTATTTTGCTGTCTTCTTATTCGTTGTCTTAATTACTGAAGATCGTGCCCGTCTTGGCAAGTTTTCACGGAGTCATTGACGAACTGCATCCAAGCCCTCTGTCACTCTGTCTTCGGCTCTTCTCAGGGTAGTGATCACAGTGAGGCCCGTAATCGCACTGATCTGGTCTGACCGCCTAGTGCGTGAGCGCCCGCGTGGCCTTTTCTCATCCACTTTTCCTACAACAATCAGTTTTTCTATATTATCTGGCTGTCGCCGAGCGATGTGCCCAAAGTAATTTAGGACTCTTTGGTAGCAGATCGTGGAGAGTCTGGTTTTGATGTTTAACTGGTCGAGAATGGACTTATTTGTTAGTTTTGCTGTCTATGATATGCGCAACATTCTCCTCCAGCACCACGTCTCGAAAGCCTCAATCTTTCTTCGATACTCCGAGCGAATTGCCCAAGATTCGGAGCCGTAAAGGAAAATTGAGAATACCAGGGTTCTAACGAGTCTCTTCTTGGTGTTATTAGAGATATTCCTATCTTGCCATATCCTCGACTTCTTGCTCATAGCAACTTTAGCCATCCGCGTACGTCTCCGAATTTCCCGACTGCAGCCCCCTTGATGGCTGATCATGGAGCCCAGGTACACAAACTCATTGACGAACTCTAGATCTACAAGTTCCCCCGTGCGTGCCATTAGTCCAGCTCTGTCGATGAGCATGACTTTGGTCTTGGACTTGTTGATCGACAGTCCAACCATCTCGCTTTCACGCTCTATCCTCACAAATAGCTCAGCAAGTTCGCGCTCCGAAGATGCAAACAATGTGGTGTCATCTGCATATCGAAGATTGCTGATTTTATTGCCACCTACCGCTATGCCTCCCTCCCACTCTTCTAAGGCTCTCCTGATGATGTATTCGCCATAGATGTTAAAAAGAAGAGGAGACAGAATACAGCCCTGGCGTACTCCTTTCTCTGGGTTAAAAGGCCCCGACACCACATTGTTGATTCTGACTAGCGACTCACCTCCCTCGTATAAGTTTGCGATCAATGCTGTCAAGTGCGAAGGTACTCCCATTTCCTCGAGTATTCTCCATAGGTTATCCCACCTCACACAATCAAACGCCTTGGAGTAGTCGATAAAACACAAGAGCATTGGAACATTAAACTCGCGGCTCTTCTCTATCATTTGCCTTAAATTGACAATTTGTTCTCTCGTGCCTCAACCCTTGACAAAACCAGCCTGCTCACTTGGTTTTTGTCGCTGTAGGTACGATTGGAGCCGTCCGTTAATTATGTACAGCATTATCTTTCTAGCATGGGATATGAGTGCCACTGTCCGATAGTTCTCGCATTTCTTGGTTAACCCCTTCTTGTGCAACGGTATCAAGAGAGACTCCTTCCAGTCCTTAGGCCATCTAACCGTTCTCCAAAGCTAGTTACACAGCTCCCGCAAAAGACCAACACCTCCGTCTCCAAGACACTTCAGCTCTTCGGCGAAAATGCTGTCTCTTCCAGCTGACTTACCAGATCTTAGTTTTGTCAGCGCACCTTCTACTTCAGATTCCAGGATATCCGGCTCTAAGAAGAGATCTTCAAACTGGATCACCGGCTCATCAGATTTCCCCATGTCTTTGTATAGGCTCTCACAGTACAGCCGCCATCTCTCCGTAACCTGGCCTATTTCCGTCAGTAAGTGCCCCTGATCATCTTCAATAGCCCAGGTCTTCGGTTTGAAGTCCCGGTTAATACTCTTCACTTTCAGAAACAGATCTTTTGTATGCAGAGACTGCGCATGCTACCTTAACTCAATATCCTGACATATTGAGTTAAGGTATTGATGGTAGTCTCTGCGGCATTAACACTGTACCTTTGCTGAAAGGAGCTGATATTGGGCACGGTCTGAGTTGTCTCTGGCTGTCAGTAGCTGTTTTCTTTCTTTGATCGCCGTCCATGTCTCGTTAGTAATCCACTCCTTTTTTGGACGATCAGTGTCCTGACATTTAACTTCTGTCCGTGATTGAATCGCTATCTGTTTTAATCTCGTCCAGTGTGTGGTGTCTATGTCAGCACTGGGATCTACTTCAAACTTTGCGGCTTTCCTGCTAAAACATTCCTTAAAAGCGGCGAGTGTCGGCTGAGAGGGTCGGATTTGCTGCTTGACCGTGGTTCTAATACACCTCTTTGGCTTGATGGTTACTTCTGCCACCAAAAGCTTATGATCACTTCCGCAGTCGGCTCCAGGGTACGTTTTGGCGTTGCTAATGCAGGATCTCCATCGCTTTGCGACTGCAATGTAGTCGATTTGATTTCTGAAGCGATCACCAGGCATTACCCACGTATATAGACGTCTTGGGTCATATTGGGTTGGAATTAGACATACAGCCCTTGAGTTACTTAGATCATATTTAAAATCCAGACAAGTTAAAGTTCAGGTAAACGACGTAAACTCACTAGGGTGTGAAATGGCAATGGGTGTTCCTCAAGGCTCGATATTGGGTCCATTCCTCTTTTTAGTTTATATTAACGATTTACCCCAATTACTACTAAATCAACCGAAGATGGTGTTGTTTGCTGATCACACTTCTTTGATATTGAAATAGATCGGCGGTCACAAAATCTTGATGATGTGAATAACTCTATTCATCAGGTCCAAAATTGGTTCACGGCAAACAATTTGGTACTAAATGAAAAAAAAAACAAATGTATTAGATTCACATTGCCGAATGTTAGAAGTACGGAATGCGACATCATATTTAATGGCGAAAAGCTAGACTTTGTAAATCAAACAGTTTTCCTGGGGATCACTCTAGACGACAATTGCAATGGGGTCCTCACATAACATCTCTTGCGGGTCGGCTAAGCTCAGCCGCTTATGCTGTTAGGAAGATAAGACAGTTAACGGATGTAGAAACCGCGCGTTTGGTCTATTTTAGTTACCTTCACAGCATTATGTCATACGGTATTTTACTGTGGTGTCGAGCGGTTGACATTGAATCCATATTTATATTGCAAAAGAGAGCTGTCAGAGCCATATATCAGTTAATTCAGCGAGAATCTCTTAAGGAACTATTTAAAAAGATTAATATATTGTTAGGAAGGAAGGATTTACAGCTTTAAATAGTCTATAAAAGCGGCGTGCGTGCCATTACTGGGCTCATTTGACGGACGTCGCGCGTGGCGGAAACATCATTCAAGGACCGTGAGACTTATATTTTCTATTTTGTGTACCTATTGGTTCCCTTTTTGATATTTACGTGCTAATTGCTTAAAGTTATTAATTGTGGTAACTAAGGTTAGCTTTCAGTGATTGTTATTTTGTTCCTAATTAAAAATAAAGAGTTGTATAATTTTAGTTGTGTATCGCATTGTTTTTTTTTAAATGTCCCTGCTTCTGGTTCCTAAAATCAGAAGTGGGATAAAGAACGCTTAATTAGCCCACTAAATTACCTATAAAAAAAAGGGAAACGAAAAAAAAAAAAATTCAAGGAACAAAATCTCAAAATACCTGTCTACCTTCATTTTTTTTAAATTTTTATTTTCTCTGTGTCATTGTTGATATTTTGCGGGTGTGTGATTAACTATCGAACTTGTGTGCTAAATATGCCTAAAAGTCATGAACGCCGTCGTTCACGTGATCGAAATCAACGTGTTTCGCGAGACGAGTCCGCTAGGAGTGAAACCGCAAATAGATCGCGTGATAGATCACGTCAGAGCCGCCGTCGGGAACGTAGTGGCTCCAAGGATAGTTCGTATTATCGTCACCGTGATGCTCGTGACCACCGCCGTTCTAGATCTCGATCAACATTAACACCTCCACGTGCAAGGTGCCCGTCGGTAACGCCTCAGACTAATAATTCGTTACAAGATACCCTCAGCAATATTATGACAAGGCTTAGTGCTATCGAGCATAACGGTGCGAATGCGATATACACACCTAATAATTCGGTAAATACACACACAAGAGCAAACCCCCAGGACCCGGTTCGCGAGGCCACCCCGCGATCTCGTAGTCCCATGGGCTTGAGCGATGTTCCGCAGCGAATTCGTACTAATAACTCCGAGGGCTTTTCAACGACCATTCGTACAAACGATCCAATCGCTGGCGGATCCGAAGCTATGTCCACTGTAACTATGCTCGCTGAAGCCTTAAGATCTTTACAGCCTGCTAGATCGCACAGCTACTACGTATCTAATTTCGATCCAAACATACACGATATTGACCTATGGTGTGACGAAGTGGACCGTGCAGTAATCGCAAACGGTTGGAGCGACTACGAATGCTTGTCGCGAGTAGCTTCTTGCCTTAAGGGCGACGCTAAAGTTTGGCTAAACGAATGGGTCACCAACGACCGAACTTGGTCAAACTTTAAGCTTGAATTCAAACCCCTTTGCCCTCGGAAACTAGACTATGCTAATATTTTATTCGAAACTATGAACACGACGTCCGACAAATTCACAACGTATGCCGAATATGCCCGGCGTACTCTGCTACGTTTAAGGATAGTTAAAGGCCTCACCGATGAATTGCGAACTCTGATAGTCATACGTGGTATTGATAACCCGCAAATAAGGGCAGCCGCGGCCAATGCAAACTTGGCAACCGAAGACATAGATCCTTTCGATTTACATCAAACCGAATCGCACCAAACCTGATTCTCGCGGTAGCTCGACAAATAAACATGCGTCCTCAAACTCATCCTCCAACCGTGGACCCAAGTGCTACGTATGCAATCAGCGCGGACATTTAGGCCGAGATTGCACCAAAAGGTCTCGTAGGGAACCCGTTAATAAGCCTGTGAAATCCGGGACCCCGGGGTCAGTCAATGATGCCACTGCTGCTACCAAATCCGAATCGCAGTGCTCATTTTGTAAGAAAAAAGGACACACAGAAGAAAAGTGCTTTGCCAAGAACCGGTCAGAATCCAGAAATCAGCGAAACGTTAATTTGTGCACAGATCACGCAAATAATAAAACGGACATTGTAACGGTTGTTGTTCAAGGCATCCCCATGGACGCACTTATAGATAGTGGAGCCCAAAACGTGTCGCTGATTTCTGCTGATGTTTTGAAGCACCTTTCTTGCCAAATCAAACCAACACACTGCATCCTCAAGGGTATAAGTGAGCGGGAAATCATAGCTTCGTCGTTCATAACAGCAACCATCGAGCTTAGCGATATTGCTATAGAAACCGATCTAGTTGTAGTGCCAAAGTCATGCATGAACACCTCCATTATAATTGGAACGGACGTTCTAAATCGCGATGGCGTCACGTATGTACGCACTAAAGACAGACAGTACATCACTCGAAATAACGATACTCATGTTCACGTTAACGAAGTTCAATGTCTCGACCAAACCTTAGTTAACACCCCGCTACAGGGCACACTGCGTGATTCTTTGATGTCTGTGATTAGTAAATTTTCTGAATTTCTTATTTCTGGAACCGCAACCAGTACAGTCACAACTGGTGAAATGGAAATCAAGTTAACTAGCACATCTCCTGTTGTATACCGGCCATACAAGCTATCATATAGCGAAAAACTTATAGTACGCGAAATAATCAAAGATTTACTGGATAAAGGCATCATCAGAGAATCACGATCAGAGTACGCTAGCCCCATAATTCTGGTGAAGAAGAAGGACGGAACCGACCGAATGTGCGTCGATTACAGGGCACTTAACCGTATCACCGAAAAAGAAAGATATCCTCTGCCCTTGATAGACGACCATATTGATCGGTTGGGTCGTTATACCTTCTTTACCAGTTTAGACATGGCTACTGGTTTCCACCAAATAAGACTCAAAGAGGTCTCCGTTCATGTGACGGGATTCGTCACACCAGAAGGGCACTACGAATATCTAAAAATGCCATATGGTTTGACGAACTCCCCGATCGTTTACCAACGGATTATCAACCAAACCCTTCGCGAATTCATTGACGATGGAAACGTCCTCGTATATATTGATGACGTCCTTTTGCTAAGTAACACCATAGAGGACGGTATTGTTTTGCTCCAAGAAGTCCTGCAAACGCTCACTAAATCAGGATTTTCAATAAATCTGAAGAAATGTTCCTTCTTGACTACCGAAGTCGAATACTTAGGTAGGAGAATAAGTTTAGGTCAGGTACGACCGAGCTCACGTAAGATAGCAGCCTTAAAAAACTCTCCGGTTCCCAAAAATGTCAGGCAAGTTCGACAATTATTAGGACTTGCGGGCTATTTCCGCAAGTACATTAAAAACTATGCGACTAAGACCGCGTGCATTGCACATTTAACACGAAAAGGGATCGAGTTTCGTTGGGGTCAGGAACAAGAACAGGTTCGTCAAGATCTAATTCAATGCTTGACTAGCGAGCCTGTTCTTACCATATTCAACCCTGAACTTCACACCGAGGTTCACACTGACGCGAGCTCCGTCGGTTATGGTGCGGTACTCCTACAGACGGATACTGATGGTGGAAAGCATGTGGTGGCATACTTCAGTAAGGTTACCCAGGGAGCAGAGAGCAAATACCATAGCTACGAGTTAGAGACGTTAGCGGTCGTGAAGGCTTTGCAGCATTTCCGCCATTATTTGGTAGGCTTGCAATTCAAGGTCGTCACAGACTGCAACGCTCTCAAATCTACAGAACGCAAAAAGGATCTGCTCCCTCGTGTCGCTCGATGGTGGATCTACCTACAGGATTTCCACTTTACTATTGAGTATAGAAAAGGAGTCATGTTGCCGCATGCCGACTATCTCAGTCGAAACCCAGTCGCCTCCGTTAATCAAATAACGAGACCTCGCAACTGGGCACAAATAGCACAAAATGCGGACCACGAAACGAGAGATCTAATACAGAAACTCTCAGAGGGGCAGCTCGATTCCAGTCGCTATGTCTTAAAAAACGACCTTCTGTGTTATAAATACACGCCAGTTGGTGAGGAAGCGCGGCTCCTTTGTTTTATACCCAAGGGCCATCGACTTAGTCTCTTACGCATCTTTCATGATGAGCATGAGCACATTGGTGCTGATAAAACCTTGCACCTGATCCTTAAACATTTTTGGTTCCCCGGTCTCCGCCAGTTTGTGTCTAAGTATGTTTCACATTGTCTAATATGTATTTCTAAAAAGCGTGTGCCTCGGGCCCCGCTGCAGAATATTTCGTCTTGGCCAAAACCCAACACACCTTTTGATACCGTTCATGTCGATGCTCTGGGACCATTACCCGAGTCAGAAGGTTACAAATTTATCCTGGTACTGGTCGACGCCTTTACGAAATTTTGTCTTTTGTACCCCATTTACCGTCAAGATACCAGTGAGTTAAAACGTGTAATGTATCAGGCGGTTTCTCTATTTGGCGTTCCCAAACTGCTAGTTACTGATAGGGGTAGGATGTTTGAGGCCACAGATTTCGTTCAGTGGATGTCGGAACTTGGCTCCGACCTGCACTACATCACTCCTGAAATGCACGGTTCGAATGGCCAAGTGGAGCGCTACATAAGAACTGTGCTCAACATGCTTCGTATCGAGGTAGGACACAAAAACGCCTCCTGGTCAACTACGCTCTGGAAGCTACAACTGGTATTGAATATCAGTAAGCAGAAAACCACTCAAACCTCAGCCATAAACTTAATGATTGGTACCGACGCTTCTACTCCGTCTATACGATCGCTGGTGCGTGACCTAGCTGCAAGCACTCCAGATACCAACAGAGAGGCTCTGCGGGAGATCTGTCGAAGTCGCGCTAGTGAACTGTTGAAGAAAAATCAAGATCAACAGGACGCTTCAGTCAACCAGTCTAGACGCCCACCACGTGAATACAAGGTGGACGACCTTGCTTTTGTCATAAAGTATTCGCAATCAACGGGAAAATTAGACCCCGGGATGCGAGGACCGTACAGGGTAACCAAAGTGCTACCAAACGGTCGATATGAACTTAAATTGCTTAGCGGCAGCTGTGGGAAAACTACCCAAGCAGCCTCCCAATACATGGTGCCATGGAAGGGAGAATGGTGCCCAGAAAGTTGCACTATTTTTTTCGAAAGTGAGTACTCTAACTATTTTTGGTTTCAGAAAATAGATGGGTGTGTTCCCAAAGGCAAGCGCTGCCCAACAATGGGATATGTTCCCCATCAATGGCGTTAGTCGCCCAACCATGGGATTGGTTCCCTCTCAATGGCGTTAGTTGCCCAACAATGGGATATGTTCCCCATCAATGGCGTTAGTCGCCCAACCATGGGATTGGTTCCCCATCAATGGCGTTAGTCGCCCAACCATGGGATATGTTCCCTCTCAATGGCGTTAGTCGCCCAACATACGGGTGTGTTCCCCGAAAGCGTGTGTCGCTTGACCTTGGGACATGTTCCCCCGCAAAGGCGTCCGTCGCCCAACGTTGGTGTTTGTCACCCTTATAGCGTTAGTCGCTGTGGTAAAGTATAAGGCAATGATATAGGATGGTTGGGACGCTAACCATCTTATATTATTTGTCGTCATGTTCTCCTAATTTTCTTAGGTGATCAGTATACATGTGTTACTTGTATGAATAACCAACGTAAACTTTTCAGATGACGAAACTGATGAAAGTGAGAGTGACCCAGACCATTCTGAAGGCAACGAGACAGTGCCTGTTTCGTTAGGACTATCCATGCCGAGTCTTGACGCCGAAATAGGAGCAGTGCAGGCGCACCAGCTTCACCACACCGCAGGCGCATCCGAAGAAGGTCAAGTCGAGGACGACTTGGCATCAGGAGAGGCCGTGTTAGGAAGGAAGGATTTACAGCTTTAAATAGTCTATAAAAGCGGCGTGCGTGCCATTACTGGGCTCATTTGACGGACGTCGCGCGTGGCGGAAACATCATTCAAGGACCGTGAGACTTATATTTTCTATTTTGTGTACCTATTGGTTCCCTTTTTGATATTTACGTGCTAATTGCTTAAAGTTATTAATTGTGGTAACTAAGGTTAGCTTTCAGTGATTGTTATTTTGTTCCTAATTAAAAATAAAGAGTTGTATAATTTTAGTTGTGTATCGCATTGTTTTTTTTTAAATGTCCCTGCTTCTGGTTCCTAAAAATATTATGACAGTTTCTTACCAATTCATTTATGATAATATTATGTATGTAAGGAAAAATATTCATATCTTTAGTAAAGTCAATGATAGACACAATTGTAATACGAGAAATAAAGATAAGTTAGACCAACCATCTTATAGACTAGCTAAAGTACATTCATGTTTCATGGGGTACTGTTTTAAATTCTATAAAAAAATACCTTGTGATATATTAAAACTAAAAGTTCACTTCGTAAACAAGCATATTACAAATTAGATGATTATATTCAAGATAAGAATGCTTGGAAACTTGCTGGCCCTGCTCCATATCTTTAGTGTAGACAAAATCAAATTTGTTAATTTATATTCATAGTTAATATATTCATTTTTTAAGAAATTTACTTACACACTGTTCCGTTATATTTTTATATTTTACCTATGTTTGCAATAATTGTAAGTATTTGAGAAACATGTTCCTATTTATAAAATTAATGAATTTACCTGTTAATGATTTTAATACTTTATGCTACTGTACGTTGTATAGTGTGTAGTGCTTTTCTGGGTGCATGGTCCTCACATATATGAATTTATTAATGTATATACTTATGTAAATATTGTAAGACACATTTTTTTTTTAATGTATATATGGAGTTTCTTGTGCATTCTTCTCCGTAACAAGCCACTTTTCCGAATGCACGGTAGAATCAACTTTTATTACTTGTAAATTTTAATTATAATTTGTGTACGACGTTCAAAAGTGCCGTTTTTTGGCCTAGTTGAATAAATATATTTGACTTTGACTTTGGGTGGTTCTGAAAACAGATGTTCATGATGGTCAGGGAGTTTTCTGTGCAAATTTATAACCACATCTCACCTCTATCATTCCTATCTGCAAGACCATATTTCCCGACTACTTCTCTCAGAATTTTGCTCAGTATTTTGCTGACGCCTTGTTTAAACAATTAATTCTGTTGACATTTTAACCCGTTTTTTTTGTGATAATTTAATACGTAATATGTTTTTATTTTTCTTTGACATTTAATCCGTAATATAATATATTTGTTTTATAAAACATCGTATCTTTTTATTTATATGTCTGATAAGTTTTATTAATAATATTTATAAAATATTAGTTTTTAATTTTAAGCGCAAGTCGTCTTACTTTTTTTAAATGATTTTATATTATGTGGAAAATGTCGCTGGGTGCACATTTGTTTTTCTTCGTGCTTAAATTTTATGTATTGCTGTAGTGTGTAGCCGTTTGTGTTCCCACATAAATAATAAAATATTAATAAATAAAATACAGTTTTTTGTCTGTCTGCTTGTTTGTTCCGGCACATATAATAATAGCCGGCTAATTTCCGAAACGGCAGGACTGATTTTGACGGGACTTTTACTGGCAGATAGCTAATGTTGGAGTAAATTAAGCTACTTTCATTTTAGAAATTGAATTTGGCATCTGCGTAAAAAAATGAAAACCTTTATTTTTTTTTCTGAGTTTAAGTTCAGGAAACATTATCCCGGGGCTTTCTATCAGCGTCCAAATATAAAAAAAAATTGAGTCCAGGTAAGTAATAATATAATTTCTAAACGCTATGCACTGGTGCGGTACAGCTACTAACAAGGGTTTTCCGTCAGCAGTCACCCATGTAACTACGAAAACCGTCCTTACTGCTACGCAATACAGGCGTTTTAATGTCAAATACATAGTCACCGTGGACGTGCCAGTGAATGCCTTAGATAATAATGTGACAAACAGGAAAGTCTCGACCATATAACTTGAGTAATTAGGCTAAGGCTGTAGGTTGCGGTCTTGATAACTACAACCTGGTTCTAGTCAATAGTAAATAGGTTACTTCTAGGCAAGCGTGCTCCATCGCCGACACATCATCGCTTACCAACAGTTCAGATAGTCGTCAAACGTGATCCTGTCAATAATACAAATACAGTATACTATTAATTTTATTTGTTTTGTAGTGCTTCGCCCATCAACAGTTTAATTAAAGGCGTGTCAGTGCTTAGTTTCACGAATACTTCCAAATACAAGTGTGTCAGAACTGTGACAGTGACATGGAAGGACTATACAAGAACGTGTTGAGGAACCCAACTCTGCTGCTAGCGGTAGAGTACATGTTCTATACGATGACCACAGCTGCCATGATATACGGAGTGACATCATGGTGCGGCTTCAAGAAGTTCCGCAATTACAGGAACTACGTATGCCTTAGTTTAGTGTTCGCACACTTTTTGAACATTTTACGACACGCAATGTATACGTATGTCTTACAAACTGTTTATGATGGTAAACTATCCATTGAAAATAAATTTTTCATTGAAGTCGATTCGTATGTATATCATTGCTTATTATCAATCAAGGGCCACTGGTTAGTAGTTATCTGTCACATGTTTTACGTGGACGTGGTCAAAGTTTTCAATGGGCAGGTGCACAGGAGATATTTAAAAACTAACCTCTTTGCTTGGGGCGTGCCTTTATTAGCAACCCTCATCATGTTTCTGTCCTCTAGCAACGTATATGTTATGTTGGTTATAATAATGACTCCTTTGATACTAAACTGTTTCCTTTTCGTTATAATTCTATACTCACTCTGCCGCAGTTTCATGTCGGGCGCACCTTCTCGTACCGCTACTAACAAGTGTCGTCGCCTGTATATCGCCGTGTTAATATTCGTGCTGGGTGACGTCTCATTGTTGTCTTCTTTTTTTATTCCGATAGTCGCTCCAGGAATAAACAAACTTGTGGGCAGATCTTTATTCTTAAATCCTTTCTTGTTGTCCGTTTTTCTGATTGCAGTCAAAAGTAATCGAGAATTGTGGCTTGAATTTTATGTAAAATTAAGAGCAAGGCAGTCAGCGAGGCGTGTGGGTCACGATAACAGTCCACGGAGAATAGATATGAGCCTGCCTGCTGATAGCCAGCCGCAGGTTCTTGTTATTTAGGATGAATTAAAACATCATATTTTTACAGTGTAGGTACTAGTCAGCTTTCAACGCATTTCAGTCTTGTGACGTCAGACGATAGCAGTGATGGCTCCGTTGATTACAGATTTTAGAACTATTTATGAGTAATACATTTCAATTGAATCGATTCAGTAGTTTCAAAGCGCTGTGACAGACGGACAGACAGACATTCGAGCAATCTTCTGGGTAGCGTTTTTCATTAGTGGGTTCGGAACCTTAAATAATGATAACAGACTATAAATATATTTATGTTTCATGTAGTTTTAATAAATAAATAAGTCCGCCTGTGTACCTACATAGGCGGACTTAATGCCTGAGGCATTCTATACCAGTCAACCAAGTCATAATATCAAGTAAATTTTAAAAAACCCCCGCCACATTTTTATTTCATGCTACATAATTTATCTAGTACATAGTAGATACGCTTCGATCGGCAATATATTGAACACGTACCTAATTATGACACGATATCTTGCGAAAACACCCCAATTCAAACTGTAAAATGCAAAAAACTTTTGAACGGCTAAACCGATTTTATTCAAACATAGGTAAGAACACTCTCGATTAAGTCACCTTTTAAACAAAAAAAACTAAATCAAAATCGTTTCACCGTTTGGAAAATAACAGTTATGTATCTGCTATTCCAAAGATCATTATTGCATTCGACCTGTGGTATTATATTATCTGTGACTCGACTTACAAAAGATGATTAAAAGACTGGTATCTAAATTAGTAATTCTTATTTTAAAAAAATGAAATATTTCCGAACGGAAGTTAATATCAAAAAAGCAGTGCTGCAGTGTCAAACAAAATTAAAGTCAAAGTTCAAAACAAAAGCCGAAAACGTACTATGTAAATAAAACTAACAGTACTAACTAAACTAAACGTGGCAGCGCGAGCGTGGTCGACAACGCAAGTAATTAAATAAAGAATATTCAGTAATCGTGAGTGACCGAAGTAGAAAATAAATCTGATTTGACTTGATTGCCTGAGAGACGCCATTTCGTGCCTATCTAAACGTCAGTCAGGAATGGTTAGCAATTCCATTTGAGTCTTCAGCGAACTCATTGTGTTGCAAATAAGGCACTTGAACGCCTTGAAATCCTCATACTGCCGACGTTCTTCAACTCTTTTTCATCCATGAGGTGAATGTGGCTGACCATGACTGCGTGACTGTGACAACTTGGCATGTAGATCCATCTTGTGACACTGTACTGTGTTTGTGAAGCGACATAAAAACAAAAGGAGAATATAATATTATAAGTGCAGTGAGTGCGTCCGAGGAAAATTAAACATGTTAGTGTATTAAATGTTAAATATAAATGAACAAATTTTTAATGAATGAAACCCTCTCAAAAACTGTATTCACTTAAGATATGCTTATTATAAAACAATAAGAAAGGCGCCGCTTTTACATCGCCACTTTGATATTTATATTGGGTGACATGTTACTGTTGTGTCTTATGTGACATGCTTTGTACTACTTATATATACTTTGATCTACTTATTGTCTGTTTATTTTATTGTCGTGAACTCTCACAACAATATTAACTATCACACAAATACTAAGTTCTTAATCCAGAACAGTGTTATGATGTTTAATGGTACAATAATAAAGATTATTAGCAAGGCATGCGGGTCACGATATCAGTTTGCACGTAAGAGCTTTTCCAAAACCGGCTCATAGCCCAACCCATGTTCAGGATTCATTGACGGTACAAATTATTTACTTACAAACTATTTTAGAATATTTTGATTAAACCTATGAATTAAAAATTAATTCTGTTATATTGAATTGTAGTTTCAATTCTTTTGTTTCTTTATTACTAGGCAATTATGTAAATTATATGTTTTTATCATGTTCAATTTTATTAACATCAATAAAATTTATGAAATTATAACAAAATCTATGGGTAACATTTTAAATTGTAACACTAGTGTTAGTACTATTGTTAAGTCTTTTAGTTTTAAGCATTCTGTGGCAATGCAATGTGCGCGATTTCTGTGGCAATAAATATTTTTCTTTCTAACAGTTAACAAATTTTATTTCATACCTAAAATGAGAACACATTTCCCTAAAAAACCACTACAAAGCGAAAAATTACTTTCCATTTCCAAAGTTGGTGTCTTTGGTACCTATTTTTTTCCATTTTTGACACCGATTTCGGAAAATAAAGTTATTTTTCTCTGTGAGATTCCAGTCATTGCTTCAGCCTACTTCACTTTGAAAAGTCTGTCAGATAGATAGGTTTTCAGTTGGCAGTAATATGAATGAGGGGGATATGTCTTATTTTACAAAGTAAACCATTTTGCCAATCTCTGTCTAAGCCTGCTGGATATCTAGGAAAACTGAAGAGCAATCTTCCTTATGTTCAAGTGTTTTTTACCTTGCCGACTCGTAGTCACACCTATTACAAGCTTTTATTTAACTTGCAATGTATGTAAGTGTGTTCAGATCAAATCTTGCAACTGAACTTTAAAGCATACACGTTTAGTTTGGATGACAATGCATGGTTAGCTAAGTGACGTCATTCTAAATGCAATATGGTGGACGGCCCAAGATGGCGGACGAGTTATTTTTTGTCCACTGCCATGATATGGGTATCAAATGAAAGGGTTTGCTGAGAAAAAAGCTTTTTTTAAATCATTTTTAATGAATAACTTTTTTATTACAAGCTTTTATTTAACTTTCAATGTATGTATGTATGTAAGTGTGTTCGGGTCAAATCTTGCAACTGAATTTTAAAGCAGTCACCATTTTTTTTTTTTTTTTTTTTTATTATTGATAGGCTTGCGTTTGACCACTGTCTCACCTGATGGTAAGCGATGATGTGGTCGACGATGAAGCACGCTTGCCTAGAAGAAACCTATTCACTCTTGACTTAAAGACTCCCAGGTTGTAGGTATCAGGAAATACAGACTCCGGCAGGGAATTCCACTCCTTTGCTGTACGCATAATAAAACGTTTGGTGCGTATGGGTGGGATGTCCACCATGTACCGATGACGCAACGCCGTACGTCTTGTAGTCCGATGATGGAACGGGCTAGGAGGAATTAGTTCATGCAATTCCAACGCACACTCCCCGAAATGTAACCGATAAAAAACCGACAGACTGGCAACTCGGCGCCGATGTTCGAGGTTCTGGAGCCTAGATTCGGCCAATACTTCATTGTCGATGAGCCTCTTAGCCCGTCTTTCAATCGCATCAAGTGCATCCAGCTGGTACTTGGCAGATCCGTCCCAGAGATGAGAGCAGTATTCCATGCATGATCGAACTTGCGCTTGTTATAAGTTGAGCAGCTGTTCTGGCGTGAAGTACCGTCTCACCTTCGCGAGGATCCCCAATTTTTTGGCAGCCAGCTGAGCTTTTGCCTCAATGAATGGACCAAAAATTGAGCAGCGATGTCAACGTAATGCCAAGAATCTCAAGATGGTCAGTTATCGGCACGGTCACACCTCTGAAAGAAGGAGCCGGGTGGAATTGGCTCCTTTTAGCGGAAAAAGACACGCCTGGGTCTTAGCAGCATTGAACTTGACCAGATTGGCATCGCCCCATTCGGAGACTGCCTCCAAGGACAGATTCAAGCGCCCAACCATGGCCTCCTGGAGAGACCGGATCTGAGGTCCAGTAGCGCGCGCGTCGGACACGTATCTCTCAGCTGCAGTGCTGTCGTCTGCATACCCAAAGGTGCTGGGTTTTAGCAGATCATTTATGTGCAGCAAGAACAATGTTGCTGAGAGTACTGATCCCTGTGGGACCCCGGCATTAATAACCAGTTCAGACGAGCGGCCATCAATAACCACTCGAATGGACCGGCCCCTCAGGAAGTCGGCAATCCAATAGCACAGACCACTGGGCAAACCGAATGAAGGAAGCTTACCAATAAGGCTTTCATGCCAGACCCTGTAAAAAGCCTTCGAGATGTCGAGGGAGACGGCAAGCGCTTCCCCGTGTCTCTCTATGGCCTCACTCCAGATGTGAATGGCATACGCTAGAAGATCGACGAGAGACCCAGTTGACCGATTTTGGCGGAAGCCATATTGGCGGTCACTGAGGATGTCGTTAGCTTCTAGGTATAATAATAATAATAATAACTGTAGCGTAACGTAAGCTCCGGAGAGCTAACGTTAGCCACGTTAGTAAAATAAAAAGTAAAAAAAAAATTAAAATTAAGGAAAAGGATATAAATTGAGGGACCGGCTTCAGACGTCGTTGGTTGCTTGCGTTCAACAGCTAGGCAGGCAGCAGGATGGACGGGTACTCTTCTATGCTCGAGGTATGCAGGTGGTGATCAGGTACCTCGACGGACAAGCAGCCACACAGGTTGGTGTGCATTAGTGGTCATACAGTAGGTAGGCTGGCTATAGTCTCGGCGGACAAGCAGACACACAGGTTGGTATGCGGTAGTAGGCTGTAGTGTAGGGCAGGCAATCAGATAGGTAGGATGTAGAGACGATACGCAGGCAGCCAGGTCACTGGTTGGTATGCAGATACGTAGGCGTACGGTAGGCAGTCAATCGGGCGGGTCGGCAGTAATAATACTTTTAAGAGACCAAATGCGATTTATTTATAGTTTAAAGATATTAATATCACTCTTTCACAAGCTGCTGGATATAAAGTATAAGAGTTTTCCAGGAGTTTTTATATCAGAAGATACACTTTGTAATACTCAGTCGTAAAAAAGGACTTTCAGCGTTCTATAAAGTCAAGCGATCCTGGATGCTGCAGTTGCGTCGAGCTCTAGCGACGAATACTTCTCTCCGCCGACGACACCACCACCTACGCGTCGACGGGGAGGACGCCGGCCACCGGACAGCCTAGGACCTCGAGGCCCATCGGCCTCTGACAGGGTCCCCGCTCCCGGTGGAAGTGTGCAGCGCATGCGATGGACGCAATCGATTAACGAAAACGTCATGCGCGCATACTTTGGGGCTACAGAGGGGGGAAGTAACCTGACTGCGTACCGTGGTCGGATGCTCTCTCTGTTTCAGGTGCTTGAGCCAGCTGTCAACGTGTCGGCCCAACGTCTATCGGATCAGGTGCGGGTCATCCAACGTAACCGTATGCTGGATGACGCCGTACTTGATAGACTGCGTGAGGAATCACAGAGTAGCCGTGTCTCACCTGCCTTGCCACCGGCCGCGGTGCAACTGCAACCCAGTGTTTCACCGCGACCCGACCATGTTGGCGAGGATGACGACGACGGGGCTATATCTGTGAGTACCCAATGCAATGCACGTTTGAGGAGCGCTTTGGAGTGTGCATTCAGCGAGTATCGCTCCACACCGCCTGAGCTTAGACCTCGACTACCTCGTTTGCCCATGCATAAGAAAAATAGGGCACTGGTGTGTGCTCTAGATTCGCAGCTGTCAAATGTTTTTGATAGCAGCAAAGACCTTGCCGACACCCACTCGATCTTGTACTGTGCGGCTGCAGCAGCATGTCGTGTAGCTAACGTCAAGTTTCCCAAAACTGACAGTGCTACACGATCAGCTGTACCAGCTTGGCAGTGCAGGATTGAGCGTCGTATCGGTGAGGCTAGAGCACTCATCGGCAAGCTTATCTGCTTCAGGGAGGGCAACACTCGCCCTAGAGTGATGCGCTTTGTGAGGCGGGCGTTCTCAGGGACTGATATCAGTTCTCGAGATTATACGTCCCGCGTCACAGAGCGTATCGACTTCCTGAAGCAGAAAATCTATGCATGGGCAAACCGTATTCGTCGGTACAAGCGGCGAGTGGAGCGATACACTCAGAATCGCACATTCCAGAGCAACGAAAGGTGGGTTTATAGGGCTTGGGAGCAACCCAACCAAGGTGTGACTGATACGCGCCTACCGGATAATGACGCCATGTCTTCGTTCTGGCGCGATATCTGGTCGGTGCCTGTCAGTCGCACCGAGGATGACTGGACTCGGGAGGTCGAACGAGCGTGCGATCCGATACCACAAATGGGGGCAATTACCATCAGCCCCCAAGATGTGGCTCGTGCAGTCCGCCCGTTGCCTAACTGGAAATCTCCTGGGCCGGACGGACTGCACAACTTTTGGATTAAATGGTTCCAAAGGTCGCACGCTCGTTTGGCAACTCAGTTCCAGTCTGCCTTAGAGTCAGGATCGCTACCTCAGTTCCTAACGACAGGAATAACCCACCTGCTCCACAAATCAGGTAGTACTGCGGATCCTAAAAATTATAGACCGATAACGTGCTTACCGACGGTCTATAAAGTCCTTACATCCATTCTGAGAGCGAAAATTAATCAACATATTGACAATAACGCCATCATGTCTGCTTCTCGGAATGGATGTGCGAACGGGTCCCGCGGTACTAAGGAGCTGCTCCTCATAGACATTGCCATTAGCCAACAGGTTCGCCG
The DNA here is from genome assembly GCA_964057195.1 of Orthosia cruda. Classification (NCBI taxonomy): domain Eukaryota; kingdom Metazoa; phylum Arthropoda; class Insecta; order Lepidoptera; family Noctuidae; genus Orthosia; species Orthosia cruda. The sequence continues at coordinate 21,966,832 of OZ059851.1, forward strand.
TTCCCGCAAGGATCTGGCGACATGTTGGATAGATTACAAGAAGGCTTATGACTCAGTGCCACATACGTGGCTTATGGGGGTGCTGGAGTTGTATAAAATTGATGCAACTCTGCGCGCCTTCCTGACGTCGTGTATGGGGCAGTGGAGGACGGTCCTTCACTATCCAGGATGTCGACAGATTCAGGAAAACAGCGAACCTATAAGGATCGAGCGCGGCATATTTCAGGGCGACAGTCTGAGTCCTCTGTGGTTTTGTTTAGCCCTGAACCCTCTCAGTACACTGCTGGAGGGTTCAGGTCTGGGCTATCGGTTGAGAAGAGGTGGTCAGGCCATATCACACCTCCTTTACATGGATGATCTGAAGCTCTTTGCCCCCAACAACTTGCAACTAGAAGAAGAAGCTACTGAAGGTAACAGAAACCTTCAGTGACGCCATCCGTATGGAATTTGGTGTGGACAAATGTGCAGTCATGCATGTAAAGCGAGGGGAGATTATGGAATCCGTGGGAATACAACTCTCGGATTCCATACACCTTCGATCCCTTTCCTCAACCGAAACTTACAAGTATTTGGGTATGTCGGAAGCACTAGGCATCAATGCTACTGACGTGAAACAGTCGTTGAAGGAGCGCTTCTTTGGCCGCCTGAAAAGAGTACTAAATAGTCTTTTATCGGGCGGTAACAGGGTGCGCGCCTTCAACGGCTGGGACATGCCGGTATTGATGTATTCTTTCGGCATACTCAAATGGACTCAGACTGAACTTGACGCCCTGGATAGGAGGATCCGCACGCTGCTTACCGCAAATCGTATGCATCACCCACGTTCATCGGTTATGAGACTGTATATCCCTCGGTAGTGCGGGGGTCGTGGCTTTTTAAATGCTAAGACCCTACACAACCGCGAGGTATGCAGTCTTAGGGAATACTTCCAGGCCGCTGACGTGGGTATGCATCGAGATGTGGTAGCGGTGGACAAGGGCCTTACCCCGCTCTCCTTGGCTAACGAGAACTGGCGCAAACCTATAGTATTAGATACTAATGACCGCAGGGAGGTATGGCAGAGCAAGGAGCTTCACGGACGCTTCTACCGGGTCCTACATGGGCCCGATGTAGATCTTTTAGCGTCCGTGGCCTGGCTGCGATTTGGTGACCTGTTCGGGGAAACCGAAGGTTTTGTCTTTGCGATTATGGACGAAGTTATGATGACGAACAACTACCGGAAATACATTGTGAAGGACGGCACGGTTGACATCTGTCGGGCATGTCACCGGCCGGGTGAATCAATCCGTCACATTATCTCCGGTTGTTCTAGTCTGGCTAACGGAGACTATTTCCATAGACACAACCTTGTAGCCAGGATTATCCATCAGCAACTTGCTCTTAAATACAATCTTGTGGAGTCGGAAGTGCCTTACTATGAGTATGTGCCCGACCCAGTTCTCGAAAATGGCAATGTAACGTTGTATTGGGATCGGTCTATCATCACTGACAGGACTATTGTTGCCAATAAGCCTGACATAGTGGTGATGGACCGACTAGAGCGTCGCGCAATGATTGTTGATATAGCGGTCCCGCATGATGGGAACCTCGTGAAGGCTGAGAGAGATAAGAAAAGCAAGTATCTTGATCTGGCTCGCGAGGTTGTCGACATGTGGGACGTGAATACAGCTGTCGTTGTGCCGATAGTCGTTACGGCCAATGGCATAATAGCCAAGAGCCTCGACGAACATCTGAGGAGGCTCTCGTTAGGCAGCTGGATCAAGGGCTTGATCCAGAAAGCGGTACTTCTGGACACGGCGCGTATCGTTAGGAAGTTCCTCTCTCAGGAGCCCTGTCCACCGGTAGCTTGGACCCTGCTCCCGATACCGGTGGGCTACTATTTTTGTATTTTTAAATGTTTTTTTATTTAATTTTTTATAGAATAATATTTAAAAATGTAAAAATATGTAATATAAAATGAATAAATGAAATAATAATATAATAATATCGTTTATTTATAACATAAGGCATATTTTACAGTAAAATATCTTAACATATAACAGAAGACAGTTTCTTATTTGCCTGAACTAGGTTGAACCTGTGTTTCAGGATATAAAGTGCTTAAAACTTATAATAATAATAAATTAACAAAGGGTATGGTAAATGAATACTTAAATTAAAAACACAGCAAAACTATTATTTTGTTACAGTCAGGAGATCTTCTGTCTCTCCGTAAGATATGCTAAGTAGATGTTCAAGAAAAGTCTTTTTACAGCTAAAATAGTTTAATTTATACATACTTAATTTTCTATTTAATTTATTGTACAGAAATGGGCCTAAGAATGTAAAGAATCTATTTACAAAGACATATTTTGAGGATGCATTAGAAACGCAGACAATGTCATTTCGTCTCTTATTATTTATGGATTTGGCGTTATAGGAAAGCATGGTGTGTTGTTTTAAAACTGAGTGCATACTGAAAAGCTGGCGAACAGTTATCACGTTGCAGGATTTGTAAAGCAGATCAGTGGGGTAGAGAAAAGGGTGGAAATTGGCTACTTTTAAAATAGCTCTCTGAGCCCTTTCAAGAGGCAGTAGATGCGTTTTTGGTGCTCCACCCCATGATGTGATACAGTATTGGATTACAGATTGACCTAGGGCCAAATAGACTTATTTGACCAATTTTGAATCTGCAATCGTTCTCAACTTTTTTTAAACATAAATTAATTTGCGCACTCTATTAACTAGGCTATCAATATGAGGTCTAAAGGAGAGTGTTTCATCTATAATAACCCCGAGATATATTATGTTGCCTGTTTTGAGGATAAAAGGACTATTACACATGCTGACTGGGTGGAATCCACATTTATGGGCATACAGTTGAGAGTTAGTAATGTTAAATTGAGGCTTGCGCATGGAGAAATGAATATATTTTGTCTTGTCAGCATTTAGTGTTAGTAAATTGCTTTGCAGCCAATTAGTCACAGTATTAAAACCTTGTTGAGCGTAATCGTACAATTCGTTACTGGTTTTCGCGGTAAAGATTAACGCCGTGTCGTCGGCATATGATATGAGTTTGCCTTGTTTAATATTTAAATTACACAGATCGTTAATGTAAATCAGGAATAGGGTTGGGCCCAGAATGCTTCCCTGAGGAACACCATAACCAGTACCCTTTTGCTCATCGCTAATAATATCGTCTATTTTAACATATTGAGATCGATCGTCTAAGTAGTCAGCAAAAAGTTTCAGCGGTGTTCCCCTAATTCCTAAAGCCTCTAATTTTTTTAGAAGTATAGGAACGGACACCGTATCGAAGGCTTTGGCTAGATCAAGGAAAACCCCCAGGGTTTGGTTTCCTTTGCCAAGTTCTTCTGCGGTATAATCAATCAGACTATGCACCGCATCGGCTGTGGATAATTTGACTCTGAACCCAAATTGCGCAGATGATAATAAATTGATTTTTTCTAGATAATTAACTAGTCTATTGTTTACAATTTTCTCTAGTATTTTAGATATTGAAGGGAGTAAAGATATCGGTCTATAATTATTTACAAATTTTTTGTTTCCAGATTTAAAGATAGGGATTTTTTTAGGATTCTCGGGGGAGGCTGGATCGACCCAACGCGAATGTACACGTACATCCGTGGTGGGGCGACCCGGACTGCCAGGCACTTCTTCTCATGCAACCGAGCGGGTGGGCAGGTTGCGGATAGCCCAACCCCGGCTGCGGGATCTACTGATGGCGGCTACAACTGCAGTTGGTGATTCCTGTGGTCGGGGCATCTGATAAAAAGATCCCGGACAAGAGAAGTTCCCGAAAGCCAAACCCCAGGCCTAGGGTAACCCTTACACCACTTTCCTATGTGCCCACTACCCAAACAAGCCATCCCTTCCTATCCACACACATCCCATCGTTCCTTAAATCCCTAGGTCAACTCCCAGGCCTAGGGTGACCCCCCCTAGAGACCCACACCTCTATCCACCAAATTCCTTCCCTCCTATCCCCTTTATCCCGTCGGTCCCCAAGGAAGGGTAACCTTGGTCCCAAAAAAGCCCACCCCCCTACGACATGAACATGCAGAATGACGAATTAAGTACCCAGGTGGGTCCCGGCCAAGCCGGGGAATCCCACACCACTTCGGTGGTTAGCTCCCATCGTATTATGGGGGGAGCATCAAACTGCATAGTTGACCAACTTATGCCGCGCTTTACGGCGCGGCCGGCTGCTGACTTAGCGCCCACAACACAGGCTACGACAAACGCGCCCATAAACCCGACCTCGGCTGCGTCCAACGCGCCCACAGACTCGACCCCGACTTTGATACCCGCTACATGGTGTATGCCTCCCACGAACCCCTGGCAACAGAGCGTCGTGCGGAGCAGCACAAATTACCCAGACGATGACCCAGACCAGCACGGACAGACAGACAAGGGGAAGGATGCTGGAACTGGCAGTTCCACAACTCTCCTGGCTGTAGTGGATGGAGTACGCCCGCTGAGTAAGCGCGAAAAAATCCAGGCCCGCGAGAGAAAAGTAGGCGACCGAAAGCGCAATACCCGCGACGGCGCAAGCCAGAGCGAAGCGCGATCGGACGCTGAAGGGGTGGCACGCGACCAGCTGCAAGTACGCGTAGGGGCAACCCAGCGCGAAAAGCAGCCGGACGCGGCGCCACGCGACCAACCGCAAGTACGCGTAGGGGAAACCCAGCGCGAAAAGCGGCCGGACGCGGGGCCACGCGACCAGTCGCAAGTACGCGTAGGGGCAACCCAGCGCGAAAAGCGGCCGGACCCGGGGCCACGCGACCAGCCGCAAGTACGCGTAGGGGAAACCCAGCGCGAAAAGCGACCGGACGCGGACATAAGCGAGCGGAGGCAGGTACGCGAAGGGGCAACCCAGAGCGAAATGCCTTCGCACGCGACAGTATCTGCCAGAACCGCAAACCAACCTCAAGACACTAAAAGGACTAACGACGGACCTAAACCCAGACACACCAGGAGCAAGCGCGCTGGAGCTTCACGAAAAGTGAACAAGACTGTGCCAAGCTCCCCAATCCCACAGCCTGGACCAAGTGGGACAGCGCCATTGAAGAGGGTGCGCCCCGACGACACTGCCTCGCCAGGTACACTTCAGGGGGACGCCAAACGGGTGAAAACTCACTCCGCTCAGGGGGGGCAGAGAACCTACGCGCGGGCCACGAAGGATATTCCTGCACGGCTGGCGGTAGCAATCTGCCTTCCCCACCCCGGCAGAGAACTGACCAGACAAGAGGCTGAGCACATTAAAACCGCACTGGAGGACAGACTGTTGGACACGGACTCGACGACACCACTCCCGGCCTTCCGAGGATACCCACGGGTAGCGGAAGGCACGGTGCAGTTGTGGTGCGAAGACGAAAATGCTCTGACTTGGCTGACCCAGAATGTTCCCCACATCAAACTTCCCGACAACGACCTTACACTGACGGTAATGAAACAGACCGACGTGCCCACCCGTGTCCGAGCCTCGCTCTTCGTCCCTCGCTACAGAGGTGACGTGGGCAGGCTCCATGGTATTCTGATCCGTCAGAATACCTGGTATGACATCAGCAGGTGGTCACTGTACAGGGCGACAACCGTCGGTGGCGACCGCCACGGTACTTACCTGACCCTGGGGTTGCCACCGGAGGAAGCCGAAAAGGTCCTGGGGCGGGAGCGACGGATATCGTACCTTTTAGGGTCGATATACGTGCGCTTCTGGCCCACGACCCGACCCTCTGACACCCAGACTGACAGCACAGATGGAAAACCATCAGAACAGACGACGGAACCGACAACGACTGTGACAAGCGACACGGACATTGTCCAGCTCGAGGAGGAGATGGCCCGAGCGGCAATGGCCGATGACGTCGACATCTTACCGCCCGCATCACCTGGCTGGAACGAGCAGCTCCTTGCCTCGTCCCCAGGCGACCGACACGACGACAACTACAGAGAGGTAGAGACGGAGGGACTATCTGATGGCTCCAACTCCGACTAACCCTACCACACCTCCATCCCCACCCCTCAATATCATCCAAACTAACCTCCAACATAGCCAGACTGCCACGGCTAGCTTACGCAGGGCACTGGAGGTAAAGCACCGAACCATCGCACTGATCCAAGAGCCGTGGATCAGGAACAACAGAATATGTGGCCTCGGTAACATCGGAGGTAAGATAATTCTCGACACACATGGCTCAGATAAGCCAAGAACCTGCATCTACATACCCAACGAAATTCCCTTCACGTCACTGACCCAATTTTGTTCCAGAGACCTGACAGCTGTCAGGCTCCAGACCGAAGGTAGCGTCCCGGATGTTGTACTGGCCTCGGCATACATGCCAGGTGAGGACACAGACTGCCCACCAAAGGAGTTGGCTGACCTGGTGCAGCACTGCGAGCGCGCCGGTTTGGACCTGATCATCTGCACCGACTCAAACGCCCACCATCCACTCTGGGGCAGCGACACACCGAACTCCAGAGGAGAGGTACTATCCACCTTTTTATTCTCCACTAATCTTAACATTGTTAACCGCGGCTCAGAACCCACTTGGGTCACGGTCCGCGGGCAAACGATTATAGACCTAACACTCGCTACAGAAAACGCGACAAACCTTATCACAAACTGGCACGTATCGGACGAGCCTTCTTGCTCAGACCACAGAAGAATCCGTTTTACACTAACTACAAACACTAAAAAACCCGCACCGAGGCGAAACCCAAGGCGTACCAATGTGCCCGGGTATAAAAACCTTCTGGCCTCACTTCTAGCTAGGCATCAAGCACTGGTAACCATAAGGGACCAAGCACAATTAGAATACACCGTAACAAAATTATCCGAATATCTAACCGAAGCTTACCATGCATGCTGTAAATCAAGAGCGCCACAAAGCAGGAATGAGAGGAACCCCTGGTGGAACGCGGAACTTGGTAAACTCAGAGAAACGCTGCGTAAGCAATTTAACAGAGCAAAAAACACAAGACTCCCGGATGACTGGGAGATATATAAAGAGACCCAATATGTATACAAAAAACAGATTAGAGCCGCCAGGAGATCGGCGTGGCAGAAATTCTGTGAATCCATTGAGACAAATAATGAAGCCGCCAGGGTACGGAAGATACTATCAACCGATCAGGACCGAACCCTCGGAACGCTGAAAAAACCCGACAATTCATACACACAAACTGATCACGAGACCGGCAAGGTCCTCCTCGAAACTCACTTCCCAGACTGTCAAATCCTGGAGGACAGGACGTGGGAAACTGATACCGAATGGACTCCAACGGAACAAGACTGGTCAAGAGCCCACAATATAGTAACAGTAGACCGGATAAAATGGGCTATCAACACCTTTCAACCTTTCAAGTCGGCGGGGCTGGATGGCATCTTCCCGGCCCTGCTGCAGTGGGGGGTTGATTATCTAACACCATGGCTGTTGGAGATCTATCGGGCCAGCATAGCACTTAGATACATACCTCTTGCATGGCGTGAGGTGAAAGTCATCTTCATACCCAAACCTGGCAAAACTGATTACACACAACCCAAGGCGTATAGACCTATAAGCCTTACATCCTTCTTACTGAAAACCCTCGAAAGACTCTGCGATAGGCACATCCGTGATGGGCCTCTCCGGGTAAAACCACTTCACAAACAACAGCATGCGTACTCCACAGGCAAATCAACAGAATCCGCGTTGCACAACGTGGTTTCTAAAATTGAATGCGCAGTGGACCATAAATGCTCAGCACTGGCTGCCTTCATTGATATCGAGGGCGCCTTTGATAAGACCACGTTCAACAGCATAAACACGGCCCTCGACAGACATAGCATAGACCCGACCCTAGGAGGCTGGATCACCAACATGCTCAAACTGCGAGCGGTTCAAGTCACGGTTAACAACACCACAAGAGCCATCGTCGCGAAGGGCTGTCCACAGGGGGGCGTCCTTTCGCCACTCCTGTGGAACCTAGTAGCAGACAGCCTCATCAAAACACTTAACGACAAAGGTTATTTCACTGTTGGATACGCAGATGATATAACAATAATAATAAACGGGACCCACGAAAACACTCTATGCAATCTCATGCGTCAAGCCCTAAAACTAGTAGAAGAATGGTGCAGCGAACACCAACTCTCAGTGAACCCCACAAAAACGGAACTAATCCTCTTCACGAAAAAGAGGAAACCGATGACAATGCAACTACCAAAATTCTTCGGAACAACCCTAAGCCTTTCAACCGAAACCAAGTACCTGGGAATTTATTTGGACAAACAATTGAATTGGGCGAAACACATGAACTATATCACGACAAAAGCCAGTATATCCCTGTGGCAGTGCAAGAGACTGCTGGGCAGGAACTGGGGGATCAGCCCCATGGTCACCCACTGGCTATACACCACAGTCATCCGACCAATCATTACATACGGCTCGCTGGTCTGGTGGCCCAGGACAGACCTCAGTACAGCCCAAAGAGATCTCGAAAAACTGCAGCGGTTTGCTTGTATTGCAATAACTAGCAGCATGAGAACTACACCCACGGCCGCCCTACAGGCAATGCTGGGGCTGCCACCTCTGCATCTTATTGTGCGGGAGGAGGCAGCCCTGGCCGCTTTTAGACTCCATCTATCAGGTACCCTAAATAAAGACTCAAGAATTAAGCACACACGCATAAAAGAGGAAGCGATCAAGCGAAAACCTATGTTAGCGTCACCATGCGACAAAGCCCCAAAAATACACCACTTTCATAGGCACTACAACATAATACTTACTGAAGAACGATGTGACTACTCAGGTCCGAAAGAGATGAGAGTATACACTGACGGATCGAAGACGGACTCCGGTACCGGAGTCGGAGTCTTCTCACACGACCTAAATATAAATATATCCAGACCGCTAGGAGGGTTCAACACCGTCTACCAGGCGGAATGTGTGGGCATCATATTGGCGGTCCACGCCCTAGAAGCCAGGAGGGTTACGGACACTCACATACGTATACTCTCCGACAGTGCCTCAGTCCTCCAATCTTTACGGAGGAAATATATTACATCGAAATTAGTACTAGAATGTCACAACGCACTGGAACAATTAACCGTATCTAGTCGCAACGCGGTGACACTGCAATGGATAAAGGGCCACAGCGGATCGTTGGGCAACGACGCGGCTGACGAGCTTGCGAGACGCGGCTCCAGCACGGCGGTCCATGGACCCGAACCTGTTGTACCCATCCCCTTCAACCAAATACGCAGGTGGCTACAGGAATTCACCCAGGCACAGGCGGAAAACTGGTGGACCTCGGCACCAGGCTGTAGGCAGTCCAAAGAAGCTCTGCCATCTTTGGACAGTAGGCTTACCAGACGTTTGCTACGCCTGGACAGGAATGGCCTGCGCCTGGTGACGGGGACCATCACGGGACACTGCTCACTTAACAAACACTTCCACACAATAGGCATAACGGACAGTCCTCTATGCAGGGCATGTATGGAGACTGAGGAAACCGTTACGCATGTTCTCTTTGAATGCACAGGGGTCACCCAGATTAGAACACTAACCCTCGGGTCGCCCAGATCTTACACAGAAGTTCTAAGAAAACCAGGAGCCCTAATTGGCTTCTGGAGGGAGGTGGGCTGGATGGAATAATCCACCCAACGGCCGCCATGGCCCACGCACAATGGTCCACTTGAAGGACTAAGTGCGGAAACCAGACCTAATAACATAGAACATAGAAAGATAGGGATTACAACTGCTTTTTTCAGACATCTAGGGAAAATACCTTCAGATAAACAAATACGAAATATATGCGTTAAGGGAGGTACTAGGATATGCTTAAAGGTTTTAAGGATCTTATTGCTTATATTATCCCATCCAACTGCACAGTCATCTTTTAGACCAGATATGATTCGGGTTATTTCGTCTTCGTCAGTATCCAGCAAGCCAAAAGATTTTAAAGCACATCTATTATTTTGGGAAGATGGTGGCAAACAGTAATGTTTTGGAATCTGTTCGGCTAGAGTTTTACCAATATTTACAAAAAAGTTATTAACGTGGTTGGCTGACAAGAGAGGTGATGGATTAGAAAGCAGCAAGCTCGAATTTGAATCACGCTGTTTTGTCCTATAGGTGACGTTCTTAATATGTTTCCAAAGTTGTTTACTATTGTTTCCTGCTCTATTTAATTCATTTTTATCGTAATTAATTTTTAAGTTCTTTAGGAGGTTGTTGCAAAAATTTCTGTATCTCTTATAGGTTATTTTAATGATTAGATTATCAGGGTTACACCTAGATCTCTGATGGAGTTTGTCTCTGTGTCTTATACACCGAATTAGGCCAGGAGTCATCCAAGGCTTGATGCTACGAAGTTTTTTGTTTACTATAATAGAAGTCGTATTACGTAATATTGCTAATTGAACATGTTTTATTAAGTACGATAAAGCAAAATTAGCGTCAGCAGTATTGTAAACTGGGTTAAAGTCAAGATTGCATAAATCACATTCGAGCCTGTTTGTGTTTAATTGCGTTTTCGTCTGGGGACGATTTAGCTTAGGCAGCGTTAAGTTTAGGGTTAGTAGAACAGCGTGATGGTCTGTAATGGTTGAGTTAGTAACAAGCGTAGCATATGATAAGTTGGATTTGATCATCATTTATGATCCAGACAGGAACCGCTCTTATGAGTAGGCAATGTGTGTGCAGGAAGAAAACCATGGTATGAGCAGATATTAAGGTAATCTTGGGTCCCAGTGTCGCAGTTTACAGCGTTAAGGTTTATATTTATATCACCTGTTAATATAACATTCTTAAAAGAGCTTAATGCTTCAAAGATCTGGTTTAAGGATGCGTGAAAAGAGTCGAAGTTTCTAGCAGAAGGGGACCTATATATAGTGATTATTGCTGTACTTGTACCCATTTTGATAACCAAACAATTACCCACACAGTCCTGAAGAATTGGTTCTTCAATTGTGACCATTAATGATTCCTTATAATAAACAACCACACCATCGTTTTGATTGTTGTTTACTGCAGTATACATTAAGTTGTATCCCGGCATTTCTGGGAGGTGTTCCTGGCGATTAGATAGCCAGCACTCGGTTAGTACCATTATGTCACAATCAAAGTTAAGTCTATGGAGAAAAACGTTAAAGCTATCTATGTTCTTATAAATACTGCGAATGTTCTGAGTTAGTATGGTTAGTGAGTTTTGATATTCAGAAAGAAATTGCCTGCAGTCCTCAACCTCGCATGACTTTGCATCGGTAAGAAATGTATTATCTATATCGGTCAATAAGGTATTATCCATAGTATAAGAAAAATATAAACAATAAAAATAAGTCTTAGATATATTTGAATATGTGGCGCTCTTAGGCGCCTTCATAATCAATCGAGTTAATGTACCTGTTTTCGGCAGATTTTTTAGCAGGACACTCTTGTTCTCCCGTTTTATGGCTGGCTGGTTTTTTGAAGCGCAGACATGTTGCACATTTTGGCGCTTCGGTTTTCTTTGTGCAGTCGTGGATAGTGTGTCCTTCTTCACCGCAATGTCCACATGTGGGGGCAGCAACTTTACATGTCTTGGCCGCATGACCGTACTGCTGCCACTTGTAACATCTCGTTACCAGTGTGAAGTCTCGTACCGGGCAGGAAGTCCAATTGATGAACAATCTGTCTTGTGTGATGAGAGCCTTGCGGATGGTCGCAGGAACTTCTAAGATGTAATTACAGTTCTCAACATCTTTTCTACCAGATTTGTGGCTCAGTTTGATTAAGGTCAAAAGGTATCTCTGGAGATAGTTGGCAGTTTGTCGGCTAAGTTTTGATCGTAAATGGATTTATATACCTCATTTTCTGCCATTGATGCTGGAACTCCTATCACTATTATGCGGGGTTTGCGCTTTTTCGGTTCATCGACGGTAAGCCCTGAGGAAGCAGTTTGAACTGATTGCCTCAACTTATCTAGGTCCTCTTTCGTCTCCGTGCTAATTATGAGTCCTCCTTTCCCTATCTTGCGTACGCCTCTCACTTTCAGCTTCATTTCACCTGGGCATATAATTTTTTGGACTATGTTCTTCGTTTCATCGCTGGTCTTTGAACTGTCGGTGGGATAAATCGCCACGGAGCTAAAAGTATTAGGATGAACGAAGTTGTTAGACCCCTTCTTCACCATGTCTGCAAAAGTTGATGCAGCTGTTTCCTGCCGCTTTGCACAGGATTCCTTAAAGTTCCGGTTCATCTCCATTACACACTCCTTTAGGTCCGTTACGCAGTCTCTTTCTTCGGTCAATATTTTAAGGGAGTTATGGGACCTAAGGGCATTTTGTTTAAGCGACTGGTATTGAACAGCCAGTTGCGAGACTCCATATCCAACCTTTCGGCACAAATTGGTTATTTTTAGCTTCTGATCTGAGTTATGCTTTCCTTCAGAAGCAATAGCACATACCTCACCCAAGTGTTGCTCAATGGAACCCATCCAGTTCTGTATCTCCGCAGTTGAGACTACCTCAACTTCTTCCTTAGCTTGAACACGTCTCGGTTGTTGGGGCTGGGTCGGTGTAGGTGTTGAAGGAGGGCTGCGCCGCATCATCGAACTCCGATTAAAGGGCCTTCCATCTTTCAGATTATAATAATATATAATCAAGTCAGTCCATTTTTCCACTTATTAGCACTTCCAAAGAGTGTCAGTATTACACGTCAATATACTAAAACTAGGTCACTATTTATGCTAAAACGTTAATTTATATTATTTTTAATGCATTGATGAGCACGTCTGTATGCGACGAGTGCGCAAAGTATCTCGGTATGCCAGGAGCTTGGAATTAAGCACTCGTTCCATACTCTTGCAGAGGATGGACGTTATTGAAATGGGTCTGTAGTTGGCCGGGTCAGCCCGACTGCCCTTCTTGGGCACAGGCTGAACGTTAGCTTGCTTCCAGGCATTCGGCACTTTTCCCGTCTCATATGAAAGGCGAAACAGGCGTGTCAGGATCGGAGACAATTCAGGCGCACAGGTTCTGAGAACAATTGCTGAAATTCCGTCGGGGCCACTAGCTTTGCTCACGTCAAGATTGCGCAGCACCCTACGAACGTCCTTTTGATGTATGCGAATGTCCGACATACTCGTCTCGCAACAATCAGGAGAAGGAGTGGGCCGCGCATCACCAGAATCCAGACGCGAAGATTCCGCAAAAAGAGAGGCAAACAAGTTTGCTTTCTCCTCAGCGGAGTGGGCCAGTGACCCGTCGGGCTTCAGCAGTGGTGGTAGTGAGGGACGGCAGAAGTTCGATTCAACCGACTTAGCCAGGGACCAAAACGCTTTACTACCCGCTGGGTAGGAAGCAAGTTTGGTCCCAATACGGCTTATGTGGTCAAATCGAGATCTTCGCATCACCTTCTTGCAGGACTTGGCAGCCCTATTGTAGGCTCTCTTGCGCTGACCCACGTCGCTTGCTTTGCGCTTCCGAGCGTCGACCCATGCCAGGTACGCCTCATGTTTGAGCGTGTTGGCGCGCTTGCACTCGGCGCCAAACCATGGCCGGTCAGCGCTAGATATTGCAACGTCAGAGAACGGAATGAAGTACTCCATTCCCTGACGCAACACATCTGACACGGCGTCCGCGCACGACGAAGGATCAACCATAGAGAAGCAAGTAGGCTGACAAGGATACAATGCGAAAAAAGAACGCATCCCATCCCAATCTGCTGACTTGTACCGCCAAACCCGCCGAGCGCCTCTTGGGCTGGGATCGGGTGGGGAGTGGACGGATACGGACTTCACCAGACAATGGTCGGAACTACCCAAAGGTGAAGATACCGACACCGAGTAGCGGTCTGGATCTGTAGTCAGCAGAAGGTCCAAGCAATTGGCTGTGTGCGAATCAACATCCGGCACCCTCGTTGCCCCCTGGACCAGCTGGGCGAGATTTTACGCAAGCGCAAGCTTTCTCGTCTCCCGCCCAGCATGATCAGTGCGCTGGTACGGGAAAAGCCATTCCTGGTGGTGGGCATTGAAGTCCCCCAGTAACACCAATTGGGCAGAAGGGTACCGCTGCTGTGCCGTATCAGTCGCCTCACTAAGGTACTCAGTGAGCCTGGTTGTCTCCTGATCCCCGCTGTGCGAGCGGTAGACACAGGCGTAAACAATTTTATCAAGGCCCATGTCCACCAAAGCCCACAGCACAGAGAACCTAGAGTCCTCAAGGTTTCGGAGACGCTGATAACAGATGTCGTCTCGGGCATACATGCATACACCCGCGCGTTGCTTAAAATTGTGCTCCAGGGTATACCCTGGGTATGTTAGGTACGATACATCTGACGGACATCTGATCTGCGTCTCCGAAAGAAAAAAGAGAGCCGGCTTATCAGTGTCTAGGTGATGATGGACTGCTATGAGATTTGAGTGCAGACCTCTGACTACCCTCCACCAATTAAGATGAAATTTTGCATACACGTTTAGTTTGGATGACAATTAATGTGTACCGGACGGACGTAATCGCCTGCGTTGAATATCTGGAGGTTGTAAGTCTCCTGCACAAGCGCGTTGACGCCCTGTACCTATGATGGATCCTTCCAGAATTTCGAAGCCTGGGAGTTCGATTGCTGGTCCTTAAGTGTTCATAGGTGAAGGTGTGATGGCCAGGAAATAAAAGATGCGATGTTTTCTCAGGGTCCTCGCCACCCAAAGCTGCGTGGATTCGATCAATACATTATAATGGCTACAAATGAGACGATGCGCCTGCGCGCTTTTGTACAGCGACAGTTTACCGTAGCGACGACCCCGATTTTGTGCGCACGCCGAAATTTATTATCACAAAATTTAAACTATGTATTTACACTGTAAAGCCATAGAAACACCCCTATTCCTGGAGGAATCCGGACATATGATTCACGGTTGGATGCGCCCGAATATGGCCCATCCAGCGAACCTTCATTCAGGTTCCCAACTATTATTCCTGCGGAGATATTCCAGGAAGAATCACGGATAAAGGGAATCTCTGTAGCTTTTAGGCCTTAGTAGCTAATTATCTCTAAAACTATACATTTAACTACTAGGCTACTTAATGGGTCTTGAAGCCCTTCTATTAAGCTATAGAACTACACTACTTCTATAGTTGTATCTGTAACTTTCAGCGCACAGCTGCGTGAAAGTGTGAAAAGTGAGATTATACACTGTGGCGTATTACGTCGCAACACCGCCCAGTATATTTTGGGTGGCAACACCAATAGACATTGTGACTGCTATTCGGGACAGTGTGAGCTCCGTCTCTAATTTTGACCTTACATGTTTATAATGCTGTTAACTACAAGTAAAAGACATTTCCGATATCCACGAGTGTTTCATTGGCGTGTGTACCTCCAAATTGGTGACCCCGACGTAATCGAGACGTATTGCCCTCGCCAAACTTAATGGCCACCCTGAAGTTGGTTTACCGGATGCGTGAGGCACGAAACGGTGCCGTTTTTGTATGAGATTTCCTACTGCGCAGCCATTGTAGCCAACTTCAGAGCGGCCAATAAGTTTGGTGTTGGAACGCCTAATCTACACGTCTTAGCAGCTAGTTGCGAGTCTGCGTCCGTTCATAGTTTTTAAGTTTTTGTATGTAATAGCCAGTAGCTTTTGTGTCATTGTTCTCAATACACCGCTATTCACAGTAATCCATATTTCACCTGTTTTATTTAAATTATTAAATTAAATTATATGGTGTTCACGGGCGCTGGGGTGAGGACTTATATTGCACTCACGGACACAACACTCTCCAAAGACACACATAGCACGTCCCCTTTTGTTTTTGTATAATTATCTCTTCCTCTCAATTTGATACTTTCACATTGTTGTAGTACGTAAGTGCACCATAATGTTGTAATTTTAAGGGTGTGAGCCTGGAGATCTGTCATACAGGTCTTGAACCCAGTATAGACTCCAGCTCTCACAAAGGTTTGAATCTGCTGTAACCTAGATACTATTTACCGAAATGTACCTTTTTGAGAGAAATAAACTTATATTCTATTATTTCTATTCTATTATATTTATTTCTCCATAAAATTGTATAGTTTGAACATTATAAATAAATTATTAAAGCCATTACAAATGCACAAAAATAAAAATGAGCAATTGCGCCTGAGCTAGTCCAAGCCTGTATTTCAGGACGCAGTACAATTTTTCAGACATTATGAATAATACAACAGTGGTTACATTTACATAATATGTAAATATAACCAATAACTTCAAAGCAAAAAAACATTATAAAACAGACAGAGTGAGTGTTGTCTGTGGTGTGCTTGTGTTGAGAGTGTTTGAGTGAGTGTCGTGTGGTGTGCTTGTGTGGAGAGTGTTAAGTGAGTGTTTGGGGTGTTTAAAGTTTAACTTTATCTTAATGTTTTAAGAAGTTCTTCTATAGTTTCGTAATCACAAGTAATTAGGAAGTTAAACAGTTTGATTTTGCATTCACGTTTACTTAGTGCATAGATATTAAGATTAGTATTTAATTTATTATATAGAAAAGGACCGCTAAAGCAGAAAAACCTATTTGTAAATGAATCTTTAAATTTAGAGGGCTGGGGAACTACAGCATTTCGACGACGCTTATGAAGAGTATTCCTATCAGGAAGGGTAAGAGAGTGTTGTTTCAGGATTGTAGTTATGATATAGAGTTCAGTCAAGACGTGTGGAAATTAAAACAGTACCGACAGTTCTTATTATTTATTTATTTACAAACTTCTTCCTGTTTCATTTTCTCCGGGTGCTTCGCGGTTAGGAGTTCGAGCTTCTTCGTGTTGGCGTGTATATGATGACGTTTTGCCAGTATGCGTATTTGGGTATACGCCTCTACGTATTCTCCCCCACTCTAAAGTCCCTTTTGGTGAGTACCCTATTTACCTATGTTTTATGTAGAGTATCTACTCTACTATCGTCCTATTTTATCCTAAGAGATAGGTTAATTATGTCGGCAGTTTTTTACAGAATAAGTTTTTGCTCTTTAACTTACTCTAGTCAACTTCCACGAGCCCTCAGGAGTCAAAGAAAGTCAGAAGTATATTTTAAAAAGTCGAAGAAAGTATAGTTTAAAACCTCTGTTGGATAGCCCCCCCCCGAGCCCCCTAAGATGAACCCAAACTCGGCGCAGTTGCACCAAGGGGTTCCAGAGCTATGGCTTCCCAAAAAACTTGGTTTTAAGCCAAATTGACAACCGCAAAATGGTTTTTTAGGGTTCCCCCGGAACCGCTGGTCCAAAGGCACTTGTGTTTGGGTTCCCCCGAACCTATCCCGCAGAGCTGGTTTCAGGCCTGAAAATTTTTGGCTCCTGAAAACCCCTGAAAAGGCGTTAGTCGGGTGAGGAAGGGCCAGCCGATGTCTCCAGAGAAAACCCGAACCTTCTACGACCCGGCTCGAGAGTTATCCGAGTCTGAAAAATGGTTTGACAGTCCTAGAACTGTCAAAGCCAACTTTCAACCCGGTATAACTTCCCTCCCAACAGTCGCAGAACGCCCGAGTTTGGACTTTCCCGGTTTGACTCGTCCCGCTCCAACGCGCAAATAAGTTTTCAGGATCCTGAAACTTTTCAGCGCCAAAACGCCTGAAACCAGATGGATCAGATAGAGGTTGTCCCCCCAAACACCACTGTGAAAACCGCAACTCTCTGCGACCACCGGACCCGGAGCTACGCTGGTCCAAAGTTTCCGAAAAAGTGGGGGTAACTGTCAAATGACAACTTTGAGCAGCTATAACTCCGCCTGCCACAGAGAAACGCGGCTTGAAATGCAGTGCCTGGCTTGACTTCCTCTATCCGCCAAGAATTGTTTCAGGGCTGAAAAATTTCAGGTCCTGAAAACTCCTGAAAATTTACAAAAATGTTCCCGCTTGTGTGCCGCTGGGAATTTTGAAAACCCGGGTCCCTTGCGCCCAAAGACTGCGGAGATATTCTAAATCAAATATTAAAACCTGAAAACCCAAATTTGGCAAAAAGTCTATTTTCTTCGTCTCCGGAGATATTGGGGGCAACTTTGGGCTCAAACAGGTGGCTGGGGGTCATACAGGGCCTACCCTGCTATCAAAATAATTTTAAGACTATTTATTTACAATTAAAAGCGAAAAACAACAAAAAATTCAATAACTTCGGTATCCTTGAACCGAAAAATTTAAAAAAATATAATTAATTTGTGTTAAATGCTGCTCTACAATTATCCATAATTAAACCTTAAAAAAAAATTTAACACAATTTTTTACAAAAACCAAAAAAGTTGGATTTTCTATTTATCTTTCTAATTAAAGAGTTAAAAAATATTTTCTTACGATGATATTATGACTGATATTTTTTATATCAGTTTATGACATTAACAATTAAATTTAAAATATTCTTATAATAGTTATGATATTATCAATTAAATTTACAATAATTTATAATTATATTCTTAATTTGACATTGATTGAACTGACATTAGTATAATAATGTAACTCTGACATCAATTAATTTATTTGTCCTATAAAAATCCTAATGCATGAGATCTTTGTTAATACTGTCTATTCACTTAATTTATTAAAGATACGTTTAGATGATAGTACAAGCTAAAAGTAAATATTTGCACACCATATTTAATGGTAGAATGTAAAGGGACCTTCATAGATTTAAGATCATACTTTGTAAACCTACATTCTGGCAAATAAATGAATTTGAATTTGAATTTGATGAGTCTGTTCATCTAATGAGCGCGCAGCAGGATCCGCTTAAAAATTTGGGTGTCGTCGCTGTAGATTTCCCGGTAGAGGGCCCCAAAGTTTCGGTTTTCTTTGAATATTTATCCCCTCCAAGGTGGAGATAAAAATCTGTTTGAAATGTTTTTATGCTCGTCCAAGCGCCCTTCTCGAGCTCCCAAAAAAACAACTCTCTGCGGTCAGTGGTTCTACTGCCGCGTGGTCAAATTTTGAGGTTAATTTTTTGGTTTTGGGAGTCCCACATAGCCCCCCATT
Organism: Orthosia cruda; assembly: GCA_964057195.1. Classification (NCBI taxonomy): domain Eukaryota; kingdom Metazoa; phylum Arthropoda; class Insecta; order Lepidoptera; family Noctuidae; genus Orthosia; species Orthosia cruda. The sequence goes on from OZ059851.1 coordinate 21,985,783, forward strand.
CCCCCAATGGGCGGGTATGCGTAATGCATTTTTTCCCAGCGTGACCAAAAAAAAAAAAAAAAGGTTTGGTTGGTTTGGGGTGCAGGTCAGGTAACCTCCACGTTGCCCTAGTTGGTTGCTGCTCTCTTTCGGATACGTCCGGGGGGAAGAGCAACCCGCTGGGCTGGTGCACCCCGGGCACCGTCAATAACTTCCCATTCGTGGGTTCTTGTTGGCGGTGGTGAATACCTGACAGGGGGGGATGTCGCTCTGGGTGTTCCCTGATTAGCAGGGGACACTCCAGACGCGACTAGGGGTTGGGCTGGGGTGGGATAAGTTAGGTTGGGTAGGCTTTTTTGGGTAGGTAGATTTAGCTAGGTTGGGTAGGTAGGAGGTGATGGCTTGTCGTTGCCGGCCATCCTTTGGCGTGGGATGGTCGGCTAGAACAAGTCGGTGGAAGGAGGGGGCGGAGCGTCGGTCTCGACGCGCCGCCGCACACGCGGAGGGCGGCATCTGTCCTTCGCGGACCAGATGCCGCACTAGAGGGGACCGTAAGGTCCAGCGCGGTGGAGGGTACGGCGCAGCACACCGTCTAGGTGTGCCCAGCGGGGGCGTAGCTGCGCCGTGCCCTGAGGAGATGTCGGGCGGGACCTCTCGCTTCCCGGTTTTTTTTTTTTTTTTTTAGTGCGGAGCTCAACATAAAAACGTGGCGTCGTGAGCACAGTTGGACTAACACAGTTGGTTGGTTTGGGGGGGATGCCGCTCTGGGTGTTCCTCTGATTAGCAGAGGACACTCCGGCGGGAGGTGTCGGGAGGCGCGGGCACGGCGCATTATACACGCTCGTGCGCCCTGTCCGCGACTGTCGGTGAGGACTTCTCGTTGCCGTCCATCCTGCAATAGAAGGATGGTCGTCAGCGACGAGTCGGTGGAAGAAGAGGTGGATTTCGCTCTGGGTGTTCCTCTATAAGCAACGGGGGAATCTCCAGAGCGAAATCGAAGAAGGAGGGGCCGCTAGTCGGCCAATAGAGAGGTAGGTTGCGGTGGTGTATGGGCGCCATCGCAACTGAGGTGGACCGCGATGTCGTATGGGAGGCATTGCGGCCGAAGGTAAGGGGCCGCGGTGGGAGAGGAGTGTCGGTGATAAGGTGCGCCGCTCGCCCTGCCTTCCGCGGCCTCCACGGGGTCGCCACCGTTTGATGGCGGACGCGGTGGGGCCGCAGGGGAGGAGGAGTGTCGGTGATAAGGTGCGCCGCTCGCCCTGTCCCCTGCGGCCGAAGAGTGGAAAGCGGCATTTGGCCTTCGCTTGCCAAAAGCCGCATCGTTGGGGACCGTGCGCGGAGGATCGGGGTGTCCAACGTCCACATAAAGATTCCGCGCACTGGGACGCCCAGGTGTTTTGGGGCGCCCCAGGGCAGAGAGGAGGTAGAGGAGGAGGTGTATTGGGGCGGGGCAGAGAGTCTCAAGGGACTTAGCCCCGCCCCCAGAGGAGGGCTCCGTCATGGAGCAACGCTAGCGGGGCACGCGGTTGTAAGCCTTGTGGGTCCCGCAGCCCCGTGGGCGAGAGGAGGAACACTCCAGGGTTTTAGTGGGTGCAAACCTCACATAACGCAGTGGTTCCCCCGAGACCACTGCGTATTCGTTAGGAAATTCCCTGGAAAAACAAAAAAAAAAAAAAAAAAGGTTAGGTTGGGGTGCGGGTTGGGGTGCGGGTTGGGGTGCGGGTTGGGGTGCGGGTTGGGGTGCGGGTCAGGTAACCTCCACGTTGGCCTAGTTGGTTGCTGGTCCCTTTCGGATACGTCCGGGGAGAAGAGCAACCCGCTGGGCTGGTGCGCCCCGGGCACCGTCAATAACTTCCCATTCGTGGGTTCTTGTTGGCGGTGGCGAATACCTGACAGGGGGGGATGTCGCTCTGGGTGTTCCTCTGATCAGCAAAGGACACACCAGATGCGATATTGGGGACTGGGTGGGTGGAGATAAGTTAGGTTGGGTAGGTTTGTTTGGGTAGGTAGTTTAGTTAGGTTGGGTAGGTAGGCTAGGCGGACGTGGAGAGGAGTTGGGGGTTGCCTGAAAACAGGTAGCCTCCAAAAGGGGAGTCCACACCAGCTCCCCTTGAATCCCGGAGCCCACGGCATACTCCCAAAGACCCCCATCGTTGGTGGTATGGGGTACGGGACGTGCCGTGGACCGGAGGGCTTGCCTTAATTGGCCGGCCCGCGGGAAGGAAAACCCTGAAAACCCGACAGCGAAGTCGTAAAAACCTGTAGATACCTGGCGACCTCTATAGTATCTAGCTACACTGGCACGGAATGAGCATCACCCGATAGTGTTTCCCTATTTCGTCTCATAATCGTGGGAACAAAAATGGATATTGCAAAACAAACCAAACAAAAAGATGAAAGAAAGAAGGTGGAAAACAAGAAGAAGAGGGAGACTTTGGAAGAAGATCTTCAAGTCCCCGTGGTGCGTCTCTCCGATACATCCGGAGACTCGGACACCAGCTTGCTGACATGCGCGTCAGGAAGCGAAAAGGAGGAAGCTAGCCAGATAAGTGAAAACGAAGAGGCTCGCCGCCGTTGGCTCAAAAGGCCAGCTGGCGAAGAAGAAGAAGAGCAGTTGACGTCACCACCCAAAGGAGCGGCACACAAATCGAAGAGGGGGAGAGGCCGCCCGCCCACCACGGGCGAATATGTGGGCCTTGCTGCGGCCAAAGAACGCCTCACGAAAGCCAAGGAGGAGGAGCTCCAGCTCGAAGCTGAAATGGGCATAGAGGGCATGGCCAAGACGTTGCGGGAGTCCCGGCACGCCTGCCTCAGCGGCCTCAGCCAGCCAACACAGGAGGAGGACACGGCGCAGTCTCTAGCGGCACTAAACCTTTTGCTGCTAGAGGCTGCAAAGCTCGTCGAAAAAGCTAAAAGGAACAAGTGTCAAGACACTAAAGGATGCGGCCTGTATCATTAAGGAAGCCGCGGTGGGGATAAGGGCCCGAACTGTATCAGAAGAAATGACTCAATTGGTGGCCGAAAACAGGCGGCTTGCGGGCGGGAATGGCCGAGCACTCGCGGTCATTCCCGGGCCCCTCCATTGGAGGGGCGTGAAGGGCCTGCCCTAATAGGCGGGCGGTCGTCGGCGGGGGACTGGACGTAAAGGCTGTGCCGGATTCCCAGTCCTCCTCCATTCAGACGATGCGGGAGTGCCGCTGGGTTATTTTAGTGGGTATACCGGGCTGGGGGGCCCGGGGAGTCCCACATAGCCCCCCATTCCCCCAATGGGTGGGTATGCGTAATGCATTTTTCCCAGCGTGATCAAAAAAAAAAAAAAAAAAAAAGGTTAGGTTGGGGGATCCCCCACAGCGCATACGTCCTCGTTCGTTTCCCCCGGGCAACGCCCCAGCTCTGACCACCGTAACGGAGTGGCAGACTGGGTGCGGCTAAAGTGTGCTGTGCGATCGTGACTATCCTATCTCTCTTGCGGAATTGCGATCATTGCTTTGTTTTTAACTAATATGCCGAAACCATTGCGGGATGCCTTCGGGCACTTCAGCAAAAAAGGCCCTTCTCAAGGCCAACCCAAAGGCCCTTCTCAGGGCCAACCCAAGGGCCCTTCTGAGGGCCAGCCTAAAGGCCCTTGTCAGGGCCAACCCCAAGGCCCTTCTCAGGGCCAACCCAAAGGCCCTTATCAGGGCCACCCCGACGCTTCAGCGTCAGAGGCTAGCCGCGCGCCGTCTGCGGCTAGCTTCTTTGACACGGCGGGCTCAGAGAATGAGTCGAACGCGTACGAGTCGGACGCCAGCAGTTCGATGGAGGTCCAAACCCGATCTCGGAAGCGGGCTTTCTTGAAGGCAGGCTCCGATGGCTCTTCGGCCTCAGCCTCCGGTTCGGCGAAGGAGCCGAAAAAGAAGGCTAAGGCCAAAAAGTCGGTGGCGGTCACCCACGACGTGGGCCTTGCGGACGCCCAACGTCAGCTGGACTTGGCTCGGCGGGAGCAACTCCAGCAGGACCTGGAGGAGGAGGTTGCTGCCAGGGAGCAGCGGACGCGCGTCGCCCGGGCCAAGTCCGGATACGGTGCGTCTCGGGTCGTCTACGCCGACCACTCGTTGGCCGAGCTCGAGCGTATGGCTCAGGAGGATGAGGAGGGGATTGCGGTGGTCGCCTCCAAGTCCTCTCACCTGAAGGGGACATTTCAAAAGTCCCTGAAGTGTCGGGCCGCGAGCATGCTCGGGATCGTCGGTGAGCTGGTGCAGCGCCAGGCCACCGACGAGACCAGGCAGATGCAGGCGACAATTGATCGCCTGCAGTCAGAGGTCAGCCAGCTGCACCGGAAGCTGGCTGATGCCACGGCCCGGCCAACCCAGGCTGAGCCTATCCCTGCGGCAGAGGGCCGTCCTCCATCACGGCTTCGAGGATATCATCCGCGGGGTCGTGAGGGAGGAAAGGGCCTTCGTGAGAGCCTGCCTCGCGGGGATCGAGGACCGGCTCTTGCCGGAGGTGAGCCACCGACCACCGCTTGCGGCGGACAGCAGGCAGGGTGCGCCCGAGCAGAGAGAGGCATCCGCAGAGGACGCTCTTCTGCCATCCACCACCCCGACCAACCAGCAGGGCTGGACGACGGTCGCAAAAGGAAAAGGCAAGGGGAAGGGGAAGGCCACAAAAGCGGCAACGGCCGTCCCTGCCGCCCCCGTCCCTGCCGTCCCCGCCACCGCCGCCACCACCCCTCCCAGCCAGTCGCAATCGACTGGCAAGGGCGGGGCGAAGGGTAAGGGGAAAAGCTCCCCCCCAGCCGGCGCCAAGAAGAGGCTCGTTCCTCCCAAGACCGCAGCCGTCGTGGTGACGCTCACCGCGGAGGCTGCGGAAAGGGGAGAGACGTACGCGTCCGTATTGTTGCGGGCGCGTGCCAATGCCGATCCCGCCCAACTGGGGATCGGCAAGGTGTCTTGTCGCCGGACGCAGGCTGGGGCTCGCATCTTTGAGTTCCCAGGGGCGGAGGGTGGTAGGAACGCGGACCTCTTTGCCGCCAAATTGAAAGAGGTGATCGCGGACGCGGCCAAGGTGGCGAGGCCGGTAAAGTCGGCAGCCTTGGAGGTGACCGATCTTGACGATACGGTCACCAAAGAGGAGGTGGTGGCGGCGGTCGCGGCCATAGGGGGCTGCAGCGTCGCAGCGGTGCAAGGCCGGGGCATCAGGCCCGGCCGCGGCGGCATGGGCAGCATCCGTCCTCGCCAAGGGACGGCTGGCCGTGGGCTTCAGCTCGGGTGTGGTCCGGGCACTTGAGGCCCAGCCTCTGCGTTGTTATCGGTGCTTCGGCATCGGACACACCCGGGCTCTGTGTCCGTCCAGCGTCGACAGGACGGACACTTGCTACCGCTGCGGCAAGGAGGGCCATAAAGCCACCTCCTGCAAGGCCGCCACGCCGCACTGTGCGGTGTGTGCCGCCAGTGGCCGCCCGGCGGGCCACGTAACGAAGGGGAGGAACTGCAGTCCTCCCCCCAAGAGGGGCAAAGCGAAACAGGCAACGATCCGGCCTGCCGCTGCCACCGCCGCCGTCCCAGAGTCTGGGACTACGGCAGCCGCTGGCCTGGCTGGGTGCGATGTCCGACTAAATAATGTCTAGAGTCGAACATCGCATCCTCCAGGCGAACACCAACCACTGCCGAGCGGCCCAGGACCTGCTTATGCAGACCATGGCCGAGTGGTTGGTGGACCTGGCGGTGGTCGCCGAGCCGTACTCGATAACTGGCCGTTGGCTGGGCGATCGGGACGGCTCGGTGGCATTGGTGTCGCGGCCTGCCACGGACTCCCCTCCCCTCTCGCTTTTAGAGAGGGGACCGGGATACGTGGCCGCCGCGTGGGGAGAAATAGCCCTGGTCGGGGTCTATTTCTCCCCAAACCGCCCTCTAAGGGACTTCGAGGATTTTCTCGAAGTCCTCACGGCAGTCGTCGGGAGGGCGGCGCCACGCCAGGTCGCCGTGCTGGGCGACCTGAACGCCAAGTCAGCGGCTTGGGGCAACCCGGCAGCCTCGTGCAACGTCCGGGGACGCGCCGCCGAATTTTGGGCGGCTTCGTGCGGTGTGTCCCTCCTGAACAGGGGGGATGTTCACACGTGTGTGCGGCAGCGGGGAGGATCAGTGGTGGACGTATCGTTCGCCACCCCCGTGCTAGCCGCCCGCGTCGTGAACTGGCGGGTGGAGATGGTGGAGACCATGTCGGACCACCGTTACGTGCGGTTCGACATCTCCACCCAGGGCCCGCGGGGGGGAACGGCCCGCTCGGGCCAATCTCCCTTCCCGCGGTGGGCTCTCACCCGCCTGGATCGAGAGGCAGCCCAGGAGGCGGCGTTCCTCCAGGACTGGCTCTCGCCCCCTGTGCAGGCAGCCCCGGACGTTGACGCCGCGGCGGTCCAGCTCCGAGGGTCCCTGACCGAGGTGTGCAACTCGAGCATGCCTCGGTCTCGCCGGCCGCCTCCCCGTCGCGCCGTCTACTGGTGGACGGAGGAGATAGCGGGACTCCGGGCGGCCTGCGTGGAGGCCAGGAGGGCCTACACGCGGAGCCGGCGGCACACGAGCCGCTCTCAGGCCGGGGAGGACCGCCTCTACGCCTCTTACCTAGAGGCAAAGGCGGTCCTCAAGACGGCAATGTGCGCCGCCAAAGACTCGGCTCGGGCCGAAATGTTGGAGGGTCTCGACAGGGATCCGTACGGGAGACCGTACAAGCTGGCGCGGAGCCAGCTGCGGCCCTACGGTCCCCCCCTGTCGGAGACCCTCGAGCCGGCATTGCTGGATGGGGTGGTTCGGGCCCTGTTTCCGCGCAGGACCGACTTCACCCCACCAGCAATGGACCCCCCGCAGGAAGCGGCTCCGCCGGAGGCGGAGATCCCACCGGTGACGGAGGACGAGATCCGGGACGGGATTCTTCGCCTCCGCGCGAAGAAAGCGGCCCCTGGGCCGGACGGCGTCCCTGCACGGGTGGCGGCGATAGCTGCCTCTCAGATGCAGGACAGGTTTCGGGACCTCTTCAGCGCGTGCTTTGCGGCTGGGAGGTTCCCGAAACTGTGGCGGGAGGGGCAGCTGTGCCTCCTCCGTAAAGAGGGACGCCCGGTGGACTCCCCCTCGGCATACCGGCCCATCGTACTTTTGGATGAGGTCGGTAAAATGTTCGAGGGGATAGTCGCCGACCGGCTGAACAGCCACCTGCGGGGGGTGGGACCTGACCTGTCGGACGCCCAGTTCGGCTTTCGAAATGGGCGTTCGACGGTCGACGCCCTGGCCCTGCTGAAGGGCCAGGTGCAGGAGGCGGTCGAGTCGGGGGACGGAGTGTTGGCGGTGTCGTTCGACATTGCAAACGCCTTCAACTCCGTCCCCCACTCGACCATATTGGAGGCACTCCGATTCCACGGAGTGCCCCAATATCTGAGGGCGATCCTGGCCAGCTACCTGGAGGACCGAGAGGTCCTCCTGGTAGACAAGACGGCCAGGATCAGGAGGTACGGCGCGGAGTGCGGTGTTCCACAGGGGTCGGTTCTTGGCCCCCCCCTGTGGAACATCGGTTTCGACTGGCTCCTGCGGGGCACCCTCCTCCGGGGGACGAGCGTCATCTGTTACGCGGATGACACTCTGCTCGTTGCCCGGGGGAGGGACTTTAGGGCGGCGGCCTGTCTGGCCTCAGCTGGCGGATCCTTAGTGGCAGGTAGGATCCGCCAGCTGGGATTGAGGGTGGCGCTGCACAAGACCGAGGCCGTTTTCTTCCACGGGCCTCGGCAGCGCTACCCACCTGACGCCCACATAGTCGTGGAGGGCGACAGGATAGAGGTGAAGGCCCAGATGAAGTATCTGGGCCTAGTGCTGGACAGCAGGTGGCGCTTCGGCCCGCACTTTAGCGGGCTGTCGACGCGCCTGCTGAAGGCCGCCGATGCCCTATCGTGGCTCCTCCCGAATCTGGGGGGGCCCAAGGAGCGATGCCGGCGCCTCTATGCCGGCATCCTCAAGAGTATGGCACCTCGCCTCCGCCGCCTTTGGCCGCCGGACGCTGGATGCGCTCGGTCCAGTCCTGCGGGGCTGGCTCGAGCGCAGACACGGTTTCCTCTCGTTCCGTCTAGTGCAGGTGTTGTCCGGACATGGATGTTTCGGAACGCACCTGCACCGGATCCGGAGGGAGGAAACCCCGGCGTGCCACGACTGCGGCGTGGTGGAGGACACGGCGCAGCACACCCTCGAGGTGTGCCCAGCTTGGGCTGAGCTGCGCCGTGCCCTGAATAATGTGATCGGATGGGACCTCTCACTTCCCGGCGTGGTCAACTCCATGCTGGGGAGTGAGGAGGCCTGGGCGGCGGTTGCCTCCTTTTGCGAGGTCGTGATGTCGCAAAAGGAGGCGGCGGAGCGTGCGCGGGAGGACGATCCTCTCGCGCCGCCGCTCCGCAGGCGGAGAAGGGGTGGGAGAAGGCGGTTGTACGACCGTCTCCTCCCACCTCCTGGTGGTGACTAGCGGGCGACAGGCGCGGGGGCGCCTCTCGTCTGCATTGCACAGTCACCACCCTCGGGCGGGAACGGCCGAGCACTCACGTTCGTTCCCGGGCCCCTCCACTGAGGGAGGGGCGTGAAGGGCCTGCCTTAAAAGGCGGGCGGTCGTCGGCGGAGGGCTGGACGTAAAGGCTGTGCCGGTTTCCCAGTCCTCCTCCACACAGACGATGCGGGAGTGCCGCTGGGTTATTTTAGTGGGTATACCGGGCTTGCCCGGGGAGTCCCACATAGCCCCCCATTCCCCCAATGGGTGGGTATGCGTAATGCATTTTTTCCCAGCGAGATCAAAAAAAAAAAAAAAAAAAAAAAAAAGGTTAGGTTGGGGTGCGGGTCAGGTAACCTCCACGTTGGCCTAGTTGGTTGTTGGTCTCTTTCCGATACGTCCGGGGGGAAGAGCAACCCGCTGGGCTGGTGCACCCCGGGCACCGTCAATAACTTCCCATTCGTGATTAGCAGGGGACACTCCAGACGCGACATAGGGGGGCTAGGTTGGGTAGGCTAGTTTGGGTAGGTAGGTTAAGTTAGGTTGGGTAGGTACGAGCGCTGGCTCAGGAGGAGGCACGGCTCCCTGTCGTTTCGGGTGACGCAGGTGCTCTCGGGGCATGGTTGCTTCGGGAAGTACCTGTGTCGCATAAACAGGGAGCCGGACGCCCGGTGTCACCACTGCGTCGACTGCCGGGAGGACACGGCGCGGCATACGCTGGCAGAGTGTGCCGCTTGGGAGGAGCCACGCCGTGCCCTCATCTCTGAAGTAGGCAGCGACCTGTCGCTGCCGGCTGTAGTCGAGTCTATGGTCGGCAGCGAGGAGTCCTGGGACGCAGTGGTATCCTTCTGCGAAACAGTCGTCTCGCAGAAGGAAGCTGCGGAGAGGGAGAGGGAGATTTCATCCGCTAACCCGATCCGCAGAAGACGCGCCGGGCGTCGGCGGAGGGCGGACAACGCCCTCTTCCAGCCCCCCTAAATGGGTCCAGGGGCGACGGACTCGGGGACGTCCGTCGCCCCCCAGATATCAGGACCCGAGGTGGTGGCGCGTAGTGTTCCACGCGCGCCCCTCTTAGACGTCGCGGGGGGAGTCCAACACCTCACTCCCCCCCCAACCCGAGATCGTGGCCCGCGGAGGCGGGCCGGCACTAGCCGGGGGTTGCGGAAGTATCGTTGTTCCCGCGACCCCCGGTGCAGGTGTGAGACGGAACACCGGGGTGGTTTTTAGTCAGTACAAGTCTGACAGACCCCTTCGCCCCCCAGGGCGGAGGACATCCAATGAGGATTTTCCACCCCGAAACAAAAAAAAAAAAAAAAAAAAAAAAAAAAAAAAAAAAAAAAAAAAAAAAAAAAAAAAAAAAAAAGGTTGGGTAGGTAGGTAGGTGGTGATGACTTGTTGTTGCCGGCCCTCCTTTGGCGTGGGATGGTCGGCAGGGACAAGTCGATGGAGGGAGGAGGCGGCGGAGCGTTGGTCTCGACGCGCCGCCGCACACGCGGAGGGCGGCATCTGGCCTTAGCAAGCCAGATGCCGCAACATAGGGGACCGTAAAGGTCAGACGCGGTGGAGGGCACGGCGCAGCACACCGTCCAGGTGTGCCCAGCGGGGGCGTAGCTGCGCCATGCCCTGAGGAGTTGTCGGGTGGGACCTCTCGCTTCCCGGTGTGGTGAATTCCATGCTGGGGGGTGGGGGGTCCTGGGCGGCGGTTGCCTCCTTTTGCGAGGACGCCATGTCGCAAAAGGAGGTGGCGGAGAGGGGGTGGGAGGGGGCGGTCATACGATTGTTTCCTCCCACCTCCTGGTGGTGACTAGCGGGCGACGGGCGTGGGGGCCGCCTTAGCCTGCATTGCACTAGTCACCACCCTTGCGGGCGGGAATGGCCGAGCACTCGCGGTCATTCCCGGGCCCCTCCACTGAGGGAGGGGCGCGAAGGGCCTGCCCTTACAGGCGAGCGGTCGTCGGCGGAGGACTGGACGTAAAGGCTGTGCCGGATTCCCAGTCCTCCTCCATTCAGACGATGCGGGAGTGCCGCTGGGTTATTTCCACATAGCCCCCCATTCCCCCAATGGGTGGGTATGCGTAATGCATTTTTTCCCAGCGTGATCAAAAAAAAAAAAAAAAAAAAAAAAAAAAAAAAGGAAGTCCTCTCGACTGAAGGGTACCTTCCAAAAGGCCCTCAAATGCCGGGCCGCGAGCATGCGCGGCATTGTCGGAGAGCTCGTGCAGCGCCAGGCGACTGACGAGACGCGGCAACTGCAGGCGAAGGTCGATCGCCTGCAGAAGGAGGTCAGCCAGCTGCATCAGAAGCTGGCTGAAGCCACGGCCCGGCCAACCACAACCGAGCCTAGATCTGCGGCAGAGGGCCCCGCCTCCTTCGACCTTGAGGACACGCTCCGAAAGGTAATGCAGGAGGAAAGGGCCTTCGTGCGAGCCTGCCTAGCAGGCATCGAGGACCGGCTCCTGCCGGAGAAGAGCCTCCGACCGCCGCTTGCGGCAGACAAGAGGCAAGGCGAGCCAGGGCCGACCTGCCAGAAGGAGGACGCCCTTCTGCCGTCCACCACCCCGACCAACCAGCAAGGCTGGACGAAGGTGGTCAGCAAGGGGAAGGGAAAGGGGAAGGCCACAAAGGCGGCAGCGGTCGTCCCTGCGGTCCCCACCACCACCCCTCCCAGCCAGTCGCAGTCGACTGCACAGGGAAAGGGGAAGGGAAAGGGGAAAAACTCTCCCCCAGCCGTCCCCGCCGCCACCCCACCCAGCAGCCAGTCGCAGTCGACTGGTAAAGGAAAGGGAAAGGGGAAGAGTTCGACCCCAGCCGGCAGGAGGAACCTGAATCCTCCCAAGACCGCAGCCGTCGTGGTGACGCTCACCGCGGAGGCTGCGGAGCGGGGGGAGACGTACGCGTCCGTATTGTTGCGGGCGCGTGCCAATGCCGATCCCACTCAACTGGGGATCGGCAAGGTCTCCTGTCACCGGACGCAGGCTGGGGCTCGAATTTTCGAGTTCCCAGGGGCGGAGGGCGCTAAGAACGCAGACCTCTTCGCAGCAAAGCTGCAAGAGGTCATTGCGGACGCGGCGAAGGTGGCCAGGCCTATCAAGTGCGCGGCCATAGAGGTGACCGATCTAGATGATTCGGTCACCAAGGAGGAGGTGGTGGCGGCGGTCGCAGCCATGGGGGGCTGCGATGTCGCAGCGGTGCAGGGCCGGGCCATTAGGCCCGGCCGCGGCGGCATGGGCACCATCCGCCTGGAGTGCCCAGTTGCCGCTGCCAAAGCCGTCCTTGACAAGGGACGGCTAGCCGTCGGCTTCAGCTCGGGTGCAGTCCGGGCCCTTGAGGCCCAGCCTTTGCGCTGTTACAGGTGCTTCGGCACCGGACACACCCGGGCCCTCTGTCCGTCCACGATAGACCGGACAGAGAGCTGCTACCGCTGCGGCAAGGAGGGGCACAAAGCCGCCTCCTGCAAGGACGCCAAGCCGCACTGCGCGGTATGTGCCGCCAGTGGCCGCCCTGCGGGCCACATTATGAAGGGGAGGAACTGCAGTCCTCCCCTCAAGAGGGGCAAAGTGCAGGCGCCGACCCGGCCTGTCACCGCCACCGCCGTTCCAGAGGCTGGGACCACGGCGGCCGTTGAGGAGGGGGGTGCGATGTCCGATTAATGCATAGAGTCGAACATCGCATCCTCCAGGCGAACACCAACCACTGCAGAGCGGCCCAGGATCTGCTGATGCAGACCGTGGCTGAGTGGTTGGTGGACGTGGCGGTGGTCGCCGAGCCGTACTCGATACCTGGCCGTTGGCTGGGTGATCGGGACGGCTTGGTGGCGTTGGTGTCGCGGCCCACCACGGACTCCCCTCCCCTCTCGCTCTTAGAGAGGGGGCCGGGATACGTGGCCGCCGCGTGGGGAGATATAGCCCTGGTCGGGGTCTATTTCTCCCCAAACCGCCCTCTAAGGGACTTCGAGAACTTTCTCGAAGTCCTAACGGCAGTCGTCATTCAGGTCGCCGTGTTGGGCGACCTGAATGCCAAATCGGCGGCCTGGGGTAACCCGGCCGCAACATCCAACGTCCGGGGACGCGCCGCCGAATTTTGGGCGGCTTCGTGCGGTGTGTCCCTCCTAAACAGGGGGAATGTTCACACGTGTGTGCGGCAACGGGGTGGGTCAGTGGTTGACGTTTCGTTTGCCACCCCCGTGCTAGCCGCCCGCGTCGTGAACTGGCGGGTTGAGATGGTGGAGACCATGTCGGACCACCGTTACGTGCGGTTCGACATCTCCACCCAAGGCCCGCGGGGAGGAATGGCTCGCTCGGGCCAATCTCCCTTCCCGCGGTGGGCTCTCACCCGCCTGAACCGGGAGGCAGCTCAGGAGGCGGCGTTGTGGAGGCCTCGGACGTTAACGCTGCAGCGGTCCAGCTCCGCGGGTCTCTGACCGAGGTTTGCAACGCAAGTATGCCTCGGTCACGCCGTCCGCCTCCCCGTCGCGCCGTATATTGGTGGTCGGAGTGATCATCGCCACCCGGCTAAATAGCCAGTTGCGGGAGGTAGGGCCGGACCTGTCGGACGCCCAGTTCGGTTTCCGACGGGGGCGTTCGACAGTCGACGCATTGGCCCTACTCAGGGGTCAGGTGCAGGAGGCAATCGAGTCGGGGGGTGGAGTGTTGGCGGTGTCGTGTGACATAGCCAACGCCTTCAACTCCATTCCCCACTCGACGATATTGGAGGCACTCCGGTACCACGGAGTGCCCCAATATCTGCGGGTGATCCTGGCCAGCTACCTGGAGGACAGAGAGGTCCTCCTGGTGGACAAGACGGCCAGGATCAGGCGTTACGGCGCGGAGTCCGGTGTTCCACAGGGGTCGGTGCTAGGGCCCCCCTTGTGGAACATCGGGTTCGATTGGCTCTTGCGGGGAGCCCTCCTCCGGGGGACGAGTGTCATCTGTTACGCGGATGACACTCTTCTCGTTGCCCGGGGGAGGAATTTCGGGGAGGCGGCCTGTTTGGCCTCGGCTGGCGGATCCTTAGTGGCAGGTAGGATCCGCCAGCTAGGATTGAGGGTAGCGCTGAACAAGACCGAGGCCGTGTTCTTTCACGGGCCTCGGCAGCGCTGCCCTCCCGACGCCCATATCGTCGTGGAGGGCGTCCGGATAGGGGTCGGGGCCCAGATGAAGTATCTGGGCCTCGTGCTAGACAGCAGGTGGCGCTTCGGCCCGCACTTCAGCGGGCTGTCGATGCGCCTGCTGAAAGCCGCGGACGCCCTCTCATGGCTCCTCCCAAACTTGGGAGGGCCGAAGGATCGATGCCGGCGCCTCTATGCCGGCATCTTGAAGAGTATGGCCCTCTATGGGGCACCCATCTGGGCGGACTCCCTCCGCAGGAGGGAGAATGCGACCGCCATCCGCAGGCCCCAACGGGCCATTGCACAGCGGGTGGCGAGGGCCTACCGCTCAGTGGGTTTTTCGGCGGCGTGCGCTCTGGCCGGCACCCCTCCCTGGGAGTTGGAGGTATGGGTGCTCGCCAGAGTGTACGAGTGGACGGTGCGGCGGAAGGCGCTCGGGGAGCGCCCCGCCGCGGAGGAGCGCGAGGCCGTGCGGCGCGAGGCGAGGGACGCCATCGTCCTCCATTGGACGGAGGACCTCGCCTCCGCCACCTTTGGGCGCCAGACGTTGGACGCGCTCGGTCCAGTCATACAGGGCTGGCTCGGGCGCCCCCACGGTTTCCTCTCTTTCCGTTTGGTGCAGGTGTTGTCCGGACATGGTTGTTTCGGAACGCACCTGCACCGGATCCGGAGGGAGGAAACCCCGGCGTGCCACGACTGCGGCGCGGCGGAGGACACGGCGCAGCACACCCTCGAGGTGTGTCCAGCCTGGGCAGAGCTGCGCCGTGCCTTGACCGATGTTGTCGGGCAGGACCTCTCACTTCCCGGCGTGGTGAATTCCATGCTGGGGGGTGGGGGGTCCTGTGCGGCGGTTGCCCCCTTTTGCGAGGACGCCATGTCGCGAAAGGGGGTGGCGGAGAGGGGGTGGAAGGGGGCGGTCGTACGATCGTTTCCTTCCACCTCCTGGTGGTGACTAGCGGGCGACGGGCGTGGGGGCCGCCTTAGCCTGCATTGCACTAGTCACCACCCTTGCGGGCGGGAACGGCCGAGCACTCGCGGTCGTTCCCGGGCCCCTCCACTGAGGGAGGGGCGAGAAGGGCCTGCCCTAAAAGGCGGGCGGTCGTCGGCGGAGGACTGGACGTAAAGGCTGTGCCGGATTCCCAGTCCTCCTCCACACAGACGAAGCGGGAGTGCCGCTGGGTTATTTTAGTGGGTATACCGGGCTTGCTTGCCCGGGGAGTCCCACATAGCCCCCCATTCCCCCAATGGGTGGGTATGCGTAATGCATTTGGTCGCCATGGGCCTGGCCGTCCTCAACACGGGGTCGGAGGACACGTGCGTGCGGCAACAGGGCGGGTCGATAGTCGACATTACACTGGCATCGACCGCCCTGGCGCGCCGTGTCCGGGATTGGAGGGTGGTGGTGGGCGTGGAGACACTGTCGGACCACCGTTACATCCGATTCGATGTCTCCGCGCTCCCCACCGGCCCGCGGGGCCCGACCCGACCCCCTGTTGGGGGGGGCGGTCCGCGCTGGGTGCTGGGGCGGCTCGACAAAGAGGTCGCTAGAGAGGCCGCAGTTATCGAGGACTGGGTGTCCGGGTCCGACATAAGCCAGGACGTGGACGAGGAGGCGGGGCGCCTAGGGGCCTCGCTGGGCCGCATCTGCGACGCGGCGATGCCCAGGGCGAGACCCCTCCCTCCTCGGCATCGGGTGTATTGGTGGAGCGACGAGCTTCGCCGTATGCGAATCGAGTGCGGTAGGGCTCGCCGCCAATACACTCGGTGCAGGCGTAGGCGGACCCGGGACGCCCAGGAGGAGGCCGCCTCCTACGCCGCTTACAGGGCTCTGCGCGAGTCGTTCCAAGTGGCAATCGCGCGGGCCAAGGAGGGGGCGTGGGAGGAGTGGCTGCGGACCCTTGACGGAGACCCGTGGGGCAGGCCGTACAAGGCGGTCCGCAAAAAGCTGCGGCCCTGGGCCCCCCCAGTCACGTCCAGCGTGGACGAGGGTCTGCTGGGAGAGGTGGTGGACGCCCTCTTCCCGCAGAGAGACGAGTGGGTGCCTCCGGCGATGGCCCGACCCAACAATGCGCGACCTGCCCGGGAAGACGTCCCCGCACCGCCGGTATCGGAGGCGGAGTTCGGGGCGGCCGTCTCGAGGCTGAAAATGAAGAGGACTGCCCCAGGCCCGGACGGCGTTCCGGGGACGGCCCTGGCGGTCGCGCTGGAGGAGATAGGAGAGAGGGTGAGGTCCCTCTTCACCGCTTGTTTGGCGCAGGGTCGATTCCCCCGACCCTGGAAGACGGGCAAACTTGTTTTACTGGCAATGACGTGCGGTGTTCCACAGGGGTCTGTCCTTGGACCACCCCTGTGGAACATCGGTTACGACTGGGTGCTGCGTGGGGCCACCTTGCGGGGGATCGGTGTGTTGTGTTACGCCGACGATACCCTCGTGCTGGCCCGCGGCAGCACCTACAGGGAGGCAGCCCGTCTCGCCACTGCGGGTGTGGCACAGGTAGTGGGGAGGATCCGCGCCCTGGGGCTCGAGGTGGCCCTGGAAAAGTCGGAGGCCCTTCTTTTTCACGGGCCCCGAAACGGGCCGCCGCCGGGAGCCTCGATTATTGTCGGAGGAACTTCCATCGCCGTCGGTACTACAATGAAGTACCTTGGGCTCGTGCTAGACGGCCGATGGAAGTTCGAAGAGCACTTCCGGCGGTTGGCCCCAAAGTTGTTGGCCACCGCCGGGGCCTTGGGGCGGATTCTCCCCAACGTTGGGGGGCCAAGTAGAGCCTGCCGACGTCTCTACACCGGTGTGTTGCGCTCCATGGCGCTCTACGGGGCGCCAATATGGGCAGGTGCCATGACAAATCTGAACCTGGCAGTGCTGCGTAGACCGCAGCGCGCCATGGTGCTCAGGGTGGCCCGGGCGTACCGCACCGTGTCGTGCGTCGGCGCGTGTGTGCTCGCCGGTACGCCGCCGTGGGACCTCGATGCCGAGGTACTCGCTGCGGCGTACTGGCGAACGAAGGAGGCGATTGCGAGTGGTGATCGTCCCCATCCGCGGGAGATTCGTCGCTGGAGGGAGGAGGCGCGTGACACTTCTTGTTGGCGGTGGCGAATACCTGACAGGGGGGGGATGTCGCTCTGGGTGTTCCTCTGATTAGCAGAGGACACACCAGATGCGACATTGGGGACTGGGTGGGAGGGGATAAGTTAGGTTGGGTAGGTTTGTTTGGGTAGGTAGTTTAGTTAGGTTGGGTAGGTAGGCTAGGCGGACGTGGAGAGGAGTTGGGGGTTGCCTGAAAACAGGTAGCCTCCAAAAGGGGAGTTCACACCAGCTCCCCTTGAATCCCGGAGCCCACGGCATACTCCCAAAGACCCCCATCGTTGGTGGTATGGGGTACGGGATGTGCCGTGGACCGGAGGGCTTGCCTTAATTGGCCGGCCCGCGAGAAGGAAAACTCTTTAAAATCCGACAGCGAAGTCGTAAAAACCTGTAGATACCTGGCGACCTCTACAGTATCTAGCTGCACTGGCACGGAATGAGCGTCACCCGACAGTGCTTCCCTAATTCGTCTCTTACTCGTGGGAACAAAAATGGATATTGCAAAACAAACCAAACAAAAAGTTGAAAAAAAGAAGGTGGAAAAAAAGAAGGAGACGGCGACTTTGGAAGAAGATCTTCAAGTCGCCGTGGTGCGTCTCTCCGACACATCCGGAGACTCGGACACCAGCTTGCTGACATGCGCGTCAGGAAGCGAAAAGGAGGAAGCTAGCCAGCTAAGTGAAACCGAAGAGGCTCGCCGCCGTTGGCTCAAAAGGCCAGCTGGTGAAGAAGACGAAGAGCAGTCGACGTCACCACCCAAAGGAGCGGCACACAAATCGAAGAGGGGGAGAGGCCGCCCGCCCACCACGGGCGAATATGTGGGCCTTGCTGCGGCCAAAGAACGCCTCGCGAAAGCCAAGGAGGAGGAGCTCCAGCTCGAAGCTGAAATGGGCATAGAGGGCATGGCCAAAACGTTGCGGGAGTCCCGGCACGCCTGCCTCAGCGGCCTCAGCCAGCCAACACAGGAGGAGGACACGGCGCAGTCTCTAGCGGCACTAAATCTTTTGCTGCTAGAGGCTGCAAAACTCGTTGAAAAGGTGGCCACCACGTCAAGGAAGTTAAAAGGCACCAGTGTAAGGACATTGAAGGATGCGGCCTCTATCATTAAGGAGGCCGCGGTGGGGATAAGGGCCCGAACTGTATCCGAAGAAATGACGCAATTGGTGGCCGAAAATAGGCGGCTGTCGGAGCAGCTGGCGGAGGCCAACAGCCGGCCGGCGGCAGCGGCGGTGGACTCAGACGCGATCCGTGAGATGGTGGAGGCGATGTCTCGGGCCAGTGTCGTGCAGTTCAGCAATATGCTGAATGCGCGACTCGAGGGGCTCGAGTGTCGCCTCCTGCCGAACCCGCGGCAGTCAGGTGCGGGGGCAAAGGCCCCTGCCTTAGCGAAGGCTACAACACCCCCGGCGCCTCTGTCTGCGCCCGCAACTCAGCCCCAATCCAATAGGGGCAAGGGCAAGGGCAAAGGAAAGGGGAAGAAGACGGCGCCGGCCCCTGTAAGGGACCCTAGCCCGGTGCAGGACGCCCCCCCACCGCCCCCTCTGACGGAACAATCCCACCAACCACCCATGGCCCCACCGACATCTTGTCATATGGGCCGAATCTCAAGGAGACGGCTGCGGACATAGCCCGCCAAATAGGCGCGCTATCACCGCAGTCGCTTCTTGACTCCTTTACAAATCTCGTCCTGTCCCCTTTGTGCCTTTCTCCCCATTCTGGGGCGGCCACTAGCGCGTACCCCGCTCATGGGTACGGACGACACGGTACGCCTTCGCTGCCGTCGTGTACCTAGCCCTCAGCGAGTGAGGGTGTGACGCCGTGGGAAAAAGAATATATACATAAACATAATAATGCACAATAAAGAAAATATTAACAAATAAAAACGCCAGGGCACAATAATAAACTACGCTTTGCATTTTTTTTTTTTATTTTTTTTGTTTTATCCTTTTATATTTTTTTTTTTTCCATCAATTCCTTTTCCTTTTCTTTTTTTTTTTTTTTTTTGTTTCTTTTACCAATTATTTGCCTTTTTTTCTTTTTCTTTCTTTTTATTCTTTTTTTTTTTTTTTTTTTTTTTTTCCTTCTCTTTCCTTCTTTTTTTTTTTTCCTCTTTCCCTTCTCTTTTTTTTTCCTTTTTTTTTTCTTTTTTTAACTTAACCTAATCTTCTCTGCTCTCGTCCTCCAGGCTACACCTCAAGGTATGCCAGCCATGGGCGAAGTCCCTGAGCCGCCGGAAGTTGGCCTCCGAGGCTACGAGATCCCCGTAGTAGACTGGTCCTTCCTCCGTGCGAGTGATCCCATCCATCATCTCTCGTCGCTGATCTTCATACATGGGGCATCGCCACAGTATGTGGTCCAGACATTCGTCTTCCTCTCCGCAGTAGCACACGCTAACCTCGCACAACTTCATGTCATACAGTCTCTTCCGGAAGCATCCATGCCCGGTCAGGATCTGCGAGACTTGATAGTCCGGCTCGACCCAAGTCGCCTTGAGCCTTGCCGCCACGTCCGGGAAGTATCGATAGAGCTCCCTACCCCTGTTCTCCGTTTCCCATCTCTGCTGCCACTTGGCTACAGCCTCGTCCGCGATGACCCTTCTCCCTGTCCTGAACGCGTCCCGAGGTAGGTGGCGGATGTCGTCGATCATGCCCGCACGAGCCACCTCGAGGTCGGCCGGCAACACCCCTGCCAAGACAGGTAGTGCTGCTGTGCTGACGGACCGATACGCCTTCGTCAGAAGGACGAGTGCGGGCCTCTGTGTCCTCTGCAACACCGACCTGACCATGTACGTGTTCACGCGCCCCCACCAGCATCCCGCCGCGTAAGTTACAATTGGCACATATATGCCCTTGTACAGGACCTTAAGGGCCCTGTACCGAACGCCCCAGGATGAGGTAGAGACGCGCGACATCTTGCCCAGCCCCGCTGCAGCACGCTCGCCGATGGACTGAGCGTGTTCTCCGAACGACATATTTGCATCGATCACCACACCCAGTACCTTTGTGGAACGTACGCTCTTGACTGATGTCCCATCGAGCCGCACCGTGGGAGGGCGCTTGGACAGTCCACCCCTCAGAGTCATAGAATACGACTTTGAGGGGGAGAAACCAAGCCTGTTACGGCCCCCCCACTCGCTAATAAGTGCCATGGCGCACGAGGCCGAAGCCTCTATGCCGGATCGAGAGTCCGACTCGATGAGGACCGTTACATCATCGGCATACGCAACCACTTTTACGCCGTCCGGGTATGGCAAGCGGAGCAAGTCGTCCAAGAGAAGGTTCCATAGTGGTGGTCCCAATACAGAACCCTGCGGGCACCCCATGGTCGAGGCCTTCCACACAACCCTGCTCCCGGCGAAGAGGCCGACTCGGCGGTTGCAGAAGTACGCCGCCAGCATCCGATAGATGTTTGGCGGGCACCCCCCCCTCTTCGCCTTGAGCAGGATCATGGGCCACCACGCATTGTCGAAGGCCCCAGATATGTCCAGGAAGATGGCCTGGACATACTTGGAGCGGCTGTCTTTGACGGTGTCGACTATCTCGTTCAGTGCCGTCAGCGTTGACTTACCCCGAGAGAACCCGTGCTGGCATGAGGACACTTCGCGCGTAATTTGCGGTGCAGAAAGGAGTAGTACTCGCTCTAAGATTTTGCCCAAGACAGGGAGTAGCGTGATGGGCCGGTACGCTTTGGGATCGGTTAGGGGTTTGTCGTTGCCTTTCGGCAGCACGATCAAACGACCGTCCTTCCACGTATCGGGGAAAACGCCCTCAGAGACGCACATGCCAAACATGTGTGTCAGCTCGGCACCCGCCGCCAGCCACACACGCCTGACAATGCCCGCCGTAATCCCATCGATACCCGGGGCCGTGTTAGGGAGATCCTTGATTATTTTCTCGAGGTCCTGCCGCGAAGGAGGAGGCGCATCCCGACCCGACGGGATGCAAGCAGCCGCCAGTCGCACCTGCCGATGATATGCGGTATCCCGCGACGGGTCGTCATCGGGACAAAGTGCCCCCACGAGCCCACGCATGGCGGTGCCTGCATCCGCGGCGTATCCCTCCGCAAGCCTCGTACCATTCACCACGTTGGGTGGCGGTCTGAATCTACCGCTGGCCACTCTGTACGCCATTCCCCACGGGTCCTGGTTCCCCGACTCAGCCTGCTTGCGGAAGAAGTCGAGCTGCGCCTTCTCCATCGAAACCCTATACCTACTGCGGCACTCATGAAATTCATATCTCGCATTCAGTTCCACTTCACCACCCCGCTTCCTTACATCCTGCCATGCTTTCCTCGCCTTATTATGTCTCCTACGCAAGGCCTCCAACGAGGGAGACCACCACTCATATCCTTTATCTTTCTTTCTATCCCCACATGTACCCAGACACTCACTTGCCGTCCACGCGATTACCCGCGTGAACTCCTTGCATACCTCAGAAGCAGGCTTCGCCCAGTCTATCCCGCCCACTCGCTCTTGGATCCTTACCTGGAATCGATCCCAGTCCACGCCGCGCTCCCGGAACCTCATCGGTACAACCGACGGCTCCACAGCTGCAGGCGGGGCCTGAGCCCGCTCCCGATGATAGCCCAGCCTGAATGTGATGAGCCGGTGGTCGCTGCAGCTCGCATCGACGTGGACTCGCCACTCATCAACACCAACTCCGCGCGTCGAAAAGGTGACGTCGATGGAGGACTCTCCGTTCGCCGTTGAAAATGTTGGCGGCTGGCCTTCCACGTTGTGGACGACCAGACCGTGCGCCAACAGAAAGTCCTCCATTTCTTCTTTCCGGCGGGCCACTTCACGGCCGCGTCCAGTATAATGGCGTGGCTCCGAATGCCACAGGGGTGAGTGGGCGTTGACATCCGCTCCCACAAGTATGCGACGCCCGCCCGCGCCCTCCAGCACTCTGGTGAGATGCTCCAGATGAGGTGATATGTCCTCAGAGTACTGGAAGTATGCGCTGACGACCGTCACTGATGTACTCCCCCAGGCCACGTGACATACAATGCAGTGCGAGTTTGTCAAGTTCCGCAGCACGGTGCACACGACGTCAAGGCGCGGCAAGTAGACGCCCACCTTCGGGCAAGCGCCCTCTGGCAACACCAGCTGCCCCAGGGCTGCCACCGATGGTCGCACCGCAACATATGGCTCCTGCACCAGGACCACATCCAGCTTCCTCTCCGCCGCTATAGCCGGAAGCTCCGCCGTCGCCACCGCTGAGCCTTGCAGGTTCAGTTGCCCCACCCGAAGACTATCCATGATAGTTGGTGGAGCTCACTGACCGCTGTTCCGCGTTTGCCCTTGCGGGGCAGTCACGCGATGCCGTGCGGTGCGTTTGCGCACCCTTCCTTCCAAACTTCTTGCAGGTCGCGCATGTCGGGGACGCAGCCTGACACTCGGCACTCTTGTGCCCATCCTCACCGCAGTTGCCGCAGGTCATTGATTTGGCACGGCAATATTTTTCAGGGTGCCCGTAGAGCTGGCACCTGTTGCAGCAGGTGACAGAAACGTGATCCGTCACCTCTACTACGTCCCAACCAATGTAGAGGCGTCCCCTCTCCACGAGCCTTCGCCGCAGCTCCTGGGTGACCTGGCACACCCACCGGGTCCGGCCACCGTGTCGGTTCCTTTTGTAGAGGAGACGGAGCTCTTTCCCCAGTCTTTCGCTCGTCCAGTTCTCCTCGTCCTGTAGGTTCTGGTCCTTGATTTCGGCCAGAACCTCCTCCAGCGTCGCATCCTTACCTATGCCCGTGAGCGCCAGCAGCGGCTGTCGCTCAGTCGGTGCCACTGTGCGGAGCGTGGTGGGGACCGCCTTTCTCAGGGCGTCTGCCGCGGCCGCGGACGTAGTCTGTACGACGACCCCCGCGTTCCCCACCTTCCTTACACCGGCGATTTGCAACCCCAACTGCCCGGGCCGGACTGCCCCCAGTAGAACACGCCGCGTGTCGTCAGCCGTCTTCATTTCACCCTTCTGGTCCTCAGCCGGGTAGATGACCACTGAGGGACCCAGTGATCGCGGAATCGGGACCGGTTCTTGGTCCCTACCCAAACGCAGGGCGTGCGCGAAGCTCCGCTTTGGGGGTGGCCCTTCACTCCGAGCCTCTTCGCCTTCCCGCTGCTGTCCAAGCTCGGCACGGACAGCACGTGTCTCGGCCGCCATCAGGCGCAGCGTGAGATGCGTGACCACAGCACTAAGTCGCTCAGTGTGCGCACCGATCACCGCGATCTCTTCCTTGTTCAGCTTACTCGTTTTGCTGCGCACCGCCTCCATGATTCCCTTGGTGCTGCAGGTAGCCAGGCCAGCAAGCTGCGTAACCGGGGCTGTCGCCAAGGGGTCAATATCAGCACCGCGCACGTCTACCGCAGTCATCGTTGGTTCCTCATCCGCCACCACTACGGGGGCCACAGCTGGCACCTCCCTTCTCTTGGCGATCCTGCGCCGCATTGCCTCCTGCACCTCCTCCGGAGAAGAGAGCAGTCTCTTGCCGCCTGCCTGCGGCAGGTTCGATCCCTTCTCTGCACTGTTTCCTCGGGGTGGCGGCGACAATACAAACATTGTCGACGTCGGGGTCGAGAACATCTGGGGCGGGGTGCGAGGCAGTGGCTGGCGTGCCACCATGCTCTCACTACGGATTTCTTCAAGGGCTTGCAGCTCTTGCTGCTTCGCCCTTATCGAAGCCTCCACCAGCTCTTGCTGGCGGCGCTCACCATCTTCGTCATCCATCTTTTCACTTCACTTTCTAAGTCCAAGTCTATTTCGGTCGTTCGTGTATTAAAATTTATATAAATAAATATCAAAGACACAAACGGTCCAAAAACACCAACCACACGTACAAGTGTCACTATCACAAGCGTCTCTATCGCAATCACAGTCAGCACAACAAAATAAAAAAATAAAAAAAAATAAAAAAAAGCACAAAAGTTATTACTCGTCTAAGCGTCCCTTTCGCAATTCCCAAACGAAACGTCAAATGTCACTCACCTTGCGTCACAGGCGTCACTTGACACTGACAGCGACACAAGTCAAAAGACTTAGCTGTCAGTGTCAAACGTTAACCGTCTCTGCCACACAAACTTCACAAGTGTCACTATCACAACCACACGTAAAAACTACTTGAGTGTCACTGTCACAACCAAACGTTTATTGTCAAAAAGCACGTCACCAATACAAAATGTTAAAAGTTAAAGCGTCTCTTTCGCACAGCACTTAGGCGCAACGGAACGTCAACGCCACTCGCGCCACCTGACACTGACAGCAAGTCAGACGACTCGGCTGTCAACGCCAAATGTCAAGCGGGTGGGCGTCACCGACGGCTCCGCCTGCTCCTCGCGCGCACTCACTCTAATCTCAAGATGGCCGCGGCGTCTTATGGCAATTTGCCAAGGAAGAAACGAGAGCGACCGATTTTACTTCACAGCCAATAGTAAAAAAGAACGCGGAGCAACCTTCCGCACGTCCACTCTCTACGACTGTTGGCAGCGAAGTAGCTCCTCTGACGGAACAGTGGAGCGTGGTCGCTGCTCGGGGTGCCAAGAGCTCTGGAAGGCAGACAGGCACCCAGAGCAGCCAGAAGACCCAAAACAAAAAGGCGGCGGCAGTGGCGAAGCTTCGCGAGCCAAAAACGGCTGCAGTGACACTCACGCTGCAGCCGGGTGCGGCGGAGCGCGGCGAAAGCTACGCCACTGTCTTGCGGGAGGCCCGGACTCGCGTCGATATGGCGAGTCTGGGCATCGACGAAATGCGCTGTAGGACCACGGTCACCGGCGCCCGCATCCTGGAAATCTTCGGGGATGGGGGCGCTGAGAAGGCCGACTCCCTGGCTACAAAGCTAAGGGAGGTCCTCAGTGCAGAAGCGGTCAGGGTCTCCCGCCCCACAAAAAGGGTGGACGTCCTTGTAACGGGCTTGGACGATTCCGTCACAGCCGCAGAGGTGGTGGCGGCTTTTGCAGCACAGGGAGGGTGCCACGCCGACGATATAAGACCCGGGGTGATCGGCGACCGTGCAACGATGTGGCTCGGCTGCCCGGTTGCCGCCGCCAAGACGGTGGTCGGCGCAAACCGTCTTAAAGTTGGATGGATAACGGCGAGGGTCACCCTGCTGGAGGCGAGGCCCCTACGGTGCTTCAGGTGCCTCAACCTGGGCCACGTCGCCAGCAGGTGTGTTTCGGAGGTGGACCGCAGCGGCCTCTGCTTTCGCTGCGGAAAGCCGGGCCACCGGGCGCGAGAGTGCCGGGCCGAGCCCAACTGCGCCACCTGTGCGGCAGCGGGCAAGCCGGCGGGGCACCCTCTCGGCGGCGTGGGCTGCGTGGGCAAGGCCCCAAAAACCACAAAAAAGAAAGCGACCAGGGCTGAGGGCAGCGGCGAGTCCGCCCCTATCCCGGCAACTATAGAGGAGGGGCCCATGGAAACCGCCCCATAAATGTCTAGGTTAGCAATATTGCAGGCAAATATTAACCACTCTGCCAGGGCCCAGGATCTATTGTCCCAGAGCCTGGCAGAGTGGGGAATACAAATAGCGGTGGTCGCCGAGCCCTACTTTGTCCCCGCCCGGGACGACTGGGTCGGGGACCGGGACGGCTTGGTGGCCATCGCCGCCCCGGCTGCCGCTGGCGCCCCGCCCATCGAACGTGTGTCGAGGGGTGGGGGGCACGTACTGGCAGCCGTGGGCGACGTCATAGTAATAGGGGTGTACTGTTCTCCCAACCGGGGCCTCGCCGACTTTGAGCAGATGCTCGTCGAGGTGGGGTCTTTGGTTGGGCAGTCCGCCCCTAGCCCCGTGCTAGTCGCCGGGGATTTCAACGCCAAATCTGCGGCGTGGGGATCCCCGGTGACGGATGCGCGGGGTGAGTGCCTGGAGGAGTGGGCGGTCGCCATGGGCCTGGCCGTCCTCAACACGGGGTCGGAGGACACGTGCGTGCGGCAACAGGGCGGGTCGATAGTCGACATAACACTGGCATCGACCGCCCTGGCGCGCCGTGTCCGGGACTGGAGGGTGGTGGTGGGCGTGGAGACACTGTCGGACCATCGTTACATCCGATTCGATGTCTCCGCGCTCCCCACCGGCCCGCGGGGCCCGACCCGACCCCCTGTTGGGGGGGGCGGTCCGCGCTGGGTGCTGGGGCGGCTCGACAAAGAGGTCGCTAGAGAGGCCGCAGTTATCGAGGACTGGGTGTCCGGGTCCGACATAAGCCAGGACGTGGACGAGGAGGCGGGGCGCCTAGGGGCCTCGCTGGGCCGCATCTGCGACGCGGCGATGCCCAGGGCGAGACCCCTCCCTCCTCGGCATCGGGTGTATTGGTGGAGCGACGAGCTTCGCCGTATGCGAATCGAGTGCGGTAGGGCTCGCCGCCAATACACTCGGTGCAGGCGTAGGCGGACCCGGGACGCCCAGGAGGAGGCCGCCTCCTACGCCGCTTACAGGGCTCTGCGCGAGTCGTTCCAAGTGGCAATCGCGCGGGCCAAGGAGGCGGCGTGGGAGGAGTGGCTGCGGACCCTTGACGGCGACCCGTGGGGCAGGCCGTACAAGGCGGTCCGCGAAAAGCTGCGGCCCTGGGCCCCCCCGGTCACGTCCAGCGTGGACGAGGGTCTGCTGGGAGAGGTGGTGGACGCCCTCTTCCCGCAGAGAGACGAGTGGGTGCCTCCGGCGATGGCCCGACCCAATAATGCGCGACCTGCCCGGGAAGACGTCCCCGCACCACCGGTATCGGAAACGGAGTTCGGGGCGGCCGTCTCGAGGCTTAAAATGAAGAGGACCGCCCCAGGCCCGGACGGCGTTCCGGGGACGGCCCTGGCGGTCGCGCTGGAGGAGATAGGAGAGAGGGTGAGGTCCCTCTTCACCGCTTGTTTGGCGCAGGGTCGATTCCCCCGACCCTGGAAGACGGGCAAACTTGTTTTACTGCCGAAAGTCGGCCGCCCGGCCGGACTGCCGTCGTCCTACCGTCCGATCGTGCTGCTCGGCGAGGTGAGCAAGCTTTTCGAGCGAGTGCTCGCTGCTCGCCTGGCCGAGTGCATGGATCCGGATCTGGACGACGCGCAGTTCGGTTTTCGCCGGGGTCGGTCGACGCCGTGGGACCTCGATGCCGAGGTACTCGCCGCGGCGTACTGGCGACTGAAAGAGGCGATTGCGGGTGGCGACCGTCCCCATCCGCGGGAGATTCGTCACTGGAAGGAGGAGGCGCGCGACACTCTCCTGCGGAAGTGGGCGGCCCGATTGGAGGGGTCGGAGGCGAGCCGAGATTTCGTGGCCGCCATTCGACCCTTTCTTCGCGAGTGGCTAGAGCGGCGGCACGGAGCTCTCTCCTTCCACCTGACACAGATGATCACCGGGCACGGTTGCTTTGGCAGATACCTGTGTCGGGTGGCAGGAAGGGAGCCGTACGAGGTGTGTCATCATTGTGCGGCGGGAGTCGCGGACACGGCGCAACACACGCGCGAGGAGTGCCCTGCGTGGGCGGTCCCTCGCGCCGCCCTGTCCGCGACTGTCGGGAATGACTTGTCGCTGTCGGCCCTGCTCAGAGAGATGGTCGACAGCGATGAATCATGGCAGGCGGTCGCGACATTCAGTGTCGAAATTATGTCGCGGAAGGAGGCGGCGGAGCGGGACCGGGAAGACGACGTCGACTCGGCCCCGATGCGCCGCCGCAGACGCGGAAGGCGGCGTCAAGCCTTTGCAGGCCGAATGCTGCACTAAGGTCTGGGACCGTGGGCGGAGGATCGGGGGATCCTCCGTCCACACAAAGGTCCCGCGCGCACCGAGACGCCCAGGTATACCGGGGCGCCTCGGTGCTAGGAGGAGAATTGGAGGTGGAATGTGACGGGGCAGGGTCTCAGACACTCTGGGACTCTGCCCCGTCCCAAAGAGAAGGGGCGCCAGCGGGGCATGCGGTTGCAAGCCATGTGGGTCCCGCAGCCCCGTAGGCGAGAAGTCGGTATACTCCAGGTTTTTTAGTGGGTGCAAACCCCACATAACGCAGTGGTTCCCCCGGCCCACTGCGTATTCGTGAGGAATTTTACCTGGGTGATCAAAAAAAAAAAAAAAAAAAAGGTTAGGTTAGGTTGGGGTGCGGGTCTGGTAACCTCCACGTTGGCCTAGTTGGTTGCTGGTCCCTTTCGGATACGTCCGGGGGGAAGAGCAACTCGCTGGGCTGGTGCGCCCCGGGCACCGTCAATAACTTCCCATTCGTGGGTTCTTGTTGGCGGTGGCGAATACCTGACAGGGGGGGGATGTCGCTCTGGGTGTTCCTCTGATTGGCAGAGGACACACCAGATGCGACATTGGGGACTGGGTGGGTGGGGATAAGTTAGGTTGGGTAGGTTTGTTTGGGTAGGTAGTTTAGTTAGGTTGGGTAGGTAGGCTAGGCGGACGTGGAGAGGAGTTGGGGGTTGCCTGAAAACAGGTAGCCTCCAAAAGGGGAGTTCACACCAGCTCCCCTTGAATCCCGGAGCCCACGGCATACTCCCAAAGACCCCCATCGTTGGTGGTATGGGGTACGGGATGTGCCGTGGACCGGAGGGCTTGCCTTAATTGGCCGGCCCGCGAGAAGGAAAACTCTTTAAAATCCGACAGCGAAGTCGTAAAAACCTGTAGATACCTGGCGACCTCTACAGTATCTAGCTGCACTGGCACGGAATGAGCGTCACCCGACAGTGCTTCCCTATTTCGTCTCATAATCGTGGGAACAAAAATGGATATTGAATTAAAAAAAACAACCAAAAAAGATGAAAAAAAGAAGGTGGAAAAAAAAAAGAAGGAGACGGCGACTTTGGAAGAAGATCTTCAAGTCGCCGTGGTGCGTCTCTCCGACACATCCGGAGACTCGGACACCAGCTTGCTGACATGCGCGTCAGGAAGCGAAAAGGAGGAAGCTAGCCAGCTAAGTGAAACCGAAGAGGCTCGCCGCCGTTGGCTCAAAAGGCCAGCTGGCGAAGAAGACGAAGAGCAGTCGACGTCACCACCCAAAGGAGCGGCACACAAATCGAAGAGGGGGAGAGGCCGCCCGCCCACCACGGGCGAATATGTGGGCCTTGCTGCGGCCAAAGAACGCCTCGCGAAAGCCAAGGAGGAGGAGCTCCAGCTCGAAGCTGAAATGGGCATAGAGGGCATGGCCAAAACGTTGCGGGAGTCCCGGCACGCCTGCCTCAGCGGCCTCAGCCAGCCAACACAGGAGGAGGACACGGCGCAGTCTCTAGCGGCACTAAACCTTTTGCTGCTAGAAGCTGCAAAGCTCGTTGAAAAGGTGGCCACGACGTCAAAGAAGCTAAAAGGAACCAGTATTAAGACACTGAAGGATGCGGCCTGTATCATTAAGGAAGCCGCGGTGGGAATAAGGGCCCGAACTGTATCTGAGGAAATGACGCAATTGGTGGCCGAAAATAGGCGGCTGTCGGAGCAGCTGGCGGAGGCCAACAGCCGGCCGGCGGCAGCGGCGGTGGACTCAGACGCGATCCGTGAGATGGTGGAGGCGATGTCTCGGGCCAGTGTCGTGCAGTTCAGCAATATGCTGAATGCGCGACTCGAGGGGCTCGAGTGTCGCCTCCTGCCGGACCCGAAGTTGCGGCCGCCGCTGGCGGCTGACAGACAAGTGGCGGAATATGAGGCCGCGGCAGTGGCAGTGTCACAGCCGCGGCAGTCAGGTGCGGGGGCAAAGGCCCCTGCCTTAGCGAAGGTTACAACACCCCCGGCGCCTCTGTCTGCGCCCTTAGCTCAGCCCCAATCCACTAAGGGGAAGGGCAAGGGCAAAGGAAAGGGGAAGAAGACGGCGCCGGCCCCTGTAAGGGACCCTAGCCCGGTGCAGGACGCCCCCCCACCGCCCCCTCTGACGGAACAATCCCACCAACCACCCATGGCCCCACCGACATCTTGTCATATGGGCCGAATCTCAAGGAGACGGCTGCGGACATAGCCCGCCAAATAGGCGCGCTATCACCGCAGTCGCTTCTTGACTCCTTTACAAATCTCGTCCTGTCCCCTTTGTGCCTTTCTCCCCATTCTGGGGCGGCCACTAGCGCGTACCCCGCTCATGGGTACGGACGACACGGTACGCCTTCGCTGCCGTCGTGTACCTAGCCCTCAGCGAGTGAGGGTGTGACGCCGTGGGAAAAAGAATATATACATAAACATAATAATGCACAATAAAGAAAATATTAACAAATAAAAACGCCAGGGCACAATAATAAACTACGCTTTGCATTTTTTTTTTTCTTTTTTTTGGTTTTATCCTTTTATATTTTTTTTTTTTCCATCAATTTCTTTTCCTTTTCTTTTTTTTTTTTTTGCTTCTTTTACCAACTATTTGCCTCTTTTTTTTTGTTTTAATTTTTTTTTTTTCCTTCTCTTTCCTTCTTTTTTTTTTTTCTTTTCTATTTCCCTTTTTTTTTTTTTTTTCTTTTTTTTTCCTTTTTAACTTAACCTAATCTTCTCTGCTCTCGTCCTCCAGGCTACACCTCAAGGTATGCCAGCCATGGGCGAAGTCCCTGAGCCGCCGGAAGTTGGCCTCCGAGGCTACGATATCCCCGTAGTAGACTGGTCCTTCCTCCGTGCGAGTGATCCCATCCATCATCTCTCGTCGCTGATCTTCATATATGGGGCATCGCCACAGTATGTGGTCCAGACATTCGTCTTCCTCTCCGCAGTAGCACACGCTAACCTCGCACAACTTCATGTCATACAGTCTCTTCCGGAAGCATCCATGCCCGGTCAGGATCTGCGAGACTTGATAGTCCGGCTCGACCCAAGTCGCCTTGAGTCTTGCCGCCACGTCCGGGAAGTACCGAAAGAGCTCCCTACCCCTGTTCTCCGCTTCCCATCTCTGCTGCCACTTGGCTACAGCCTCGTCCGCGATGACCCTTCTCCCTGTCCTGAACGCGTCCCGAGGTAGGTGGCGGATGTCGTCGATCATGCCCGCACGAGCCACCTCGAGGTCGGCCGGCAACACCCCTGCCAAGACAGGTAGTGCTGCTGTGCTGACGGACCGATACGCCTTCGTCAGAAGGACGAGTGCGGGCCTCTGTGTCCTCTGCAACACCGACCTGACCATGTACGTGTTCACGCGCCCCCACCAGCATCCCGCCGCGTAAGTGACAATTGGCACATATATGCCCTTGTACAGGACCTTAAGGGCCCTGTACCGAACGCCCCAGGATGAGGTAGAAACGCGCGACATCTTGCCCAGCCCCGCTGCAGCACGCTCGCCGATGGACTGAGCGTGTTCTCCGAACGACATATTTGCATCGATCACCACACCCAGTACCTTTGTGGAACGTACGCTCTTGACTGATGTCCCATCGAGCCGCACCGTGGGAGGGCGCTTGGACAGTCCACCCCTCAGAGTCATAGAATACGACTTCGAGGGGGAGAAACCAAGCCTGTTACGGCCCCCCCACTCGCTAATAAGTGCCATGGCGCACGAGGCCGAAGCCTCTATGCCGGATCGAGAGTCCGACTCGATGAGGACCGTTACATCATCGGCATACGCAACCACTTTTACGCCGTCCGGGTATGGCAAGCGGAGCAGGTCGTCCAAGAGAAGGTTCCATAGTGGTGGTCCCAATACAGAACCCTGCGGGCACCCCATGGTCGAGGCCTTCCACACAACCCTGCTCCCGGCGAAGAGGCCGACTCGGCGGTTGCAGAAGTACGCCGCCAGCATCCGATAGATGTTTGGCGGGCACCCCCCCCCTCTTCGCCTTGAGCAGGATCATGGGCCACCACGCATTGTCGAAAGCCCCAGATATGTCCAGGAAGATGGCCTGGACATACTTGGAGCGGCTGTCTTTGACGGTGTCGACTATCTCGTTCAGTGCCGTCAGCGTTGACTTACCCCGAGAGAACCCGTGCTGGCATGAGGACACTTCGCGCGTAATTTGCGGTGCAGAAAGGAGTAATACTCGCTCTAAGATTTTGCCCAAGACAGGGAGTAGGGTGATGGGCCGGTACGCTTTGGGATCGGTTAGGGGTTTGTCGTTGCCTTTCGGCAGCACGATCAAACGACCGTCCTTCCACGTATCGGGGAAAACGCCCTCAGAGACGCACATGCCAAACATGTGTGTCAGCTCGGCACCCGCCGCCAGCCACACACGCCTGACAATGCCCGCCGTAATCCCATCGATACCCGAGGCCGTGTTAGGGAGATCCTTGACTATTTTCTCGAGGTCCTGCCGCGAAGGAGGAGGCGCATCCCGACCCGACGGAATACAAGCAGCCGCCAGCCGCACCTGCCGGTGGTATTCGGTATCGCGCGATGGGTCGTCATCGGGACAAAGTGCCCCCACGAGCCCGCGCATGGCTGCGCCTGCATCCGCGGCGTATCCTTCCGCAAGCTTCGTGCCGTTCACCACGTTGGGTGGCGGTCTGAATCGACCGCTGGCAACTCTGTACGCCATCCCCCAAGGGTCCTGGTTCCCTGACTCAGCCTGCTTGCGGAAGAAGCCTCCACGTTGGCCTAGTTGGTTGCTGGTCTCTTTCGGATACGTCCGGGGGGAAGAGCAACCCGCTGGGCTGGTGCACCCCGGGCACCGTCAATAACTTCCCATTCGTGGGTTCTTGTTGGCGGTGGCGAATACCTGACAGGGGAGGGATGTCGCTCTGGGTGTTCCCCTGATTAGCAGGGGACACTCCAGATGCGACATAGGGCGGCTAGGTTGGGTAGGTTAGTTTGGGTAGGTAGATTAAGTTAAGTTGGGTAGGTAGGTAGGAGGGGATGACTTGTCGTTGCCGGCCCTCCTTTGGCGTGGGATGGTCGGCAGGGACAAGTCGGTGGAAGGAGGGGGCGGCGGAGCGTCGGTCTCGACGCGCCGCCGCACACGCGGAGAGCGGCATCTGCTGCTACGTAGGGGACCGTAATGGTCAGGAGCGGTGGAGGGCACGGCGCAGCACACCGTCTAGGTGTGCCCACCGGCCCATTCTCCGCGAGTGGCTCGAGCGGCGGCACGGGGCTCTCTCCTTCCACCTGACGCAAATGATCACCGGGCAGAGATGGTCGACAGCGACAGGTCTTGGCAGGCGGTCGCGACATTCAGCGACGAGGTGATATCGCAGAAGGAGGCGGCGGAGCGGGACCGGGAAGACGACGTCGACTCGGCCCCGATGCGCCGCCGCAGACGTGGTAGGCGGCGTCGGGCCTTCGCCCGGCTACGGTGCGTCCCGCGTCCTGTACGCGGACCACTCCTTGGCCGAACTGGAAAGGATGGCTCTGGAGGACGAGGAAGGGATCGTGGAGGTCGCCTCCAAGTCCTCGCACCTGAAGGGCACTTTTCAGAAGTGCCTCAAGTGCCGGGCAGCGAGCAGCCTCCTTCGACCTTGAGGACACACTCCGAAAGGTTATGCAGGAGGAAAGGGCCTTCGTGAGAGCCTGCCTAGCAGGCATCGAGGACCGCCTCCTGCCGGAGAAAAGCCTCCGACCGCCGCTTGCGGCGGACAAGAGGCGTGTCGAGCCGGGGCCGCCATCGCAGGGGGAGGACGTTCTTCTCCCCTCCACCACCCCGACCAACCAGCAGGGCTGGACGAAGGTCGTCAAGGGGAAGGGGAAAGGCAAAAAGACGGCAGCGGCCGTACCTGCCGTCCCAGCCG
Organism: Orthosia cruda; assembly: GCA_964057195.1. NCBI lineage: Eukaryota > Metazoa > Arthropoda > Insecta > Lepidoptera > Noctuidae > Orthosia > Orthosia cruda. The sequence continues at coordinate 22,019,013 of OZ059851.1, forward strand.
TTCCTGCCGTCCCCGCCACCACCCCTCCCAGCCAGTCGCATTCGACTGGCAAGGGAAAGGGAAAAGGGAAGGGGAAAAGACCCTCCCCAGCCGGCTCTCAAAAACTCGTTGTTCCGAAGACCGCGGCCGTTGTGGTGACTCTCACCGCGGAGGCCGCGGAGCGAGGCGAGACCTACGCGTCCGTCATGATGCGGGCGCGTACCAATGCCGATCCCACCAAGTTGGGGATCGGCAAGGTCTCATGCCGCCGGACGCAGGCTGGGGCTCGTTTATTCGAGTTCCCGGGGGCGGAAGGCGGTAGGAACGCAGACCTCTTCGCAGCAAAGCTGCAAGAGGTCATTGCGGACGCGGCAAAGGTGGCCAGGCCTGTCAAGTCGGCGGCCTTAGAGGTGACCGATCTGGATGATTCGGTCACCAAAGAGGAGGTGGTCGCGGCGATCGCAGAGATCGGTGGTTGTAGCGTCGCCGCGGTACAAGGCCGGGGCATCAGGCCCGGCCGCGGCGGCATGGGCACCATCCGCGTGGAGTGCCCAGTAGCCGCTGCCAAAGCCGTCCTCGCTAAGGGACGGCTTGCCGTCGGATTTAGCTCGGGTGTAGTCCGGGCACTTGTGGCACAGCCACTGCGGTGTTACAGGTGCTTCGGCATCGGACACACCCGGCCCCTCTGTCCGTCAAGAGTCGACAGGACGGAGAGTTGTTACCGCTGCGGCAAGGAGGGCCATAAGGCCGCCTCCTGCAAGGCCGCCACCCCGCACTGCGCGGTGTGTGCTGCCAGTGGCCGCCCGGCGGGCCACGTCACCATGGGGAGGAACTGCAGTCCTCCCCCAAAGAGGGGCAAAGCGCAGGCGCTGATCCGGCCTGCCGCTACCACCGCTACCGTTCCAGAGACTGGAACTACAGTGGCTGCGGGCCTGGCTGAGGAGGAGGGTGCAATGTCTCTTGATGCATAGAGTCGAACATCGCATCCTCCAGGCGAACACCAACCACTGCAGAGCGGCCCAGGATCTGCTGATGCAGCGGCAGGCCGTGCGGCGGGAGGCGAGGGACGCCATCGTCCTCCATTGGACGGAGGACCTCGCCACCGCCACCTTTGGCCGTCGGACGCTTGACGCGCTCGGTCCAGTCTTGCAGGGCTGGCTCGAGCGGCCCCACGGTTTCCTCTCGTTTCGTCTAGTGCAGGTGTTGTCCGGACATGGGTGTTTCGGAACGCACCTGCACCGGATCCGGAGGGAGGAAGCCCCGGGGTGCCACGACTGTGGCGCTGCGGAGGACACGGCGCAGCACACCCTCGAGGTGTGCCCAGCCTGGGCAGAGCTGCGCCGTGTCCTAATTTGTGTGATCGGGCAGGACCTCTCACTCCCCGGCGTGGTAAACTCCATGCTGGGGAGTGAGGAGGCCTGGGCGGCGGTCGCCTCCTTTTGCGAGGATGTCATGTCGCAAAAGGAGGCGGCGGAGCGTGCGCGGGAGGATGATCCTCTCGCGCCGCCGCTCCGCAGGCGGAGAAGGGGTGGGAGAAGGCGGTTGTACGATCGCCTCCTCCCACCTCCTGGTGGTGACTAGCGGGCGACAGGCGCGGGGGCGCCTCTCGCTCGCATTGCACGAGTCACCACCCTCGTTGGGCGGGAACGGCCGAGCACTCGCTGTCGTTCCCGGGCCCCTCCACTGAGGGAGGGGCGTGAAGGGCCTGCCGTAAAGGCGGGCGGTCGTCGGCGGAGGACTGGACGTAAAGGCTGTGCCAGTTTCCCAGTCCTCCTCCACACAGACGAAGCGGGAGTGCCGCTGGGTTATTTTAGTGGGTATACCGGGCTTGCTTGCCCGGGGAGTCCCACATAGCCCGCCCATTCCCCCAATGGGTGGGTATGCGTAATGCATATTTTCCCAGCGTGATCAAAAAAAAAAAAAAAAAAAAAAAAAAAGGTTAGGTTAGGTTAGGTTGGGGTGCGGGTCAGGTAACCTCCACGTTGGCCTAGTTGGTTGCTGGTCTCTTTCGGATACGTCCGGGGGGAAGAGCAACCCGCTGGGCTGGTGCACCCCGGGCACCGTCAATAACTTCCCATTCGTGGGTTCTTGTTGGCGGTGGCGAATACCTGACAGGGGGGGATGTCGCTCTGGGTGTTCCCCTGATTAGCAGGAGACACTCCGGACGCGACAAAGGGGTTGGGCTGGGGTGGGATAAGTTAGGTTGGGTAGGCTAATTTGGGTAGGTAGGTTTAGCTAGGTCGGGTAGGTAGGGTGGTGGCTTGTCGTTGCCGACCCTCCTTTGACGTGGGATGGTCGGCAGGGACAAGTCGATGGTAGGAGGGGGCGACGGAGCGTCGGTCTCGACGCGCCGCCGCACACGCGGAGGGCGGCATCTGGCCTTCGCGGGCCGGATGCCGCCACAACGTAGGGGACCGTAAAGGTCAGGTGCGGTGGAGGGCACGGCGCAGCACACCGTCTAGGTGTGCCCAGCGGGGGCGTAGCTGCGCCGTGCCCTGAGGAGTTGTCGGGCGGGACCTCTCGCTTCCCGGTGTGGTGAATTCCATGCTGGGGGGTGGGGGGTCCTGTGCGGCGGTTGCCCCCTTTTGCGAGGACGCCATGTCGCGAAAGGGGGTGGCGGAGAGGGGGTGGAAGGGGGCGGTCGTACGATCGTTTCCTTCCACCTCCTGGTGGTGACTAGCGGGCGACGGGCGTGGGGGCCGCCTTAGCCTGCATTGCACTAGTCACCACCCTTGCGGGCGGGAACGGCCGAGCACTCGCGGTCGTTCCCGGGCCCCTCCACTGAGGGAGGGGCGAGAAGGGCCTGCCCTAAAAGGCGGGCGGTCGTCGGCGGAGGACTGGACGTAAAGGCTGTGCCGGATTCCCAGTCCTCCTCCATTCAGACGATGCGGGAGTGCCGCTGGGTTATTTTAGTGGGTATACCAGGCTGGGGGGCCCGGGGAGTCCCACATAGCCCCCCATTCCCCCAATGGGTGGGTATGCGTAATGCATTTTTTCCCAGCGTGACCAAAAAAAAAAAAAAAAAAAAAAAAGGTTAGGTTGGGGGATGGGGGATCCCCTCACAGTGCATACGTCCTCGTTCGTTTCCCCCGGGCAACGCCCCAGTTCTGACCACCGTAACGGAGTGGCAGACTGGGTGCGGCTAAAGTGCGCTGTGCGATCGTTGCTATCATTTTATCTTGAGCGGAAGTGTGACGCTTCAGCGTCAGCGGAGGAAGGGCGGACCTTCTACGGAGGAAGGTCGGAAGAGTTGGAGTCGGAGTCCGACAACGAGTCCGTTGTGTCGGTAGCCAGCTCGATGGAGGTCGAGGAGGGCAGTCGTTCGCAATCGCGGAAGCGGGCCTTCTTAAAGGAAGTGTCCGACGGCTCCTCGGGTTCGGCGAAGGAGTCGAAGTCGAAGAAGAAGGCAACGGCCAAGAAGACGGCACCGGATACCCACGACGTGGGTCTGGCAGACGCTCAAGGTCAGTTGGACCTGGCTCGGCGGACGCAGCTCCAGCAGGAGTTGGAGGAGAGTGTTGCGGCCAAGGAGGAACGGGCGCGCGTTGCTCGTGCCAAGTCCGGGTACGGAGCGTCTGTCGTTCTGTACGCGGACCACTCCTTGCTGGAGCTGGAGCGGATGGCTGAGGAGGACGAGGAGGGGATCGTGGAGGTCGCCTCCAAGTCCTCTCGACTGAAGGGGACCTTCCAAAAGGCCCTCAAATGCCGGGCCGCGAGCATGCGCGGCATCGTCGGGGAGCTGGTGCAGCGCCAGGCGGCCGACGAGATGCGGCAACTGCAGACGAGAATTAATCGCCTGCAGAAGGAGGTCAGCCAGCTTCATCAGAAGCTGGCTGAAGCCACGGCCCGGCCAACCACAACCGAGCCCAGACCTGCGGCAGAGGGCCCTGCCTCCTTCGACCTTGAGGACACACTCCGAAAGGTTATGCAGGAGGAAAGGGCCTTCGTGCGAGCCTGCCTAGCAGGCATCGAGGACCGGCTCCTGCGACTCCCCTCCCCTCTCGCTCTTAGAGAGGGGGCCGGGATACGTGGCCGCCGCGTGGGGAGATATAGCCCTGGTCGGGGTCTATTTCTACCCAAACCGCCCTCTAAGGGACTTCGAGAACTTTCTCGAAGTCCTAACGGCAGTCGTCGGGAGGGCGGCACCACGCCAGGTCGCCGTGTTGGGCGACCTGAATGCCAAATCGGCGGCCTGGGGTAACCCGGCCGCAACATCCAACGTCCGGGGACGCGCCGCCGAATTTTGGGCGGCTTCGTGCGGTGTGTCCCTGGGGGAATGTTCACACGTGTGTGCGGCAACGGGGTGGGTCAGTGGTTGACGTTTCGTTTGCCACCCCCGTGCTAGCCGCCCGCGTCGTGAACTGGCGGGTTGAGATGGTGGAGACCATGTCGGACCACCGTTACGTGCGGTTCGACATCTCCACCCAAGGCCCGCGGGGAGGAATGGCCGAGGAGCGCGAGGCCGTTCGGCGCGAGGCGAGGGACGCAATCGTCCTCCATTGGACGGAGGACCTCGCCTCCGCCACCTTTGGACGCCGGACGTTGGACGCGCTCGGTCCAGTCTTACAGGGCTGGCTCGGGCGCCCCCACGGTTTCCTCTCTTTCCGTTTGGTGCAGGTGTTGTCCGGACATGGTTGTTTCAGAACGCACCTGCACCGGATCCGGAGGGAGGAAACCCCGGCGTGCCACGACTGCGGCGCGGCGGAGGACACGGCGCAGCACACCCTCGAGGTGTGTCCAGCCTGGGCAGAGCTGCGCCGTGCCTTGACCGATGTTGTTGGGCAGGACCTCTCACTTCCCGGCGTGGTCAACTCCATGCTGGGGAGTGAGGAGGCCTGGGCTGCGGTTGCCTCCTTTTGCGAGCAAGTTATGTCGCAAAAGGAGGCGGCGGAGCGTGCGCGGGAGGATGATCCTCTCGCGCCGCCGCTCCGCAGGCGGAGAAGGGGTGGGAGAAGGCGGTTGTATGACCGTCTCCTCCCACCTCCAGGTGGTGGCTAGCGGGCGACAGGCGCGGTGGCGCCTCTCGTCTGCATTGCACTAGCCACCACCCTCGTTGGGAGGGAATGGCCGAGCACTCGCGGTCATTCCCGGGCCCCTCCACTAAGGGAGGGGCGTGAAGGGCCCGCCATAAAGGTGGGCAGTCGTCGGGGGAGGGCTGGTAGTCAAGGCTCTGCCGGTTCCCCAGTCCTCCTCCACACAGACGAAGCGGGAGTGCCGCTGGGTTATTTTAGTGGGTATACCGTGTAGTATCTGGGCCTCGTGCTAGACAGCAGGTGGCGCTTCGGCCCGCACTTCAGCGGGCTGTCGACGCGCCTGCTGAAAGCCGCGGACGCCCTCTCATGGCTCCTCCCAAACCTGGGGGGACCCAAGGAGCGATGCCGGCGCCTCTATGCCGGCATCCTCAAGAGCATGGCGCTATACGGCGCACCCATCTGGGCGGACTCCCTCCACAGGAGGGAGAATGCAACCGCCATCCGCAGGCCGCAAAGGGCCATTGCACAGCGGGTGGCGAGGGCCTACCGCTCAGTGGGTTTCTCGGCGGCGTGCGCTCTGGCCGGCACCCCACCTTGGGAGTTGGAGGCATGGGTGCTTGCCAAAGTGTACGAGTGGACGGCGCGGCGGAAGGCGCTCGGGGAGCGCCCCGCCACTGAAGAGCGGGAGGCCGTGCGGCGGGAGGCGAGGGACGCTATCGTCGTCCATTGGACGGAGGACCTCGCCTCCGCCGCCTTTGGCCGCCGGACGCTGGATGCGCTCGGTCCAGTCCTGCAGGGCTGGCTCGAGCGCCCACATGGTTTTCTCTCGTTCCGTTTGGTGCAGGTGTTGTCCGGACATGGTTGTTTCGGAACGCACCTGCACCGGATCCGGAGGGAGGAAACCCCAGCGTGCCACGACTGCGGTGCAGCGGAGGATACGGCGCAGCACACCCTCGAGGTCTGCCCAGCCTGGGCAGAGCTGCGCCGTGCCCTGAATAGTGTTATCGGGCAAGACCTCTCACTTCCCGGCGTGGTCAACTCCATGCTGGGGAGTGAGGAGGCCTGGGCGGCGGTTGCCTCCTTTTGCGAGGTCGTGATGTCGCAAAAGGAGGCGGCGGAGCGTGCGCGGGAGGACGATCCTCTCGCGCCACCGCTCCGCAGGCGGAGAAGGGGTGGGAGAAGGCGGTTGTACGATCGTCTTCTCCCACCTCCTGGTGGTGACTAGCGGGCGACAGGCGCGGGGGCGCCTCTCGCTCGCATTGCACGAGTCACCACCCTCGTTGGGCGGGAACGGCCGAGCACTCGCTGTCGTTCCCGGGCCCCTCCACTGAGGGAGGGGCGTGAAGGGCCTGCCCTAAAAGGCGGGCGGTCGTCGGCGGAGGACTGGACGTAAAGGCTGTGCCAGTTTCCCAGTCCTCCTCCAATCAGACGATGCGGGAGTGCCGCTGGGTTATTTTAGTGGGTATACCGGGCTTGCTTGCCCGGGGAGTCCCACATAGCCCCCCATTCCCCCAATGGGTGGGTATGCGTAATGCATTTTTTCCCAGCGTGATCAAAAAAAAAAAAAAAAAAAAAAAAGGTTAGGTTAGGTTGGGGGATCCCTGGGGTGCGGGTCAGGTAACCTCCACGTTGGCCTAGTTGGTTGCTGGTCTCTTTCCTCTTGCCACGGCCCGGCCAACCCAGGCTGAGCCTATCCCTGCGGCAGAGGGCCCCGCCCTCCATCACGGCCTCGAGGATATCATCCGCGGGGTCGTGAGGGAGGAAAGGGCCTTCGTGAGAGCCTGCCTCGCGGGGATTGAGGACCGACTCTTGCCAGAGGTGAGCCACCGACCACCGCTTGCGGCGGACAGCAGGCAGGGTGAGGCGTGCGAGCAGCTCGAGGCATTCGCAGAGGACGCTCTTCTGCCATCCACCACCCCGACCAACCAGCAGGGCTGGACGAAGGTAGTCGGCAAGGGCAAGGGCAAGGGGAAGGGGAAGGGGAAGGCCACAAAAGCGGCAACGGCCGTCCCTGCCACCCCCGTCCCTGCCGTCCCCGCCACCGCCGCCACCACCCCTCCCAGCCAGTCGCAATTGACTGGCAAGGGCGGGGCGAAGGGTAAGGGGAAAAGCTCCCCCCCAGCCGGCGCCAAGAAGAGGCTCGTTCCTCCCAAGACCGCAGCCGTCGTGGTGACGCTCACCGCGGAGGCTGCGGAACTGGGAGAGACGTACGCGTCCGTATTGTTGCGGGCGCGTGCCAATGCCGATCCCGCCCAATTGGGGATCGGCAAGGTGTCTTGTCGCCGGACGCAGGCTGGGGCTCGGATTTTTGAGTTCCCAGGGGCGGAGGGTGGCAAAAACGCGGACCTCTTTGCGGCCAAACTTAAAGAGGTAATTGCGGACGTGGCCAAGGTGGCGAGGCCAGTAAAGTCGGCGGCCTTGGAGGTGACCGATCTTGACGATACGGTCACCAAAGAGGAGGTGGTGGCGGCGGTCGCGGCCATAGGGGGCTGCAGCGTCGCAGCGGTGCAAGGCCGGGGCATCAGGCCCGGCCGCGGCGGCATGGGCAGCATCCGCCTGGAGTGCCCAGTCGCCGCTGCCAAAGCCGTCCTCGCCAAGGGACGGCTGGCCGTGGGCTTCAGCTCGGGTGTAGTCCGGGCACTTGAGGCTCAGCCATTACGGTGCTTCAGGTGCTTCGGCATCGGGCACACCCGGGCTCTGTGTCCGTCCAGCGTCGACAGGACGGACACATGCTACCGCTGCGGCAAGGAGGGCCATAAAGCCGCCTCCTGCAAGGCCGCCACGCCGCACTGCGCGGTGTGTGCCGCCAGTGGCCGCCCGGCAGGCCACGTCACAAAGGGGAGGAATTGTAGTCCTCCCCCCAAGAGGGGCAAAGCTAAGCAGGCAACGATCCGGCCTGCCGCTGTCACCGCCGCCGTCCCAGAGTCTGGGACTACGGCAGCCGCTGGCCTGGCTGAGGTGGGGGGTGCGATGTCCGACTAAATAATGTCTAGAGTCGAACATCGCATCCTCCAGGCGAACACCAACCACTGGCGAGCGGCCCTGGACCTGCTGCTGGTGACGGAGGACGAGATCCGGGACGGGATTCTTCGCCTCCGCGCGAAGAAAACGGCCCCTGGGCCGGACGGCGTCCCTGCACGGGTGGCGGCGATAGCTGCCTCTCAGATGCAGGACAGGTTTCGGGACCTCTTCAGCGCGTGCTTTGCGGCTGGGAGGTTCCCGAAACTGTGGCGGGAGGGGCAGCTGTGCCTCCTCCGTAAAGAGGGACGCCCGGTGGACTCCCCCTCGGCATACCGGCCCATCGTACTTTTGGATGAGGTCGGTAAAATGTTCGAGGGGATAGTCGCCGACCGGCTGAACAGCCACCTGCGGGGGGTGGGACCTGACCTGTCGGACGCCCAGTTCGGCTTTCGAAATGGGCGTTCGACGGTCGACGCCTTGGCCCTGCTGAAGGGCCAGGTACACGGCACGGGCTCGAATATTCGAGTTCCCGGGGGCTGAGGGTGGCAAAAACGCGGACCTCTTTGCAGCGAAGCTGCAAGAGGTTATCGCAGATGCGGCCAAGGTGGCCAGGCCAGTGAAGACCGCCGCCATCGAGGTGACCGACCTGGACGACTCGGTCACCAAGGAGGAGGTGGTGGCGGCGGTCGCAGCGATAGGGGGCTGTAGCGTCGCAGCGGTGCGAGGCCGGGACATCAGGCCCGGCCGCGGCGGCATGGGCACCATTCGCATGGAATGCCCAGTTGCCGCTGCCAAAGCCGTCCTTGACAAAGGACGGCTACAAGTCGGCTTCAGCTCGGGTGTGGTCCGGGCACTTGCAGCACGGCCCTTGCGGTGCTTCAGGTGCTTCGGAGTCGGACACACCCGTGCCCTCTGTCCGTCCACAATAGATCGGACAGAGAGCTGTTACCGCTGCGGCAAGGAGGGCCACAAAGTCGCATCGTGCGAGGCGGCCGCGCCGCGGTGCGCTGTATGTGCCACCAGTGGCCGCCCGGCAGGCCACATAATGGGGGGGATGATGTGTAATCCCCCCCCTAAGAAGGGAAAAGCAGCGCAGGCGCCGAGAAAGCCTGCCGCTACCGCCGCCGTGGCGGAAGTAGGGCATTCGGCTGCTGCTGGCCTGGCTGAAGAGGTTCGATGTCCGATTAATGCATAGAGTCGAACATCGCATCCTCCAGGCGAACACCAACCACTGCAGGGTGGCCCAGGATCTGCTCACACAGATCATGGCCGAGTGGTTGGTGGACGTGGCGGTGGTTGCCGAGCCTTACTCGGTCCCCAGTACCTGGCTGGGCGATCGGGACGGCTTGGTGGCGTTGGTGGCGCGGCCTTCCACGGACTCCCCTCCCCTCTCGCTTTTAGAGAGGGGACCGGGATACGTGGCCGCCGCGTGGGGGGGAGACATGGCCCTGGTGGGGGTATATTTCTCCCCAAACCGCCCTCTAAGGGATTTCGAGAATTTTCTCGAGATCCTTACGGCAGTCGCCGGGAGGGCGGCACCACGCCGGGTCGCCGTGATAGGCGACCTGAACGCCAAGTCGGAGGCTTGGGGCAACCCGGCTGCCTCCTGTAATGTCCGGGGACGCGCCGTCGAATTCTGGGCGGCCTCGTGCGGCGTGTCCCTCCTCAACAGGGGGGCGGTCCACACGTGTGTGCGGCAACGGGGAGGGTCGGTGGTAGACGTCTCGTTTGCCACCCCCGCCCTAGCCGCCCGCGTTGTGAACTGGCGGGTGGAGACGGTGGAGACTTTGTCGGACCACCGATACGTGCGGTTCGACATCTCCACTGGCCCTCGGGGGGGGACGGCCCGCTCGGGCCAATCTCCCTTCCCGCGGTGGGCTCTCACCCGCCTGGACCGGGAGGCAGCCAAGGAGGCAGCCTTTCTCCAGGACTGGCTCTCGCCCCCTGTCGAGCCTGTCCTGGACGTGGACCGCGCGGCGGTCCAGCTCAGGGGGTCCCTGGCCGAGGTCTGCAACGCAAGCATGCCTCGGTCACGCCGTCCGCCTCCCCGTCGCGCCGTCTATTGGTGGTCGGAGGAGCTGGCGGGGCTCCGGGCCGCCTGCGTGGCGGCCAGGAGGGCCTATACGCGGAGTCGGCGGCGCACTACCCGATCTCAGGCCGGGGAGGACCGCCTCTACGCCTCTTACCTAGAGGCAAAGACGGTCCTCAAGTCGGCTATGTGCGCCGCCAAGGACTCGGCGAGGGCCGAGATGCTGGAGGGCCTCGACAGGGATCCGCCGGCTAGGTTTGAGGGTGGCGCTGAACAAGACCGAGGCCGTGTTCTTTCACGGGCCTCGGCAGCGCTGCCCTCCTGCCGCCCACATCGTCGTGGAGGGCGTCCAAATAGGTGTGAAGGCCCAGATGAAATATCTGGGCCTAGTGCTGGACAGCAGGTGGCGCTTCGGCCCGCACTTCAGCGGGCTGTCGACGCGCCTGCTGAAGGCCGCGGACGCCCTCTCATGGCTCATGCCGAATCTGGGGGGGCCCAGTGCACGGTGCCGGCGATTGTATGCCGGCATCCTGCGGAGCATGGCCCTCTACGGGGCACCCATCTGGGCGGACTCCCTCCAAAGGAGGGAGAATGCAACCGCCATCCGCAGGCCCCAAAGGGCCATTGCACAGCGGGTGGCGAGGGCCTACCGCTCGGTGGGCTATTCGGCGGCGTGCGCTCTGGCCGGCACCCCTCCCTGGGAGTTGGAGGCATGGGTGCTCGCCAGAGTGTACGAGTGGGCGGCACGGCGGAAGGCGCTCGGGGAGCGCCCCGCCGCGGAGGAGCGGGAGGCCGTGCGGCGAGAGGCGAGGGACGCCATCGTCCTTCATTGGGCGGCGGACCTCGCCACCGCCACTTTTGGACGCCGGACGTTGGACGCGCTCGGTCCAGTCTTGCAGGGCTGGCTCGAGCGGCCCCACGGTTTCCTTTCGTTCCGTTTGGTGCAGGTGTTGTCCGGACATGGTTGTTTCGGAACGCACCTGCACCGGATCCGGAGGGAGGAAACCCCGGCGTGCCACGATTGCGGCGCGGCAGAGGACACGGCGCAGCACACCCTCGAGGTGTGCCCAGCCTGGGCTGAGTTGCGCCGTGTCCTAGTTTCAGTTGTTGGGCAGGACCTCTCACTTCCCGGCGTGGTCAACTCCATGCTGGGGAGTGAGGAGGCCTGGGCTGCGGTTGCCTCCTTTTGCGAGCAAGTTATGTCGCAAAAGGAGGCGGCGGAGCGTGCGCGGGAGGATGATCCTCTCGCGCCGCCGCTCCGCAGGCGGAGAAGGGGTGGGAGAAGGCGGTTGTACGATCGTCTCCTCCCACCTCCTGGTGGTGACTAGCGGACGACAGGCGCGGGGGCGCCTCTCGTCTGCATTGCACAGTCACCACCCTCGGGCGGGAACGGCCGAGCACTCGCGGTCGTTCCCGGGCCCCTCCACTAAGGGAGGGGCGTGAAGGGCCCGCCATAAAGGTGGGCAGTCGTCGGGGGAGGGCTGGTAGTCAAGGCTCTGCCGGTTCCCCAGTCCTCCTCCACACAGACGAAGCGGGAGTGCCGCTGGGTTATTTTAGTGGGTATACCGGGCTTGTTTGCCCGGGGAGTCCCACATAGCCCCCCCATTCCCCCAATGGGTGGGTATGCGTAATGCATTTTTTCCCAGCGTGATCAAAAAAAAAAAAAAAAAAAAAAAAAAAAAAAAAAAAAAAAAAAAAAAAAAAAAAGGTTAGGTTGGGGGATCCCCCACAGTGCATACGTCCTCGTTCGTTTCCCCCGGGCAACGCCCCAGTTCTGACCACCGTAACGGAGTGGCAGACTGGGTGCGGCTAAAGTGCGCTGTGCGATCGGAGCTATCATTTTATCACTTGCGGTAACTGCGATCTTGCGTTGAATTTTATTGTTTTATTGTTTTTATCATTTTAATAATGGTAAAGCCTGCGCGTGATGCCCTCGGGCATTTCGTTAAAAAAGGCCCTTCTCAGGGCCAACCCAAAGGCCCTTCTCAGGGCCACCCCGACGCTTCAGCGTCTGAAGCTAGCCGCGCGCCGTCTGCGGCTAGCTTCTTCGATACGGCGGACTCGGACAATGAGTCCATTGTCTTCGAGTCGGACGCCAGTGCAATGGAGGTCGAAACTCGATCCAGAAAGCGGGCCTTCCTGAAGGCAGGGTCCGATGGCTCTTCGGCCTCGGCCTCGGGTTCGGCGAAAGAGCCGAAAAAGAAGGCCAAGGCCAAAAAGTCGGCGGGCACCCACGATGTGGGTCTTGCGGACGCCCAACGACAGTTGGACTTGGCACGGAAGGAGCAGCTCCAGCAAGACCTGGAGGAGGAGGTTGCTGCTAGGGAGCAGCGGACGCGCGTCGCCCGGGCCAAGTCCGGATACGGTGCGTCCCGCGTCGTATACGCCGACCATTCGTTGGCTGAGCTCGAGCGGATGGCTCAGGAGGATGAGGAAGGGATCGCGGTGGTCGCCTGCAAGTCCTCTCACCTAAAGGGGACATTCCAAAAGTCCCTCAAGTGTCGGGCCGCGAGCATGCTCGGCATCATCGGTGAGCTGGTGCAGCGTCAGGCCACCGACGAGACGCGGCAGATGCAGGCGAAAATTGATCGCTTGCAGTCGGAGGTCAGCCAGCTGCACCGGAAGCTGGCTGATGCCACGGCCCGGCCAACCCAGGCTGAGCCTATCCCTGCGGCAGAGGGCCCCGCCCTCCATCAGGGCCTCGAGGATATAATCCGCGGGGTCGTGAGGGAGGAAAGGGCCTTCGTGAGAGCCTGCCTCGCGGGGATTGAGGACCGGCTCTTGCCGGAGGTGAGCCACCGACCACCGCTTGCGGCGGACAGCAGGAGGGCTGAGGCGCGCGAGCAGGGTGAGGTACCCGCAGAGGACGCTCTCCTGCCATCCACCACCCCGACCAACCAGCAGGGTTGGACGAAGGTTGTCGCAAAAGGCAAGGGGAAGGGGAAGGGGAAGGCCACAAAAGCCGCAGCGGCCGTCCCTGCCGTCCCCGTCCCTGCCGTCCCCGCCGCCACCCCTCCCAGCCAGTCGCAAGCGACGGGCAACGGGGGAGCGAAGGGTAAGGGGAAAAGCTCCCCCCCAGCTGGCACCAAGAAGAGGCTCGTTCCTCCGAAAACCGCAGCCGTCGTGGTGACTCTCACCGCGGAGGCTGCGGAGAGGGGCGAGACTTACGCGTCCGTGATGACACGGGCGCGTACCAACGCCGATCCAACCACGTTAGGGATCGGCAAAGTCTCATGCCGCAGGACGCAAGCCGGGGCTCGCATTTTTGAGTTCCCGGGTGCGGAGGGCGCTGCCAACGCGGACCTCTTTGCGGCCAAACTAAAAGAGGTCATTGCGGACGTGGCCAAGGTGGCGAGGCCAGTAAAGTCAGCGGCCTTGGAGGTGACCGGTCTAGACGACACGGTCACCAAAGAGGAGGTGGTGGCGGCGGTCGCGGCCATGGGGGGCTGTAGCGTCGCAGCGGTGCAAGGCCGGGGCATCAGGCCCGGCCGCGGCGGCATGGGCAGCATCCGCCTGGAGTGCCCAGTCGCCGCTGCCAAAGCCGTCCTCGCCAAGGGACGGCTGGCCGTGGGCTTCAGCTCGGGTGTGGTCCGGGCACTTGAGGCCCAGCCTCTGCGTTGTTATCGGTGCTTCGGCATCGGACACACCCGGGCTCTGTGTCCGTCCAGCGTTGACAGGACGGACACATGTTACCGCTGCGGCAAGGAGGACCATAAGGCCGCCTCCTGCAAGGCCGCCAAGCCGCACTGTGCGGTGTGTGCCGCCAGTGGCCGCCCGGCAGGCCACGTCACAAAGGGGAGGAATTGCAGTCCTCCCCCTAAGAGGGGCAAAGCGAAGCAGGCATTGATCCGGCCTGCCGCTGCCACCGCCGCCGTCCCAGAGTCTGGGACTACGGCAGCCGCTGGCCTGGCTGAGGACGGGGGTGCGATGTCCGACTAAATGTCTAGAGTCGAACATCGCATCCTCCAGGCGAACACCAACCACTGCCGAGCGGCCCAGGATCTGCTGATGCAGACCATGGCCGAGTGGTTGGTGGACCTGGCGGTGGTCGCCGAGCCGTACTCGATACCTGGCCGTTGGCTGGGCGATCGGGACGGCTCGGTGGCATTGGTGTCGCGGCCTGCCACGGACTCCCCTCCCCTCTCGCTTTTAGAGAGGGGACCGGGATACGTGGCCGCCGCGTGGGGAGAAATAGCCCTGGTCGGGGTCTATTTCTCCCCAAACCGCCCTCTAAGGGACTTCGAGGATTTTCTCGAAGTCCTCACGGCAGTCGTCGGGAGGGCGGCGCCACGCCAGGTCGCCGTGTTGGGCGACCTGAACGCCAAGTCAGCGGCTTGACGTGGTGGACGCCCTCTTCCCGCAGAGAGACGAGTGGGTGCCTCCGGCGATGGCCCGACCCAATGATGCGCGACCTGCCCGGGAAGACGTCCCCGCACCGCCGGTATCGGAGGCGGAGTTCGGGGCGGCCGTCTCGAGGCTGAAAATGAAGAGGACTGCCCCAGGCCCGGACGGCGTTCCGGGGACGGCCCTGGCGGTCGCGCTGGAGGAGATAGGAGAGAGGGTGAGGTCCCTCTTCACCGCTTGTTTGGCGCAGGGTCGATTCCCCCGACCCTGGAAGACGGGCAAACTTGTTTTACTGCCGAAAGTCGGCCGCCCGGCCGGACTGCCGTCGTCCTACCGTCCGATCGTGCTGCTCGGCGAGGTGAGCAAGCTTTTCGAGCGAGTGCTCGCTGCTCGCCTGGCCGAGTGCATGGATCCGGATCTGGACGACGCGCAGTTCGGTTTTCGCCGGGGTCGGTCGACCCTGGATGCCGTTGCGCGGGTGAGGGACCTCGCCGAGGAGGCGGTCTCCCGGGGGGGCGTGTTGCTTGCGGTGTCATTGGACATCCGCAACGCATTCAACACGCTGCCCTGGGACACGGTCAGGGCGGCGCTGCGGTACCATGGGGTGCCGCAGTACCTCCAGCGGGTCATCGCCGAGTACTTTGCCGGCAGAGCCGTCGTGTTCCCGACGAGGGCCGGCGAAGGTAGGCGGGCAATGACGTGCGGTGTTCCACAGGGGTCTGTCCTTGGACCACCCCTGTGGAACATCGGTTACGACTGGGTGCTGCGCGGGGCCACCTTGCGGGGGATCGGTGTGTTGTGTTACGCCGACGATACCCTCGTGCTGGCCCGCGGCAGCACCTACAGGGAGGCAGCCCGCCTCGCCACTGCGGGTGTGGCACAGGTAGTGGGGAGGATCCGCGCCCTGGGGCTCGAGGTGGCCCTGGAAAAGTCGGAGGCCCTACTTTTTCACGGGCCCCGAAACGGGCCGCCGCCGGGAGCCTCGATTATTGTCGGAGGGACTTCCATCGCCGTCGGTACTACAATGAAGTACCTTGGGCTCGTGCTTGACGGCCGATGGAAGTTCGAAGAGCACTTCCGGCGGTTGGCCCCAAAGTTGTTGGCCACCGCCGGGGCCTTGGGGCGGATCCTCCCCAACGTTGGGGGGCCAAGTGGAGCCTGCCGACGTCTCTACACCGGTGTGGTGCGCTCCATGGCGCTCTACGGGGCGCCGATATGGGCAGGATGCGCCATGACGAATCTGAACCTGGCGGTGCTGCGCAGACCGCAGCGCGCCATGGCGCTCAGGGTGGCCCGGGCGTACCGCACCGTGTCTTGCGTCGGCGCGTGTGTGCTCGCCGGTACGCCGCCGTGGGACCTCGACGCCGAGGTGCTCGCCGCGGCGTACTGGCGAACGAAGGAGGCGATTGCGAGTGGTGATCGTCCCCATCCGCGGGAGATTCGTCGCTGGAGGGAGGAGGCGCGTGACACTCTCCTACGGAGGTGGGCGTTGCGCCTTGAGGATTCGGTTGTGAGTCGAGATGTGGCGGCCGCCGTTCGGCCCATTCTCCGCGAGTGGCTCGAGCGGCGGCACGGGGCTCTCTCCTTCCACCTGACGCAAATGATCACCGGGCACGGTTGCTTTGGAAGGTACCTGCACCGGGTGGCAGGAAGGGAGCCCTCGGACGTGTGCCACCACTGTGTGGCGGGAGTCGCGGACACGGCGCAGCATACGCGTGAGGAGTGCCCAGCTTGGGAGGTCCCTCGCGCCGCCCTGTCCGCGACAGTCGGAAATGACCTGTCGCTCTCGGCCCTTCTCAGAGAGATGGTCGACAGCGACAGGTCTTGGCAGGCGGTCGCGACATTCAGCGACGAGGTGATGTCGCAGAAGGAGGCGGCGGAGCGGGACCGGGAAGACGACGACGTCGACTCGGCCCCGATGCGCCGCCGCAGACGCGGAAGGCGGCGTCAAGCCATTGCAGGCCGAATGCTGCACTAAGGTCTGGGACCGTGGGCGGAGGATCGGGGGATCCTCCGTCCACACAAAGGTCCCGCGCGGACCGAGACGCCCAGGTATACCGGGGCGCCTCGGTGCTAGGAGGAGAATTGGAGGTGGAATGTGACGGGGCAGGGTCTCAGACACTCTGGGACTCTGCCCCGTCCCAAAGAGAAGGGCTCCGTCGCGGAGCGACGCCAGCGGGGCATGCGGTTGCAAGCCATGTGGGTCCCGCAGCCCCGTAGGCGAGAAGTCGGTATACTCCAGGTTTTTAGTGGGTGCAAACCCCACATAACGCAGTGGTTCCCCCGGCCCACTGCGTATTCGTGAGGAATTTTACCTGGGTGATCAAAAAAAAAAAAAAAAAAAAAAAAAAAAAAAAAAAAAAAAAAAGGTTAGGTTAGGTTGCAGCCGTCGTGGTGACTCTCACCGCGGAGGCTGCGGAGAGGGGCGAGACTTACGCGTCCGTGATGACACGGGCGCGTACCAACGCCGATCCCACCACGTTAGGGATCGGCAAAGTCTCATGCCGCAGGACGCAAGCCGGGGCTCGCATTTTTGAGTTCCCGGGTGCGGAGGGCGCTGCCAACGCGGACCTCTTTGCGGCCAAACTAAAAGAGGTCATTGCGGACGTGGCCAAGGTGGCGAGGCCAGTAAAGTCAGCGGCCTTGGAGGTGACCGGTCTAGACGACACGGTCACCAAAGAGGAGGTGGTGGCGGCGGTCGCGGCCATGGGGGGCTGTAGCGTCGCAGCGGTGCAAGGCCGAGGCATCAGGCCCGGCCGCGGCGGCATGGGCAGCATCCGTCTGGAGTGCCCAGTCGCCGCTGCCAAAGCCGTCCTCGCCAAGGGACGGCTGGCCGTGGGCTTCAGCTCGGGTGTGGTCCGGGCACTTGAGGCCCAGCCTCTGCGTTGTTATCGGTGCTTCGGCATCGGACACACCCGGGCTCTGTGTCCGTCCAGCGTTGACAGGACGGACACATGTTACCGCTGCGGCAAGGAGGACCATAAGGCCGCCTCCTGCAAGGCCGCCAAGCCGCACTGTGCGGTGTGTGCCGCCAGTGGCCGCCCGGCAGGCCACGTCACAAAGGGGAGGAATTGCAGTCCTCCCCCTAAGAGGGGCAAAGCGAAGCAGGCATTGATCCGGCCTGCCGCTGCCACCGCCGCCGTCCCAGAGTCTGGGACTACGGCAGCCGCTGGCCTGGCTGAGGACGGGGGTGCGATGTCCGACTAAATGTCTAGAGTCGAACATCGCATCCTCCAGGCGAACACCAACCACTGCCGAGCGGCCCAGGATCTGCTGATGCAGACCATGGCCGAGTGGTTGGTGGACCTGGCGGTGGTCGCCGAGCCGTACTCGATACCTGGCCGTTGGCTGGGCGATCGGGACGGCTCGGTGGCATTGGTGTCGCGGCCTGCCACGGACTCCCCTCCCCTCTCGCTTTTAGAGAGGGGACCGGGATACGTGGCCGCCGCGTGGGGAGAAATAGCCCTGGTCGGGGTCTATTTCTCCCCAAACCGCCCTCTAAGGGACTTCGAGGATTTTCTCGAAGTCCTCACGGCAGTCGTCGGGAGGGCGGCGCCACGCCAGGTCGCCGTGTTGGGCGACCTGAACGCCAAGTCAGCGGCTTGGGGCAACCCGGCAGCCTCGTGCAACGTCCGGGGACGCGCCGCCGAATTTTGGGCAGCTTCGTGCGGTGTGTCCCTCCTGAACAGGGGGGATGTTCACACGTGTGTGCGGCAGCGGGGAGGATCAGTGGTGGACGTATCGTTCGCCACCCCCGTGCTAGCCGCCCGCGTCGTGAACTGGCGGGTGGAGATGGTGGAGACCATGTCGGACCACCGTTACGTGCGGTTCGACATCTCCACCCATAGCCCGCGGGGGGGAACGGCCCGCTCGGGCCAATCTCCCTTCCCGCGGTGGGCTCTCACCCGCCTGGACCGAGAGGCAGCCCAGGAGGCGGCGTTCCTCCAGGACTGGCTCTCGCCCCCTGTGCGGGCAGCCCCGGACGTTGACGCCGCGGCGGTCCAGCTCCGAGGGTCCCTGACCGAGGTGTGCAACTCGAGCATGCCTCGGTCCCGCCGGCCGCCTCCCCGTCGCGCCGTCTACTGGTGGACGGAGGAGATAGCGGGACTCCGGGCGGCCTGCGTGGAGGCCAGGAGGGCCTTCACTCGGAGCCGGCGGCGCACCAGCCGATCTCAGGCCGGGGAGGACCGCCTCTACGCCTCTTACCTAGAGGCAAAGGCGGTCCTCAAGACGGCAATGTGCGCCGCCAAAGACTCGGCTCGGGCCGAGATGTTGGAGGGTCTCGACAGGGATCCATACGGGAGACCGTACAAGGCGGCGCGGAAACAACTGCGCCCCTTTGGTCCCCCAGTAACGGAGACCCTGGAGCCGGCGTTGCTGGATGGGGTGGTCCGGTCCCTGTTTCCGTGCAGGACCGACTTCACCCCACCAACGATGAACCCCCCGCTTGGGGGGGTGGTGGCTTCGCCGGTGGAGGAGGTCCCTCCAGTATCGGTGGAGGAACTTCGCGCGGGGGTTCTGGCCCTCCGCGCGAAGAAGACGGCCCCTGGACTGGACGGTGTCCCCGCACGGGTGGTGGCCATCGCGGCGTCCCTCATGGAGGATAGGTTTCGGGACCTCTTCAGCGCGTGCCTAACGGCTGGGAGGTTCCCGAAACCGTGGAAGGAGGGGCATTTGTGCCTCCTCCGGAAGGAGGGACGTCCGGTGGACTCCCCCTCGGCATACCGACCCATCGTTCTGCTCGATGAGGTCGGTAAATTGTTCGAGGGGATCATCGCCACCCGGCTAAATGGCCATTTGCGGGAGGTAGGGCCGGACCTGTCGGACGCCCAGTTTGGTTTCAGACGGGGGCGTTCGACGGTCGACGCGTTGGCCCTACTCAGGGGCCAGGTGCAGGAGGCGGTAGAGTCGGGGGGCGGAGTGTTGGCGGTGTCGTTTGACATAGGCAACGCCTTCAACTCCGTCCCCCACTCGACGATATTGGAGGCACTCCGGTACCACGGAGTGCCCCAATATCTGCGGGCGATCCTGGCCAGCTACCTGGAGGACAGAGAGGTCCTCCTGGTGGACAAGACGGCCAGGATCAGGCGTTACGGCGCGGAGTCCGGTGTTCCACAGGGGTCGGTGCTAGGGCCACCCTTGTGGAACATCGGGTTCGATTGGCTCTTGCGGGGAGCCCTCCTCCGGGGGACGAGTGTCATCTGTTACGCGGATGACACTCTCCTCGTTGCCCGGGGGAGGAATTTCGGGGAGGCGGCCTGTTTGGCCTCGGCTGGCGGATCGTTGGTCGCAGGGAGGATCCGCCGGCTAGGTTTGAGGGTGGCGCTGAACAAGACCGAGGCCGTGTTCTTTCACGGGCCTCGGCAGCGCTGCCCTCCTGCCGCCCACATCGTCGTGGAGGGCGTCCAAATAGGTGTGAAGGCCCAGATGAAATATCTGGGCCTAGTGCTGGACAGCAGGTGGCGCTTCGGCCCGCACTTCAGCGGGCTGTCGACGCGCCTGCTGAAGGCCGCGGACGCCCTCTCATGGCTCATGCCGAATCTGGGGGGGCCCAGTGCACGGTGCCGGCGATTGTATGCCGGCATCCTGCGGAGCATGGCCCTCTACGGGGCACCCATCTGGGCGGACTCCCTCCACAGGAGGGAGAATGCAACCGCCATCCGCAGGCCCCAAAGGGCCATTGCACAGCGGGTGGCGAGGGCCTACCGCTCGGTGGGCTATTCGGCGGCGTGCGCTCTGGCCGGCACCCCTCCCTGGGAGTTGGAGGCATGGGTGCTCGCCAGAGTGTACGAGTGGGCGGCACGGCGGAAGGCGCTCGGGGAGCGCCCCGCCGCGGAGGAGCGGGAGGCCGTGCGGCGAGAGGCGAGGGACGCCATCGTCCTTCATTGGGCGGCGGACCTCGCCACCGCCACTTTTGGACGCCGGACGTTGGACGCGCTCGGTCCAGTCTTGCAGGGCTGGCTCGAGCGGCCCCACGGTTTCCTTTCGTTCCGTTTGGTGCAGGTGTTGTCCGGACATGGGTGTTTCGGAACGCACCTGCACCGGATCCGGAGGGAGGAAACCCCGGCGTGCCACGATTGCGGCGCGGCAGAGGACACGGCGCAGCACACCCTCGAGGTGTGCCCGGCCTGGGCTGAGTTGCGCCGTGCCCTGGTTTTAGTTGTTGGGCAGGACCTCTCACTTCCCGGCGTGGTCAACTCCATGCTGGGGAGTGAGGAGGCCTGGGCTGCGGTTGCCTCCTTTTGCGAGCAAGTTATGTCGCAAAAGGAGGCGGCGGAGCGTGCGCGGGAGGATGATCCTCTCGCGCCGCCGCTCCGCAGGCGGAGAAGGGGTGGGAGAAGGCGGTTGTACGACCGTCTCCTCCCACCTCCAGGTGGTGGCTAGCGGGCGACAGGCGCGGGGGCGCCTCTCGTCTGCATTGCACAGTCACCACCCTCGGGCGGGAACGGCCGAGCACTCGCGTTCGTTCCCGGGCCCCTCCACTAAGGGAGGGGCGTGAAGGGCCTGCCGTAAAGGCGGGCGGTCGTCGGCGGAGGACTGGTTGTCAAGGCTGTGCCGGTTCCCCAGTCCTCCTCCACACAGACGATGCGGGAGTGCCGCTGGGTTATTTTAGTGGGTATACCGGGCTTGCTTGCCCGGGGAGTCCCACATAGCCCCCCATTCCCCCAATGGGTGGGTATGCGTAATGCATTTTTTCCCAGCGTGATCAAAAAAAAAAAAAAAAAAAAAAAAAAAAAAAAAGGTTAGGTTAGGTTGGGGGATGGGGTGCGGGTCAGGTAACCTCCACGTTGGCCTAGTTGGTTGCTGGTCTCTTTCGGATACGTCCGGGGAGAAGAGCAACCCGCTGGGCTGGTGCACCCCGGGCACCGTCAATAACTTCCCATTCGTGGGTTCTTGTTGGCGGTGGCGAATACCTGACAGGGGGGGTTGTCGCTCTGGGTGTTCCCCTGATTAGCAGGGGACACTCCAGACGCGACATAGGGGTGGGGCTAGGTTGGGTAGGTAGGTTTTGGGTAGGTTAGGTAGGTCTGCGGTGGGGCTCACTTCCGGGCCTCTGGGCGGGCCGCCCGCTCCTGCGGGGGGGTTCCCCGGGTGCATTGACCAGCTCTGCACCCTGCTCTGTCCGGCTCTGCAACCGGGCTCTGCCCGCTCTGCACCTGGCTTTGCCCGCTCTGCACCTGGCTCTGCACTCGGCGCTCGTGCGGTTTGAGTTACCCGAGTGCACTGACCAGCTCTGCACCCTGCACTGACCAGCTCTGCACCCTGCTTTGCCCGGACCTGCATCCGGCTTAGCCCGCTCTGCACCTGGCTCTGCGCCCGGCTCTCTCTCTTGCGGGTGGGGGCGGCCGCCGCCCGGGGGCGGGAAGTGGGCCCACGAGGTGGTGTTGACTTGTCGTTGCCGACCCTCCTTTGGCGTGGGATGGTCGGCAGGGACAAGTCGATGGACGGAGGAGGCGGCGGAGCGTCGGTCTCGACGCGCCGCCGCAGACGCGGAGGGCGGCATCTGACCTTAGCGGGCCAGATGCCGCAACGGTGGGGACCGTAAGGTCCAGCGCGGTGGAGGGTACGGCGCAGCACACCGTCTAGGTGTGCCCAGCGGGGGCGTAGCTGCGCCGTGCCCTGAGGAGATGTCGGGCGGGACCTCTCGCTTCCCGGTGTGGTGAATTCCATGCTGGGGGGTGGGGGGTCCTGGGCGGCGGATGTCCCCCTTTTGCGAGGACGCCAAGTCGCAAAGGGGGGTGGCGGAGAGGGGGTGGAAGGGGGCGGTCTTACGATCGTTTCCTCCCACCTCCTGGTGGTGACTAGCGGGCGACGGGCGTGGGGGCCGCCTTAGCCTGCATTGCACTAGTCACCACCCTTGCGGGCGGGAATGGCCGAGCACTCGCGGTCATTCCCGGGCCCCTCCATTGGAGGGGCGTGAAGGGCCTGCCCTAAAAGGCGGGCGGTCGTCGGCGGAGGACTGGACGTAAAGGCTGTGCCGGATTCCCAGTCCTCCTCCATTCAGACGATGCGGGAGTGCCGCTGGGTTATTTTAGTGGGTATACCGGGCTGGGGGGCCCGGGGAGTCCCACATAGCCCCCCATTCCCCCAATGGGTGGGTATGCGTAATGCATTTTTTCCCAGCGTGATCAAAAAAAAAAAAAAAAAAAAAAAAAAAAAAAAAAAAAAAAAGGTTAGGTTGGGGGATCCCCTCACAGCGCATACGTCCACGTCTCCCGTTTCCCCCGGTAACGCCCCAGTTCTGACCACCGTAACGGAGTGGCAGACTGGGTGCGGCTAAAGTGTGCTGTGCGATCGTAGCGAATTTTAATTGCCTTGACGCGTACGATATTGCGGAAGAGTTTTTATTTTATCATTTTAATTTGTTTTAATATGGTAAAACCAAGGCGTGATGCCCTCGGGCATTTTGTCAAAAAAGGCCCTTCTCAGGGCCAACCAAAAGGCCCTTCTCAGGGCCACCGTGACGCTTCAGCGTCAGCGGAGGAAGGCAGGACCTTCTATGGAGGAAGGTCGGAAGAGTCTGACTCTGACAACGAGTCCGTTGTATCAGTAGCCAGCTCAATGGAGGTCGAGGAAGGAACCCGTTCGCAGTCGCGAAAGCGGGCCTTCCTAAAGGACGGATCTGATGGCTCCTCTGGTTCGGCGAAGGAGACAAAAAAGAAGGCGAAGGCCAAGAAGACGGCAACGGCAGCGGACACCCACGACGTGGGTCTCGCGGACGCCCAGCGCCAGTTGAATCTAGCTCGGCGGGAAAAGCTCCAGCAAGACCTGGAGGAGCAGGTTGCTGCCAAGGAGCAGCAGGCGCGCGTCGCTCGGGCCAAGTCCGGGTACGGCGCGTCCCGCGTTTTGTACTCCGACCACTCCTTGGTGGAGCTGGAGCGGATGGCGGAGGAGGACGTGGAGGAGATAGTGGTGGTCGCCACGAAGTCCTCCCAACTGAAAGGGACGTTCCAGAAGTCCCTCAAATGCCGGGCCGCGAGCATGCGTGGCATCATTGCGGAGCTGGTGCAGAGGCAGGAGACCGACGAGACGCGGCAACTGCAGGCAAGGGTCGATCGCCTGCAGACGGAGGTCAGCCAGCTGCACCAGAAGCTGGCAGAGGCCACGGCCCGGCCAACCACAGCCGAGTCCAGACCTGCGGCAGAGGCCACGGCCCGGCCAACCACAGCCGAGTCCAGACCTGTGGCAGAGGGCCCCGCCTCCTTCGACCTTGAGGACACCATCCGCAAGGTCATGATGGAGGAGCGGGACTTCGTCCGAGCCTGCCTAGCAGGAATCGAGGATAGGCTCTTGCCCGAGAAGAGCTACCGGCTGCCGCTTGCCGCGGACAAGAGGAAGGGACAGCCGGGGCCGACCTCACAGAGGAAGGAGGACCCTCTTCTGCCTGCCGCCACCCTAGCTAACCCTGCTGGTTGGAAGGTCGTCGGCAAGGGGCAGAGGAAGGGCAAGGGCAAAGGGGCGACAGCGGCCGTCCCTGCAATCCCCGCCACCACGCCCCCTCCCAGCCAGTCGCAGTCGACTGGCAAGGGAAAGGGGAAGGGAAAGGGGAAAAACTCTCCCCCAGCCGTCCCCGCCGCCACACCTCCCAGCAGCCAGTCGCAGTCGACTGGTAAGGGAAAGGGGAAGAGTTCGCCCCCAGCCGGCAGGAGGAACCTGGTTCCTCCCAAGACCGCAGCCGTCGTGGTGACGCTCACCGCGGAGGCTGAGGAGCGGGGGGAGACGTACGCGTCCGTATTGTTGCGGGCGCGTGCTAATGCCGATCCCACTCAACTGGGGATCGGCAAGGTCTCCTGTCGCCGGACGCAGGCTGGGGCGCGAATTTTCGAGTTCCCAGGGGCGGAGGGCGCTAAAAACGCAGACCTCTTCGCAGCAAAGCTGCAAGAGGTCATTGCGGACGCGGCAAAGGTAGCCAGGCCTATTAAGTGCGCGGCAATAGAGGTGACCGATCTAGATGATTCGGTCACCAAGGAGGAGGTGGTGGCGGCGGTCGCAGCCATAGGGGGCTGCGATGTCGCAGCGGTGCAAGGCCGGGCCATTAGGCCCGGCCGCGGCGGCATGGGCGCCATCCGCCTGGAGTGCCCAGTTGCCGCTGCCAAAGCCGTCCTTGACAAGGGACGGCTAGCCGTCGGCTTCAGCTCGGGTGCAGTTCGGGCCCTTGAGGCCCAGCCTTTGCGCTGTTTCAGGTGCTTCGGCACCGGACACACCCGGGCCCTCTGTCCGTCCAAGATAGACCGGACAGAGAGCTGCTACCGCTGCGGCAAGGAGGGGCACAAAGCCGCCTCCTGCAAGGCCGCCAAGCCGCACTGCGCGGTATGTGCTGCCAGTGGCCGACCTGCGGGCCACATTATGAAGGGGAGGAACTGCAGTCCTCCCCTCAAGAGGGGCAAAGTGCAGGCGCCGACCCGGCCTGCCACTGCCACCGCCGTTCCAGAGGCTGGTACCACGGCGGCTGTTGAGGAGGGGGGTGCGATGTCCGATTAATGCATAGAGTCGAACATCGCATCCTCCAGGCGAACACCAACCACTGCAGAGCGGCCCAGGATCTGCTAATGCAGACCGTGGCTGAGTGGTTGGTGGACGTGGCGGTGGTCGCCGAGCCGTACTCGATACCTGGCCGTTGGCTGGGTGATCGGGACGGCAAGGTGGCGTTGGTGTCGCGGCCCGCCACGGACTCCCCTCCCCTCTCGCTTTTAGAGAGGGGACCGGGATACGTGGCCGCCGCGTGGGGAGACATAGCCCTGGTCGGGGTCTATTTCTCCCCAAACCGCCCTCTAAGGGACTTCGAGAACTTTCTCGAAGTCCTAACGGCAGTCGTCGGGAGGGCGGCACCACGCCAGGTCGCCGTGTTGGGCGACCTGAATGCCAAGTCGGCGGCCTGGGGCAACCCGGCCGCGACTTGCAACGTCCGGGGACGCGCCGCCGAATTTTGGGCGGCTTCGTGCGGTGTGTCCCTCCTAAACAGGGGGAATGTTCACACGTGTGTGCGGCAGCGGGGTGGGTCAGTGGTTGACGTTTCGTTTGCCACCCCCGTGCTAGCCGCCCGCGTCGTGAACTGGCGGGTTGAGATGGTGGAGACCATGTCGGACCACCGTTACGTGCGGTTCGACATCTCCACCCAGGGCCCGCGGGGGGGAATGGCCCGCTCTGGCCAATCTCCCTTCCCGCGGTGGGCTCTCACCCGCCTGGACCGGGAGGCAGCTCAGGAGGCGGCGTTCCTCCAAGACTGGCTCTCGCCCCCTGTGGAGGCCCTGGACGTTGACGCCGCAGCGGTCCAGCTACGAAGGTCCCTGACCGAGGTGTGCAACTCCAGCATGCCTCGGTCACGCCGTCCACCTCCCCGTCGCGCCGTGTATTGGTGGTCGGAGGAACTGGCAGGGCTCCGGGCCGCCTGCGTGGAGGCCAGGAGGGCCTACACGCGGAGTCGGCGGCGCACTACCCGATCTCAGGCCGGGGAGGACCGCCTCTACGCTTCTTACCTAGAGGCAAAGACGGTCCTCAAGTCGGCTATGTGCGCCGCCAAGGACTCGGCGAGGGCCGAGATGCTGGAGGGCCTCGACAGGGATCCGTATGGGAGGCCATATAAGGCGGCGCGAAACCAACTGCGCCCCTTTGGTCCCCCAATAACGGAGACCCTGGAACCGGCGTAAATAGCCATCTGCGGGAGGTAGGGCCAGACCTGTCGGACGCCCAGTTCGGTTTCCGACGGGGGCGTTCGACGGTCGACGCGTTGGCCCTACTCAGGGGCCAGGTAAAGGAGGCGGTCGACGCTGGGGACGGAGTGTTGGCGGTGTCGTTTGACATAGCCAACGCCTTCAACTCCGTGCCCCACTCGACCATATTGGAGGCACTCCGGTATCACGGAGTGCCCCAATATCTGCGGGCGATCCTGGCCAGCTACTTGGAGGGCAGAGAGGTCCTCCTCGTGGACAAGACGGCCAGGATCAGGCGCTACGGCGCGGAGTCCGGTGTTCCGCAGGGGTCGGTTCTAGGCCCCCCCCTGTGGAACATCGGTTTTGATTGGCTCCTGCGGGGCACCCTCCTCACGGGCACGAGTGTCATCTGCTATGCGGATGACACTCTCCTCACTGCCCGGGGGAGGGACTTTGGAGAGGCGGCCTGTCTGGCCTCGGCTGGCGGATCCTTAGTGGCAGGTAGGATCCGCCAGCTAGGATTGCGGGTAGCGCTGAACAAGACCGAGGCCGTGTTCTTTCACGGGCCTCGGCAGCGCTGCCCTCCCGACGCCCACATCGTCGTCGAGGGCGTCCGGATAGGGGTCGGGGCCCAGATGAAGTATCTGGGCCTCGTGCTAGACAGCAGGTGGCGCTTCGGCCCGCACTTCAGCGGGCTGTCGACGCGCCTGCTGAAAGCCGCGGACGCCCTCTCATGGCTCCTCCCAAACCTGGGGGGACCCAAGGAGCAATGCCGGCGCCTCTATGCCGGCATCCTAAAGAGCATGGCGCTTTACGGCGCACCCATCTGGGCGGACTCCCTCCACAGGAGGGAGAATGCAACCGCCATCCGCAGGCCCCAAAGGGCCATTGCACAGCGGGTGGCGAGAGCCTACCGCTCAGTGGGTTTCTCGGCGGCGTGCGCTCTGGCCGGCACCCCTCCCTGGGAGTTGGAGGCATGGGTGCTTGCCAGAGTGTACGATTGGACGGCGCGGCGGAAGGCGCTCGGGGAGCGCCCCGCCGCTGAAGAGCGGGAGGCCGTGCGGCGGGAGGCGAGGGACGCTATCGTCGTCCATTGGACGGAGGACCTCGCCTCCGCCGCCTTTGGCCGTCGGACATTGGACGCGCTCGGTCCAGTCTTGCAGGGCTGGCTCGAGCGGCCCCACGGTTTCCTCTCGTTTCGTCTAGTTCAGGTGTTGTCCGGACATGGGTGTTTCGGAACGCACCTGCACCGGATCCGGAGGGAGGAAACCCCGGGGTGCCACGACTGTGGCGCTGCGGAGGACACGGCGCAGCACACCCTAGAGGTGTGCCCAGCCTGGGCAGAGCTGCGCCGTGCCCTGATCGATGTGGTCGGGCAGGACCTCTCGCTTCCCAGTGTGGTGAATTCCATGCTGGGGAGTGGGGAGGCCTGGGCAGCGGTTGCCTCCTTTTGCGAGGATGTCATGTCGCAAAAGGAGGCGGCGGAGCGTGCGCGGGAGGACGATCCTCTCGCGCCGCCGCTTCGCAGGCGAAGAAGGGGTGGGAGAAGGCGGTTGTATGATCGTCTCCTCCCACCTCCTGGTGGTGATTAGCGGGCGACAGGCGCGGGGGCGCCTTTCGTCTGCATTGCACTAATCACCACCCCCGTCGGGCGGGAACGGCCGAGCACTCGCTGTCGTTCCCGGGCCCCTCCACTGAGGGAGGGGCGTGAAGGGCCTGCCCTAAAAGGCGGGCGGTCGTCGGCGGAGGGCTGGACGTAAAGGCTGTGCCGGTTTCCCAGTCCTCCTCCATTCAGACGATGCGGGAGTGCCGCTGGGTTATTTTAGTGGGTATACCGGGCTTGCCCGGGGAGTCCCACATAGCCCCCCCATTCCCCCAATGGGTGGGTATGCGTAATGCATTTTTTCCCAGCGTGATCAAAAAAAAAAAAAAAAAAAAAAAAAAAAAAAAAAAAAAAAAGGTTAGGTTAGGTTAGGTTAGGTTAGGTTAGGTTGGGGGGGGGGGTGCGGGTCAGGTAACCTCCACGTTGGCCTAGTTGGTTGCTGGTCTCTTTCGGATACGTCCGGGGGGAAGAGCAACCCACTGGGCTGGTGCACCCCGGGCACCGTCAATAACTTCCCATTCGTGGGTTCTTGTTGGCGGTGGCGAATACCTGACAGGGGGGGATGTCGCTCTGGGTGTTCCCCTGATTAGCAGGGGACACTCCAGACGCGATATAGGGGGGCTAGGTTGGGTAGGCTAGTTTGGGTAGGTTGGTTAAATTAGGTTGGGTAGGTAGGTAGGTGGTGTGACTTGTCGTTGCCGGCCCTCCTTTGGCGTGGGATGGTCGGCAGGGACAGGTCAATGGAAGGAGGAGGCGGCGGAGCGTCGGTCTCGACGCGCCGCCGCACACGCGGGGGACCGTAAAGGTCAGGGGCGGTGGAGGGCACGGCGCAGCACACCGTCTAGGTGTGCCCAGCGGGGGCGTAGCTGCGCCATGCCCTGAGGAGTTGTCGGGCGGGACCTCTCGCTTCCCGGTGTGGTGAATTCCATGCTGGGGGGTGGGGGGTCCTGGGCGGCGGTTGCGGCATCTGTCCTTCGCGGGCCAGATGCCGCAACGGAGGGGACCGTAAGGTCCAGCGCGGTGGAGGGCACGGCGCAGCACACCGTCTAGGTGTGCCCAGCGGGGGCGTAGCTGCGCCGTGCCCTGAGGAGTTGTCGGGCGGGACCTCTCGCTTCCCGGTGTGGTGAATTCCATGCTGGGGGGTGGGGGGTCCTGTGCGGCGGTTGCCCCCTTTTGCGAGGACGCCATGTCGCAAGAGGGGGTCGGCGGAGAGGGGGTGGGAGGGGGCGGTCGTACGATCGTTTCCTCCCACCTCCTGGTGGTGACTAGCGGGCGACGGGCGTGGGGGCCGCCTTAGCCTGCATTGCACTAGTCACCACCCTTGCGGGCGGGAACGGCCGAGCACTCGCGGCCGTTCCCGGGCCCCTCCACTGAGGGAGGGGCGTGAAGGGCCTGCCCTAAAAGGCGGGCGGTCGTCGGCGGAGGACTGGACGTAAAGGCTCTGCCGGTTTCCCAGTCCTCCTCCATTCAGACGATGCGGGAGTGCCGCTGGGTTATTTTAGTGGGTATACCGGGCTGGGGGGCCCGGGGAGTCCCACATAGCCCCCCCATTCCCCCAATGGGTGGGTATGCGTAATGCATTTTTTCCCAGCGTGATCAAAAAAAAAAAAAAAAAAAGGTTAGGTTGGGGGATCCCCTCACAGCGCTTACGTCCTAGTCGTATCCCCCGGGCAACGCCCCAGTTCTGACCACCGTAACGGAGTGGCAGACTGGGTGCGGCAAAAGTGCGCTGTGCGATCGGAGCTATCACTTGCGGAAACTGCGATCATTGCTGAGAATTTTAATTTTTATCATGTCGGAACCTGCGCGGGATGCCCGCGGGCGATTTTTAAAACCCAAAGGCCCTTCTCAGGGCCAACCAAAAGGCCCTTCTCAGGGCCACCGTGACGCTTCAGCGTCAGCTGAAGAAGGTAGGACCTTCTATGGAGGAAGGCCGGAAGAGTCGGAGTCCGACAACGAGTCCGTTGTGTCGGTGGCGAGCTCCATGGAGGTAGAGGAAGGCTCTCGTTCGCAGTCGCGGAAGCGGGCCTTCCTCAAGGAAGTGTCCGACGGCTCCTCGGGTTCGGCGAAGGAGCCGAAGAAGAAGCCAAAGGCCAAGAAGACGGCAGCGGACACCCACGATGTGGGTCTAGCGGACGCCCAGCGCCATTTGGACCTGGCTCGGAAGGAGCAGCTCCAGCAAGAGCTGGAGGAGCGTGTTGCGGCCAAAGAGGAACGGGCACGCGTCACCCGTGCGAAGTCCGGCTACGGTGCGTCCCGCGTCCTGTACGCGGACCACTCATTGGCCGAACTGGAACGGATGGCCCTGGAGGACGAAGAGGGGATCGTGGAGGTCGCCTCCAAGTCCTCGCACCTGAAGGGCACGTTCCAGAAGTGCCTCAAATGCCGGGCCGCGAGCATGCGTGGCATTGTCGCCGAACTGGTCCAGCGCAAGGACAATGAGGAGACGCGGCAGCTGCAGGCGAGGATCGATCGCCTGCAGGCGGAAGTCAGCCAGCTACACCAGAAGCTGGCTGATGCCACGGCACGGCCAAGTGTAGCTGAGCCGAGACCAGCGGCAGAGGGTCCCTCCGCCTCCAACCTTGAGGATATCATCCGCAAGGTTGTGATGGAGGAGAGGGCCTTTACAAGAGCCTGCCTGGCAGGCATTGAGGACCGGCTCCTGCCGGAGAAAAGCTACCGGCTGCCTCTTGCGGCGGACAAAAGGAGGGGTGAGCCGGGTCCGACTTCACAGAGGGAGGAGGACCCTCTCCTGCCTGCCACAACTCCGACCAACCAGCAGGGCTGGACAAAGGTCGCCGGCAAGGGGAAGGGCAAGGGCAAAAAGTCGGCAGCGGTCCCTGCCGCCACCGCCCCTGCCGCCCGCACCACCACCACCCCTGCCGCCCGCACCACCACCACCCCTCCCAGCCAGTCACAGACGACTGGCAAAGGGAAAGGGAAAGGGAAGGGGATAGGGCCACCCAAGGCCGCCAGCGCTGCTCCCACAGCCAAAACCGCCGGCACCAGTAGGAAACTCGTTCCTCCCAAGACCGCGGCCGTCGTGGTGACGCTCACCGCGGAGGCTGCGGAGCGGGGGGAGACGTACGCGTCAATATTGTTACGGGCGCGTGCGAATGCCGATCCCACCCAACTGGGGATCGGCAAAATCTCTTGCCGGCGGACCCAAGCCGGGGCTCGAATCTTCGAGTTCCCGGGGGTGGAGGGCAGTGCTCACGCGGACCTCTTCGCAACAAAGTTGCAGGAGGTCATCGCGGACGCGGCTAAGGTGGCCAGGCCTGTGAAGACGGCGGCCATCGAGGTGACCGGTCTAGATGACACGGTCACCAAGGAGGAGGTGGTGGCGGCGGTCGCATCAATTGGGGGCTGCGTTGCCGCAGCGGTGAAAAGCCGGGACATAAGGCCCGGCCGCGGCGGCATGGGTACTATTCGCCTGGAGTGCCCAGTCGCCGCTGCTAAAGCCGTCCTTGACAAAGGACGGCTTAACGTAGGCTTTAGCTCGGGTGCAGTCCGGGCACTTGCGGCACAGCCATTGAGGTGCTACAAGTGCCTCGGTATCGGGCACACCCGGGCCCTCTGTCCGTCCACGGTGGACCGGACAGAGAGCTGTTACCGCTGCGGCAAAGAAGGCCACAAATCCGCCGAGTGCGAGGCTGCCGTGCCACACTGCGCCGTTTGCGCCGCCAGTGGCCGCCCCGCAGGCCACATAACGACGGGGAGGATGTGTAATCCTCCCCCAAAGAAGGGAAAAGCAAAGGCGCCGAGCAAGCCTGCCGCTACCGCCACTGTGCCCGAGGTTGTGCTTTCGGCTGCTGCAGGCCTGGCTGAGGAGGAGGGGGGTGCGATGTCCGATTAATGCATAGAGTCGAACATCGCATCCTCCAGGCGAACACCAACCACTGCAGGCCGGCCCAGGATCTGCTGATGCAGATCATGGCCGAGTGGTTGGTGGACGTGGCGGTGGTTGCCGAGCCTTACTCGGTCCCCAGTACCTGGCTGGGTGATCGGGACGGCTTGGTGGCGTTGGTGGCGCGGTCTTCCACGGACTCCCCTCCCCTCTCACTTTTAGAGAGGGGACCGGGATACGTGGCCGCCGCGTGGGGGAGGGATATGGCCCTGGTGGGGGTCTATTTCTCCCCAAACCGCCCTCTAAGGGATTTCGAGGACTTCCTCGAAATCCTTACGGCAGTCGCCGGGAGGGCGGCACCACGCCAGGTCGCCGTGATAGGCGACCTGAATGCCAAGTCGGCGGCTTGGGGCAACCCGGCTGCCTCCTGCAACGTCCGGGGACGCGCCGTCGAATTCTGGGCGGCCTCGTGCGGCGTGTCCCTCCTCAACAGTGGGGCGGTCCACACGTGTGTGCGGCAACGCGGAGGGTCGGTGGTAGACGTCTCGTTTGCCACCCCCGCCCTAGCCGCCCGCGTTGTGAACTGGCGGGTGGAGACGGTGGAGACTTTGTCGGACCACCGATACGTGCGGTTCGACATCTCCACCGGCCCCCGGGGAGGGACGGCCCGCTCGGGCCAATCTCCCTTCCCGCGGTGGGCTCTCACCCGCCTGGACCGGGAGGCAGCAAAGGAGGCAGCCTTTCTCCAGGACTGGCTCTCGCCCCGTGTCGAGCCTGTCCTGGACGTGGACCGTGTGGCGGTCCAGCTCAGGGGGTCCCTGACCGAGGTCTGCAACGCAAGCATGCCTCGGTCACGCCGTCCGCCTCCCCGTCGCGCCGTCTATTGGTGGTCGGAGGAGCTGGCGGGGCTCCGGGCCGCCTGCGTGGCGGCCAGGAGGGCCTATACGCGGAGTCGGCGGCGCACTACCCGATCTCAGGCCGGGGAGGACCGCCTCTACGCCTCTTACCTAGAGGCAAAGACGGTCCTCAAGTCGGCTATGTGCGCCGCCAAGGACTCGGCGAGGGCCGAGATGCTGGAGGGCCTCGACAGGGATCCGTTTGGGCGGCCATATAAGGCGGCGCGGAAACAACTGCGCCCCTTTGGTCCCCCAGTAACGGAGACCCTGGAGCCGGCGTTGCTGGATGGGGTGGTCCGGTCCCTGTTTCCGTGCAGGACCGACTTCACCCCACCAACGATGAACCCCCCGCTTGGGGGGGTGGTGGCTTCGCCGGTGGAGGAGGTCCCTCCAGTATCGGCGGAGGAACTTCGCGCGGGGGTTCTGGCCCTCCACGCAAAGAAGACGGCCCCTGGACCGGACGGTGTCCCCGCACGGGTGGTGGCCATCGCGGCGTCCCTCATGGAGGATAGGTTTCGGGACCTCTTCAGCGCGTGCCTTACGGCTGGGAGGTTCCCGAAACCGTGGAAGGAGGGGCAGTTGTGCCTCCTCCGGAAGGAGGGACGTCCGGTGGACTCCCCCTCGGCATGCCGGCCCATCGTTCTGCTCGATGAGGTCGGTAAACTGTTCGAGGGGATCATCGCCACCCGGCTAAATAGCCAGTTGCGGGAGGTAGGGCCGGACCTGTCGGACGCCCAGTTCGGTTTCCGACGGGGGCGTTCGACGGTCGACGCATTGGCCCTACTCAGGGGTCAGGTGCAGGAGGCAAACGAGTCAGGCCTCGGCAGCGCTGCCCTCCCGACGCCCATATCGTCGTGGAGGGCGTCCGGATAGGGGTCGGGGCCCAGATGAAGTATCTGGGCCTCGTGCTAGACAGCAGGTGGCGCTTCGGCCCGCACTTCAGCGGGCTGTCGACGCGCCTGCTGAAAGCCGCGGACGCCCTCTCATGGCTCCTCCCAAACTTGGGAGGGCCGAAGGATCGATGCCGGCGCCTCTATGCCGGCATCTTGAAGAGTATGGCCCTCTATGGGGCACCCATCTGGGCGGACTCCCTCCGCAGGAGGGAGAATGCGACCGCCATCCGCAGGCCCCAACGGGCCATTGCACAGCGGGTGGCGAGGGCCTACCGCTCAGTGGGTTTTTCGGCGGCGTGCGCTCTGGCCGGCACCCCTCCCTGGGAGTTGGAGGCATGGGTGCTCGCCAGAGTGTACGAGTGGACGGTGCGGCGGAAGGCGCTCGGGGAGCGCCCCGCCGCGGAGGAGCGCGAGGCCGTGCGGCGCGAGGCGAGGGACGCCATCGTCCTCCATTGGACGGAGGACCTCGCCTCCGCCACCTTTGGGCGCCGGACATTGGACGCGCTCGGTCCAGTCATACAGGGCTGGCTCGGGCGCCCCCACGGTTTCCTCTCTTTCCGTTTGGTGCAGGTGTTGTCCGGACATGGTTGTTTCGGAACGCACCTGCACCGGATCCGGAGGGAGGAAACCCCGGCGTGCCACGACTGCGGCGCGGCGGAGGACACGGCGCAGCACACCCTCGAGGTGTGTCCAGCCTGGGCAGAGCTGCGCCGTGCCTTGACCGATGTTGTCGGGCAGGACCTCTCACTTCCCGGCGTGGTCAACTCCATGCTGGGGAGTGAGGAGGCCTGGGCTGCGGTTGCCTCCTTTTGCGAGCAAGTTATGTCGCAAAAGGAGGCGGCGGAGCGTGCGCGGGAGGATGATCCTCTCGCGCCGCCGCTCCGCAGGCGGAGAAGGGGTGGGAGAAGGCGGTTGTACGATCGTCTCCTCCCACCTCCTGGTGGTGACTAGCGGACGACAGGCGCGGGGGCGCCTCTCGTCTGCATTGCACAGTCACCACCCTCGGGCGGGAACGGCCGAGCACTCGCGGTCGTTCCCGGGCCCCTCCACTAAGGGAGGGGCGTGAAGGGCCCGCCATAAAGGTGGGCAGTCGTCGGGGGAGGGCTGGTAGTCAAGGCTCTGCCGGTTCCCCAGTCCTCCTCCACACAGACGAAGCGGGAGTGCCGCTGGGTTATTTTAGTGGGTATACCGGGCTTGCTTGCCCGGGGAGTCCCACATAGCCCGCCCATTCCCCCAATGGGTGGGTATGCGTAATGCATTTTTTCCCAGCGAGATCAAAAAAAAAAAAAAAAAAAAAAAAAAAAGGTTAGGTTAGGTTGGGGGATGGGGTGCGGGTCAGGTAACCTCCACGTTGGCCTAGTTGGTTGCTGGTCTCTTTCGGATACGTCCGGGGAGAAGAGCAACCCGCTGGGCTGGTGCGCCCCGGGCACCGTCAATAACTTCCCATTCGTGGGTTCTTGTTGGCGGTGGCGAATACCTGACAGGGGGGGATGTCGCTCTGGGTGTTCCCCTGATTAGCAGGGGACACTCCAGACGCGATATAGGGGGGCTAGGTTGGGTAGGCTAGTTTGGGTAGGTTAGTTAAATTAGGTTGGGTAGGTAGGTAGGTGGTGTGACTTGTCGTTGCCGGCCCTCCTTTGGCGTGGGATGGTCGGCAGGGACAAGTCAATGGAAGGAGGAGGCGGCGGAGCGTCGGTCTCGACGCGCCGCCGCACACGCGGGGGACCGTAAAGGTCAGGGGCGGTGGAGGGCATGGCGTAGCACACCGTCTAGGTGTGCCCAGCGGGGGCGTAGCTGCGCCATGCCCTGAGGAGTTGTCGGGCGGGACCTCTCGCTTCCCGGTGTGGTGAATTCCATGCTGGGGGGTGGGGGGTCCTGGGCGGCGGTTGCGGCATCTGTCCTTCGCGGGCCAGATGCCGCAACGGAGGGGACCGTAAGGCCCAGCGCGGTGGAGGGCACGGCGCAGCACACCGTCTAGGTGTGCCCAGCGGGGGCGTAGCTGCGCCGTGCCCTGAGGAGTTGTCGGGCGGGACCTCTCGCTTCCCGGTGTGGTGAATTCCATGCTGGGGGGTGGGGGGTCCTGTGCGGCGGTTGCCCCCTTTTGCGAGGACGCCATGTCGCAAGAGGGGGTGGCGGAGAGGGGGTGGGAGGGGGCGGTCGTACGATCGTTTCCTCCCACCTCCTGGTGGTGACTAGCGGGCGATGGCGTGGGGGCCGCCTTAGCTCGCATTGCACTAGTCACCACCCTTGCGGGCGGGAACGGCCGAGCACTCGCGGTCGTTTCCGGGCCCCTCCACTGAGCGAGGGGCGTGAAGGGCCCGCCCTAAAAGGCGGGCGGTCGTCGGCGGAGGACTGGAGGTAAAGGCTGTGCCGGTTTCCCAGTCCTCCTCCATTCAGACGATGCGGGAGTGCCGCTGGGTTATTTTAGTGGGTATACCGGGCTGGGGGGCCCGGGGAGTCCCACATAGCCCCCCATTCCCCCAATGGGTGGGTATGCGTAATGCATTTTTTCCCAGCGAGATCAAAAAAAAAAAAAAAAAAAGGTTAGGTTAGGTTAGGTTGGGGTGCGGGTGGGGTGCGGGTCAGGTAACCTCCACGTTGGCCTAGTTGGTTGCTGGTCCCTTTCGGATACGTCCGGGGGGAAGAGCAACCCGCTGGGCTGGTGCGCCCCGGGCACCGTCAATAACTTCCCATTCGTGGGTTCTTGTTGGCGGTGGCGAATACCTGACAAGGGGGGGATGTCGCTCTGGGTGTTCCTCTGATTAGCAGAGGACACACCAGATGCGACATTGGGGACTGGGTGGGTGGGGATAAGTTAGGTTGGGTAGGTTTGTTTGGGTAGGTAGTTTAGTTAGGTTGGGTAGGTAGGCTAGGCGGACGTGGAGTGGAGTTGGGGGTTGCCTGAAAACAGGTAGCCTCCAAAAGGGGAGTTCACACCAGCTCCCCTTGAATCCCGGAGCCCACGGCATACTCCCAAAGACCCCCATCGTTGGTGGTATGGGGTACGGGATGTGTCGTGGACCGGAGGGCTTGCCTTAATTGGCCGGCCCGCGAGAAGGAAAACTCTTTAAAATCCGACAGCGAAGTCGTAAAAACCTGTAGATACCTGGCGACCTCTACAGTATCTAGCTGCACTGGCACGGAATGAGCGTCACCCGACAGTGCTTCCCTAATTCGTCTCTTACTCGTGGGAACAAAAATGGATACAAAACAAACCAAACAAAAAGTTGAAAAAAAGAAGGCGGAAAAAAAGAAGGAGACGGCGACTTTGGAAGAAGATCTTCAAGTCGCCGTGGTGCGTCTCTCCGACACATCCGGAGACTCGGACACCAGCTTGCTGACATGCGCGTCAGGAAGCGAAAAGGAGGAAGCTGGCCAGCTAAGCGAAAGCGAAGAGGCTCGCCGCCGTTGGCTCAAAAGGCCAGCTGGCGAAGAAGACGAAGAGATATCGATGTCACCACCCAAAGGAGCGGCACACAAATCCAAGAGGGGGAGAGGCCGCCCGCCCACCACGGGCGAATATGTGGGCCTTGCTGCGGCCAAAGAACGCCTCACGAAGGCCAAGGAGGAGGAGCTCCAGCTCGAAGCTGAAATGGGCATAGAGGGCATGGCCAAAACGTTGCGGGAATCCCGGCACGCCTGCCTCAGCGGCCTCAGCCAGCCAACACAGGAGGAGGACACGGCGCAGTCTCTAGCGGCACTAAATCTTTTGCTGCTAGAGGCTGCAAAACTCGTTGAAAAGGTGGCCACCACGTCAAGGAAGTTAAAAGGCACCAGTGTAAAGACATTGAAGGATGCGGCCTCTATCATTAAGGAGGCCGCGGTGGGGATAAGGGCCCGAACTGTATCCGAAGAAATGACGCAATTGGTGGCCGAAAATAGGCGGCTGTCGGAGCAGCTGGCGGAGGCCAACAGCCGGCCGGCGGCAGCGGCGGTGGACTCAGACGCGATCCGTGAGATGGTGGAGGCGATGTCTCGGGCCAGTGTCGTGCAGTTCAGCAATATGCTGAATGCGCGACTCGAGGGGCTCGAGAGTCGCCTCCTGCCGGACCCGAAGTTGCGGCCGCCGCTGGCGGCTGACAGAAAAGTGGCGGAAGATGAGGCCGCGGCAGTGGCAGTGGCAGTGTCACAGCCGCGGCAGTCAGGTGCGGGGGCAAAGGCCCCTGCCTTAGCGAAGGTTACAGCACCCCCGGCGCCTCTGTCTGCGCCCGCAGCTCAGCCCCAATCCACTAAGGGAAAGGGCAAGGGCAAAGGAAAGGGGAAGAAGACGGCGCCGGCCCCTGTAAGGGACCCTAGCCCGGTTCAGGACGCCCCCCCACCGCCCCCTCTGACGGAACAGTGGAGCGTGGTCGCTGCTCGGGGTGCGAAAAGCTCCGGGAAGAAGACGGGCACCCAGAGCACGCAAAAGGCAGCGGCGGTGACAAAGTTACGGGAGCCAAAAACGGCAGCAGTTACCCTCACACTGCTGCCGGGCGCGGCGGAGCGTGGCGCCAGCTACGCCACTGTCTTGCGGGAGGCCCGGACTCGCGTCGATATGGCGAGTCTGGGCATCGACGAAATGCGCTGTAGGACCACGGTCACCGGCGCCCGCATCCTGGAAATCTTCGGGGATGGGGGCGCTGAGAAGGCCGACTCCCTGGCTACAAAGCTAAGGGAGGTCCTCAGTGCAGACGCGGTCAGGGTCTCCCGCCCCACAAAAAGGGTGGACGTCCTTGTATCAGGCTTGGACGATTCCGTCACCGCCGCAGAGGTGGTGGCGGCTTTTGCAGCACAGGGAGGGTGCCACGCCGACGACATAAGACCCGGGGTGATCGGCGAACGTGCAACGATGTGGCTCGGCTGCCCGGTGGCCGCCGCCAAGACGGTGGTCGGCGCAAAAAGGCTTAAAGTTGGATGGATAACGGCCAGGGTCACCCTGCTGGAGGCGAGGCCCCTTCGGTGCTTCAGGTGCCTCAACCTGGGCCACGTCGCCAGCAGGTGTGTTTCGGAGGTGGACCGCAGTGGCCTCTGCTTTCGCTGCGGAAAGCCGGGCCACCGGGCGCGAGAGTGCCGGGCCGAGCCCAACTGCGCCACCTGTGCGGCAGCGGGCAAGCCGGCGGGGCACCCTCTCGGCGGAGTGGGCTGCGTGGGCAAAGCCCCAAAAACCACAAAAAGGAAAGCGACCAGTGCTGAGGGGGGCAGCGGCGAGTCCGCCCCTATCCCGGCAACTATAGAGGAGGGGCCCATGGAAACCGCCCCATAAATGTCTAGGTTAGCAATATTGCAGGCAAATATTAACCACTCTGCCAGGGCCCAGGATCTATTGTCCCAGAGCCTGGCAGAGTGGGGAATACAAATAGCGGTGGTCGCCGAGCCCTACTTTGTCCCCGCCCGGGATGACTGGGTCGGGGACCGGGACGGCTTGGTGGCCATCGCCGCCCCGGCTGCCGCTGGCGCCCCGCCCATCGAACGTGTGTCGAGGGGTGGGGGGCACGTACTGGCAGCCGTGGGCGACGTCATAGTAATAGGGGTGTACTGTTCTCCCAACCGGGGTCTCGCCGACTTTGAGCAGATGCTCGTCGAGGTGGGGTCTTTGGTTGGGCAGTCCGCCCCTAGCCCCGTGCTAGTCGCCGGGGATTTCAACGCCAAATCTGCGGCGTGGGGATCCCCGGTGACGGATGCGCGGGGTGAGTGCCTGGAGGAGTGGGCGGTCGCCATGGGCCTGGCCGTCCTCAACACGGGGTCGGAGGACACGTGCGTGCGGCAACAGGGCGGGTCGATAGTCGACATAACACTGGCATCGACCGCCCTGGCGCGCCGTGTCCGGGACTGGAGGGTGGTGGTGGGCGTGGAGACACTGTCGGACCATCGTTACATCCGATTCGATGTGTCCGCGCTCCCCACCGGCCCGCGGGGCCCGACCCGACCCCCTGTTGGGGGGGGCGGTCCGCGCTGGGTGCTGGGGCGGCTCGACAAAGAGGTCGCTAGAGAGGCCGCAGTGATAGAGGACTGGGTGTCCGGTTCCGACATTGGCCAAGACGTGGACGAGGAGGCGGGGCGCCTAAGGGCCTCGCTGGGCCGCATCTGCGACGCGGCGATGCCCAGGGCGAGACCCCTCCCTCCTCGGCATCGGGTGTATTGGTGGAGCGACGAGCTTCGCCGTATGCGAATCGAGTGCGGTAGGGCTCGCCGCCAATACACTCGGTGCAGGCGTAGGCGGACCCGGGACGCCCAGGAGGAGGCCGCCTCCTACGCCGCTTACAGGGCTCTGCGCGAGTCGTTCCAAGTGGCAATCGCGCGGGCCAAGGAGGCGGCGTGGGAGGAGTGGCTGCGGACCCTTGACGGCGACCCGTGGGGCAGGCCGTACAAGGCGGTCCGCAAAAAGCTGCGGCCCTGGGCCCCCCCGGTCACGTCCAGCGTGGACGAGGGTCTGCTGGGAGAGGTGGTGGACGCCCTCTTCCCGCAGAGAGACGAGTGGGTGCCTCCGGCGATGGCCCGACCCAACAATGCGCGACCTGCCCGGGAAGACGTCCCCGCACCGCCGGTATCGGAGTCGGAGTTCGGGGCGGCCGTCTCGAGGCTTAAAATGAAGAGGACCGCCCCAGGCCCGGACGGCGTTCCGGGGGCGGCCCTGGCGGTCGCGCTGGAGGAGATAGGAGAGAGGGTGAGGTCCCTCTTCACCGCTTGTTTGGCGCAGGGTCGATTCCCCCGACCCTGGAAGACGGGCAAACTTGTTTTACTGCCGAAAGTCGGCCGCCCGGCCGGACTGCCGTCGTCCTACCGTCCGATCGTGCTGCTCGGCGAGGTGAGCAAGCTTTTCGAGCGAGTGCTCGCTGCTCGCCTGGCCGAGTGCATGGATCCGGATCTGGACGACGCGCAGTTCGGTTTTCGCCGGGGTCGGTCGACCCTGGATGCCGTTGCGCGGGTGAGGGATCTCGCCGAGGAGGAGGTCTCCCGGGGTGGCGTGTTGCTTGCGGTGTCATTGGACATCCGCAACGCGTTCAACACGCTGCCCTGGGACACGGTCAGGGCGGCGCTGCGGTACCATGGGGTGCCGCAGTACCTCCAGCGGGTCATCGCCGAGTACTTTGCCGGCAGAGCCGTCGTGTTCCCGACGAGGGCCGGCGAAGGTAGGCGGGCAATGACGTGCGGTGTTCCACAGGGGTCTGTCCTTGGACCACTCCTGTGGAACATCGGTTACGACTGGGTGCTGCGCGGGGCCACCTTGCGGGGGATCGGTGTGTTGTGTTACGCCGACGATACCCTCGTGCTGGCCCGCGGCAGCACCTATAGGGAGGCAGCCCGCCTCGCCACTGCGGGTGTGGCACAGGTAGTGGGGAGGATCCGCGCCCTGGGGCTCGAGGTGGCCCTGGAAAAGTCGGAGGCCCTACTCTTTCACGGGCCCCGAAACGCGCCGCCGCCGGGAGCCTCGATTATTGTCGGAGGAACTTCCATCGCCGTCGGTACTACCATGAAGTATCTGGGGCTCGTGCTCGACGGCCGATGGAAGTTCGAAGAGCACTTCCGGCGGTTAGCCCCAAAGTTGTTGGCCACCGCCGGGGCCTTGGGGCGGATCCTCCCCAACGTCGGAGGGCCAAGCGGAGCCTGCCGGCGACTTTACACCGGTGTGGTGCGCTCCATGGCGCTCTACGGGGCGCCAATATGGGCAGGTGCCATGACCAATCTGGGCCTGGCAGTGCTGCGCAGACCGCAGCGCGCCATGGCGCTCAGGGTGGCCCGGGCGTACCGCACCGTGTCGTGCGTCGGCGCGTGTGTGCTCGCCGGTACGCCGCCGTGGGACCTCGACGCTGAGGTACTCGCTGCGGCGTACTGGCGAACGAAGGAGGCGATTGCGAGTGGTGATCGTCCCCATCCGCGGGAGATTCGTCACTGGAGGGAGGAGGCGCGTGACACTCTCCTGCGGAGGTGGGCGTTGCGCCTTGAGGATTCGGTTGTGAGTCGAGATGTGGCGGCCGCCGTTCGGCCCATTCTCCGCGAGTGGCTCGAGCGGCGGCACGGGGCTCTCTCCTTCCACCTGACGCAAATGATCACCGGGCACGGTTGCTTTGGAAGGTACCTGCACCGGGTGGCAGGAAGGGAGCCCTCGGACGTGTGCCACCACTGTGTGGCGGGAGTCGCGGACACGGCGCAGCATACGCGTGAGGAGTGCCCAGCTTGGGAGGTCCCTCGCGCCGCCCTGTCCGCGACAGTCGGAAATGACCTGTCGCTCTCGGCCCTTCTCAGAGAGATGGTCGACAGCGACAGGTCTTGGCAGGCGGTCGCGACATTCAGCGACGAGGTGATGTCGCAGAAGGAGGCGGCGGAGCGGGACCGGGAAGACGACGTCGACTCGGCCCCGATGCGCCGCCGCAGACGTGGAAGGCGGCGTCGGGCCTTCGCGGGCCAGATGCCGCCGTAAGGCCAGGGACCGTGGGCGGAGGATCGGGGGATCCTCCGTCCACACAAAGGTCCCGCGCACCAGACGCCGAGACGCCCAGGTATACCGGGGCGCCTCGGTGCTAGGAGGAGAATTGGAGGTGGAATGTGACGGGGCAGGGTCTCAGACACTCTGGGACTCTGCCCCGTCCCAAAGAGAAGGGCTCCGTTGCGGAGCGACGCCAGCGGGGCATGCGGTTGCAAGCCATGTGGGTCCCGCAGCCCCGTAGGCGAGAAGTCGGTATACTCCAGGTTTTTAGTGGGTGCAAACCCCACATAACGCAGTGGTTCCCCCGGCCCACTGCGTATTCGTGAGGAATTTTACCTGGGTGATCAAAAAAAAAAAAAAAAAAAAAGGTTGGGGTGCGGGTCAGGTAACCTCCACGTTGGCCTAGTTGGTTGCTGGTCTCTTTCGGATACGTCCGGGGGGAAGAGCAACCCGCTGGGCTGGTGCACCCCGGGCACCGTCAATAACTTCCCATTCGTGGGTTCTTGTTGGCGGTGGCGAATACCTGACAGGGGGGGATGCCGCTCTGGGTGTTCCTCTGATTAGCAGAGGACACTCCGGATGCGGCATAGGGGCTCGCCTCCGGGCGGGAGGTGTCGGGGGGCGCGGGCAGGGCGCATTATATACGCGCTCATGCGCCCTGTCCGCGACTGTCGGTGGGGACT
The DNA here is from genome assembly GCA_964057195.1 of Orthosia cruda. Classification (NCBI taxonomy): domain Eukaryota; kingdom Metazoa; phylum Arthropoda; class Insecta; order Lepidoptera; family Noctuidae; genus Orthosia; species Orthosia cruda. The sequence goes on from OZ059851.1 coordinate 22,061,276, forward strand.
TCTCGTTGCCGTCCATCCTGCAACAAAGGGATGGTCGTCAGCGACGAGTCGGTGGAAGAGGTGGATTTCGCTCTGGGTGTTCCTCTACAAACAACGGGGGAATCTCCATAGCGAAATCGAAGAAGGAGGGGCCGCTAGTCGGCCAATAGAGAGGTAGGTTGCGGTGGTGTATGGGCGCCATCGCAACTGAGGCGGACCGCGATGTCGTATGGGAGGCATCGCGGCCGAAGGTAAGGGGCCGCGGCGGGAGAGGTGTGTCGGTGATGAGGTGCGCCGCTCACCCTACCTTCCGCGGCCTTGACGGGGTCGCCACCGTTTGATGGCGGACGCGGTGGGGCCGCAGGGGAAGAGGAGTTTCGGTGATAAGGTGCGCCGCTCGCCCTGTCCCCTGCGGCCGAAGAGTGGAAAACGGCGTTTGGCCTTCGCTTGCCAAATGCCGCACCGTTGGGGACCGTGGGCGGAGGATCGGGGTGTCCAACGTCCACATAAAGGTCTCGCGCACTGGGACGCCCAGGTGTTTTGGGGCGCCCCAGGGCAGAGAGGAGGTAGAGGAGGAGGTGTATTGGGGCGGGGCAGAGAGTCTCAAGGGACTTAGCCCCGCCCCCAGAGGAGGGCTCCGTCATGGAGCAACGCTAGCGGGGCATGCGGTTGTAAGCCTTGTGGGTCCCGCAGCCCCGTGGGCGAGAGATGGAACACTCCAGGGTTTTAGTGGGTGCAAACCCCACATAACGCAGTGGTTCCCCCGAGACCACTGCGTATTCGTTAGGAATTTCCCTGGAAAAAAAAAAAAAAAAAAAAAAAAAAAAAAAAAAAAAAAAAAAAAGGTTAGGTTAGGTTAGGTTAGGTTAGGTTGGGGTGGGGGATCCCCTCACAGTGCATACGTCCTCGTTCGTTTCCCCCGGGCAACGCCCCAGTTCTGACCACCGTAACGGAGTGGCAGACTGGGTGCGGCTAAAGTGCGCTGTGCGATCGTTACTATCATTTTATCTTGTGCGGAAAGTGCGATCTTGCGGAGAATTTGTTTTATTATATTTTATCATTTTAATTTTTTATTATGGTAAAACCAAGGCGGGATGCCCTCGGGCATTTTGTCAAAAAAGGCCCTTCTCAGGGCCAACCCAAAGGCCATTCTCAGGGCCAACGTGACGCTTCAGCGTCAGCAGAGGAAGGGCGGACCTTCTACGGAGGAAGGTCAAACGAGTTCGAGTCGGAGTCTGACAACGAATCCGTTGTGTCGGTAGCCAGCTCGATGGAGGTAGAGGAAGGCTCTCGTTCGCAGTCGCGAAAGCGGGCCTTCCTAAAGGAAGTGTCCGACGGCTCCTCGGGTTCGGCGAAGGAGCCGAAGAAGAAGCCAAAGGCCAAGAAGACGGCAGCGGACACCCACGATGTGGGTTTGGCAGGCGCCCAACACCAGTTGGACCTGACTCGGCGGGAGCAGCTCCAGCAAGAGCTGGAGGAGCGGGTTGCTGCCAAAGAGCAACAGGCGCAACTCGCCCGGGCCAAGTCCGGGTATGGCTCGACCCGCGTTCTATACGCGGACCACTCGCTGGCCGAGCTGGAGCGGATGGCTGAGGAGGACGAAGAGGAGATTGTAGTAGTCGCCTCTAAGTCCTCCCATTTAAAGGGGACTTTTCAAAAGTCCCTTAAATGCCGGGCATTGAGCATGCGCGGCATTGTTCGGGAGCTGGTGCAGCGAAAGGCCTCCGATGAAGCTCGGCAGCTGCAGGTGCGAGTCGATCGCCTGCAGGCGGAGGTCAGCCAGCTGCACCAAAAGCTGGCTGAAGCCACGGCCCGGCCAACCCAGGCTGAGCAGCCGAGACCTGCGGCAGAGGGCCCCGCCTCCTCCAACCTTGAGGATATCATCCGCAGGGTCGTTGGTGAGGAGCGGGACTTCGTCCGAGCCTGCCTAGCAGGCATAGAGGACCGGCTGCTGCCGGAAAAAAGCTACCGGCTGCCTCTTGCGGCGGATAAGAGAAGGGGTGAGCCGGGGCCGACCTCGCAGAGGGAGGAGGACCCTCTCCTGCCTGCCACCACCCCGACCAACCAGCAAGGCTGGACGAAGGTCGTTGGCGGGGGGAAAGGGAAGGGTAAGGCCACAAAGGCGGCAGCGGCCGTCCCTGCCGTCCCCACTACCACCCCTCCCAGTCAGTCGCAGTCGACTGGCAAGGGGAAGCGGAAGGGGAAGGGAAATAGCTCCCCCCCAGCCGTTCCTGCCACCAAACCTCCCAGCCAGTCGCATACGACTGGCAAAGGGAAAGGAAAAGGGAAAGGGCCACCCAAGGCCGCCAGCGCTGCTCTCTCAGCCAAAACCGCCGGCACCAGGAGGAACCTTGTTCCTCCAAAGACCGCAGCCGTCGTGGTGACGCTCACCGCGGAGGCTGCGGAACGCGGAGAGACGTACGCGTCCGTATTGTTGCGGGCGCGTGCCAATGCCGATCCCAACCAGCTGGGGATCGGCAAGGTCTCTTGCCGGCGGACTCAGGCCGGGGCTCGAATATTCGAGTTCCCGGGGTCAGAGGGCAGCAAGAATGCGGACCTCTTTGCAGCAAAGCTGCAAGAGGTCATTGCGGATGCGGCCAAGGTGGCCAGGCCCGTGAAGACGGTGGCCATCGAGGTGACGGACCTCGATGACACCGTCACCAAGGAGGAGGTGGTGGCGGCGGTCGCAGCTATGGGGGGCTGCAGCGTCGCAGCGGTGCGAGGCCGGGACATCAGGCCCGGCCGCGGCGGCATGGGCACCATTCGCTTGGAGTGCCCAGTCGCCGCTGCCAAAGCCGTCCTTGACAAAGGACGGCTACACGTCGGCTTTAGCTCGGGTGCAGTCCGGGCACTAGTGGCTCAGCCACTAAGGTGTTTTAGGTGCTTTGGCACCGGACACACCCGGGCACTCTGTCCGTCCAACATAGACAGGACGGACAGCTGCTACCGCTGCGGCAAGGAGGGGCACAAAATCGCCTCCTGCAAGGCCGCCACCTCGCATTGCGCGGTGTGTGCCGCCAGTGGCCGCCCTGCGGGCCACATTATGAAGGGGAGGAACTGCAGTCCTCCCCTCAAGAAGGGCAAAGTGCAGGCGCCGACCCGGCCTGTCACTGCCACCGCCGTTCCAGAGGCTGGGACCACGACCACGGCGGCTGTTGAGGAAGGGGGTGCGATGTCCGATTAATGCATAGAGTCGAACATCGCATCCTCCAGGCGAACACCAACCACTGCAGAGCGGCTCAGGATCTGCTGATGCAGACCGTGGCTGAGTGGTTGGTGGACGTGGCGGTGGTCGCCGAGCCGTACTCGGTACCTGGCCGTTGGCTGGGTGATCGGGACGGCTTGGTGGCGTTGGTGTCGCGGCCCACCACGGACTCCCCTCCCCTCTCGCTTTTAGAGAGGGGACCGGGATACGTGGCCGCCGCGTGGGGAGACATAGCCCTGGTCGGGGTCTATTTCTCCCCAAACCGCCCTCTTAGGGACTTCGAGAACTTTCTCGAGGTCCTTACGGCAGTCGTCGGGAGGGCGGCACCACGCCAGGTCGCCGTGTTGGGTGACCTTAACGCCAAGTCGGCGGCATGGGGCAACCCGGCCGCCTCATGCAACGTCCGGGGACACGCCACCGAATTATGGGCGGCTTCGTGCGGTGTGTCCCTCCTAAACAGGGGGGATGTTCACACGTGTGTGCGGCAGCGGGGAGGGTCAGTGGTTGACGTCTCGTTTGCCACCCCCGTGCTGGCCGGCCGCGTTGTGAACTGGCGGGTGGAGATGGTGGAGACTCTGTCGGACCACCGTTATGTGCGGTTCGACATCTCCACCCAGGGCTCGCGGGGGGGAATGGCCCGCTCGGGCCAATCTCCCTTCCCGCGGTGGGCTCTCACCCGCCTGGACCGGGAGGCAGCCCAGGAGGCGGCGTTCCTCCAGGACTGGCTCTCGCCCCCTGTGCGGGCCCTGGACGTTGACGCCGCAGCGGTCCAGCTCCGCGGGTCACTGACCGAGGTGTGCAACTCCAGCATGCCTCGGTCACGCCGTCCGCCTCCCCGTCGCGCCGTGTATTGGTGGACGGAGGAGCTGGCGGGGCTCCGGGCCGCCTGCGTGGCGGCCAAGAGGGCATACACGCGGAGCCGGCGGCGCACTACCCGATCTCAGGCCGGGGAGGACCGCCTCTACGCCTCTTACCTAGAGGCAAAGGCGGTCCTCAAGTCGGCTATGTGCGCTGCCAAGGACTCGGCGAGGGCCGAGATGCTGGAGGGCCTCGACAGGGATCCGTATGGGGGGCCATATAAGGCGGCGCGAAACCAACTGCGCCCCTTTGGTCCCCCACTTACGGAGACCCTGGAGCCGGCGTTGCTGGATGGGGTGGTCCGGTCCCTGTTTCCGCGCAGGACCGACTTCACCCCACAAACGATGAACCCCCCACTGGGGGGGGTGGTGGCTTCGCCGGAGGAAGAGGTCCCTCCGGTATCTGAGGAGGAATTTCGCGCGGGGGTTCTGTCCCTCCGCGCGAAGAAGACGGCCCCTGGACCGGACGGCGTCCCCGCACGGGTGGTGGCCATTGCGGCGTCCCTCATGGAGGGTAGGTTTCGGGACCTCTTCAGCGCGTGTCTTACGGCTGGGAGGTTCCCGAAACAGTGGAAGGAGGGCCAATTGTGCCTCCTTCGGAAGGAGGGACGCCCGGTGGACTCCCCCTCGGCATACCGGCCCATCGTTCTGCTCGATGAGGTCGGTAAATTGTTCGAGGGGATCATCGCCACCCGGCTAAATAGCCATTTGCGGGAGGTAGGGCCAGACCTGTCGGACGCCCAGTTCGGTTTCCGACGGGGGCGTTCGACAGTCGACGCGTTGGCCCTACTCAGGGGCCAAGTGAAGGAGGCGGTCGAGGCTGGGGACGGAGTGTTGGCGGTGTCGTTTGACATCGCCAACGCCTTCAACTCCGTGCCCCACTCGACCATATTGGAGGCACTCCGGTACCACGGAGTGCCCCAATATCTGCGGGCGATCCTGGCCAGCTACTTGGAGGACCGAGAGGTCCTCCTTGTAGACAAGACGGCCAGGATCAGGCGCTACGGCGCAGAGTCCGGTGTTCCGCAGGGGTCGGTTCTAGGCCCTCCCCTGTGGAACATCGGTTATGATTGGCTCCTGCGGGGCACCCTCCTCACGGGCACGAGTGTCATCTGCTATGCGGATGACACTCTCCTAACTGCCCGGGGGAGGGACTTTGGAGAGGCGGCCTGTCTGGCCTCGGCTGGCGGATCCTTAGTGGCAGGTAGGATCCGCCAGCTAGGATTGAGGGTAGCGCTGAACAAGACCGAGGCCGTGTTCTTTCACGGGCCTCGGCAGCGCTGCCCTCCCGACGCCCACATCGTCGTGGAGGGCGTCCGGATAGGGGTCGGGGCCCAGATGAAGTATCTGGGCCTCGTGCTAGACAGCAGGTGGCGCTTCGGCCCGCACTTCAGCGGGCTGTCGACGCGCCTGCTGAAAGCCGCGGACGCCCTCTCATGGCTCCTTCCAAACCTGGGGGGACCAAAGGATCGATGCCGGCGCCTCTATGCCGGCATCCTCAAGAGCATGGCGCTCTATGGGGCACCCATCTGGGCGGACTCCCTCCACAGGAGGGAGAATGCAACCGCCATCCGCAGGCCGCAAAGGGCCATTGCACAGCGGGTGGCGAGGGCCTACCGCTCAGTGGGTTTCTCGGCGGCGTGCGCTCTGGCCGGCACCCCTCCCTGGGAGTTGGAGGCATGGGTGCTTGCCAGAGTGTACGAGTGGACGGCGCGGCGGAAGGCGCTCGGGGAGCGCCCCGCCGCGGAAGAGCGGGAGGCCGTGCGGCGGGAGGCGAGGGACGCTATCGTCGTCCATTGGACGGAGGACCTCGCCTCCGCCGCCTTTGGCCGCCGGACGCTGGATGCGCTCGGTCCAGTCCTGCAGGGCTGGCTCGAGCGCCCACATGGTTTCCTTTCGTTCCGTCTAGTGCAGGTGTTGTCCGGACATGGTTGTTTCGGAACGCACCTGCACCGGATCCGGAGGGAGGAAACCCCAGCGTGCCACGACTGCGGTGCGGCGGAGGACACGGCGCAGCACACCCTCGAGGTGTGCCCAGCCTGGGCAGAGCTGCGCCGTGCCCTGAATAGTGTGATCGGGTGGGACCTCTCACTTCCCGGCGTGGTCAACTCCATGCTGGGGAGTGAGGAGGCCTGGGCGGCAGTTGCCTCCTTTTGCGAGCAAGTTATGTCGCAAAAGGAGGCGGCGGAGCGTGCGCGGGAGGACGATCCTCTCGCGCCACCCCATTCCCCCAATGGGCGGGTATGCGTAATGCATTTTTTCCCAGCGTGATCAAAAAAAAAAAAAAAAAAAAAAAAAAAGGTTAGGTTGGGGTCCCTGTGGAGGCCTCGGACGTTGACGCTGCAGCGGTCCGGCTCCGCGGGTCCCTGACCGAGGTGTGCAACTCCAGCATGCCTCGGTCACGTCGTCCACCTCCCCGTCGCGCCGTGTACTGGTGGACGGAGGAGTTAGCGGGACTCCGGGCGGCCTGCGTGGAGGCCAGGAGGGCATACACGCGGAGCCGGCGGCGCACCAGCCGATCACAGGCCGGAGAGGACCGCCTCTACGCCTCTTACCTGGAGGCAAAGGCGGTCCTCAAGTCGGCAATGTGCGCCGCCAAAGACTCGGCGAGGGCCGAGATGTTGGAGGGTCTCGACAGGGATCCATACGGGAGACCTTACAAGCTGGCGCGGAGCCAGCTGCGGCCCTACGGTCCCCCCCTGTCGGAGACCCTCGAGCCGGCATTGCTGGATGGGGTGGTCCGGTCCCTGTTTCCGCGCAGGACCGACTTCGCCCCACCAGCAATGGACCCCCCGCGGGAAGCAGCTCCGCCGGAGGCGGAGATCCCACCAGTGACGGCGGATGAGATACGCGACGGGATACTTCGCCTCCGCGCGAAGAAAACGGCCCCTGGGCCGGACGGCGTCCCCGCACGGGTGGTGGCCATCGCGGCGTCCCTCATGGAGGGTAGGTTTCGGGACCTCTTCAGCGCGTGTCTTACGGCTGGGAGGTTCCCGAAACAGTGGAAGGAGGGGCAGTTGTGCCTCCTCCGGAAGGAGGGACGTCCGGTGGACTCCCCCTCGGCATACCGGCCCATCGTTCTGCTCGATGAGGTCGGTAAATTGTTCGAGGGGATCATCGCCACCCGGCTAAATAGCCATTTGCGGGAGGTAGGGCCAGACCTGTCGGACGCCCAGTTCGGTTTCCGACGGGGGCGTTCGACGGTCGACGCGTTGGCCCTACTCAGGGGCCAGGTGAAGGAGGCGGTCGAGGCTGGGGACGGAGTGTTGGCGGTGTCGTTTGACATCGCCAACGCCTTCAACTCCGTGCCCCACTCGACCATATTGGAGGCACTCCGGTACCACGGAGTGCCCCAATATCTGCGGGCGATCCTGGCCAGCTACTTGGAGGACCGAGAGGTCCTCCTTGTAGACAAGACGGCCAGGATCAGGCGCTACGGCGCAGAGTCCGGTGTTCCGCAAGGGTCGGTTCTAGGCCCTCCCCTGTGGAACATCGGTTATGATTGGCTCCTGCGGGGCACCCTCCTCACGGGCACGAGTGTCATCTGCTATGCGGATGACACTCTCCTAACTGCCCGGGGGAGGGACTTTGGAGAGGCGGCCTGTCTGGCCTCGGCTGGCGGATCCTTAGTGGCAGGTAGGATCCGCCAGCTAGGATTGAGGGTAGCGCTGAACAAGACCGAGGCCGTGTTCTTTCACGGGCCTGGGCAGCGCTGCCCTCCCGACGCCCACATCGTCGTGGAGGGCGTCCGGATAGGGGTCGGGGCCCAGATGAAGTATCTGGGCCTCGTGCTAGACAGCAGGTGGCGCTTCGGCCCGCACTTCAGCGGGCTGTCGACGCGCCTGCTGAAAGCCGCGGACGCCCTATCATGGCTGCTCCCGAATTTGGGAGGGCCGAAGGAGCGATGCCGGCGCCTCTATGCCGGCATCCTCAAGAGCATGGCGCTCTACGGTGCACCCATCTGGGCGGACTCCCTCCACAGGAGGGAGAATGCAACCGCCATCCGCAGGCCACAAAGGGCCATTGCACAGCGGGTGGCGAGGGCCTACCGCTCAGTGGGTTTCTCTGCGGCGTGCGCTCTGGCCGGCACCCCTCCCTGGGAGTTGGAGGCATGGGTGCTTGCCAGAGTGTACGAATGGACGGCGCGGCGGAAGGCGCTCGGGGAGCGCCCCGCCGCGGAAGAGCGGGAGGCAGTGCGGCGGGAGGCGAGGGACGCCATCGTCCTCCATTGGACGGAGGACCTCGCCACCGCCGCCTTTGGCCGCCGGACGCTGGATGCGCTCGGTCCAGTCCTGCAGGGCTGGCTCGAGCGCAGACATGGTTTCCTCTCGTTCCGTCTAGTGCAGGTGTTGTCCGGACATGGTTGTTTCGGAACGCACCTGCACCGGATCCGGAGGGAGGAAACCCCGGCGTGCCACGACTGCGGCGCGGCAGAGGACACGGCGCAGCACACCCTCGAGGTGTGCCCAGCCTGGGCAGAGCTGCGCCGTGCCCTGAACAGTGAGATCGGGCAGGACCTCTCACTTCCCAGTGTGGTCAACTCCATGCTGGGGAGTGAGGAGGCCTGGGCGGCGGTTGCCTCCTTTTGCGAGGTCGTGATGTAAAAGGAGGCGGCGGAGCGCGCGCGGGAGGATGACCCTCTCGCGCCGCCGCTCCGCAGGCGGAGAAGGGGTGGGAGAAGGCGGTTATACGATCGTCTCCTCCCACCTCCTGGTGGTGACTAGCGGACGACAGGCGCGGGGGCGCCTCTCGTCTGCATTGCACAGTCACCACCCTCGGGCGGGAACGGCCGAGCACTCGCGGTCGTTCCCGGGCCCCTCCACTAAGGGAGGGGCGTGAAGGGCCTGCCGTAGAGGCGGGCGGTCGTCGGCGGAGGACTGGACGTAAAGGCTGTGCCAGTTTCCCAGTCCTCCTCCACACAGACGATGCGGGAGTGCCGCTGGGTTATGGGTGATCAAAAAAAAAAAAAAAAAAAAAAAAAAAAAAAAAAAAAAAAAAAAAAAAGGTTAGGTTGGGGTGCGGGTCAGGTAACCTCCACGTTGGCCTAGTTGGTTGCTGGTCCCTTTCGGATACGTCCGGGGGGAAGGGCAACCCGCTGGGCTGGTGCGCCCCGGGCACCGTCAATAACTTCCCATTCGTGGGTTCTTGTTGGCGGTGGCGAATACCTGACAGGGGGGGGGGATGTCGCTCTGGGTGTTCCTCTGATTAGCAGAGGACGATCCAGATGCGACGGGGATACGTTAGGTTGGGTTATAGGTTTGTTTGGGTAGGTAGTTTAAGATAGGTTGGGTAGGTAGGCTAGGTGGATGTGGAGAGGGAGGGTGGTTGCCTGAAAACAGGTAGCCACCAGGAAGGGAGTCTCGCCAGCTTCTGGAATTCCGAAGCCCACGCGACCAGCCAACGACCCCCATCTTGGCGTTTGGGGTAGGCAGCGCGGCGGAGCGGAGGGCTTGCCTTAATTGGCCGGCCCGCGGGATGGAAAACCCTACAATAAGCCGATGGAAGTTCGAAGAACACTTCCGGCGGTTGGCCCCAAAGTTGTTGGCCACTGCTGGGGCCTTGGGGCGGATCCTCCCAAACGTTGGGGGGCCAGGTGGGGTTTGCCGACGCCTCTACACCGGTGTGGTGCGCTCCATGGCGCTCTACGGGGCGCCAATATGGGCAAGAGCCATGAGTAGCCGGAACCAGGCAGCGCTGCTACGACCGCAGCGCGCCATGGCGCTCAGGGTGGCCCGGGCGTACCGCACCGTGTCGTGCGTCGGCGCGTGTGTGCTCGCCAGTGCGCCGCCGTGGGACCTCGACGCCGAGGTGCTCGCCGCGGCGTACTGGCGAACAAAAGAGGTGGTTGCGGATGGCGGCCGTCCCCATCCGCGGGAGATTCGTCGCTGGAGGGAAGAGGCGCGCGGCACTCTCCTGCGGAGGTGGGCGGACCGCCTTGACGAGTCGGTCGTGAGCCGAGAAGTGGCGGCCGCCGTTCGGCCCATTCTCCGCGAGTGGCTCGAGCGGCGGCACGGGGCTCTCTCCTTCCACCTGACGCAGATGATCACCGGCCATGGTTGTTTTGGCAGATACCTGCACCAGGTGGCAAGAAGGGAGCCCTCGGACGTATGCCACCACTGCGTGGCGGGAGTCGCGGACACGGCGCAGCATACGCGCGAGGAGTGCGCAGCTTGGGCGGTCCCTCGCGCCGCCTTGTCCGCGACAGTCGGAAACGACCTGTCGCTGCCGGCCCTCCTAAGGGAGATGGTCGACAGCGACAGGTCTTGGCAGGCGGTCGCAAAATTCTGCGACGACGTGATGTCGAGGAAGGAGGAGGCGGAGCGGGACCGGGAAGACGATGTCGACTCGGCCCCGATGCGCCGCCGCAGACGCGGCAGGCGGCGTCGGGCCTACGCGGGCCAGATGCCGCCGTAACGCCGGGGACCGTGGGCGGAGGACCGGGGGGTCCGCCGTCCACACAAAGGTCCCGCGCACCGAGACGCCCATGGTATTCCTGGGCGCCTCGGTGCTAGGAGGAGACAGTCGGAGGTGGAATGTGACGGGGCAGGGTCTCAGATACTCTGGGACTCTGCCCCGTCCCAAAGAGAAGGGCTCGAAGGGAGCGACGCCAGCGGGGCATGCGGTCGTAAGCCTAGTGGGTCCCGCAGCCCCGTGGGCGAGTGAAGGAATACTCCAGGTTTTTAGTGGGTGCGAACCCCACATAACGCAGTGGTTCCCCCGGACCACTGCGTATTCGTTAGGAATTTTCCTGGGAGAACAAAAAAAAAAAAAAAAAAAAGGTTAGGTTAGGTTGGGGTGCGGGTCAGGTAACCTCCACGTTGGCCTAGTTGGTTGCTGGTCTCTTTCGGATACGTCCGGGGGGAAGAGCAACCCGCTGGGCTGGTGCGCCCCGGGCACCGTCAATAACTTCCCATTCGTGGGTTCTTGTTGGCGGTGGCGAATACCTGACAGGGGGGGACCGGGTTTCGCTCTGGGTGTTCCTCCGGGTCCGGAATACACGCGGAGGAATTTCCAGAGCGAAATCAGTGGGGTGGGAGGGTAGGTTCGTTCGCTCCGGGTGTTCCTCTGGCTAGCAGAGGACACTCCGGATGGGACATAGGAACTCGCTTCCGCGCCTCTTGGCGGGCCGCCTGCTCTGCGGGGGGCTGTCGCGAGTCCCCCCGCAAAGCGACGGCTCTCCTGCGGGTGGGGGTGGCCCCGCCGGGGGGCGCGGGGGCGGGCAGGGTAGGTAGGTTAGGTTAGGTAGGATGATTTCGCTCTGGGTGTTCCTCTGAAAGCGACGGGGGAATCTCCAGAGCGAAATCTGTAGGGAGCGTCTAGAGTGTAGCCGGATGGGGTACGATGGTGCGTGGAGCAGAGGGATTGCCTTAACTGGCCGTCCCGATGCACCGCGCAGGCGTGGAGGAAGATTTCGCTCTTTCCTGTCTGGGGGGAAATCTTCTTCTTAGAGAGGTGGCTTAGAAGAAGGAGGGGCCGCTAGTCGGCCAATAGAGAGGTAGGTTGCGGTGGTGTATGGGCGCCATCGCAACTGAGGCGGACCGCGATGTCGTATGGGAGGCATCGCGGCCGAAGGTAAGGGGCCGCGGCGGGAGAGGTGTGTCGGTGATAAGGTGCGCCGCTCACCCTACCTTCCGCGGCCTTGACGGGGTCGCCACCGTTTGATGGCGGACGCGGTGGGGCCGCAGGGGAGGAGGAGTGTCGGTGATAAGGTGCGCCGCTCGCCCTATCCCCTGCGGCCGAAGAGTGGAAAGGCTGGACAAAGGTGGTCAGCAAGGGGAAGGGAAAGGGGAAGGCCACAAAGGCGGCAGCGGTCGTCCCTGCGGTCCCCACCACCACCCCTCCCAGCCAGTCGCAGTCGACTGCACAGGGAAAGGGGAAGGGAAAGGGGAAAAACTCTCCCCCAGCCGTCCCCGCCGCCACCCCACCCAGCAGCCAGTCGCAGTCGACTGGTAAAGGAAAGGGAAAGGGGAAGAGTTCGCCCCCAGCCGGCAGGAGGAACCTGAATCCTCCCAAGACCGCAGCCGTCGTGGTGACGCTCACCGCGGAGGCTGCGGAGCGGGGGGAGACGTACGCGTCCGTATTGTTGCGGGCGCGTGCCAATGCCGATCCCACTCAACTGGGGATCGGCAAGGTCTCCTGTCGCCGGACGCAGGCTGGGGCTCGAATTTTCGAGTTCCCAGGGGCGGAGGGCGCTAAGAACGCAGACCTCTTCGCAGCAAAGCTGCAAGAGGTCATTGCGGACGCGGCGAAGGTGGCCAGGCCTATCAAGTGCGCGGCCATAGAGGTGACCGATCTAGATGATTCGGTCACCAAGGAGGAGGTGGTGGCGGCGGTCGCAGCCATGGGGGGCTGCGATGTCGCAGCGGTGCAGGGCCGGGCCATTAGGCCCGGCCGCGGCGGCATGGGCACCATCCGCCTGGAGTGCCCAGTTGCCGCTGCCAAAGCCGTCCTTGACAAGGGACGGCTAGCCGTCGGCTTCAGCTCGGGTGCAGTCCGGGCCCTTGAGGCCCAGCCTTTGCGCTGTTACAGGTGCTTCGGCACCGGACACACCCGGGCCCTCTGTCCGTCCACGATAGACCGGACAGAGAGCTGCTACCGCTGCGGCAAGGAGGGGCACAAAGCCGCCTCCTGCAAGGCCGCCAAGCCGCACTGCGCGGTATGTGCTGCCAGTGGCCGCCCTGCGGGCCACATTATGAAGGGGAGGAACTGCAGTCCTCCCCTCAAGAGGGGCAAAGTGCAGGCGCCGACCCGGCCTGTCACCGCCACCGCCGTTCCAGAGGCTGGGACCACGGCGGCTGTTGAGGAGGGGGGTGCGATGTCCGATTAATGCATAGAGTCGAACATCGCATCCTCCAGGCGAACACCAACCACTGCAGAGCGGCCCAGGATCTGCTGATGCAGACCGTGGCTGAGTGGTTGGTGGACGTGGCGGTGGTCGCCGAGCCGTACTCGATACCTGGCCGTTGGCTGGGTGATCGGGACGGCTTGGTGGCGTTGGTGTCGCGGCCCACCACGGACTCCCCTCCCCTCTCGCTCTTAGAGAGGGGGCCGGGATACGTGGCCGCCGCGTGGGGAGATATAGCCCTGGTCGGGGTCTATTTCTCCCCAAACCGCCCTCTAAGGGACTTCGAGAACTTTCTCGAAGTCCTAACGGCAGTCGTCGGGAGGGTGGCACCACGCCAGGTCGCCGTGTTGGGCGACCTGAATGCCAAATCGGCGGCCTGGGGTAACCCGGCCGCAACATCCAACGTCCGGGGACGCGCCGCCGAATTTTGGGCGGCTTCGTGCGGTGTGTCCCTCCTAAACAGGGGGAATGTTCACACGTGTGTGCGGCAACGGGGTGGGTCAGTGGTTGACGTTTCGTTTGCCACCCCCGTGCTAGCCGCCCGCGTCGTGAACTGGCGGGTTGAGATGGTGGAGACCATGTCGGACCACCGTTACGTGCGGTTCGACATCTCCACCCAAGGCCCGCGGGGAGGAATGGCCCGCTCGGGCCAATCTCCCTTCCCGCGGTGGGCTCTCACCCGCCTAAACCGGGAGGCAGCTCAGGAGGCGGCGTTCCTCCAGGACTGGCTCTCGCCCCCTGTGGAGGCCTCGGACGTTGACGCTGCAGCGGTCCAGCTCCGCGGGTCTCTGACCGAGGTGTGCATCGCAAGTATGCCTCGGTCACGCCGTCCGCCTCCCCGTCGCGCCGTATATTGGTGGTCGGAGGAGCTGGCAGGCCTCCGAGCCACCTGCGTGGAGGCGAGGAGGGCCTACACGCGGAGTCGGCGGCGCACTACCCGATCTCAGGCCGGGGGGGACCGCCTCTACGCCTCTTACCTAGAGGCAAAGGCGGTCCTCAAGTCGGCTATGTGCGCCGCCAAGGACTCGGCGAGGGCCGAGATGCTGGAGGGCCTCGACAGGGATCCGTATGGGAGGCCATATAAGGCGGCGCGAAACCAACTGCGCCCCTTTGGTCCCCCACTTACGGAGACCCTGGAGCCGGCGTTGCTGGATGGGGTGGTCCGGTCCCTGTTTCCGCGCAGGACCGACTTCACCCCACCAACGATGAACCCCCCACTGGGGGGGGTGGTGGCTTCGCCGGAGGAAGAGGTCCCTCCGGTATCTGAGGAGGAATTTCGCGCGGGGGTTCTGTCCCTCCGCGCGAAGAAGACGGCCCCTGGACCGGACGGCGTCCCCGCACGGGTGGTGGCCATCGCGGCGTCCCTCATGGAGGGTAGGTTTCGGGACCTCTTCAGCGCGTGTCTTACGGCTGGGAGGTTCCCGAAACAGTGGAAGGAAGGCCAATTGTGCCTCCTTCGGAAGGAGGGACGCCCGGTGGACTCCCCCTCGGCATACCGGCCCATCGTTCTGCTCGATGAGGTCGGTAAATTGTTCGAGGGGATCATCGCCACCCGGCTAAATAGCCATTTGCGGGAGGTAGGGCCAGACCTGTCGGACGCCCAGTTCGGTTTCCGACGGGGGCGTTCGACGGTCGACGCGTTGGCCCTACTCAGGGGCCAGGTGACGGAGGCGGTCGAGGCTGGGGACGGAGTGTTGGCGGTGTCGTTTGACATCGCCAACGCCTTCAACTCCGTGCCCCACTCGACCATATTGGAGGCACTCCGGTACCACGGAGTGCCCCAATATCTGCGGGCGATCCTGGCCAGCTACTTGGAGGACCGAGAGGTCCTCCTTGTAGACAAGACGGCCAGGATCAGGCGCTACGGCGCAGAGTCCGGTGTTCCGCAGGGGTCGGTTCTAGGCCCTCCCCTGTGGAACATCGGTTATGATTGGCTCCTGCGGGGCACCCTCCTCACGGGCACGAGTGTCATCTGCTATGCGGATGACACTCTCCTAACTGCCCGGGGGAGGGACTTTGGAGAGGCGGCCTGTCTGGCCTCGGCTGGCGGATCCTTAGTGGCAGGTAGGATCCGCCAGCTAGGATTGAGGGTAGCGCTGAACAAGACCGAGGCCGTGTTCTTTCACGGGCCTCGGCAGCGCTGCCCTCCCGACGCCCACATCGTCGTGGAGGGCGTCCGGATAGGGGTCGGGGCCCAGATGAAGTATCTGGGCCTCGTGCTAGACAGCAGGTGGCGCTTCGGCCCGCACTTCAGCGGGCTGTCGACGCGCCTGCTGAAAGCCGCGGACGCCCTATCATGGCTGCTCCCGAATTTGGGAGGGCCGAAGGAGCGATGCCGGCGCCTCTATGCCGGCATCCTCAAGAGCATGGCGCTCTACGGTGCACCCATCTGGGCGGACTCCCTCCACAGGAGGGAGAATGCAACCGCCATCCGCAGGCCACAAAGGGCCATTGCACAGCGGGTGGCGAGGGCCTACCGCTCAGTGGGTTTCTCGGCGGCGTGCGCTCTGGCCGGCACCCCTCCCTGGGAGTTGGAGGCATGGGTGCTTGCCAGAGTGTACGAGTGGACGGCACGGCGGAAGGCGCTCGGGGAGCGCCCCGCCACGGAAGAGCGGGAGGCCGTGCGGCGGGAGGCGAGGGACGCTATCGTCGTCCATTGGACGGAGGACCTCGCCTCCGCCGCCTTTGGCCGCCGGACGCTGGATGCGCTCGGTCCAGTCCTGCAGGGCTGGCTCGAGCGCCCACATGGTTTCCTCTCGTTCCGTCTAGTGCAGGTGTTGTCCGGACATGGTTGTTTCGGAACGCACCTGCACCGGATCCGGAGGGAGGAAACCCCAGCGTGCCACGACTGCGGTGCGGAGGAGGACACGGCGCAGCACACCCTCGAGGTGTGCCCAGCCTGGGCAGAGCTGCGCCGTGCCCTGAATATTGTTATCGGGCAGGACCTCTCACTTCCCGGCGTGGTCAACTCCATGCTGGGGAGTGAGGAGGCCTGGGCGGTGGTTGCCTCCTTTTGCGAGGTCGTGATGTCGCAAAAGGAGGCGGCGGAGCGTGCGCGGGAGGACGATCCTCTCGCGCCGCCGCTCCGCAGGCGGAGAAGGGGTGGGAGAAGGCGGTTGTACAATCGTCTCCTCCCACCTCCTGGTGGTGACTAGCGGGCGACAGGCGCGGGGGCGCCTCTCGCTCGCATTGCACGAGTCACCACCCTCGATGGGCGGGAACGGCCGAGCACTCGCTGTCGTTCCCGGGCCCCTCCACTGAGGGAGGGGCGTGAAGGGCCTGCCCTAAAAGGCGGGCGGTCGTCGGCGGAGGACTGGACGTAAAGGCTGTGCCGGTTTCCCAGTCCTCCTCCACACAGACGATGCGGGAGTGCCGCTGGGTTATTTTAGTGGGTATACCGGGCTTGCCCGGGGAGTCCCACATAGCCCCCCATTCCCCCAATGGGTGGGTATGCGTAATGCATTTTTTCCCAGCGTGATCAAAAAAAAAAAAAAAAAAGGTTAGGTTAGGTTAGGTTAGGTTGGGGTGGGGGATCCCCTCACAGTGCATACGTCCTCGTTCGTTTCCCCCGGGCAACGCCCCAGTTCTGACCACCGTAACGGAGTGGCAGACTGGGTGCGGCTAAAGTGCGCTGTGCGATCGTAGCTATCATATTGTCACTTGCGGATATTGCGATCTTGCGGAGAATTTGTTTTTAATTTTATTTTTATCATTTTAAAATGGTAAAACCAGCACGGGATGCCCACGGGCATTTTGTTAAAAAAGGCCCTTCTCAGGGCCAACCAAAAGGCCCTTGTCAGGGCCAACGCGACACGTCTGTGTCGAAAGAGGGCAGTGCCTTCTACAGCAGAAAGGCGGACGAATCGGACTCCGACAACGAGTCCGTTATGTCGGGTGCCGGACCGATGGAGATCGAGGATTCTCGATCACGATCGCGTTCGCGAAAGCGGGCCTTCCTGAAGGATGGCTCCGACGGCTCCTCGGGTTCCGCGAAGGAGACGGCGAGAAGGGCTAAGGCCAAAAAGTCGACCAAGACGGCGGCGGATACCCATGATGTGGGTCTGGCAGACGCCCAGCGCCAGGTGGACTTGACCCGGCGGGAGCAGCTCCAGCAGGAGTTGGAGGAGCGGGTAGCTGCCAGGGAGCAGCAGACGTGCGTCGCCCGGGCCAAGTCAGGATACGGCGCGTCCCACGTCCTGTACGCAGACCACTCACTGGTTGAGCTGCAGCGGATGGCCGAAGAGGACGAAGAGGGGATCGTCGAGGTCGCCTCTAAGTCCTCACACCTGAAGGGGACCTTTCAGAAGGCCCTTAAATGCCGGGCCGTGAGCATGCGCGGTATCGTCGGGGAGCTGGTGCAGCGCCAGGCGACCGACGAGACGCGGCAACTGCAGGCGAGAGTCGATCGCCTGCAGAAGGAGGTCAGCCAGCTACATCAGAAGCTGGCTGAAGCCACGGCCCGGCCAACCACAGCCGAGCCCAGTCCTGCGGCAGAGTGCCCCGCCTCCTTCGACCTTGAGGACACCATCCGCAAGGTCATGATGGAGGAGCGGGGCTTCGTCCGAGCCTGCATAGCAGGCATTGAGGATAGGCTCTTGCCCGAGAGGAGCTACAGGCTGCCGCTTGCCGCGGACAAAAGGAAGGGAGAGCCGGGGCCGACCTCACAAAGGGAGGAAGACTCTCTTCTGCCTGCCGCCACCCCAGCCAACCCTGCTGGTTGGACGAAGGTCGTCGGCAAGGGGAAGAGGAAGGGCAAGGGCAAAGAGGCGACAGCGGCCGTCCCTGCAATCCCCGCCACCACCCCTACCAGCCACTCGCAGTCGACTGGCAAGGGAAAAGGGAAGGGAAAGGGGAAAAGCTCCCCCCCAGCGGCCCCCGCCGCCATCCCTCCCAGCAGCCAGTCGCAGTTGGCTGGCGGGGGAAACGGGAAGAGCGCGCCCCCAGCCGGCAGGAGGAACCTGAATCCTCCCAAAACCGCAGCCGTCGTGGTGACGCTCACCGCGGAGGCTGCGGAGCGGGGGGAGACGTACGCGTCCGTCATGATGCGGGCGCGTGCCAATGCCGATCCCACAAAACTGGGGATCGGCAAGGTCTCCTGTCGCCGGACGCAGGCTGGGGCTCGTATATTTGAGTTCCCGGGGGCTGAAGGTGGCAAGAACGCGGACCTCTTCGCAGCGAAGCTGCAAGAGGTCATCGCAGATGCGGCCAAGGTGGCTAGGCCCGTAAAGTCGGCGGCCTTGGAGGTGACCGGTCTAGACGATACGGTCACCAAAGAGGAGGTGGTGGCGGCGGTCGCGGCCATAGGGGGCTGCAGCGTCGCAGCGGTGCAAGGCCGGGGCATCAGGCCCGGCCGCGGCGGCATGGGCAGCGTCCGCCTGGAGTGCCCAGTCGCCGCTGCCAAAGCCGTCCTCGCCAAGGGACGGCTGGCCGTGGGATTCAGCTCGGGTGTGGTCCGGGCACTTGAGGCCCAGCCTCTGCGTTGTTATCGGTGCTTCGGCATCGGACACACCCGGGCTCTGTGTCCGTCCAGCGTCGACAGGACGGACACATGCTACCGCTGCGGCAAGGAGGGCCATAAGGCCGCCTCCTGCAAGGCCGCCAAGCCGCACTGCGCGGTGTGTGCCGCCAGTGGCCGCCCGGCGGGCCACGTCACCAAGGGGAGGAACTGCTGTCCTCCCCCAAAGAGGGGCAAAGCGCAGGCGCTGATCCGGCCTGCCGCTACCACCACTACCGTTCCAGAGGCTGGGACTACAGTGGCTGCCGGCCTGGCTGAGGAGGAGGGTGCGATGTCTCTTGATGCATAGAGTCGAACATCGCATCCTCCAGGCGAACACCAACCACTGCCGAGCGGCGCAGGATCTGCTGATGCAGACCATGGCCGAGTGGTTGGTGGACCTGGCGGTGGTCGCCGAGCCGTACTCGATACCTGGCCGTTGGCTGGGCGATCGGGACGGCTCGGTGGCATTGGTGTCGCGGCCTGCCACGGACTCCCCTCCCCTCTCGCTTTTAGAGAGGGGACCGGGATACGTGGCCGCCGCGTGGGGAGACATAGCCCTGGTCGGGGTCTATTTCTCCCCAAACCGCCCTCTAAGGGACTTCGAGTATTTTCTCGAAGTCCTAACGGCAGTCGTCGGGAGGGCGGCGCCACGCCAGGTCGCCGTGTTGGGCGACCTGAACGCCAAGGCAGCGGCTTGGGGCAACCCGGCGGCCTCGTGCAACGTCCGGGGACGCGCCGCCGAATTTTGGGCGGCTTCGTGCGGTGTGTCCCTCCTGAACAGGGGGGATGTTCACACGTGTGTGCGGCAGCGGGGAGGATCAGTGGTGGACGTATCGTTCGCCACCCCCGTGCTAGCCGCCCGCGTCGTGAACTGGCGGGTGGAGATGGTGGAGACCATGTCGGACCACCGTTACGTGCGGTTCGACATCTCCACCCAGGGCCCGCGGGGGGGAACGGCCCGCTCGGGCCAATCTCCCTTCCCGCGGTGGGCTCTCACCCGCCTGGACCGGGAGGCAGCCCAGGAGGCGGCGTTCCTCCAGGACTGGCTCTCGCCCCCTGTGGAGGCCACGGACGTTGACGCCGCGGCAGTCCAGCTCCGAGGGTCCCTGACCGAGGTGTGCAACTCGAGCATGCCTCGGTCTCGCCGGCCGCCTCCCCGTCGCGCCGTTTACTGGTGGACGGAGGAGATAGCGGGACTCCGGGCGGCCTGCGTGGAGGCCAGGAGGGCCTACACGCGGAGCCGGCGGCGCACCAGCCGATCTCAGGCCGGGGAGGACCGCCTCTACGCCTCTTACCTAGAGGCAAAGGCGGTCCTCAAGACGGCAATGTGCGCCGCCAAAGACTCGGCTCGGGCCGAGATGTTGGAGGGTCTCGACAGGGATCCATACGGGAGACCGTACAAGCTGGCGCGGAGCCAGCTGCGGCCCTACGGTCCCCCCCTGTCGGAGACCCTCGAGCCGGCATTGCTGGATGGGGTGGTCCGGGTTCTGTTCCCGCGAAGGACAAACTTCACCCCACCAGTGATGGACCCCCCGCAGGAAGCGGCTCCGCCGGAGGCGGAGATCCCACCGGTGACGGAGGACGAGATCCGGGACGGGATTCTTCGCCTCCGCGCGAAGAAAACGGCCCCAGGGCCGGACGGCGTCCCTGCACGGGTGGCGGCAATAGCTGCCTCTCAGATGCAGGACAGGTTTCGGGACCTCTTCAGCGCGTGCTTTGCGGCTGGGAGGTTCCCGAAACTGTGGCGGGAGGGGCAGCTGTGCCTCCTCCGTAAAGAGGGACGTCCGGTGGACTCCCCCTCGGCATACCGGCCCATCGTTCTTTTGGATGAGGTCGGTAAAATGTTCGAGGGGATAGTCGCCGACCGCCTGAACAGCCACCTGCGGGGGGTGGGACCTGACCTGTCGGACGCCCAGTTCGGCTTTCGACATGGGCGTTCGACGGTCGACGCCTTGGCCCTGCTGAAGGGCCAGGTGCAGGAGGCGGTCGAGTCGGGGGGCGGAGTGTTGGCGGTGTCGTTCGACATCGCCAACGCCTTCAACTCCGTGCCCCACTCGACGATATTGGAGGCACTCCGGTACCACGGAGTGCCCCAATATCTGCGGGCGATCCTGGCCAGCTACCTGGAGGACCGAGAGGTCCTCTTGGTAGACAAGATGGCCAGGATCAGGCGCTACGGCGCGGAGACCGGTGTTCCGCAGGGGTCGGTTCTAGGCCCTCCCCTGTGGAACATCGGTTTCGATTGGTTGTTGAGGGGCACCCTCCTCCAGGGCACGAGTGTCATCTGTTACGCGGATGACACTCTCCTCGTTGCCCGGGGGAGGGACTTTAGGGAGGCGGCTGGTTTGGCCTCGGCCGGCGGATCCTTGGTCGCGGGGAGGATCCGCCATCTAGGATTGAGGGTGGCGCTGAATAAGACCGAGGCCGTGTTCTTTCACGGGCCTCGGCAGCGCTGCCCTCCTGACGCCCACATCGTCGTGGAGGGCGTCCGGATAGGGGTCGGGGCCCAGATGAAGTATCTGGGCCTCGTGCTTGACAGCAGGTGGCGCTTCGGCCCGCACTTTAGCGGGCTGTCGACGCGCCTGCTGAAAGCCGCGGACGCCCTCTCATGGCTCCTCCCGAATCTGGGGGGGCCAAAGGACCGATGCCGGCGCCTCTATGCCGGCATCTTGAAGAGTATGGCCCTGTACGGGGCCCCCATATGGGCGGACGCCCTCCAGAGGAGGGAGAACGCGACCGCCATCCGCAGGCCCCAAAGGGCCATTGCACAGCGGGTGGCGAGGGCCTACCGGTCCGTGGGCTTTGCGGCGGCGTGCGCTCTGGCGGGCACACCTCCTTGGGAGTTGGAGGCTTGGGTGCTCGCCAGAGTGTACGAGTGGACAGCGCGGCGGAAGGCGCTCGGGGAGCGCCCCGCCGCGGAAGAGCGGGAGGCAGTGCGGCGGGAGGCGAGGGACGCCATCGTCCTCCATTGGACGGAGGACCTCGCCTCCGCCACCTTTGGCCGCCGGACGCTGGATGCGCTCGGTCCAGTCCTGCAGGGCTGGCTCGAGCGCGGACATGGTTTCCTCTCGTTCCGTCTAGTGCAGGTGTTGTCCGGACATGGTTGTTTCGGAACGCACCTGCACCGGATCCGGAGGGAGGAAACCCCGGCGTGCCACGACTGCGGCGCGGCAGAGGACACGGCGCAGCACACCCTCGAGGTGTGCCCAGCCTGGGCAGAGCTGCGCCGTGCCCTGAACAGCGAGATTGGGCAGGACCTCTCACTTCCCAGTGTGGTCAACTCCATGCTGGGGAGTGAGGAGGCCTGGGCGGCGGTTGCCTCCTTTTGCGAGGCCGTGATGTCGCAAAAGGAGGCGGCGGAGCGCGCGCGGGAGGATGACCCTCTCGCGCCACCGCTCCGCAGGCGGAGAAGGGGTGGGAGAAGGCGGTTGTACGACCGTCTCCTCCCACCTCCTGGTGGTGACTAGCGGACGACAGGCGCGGGGGCGCCTCTCGTCTGCATTGCACAGTCACCACCCGCGGGCGGGAACGGCCGAGCACTCGCGGTCGTTCCCGGGCCCCTCCACTAAGGGAGGGGCGTGAAGGGCCTGCCGTAAAGGCGGGCGGTCGTCGGCGGAGGACTGGACGTAAAGGCTGTGCCAGTTTCCCAGTCCTCCTCCACACAGACGATGCGGGAGTGCCGCTGGGTTATTTTAGTGGGTATACCGGGCTTGCCCGGGGAGTCCCACATAGCCCCCCCATTCCCCCAATGGGCGGGTATGCGTAATGCATTTTTTCCCAGCGAGATCAAAAAAAAAAAAAAAAAAAAAAAAAAGGTTAGGTTGGGGTGCGGGTCAGGTAACCTCCACGTTGGCCTAGTTGGTTGCTGGTCTCTTTCGGATACGTCCGGGGAGAAGAGCAACCCGCTGGGCTGGTGCACCCCGGGCACCGTCAATAACTTCCCATTCGTGGGTTCTTGTTGGCGGTGGCGAATACCTGACAGGGGGGGGGTTGTCGCTCTGGGTGTTCCCCTGATTAGCAGGGGACACTCCAGACGCGGCGTAGGGGTGGGGCTAGGTTGGGTAGGTAGGTTTGGGGTAGGTTAGGTAGGTTTGCGGTGGGGCTCACTTCCGGGCCTCTGGGCGGGCCGCCCAACCCTGCGGGGGGGTTCCCCGGGTGCATTGACCAGCTCTGCACCCTGCTCTGCCCGGCTCTGCAACCGGGCTCTGCCCGCTCTGCACCTGGCTGTGCCCGCTCTGCACCTGGCTTTGCACTCGGCGCTCGTGCGGTTTGAGCTCCCCGAGTGCACTGACCAGCTCTGCACCCTGCACTGACCAGCTCTGCACCCTGCTTTGCCCGGACCTGCATCCGGCTTAGCCCGCTCTGCACCTGGCTTTGCGCCCGGCTCTCTCTCTTGCGGGTGGGGGCGGCCGCCGCCCGGGGGCGGGAAGTGGGCCCACGAGGAGGTGTTGACTTGTCGTTGCCGGCCCTCCTTTGGCGTGGGATGGTCGGCAGGGTCAAGTCGATGGAAGGAGGAGGCGGCGGAGCGTCGGTCTCGACGCGCCGCCGCAGACGCGGAGGGCGGCATCTGACCTTCGCGGGCCAGATGCCGCAACGGTGGGGACCGTAAGGTCCAGCGCGGTGGAGGGTACGGCGCAGCACACCGTCTAGGTGTGCCCAGCGGGGGCGTAGCTGCGCCGTGCCCTGAGGAGATGTCGGGCGGGACCTCTCGCTTCCCGGTGTGGTGAATTCCATGCTGGGGGGTGGGGGGTCCTGGGCGGCGGATGTACCCCTTTTGCGAGGACGCCAAGTCGCAAAAGGGGGTGGCGGAGAGGGGGTGGAAGGGGGCGGTCGTACGATCGTTTCCTCCCACCTCCTGGTGGTGACTAGCGGGCGACGGGCGTGGGGGCCGCCTTAGCCTGCATTGCACTAGTCACCACCCTTGCGGGCGGGAATGGCCGAGCACTCGCGGTCATTCCCGGGCCCCTCCATTGGAGGGGCGTGAAGGGCCTGCCCTAAAAGGCGGGCGGTCGTCGGCGGGGGACTGGACGTAAAGGCTGTGCCGGATTCCCAGTCCTCCTCCATTCAGACGATGCGGGAGTGCCGCTGGGTTATTTTAGTGGGTATACCGGGCTTGCCCGGGGAGTCCCACATAGCCCCCCCATTCCCCCAATGGGTGGGTATGCGTAATGCATTTTTTCCCAGCGTGATCAAAAAAAAAAAAAAAAAAAAAAAAAAAAGGTTAGGTTAGGTTGGGGGGGGGGTTCCCCTCACAGCGCATACGTCCACGTCGTTTCCCCCGGTAACGCCCCAGTTCTGACCACCGTAACGGAGTGGCAGACTGGGTGCGGCTAAAGTGTGCTGTGCGATCGTAGCGAATTTTAATTGCCTTGACGCGTACGATATTGCGGAAGAGTTTTTTATTTTATCATTTTAATTTGTTTTAATATGGTAAAACCAAGGCGTGATGCCCTCGGGCATTTTGTCAAAAAAGGCCCTTCTCAGGGCCAACCAAAAGGCCCTTCTCAGGGCCACCGTGACGCTTCAGCGTCAGCGGAGGAAGGCAGGACCTTCTATGGAGGAAGGTCGGAAGAGTCTGACTCTGACAACGAGTCCGTTGTATCAGTAGCCAGCTCAATGGAGGTCGAGGAAGGAACCCGTTCGCAGTCGCGAAAGCGGGCCTTCCTAAAGGACGGATCTGATGGCTCCTCTGGTTCGGCGAAGGAGACAAAAAAGAAGGCGAAGGCCAAGAAGACGGCAACGGCAGCGGACACCCACGACGTGGGTCTCGCGGACGCCCAGCGCCAGTTGAATCTAGCTCGGCGGGAAAAGCTCCAGCAAGACCTGGAGGAGCAGGTTGCTGCCAAGGAGCAGCAGGCGCGCGTCGCTCGGGCCAAGTCCGGGTACGGCGCGTCCCGCGTTTTGTACTCCGACCACTCCTTGGTGGAGCTGGAGCGGATGGCGGAGGAGGACGTGGAGGAGATAGTGGTGGTCGCCACGAAGTCCTCCCAACTGAAAGGGACGTTCCAGAAGTCCCTCAAATGCCGGGCCGCGAGCATGCGTGGCATCATTGCGGAGCTGGTGCAGAGGCAGGAGACCGACGAGACGCGGCAACTGCAGGCAAGGGTCGATCGCCTGCAGACGGAGGTCAGCCAGCTGCACCAGAAGCTGGCAGAGGCCACGGCCCGGCCAACCACAGCCGAGTCCAGACCTGCGGCAGAGGCCACGGCCCGGCCAACCACAGTCGAGTCCAGACCTGCGGCAGAGGGCCCCGCCTCCTTCGACCTTGAGGACACCATCCGCAAGGTCATGATGGAGGAGCGGGACTTCGTCCGAGCCTGCCTAGCAGGAATCGAGGATAGGCTCTTGCCCGAGAAGAGCTACCGGCTGCCGCTTGCCGCGGACAAGAGGAAGGGACAGCCGGGGCCGACCTCACAGAGGAAGGAGGACCCTCTTCTGCCTGCCGCCACCCTAGCTAACCCTGCTGGTTGGAAGGTCGTCGGCAAGGGGCAGAGGAAGGGCAAGGGCAAAGGGGCGACAGCGGCCGTCCCTGCAATCCCCGCCACCACGCCCCCTCCCAGCCATTCGCAGTCGACTGGCAAGGGAAAGGGGAAGGGAAAGGGGAAAAACTCTCCCCCAGCCGTCCCCGCCGCCACACCTCCCAGCAGCCAGTCGCAGTCGACTGGTAAGGGAAAGGGGAAGAGTTCGCCCCCAGCCGGCAGGAGGAACCTGGTTCCTCCCAAGACCGCAGCCGTCGTGGTGACGCTCACCGCGGAGGCTGAGGAGCGGGGGGAGACGTACGCGTCCGTATTGTTGCGGGCGCGTGCTAATGCCGATCCCACTCAACTGGGGATCGGCAAGGTCTCCTGTCGCCGGACGCAGGCTGGGGCGCGAATTTTCGAGTTCCCAGGGGCGGAGGGCGCTAAAAACGCAGACCTCTTCGCAGCAAAGCTGCAAGAGGTCATTGCGGACGCGGCGAAGGTAGCCAGGCCTATTAAGTGCGCGGCAATAGAGGTGACCGATCTAGATGATTCGGTCACCAAGGAGGAGGTGGTGGCGGCGGTCGCAGCCATAGGGGGCTGCGATGTCGCAGCGGTGCAAGGCCGGGCCATTAGGCCCGGCCGCGG
Organism: Orthosia cruda; assembly: GCA_964057195.1. Classification (NCBI taxonomy): domain Eukaryota; kingdom Metazoa; phylum Arthropoda; class Insecta; order Lepidoptera; family Noctuidae; genus Orthosia; species Orthosia cruda. The sequence continues at coordinate 22,086,765 of OZ059851.1, forward strand.
CGGCATGGGCGCCATCCGCCTGGAGTGCCCAGTTGCCGCTGCCAAAGCCGTCCTTGACAAGGGACGGCTAGCCGTCGGCTTCAGCTCGGGTGCAGTTCGGGCCCTTGAGGCCCAGCCTTTGCGCTGTTTTAGGTGCTTCGGCACCGGACACACCCGGGCCCTCTGTCCGTCCAAGATAGACCGGACAGAGAGCTGCTACCGCTGCGGCAAGGAGGGGCACAAAGCCGCCTCCTGCAAGGCCGCCAAGCCGCACTGCGCGGGCGAGTGCCCCAATATCTGCGGGCGATCCTGGCCAGCTACTTGGAGGGCAGAGAGGTCCTCCTCGTGGACAAGACGGCCAGGATCAGGCGCTACGGCGCGGAGTCCGGTGTTCCGCAGGGGTCGGTTCTAGGCCCCCCCCTGTGGAACATCGGTTTTGATTGGCTCCTGCGGGGCACCCTCCTCACGGGCACGAGTGTCATCTGCTATGCGGATGACACTCTCCTCACTGCCCGGGGGAGGGACTTTGGAGAGGCAGCCTGTCTGGCCTCGGCTGGCGGATCCTTAGTGGCAGGTAGGATCCGCCAGCTAGGATTGCGGGTAGCGCTGAACAAGACCGAGGCCGTGTTCTTTCACGGGCCTCGGCAGCGCTGCCCTCCCGACGCCCACATCGTCGTCGAGGGCGTCCGGATAGGGGTCATGCTTGATGTCATTTATAGGTTACAATGTTCAGCCATATTTTACCAGCGGCATGCAAATACATTCATTAAAATTTGATTAGAAAATTCAATATAAAACAAAAACATGTCAACCAACAATAATAGCATTAACATTCATTATAATTTGATTAAAAAATTCAATATAAGACAAAAACATGTCAACTAACAAAAAATAGCATTAGTGGCCAAGACTATAAAAATTACAATGCACAATTTAATTCATAATGTCATAATCCTGATTCACAATGTCATAATTTCATAATTTAATTCATAATGTCATAATTTCATAATTTAATTTATAATGTCATAATTTCATAATTTAATTCAAAATGTCATAATTTAATTCATAAATAAATAAGTTACAATTATAATCAAATCAATATTTTCTCTGCTAGAAAATCAGTCACACTATAATATGCCTTATTATTCAAGAATTTTCGCAGTGTTTTTTTGAACAGTGTAAGTGGTAACTCTTTCCAGCTCTTAGGGATTTTATTAAATATGACCGGTGCCATGCAGTAGACACCCTTGCGCATTAGTGCAGTATTAGACGACTGGTGACATAATTGACTATTATCACGCCTGTTTCTTGGAAATGCATCAGCTATACGCTTAAAACGACTTTTGTTTGTTTTTACAAATATAGCCACTTCCAATATATACAAACAAGGCAGTGTTAAAATTTTATATTTTTTAAAATAGGGCAAACAGCTATCCGTACTTTTAAGATTGAACATTGCCCGTATGCAGCATTTCTGTGCCTTAAATGCACTTACTTTATCGGTTGAATTGCCCCAGAAAATGACTCCATAACGTAGGTGTGATTCTGCTATGCCATAATACGCAGTCAGCAATGCATCCGTATTTATAGTGTAGGATAGATTATGTAAGGCGTATGCAGATTTACTTAGTTTTTTGCACAGATTATGTATATGTGATTTCCAGTTGAGTTGGCTGTCAATCGTAACACCTAAGAATTTTGTAGTTTCAACGTCTTCTACAACAACGTTATTACAACTTACAGTTAGGTTCATACTAGGCATACGTTGTCTAAAGTGTATAACTTTTGTTTTGCATAAATTTATTTTTAAATTGTTCTCTTCCAACCAGTTTACAACTAGTTTTAAAGATGCATTAATGTCATTTTCATATGTCTCTGCATGTTTACAGGGTATTATTACTGTGCTGTCATCGGCAAAAAGAGTCATAGGTTGTTCGATACTTTTAGGTAGGTCATTAATATACAATATAAACAAAAACGGCCCCAAGACGCTCCCTTGTGGTACACCGTATAAAACTTCTCGCTCTGTCGAATGATATATTTCTTCAATATTATTAGCTAAGTTAATCTGGTTAATTTCTGTTACTTGTTTTCTTTTTCTTAGGTAGGATTCAATTAGTTTAAGAACGTTGCCTCTAATGCCGTATATTTCAAGTTTTTTTAGAAGAGTTGTGTAATGTACGTGGTCAAAGGCCTTGGTCATATCACAGAATATGCCACAGATAGGTTTACGTTTATCAACATTATTAATTATTTGATGTATTGAGTCATATATAGCCATATTAATCGTCATTTGTGGTCTAAATCCCTTTTGTTCGTCAGATAGAATAATATTTTTGTCAATAAATGAATATAATTCCTTATATATGTATTTTTCGAAAATTTTTGAAATTACTGGTATCAGCGAAATAGGACGGTAATTTTCTATTAATTCTTTATCTTTGTCTTTTTTAAGCAACGGCTTTACTATTGATGTTTTTAACGCATCAGGGTAAATGCCTGCACCAATACTTAAATTGATAATATGGCTTAGGTGAGTACAGATTTCATACGATACATACTTCAATACCTTTGTACAAATTCCATCATATCCCACGCTATTTGTATTGTTTAACGACATTATAATCTTTTGTATGTCTAAAGGTACGCTCGGTGCCATAAACATAGATTTACAATTGGAGTTTATTTTACAAAATTTAGGGGAGTAGGTGCTATCTAATTTTGGTTGAATATTGTCTATAAAGTAGTTGTTAAAAGTCTCTGCGATTCTCTTGGGACCTGTCAGAACCTCATTTTTTATACGAATTTTATTAATATTATGCTTGGGCAAGTTATGCTTTGTGCGGTTAATGATTTGCCAAGTAGTTTTAGATTTGTTTTTAGATGTTAGTATTTTATTATTGTTCTGTGCTTTTTGTGTTAAAAGTATAATTTTCTTATGTAAACGGGAATATTTATGAAATTTGAATTTATTAATGTTATTTTTATTTAGTCTAAATTGCCACAAAAGTTTTCGCTTCTTGCGACTGCATAATTTTATTCCTCTAGACAACCACTTAGGTCTTTTTATTATTTCTGTTTTTATTAATCTTGTAGGGAAACATAAATCGTAGATTAATTTGAATAATTCATAGAATTTATTATATGCCACATTTGGATCATCAGTCTCGTAGATTTCAGAGAATGAGAGACCTTTTAAATAGCTTTTAAACTTTACAAGATTTTCTACACTATAATCTCTTTTTGTCGTGAGCCAATATTTGATGGAATATCTTCTCTGTACTGGACAATGAAATAGCTGTGCCGTATGATCGGATAATGCCAATTCGATAACGTCAGTCTTACATGACTTACCAAAATTATGCGCAAAGTTATCTATACATGACATGCTGGACAAACGAGTTGGTTGATTTAATGCTAGCTTCATATTGTATCTCATTAATAAACACTCAAACGCGATAGTGTGACTATTTTTTTTAAGCATGTCTATGTTGAAGTCGCCACAAATTACAATGTTCTTACTGTGCCATGAGCGAGATATTTCACGCAAAAGTATTTCGAGCTTATCCATGCAACAATTTAGATTATTGACGTTTGGCACTCTGTAAATACATACAACAATTATCTTGTAGTCCGTAAGCTCTATTGCACAACATTCAAATATGCCTGGAGATGACAAGTTTGTTATTTTAGGCAATTCCTTCCATTGAATACCGTTTTTCACTAGAATACAAGCCCCTCCTCGCTTTTGCTCTTTTCTACAGAAACAACTAGCTAAACAGTAATTCGGTATATACAATTGATTTTGGAATCCATCTTTCATAAAATGTTCCGTAATACAAACAATATCTACATTCACGTTTTTTTCAGACAACTCGTCCAAACATACTACCAGATTATTCGATTTATTCAATAAGCCGGCAATATTTTGATGCATAATTTTTACGGAGGTGACCGATCTTGACGATACGGTCACCAAAGAGGAGGTGGTGGCGGCGGTCGCGGCCATAGGGGGCTGCAGCGTCGCAGCGGTGCAAGGCCGGGGTATCAGGCCCGGCCGCGGCGGCATGGGCAGCATCCGTCTGGAGTGCCCAGTCGCCGCTGCCAAAGCCGTCCTCGCCAAGGGACGGCTGGCCGTGGGCTTCAGCTCGGGTGTGGTCCGGGCACTTGAGGCCCAGCCTCTGCGTTGTTATCGGTGCTTCGGCATCGGACACACCCGGGCTCTGTGTCCGTCCAGCGTCGACAGGACGGACACATGCTACCGCTGCGGCAAGGAGGGCCATAAAGCCGCCTCCTGCAAGGCCGCCACGCCGCACTGTGCGGTGTGTGCCGCCAGTGGCCGCCCGGCAGGCCACGTCACAAAGGGGAGGAATTGCAGTCCTCCCCCTAAGAGGGGCAAAGCGAAGCAGGCATTGATCCGGCCTGCCGCTGCCACCGCCGCCGTTCCAGAGACTGGGACTACGGCAGCCGCTGGCCTGGCTGAGGACGGGGGTGCGATGTCCGACTAAATGCCTAGAGCCGAACATCGCATCCTCCAGGCGAACACCAACCACTGCCGAGCGGCCCAGGATCTGCTCATGCAGACCATGGCCGAGTGGTTGGTGGACCTGGCGGTGGTCGCCGAGCCGTACTCGATACCTGGCCGTTGGCTGGGCGATCGGGACGGCTCGGTGGCATTGGTGTCGCGGCCTGCCACGGACTCCCCTCCCCTCTCGCTTTTAGAGAGGGGACCGGGATACGTGGCCGCCGCGTGGGGAGAAATAGCCCTGGTCGGGGTCTATTTCTCCCCAAACCGCCCTCTTAGGGACTTCGAGGATTTTCTCGAAGTCCTAACGGCAGTCGTCGGGAGGGCGGCGCCAAGCCAGGTCGCCGTGTTGGGCGACCTGAACGCCAAGTCAGCGGCTTGGGGCAACCCGGCAGCCTCGTGCAACGTCCGGGGACGCGCCGCCGAATTTTGGGCGGCTTCGTGCGGTGTGTCCCTCCTGAACAGGGGGGATGTTCACACGTGTGTGCGGCAGCGGGGAGGATCAGTGGTGGACGTATCGTTCGCCACCCCCGTGCTAGCCGCCCGCGTCGTGAACTGGCGGGTGGAGATGGTGGAGACCATGTCGGACCACCGTTACGTGCGGTTCGACATCTCCACCCAGGGCCCGCGGGGGGGAACGGCCCGCTCGGGCCAATCTCCCTTCCCGCGGTGGGCTCTCACCCGCCTGGACCGAGAGGCAGCCCAGGAGGCAGCGTTCCTCCAGGACTGGCTCTCGCCCCCTGTGCAGGCGGCCCCGGACGTTGACGCCGCGGCGGTCCAGCTCCGAGGGTCCCTGACCGAGGTGTGCAACTCGAGCATGCCTCGGTCCCGCCGGCCGCCTCCCCGTCGCGCCGTCTACTGGTGGACGGAGGAGATAGCGGGACTCCGGGCGGCCTGCGTGGAGGCCAGGAGGGCCTTCACTCGGAGCCGGCGGCGCACGAGCCGCTCTCAGGCCGGGGAGGACCGCCTCTACGCCTCTTACCTAGAGGCAAAGGCGGTCCTCAAGACGGCAATGTGCGCCGCCAAAGACTCGGCTCGGGCCGAGATGTTGGAGGGTCTCGACAGGGATCCGTACGGGAGACCGTACAAGCTGGCGCGGAGCCAGCTGCGGCCCTACGGTCCCCCCCTGTCGGAGACCCTCGAGCCGGCATTGCTGGATGGGGTGGTTCGGGCCCTGTTTCCGCGCAGGACCGACTTCACCCCTCCAGCAATGGACCCCCCGCAGGAAGCGGTTCCGCCGGAGGCGGAGATCCCGCCGGTGACGGAGGACGAGATCCGCGACGGGATACTTCGCCTCCGCGCGAAGAAGACGGCCCCCGGGCCGGACGGCGTCCCTGCACGGGTGGCGGCGATAGCTGCCTCTCAGATGCAGGACAGGTTTCGGGACCTCTTCAGCGCGTGCTTTGCGGCTGGGAGGTTCCCGAAACTGTGGCGGGAGGGGCAGCTGTGCCTCCTCCGTAAAGAGGGACGCCCGGTGGACTCCCCCTCGGCATACCGGCCCATCGTACTTTTGGATGAGGTCGGTAAAATGTTCGAGGGGATAGTCGCCGACCGGCTGAACAGCCACCTGCGGGGGGTGGGACCTGACCTGTCGGACGCCCAGTTCGGCTTTCGAAATGGGCGTTCGACGGTCGACGCCTTGGCCCTGCTGAAGGGCCAGGTGCAGGAGGCGGTCGAGTCGGGGGACGGAGTGTTGGCGGTGTCGTTCGACATTGCAAACGCCTTCAACTCCGTCCCCCACTCGACCATATTGGAGGCACTCCGATTCCACGGAGTGCCCCAATATCTGAGGGCGATCCTGGCCAGCTACCTGGAGGACCGAGAGGTCCTCCTGGTAGACAAGACGGCCAGGATCAGGAGGTACGGCGCGGAGTGCGGTGTTCCACAGGGGTCGGTTCTAGGCCCCCCCCTGTGGAACATCGGTTTCGACTGGCTCCTGCGGGGCACCCTCCTCCGGGGGACGAGCGTCATCTGTTACGCGGATGACACTCTGCTCGTTGCCCGGGGGAGGGACTTTAGGGCGGCGGCCTGTCTGGCCTCAGCCGGCGGATCCTTAGTGGCAGGTAGGATCCGCCGGCTGGGATTGAGGGTGGCGCTGCACAAGACCGAGGCCGTTTTCTTCCACGGGCCTCGGCAGCGCTACCCACCTGACGCCCACATAGTCGTGGAGGGCGTCAGGATAGAGGTGAAGGCCCAGATGAAGTATCTGGGCCTAGTGCTGGACAGCAGGTGGCGCTTCGGCCCGCACTTTAGCGGGCTGTCGACGCGCCTGCTGAAGGCCGCCGATGCCCTATCGTGGCTCCTCCCGAATCTGGGGGGGCCCAAGGAGCGATGCCGGCGCCTCTATGCCGGCATCCTCAAGAGTATGGCCCTGTATGGAGCCCCAATCTGGGCGGACTCCCTCCACAGGAGGGAGAACGCGACCGCCATCCGCAGGCCCCAAAGGGCCATTGCACAGCGGGTGGCGAGGGCCTACCGGTCCGTAGGCTTTGCGGCGGCGTGCGCTCTGGCGGGCACCCCTCCCTGGGAGTTGGAGGCATGGGTGCTCGCCAGAGTGTACGAGTGGACGGCTCGGCGAAGGGCGCTAGGCGAGCGCCCCGTCGCGGAGGAGCGGCAGGCCGTGCGGCGGGAGGCGAGGGACGCCATAGTCCTCCATTGGACGGAGGACCTCGCCTCCGCCACCTTTGGCCGCCGGACGCTGGATGCGCTCGGTCCAGTCCTGCAGGGCTGGCTCGAGCGCAGACACGGTTTCCTCTCGTTCCGTCTAGTGCAGGTGTTGTCCGGACATGGATGTTTCGGAACGCACCTGCACCGGATCCGGAGGGAGGAAACCCCGGCGTGCCACGACTGCGGCGCGGTGGAGGACACGGCGCAGCACACCCTCGAGGTGTGCCCAGCCTGGGCTGAGCTGCGCCGTGCCCTGACAGGAGTTGTCGGGCAGGACCTCTCACTCCCCGGCGTGGTAAACTCCATGCTGGGGAGTGAGGAGGCCTGGGCGGCGGTCGCCTCCTTTTGCGAGGATGTCATGTCGCAAAAGGAGGCGGCGGAGCGGGCGCGGGAGGATGACCCTCTCGCTGCGCCGCTCCGCAGGCGGAGAAGGGGTGGGAGAAGGCGGTTGTACGACCGTCTCCTCCCACCTCCTGGTGGTGACTAGCGGACGACAGGCGCGGGGGCGCCTCTCGTCTGCATTGCACAGTCACCAACCTCGGGCGGGAACGGCCGAGCACTCGCGGTCGTTCCCGGGCCCCTCCACTAAGGGAGGGGCGTGAAGGGCCTGCCATAAAGGCGGGCGGTCGTCGGCGGAGGGCTGGACGTAAAGGCTGTGCCGGTTTCCCAGCCCTCCTCCACACAGACGATGCGGGAGTGCCGCTGGGTTATTTTAGTGGGTATACCGGGCTTGCCCGGGGAGTCCCACATAGCCCGCCCATTCCCCCAATGGGCGGGTATGCGTAATGCATTTTTTCCCAGCGTGATCAAAAAAAAAAAAAAAAAAAAAGGTTAGGTTAGGTTAGGTTAGGTTAGGTTAGGTTTTGGGGGCGCCTCTCGTCTGCATTGCACAGTCACCACCCGCGGGCGGGAACGGCCGAGCACTCGCGGTCGTTCCCGGGCCCCTCCACTAAGGGAGGGGCGTGAAGGGCCTGCCGTAAAGGCGGGCGGTCGTCGGCGGAGGACTGGACGTAAAGGCTGTGCCAGTTTCCCAGTCCTCCTCCACAAAGACGATGCGGGAGTGCCGCTGGGTTATTTTAGTGGGTATACCGGGCTTGCCCGGGGAGTCCCACATAGCCCCCCCATTCCCCCAATGGGCGGGTATGCGTAATGCATTTTTTCCCAGCGTGATCAAAAAAAAAAAAAAAAAAAAAAAAAAAAAAAAAAAAAAAAAAAAAAAAAAAAAAAAGGTTAGGTTGGGGGGGGGGGGTGCGGGTCAGGTAACCTCCACGTTGGCCTAGTTGGTTGCTGGTCTCTTTCGGATACGTCCGGGGGGAAGAGCAACCCGCTGGGCTGGTGCACCCCGGGCACCGTCAATAACTTCCCATTCGTGGGTTCTTGTTGGCGGTGGCGAATACCTGACAGGGGGGGGATGTCGCTCTGGGTGTTCCCCTGATTAGCAGGGGACACTCCAGACGCGACATAGGGGTGGGGCTAGGTTGGGTAGGTAGGTTTTGGGTAGGTTAGGTAGGTTTGCGGTGGGGCTCACTTCCGGGCCTCTGGGCGGGCCGCCCACTCCTGCGGGGGGGTCTCCCGGGTGCATTGACCAGCTCTGCACCCTGCTCTGCCCGGCTCTGCAACCGGGCTCTGCCCGCTCTGCACCTGGCTTTGCCCGCTCTGCACCTGGCTTTGCACTCGGCGCTCGTGCGGTTTGAGCTCCCCGAGTGCACTGACCAGCTCTGCACCCTGCACTGACCAGCTCTGCACCCTGCTTTGCCCGGACCTGCATCCGGCTTAGCCCGCTCTGCACCTGGCTCTGCGCCCGGCTCTCTCTCTTGCGGGTGGGGGCGGCCGACGCCCGGGGGCGGGAAGTGGGCCCACGAGGTGGTGTTGACTTGTCGTTGCCGGCCCTCCTTTGGCGTGGGATGGTCGGCAGGGACAAGTCGATGGAAGGAGGAGGCGGCGGAGCGTCGGTCTCGACGCGCCGCCGCAGACGCGGAGGGCGGCATCTGACCTTCGCGGGCCAGATGCCGCAACGGTGGGGACCGTAAGGTCCAGCGCGGTGGAGGGTACGGCGCAGCACACCGTCTAGGTGTGCCCAGCGGGGGCGTAGCTGCGCCGTGCCCTGAGGAGATGTCGGGCGGGACCTCTCGCTTCCCGGTGTGGTGTATTCCATGCTGGGGGGTGGGGGGTCCTGGGCGGCGGATGTCCCCCTTTTGCGAGGACGCCAAGTCGCAAAAGGGGGTGGCGGAGAGGGGGTGGAAGGGGGCGGTCGTACGATCGTTTCCTCCCACCTCCTGGTGGTGACTAGCGGGCGACGGGCGTGGGGGCCGCCTTAACCTGCATTGCACTAGTCACCACCCTTGCGGGCGGGAATGGCCGAGCACTCGCGGTCATTCCCGGGCCCCTCCATTGGAGGGGCGTGAAGGGCCTGCCCTAAAAGGCGGGCGGTCGTCGGCGGAGGACTGGACGTAAAGGCTGTGCCGGATTCCCAGTCCTCCTCCATTCAGACGATGCGGGAGTGCCGCTGGGTTATTTTAGTGGGTATACCGGGCTGGGGGGCCCGGGGAGTCCCACATAGCCCCCCATTCCCCCAATGGGTGGGTATGCGTAATGCATTTTTTCCCAGCGTGATCAAAAAAAAAAAAAAAAAAAAAAAAAGGTTGGGGGGGGGGGATCCCCTCACAGTGCATACGTCCTCGTTCGTTTCCCCCGGGCAACGCCCCAGTTCTGACCACCGTAACGGAGTGGCAGACTGGGTGCGGCTAAAGTGCGCTGTGCGATCGTAGCTATCATTTTATCACTTGCGGAATCTGCGATCTTGCTTTGAATTTTATTTTATTGTTTTATCATTTTTAATAATGGTCAAACCAAGGCGTGATGCCCTCGGGCATTTTGTCAAAAAAGGCCCTTCTCAGGGCCAACCCAAAGGCCCTTCTCAGGGCCAACGTGACGCTTCAGCGTCAGCGGAGGAAGGGCGGACCTTCTACGGTGGAAGGGCGGACGTGTCGGATTCCGACAACGAGTCCATAGTGTCGAGAGCGAGTTCGATGGAGGTTGAGCAAGGTCGATCTCAATCGCGGAAGCGGGCCTTCTTGAAGGACGGGTCCGATGGCTCTTCGGCTTCTGGTTCGGCGAAGGAGCCGACAAAGAAGGCCAAGGCCAAAAAGCCGGCGGACACCCACGATGTGGGGCTAGCGGAGGCCCAGCACCAGCTGGACCTGGCTCGGAAGGAGCAGCTCCAGCAAGAGCTGGAGGAGCGGGTTGCGGCCAAGGAGGAACGGGCGCGCATCACCCGTGCCAAATCCGGCTACGGTGCGTCCCGCGTCCTGTACGCGGACCACTCCTTGGCCGAACTGGAAAGGATGGCTCTGGAGGACGAGGAAGGGATCGTGGAGGTCGCCTCCAAGTCCTCGCACCTCAAGGGCACTTTTCAGAAGTGCCTCAAGTGCCGGGCCGCGAGCATGCGTGGCATCATCGCAGAGCTAGTGCAGCGGAAGGCAAACGATGAGACGCGGCAGCTGCAGGCGAGGATAGATCGCCTGCAGTCGGAGGTCAGCCAGCTGCACCAGAAGCTGGCTGATGCCACGGCACGGCCATCACCAGCTGAGCCGAGACCTGTGGCAGAGGGCCCTGCCTCCTTCGACCTTGAAGACACACTCCGAAAGGTTATGCAGGAGGAAAGGGCCTTCGTGAGAGCCTGCCTAGCAGGCATCGAGGACCGGCTCCTGCCGGAGAAAAGCCTCCGACCGCCGCTTGCGGCGGACAAGAGGCGAGTCGAGCCGGGGCCGCCATCGCAGGGGGAGGACGTTCTTCTCCCCTCCACCACCCCGACCAACCAGCAGGGCTGGACGAAGGTCGTCAAGGGGAAGGGGAAAGGCAAAAAGACGGCAGCGGCCGTACCTGCCGTCCCAGCCGTTCCTGCCGTACCCGCCACCACCCCTCCCAGCCAGTTGCATTCGACTGGCAAGGGAAAGGGGAAAGGGAAGGGGAAAAGCCCTCCCCCAGCCGGCTCTCGAAAACTTGTTGTTCCGAAGACCGCGGCCGTTGTGGTGACTCTCACCGCGGAGGCCGCGGAGCGAGGCGAGACCTACGCGTCCGTCATGATGCGGGCGCGTACCAATGCCGATCCCACCAAGTTGGGGATCGGCAAGGTCTCATGCCGCCGGACGCAGGCTGGGGCTCGTATATTCGAGTTCCCGGGGGCGGAAGGCGGTAAGAACGGAGACCTCTTCGCAGCAAAGCTGCAAGAGGTCATTGCGGACGCGGCAAAGGTGGCCAGGCCTGTCAAGTCGGCGGCCTTAGAGGTGACCGATCTGGATGATTCGGTCACCAAAGAGGAGGTGGTCGCGGCGATCGCAGAGATCGGTGGTTGTAGCGTCGCAGCGGTACAAGGCCGGGGCATCAGGCCCGGCCGCGGCGGCATGGGCACCATCCGCGTGGAGTGCCCAGTAGCCGCTGCCAAAGCCGTCCTCGCTAAGGGACGGCTTGCCGTCGGCTTTAGCTCGGGTGTAGTCCGGGCACTTGTGGCACAGCCACTGAGGTGTTACAGGTGCTTCGGCATCGGACACACCCGGCCCCTCTGTCCGTCAAGAGTCGACAGGACGGAGAGTTGTTACCGCTGCGGCAAGGAGGGCCATAAGGCCGCCTCCTGCAAGGCCGCCACCCCGCACTGCGCGGTGTGTGCTGCCAGTGGCCGCCTGGCGGGCCACGTCACCATGGGGAGGAACTGCAGTCCTCCCCCAAAGAGGGGCAAAGCGCAGGCGCTGATCCGGCCTGCCGCTACCACCGCTACCGTTCCAGAGGCTGGGACTACAGTGGCTGCCGGCCTGGCTGAGGAGGAGGGTGCGATGTCTCTTGATGCATAGAGTCGAACATCGCATCCTCCAGGCGAACACCAACCACTGCCGAGCGGCGCAGGATCTGCTGATGCAGACCATGGCCGAGTGGTTGGTGGACCTGGCGGTGGTCGCCGAGCCGTACTCGATACCTGGCCGTTGGCTGGGCGATCGGGACGGCTCGGTGGCATTGGTGTCGCGGCCTGCCACGGACTCCCCTCCCCTCTCGCTTTTAGAGAGGGGACCGGGATACGTGGCCGCCGCGTGGGGAGACATAGCCCTGGTCGGGGTCTATTTCTCCCCAAACCGCCCTCTAAGGGACTTCGAGGATTTTCTCGAAGTCCTAACGGCAGTCGTCGGGAGGGCGGCGCCACGCCAGGTCGCCGTGTTGGGCGACCTGAACGCCAAGGCAGCGGCTTGGGGCAACCCGGCAGCCTCGTGCAACGTCCGGGGACGCGCCGCCGAATTTTGGGCGGCTTCGTGCGGTGTGTCCCTTCTGAACAGGGGGGATGTTCACACGTGTGTGCGGCAGCGGGGAGGATCAGTGGTGGACGTATCGTTCGCCACCCCCGTGCTAGCCGCCCGCGTCGTGAACTGGCGGGTGGAGATGGTGGAGACCATGTCGGACCACCGTTACGTGCGGTTCGACATCTCCACCCAGGGCCCGCGGGGGGGAACGGCCCGCTCGGGCCAATCTCCCTTCCCGCGGTGGGCTCTCACCCGCCTGGACCGGGAGGCAGCCCAGGAGGTGGCGTTCCTCCAGGACTGGCTCTCGCCCCCTGTGGAGGCCACGGACGTTGACGCCGCGGCGGTCCAGCTCCGAGGGTCCCTGACCGAGGTGTGCAACTCGAGCATGCCTCGGTCTCGCCGGCCGCCTCCCCGTCGCGCCGTCTACTGGTGGACGGAGGAGATAGCGGGACTCCGGGCGGCCTGCGTGGAGGCCAGGAGGGCCTACACGCGGAGCCGGCGGCGCACCAGCCGATCTCAGGCCGGGGAGGACCGCCTCTACGCCTCTTACCTAGAGGCAAAGGCGGTCCTCAAGACGGCAATGTGCGCCGCCAAAGACTCGGCTCGGGCCGAGATGTTGGAGGGTCTCGACAGGGATCCTTACGGGAGACCGTACAAGCTGGCGCGGAGCCAGCTGCGGCCCTACGGTCCCCCCCTGTCGGAGACCCTCGAGCCGGCATTGCTGGATGGGGTGGTCCGGGTTCTGTTCCCGCGAAGGACAAACTTCACCCCACCAGTGATGGACCCCCCGCAGGAAGCGGCTCCGCCGGAGGCGGAGATCCCACCGGTGACGGAGGACGAGATCCGGGACGGGATTCTTCGCCTCCGCGCGAAGAAAACGGCCCCTGGGCCGGACGGCGTCCCTGCACGGGTGGCGGCGATAGCTGCCTCTCAGATGCAGGACAGGTTTCGGGACCTGTTCAGCGCGTGCTTTGCGGCTGGGAGGTTCCCGAAACTGTGGCGGGAGGGGCAGCTGTGCCTCCTCCGTAAAGAGGGACGCCCGGTGGACTCCCCCTCGGCATACCGGCCCATCGTACTTTTGGATGAGGTCGGTAAAATGTTCGAGGGGATAGTCGCCGACCGGCTGAACAGCCACCTGCGGGGGGTGGGACCTGACCTGTCGGACGCCCAGTTCGGCTTTCGAAATGGGCGTTCGACGGTCGACGCCTTGGCCCTGCTGAAGGGCCAGGTGCAGGAGGCGGTCGAGTCGGGGGGCGGAGTGTTGGCGGTGTCGTTCGACATCGCAAACGCCTTCAACTCCGTCCCCCACTCGACCATATTGGAGGCACTCCGATACCACGGAGTGCCCCAATATCTGCGGGTGATCCTGGCCAGCTACTTGGAGGATCGAGAGGTCCTCCTGGTGGACAAGACGGCCAGGATCAGACGCTACGGCGCGGAGTGCGGTGTTCCACAGGGGTCGGTTCTAGGCCCTCCCCTGTGGAACATCGCTTTTGATTGGCTGCTGAGGGGAGCCCTCCTCCGGGGTACGAGTGTCATCTGTTACGCGGATGACACTCTCCTCGTTGCCCGGGGGAGGAATTTCGGGGAGGCGGCCTGTTTGGCCTCGGCTGGCGGATCCTTGGTCGCAGGGAGGATCCGCCGCCTTGGTTTGAGGGTGGCGCTGAACAAGACCGAGGCCGTGTTCTTTCACGGGCCTCGGCAGCGCTGCCCTCCTGACGCCCACATCGTCGTGGAGGGCGTCCGGATAGGGGTCGGGGCCCGGATGAAGTATCTGGGCCTCGTGCTTGACAGCAGGTGGCGCTTCGGCCCGCACTTCAGCGGGCTGTCGACGCGCCTGCTGAAAGCCGCGGACGCCCTCTCATGGCTCCTCCCGAATCTGGGGGGGCCAAAGGACCGATGCCGGCGCCTCTATGCCGGCATCTTGAAGAGTATGGCCCTGTACGGGGCCCCCATATGGGCAGACGCCCTCCAGAGGAGGGAGAACGCGACCGCCATCCGCAGGCCCCAAAGGGCCATTGCACAGCGGGTGGCGAGGGCCTACAGGTCAGTAGGCTTTGCGGCGGCGTGCGCTCTGGCGGGCACACCTCCTTGGGAGTTGGAGGCTTGGGTGCTCGCCAGAGTGTACGAGTGGACGGCGCGGCGGAAGGCGCTCGGGGAGCGCCCCGCCGCGGAAGAGCGGGTGGCCGTGCGGCGGGAGGCGAGGGACGCCATCGTCCTCCATTGGACGGAGGACCTCGCCTCCGCCACCTTTGGTCGCCGGACGCTGGATGCGCTCGGTCCAGTCCTGCAGGGCTGGCTCGAGCGCAGACATGGTTTCCTCTCGTTCCGTCTAGTGCAGGTGTTGTCCGGACATGGTTGTTTCGGAACGCACCTGCACCGGATCCGGAGGGAGGAAGCCCCGGCGTGCCACGACTGCGGCGCGGCAGAGGACACGGCACAGCACACCCTCGAGGTGTGCCCAGCCTGGGCTGAGTTGCGCCGTGTCCTAGTTTTAGTTGTTGGGCAGGACCTCTCACTTCCCGGCGTGGTCAACTCCATGCTGGGGAGTGAGGAGGCCTGGGCTGCGGTCGCCTCCTTTTGCGAGGATGTCATGTCGCAAAAGGAGGCGGCGGAGCGTGCGCGGGAGGATGATCCTCTCGCGCCGCCGCTCCGCAGGCGGAGAAGGGGTGGGAGAAGGCGGTTATACGACCGTCTCCTCCCACCTCCAGGTGGTGGCTAGCGGGCGACAGGCGCGGGGGCGCCTCTCGTCTGCATTGCACAGTCACCACCCTCGGGCGGGAACGGCCGAGCACTCGCTGTCGTTCCCGGGCCCCTCCACTAAGGGAGGGGCGTGAAGGGCCTGCCGTAAAGGCGGGCGGTCGTCGGCGGAGGACTGGTAGTTAAGGCTGTGCCGGTTTCCCAGTCCTCCTCCACACAGACGATGCGGGAGTGCCGCTGGGTTATTTTAGTGGGTATACCGGGCTTGCTTGCCCGGGGAGTCCCACATAGCCCCCCCATTCCCCCAATGGGTGGGTATGCGTAATGCATTTTTTCCCAGCGTGATCAAAAAAAAAAAAAAAAAAAAAAAAGGTTAGGTTGGGGTGCGGGTCAGGTAACCTCCACGTTGGCCTAGTTGGTTGCTGGTCTCTTTCGGATACGTCCGGGGGGAAGAGCAACCCGCTGGGCTGGTGCACCCCGGGCACCGTCAATAACTTCCCATTCGTGGGTTCTTGTTGGCGGTGGCGAATACCTGACAGGGGAGGGATGTCGCTCTGGGTGTTCCCCTGATTAGCAGGGGACACTCCAGATGCGACATAGGGGGGCTAGGTTGGGTAGGTTAGTTTGGGTAGGTAGATTAAGTTAGGTTGGGTAGGTAGGTAGGTGGTGATGACTTGTCGTTGCCGGCCCTCCTTTGGCGTGGGATGGTCGGCAGGGACAAGTCGATGGAAGGCGGGCGGCATCTGTCCTTTGCGGGCCAGATGCCGCAACGGAGGGGACCGTAAAGGTCCAGCGCGGTGGAGGGTACGGCGCAGCACACCGTCTAGGTGTGCCCAGCGGGGGCGTAGCTGCGCCGTGCCCTGAGGAGATGTCGGGCGGGGCCTCTCGCTTCCCGGTGTGGTGAATTCCATGCTGGGGGGTGGGGGGTCCTGGGCGGCAGTTGTTCCCCTTTTGCGAGGACGCCAAGTCGCAAAAGGGGGTGGCGGAGAGGGGGTGGGAGGGGGCGGTCGTACGATCGTTTCCTCCCACCTCCTGGTGGTGACTAGCGGGCGACGGGCGTGGGGGCCGCCTTAGCCTGCATTGCACTAGTCACCACCCTTGCGGGCGGGAACGGCCGAGCACTCGCGGCCGTTCCCGGGCCCCTCCACTGAGGGAGGGGCGTGAAGGGCCTGCCCTAAAAGGCGGGCGGTCGTCGGCGGAGGACTGGACGTAAAGGCTGTGCCGGTTTCCCAGTCCTCCTCCATTCAGACGATGCGGGAGTGCCGCTGGGTTATTTTAGTGGGTATACCGGGCTGGGGGGCCCGGGGAGTCCCACATAGCCCCCCATTCCCCCAATGGGTGGGTATGCGTAATGCATTTTTTCCCAGCGAGATCAAAAAAAAAAAAAAAAAAAAAAAAGGTTAGGTTAGGTTAGGTTAGGTTGGGGTGCGGGTCAGGTAACCTCCACGTTGGCCTAGTTGGTTGCTGGTCCCTTTCGGATACGTCCGGGGGGAAGAGCAACCCGCTGGGCTGGTGCGCCCCGGGCACCGTCAATAACTTCCCATTCGTGGGTTCTTGTTGGCGGTGGCGAATACCTGACAGGGGGGGACCGGGTTTCGCTCTGGGTGTTCCTCCGGGTCCGGAATACACGCGGAGGAATTTCCAGAGCGAAATCAGTGGGGTGGGAGGGTAGGTTCGTTCGCTCTGGGTGTTCCTCTGGCTAGCAGAGGACACTCCGGATGCGACATAGGAACTCGCTTCCGCGCCTCTTGGCGGGCCGCCTGCTCTGCGGGGGGCTGTCGCGAGTCCCCCCGCAAAGCGACGGCTCTCCTGCGGGTGGGGGTGGCCCCGCCGGGGGGCGCGGGGGCGGGCAGGGTAGGTAGGTTAGGTTAGGTAGGATGATTTCGCTCTGGATGTTCCTCTGAAAGCGACGGGGGAATCTCCAGAGCGAAATCAAAGAAGGAGGGGCCGCTAGTCGGCCAATAGAGAGGTAGGTTGCGGTGGTGTATGGGCGCCATCGCAACTGAGGCGGGCCGCGATGTCGTATGGGAGGCATCGCGGCCGAAGGTGGGGGGGCCGCGGCGGGAGAGGTGTGTCGGTGATAAGGTGCGCCGCTCGCCCTACCTTCCGCGGCCTTGACGGGGTCGCCACCGTTTGATGGCGGACGCGGTGGGGCCGCAGGGGAGGAGGAGTGTCGGTGATAAGGTGCGCCGCTCGCCCTATCCCCTGCGGCCGAAGAGTGGAAGGCGGCGTTTGGCCTTCGCTTGCCAAATGCCGCACCGTTGGGGACCGTGGGCGGAGGATCGGGGTGTCCAACGTCCACATAAAGGTCCCGCGCACTGGGACGCCCAGGTGTTTTGGGGCGCCCCAGGGCAGAGAGGAGGTAGAGGAGGAGGTGTATTGGGGCGGGGCAGAGAGTCTCAAGGGACTTAGCCCCGCCCCCAGAGGAGGGCTCCGTCGTGGAGCAACGCTAGCGGGGCACGCGGTTGTTAGCCTTGTGGGTCCCGCAGCCCCGTGGGCGAGAGATGGAACACTCCAGGGTTTTAGTGGGTGCAAACCCCACATAACGCAGTGGTTCCCCCGAGACCACTGCGTATTCGTTAGGAATTTCCCTGGAAAAACAAAAAAAAAAAAAAAAAAAAAAAAAAAAAAAAAAAAAAAAAAAAAAAAAAAGGTTGGGGTGGGGTGCGGGTCAGGTAACCTCCACGTTGGCCTAGTTGGTTGCTGGTCCCTTTCGGATACGTCCGGGGGGAAGAGCAACCCGCTGGGCTGGTGCGCCCCGGGCACCGTCAATAACTTCCCATTCGTGGGTTCTTGTTGGCGGTGGCGAATACCTGACAGGGGGGGGATGTCGCTCTGGGTGTTCCTCTGATTAGCAGAGGACACACCAGATGCGACAAAGGGGACTGGGTGGGTGGGGATAAGTTAGGTTGGGTAGGTTTGTTTGGGTAGGTAGTTTAGTTAGGTTGGGTAGGTAGGCTAGGCGGACGTGGAGAGGAGTTGGGGGTTGCCTGAAAACAGGTAGCCTCCAAAAGGGGAGTTCACACCAGCTCCCCTTGAATCCCGGAGCCCACGGCATACTCCCAAAGACCCCCATCGTTGGTGGTATGGGGTACGGGATGTGCCGTGGACCGGAGGGCTTGCCTTAATTGGCCGGCCCGCGAGAAGGAAAACTCTTTAAAATCCGACAGCGAAGTCGTAAAAACCTGTAGATACCTGGCGACCTCTACAGTATCTAGCTGCACTGGCACGGAATGAGCGTCACCCGACAGTGCTTCCCTAATTCGTCTCATAATCGTGGGAACAAAAATGGATATTGAAAAAACAACCAAACAAAAAGATGAAAAAAAGAAGGCGGCGAAGAAGAAGGAGACGGTGAAGACTCTGGAAGAAGATCTTCGAGTCCCCGTGGTGCGTCTCTCCGATACATCCGGAGACTCGGACACCAGCTTGCTGACATGCGTGTCAGGAAGCGAAAAGGAGGAAGCTAACCAGATAAGTGAAAACGAAGAGGCTCGCCGCCGTTGGCTCAAAAGGCCAGCTGGCGAAGAAGACGAAGAGCAGTCGATGTCACCACCCAAAGGAGCGGCACACAAATCGAAGAGGGGGAGAGGCCGCCCGCCCACCACGGGCGAATATGTGGGCCTTGCTGCGGCCAAAGAACGCCTCACGAAAGCCAAGGAGGAGGAGCTCCAGCTCGAAGCTGAAATGGGCATAGAGGGCATGGCCAAAACGTTGCGGGAATCCCGGCACGCCTGCCTCAGCGGCCTCAGCCAGCCAACACAGGAGGAGGACACGGCGCAGTCTCTAGCGGCACTAAATCTTTTGCTGCTAGAGGCTGCAAAACTCGTTGAAAAGGTGGCCACCACGTCAAAGAAGTTAAAAGGCACCAGTATAAAGACATTGAAGGATGCGGCCTCTATCATTAAGGAGGCCGCGGTGGGGATAAGGGCCCGAACTGTATCCGAAGAAATGACGCAATTGGTGGCCGAAAATAGGCGGCTGTCGGAGCAGCTGGCGGAGGCCAACAGCCGGCCGGCGGCAGCGGCGGTGGACTCAGACGCGATCCGTGAGATGGTGGAGGCGATGTCTCGGGCCAGTGTCGTGCAGTTCAGCAATATGCTGAATGCGCGACTCGAGGGGCTCGAGTGTCGCCTCCTGCCGGACCCGAAGTTGCGGCCGCCGCTGGCGGCTGACAGACAAGTGGCGGAAGATGAGGCCGCGGCAGTGGCAGTGGCAGTATCACAGCCGCGGCAGTCAGGTGCGGGGGCAAAGGCCCCTGCCTTAGCGAAGGTTACAACACCCCCGGCGCCTCTGTCTGCGCCCGCAGCTCAGCCCCAATCCACTAAGGGAAAGGGCAAGGGCAAAGGAAAGGGGAAGAAGACGGCGCCGGCCCCTGTAAGGGACCCTAGCCCGGTTCAGGACGCCCCCCCACCGCCCCCTCTGACGGAACAGTGGAGCGTGGTCGCTGCTCGGGGTGCGAAAAGCTCCGGGAAGAAGACGGGCACCCAGAGCACGCAAAAGGCAGCGGCGGTGACAAAGTTACGGGAGCCAAAAACGGCAGCAGTTACCCTCACACTGCTGCCGGGCGCGGCGGAGCGTGGCGCCAGCTACGCCACTGTCTTGCGGGAGGCCCGGACTCGCGTCGATATGGCGAGTCTGGGCATCGACGAAATGCGCTGTAGGACCACGGTCACCGGCGCCCGCATCCTGGAAATCTTCGGGGATGGGGGCGCTGAGAAGGCCGACTCCCTGGCTACAAAGCTAAGGGAGGTCCTCAGTGCAGACGCGGTCAGGGTCTCCCGCCCCACAAAAAGGGTGGACGTCCTTGTAACGGGCTTGGACGATTCCGTCACAGCCGCAGAGGTGGTGGCGGCTTTTGCAGCACAGGGAGGGTGCCACGCCGACGACATAAGACCCGGGGTGATCGGCGAACGTGCAACGATGTGGCTCGGCTGCCCGGTGGCCGCCGCCAAGACGGTGGTCGGCGCAAAAAGGCTTAAAGTTGGATGGATAACGGCCAGGGTCACCCTGCTGGAGGCGAGGCCCCTTCGGTGCTTCAGGTGCCTCAACCTGGGCCACGTCGCCAGCAGGTGTGTTTCGGAGGTGGACCGCAGCGGCCTCTGCTTTCGCTGCGGAAAGCCGGGCCACCGGGCGCGAGAGTGCCGGGCCGAGCCCAACTGCGCCACCTGTGCGGCAGCGGGCAAGCCGGCGGGGCACCCTCTCGGCGGCGTGGGCTGCGTGGGCAAAGCCCCAAAAACCACAAAAAGGAAAGCGACCAGGGCTGAGGGGGGCAGCGGCGAGTCCGCCCCTATCCCGGCAACTATAGAGGAGGGGCCCATGGAGACCGCCCCATAAATGCCTAGTTTAGCTATCATGCAGGCAAATATTAACCACTCTGCCAGGGCCCAGGATCTATTGTCCCAGAGCCTGGCAGAGTGGGGAATACAAATAGCGGTGGTCGCCGAGCCCTACTTTGTCCCCGCCCGGGACGACTGGGTCGGGGACCGGGACGGCTTGGTGGCCATCGCCGCCCCGGCTGCCGCTGGCGCCCCGCCCATCGAACGTGTGTCGAGGGGTGGGGGGCACGTACTGGCGGCCGTGGGCGACGTCATAGTAATAGGGGTGTACTGTTCTCCCAACCGGGGTCTCGCCGACTTTGAGCAGATGCTCGTCGAGGTGGGATCTTTGGTTGGGCAGTCCGCCCCTAGCCCCGTGCTAGTCGCCGGGGATTTCAACGCCAAATCTGCGGCGTGGGGATCCTCGGTGACGGATGCGCGGGGTGAGTGCCTGGAGGAGTGGGCGGTCGCCATGGGCCTGGCCGTCCTCAACACGGGGTCGGAGGACACGTGCGTGCGGCAACAGGGCGGGTCGATAGTCGACATAACACTGGCATCGACCGCCCTGGCGCGCCGTGTCCGGGACTGGAGGGTGGTGGTGGGCGTGGAGACACTGTCGGACCACCGTTACATCCGATTCGATGTCTCCGCGCTCCCCACCGGCCCGCGGGGCCCGGCCCGACCCCCTGTTGGGGGGGGCGGTCCGCGCTGGGTGCTGGGGCGGCTCGACAAAGAGGTCGCTAGAGAGGCCGCAGTGATAGAGGACTGGGTGTCCGGTTCCGACATTGGCCAAGACGTGGACGAGGAGGCGGGGCGCCTAGGGGCCTCGCTGGGCCGCATCTGCGACGCGGCGATGCCCAGGGCGAGACCCCTCCCTCCTCGGCATCGGGTGTATTGGTGGAGCGACGAGCTTCGCCGTATGCGAATCGAGTGCGGTAGGGCTCGCCGCCAATACACTCGGTGCAGGCGTAGGCGGACCCGGGACGCCCAGGAGGAGGCCGCCTCCTACGCCGCTTACAGGGCTCTGCGCGAGTCGTTCCAAGTGGCAATCGCGCGGGCCAAGGAGGCGGCGTGGGAGGAGTGGCTGCGGACCCTTGACGGCGACCCGTGGGGCAGGCCGTACAAGGCGGTCCGCAAAAAGCTGCGGCCCTGGGCCCCCCCGGTCACGTCCAGCGTGGACGAGGGTCTGCTGGGAGAGGTGGTGGACGCCCTCTTCCCGCAGAGAGACGAGTGGGTGCCTCCGGCGATGGCCCGACCCAATGATGCGCGACCTGCCCGGGAAGACGTCCCCGCACCGCCGGTATCGGAGGCGGAGTTCGGGGCGGCCGTCTCGAGGTTGAAAATGAAGAGGACTGCCCCAGGCCCGGACGGCGTTCCGGGGACGGCCCTGGCGGTCGCGCTGGAGGAGATAGGAGAGAGGGTGAGGTCCCTCTTCACCGCTTGTTTGGCGCAGGGTCGATTCCCCCGACCCTGGAAGACGGGCAAACTTGTTTTACTGCCGAAAGTCGGCCGCCCGGCCGGACTGCCGTCGTCCTACCGTCCGATCGTGCTGCTCGGCGAGGTGAGCAAGCTTTTCGAGCGAGTGCTCGCTGCTCGCCTGGCCGAGTGCATGGATCCGGATCTGGACGACGCGCAGTTCGGTTTTCGCCGGGGTCGGTCGACCCTGGATGCCGTTGCGCGGGTGAGGGATCTCGCCGAAGAGGAGGTCTCCCGGGGTGGCGTGTTGCTTGCGGTGTCATTGGACATCCGCAACGCGTTTAACACGCTGCCCT
The DNA here is from genome assembly GCA_964057195.1 of Orthosia cruda. Taxonomy (NCBI): domain Eukaryota; kingdom Metazoa; phylum Arthropoda; class Insecta; order Lepidoptera; family Noctuidae; genus Orthosia; species Orthosia cruda. The sequence goes on from OZ059851.1 coordinate 22,109,011, forward strand.
GGGACACGGTCAGGGCGGCGCTGCGGTACCATGGGGTGCCGCAGTACCTCCAGCGGGTCATCGCCGAGTACTTTGCCGGCAGAGCCGTCGTGTTCCCGACGAGGGCCGGCGAAGGTAGGCGGGCAATGACGTGCGGTGTTCCACAGGGGTCTGTCCTTGGACCACCCCTGTGGAACATCGGTTACGACTGGGTGCTGCGCGGGGCCACCTTGCGGGGGATCGGTGTGTTGTGTTACGCCGACGATACCCTCGTGCTGGCCCGCGGCAGCACCTACAGGGAGGCAGCCCGCCTCGCCACTGCGGGTGTGGCACAGGTAGTGGGGAGGATCCGCGCCCTGGGGCTCGAGGTGGCCCTGGAAAAGTCGGAGGCCCTACTCTTTCACGGGCCCCGAAACGCGCCGCCGCCGGGAGCCTCGATTATTGTCGGAGGAACTTCCATCGCCGTCGGTACTACAATGAAGTACCTTGGGCTCGTGCTCGACGGCCGATGGAAGTTCGAAGAGCACTTCCGGCGGTTGGCCCCAAAGTTGTTGGCCACCGCCGGGGCCTTGGGGCGGATCCTCCCCAACGTTGGGGGGCCAAGTGGAGCCTGCCGACGTCTCTACACCGGTGTGGTGCGCTCCATGGCGCTCTACGGGGCGCCGATATGGGCAGGATGTGCCATGACGAATCTGAACCTGGCGGTGCTGCGCAGACCGCAGCGCGCCATGGCGCTCAGGGTGGCCCGGGCGTACCGCACCGTGTCTTGCGTCGGCGCGTGTGTGCTCGCCGGTACGCCGCCGTGGGACCTCGACGCCGAGGTACTCGCCGCGGCGTACTGGCGAACGAAGGAGGCGATTGCGAGTGGTGATCGTCCCCATCCGCGGGAGATTCGTCGCTGGAGGGAGGAGGCGCGTGACACTCTCCTGCGGAGGTGGGCGTTGCGCCTTGAGGATTCGGTTGTGAGTCGAGATGTGGCGGCCGCCGTTCGGCCCATTCTCCGCGAGTGGCTCGAGCGGCGGCACGGGGCTCTCTCCTTCCACCTGACGCAAATGATCACCGGGCACGGTTGCTTTGGAAGGTACCTGCACCGGGTGGCAGGAAGGGAGCCCTCGGACGTGTGCCACCACTGTGTGGCGGGAGTCGCGGACACGGCGCAGCATACGCGTGAGGAGTGCCCAGCTTGGGAGGTCCCTCGCGCCGCCCTGTCCGCGACAGTCGGAAATGACCTGTCGCTCTCGGCCCTTCTCAGAGAGATGGTCGACAGCGACAGGTCTTGGCAGGCGGTCGCGACATTCAGCGACGAGGTGATGTCGCAGAAGGAGGCGGCGGAGCGGGACCGGGAAGACGACGTCGACTCGGCCCCGATGCGCCGCCGCAGACGTGGAAGGCGGCGTCGTGCCTTCGCGGGCCAGATGCCGCCGTAAGGCCAGGGACCGTGGGCGGAGGATCGGGGGATCCTCCGTCCACACAAAGGTCCCGCGCACCAGACGCCGAGACGCCCTGGCATTCCTGGGCGCCTCGGTGCTAGGAGGAGAGAAACAGTTGGAGGTGGAATGTGACGGGGCAGGGTCCTAAACACTCTGGGACTCTGCCCCGTCCCGAAAAGAAGGGCTCCGTTGCGGAGCGACGCCAGCGGGGCATGCGGTTGCAAGCCTTGTGGGTCCCGCAGCCCCGTAGGCGAATGAAGGAATGCTCCAGGTTTTTAGTGGGTGCAAACCCCACATAACGCAGTGGTTCCCCCGGCCCACTGCGTATTCGTGAGGAATTTTACCTGGGTGATAAAAAAAAAAAAAAAAAAAAAAGGTTAGGTTGGGGTGCGGGTCAGGTAACCTCCACGTTGGCCTAGTTGGTTGCTGGTCTCTTTCGGATACGTCCGGGGGGAAGAGCAACCCGCTGGGCTGGTGCACCCCGGGCACCGTCAATAACTTCCCATTCGTGGGTTCTTGTTGGCGGTGGCGAATACCTGACAGGGGGGGGATGTCGCTCTGGGTGTTCCTCTGATTAGCAGAGGACGATCCAGATGCGACGGGGATACGTTAGGTTGGGTTATAGGCTTGTTTGGGTAGGTAGTTTAAGATAGGTTGGGTAGGTAGGCTAGGTGGATGTGAGAGAGGGAGGGTGGTTGCCTGAAAACAGGTAGCCACCAGGAAGGGAGTCTCGCCAGCTTCTGGAATTCCGAAGCCCACGCGACCAGCCAACGACCCCCATCTTGGCGTTTGGGGTAGGCGGCGCGGCGGAGCGGAGGGCTTGCCTTAATTGGCCGGCCCGCGGGATGGAAAACCCTACAATAAACCCGACAGCGAAGTCGTAAAAACCTGCAGATACCAGGCGACCTCTGCAGTATTCAGCTAGCACTGGCCGGAATGGGCGTCACCCGACAGTGCTTTTTAGATCGGCCCATAATCGTGGGAACAAAAATGAACAATCTTAAACAAAAAACAAAAACAACGAAGGAGGAGGGAAAGGAGGAGGAGAAGAAAAAAGTCGAGAATGAGAGTGAGAAGGTGCTGGCGACAGTGGCTCAGAGAGAGCTTCGCGTCAACGTCGTGCGTCTCTCTCTCTCGGAGTCCTCCGGAGACTCGGACGTCAGTCAGGACAGCCTGATGACGGTCGAGTCCGGAAGTGAGAAGGAGGAGACGCGCCGTTGGCGCAAAAGGCCGGCTGGGCAAGAGGAGGCAGAGGACCCGCTGTTGTCGCCGCCCAAGGGGGTGGCGCATAAGTCTAAGCGCGGGCGAGGCCGACCGCCCACCACGGGCCAATACGTGGGCCTAGCCGCAGCCCGGGAACGCCTCAATGCGGCTAAAGAGGAGGAGCTCCGGCTTGAGGTCGAGGAGTACGTGGAGGGCTTGGCGAAGACCCTGAGAGAGTCTCGCCACGCCTGCCGCAGCGGCCTCAACCCGCCAACACCGGGTGAGGATACGGCGCAGTCCCTGGCGGCGCTGAACCACCTGGTGGTGGAGGCTGCGAGGGTCGTGGAGTCGGTGGCCGCCAAGTCAAAAAACCTAAAGGGGACGAGCCAAAAGACCCTGAAGGATGCGGCCGCCATTATAAAAGAGGCCGCTGTGGGCATAAGGGCCCGCACAGTCTCCGAGGAGGTGGCGCTGCTGGAGGCCGAGAACCAGCGGCTCTCAGCTGAGTTGGCGGAAGCTAACAGCAGACCGGCGGCGGCAGCGCCCGAATCGATCCGAGCGATGATGGAGGAGATTTCTCGGGCCAGCGTCGTGCAGTTCAGCAACATGCTGAATGCACGACTCGAAGGGCTCGAGTGTCGCCTCCTACCGGATCCGGGATCCCGGCCGCCGCTGGCGGCTGATAAGAGGAGGAAGGCGAAGAGCGACGAGGCCGCGGCAGTGGCAGTGTCGCCAAAGTCACCCGAGGCCGAAGTCCTGGAGAGGGCCCCAACACCCCCGGCGCCTCTGTCTGCGCCCGCAGCTCAGCCCCAAGTAAATAAGGGCAAGGGCAAGGGCAAGGGCAAGGGCAGAGGGAAGGGCAAAAAGACGGCCCCGGCCCCTGTAAGGGAAACAAGCCCTGTGCGGGACGCCCCCCCACCACCCCCACTGACTGAGCAGTGGAGTGTGGTCGCTGCTCGGGGTGCGAAAAGCTCGGGGAAAAAGACGGGCACCCAGAGCACACAAAAGGCGGCGGCGGTGACCAAGCTGCGCGAGCCGAAAACGGCAGCAGTCACCCTCACACTGCTGCCGGGCGCGGCGGAGCGTGGCGCCAGCTACGCCACTATCCTGCGGGAGGCCCGGACTCGCATAGACAGAGCGAGCCTCGGTATTGAGGAGATGCGCTGCAGGACGACGGTCACCGGCGCTCGCATCCTCGAAATCTTCGGGGATGGGGGCGCTGAGAAGGCCGACTCTCTGGCTGCAGCGCTCAGAGAGGTCCTCAGCGCAGAGGTGGTCCGGGTCTCCCGGCCCACAAAAAGAGTGGACGTGATGGTGTCGGGGCTGGACGACTCCGTCACCGCCGCAGAGGTCGTGGCGGCTTTCGCTGAGCAAGGGGGGTGCCACGCCGACGAAGTAAAGCCCGGCGTGATAAGCGACCGGGCCGCGATGTGGCTCGGCTGCCCTGTGGCCGCCGCCAAGGCCGTGGTCAGCGCCGGCCGCCTCCGCGTGGGCTGGATCACGGCCAGAGTTGCCCTGCTGGCGGCGAGGCCCCTGAGGTGCTTCAAGTGCCTCAATCTGGGCCACGTCGCCAGCAAGTGTGCGTCAGAGGTGGACCGCAGCGGTCTTTGTTTCCGCTGCGGAAAGCCGGGCCACCGGGCGCGCGAGTGCCGGGCAGAGCCCAACTGCGCCACCTGCGCAGCGGCGGGGCACCCTCTCGGTGGAGCGGGCTGCCTGGGCGACGGAAAGCAGGCCAACGCCGGCAAAGCCCTAAACAAAAAGGGAAAGACTAAGGGTAGGATCAAGGAGCCTACCCTTAGCCCAGCAACGGAGGAGCCAGTGGAGACCGCCTCATAAATGTCTGGACTCCCCATACTGCAGGCCAATATTAACCACTCTGCCCGGGCCCAGGATCTATTGTCCCAGACTCTGGCAGAGTGGGGAATCAAAGTGGCCGTGGTCGCCGAGCCCTACTTCGTCCCCGAACGGGACGACTGGGTCGGGGACCGCGAAGGTTTGGTGGCCATCGCCGCCCCGGCTGCCGCTGGCGCCCCGCCCATTGACAATGTGTCGAGGGGTAGGGGCTACGTCCTGGCAGCCGTGGGCGGCGTTGCAGTTATAGGGGTGTACTTTCCACCCAGCCGGAGTCTCGCCGACTTTGAGCAAATGCTCGGGGAGGTGGGGGCTCTGGTTGGGCAGGTCGCCCCTAGCCCCGTGCTAGTCGCTGGGGATTTCAACGCCAAATCTACGGCGTGGGGATCCCCGGTGACGGATGCGCGGGGTGAGTGTCTGGAGGAGTGGGCGGTCTCCATTGGCCTGGCCGTCCTCAACACGGGGTCAGAGGACACGTGCGTGCGGCAACAGGGCGGGTCGATAGTCGACATCACGTTGGCATCGACCGCCCTGGCGCGCCGTGTCCGGGATTGGAGGGTGGTGGTGGGCGTGGAGACACTGTCGGACCATCGGTATATCCGGTTCGACGTCTCCGCGCTCCCCGCCGGCCCGCAAGGCTCGGCCCGATTCCCCGTTGTTGGGGGCGGTCCGCGGTGGGTGCTGGGGCGGCTGGATAGGGAGGTCGCCAGAGAGGCCGCCATTGTTGAGGACTGGGTGTCCGGACCCGACGCTGGCCAAGACGTGGACGGGGAGGCGGGGCGCCTCGGGGCCTCGCTGGGTCGCATCTGCGACGCGGCGATGCCCAGGGCGAGACCCCTCCCTCCTCGGCATCGGGTGTACTGGTGGAGCGACGAGCTTCGACGCATGCGAGTGGATTGTGGTAGGGCTCGCCGCCAGTACACTCGGTGCAGACGTAGGCGGACCCGGGACGCCCAGGAGGAGGCCGCCTCCTACGCCGCTTACAGGGCTCTGCGCGAGTCATTTCAAGTGGCAATCGCGCGGGCCAAGGAGGCGGCGTGGGAGGACTGGCTGCGGACCCTCGACGGCGACCCGTGGGGAAGGCCGTACAAAGCGGTCAGAAAGAAGCTGCGGCCCTGGGCTCCCCCCGTCACTTCCAGCGTGGACGAGGGTTTTCTGGGAGAGGTGGTGGGCGCCCTGTTCCCGCAGCGGGACGAGTGGGTGCCTCCGGCGATGGCCCGACACGACCCGCGACCGGCAGGGGACGATATCCCCGCACCGCCGGTATCGGAGGCCGAATTCGGGGCGGCCGTCCTCAGACTAAAGAGGAAGAGGACCGCCCCGGGCCCGGACGGCGTTCCGGGGACGGCCCTGGTGGTCGCGCTGGAGGAGATTGAGGAGAGGGTGAGGTCCCTCTTTACCGCGTGTTTGGCGCAGGGTCGATTTCCCCGACTCTGGAAGACGGGCAAACTTGTGCTGCTGCCCAAGGCAGGGCGCCCGGCCGGACTGCCGTCGTCCTACCGTCCGATCGTGCTGCTCGACGAGGTGAGCAAACTCTTCGAGCGGGTGCTCGCTGCTCGCCTGGCCGAGTGCATGGATCCGGATCTGGACGACGCGCAGTTCGGTTTCCGCCGGGGTCGGTCGACCCTGGATGCCGTTGCGCGGGTGAGGGACCTCGCCGAGGAGGCGGTCACCCAGGGCGGCGTGTTGCTTGCGGTGTCATTAGACATCCGCAATGCATTCAACACGTTACCCTGGGAAACGATTAGGGCGGCGCTGCGGTACCATGGGGTGCCGCAGTACCTCCAGCGGGTCGTCGCCGACTACTTCGCCGGCAGGGCCGTCGTTTACCCGACGAGGGCCGGCGAAGGGAGGAGGCAAATGTCGTGCGGTGTTCCGCAGGGGTCGGTCCTCGGCCCGCCCCTGTGGAACATCGGCTACGACTGGGTGCTGCGCGGTGCCACCTTGCGGGGGGTCGGTGTAATTTGTTACGCCGACGATACCCTCGTGCTGGCCCGCGGCAGCACCTACAGAGAGGCATCCCATCTCGCCACGGCGGGTGTGGCCCAGGTGGTGGGGAGGATTCGTGCCCTTGGGCTCGAGGTGGCCCTGGAAAAATCGGAGGCTCTCCTGTTCCACGGGCCTAAGAACGGGCCGCCGCCGGAGGCCTCCATTATTGTGGGAGGGACTTCCATCGCCGTCGGTACTTCCATGAAGTACCTGGGGCTCGTGCTCGACGGTCGGTGGAAGTTTGAAGAGCACTTCCGGCGGTTGGCCCCAAAGTTGTTGGCCACCTCTGGGGCATTGGGGCGGATCCTCCCAAACGTTGGGGGGCCAGGCGGAGTTTGCCGACGCCTCTACACCGGTGTGGTGCGCTCCATGGCGCTCTACGGGGCGCCAATATGGGCAGGAGCCATGAGTAGCCGGAACCAGGCAGCGCTGCTACGACCGCAGCGCGCCATGGCGCTCAGGGTGGCCCGGGCGTACCGCACCGTGTCGTGCGTCGGCGCGTGTGTGCTCGCCAGTGCGCCGCCGTGGGACCTCGACGCCGAGGTGCTCGCCGCGGCGTACTGGCGAACAAAAGAGATGGTTGCGGATGGCGGCCGTCCCCATCCGCGGGAGATTCGTCGCTGGAGGGAAGAGGCGCGCGACACTCTCCTGCGGAGGTGGGCGGACCGCCTTGAGGAGTCGGTCGTGAGCCGAGAAGTGGCGGCCGCCGTTCGGCCCATTCTCCGCGAGTGGCTCGAGCGGCGGCACGGGGCTCTCTCCTTCCACCTGACGCAGATGGTCACCGGGCATGGATGCTTTGGCAGATACCTGCACCAGGTGGCAAGGAGGGAGCCCTCGGACGTGTGCCACCACTGTGTGGCGGGAGTCGCGGACACGGCGCAGCATACGCGCGAGGAGTGCCCTGCGTGGGCGGACCCTCGCGCCGCCCTGTCCGCAATAGTCGGAAATGACCTGTCGCTGCCGGCCCTCCTAAAGGAGATGGTCGACAGCGACAGGTCTTGGCAAGCGGTCGAGACCTTCTGCGACGAAGTAATGTCGCAGAAGGAGGCGGCGGAGCGGGACCGGGAAGACGACGTCGACTCGGCCCCGATGCGCCGCCGCAGACGCGGAAGACGGCGACGGGCCTACGCGGTCCTGATGCCGCCGTAACGCCGGGGACCGTGGGCGGAGGGCCGGGGGGTCCGCCGTCCACACAAAGGTCCCGCGCACTGAGACGCCCTGGTGTTCCTTGGCGCCTCGGTGCTAGGAGGAGATAGATGGAGGTTTAATGTGACGGGGCAGGGTCTCAGAAACTCTGGGACTCTGCCCCGTCCCAAAGAGAAGGGCTCCGATGCGGAGCGACGCCAGCGGGGCACGCGGTCGTTAGCCTCGTGGGTCCCGCAGCCCCGTGGGCGAGCGAAGGAACACTCCAGGTTTTTAGTGGGTGCGAACCCCACATAACGCAGTGGTTCCCCCGGACCACTGCGTATTCGTTAGGAATTTTCCTGGGTAAACAAAAAAAAAAAAAAAAAAAAAAAAAAAAAAAAAAAAAAAAAAGGTTAGGTTAGGTTAGGTTAGGTTTTTTTTTTTTTTTTTTTTTTTTTTTTTTTTCTTAGTACTAATCCCACCACTATTATTGTGGTGCCTAATCTGTGCGCAACTTCTCTCGTTCAAGTTCTCGCGTGCATGCCTCTCGTACTTTCATTCTTCATACTTTATCTTTCTTTCATACTTCACCATGCATTCTGTGGGTAGGACTCCCACTTTTAAAATCTAATCTATAGGGCATACTTTATTTATCACAGATAGGTAATTAAAACAATTAATGCTGATTATATTTACAATTTTCATACACAATTTCTTATAAAATATACACAAATACTTAGGTACTACTTAAATTTACTGCTGTTATTTTTGTTCTGCTGGTTATATAATTTACATTTAAATACTATTTTAGTACTAATGAATTACATTGTTTACAAACTTTTGTTTCTGCAGATGACTTTAGTGGCCAAATTTGTGCAGTAAATTAAAAATCTTTCCCTGCTTTTCTTCGACATGAACCCACACAGGCTCTCCCTCGTCAGCCTCCTGTCCAGCTCACACTCGAGTTGGTAGCGCTCCCTGATAAATAACGGGCATTCTACTAGTATGTGCTGGACAGTTTCCGCCACACTTGGGTCGCAGAGGCACGCTGGGCTCTCCTTACACTTGAAGCGATTCAAGTATTCAGAGAACCCACCGTGCCCCGTTAGAACCTGCGTGAGAACACCCGTTGGCCGTACCTGTTGAACAATACGGAAAGCCACTATCGCGTCCGGAAGGAACATTTTCGTCACCGAGGCCGTCTCGCCCGACACGTATCTCCGATTCCACTCATCAAGCGTTTCCAAACGGATCTGTCGCTTGATGAATGAAATCGGGCATTGGTCGTAGTCCGGCTTCCTCCGTGACGACAATGCTGCCTCCTTCGCCAACTCGTCCGCCCGCTCATTCCCCGGCAGGCCCGCGTGAGCCTTGATCCAGAACAAAGACACAGCTTTGTTCTGGTGCAAGGCTTTTGCCAAATTGGCACGCGCGCGCACTGCCAGGGGATGGAGAGAACCATGGTTTGCAAGCGTCTGCAATGATGACATTGAGTCGCTATACAAACCATAGCTCGCCTCTTGCCGCGCGAGGATCACTTCGGTAGCTCTGCAAATGGCCAGGAGTTCCGCCTGGTAGACTGTGCAGTACGCGGCAAGGCAGAGCTTGAGGTTCCGGACTTCACCCTCATTATCCCAAATGGATAATGCGGCTCCGACCTTCCCCTCAATCTTGCTGCCGTCGGTGAATATTCGCACCGTCTGCACATTGCTACTGTCTAGTAGCGTTTGATCTGCCAGGCACATGAACTCCAGGGGCATTTGCGTAGCCGGATGAGGAGCTTCTGCAAACCTCACCGCACTCTCGATCTCCCTATCTCCTGGCACGAACCGGGATGACCCTTTCCTCGCTTCATACAGGGCGGCTGCCTCTTGTATGCGCAGGTCTAGAGGTAGTATCCCGGACAGTGCCAGTGCCGAGTTTAGTGAGACTGTGCGGTACGATTTGCAGATCTTCTGAGCGAATCCTCGTTGAACAGAGCCTAGCTTCTTCCGTATCCCTAGCTTTTTCGCAGCAGGAGCCCAGGCAGCGGCCGCGTAGGTAATTACGGGCTCAATAGTCGCGGTGTATATAGTGTGTATAATTTCAGCATTCAATCCCCAACTAACTTTCGCGGCGCGTGACAACTGTTTATAAATTCCGGCTGCCTTCCCGCAGACGTTCGCGGCATGCTCATTAAACGTGAGCTTCTCGTCTATGGTCAGACCCAGCAACTTCATTTTCTTAACCATTCCAATGTCGACCCCGGCCATGCTCAGGCATGGAGTGTCGTACTTAAGCCTGTTGGTTACCACCATCGCACAGGTTTTGTGCGGTGCGAACTTCAGCTTATTTCGGACACCCCAATCCTGAACATGGGCGAGGGCTGCATTGGCGGCTCTCGAGACTTCAGTCGCCGAGTCGCCATCCACGACCAAGACGATGTCGTCCGCGAACGCCTGCACGAAGACCCCGAATCGCTCCAGGTCTTTTAGAAGTGGGTCGAGAAGGAGGTCCCACAGGATTGGACCACCGATTGACCCCTGAACGCAGCCCTTGTCAGTCTCTCGAGTACATTCCTCCCCGGCATAACGAACATTAACCTTCCTACTGTCGAGATAGCTGTCTACCAGCCGCCTGATGTTGACCGGGCAATTTTCCTCAGCCAGTCTGACTTTTATAGCTGGCCACCAGGCGCTATCGAAGGCCCCCTCTATATCCAATGACACCAGGACAATTAGCTTCTTCAGCCTTAACTTGTCCTGTACGTGCTTCATTAGCGTATAGAGGGCGTCCTCGGTGCTCCTCTGGGGCATAAAGCCAAACTGGCGGGTACTAAACCGCGGTATAAGCTGCCACTTTAGACGTGCTACGACCATCCTCTCCAGGACCTTCCCCAGAACAGGCAACAGACCGATTGGTCGGTATGCCTTGGGGGTCAGATAGTTGTCCTTGCCCGGCTTCCTAAGGACCACGACCGTAGCTTCCTTCCAGATCTCTGGAAAGTGTGCCAGGCCGAGGCACTTGTTGTAAAGGGCAAGGAACAATTCCGGGTCCCGGTGGATCGCTCGACTGCAGATGTCAGAAGTCAGTCCGTCCCCTCCTGGTGCCTTTTTGGGATTGAAACCTGCCACGGCGGTCTTCAGCTCCAGCATCGTAAATGGTGGGTCATGATATTCACCATGGACCCATTCATTTACTCTGCCGGCCGCTTCTCTAATTCGCCTGTGGTCAGCGTTATCCTGGTCTACTCTGTCTTTGGGGTAGAACGTATCTGCTAGTAGGGCGGTTGATTCACTTGGACTAAGGAATGTACCATCGCAGCATAGGGTCAGTTCTTCCTGCCTTCTGGCAGTCCTACCGATGATCCTGTAGATTCCTTCCCAAACCCCCTCCCGATCCTGCTTCCGGCAAAACTCCTTCCAACTGGCGATTTGGGCACTCTTTGCTTGCAACTCATACTCTTGTTTTGCTTTCAGGTACTCGTCGACGACCGTCGCTCTCCGGATCGGCGCGGCGTTGCGGATGCGGTTCCTGAACCTGGTAACCTCCTTCTTCTTCGCAGCGAGTTCCTCGGACCACCACGGAATGGTAAGTTTTACTGACTTTTTAACCTTAGGCATTGAGTTTTGGCATGCTTCTACTATGATATCTCTATATTTAATAACTAATTCCTCTAATTTCTGTTTGTTATCAATTTCCCTTATCATTTCTAAATTTATTTTGTTTATAGTTTTTAAATCCCCCAGCTTAGTTTTAAAATTTTCCCAATTTGCCTTCCGTGTATTATATTTTCTTGTAGTTCTAACAATGTGGATCCCTTTGTCTCTTTTAACCTTAATATCGAATAAAATCGTATTGTGGTCCGAGGACGTAACTCCTGTATCTACCCGCCAGCCGTCCACCAGGTCAAAAAGGCCGAGCGAACAGGCCGTGACGTCCACATGGCTTTTGTACGCTCGACCACCCCTGACCGTGTCAAAGGTGGGAGCGTCACCAGTGTTCAGTACCTGAAGCTCTAACTCATCCAGGGTGCTAGACATGACCTCACCTCTGGGGTCTTCCTTGTTGCTGCCCCACCAGGCACTTTTCGCATTTGCGTCGCCTCCCAACAGAAATCTACCGGTGGCCACTTCCGCTTTGATCCGGGTCAGCTGGTCCAAGTATGGCTCTATGGGTTGGTCTGGCTCAAAGTAATAGGAGACTACTGCGATTTCCCAGGCTTTGGTCCGGATCCCCACCACAACGATATTGTTTGTGGTGAGTTTCGGGTAGGGTATGACGTCTACATCATGATCAAAGACGGCTATCGCCGCCTTCACCCTCCCACTTCCATCAACCTCGCACTGGTAGATTCTCGCTCCACGGTAGCTCTTCATACTTCGGGCTCCTCCCACATAGGGCTCCTGGATCAGTGCCCACGAAATCTTCCGTTCACTGGCCTCTAAAAAGAGTTCGGTGGTCGCCAGTTCCTTGCGTTGAAGGTTTGCTTGGGCCACTCGGTATGGTCTTTCTGTTTGTTGGACAGGAGTTCCCGGGGTGCCCTTAACAATAGGCTATAGATGAGCGGGATATTGCGTCCCACCTTCTTCTTATTGTGCAGTCCGGACTAAAGGCGTGATGATGAACGTTGCCAATATTGGCACGCGTGCAGTTACAGCAGGTAGGCGGTATGCCTGCATTAAAGTCCACGCAGTCTGTCCTCATGTGAGGGCCGCCACAGTGACCACACTTTGCTGTGGTCTCAGTGCAAATTCGTCGGCTGTGTCCGTATGCTAGGCAGAGTGAGCATTGTACGAGTGGGGACTGGTCTTGGACCGTTACTCGTTGAAGACCCAGATGCACCGCTCCGACCTCTAACATGCGCCTCCAGATCTCTGTGGCGACCCGCAGCACTACGTGACCCGTTAGTGGATTTCTGGCTCGCTTTATGTACAGAATCTCCACAGTCTCCTGTTCTTCTTTGAGGTCTTTGAAGATGTGTCCATTCTGCTTCCTAAGCGCCTTTAAGATGTCCTCGTTGCTGTTGTAACGCATCACGCCCCTCATCTCGATCTGCGGGTTTTTATTTTTTATTTCTTGTACCTTCAGCTCAGGTGCTTCCTCTATTCTTGTCTTTATCTTTCTCCTTTCTTCTTCAGTGCGACACCCTACAATTATTTTTCTGTCTTTTGCCTTCCTTACTTTCTCCACTGCAAAACCTCCCTCTTCGGCATTTACCACCTTTCTTAGTCTATCCAATACTTGGTCGCCCGTCTCTTTCTCATCCTTGGCCGTCACTACTAAAGAATGTAGTGCCGTGTGTTGCATACTATGGTTTGAAGGCCGACTTGCCGCTACGCTGGCGTAGGAGAGCTTCTCCATATGGCTTTGGCCAGCTTGTAGTGCCTCTTTCAACCTTCCCATGATTTCGTTATTAACAGCCAAGTTTCGAGTGTGCTCCTCGAGTGCCCTCCTGAGTGAGTCCGCCTCCGCTCCCCCGATATCCCCCGGGGAAGGGGAGGAAGCCCGCTCCGCACTTTGCACTTCCTGGACTTCCCGGACTTGGGTGCCTTGCGATTTGAAGGTCTTTTTTGTAGGGGGTTCGCGTCCCTTTTCCTGCTCTGACTCCTTTATAAGATGATAGAGCCGGTCTGCTAAGGCTTTTACCTCTGTCTTTATCTCGGTCTTGGTTGTCTTGGAGGTGGTCATATACGTCTTTATTTTATTGCTGTATATTCTAGCCTCCGCAACTCTGCTTTTTTGTGGTGGTGGTGAGCTCCCGATTTCAAAGGAAACCGATCCTCTCGCCGTTGCCAAAGTGGGTTTGGCAAGCTTATTTGGGGAGGTGTTCTCACCATCGACCTTGCCCGCTTCCCATTTTCCCACGCTGGTTCTCACGCTTAGCGTTGAAGGTCCCGCCTCTTCGGGTACCTTCTGTGGGCTCTTCGTCTGTGAGCTCATTATTTGAGACCGGCTCTTTATAGGTGTGCGCAAACCGGGCATCCCGCTCATCTTAGGTTAGTTGGGTTTTGGGATTAATACTGTGTCAAAAGAGGTATTGTAAAGGGATACCCCAGTTGGTGTGTAAAATGTATAATAGATATAAATACAGTCAAGGTCAAAAAATAAAAGGATTTAAAAGTAATCCTGCGTAAAATTTGTCCAGTTCCAGTCACAAATGCAGTACACCTACCGGAACTGACTTTTTAAAATATTAAATAAAATTTGATAAAATATCAATATGGTCTTAATTCTAATATATAACAGCACAAAAGTGCTGTTGTATGTCCTAATCTAGTCTTAATCTACAGGTAAAAATATAGCAGCAAAAAGTGCTGCTATATGTCTTAATCTAATCTTAATCTAAAGTATAGCAACACAAAAGTGTTGCTATATGTCTTAAAATTAGTACAGAACGGTAAAATAAAACCTGTTCCGTCAATGCTGTCCAAAAATAGACACCACCAACCAATGGGGAGAGTCGAGCAGAAGTTGAATTTAAAAGAAAAATTTTTTTCAAAAAATTTCAAAAAAGTTTTTTCGCTTTTCGGCAAATCCCTTGGGGCCAGATTAAAGGTCTTCTCCTCCCGATTACGGAGACCCCAAACTCGGTGGGTCTATGACCTCCGGTACCAAAGTTAGGGTCCGGGGGGGTGAAGAAATTTTTTCGGTTGGGGGGGGGGGGGGGAGGGGGGGGTAGTCCCGAGTGGGTCCCTAAGGGTCTCGGGGAATGGAGGGAGGGGGAGGGGGGATAGGGGGGGTCCCAAGTCCTGAGGGGAGGGGGTCCTGAAGGCGACAAAAGCCTCCTCAAAAAATTTTTCAAAAAAAATATTTTTTAAAAACTTTTGTCGCTTTCCGGCAAATCCCTTGGGGCCAGATTAAAGGTCTTCTCCTCCCGATTACGGAGACCCCAAACTCGGTGGGTCTATGACCTCCGGTACCAAAGTTAGGGTCCGGGGGGGTGAAGAAATTTTTCGGTTGGGGGGGGAGGGGGAGGGGGGGGGGTCCCGAGTGGGTCCTTTGGGGTCTCGGGGAATAGGGGGAGAGGGGGGGGGGGTCCTGAGTCCTGAGGGGAGGGGGGGTCCTGAAGGGGGTACGAATTTAAATAAATATATAAATATTTAATTAATATAAAATAAGACTGAAAAATTTTTGGGGGTGCCGAAAAAGAAAAAAGTTGTCAAAAAATAATTTTTGGGGGCCTAACATATACCCAGTCCAGATTGGGAGGGGGTGTCTTCTTTGGGGGGGGGAAATTTCACCCGTTTTTTGATATTCCCAGCCGTTCCCGAGATATTCGGGATTTTGTAAATTTAATTATGCCGAACAAAATATTAGTTAGCTTTATAAAATTTCGTTAAAATAAAATTAAAATATCATTGAAATTTATACATTCGTTAAATTAGATTAAATTAGATTAACATTTACAATAATTGAATGTTCTGACTTTGGTAAACTAGAGTAAAGCAGTGACTAAAGTTAACTTTGGAATTTTAATTTGACGGCGGGGGATAATTGAGGGGCAAGTAAAAAATTTTGTAATTTGTTTTTCTAAAAGTTCGTAGATAATGGGGGGCAACAAGGAAGGTATTTGGTATTAAAGCGGGGTAACAAACTCCGTTCCCGACTTTTATAATTTTTATAACCTTCTGAGTCCCTAGTTCAGTTCCCGGTTTTTGACTTAATTTAATTCCCTAAAAACAGAATAGTACATTTAAATCACAGCATTTGTTTTATCACAGGTTGTCAGGTTTGTGGCAGAGTAACCCGGCTGTATCGGCTTATTTTTGTCTTGTTTACCATAAATTTTTCCTTTCTTGCGTTATGCACGAACAGGGTCAAACGTGAAATTTTAACTGAGGAGAAAAATTCGAGATTGGGGCTAACCTCGTAATTTACCCCGAGCTTTCCACAGGGGCGTCGCAGGAGAATAAAATCTGGTTACGGGGGTAGTCCTTACAGGGAAAACACTGTTATCAGTGGTTATATTCCCTCTGCGACTTCCCGTTTGGGAGATATAGACCTCTGCACACAACTCGTGGCAAGTGCAAATCGGGGAAAAAGTCCCACGACCTGGGGGAGGCTATATCTTCGAAACTACTCGATGAAATTTCCTGAAATTTAATGAATTGTATACTAGTAGCTGATGGCTACTAGTATTTACCGTAAAAGATCTTAAAAACTGTGATTAATATATTTTCCTATTTTAATTTCTCAATAAAACCAAGTTACTCTACCACCGGAAATTTATATCACATGCACTAATTTAAAAAAATATATCTAATCTGATGTCCAATTTCAATTGTTTCTTCCATAAGGGTTTGGCGACGTCCCAGCTTACCTCCACAGAAATTTGGAACCAGTCTGTAACTGATCCACAAAGATTTCGTGCTCGGGAAAAGTTGGCGTCAGTTTCACAACCGAACAGAATTTTTATAAGTTTGTAAGTTCGATTACTCGGCGTTCACTTGAGATATTATAATTCTGAAAATACCTCCAGGGTCCTTGTGTTGTTCTCCTTCTTGGGGAGTGGTCAAAACTATTTTTCGGCCTCAAAAACAGGACCTCGTTCACCCGTGGATTTTCTTAATTCCCTTCGTATTTCCGCGCGCCAGCGCGGAAAAATTCGGGAGTCTTGCCAATTTTGTAGCACTCAGCAGGGCGCACAAGATAGCAATTCACGATTTTACACTATTCGATCTACTTTTCGAGTAAATCCACTTTTTGTGTTTTTATAACCTTGAAGTTTTCACTGTTTTTGGGTAAAATTCCCCAATTTTCACTTTTCCACCAAACTTTTTTCACCACTGTGTTCGCCTTTTTACGGCGCTTGTTTTAACACCGGACGCGAGTGATTTGAAACACTTTTTACCGCGTTCGCGATTTTTCGCAACGGAGCGCTTTAAAAACTGAACTGTTCGGTGCGGGGGGCACCGGGTGACTGGTTAGGTTAGGTTAGGTTAGGTTAGGTTAGGTTAGGTTAGGTTAGGTTAGGTTAGGTTGGGGTGCGGGTCAGGTAACCTCCACGTTGGCCTAGTTGGTTGCTGGTCTCTTTCGGATACGTCCGGGGGGAAGAGCAACCCGCTGGGCTGGTGCACCCCGGGCACCGTCAATAACTTCCCATTCGTGGGTTCTTGTTGGCGGTGGCGAATACCTGACAGGGGGGGATGTCGCTCTGGGTGTTCCCCTGATTAGCAGGGGACACTCCAGACGCGACATAGGGGGGCTAGGTTGGGTAGGCTAGTTTGGGTAGGTATGTTAAGTTAGGTTGGGTAGGTAGGTAGGCGGTGATGACTTGTCGTTGCCGGCCCTCCTTTGGCGTGGGATGGTCGGCAGGGACAAGTCAATGGAAGGAGGAGGCGGCGGAGCGTCGGTCTCGACGCGCCGCCGCACACGCGGAGGGCGGCATCTGTCCTTCGCGGGCCAGATGCCGCACCGGAGGGGACCGTTAGGTCCAGTGTGGTGGAGGGTACGGCGTAGCACACCGTCTAGGTGTGCCCAGCGGGGGCGTAGCTGCGCCGTGCCCTGAGGAGATGTCGGGCGGGACCTCTCGCTTCCCGGTGTGGTGAATTCCATGCTGGGGGGTGGGGGGTCCTGGGCGGCGGTTGTCCCCCTTTTGCGAGGACGCCATGTCGCAAAAGGGGGTGGCGGTGAGGGGGTGGAAGGGGGCGGTCGTACGATCGTTTCCTCCCACCTCCTGGTGGTGACTAGCGGGCGATGGCGTGGGGGCCGCCTTAGCTCGCATTGCACTAGTCACCACCCTTGCGGGCGGGAACGGCCGAGCACTCGCGGTCGTTTCCGGGCCCCTCCAGTGAGCGAGGGGCGTGAAGGGCCTGCCCTAAAAGGCGGGCGGTCGTCGGCGGAGGACTGGACGTAAAGGCTCTGCCGGATTCCCAGTCCTCCTCCATTCAGACGATGCGGGAGTCCGCTGGGTTATTTTAGTGGGTATACCGGGCTGGGGGGCCCGGGGAGTCCCACATAGCCCCCCATTCCCCCAATGGGTGGGTATGCGTAATGCATTTTTTCCCAGCGTGATCAAAAAAAAAAAAAAAAAAAAAAAAAAAAAAAAAAAGGTTAGGTTAGGTTGGGGGATCCCCCACAGCGCATACGTCCTCGTTCGTTTCCCCCGGGCAACGCCCCAGCTCTGACCACCGTAACGGAGTGGCAGACTGGGTG
The DNA here is from genome assembly GCA_964057195.1 of Orthosia cruda. NCBI lineage: Eukaryota > Metazoa > Arthropoda > Insecta > Lepidoptera > Noctuidae > Orthosia > Orthosia cruda. The sequence continues at coordinate 22,126,725 of OZ059851.1, forward strand.
CGGCTAAAGTGTGCTGTGCGATCGTGACTATCTTATCTCTCTTGCGGAATTTGCGATCGTTGCTTTGATTATTTTAATATGCCGAAACCATTGCGGGATGCCTTCGGGCACTTCAGCAAAAAAGGCCCTTCTCAGGGCCAACCCAAAGGCCCTTCTCAGGGCCAACCCAAGGGCCCTTCTGAGGGCCAACCCAAAGGCCCTTGTCAGGGCCAACCCCAAGGCCCTTCTCAGGGCCAACCCAAAGGCCCTTCTCAGGGCCACCCCGACGCTTCAGCGTCAGAGGCTAGCCGCGCGCCGTCTGCAGCTAGCTTCTTTGACACGGCGGACTCAGCAAATGAGTCCAATGCGTACGAGTCGGACGCCAGTAGTTCGATGGAGGTCGAAACCCGATCTCGGAAGCGGGCCTTCATGAAGGCAGGCTCCGATGGCTCTTCGGCCTCAGCCTCCGGTTCGGCGAAGGCGCCGAAAAAGGGGGCTAAGGCCAAAAAGCGGACTGCGGACACCCATGATGTGGGCCTTGCGGACGCGCAACGTCAGCTGGACTTGGCTCGGAGGGAGCAACTCCAGCAGGACCTGGAGGAGGAGGTTGCTGCCAGGGAGCAGCGGACGCGCGTCGCCCGGGCCAAGTCCGGATACGGTGCGTCCCGCGTCGTCTACGCCGACCACTCTTTGGCCGAGCTCGAGCGGATGGCTCAGGAGGATGAGGAGGGGATTGCGGTGGTCGCCTCCAAGTCCTCTCACCTCAAGGGGACATTTCAAAAGTCCCTGAAGTGTCGGGCCGCGAGCATGCTCGGGATCGTCGGTGAGCTGGTGCAGCGCCAGGCCACCGACGAGACCAGGCAGATGCAGGCGACAATTGATCGCCTGCAGTCCGAAGTCAGCCAGCTGCATCGAAAGCTGGCTGAGGTCACGGCCCGGCCAACCCAGGCTGAGCCAATCCCTGCGGCAGAGGGCCCCGCCCTCCATCACGGCCTCGAGGATATCATCCGCGGGGTCGTGAGGGAGGAAAGGGCCTTCGTGAGAGCCTGCCTCGCAGGGATCGAGGACCGACTCTTGCCAGAGGTGAGCCACCGACCACCGCTTGCGGCGGACAGCAGGCAGGGTGAGGCACGCGAGCAGATCGAGGCATCCGCGGAGGACGCTCTTCTGCCATCCACCACCCCGACCAACCAACAGGGCTGGACGACGGTCGCAAAAGGGAAAGGCAAGGGGAAGGGGAAGGGTAAGGCCACAAAAGCGGCAACGGCCGTCCCTGCCACCCCCGTCCCTGCCGTCCCTGCCACCACCCCTCCCAGCCAGTCGCAATCGACTGGCAAGGGCGGGGCGAAGGGTAAGGGGAAAAGCTCCCCCCCAGCCGGCGCCAAGAAGAGGCTCGTTCCTCCCAAGACCGCAGCCGTCGTGGTGACGCTCACCGCGGAGGCTGCGGAACTGGGAGAGACGTACGCGTCCGTATTGTTGCGGGCGCGTGCCAATGCCGATCCCGCTCAATTGGGGATCGGCAAGGTGTCTTGTCGCCGAACGCAGGCTGGGGCTCGGATTTTTGAGTTCCCAGGGGCGGAGGGTGGCAAAAACGCGGACCTCTTTGCGGCCAAACTAAAAGAGGTAATTGCGGACGTGGCCAAGGTGGCGAGGCCAGTAAAGTCGGCGGCCTTGGAGGTGACCGATCTTGACGATACGGTCACCAAAGAGGAGGTGGTGGCGGCGGTCGCGGCCATAGGGGGCTGCAGCGTCGCAGAGGTGCAAGGCCGGGGCATCAGGCCCGGCCGCGGCGGCATGGGCAGCATCCGTCTGGAGTGCCCAGTCGCCGCTGCCAAAGCCGTCCTCGCCAAGGGACGGCTGGCCGTGGGCTTCAGCTCGGGTGTGGTCCGGGCACTGGAGGCCCAGCCTCTGCGTTGTTATCGGTGCTTCGGCATCGGACACACCCGGGCTCTGTGTCCGTCCAGCGTCGACAGGACGGACACTTGCTACCGCTGCGGCAAGGAGGGCCATAAAGCCGCCTCCTGCAAGGCCGCCACGCCGCACTGTGCGGTGTGTGCCGCCAGTGGCCGCCCGGCAGGCCACGTCACAAAGGGGAGGAATTGTAGTCCTCCCCCCAAGAGGGGCAAAGCTAAGCAGGCAACGATCCGGCCTGCCGCTGTCACCGCCGCCGTCCCAGAGTCTGGGACTACGGCAGCCGCTGGCCTGGCTGAGGTGGGGGGTGCGATGTCCGACTAAATAATGTCTAGAGTCGAACATCGCATCCTCCAGGCGAACACCAACCACTGCCGAGCGGCCCAGGACCTGCTTATGCAGACCATGGCCGAGTGGTTGGTGGACCTGGCGGTGGTCGCCGAGCCGTACTCGATACCTGGCCGTTGGCTGGGCGATCGGGACGGCTCGGTGGCATTGGTGTCGCGGCCTGCCACGGACTCCCCTCCCCTCTCGCTTCTAGAGAGGGGACCGGGATACGTGGCCGCCGCGTGGGGAGAAATAGCCCTGGTCGGGGTCTATTTCTCCCCAAACCGCCCTCTAAGGGACTTCGAGGATTTTCTCGAAGTCCTAACGGCAGTCGTCGGGAGGGCGGCGCCACGCCAGGTCGCCGTGTTGGGCGACCTGAACGCCAAGTCAGCGGCTTGGGGCAACCCGGCAGCCTCGTGCAACGTCCGGGGACGCGCCGCCGAATTTTGGGCGGCTTCGTGCGGTGTGTCCCTCCTGAACAGGGGGGATGTTCACACGTGTGTGCGGCAGCGGGGAGGATCAGTGGTGGACGTATCGTTCGCCACCCCCGTGCTAGCCGCCCGCGTCGTGAACTGGCGGGTGGAGATGGTGGAGACCATGTCGGACCACCGCTACGTGCGGTTCGACATCTCCACCCAGGGCCCGCGGGGGGGAACGGCCCGCTCGGGCCAATCTCCCTTCCCGCGGTGGGCTCTCACCCGCCTGGACCGAGAGGCAGCCCAGGAGGCGGCGTTCCTCCAGGACTGGCTCTCGCCCCCTGTGCAGGCAGCCCCGGACGTTGACGCCGCGGCGGTCCAGCTCCGAGGGTCCCTGACCGAGGTGTGCAACTCGAGCATGCCTCGGTCTCGCCGGCCGCCTCCCCGTCGCGCCGTCTACTGGTGGACGGAGGAGATAGCGGGACTCCGGGCGGCCTGCGTGGAGGCCAGGAGGGCCTACACGCGGAGCCGGCGGCGCACGAGCCGCTCTCAGGCCGGGGAGGACCGCCTCTACGCCTCTTACCTAGAGGCAAAGGCGGTCCTCAAGACGGCAATGTGCGCCGCCAAAGACTCGGCTCGGGCCGAGATGTTGGAGGGTCTCGACAGGGATCCGTACGGGAGACCGTACAAGCTGGCGCGGAGCCAGCTGCGGCCCTACGGTCCCCCCCTGTCGGAGACCCTCGAGCCGGCATTGCTGGATGGGGTGGTTCGGGCCCTGTTTCCGCGCAGGACCGACTTCGCCCCACCAGCAATGGACCCCCCGCAGGAAGCGGCTCCGCCGGAGGCGGAGATCCCGCCGGTGACGGAGGACGAGATCCGCGACGGGATACTTCGCCTCCGCGCGAAGAAGACGGCCCCCGGGCCGGACGGCGTCCCTGCACGGGTGGCGGCGATAGCTGCCTCTCAGATGCAGGACAGGTTTCGGGACCTCTTCAGCGCGTGCTTTGCGGCTGGGAGGTTCCCGAAACTGTGGCGGGAGGGGCAGCTGTGCCTCCTCCGTAAAGAGGGACGCCCGGTGGACTCCCCCTCGGCATACCGGCCCATCGTACTTTTGGATGAGGTCGGTAAAATGTTCGAGGGGATAGTCGCCGATCGGCTGAACAGCCACCTGCGGGGGGTGGGACCTGACCTGTCGGACGCCCAGTTCGGCTTTCGAAATGGGCGTTCGACGGTCGACGCCTTGGCCCTGCTGAAGGGCCAGGTGCAGGAGGCGGTCGAGTCGGGGGACGGAGTGTTGGCGGTGTCGTTCGACATTGCAAACGCCTTCAACTCCGTCCCCCACTCGACCATATTGGAGGCACTCCGATTCCACGGAGTGCCCCAATATCTGAGGGCGATCCTGGCCAGCTACCTGGAGGACCGAGAGGTCCTCCTGGTAGACAAGACGGCCAGGATCAGGAGGTACGGCGCGGAGTGCGGTGTTCCACAGGGGTCGGTTCTAGGCCCCCCCCTGTGGAACATCGGTTTCGACTGGCTCCTGCGGGGCACCCTCCTCCGGGGGACGAGCGTCATCTGTTACGCGGATGACACTCTGCTCGTTGCCCGGGGGAGGGACTTTAGGGCGGCGGCCTGTCTGGCCTCAGCTGGCGGATCCTTAGTGGCAGGTAGGATCCGCCGGCTGGGATTGAGGGTGGCGCTGCACAAGACCGAGGCCGTTTTCTTCCACGGGCCTCGGCAGCGCTACCCACCTGACGCCCACATAGTCGTGGAGGGCGTCAGGATAGAGGTGAAGGCCCAGATGAAGTATCTGGGCCTAGTGCTGGACAGCAGGTGGCGCTTCGGCCCGCACTTTAGCGGGCTGTCGACGCGCCTGCTGAAGGCCGCCGATGCCCTATCGTGGCTCCTCCCGAATCTGGGGGGGCCCAAGGAGCGATGCCGGCGCCTCTATGCCGGCATCCTCAAGAGTATGGCCCTGTATGGAGCCCCCATCTGGGCGGACTCCCTCCACAGGAGGGAGAACGCGACCGCCATCCGCAGGCCCCAAAGGGCCATTGCACAGCGGGTGGCGAGGGCCTACCGCTCGGTGGGCTTCGCGGCGGCGTGCGCTCTGGCGGGCACCCCTCCCTGGGAGTTGGAGGCATGGGTGCTCGCCAGAGTGTACGAGTGGACGGCTCGGCGAAAGGCGCTAGGCGAGCGCCCCGTCGCGGAGGAGCGGCAGGCCGTGCGGCGGGAGGCGAGGGACGCCATCGTCCTCCATTGGACGGAGGACCTCGCCTCCGCCGCCTTTGGCCGCCGGACGCTGGATGCGCTCGGTCCAGTCCTGCGGGGCTGGCTCGAGCGCAGACACGGTTTCCTCTCGTTCCGTCTAGTGCAGGTGTTGTCCGGACATGGATGTTTCGGAACGCACCTGCACCGGATCCGGAGGGAGGAAACCCCGGCGTGCCACGACTGCGGCGCGGTGGAGGACACGGCGCAGCACACCCTCGAGGTGTGCCCAGCCTGGGCTGAGCTGCGCCGTGCCCTGACAGGAGTTGTCGGGCAGGACCTCTCACTCCCCGGCGTGGTAAACTCCATGCTGGGGAGTGAGGAGGCCTGGGCGGCGGTCGCCTCCTTTTGCGAGGATGTCATGTCGCAAAAGGAGGCGGCGGAGCGGGCGCGGGAGGATGACCCTCTCGCTGCGCCGCTCCGCAGGCGGAGAGGGGGTGGGAGAAGGCGGTTGTACGACCGTCTCCTCCCACCTCCTCCTGGTGGTGACTAGCGGACGACCGGCGCGGGGGCGCCTCTCGTCTGCATTGCACAGTCACCACCCTCGGGCGGGAACGGCCGAGCACTCGCGGTCGTTCCCGGGCCCCTCCACTAAGGGAGGGGCGTGAAGGGCCTGCCATAAAGGCGGGCGGTCGTCGGCGGAGGGCTGGACGTAAAGGCTGTGCCGGTTTCCCAGCCCTCCTCCACACAGACGATGCGGGAGTGCCGCTGGGTTATTTTAGTGGGTATACCGGGCTTGCCCGGGGAGTCCCACATAGCCCGCCCATTCCCCCAATGGGCGGGTATGCGTAATGCATTTTTTTCCCAGCGAGATCAAAAAAAAAAAAAAAAAAAAAAAAAAAAAAAAAAAAAAAAAAAAAAAAAAAAAAAAAAAAAAAAAAGGTTAGGTTAGGTTCACTTCAGCAAAAAAGGCCCTTCTCAGGGCCAACCCAAAGGCCCTTCTCAGGGCCAACCCAAGGGCCCTTCTGAGGGCCAGCCCAAAGGCCCTTGTCAGGGCCAACCCCAAGGCCCTTCTCAGGGCCAACCCAAAGGCCCTTCTCAGGGCCACCCCGACGCTTCAGCGTCAGAGGCTAGCCGCGCGCCGTCTGCGGCTAGCTTCTTTGACACGGCGGGCTCAGAGAATGAGTCCAGTGCGTGCGAGTCGGACGCCAGCGGTTCGATGGAGGTCGAAACCCGATCTCGCAAGCGGGCCTTCTTGAAGGCAGGCTCCGATGGCTCTTCGGCCTCAGCCTCCGGTTCGGCGAAGGAGCCGAAAAAGCGGGCTAAGGCCAAAAAGTCGGCGGCGGTCACCCACGACGTGGGCCTTGCGGACGCCCAACGTCAGCTGGACTTGGCTCGGCGGGAGCAACTCCAGCAGGACCTGGAAGAGGAGGTTGCTGCCAGGGAGCAGCGGACGCGCGTCGCCCGGGCCAAGTCCGGATACGGTGCGTCTCGGGTCGTCTACGCCGACCACTCGTTGGCCGAGCTCGAGCGTATGGCTCAGGAGGATGAGGAGGGGATTGCGGTGGTCGCCTCCAAGTCCTCTCACCTGAAGGGGACATTTCAAAAGTCCCTGAAGTGTCGGGCCGCGAGCATGCTCGGGATCGTCGGTGAGCTGGTGCAGCGCCAGGCCACCGACGAGACCAGGCAGATGCAGGCGACAATTGATCGCCTGCAGTCCGAAGTCAGCCAGCTGCATCGAAAGCTGGCTGAGGTCACGGCCCGGCCAACCCAGGCTGAGCCAATCCCTGCGGCAGAGGGCCCCGCCCTCCATCACGGCCTCGAGGATATCATCCGCGGGGTCGTGAGGGAGGAAAGGGCCTTCGTGAGAGCCTGCCTCGCGGGGATTGAGGACCGGCTCTTGCCGGAGGTGAGCCACCGACCACCGCTTGCGGCGGACAGCAGGCAGGGTGAGGCGCCCGAGCAGAGAGAGGCATCCGCAGAGGACGCTCTTCTGCCATCCACCACCCCGACCAACCAGCAGGGCTGGACGACGGTCGCAAAAGGAAAAGGCAAGGGGAAGGGGAAGGGAAAGGCCACAAAAGCGGCAACGGCCGTCCCTGTCACCCCCGTCCCTGCCGTCCCCGCCACCGCCGCCACCGCCCCTCCCAGCCAGTCGCAATCGACTGGCAAGGGCGGGGCGAAGGGTAAGGGGAAAAGCTCCCCCCAAGCCGGCGCCAAGAAGAGGCTCGTTCCTCCCAAGACCGCAGCCGTCGTGGTGACGCTCACCGCGGAGGCTGCGGAACTGGGAGAGACGTACGCGTCCGTATTGTTGCGGGCGCGTGCCAATGCCGATCCCGCCCAATTGGGGATCGGCAAGGTGTCTTGTCGCCGGACGCAGGCTGGGGCTCGGATTTTTGAGTTCCCAGGGGCGGAGGGTGGCAAAAACGCGGACCTCTTTGCGGCCAAACTCAAAGAGGTCATTGCGGACGTGGCCAAGGTGGCGAGGCCAGTAAAGTCGGCGGCCTTGGAGGTGACCGATCTTGACGATACGGTCACCAAAGAGGAGGTGGTGGTGGCGGTCGCGGCCATAGGGGGCTGCAGCGTCGCAGCGGTGCAAGGCCGGGGCATCAGGCCCGGCCGCGGCGGCATGGGCAGCATCCGTCTGGAGTGCCCAGTCGCCGCTGCCAAAGCCGTCCTCGCCAAGGGACGGCTGGCCGTGGGCTTCAGCTCGGGTGTGGTCCGGGCACTTGAGGCCCAGCCTCTGCGTTGTTATCGGTGCTTCGGCATCGGACACACCCGGGCTCTGTGTCCGTCCAGCGTCGACAGGACGGACACTTGCTACCGCTGCGGCAAGGAGGGCCATAAAGCCGCCTCCTGCAAGGCCGCCACGCCGCACTGTGCGGTGTGTGCCGCCAGTGGCCGCCCGGCGGGCCACGTAACGAAGGGGAGGAACTGCAGTCCTCCCCCCAAGAGGGGCAAAGCGAAGCAGGCAACGATCCGGCCTGCCGCTGCCACCGCCGCCGTCCCAGAGTCTGGGACTACGGCAGCCGCTGGCCTGGCTGAGGTGGGGGGTGCGATGTCCGACTAAATAATGTCTAGAGTCGAACATCGCATCCTCCAGGCGAACACCAACCACTGCCGAGCGGCCCAGGACCTGCTTATGCAGACCATGGCCGAGTGGTTGGTGGACCTGGCGGTGGTCGCCGAGCCGTACTCGATACCTGGCCGTTGGCTGGGCGATCGGGACGGCTCGGTGGCATTGGTGTCGCGGCCTGCCACGGACTCCCCTCCCCTCTCGCTTTTAGAGAGGGGACCGGGATACGTGGCCGCCGCGTGGGGAGAAATAGCCCTGGTCGGGGTCTATTTCTCCCCAAACCGCCCTCTAAGGGACTTCGAGGATTTTCTCGAAGTCCTAACGGCAGTCGTCGGGAGGGCGGCGCCACGCCAGGTCGCCGTGTTGGGCGACCTGAACGCCAAGTCAGCGGCTTGGGGCAACCCGGCAGCCTCGTGCAACGTCCGGGGACGCGCCGCCGAATTTTGGGCGGCTTCGTGCGGTGTGTCCCTCCTGAACAGGGGGGATGTTCACACGTGTGTGCGGCAGCGGGGAGGATCAGTGGTGGACGTATCGTTCGCCACCCCCGTGCTAGCCGCCCGCGTCGTGAACTGGCGGGTGGAGATGGTGGAGACCATGTCGGACCACCGCTACGTGCGGTTCGACATCTCCACCCAGGGCCCGCGGGGGGGAACGGCCCGCTCGGGCCAATCTCCCTTCCCGCGGTGGGCTCTCACCCGCCTGGACCGAGAGGCAGCCCAGGAGGCGGCGTTCCTCCAGGACTGGCTCTCGCCCCCTGTGCAGGCGGCCCCGGACGTTGACGCCGCGGCGGTCCAGCTCCGAGGGTCCCTGACCGAGGTGTGCAACTCGAGCATGCCTCGGTCTCGCCGGCCGCCTCCCCGTCGCGCCGTCTACTGGTGGACGGAGGAGATAGCGGGACTCCGGGCGGCCTGCGTGGAGGCCAGGAGGGCCTACACGCGGAGCCGGCGGCGCACGAGCCGCTCTCAGGCCGGGGAGGACCGCCTCTACGCCTCTTACCTAGAGGCAAAGGCGGTCCTCAAGACGGCAATGTGCGCCGCCAAAGACTCGGCTCGGGCCGAGATGTTGGAGGGTCTCGACAGGGATCCGTACGGGAGACCGTACAAGCTGGCGCGGAGCCAGCTGCGGCCCTACGGTCCCCCCCTGTCGGAGACCCTCGAGCCGGCATTGCTGGATGGGGTGGTTCGGGCCCTGTTTCCGCGCAGGACCGACTTCACCCCACCAGCAATGGACCCCCCGCAGGAAGCGGCTCCGCCGGAGGCGGAGATCCCGCCGGTGACGGAGGACGAGATCCGCGACGGGATACTTCGCCTCCGCGCGAAGAAGACGGCCCCCGGGCCGGACGGCGTCCCTGCACGGGTGGCGGCGATAGCTGCCTCTCAGATGCAGGACAGGTTTCGGGACCTCTTCAGCGCGTGCTTTGCGGCTGGGAGGTTCCCGAAACTGTGGCGGGAGGGGCAGCTGTGCCTCCTCCGTAAAGAGGGACGCCCGGTGGACTCCCCCTCGGCATACCGGCCCATCGTACTTTTGGATGAGGTCGGTAAAATGTTCGAGAGGATAGTCGCCGAGCGGCTCAACAGCCACCTGCGGGGGGTGGGACCTGACCTGTCGGACGCCCAGTTCGGCTTTCGAAATGGGCGTTCGACGGTCGACGCCCTGGCCCTGCTGAAGGGCCAGGTGCAGGAGGCGGTCGAGTCGGGGGACGGAGTGTTGGCGGTGTCGTTCGACATTGCAAACGCCTTCAACTCCGTCCCCCACTCGACCATATTGGAGGCACTCCGATTCCACGGAGTGCCCCAATATCTGAGGGCGATCCTGGCCAGCTACCTGGAGGACCGAGAGGTCCTCCTGGTAGACAAGACGGCCAGGATCAGGAGGTACGGCGCGGAGTGCGGTGTTCCGCAGGGGTCGGTTCTAGGCCCCCCCCTGTGGAACATCGGTTTCGACTGGCTCCTGCGGGGCACCCTCCTCCGGGGGACGAGCGTCATCTGTTACGCGGATGACACTCTGCTCGTTGCCCGGGGGAGGGACTTTAGGGCGGCGGCCTGTCTGGCCTCAGCTGGCGGATCCTTAGTGGCAGGTAGGATCCGCCGGCTGGGATTGAGGGTGGCGCTGCACAAGACCGAGGCCGTTTTCTTCCACGGGCCTCGGCAGCGCTACCCACCTGACGCCCACATAGTCGTGGAGGGCGTCAGGATAGAGGTGAAGGCCCAGATGAAGTATCTGGGCCTAGTGCTGGACAGCAGGTGGCGCTTCGGCCCGCACTTTAGCGGGCTGTCGACGCGCCTGCTGAAGGCCGCCGATGCCCTATCGTGGCTCCTCCCGAATCTGGGGGGGCCCAAGGAGCGATGCCGGCGCCTCTATGCCGGCATCCTCAAGAGTATGGCCCTGTATGGAGCCCCAATCTGGGCGGACTCCCTCCACAGGAGGGAGAACGCGACCGCCATCCGCAGGCCCCAAAGGGCCATTGCACAGCGGGTGGCGAGGGCCTACCGGTCCGTAGGCTTTGCGGCGGCGTGCGCTCTGGCGGGCACCCCTCCCTGGGAGTTGGAGGCATGGGTGCTCGCCAGAGTGTACGAGTGGACGGCTCGGCGAAAGGCGCTAGGCGAGCGCCCCGCCGCGGAGGAGCGGCAGGCCGTGCGGCGGGAGGCGAGGGACGCCATCGTCCTCCATTGGACGGAGGACCTCGCCTCCGCCGCCTTTGGCCGCCGGACGCTGGATGCGCTCGGTCCAGTCCTGCGGGGCTGGCTCGAGCGCAGACACGGTTTCCTCTCGTTCCGTCTAGTGCAGGTGTTGTCCGGACATGGATGTTTCGGAACGCACCTGCACCGGATCCGGAGGGAGGAAACCCCGGCGTGCCACGACTGCGGCGCGGTGGAGGACACGGCGCAGCACACCCTCGAGGTGTGCCCAGCCTGGGCTGAGCTGCGCCGTGCCCTGACAGGAGTTGTCGGGCAGGACCTCTCACTCCCCGGCGTGGTAAACTCCATGCTGGGGAGTGAGGAGGCCTGGGCGGCGGTCGCCTCCTTTTGCGAGGATGTCATGTCGCAAAAGGAGGCGGCGGAGCGGGCGCGGGAGGATGACCCTCTCGCTGCGCCGCTCCGCAGGCGGAGAAGGGGTGGGAGAAGGCGGTTGTACGACCGTCTCCTCCCACCTCCTGGTGGTGACTAGCGGACGACAGGCGCGGGGGCGCCTCTCGTCTGCATTGCACAGTCACCACCCTCGGGCGGGAACGGCCGAGCACTCGCGGTCGTTCCCGGGCCCCTCCACTAAGGGAGGGGCGTGAAGGGCCTGCCATAAAGGCGGGCGGTCGTCGGCGGAGGGCTGGACGTAAAGGCTGTGCCGGTTTCCCAGCCCTCCTCCACACAGACGATGCGGGAGTGCCGCTGGGTTATTTTAGTGGGTATACCGGGCTTGCCCGGGGAGTCCCACATAGCCCCCCCATTCCCCCAATGGGTGGGTATGCGTAATGCATTTTTTCCCAGCGTGATCAAAAAAAAAAAAAAAAAAAAAAAAAAAAAAAAAAAAAAAAAAGGTTAGGTTAGGTTAGGTTAGGTTAGGTTAGGTTAGGTTAGGTTGGGGGGGGGGGATCCCCCACAGCGCATACGTCCTCGTTCGTTTCCCCCGGGCAACGCCCCAGCTCTGACCACCGTAACGGAGTGGCAGACTGGGTGCGGCTAAAGTGTGCTGTGCGATCGTGACTATCCTATCTCTCTTGCGGAATTGCGATCATTGCTTTGTTTTTAACTAATATGCCGAAACCATTGCGGGATGCCTTCGGGCACTTCAGCAAAAAAGGCCCTTCTCAGGGCCAACCCAAAGGCCCTTCTCAGGGCCAACCCAAGGGCCCTTCTGAGGGCCAACCCAAAGGCCCTTGTCAGGGCCAACCCCAAGGCTCTTCTCAGGGCCAACCCAAAGGCCCTTCTCAGGGCCACCCCGACGCTTCAGCGTCAGAGGCTAGCCGCGCGCCGTCTGCGGCTAGCTTCTTTGACACGGCGGACTCAGCAAATGAGTCCAATGCGTACGAGTCGGACGCCAGTAGTTCGATGGAGGTCGAAACCCGATCTCGGAAGCGGGCCTTCATGAAGGCAGGCTCCGATGGCTCTTCGGCCTCAGCCTCCGGTTCGGCGAAGGCGCCGAAAAAGGGGGCTAAGGCCAAAAAGCGGACTGCGGACACCCATGATGTGGGCCTTGCGGACGCCCAACGTCAGCTGGACTTGGCTCGGAGGGAGCAACTCCAGCAGGACCTGGAGGAGGAGGTTGCTGCCAGGGAGCAGCGGACGCGCGTCGCCCGGGCCAAGTCCGGATACGGTGCGTCTCGCGTCGTCTACGCCGACCACACTTTGGCCGAGCTCGAGCGGATGGCTCAGGAGGATGAGGAGGGGATTGCGGTGGTCGCCTCCAAGTCCTCTCACCTGAAGGGGACATTTCAAAAGTCCCTGAAGTGTCGGGCCGCGAGCATGCTCGGGATCGTCGGTGAGCTGGTGCAGCGCCAGGCCACCGACGAGACCAGGCAGATGCAGGCGACAATTGATCGCCTGCAGTCCGAGGTCAGCCAGCTGCATCACAAGCTGGCTGAGGTCACGGCCCGGCCAAGCCAGGCTGAGCCTATCCCTGCGGCAGAGGGCCCCGCCCTCCATCACGGCCTCGAGGATATCATCCGCGGGGTCGTGAGGGAGGAAAGGGCCTTCGTGAGAGCCTGCCTCGCAGGGATCGAGGACCGACTCTTGCCAGAGGTGAGCCACCGACCACCGCTTGCGGCGGACAGCAGGCAGGGTGAGGCGCGCGAGCAGATCGAGGCATCCGCAGAGGACGCTCTTCTGCCATCCACCACCCCGGCCAACCAACAGGGCTGGACGACGGTCGCAAAAGGGAAAGGCAAGGGGAAGGGGAAGGGGAAGGCCACAAAAGTGGCAACGGCCGTCCCTGCCACCCCCGTCCCTGCCGTCCCTGCCACCACCCCTCCCAGCCAGTCGCAATCGACTGGCAAGGGCGGGGCGAAGGGTAAGGGGAAAAGCTCCCCCCCAGCCGGCGCCAAGAAGAGGCTCGTTCCTCCCAAGACCGCAGCCGTCGTGGTGACGCTCACCGCGGAGGCTGCGGAACTGGGAGAGACATACGCGTCCGTATTGTTGCGGGCGCGTGCCAATGCCGATCCCGCCCAATTGGGGATCGGCAAGGTGTCTTGTCGCCGGACGCAGGCTGGGGCTCGGATTTTTGAGTTCCCAGGGGCGGAGGGTGGCAAAAACGCGGACCTCTTTGCGGCCAAACTTAAAGAGGTCATTGCGGACGTGGCCAAGGTGGCGAGGCCAGTAAAGTCGGCGGCCTTGGAGGTGACCGATCTTGACGATACGGTCACCAAAGAGGAGGTGGTGGCGGCGGTCGCGGCCATAGGGGGCTGCAGCGTCGCAGCGGTGCAAGGCCGGGGCATCAGGCCCGGCCGCGGCGGCATGGGCAGCATCCGCCTGGAGTGCCCAGTCGCCGCTGCCAAAGCCGTCCTCGCCAAGGGACGGCTGGCCGTGGGCTTCAGCTCGGGTGTAGTCCGGGCACTTGAGGCCCAGCCTCTGCGTTGTTATCGGTGCTTCGGCATCGGACACACCCGGGCTCTGTGTCCGTCCAGCGTCGACAGGACGGACACTTGCTACCGCTGCGGCAAGGAGGGCCATAAAGCCGCCTCCTGCAAGGCCGCCACGCCGCACTGCGCGGTGTGTGCCGCCAGTGGCCGCCCGGCGGGCCACGTAACGAAGGGGAGGAACTGCAGTCCTCCCCCCAAGAGGGGCAAAGCGAAGCAGGCAACGATCCGGCCTGCCGCTGCCACCGCCGCCGTCCCAGAGTCTGGGACTACGGCAGCCGCTGGCCTGGCTGAAGTGGGGGGTGCGATGTCCGACTAAATAATGTCTAGAGTCGAACATCGCATCCTCCAGGCGAACACCAACCACTGCCGAGCGGCCCAGGACCTGCTTATGCAGACCATGGCCGAGTGGTTGGTGGACCTGGCGGTGGTCGCCGAGCCGTACTCGATACCTGGCCGTTGGCTGGGCGATCGGGACGGCTCGGTGGCATTGGTGTCGCGGCCTGCCACGGACTCCCCTCCCCTCTCGCTTTTAGAGAGGGGACCGGGATACGTGGCCGCCGCGTGGGGAGAAATAGCCCTGGTCGGGGTCTATTTCTCCCCAAACCGTCCTCTAAGGGACTTCGAGGATTTTCTCGAAGTCCTAACGGCAGTCGTCGGGAGGGCGGCGCCACGCCAGGTCGCCGTGTTGGGCGACCTGAACGCCAAGTCAGCGGCTTGGGGCAACCCGGCAGCCTCGTGCAACGTCCGGGGACGCGCCGCCGAATTTTGGGCGGCTTCGTGCGGTGTGTCCCTCCTGAACAGGGGGGATGTTCACACGTGTGTGCGGCACCGGGGAGGATCAGTGGTGGACGTATCGTTCGCCACCCCCGTGCTAGCCGCCCGCGTCGTGAACTGGCGGGTGGAGATGGTGGAGACCATGTCGGACCACCGTTACGTGCGGTTCGACATCTCCACCCAGGGCCCGCGGGGGGGAACGGCCCGCTCGGGCCAATCTCCCTTCCCGCGGTGGGCTCTCACCCGCCTGGATCGAGAGGCAGCCCAGGAGGCGGCGTTCCTCCAGGACTGGCTCTCGCCCCCTGTGCAGGCAGCCCCGGACGGTGGACGGAGGAGATAGCGGGACTCCGGGCGGCCTGCGTGGAGGCCAGGAGGGCCAAATGTTCGAGGGGATAGTCGCCGACCGGCTGAACAGCCACCTGCGGGGGGTGGGACCTGACCTGTCGGACGCCCAGTTCGGCTTTCGAAATGGGCGTTCGACGGTCGACGCCTTGGCCCTGCTGAAGGGCCAGGTGCAGGAGGCGGTCGAGTCGGGGGACGGAGTGTTGGCGGTGTCGTTCGACATTGCAAACGCCTTCAACTCCGTCCCCCACTCGACCATATTGGAGGCACTCCGATTCCACGGAGTGCCCCAATATCTGAGGGCGATCCTGGCCAGCTACCTGGAGGACCGAGAGGTCCTCCTGGTAGACAAGACGGCCAGGATCAGGAGGTACGGCGCGGAGTGCGGTGTTCCACAGGGGTCGGTTCTAGGCCCCCCCCTGTGGAACATCGGTTTCGACTGGCTCCTGCGGGGCACCCTCCTCCGGGGGACGAGCGTCATCTGTTACGCGGATGACACTCTGCTCGTTGCCCGGGGGAGGGACTTTAGGGCGGCGGCCTGTCTGGCCTCAGCTGGCGGATCCTTAGTGGCAGGTAGGATCCGCCGGCTGGGATTGAGGGTGGCGCTGCACAAGACCGAGGCCGTTTTCTTCCACGGGCCTCGGCAGCGCTACCCACCTGACGCCCACATAGTCGTGGAGGGCGTCAGGATAGAGGTGAAGGCCCAGATGAAGTATCTGGGCCTAGTGCTGGACAGCAGGTGGCGCTTCGGCCCGCACTTTAGCGGGCTGTCGACGCGCCTGCTGAAGGCCGCCGATGCCCTATCGTGGCTCCTCCCGAATCTGGGGGGGCCCAAGGAGCGATGCCGGCGCCTCTATGCCGGCATCCTCAAGAGTATGGCCCTGTATGGAGCCCCAATCTGGGCGGACTCCCTCCACAGGAGGGAGAACGCGACCGCCATCCGCAGGCCCCAAAGGGCCATTGCACAGCGGGTGGCGAGGGCCTATCGGTCCGTAGGCTTTGCGGCGGCGTGCGCTCTGGCGGGCACCCCTCCCTGGGAGTTGGAGGCATGGGTGCTCGCCAGAGTGTACGAGTGGACGGCTCGGCGAAAGGCGCTAGGCGAGCGCCCCGTCGCGGAGGAGCGGCAGGCCGTGCGGCGGGAGGCGAGGGACGCCATCGTCCTCCATTGGACGGAGGACCTCGCCTCCGCCACCTTTGGCCGCCGGACGCTGGATGCGCTCGGTCCAGTCCTGCAGGGCTGGCTCGAGCGCAGACACGGTTTCCTCTCGTTCCGTCTAGTGCAGGTGTTGTCCGGACATGGATGTTTCGGAACGCACCTGCACCGGATCCGGAGGGAGGAAACCCCGGCGTGCCACGACTGCGGCGCGGTGGAGGACACGGCGCAGCACACCCTCGAGGTGTGCCCAGCCTGGGCTGAGCTGCGCCGTGCCCTGACAGGAGTTGTCGGGCAGGACCTCTCACTCCCCGGCGTGGTAAACTCCATGCTGGGGAGTGAGGAGGCCTGGGCGGCGGTCGCCTCCTTTTGCGAGGATGTCATGTCGCAAAAGGAGGCGGCGGAGCGGGCGCGGGAGGATGACCCTCTCGCTGCGCCGCTCCGCAGGCGGAGAAGGGGTGGGAGAAGGCGGTTGTACGACCGTCTCCTCCCACCTCCTCCTGGTGGTGACTAGCGGACGACAGGCGCGGGGGCGCCTCTCGTCTGCATTGCACAGTCACCACCCTCGGGCGGGAACGGCCGAGCACTCGCGGTCGTTCCCGGGCCCCTCCACTAAGGGGGAGGGGCGTGAAGGGCCTGCCATAAAGGCGGGCGGTCGTCGGCGGAGGGCTGGACGTAAAGGCTGTGCCGGTTTCCCAGCCCTCCTCCACACAGACGATGCGGGAGTGCCGCTGGGTTATTTTAGTGGGTATACCGGGCTTGCCCGGGGAGTCCCACATAGCCCGCCCATTCCCCCAATGGGCGGGTATGCGTAATGCATTTTTTCCCAGCGTGATCAAAAAAAAAAAAAAAAAAAAAAAAAAAAAAAAAAAAAAAAAAAAAAAAAAAAAAAAAGGTTAGGTTGGGGGATCCCCCACAGCGCATACGTCCTCGTTCGTTTCCCCCGGGCAACGCCCCAGCTCTGACCACCGTAACGGAGTGGCAGACTGGGTGCGGCTAAAGTGTGCTGTGCGATCGTGACTATCCTATCTCTCTTGCGGAATTGCGATCATTGCTTTGTTTTTTACTAATATGCCGAAACCATTGCGGGATGCCTTCGGGCACTTCAGCAAAAAAGGCCCTTCTCAGGGCCAACCCAAAGGCCCTTCTCAGGGCCAACCCAAGGGCCCTTCTGAGGGCCAACCCAAAGGCCCTTGTCAGGGCCAACCCCAAGGCCCTTCTCAGGGCCAACCCAAAGGCCCTTCTCAGGGCCACCCCGACGCTTCAGCGTCAGAGGCTAGCCGCGCGCCGTCTGCGGCTAGCTTCTTTGACACGGCGGACTCAGCAAATGAGTCCAATGCGTACGAGTCGGACGCCAGTAGTTCGATGGAGGTCGAAACCCGATCTCGGAAGCGGGCCTTCATGAAGGCAGGCTCCGATGGCTCTTCGGCCTCAGCCTCCGGTTCGGCGAAGGCGCCGAAAAAGGGGGCTAAGGCCAAAAAGCGGACTGCGGACACCCATGATGTGGGCCTTGCGGACGCCCAACGTCAGCTGGACTTGGCTCGGAGGGAGCAACTCCAGCAGGACCTGGAGGAGGAGGTTGCTGCCAGGGAGCAGCGGACGCGCGTCGCCCGGGCCAAGTCCGGATACGGTGCGTCTCGCGTCGTCTACGCCGACCACTCTTTGGCCGAGCTCGAGCGGATGGCTCAGGAGGATGAGGAGGGGATTGCGGTGGTCGCCTCCAAGTCCTCTCACCTGAAGGGGACATTTCAAAAGTCCCTGAAGTGTCGGGCCGCGAGCATGCTCGGGATCGTCGGTGAGCTGGTGCAGCGCCAGGCCACCGACGAGACCAGGCAGATGCAGGCGACAATTGATCGCCTGCAGTCCGAGGTCAGCCAGCTGCATCACAAGCTGGCTGAGGTCACGGCCCGGCCAAGCCAGGCTGAGCCTATCCCTGCGGCAGAGGGCCCCGCCCTCCATCACGGCCTCGAGGATATCATCCGCGGGGTCGTGAGGGAGGAAAGGGCCTTCGTGAGAGCCTGCCTCGCAGGGATCGAGGACCGACTCTTGCCAGAGGTGAGCCACCGACCACCGCTTGCGGCGGACAGCAGGCAGGGTGAGGCGCGCGAGCAGAGAGAGGCATCCGCAGAGGACGCTCTTCTGCCATCCACCACCCCGGCCAACCAACAGGGCTGGACGACGGTCGCAAAAGGGAAAGGCAAGGGGAAGGGGAAGGGGAAGGCCACAAAAGTGGCAACGGCCGTCCCTGCCACCCCCGTCCCTGCCGTCCCTGCCACCACCCCTCCCAGCCAGTCGCAATCGACTGGCAAGGGCGGGGCGAAGGGTAAGGGGAAAAGCTCCCCCCCAGCCGGCGCCAAGAAGAGGCTCGTTCCTCCCAAGACCGCAGCCGTCGTGGTGACACTCACCGCGGAGGCTGCGGAACTGGGAGAGACGTACGCGTCCGTATTGTTGCGGGCGCGTGCCAATGCCGATCCCGCCCAATTGGGGATCGGCAAGGTGTCTTGTCGCCGGACGCAGGCTGGGGCTCGGATTTTTGAGTTCCCAGGGGCGGAGGGTGGCAAAAACGCGGACCTCTTTGCGGCCAAACTTAAAGAGGTCATTGCGGACGTGGCCAAGGTGGCGAGGCCAGTAAAGTCGGCGGCCTTGGAGGTGACCGATCTTGACGATACGGTCACCAAAGAGGAGGTGGTGGCGGCGGTCGCGGCCATAGGGGGCTGCAGCGTCGCAGCGGTGCAAGGCCGGGGCATCAGGCCCGGCCGCGGCGGCATGGGCAGCATCCGCCTGGAGTGCCCAGTCGCCGCTGCCAAAGCCGTCCTCGCCAAGGGACGGCTGGCCGTGGGCTTCAGCTCGGGTGTAGTCCGGGCACTTGAGGCCCAGCCTCTGCGTTGTTATCGGTGCTTCGGCATCGGACACACCCGGGCTCTGTGTCCGTCCAGCGTCGACAGGACGGACACTTGCTACCGCTGCGGCAAGGAGGGCCATAAAGCCGCCTCCTGCAAGGCCGCCACGCCGCACTGCGCGGTGTGTGCCGCCAGTGGCCGCCCGGCAGGCCACGTCACAAAGGGGAGGAATTGTAGTCCTCCCCCCAAGAGGGGCAAAGCTAAGCAGGCAACGATCCGGCCTGCCGCTGTCACCGCCGCCGTCCCAGAGTCTGGGACTACGGCAGCCGCTGGCCTGGCTGAGGTGGGGGGTGCGATGTCCGACTAAATAATGTCTAGAGTCGAACATCGCATCCTCCAGGCGAACACCAACCACTGCCGAGCGGCCCAGGACCTGCTGATGCAGACAATGGCCGAGTGGTTGGTGGACCTGGCGGTGGTCGCCGAGCCGTACTCGATACCTGGCCGTTGGCTGGGCGATCGGGATGGCTCGGTGGCTTTGGTGTCGCGGCCTGCCACGGACTCCCCTCCCCTCTCGCTTTTAGAGAGGGGACCGGGATACGTGGCCGCCGCGTGGGGAGAAATAGCCCTGGTCGGGGTCTATTTCTCCCCAAACCGCCCTCTAAGGGACTTCGAGGATTTTCTCGAAGTCCTAACGGCAGTCGTCGGGAGGGCGGCGCCACGCCAGGTCGCCGTGTTGGGCGACCTGAACGCCAAGTCAGCGGCTTGGGGCAACCCGGCAGCCTCGTGCAACGTCCGGGGACGCGCCGCCGAATTTTGGGCGGCTTCGTGCGGTGTGTCCCTCCTGAACAGGGGGGATGTTCACACGTGTGTGCGGCAGCGGGGAGGATCAGTGGTGGACGTATCGTTCGCCACCCCCGTGCTAGCCGCCCGCGTCGTGAACTGGCGGGTGGAGATGGTGGAGACCATGTCGGACCACCGCTACGTGCGGTTCGACATCTCCACCCAGGGCCCGCGGGGGGGAACGGCCCGCTCGGGCCAATCTCCCTTCCCGCGGTGGGCTCTCACCCGCCTGGACCGAGAGGCAGCCCAGGAGGCGGCGTTCCTCCAGGACTGGCTCTCGCCCCCTGTGCAGGCGGCCCCGGACGTTGACGCCGCGGCGGTCCAGCTCCGAGGGTCCCTGACCGAGGTGTGCAACTCGAGCATGCCTCGGTCTCGCCGGCCGCCTCCCCGTCGCGCCGTCTACTGGTGGACGGAGGAGATAGCGGGACTCCGGGCGGCCTGCGTGGAGGCCAGGAGGGCCTACACGCGGAGCCGGCGGCGCACGAGCCGATCTCAGGCCGGGGAGGACCGCCTCTACGCCTCTTACCTAGAGGCAAAGGCGGTCCTCAAGACGGCAATGTGCGCCGCCAAAGACTCGGCTCGGGCCGAGATGCTGGAGGGTCTCGACAGGGATCCGTACGGGAGACCGTACAAGCTGGCGCGGAGCCAGCTGCGGCCCTACGGTCCCCCCCTGTCGGAGACCCTCGAGCCGGCATTGCTGGATGGGGTGGTTCGGGCCCTGTTTCCGCGCAGGACCGACTTCACCCCACCAGCAATGGACCCCCCGCAGGAAGCGGCTCCGCCGGAGGCGGAGATCCCACCGGTGACGGAGGACGAGATCCGGGACGGGATTCTTCGCCTCCGCGCGAAGAAAACGGCCCCTGGGCCGGACGGCGTCCCTGCACGGGTGGCGGCGATAGCTGCCTCTCAGATGCAGGACAGGTTTCGGGACCTCTTCAGCGCGTGCTTTGCGGCTGGGAGGTTCCCGAAACTGTGGCGGGAGGGGCAGCTGTGCCTCCTCCGTAAAGAGGGACGCCCGGTGGACTCCCCCTCGGCATACCGGCCCATCGTACTTTTGGATGAGGTCGGTAAAATGTTCGAGGGGATAGTCGCCGACCGGCTGAACAGCCACCTGCGGGGGGTTGGACCTGACCTGTCGGACGCCCAGTTCGGCTTTCGAAATGGGCGTTCGACGGTCGACGCCCTGGCCCTGCTGAAGGGCCAGGTGCAGGAGGCGGAAGAAGATCTTCAAGTCGCCGTGGTGCGTCTCTCCGACACATCCGGAGACTCGGACACCAGCTTGCTGACATGCGCGTCAGGAAGCGAAAAGGAGGAAGCTAGCCAGCTAAGTGAAACCGAAGAGGCTCGCCGCCGTTGGCTCAAAAGGCCAGCTGGCGAAGAAGACGAAGAGCAGTCGTTGTCACCACCCAAAGGAGCGGCACACAAATCGAAGAGGGGGAGAGGCCGCCCGCCCACCACGGGCGAATATGTGGGCCTTGCTGCGGCCAAAGAACGCCTCGCGAAAGCCAAGGAGGAGGAGCTCCAGCTCGAAGCTGAAATGGGCATAGAGGGCATGGCCAAAACGTTGCGGGAGTCCCGGCACGCCTGCCTCAGCGGCCTCAGCCAGCCAACACAGGAGGAGGACACGGCGCAGTCTCTAGCGGCACTAAATCTTTTGCTGCTAGAGGCTGCAAAACTCATTGAAAAGGTGGCCACCACGTCAAGGAAGTTAAAAGGCACCAGTGTAAAGACATTGAAGGATGCGGCCTCTATCATTAAGGAGGCCGCGGTGGGGATAAGGGCCCGAACTGTATCCGAAGAAATGACGCAACTGGTGGCCGAAAATAGGCGGCTGTCGGAGCAGCTGGCGGAGGCCAACAGCCGGCCGGCGGCAGCGGCGGTGGACTCAGACGCGATCCGTGAGATGGTGGAGGCGATGTCTCGGGCCAGTGTCGTGCAGTTCAGCAATATGCTGAATGCGCGACTCGAGGGGCTCGAGTGTCGCCTCCTGCCGGACCCGAAGTTGCGGCCGCCGCTGGCGGCTGACAGACAAGTGGCGGAAGATGAGGCCGCGGCAGTGGCAGTGGCAGTGTCACAGCCGCGGCAGTCAGGTGCGGGGGCAAAGGCCCCTGCCTTAGCGAAGGTTACAACACCCCCGGCGCCTCTGTCTGCGCCCTTAGCTCAGCCTCAATCCACTAAGGGCAAGGGCAAGGGCAAGGGCAAAGGAAAGGGGAAGAAGACGGCCCCGGCCCCTGTAAGGGACCCTAGCCCGGTGCAGGACGCCCCCCCACCGCCCCCTCTGACGGAACAGTGGAGCGTGGTCGCTGCTCGGGGTGCCAAGAGCTCTGGCAGGCAGACAGGCACCCAGAGCACCCAGAAGACTCAAAACAAAAAGGCGGCGGCAGTGGCGAAGCTTCGCGAGCCAAAAACGGCTGCAGTGACACTCACGCTGCAGCCGGGTGCGGCGGAGCGCGGCGAAAGCTACGCCACTGTCTTGCGGGAGGCCCGGACTCGCGTCGATATGGCGAGTCTGGGCATCGACGAAATGCGCTGTAGGACCACGGTCACCGGCGCCCGCATCCTGGAAATCTTCGGGGATGGGGGCGCTGAGAAGGCCGACTCCCTGGCTACAAAACTAAGGGAGGTCCTCAGTGCAGACGCGGTCAGGGTCTCCCGCCCCACAAAAAGGGTGGACGTCCTTGTAACGGGCTTGGACGATTCCGTCACAGCCGCAGAGGTGGTGGCGGCTTTTGCAGCACAGGGAGGGTGCCACGCCGACGATATAAGACCCGGGGTGATCGGCGACCGTGCAACGATGTGGCTCGGCTGCCCGGTTGCCGCCGCCAAGACGGTGGTCGGCGCAAACCGTCTTAAAGTTGGATGGATAACGGCGAGGGTCACCCTGCTGGAGGCGAGGCCCCTACGGTGCTTCAGGTGCCTCAACCTGGGCCACGTCGCCAGCAGGTGTGTTTCGGAGGTGGACCGCAGCGGCCTCTGCTTTCGCTGCGGAAAGCCGGGCCACCGGGCGCGAGAGTGCCGGGCCGAGCCCAACTGCGCCACCTGTGCGGCAGCGGGCAAGCCGGCGGGGCACCCTCTCGGCGGCGTGGGCTGCGTGGGCAAAGCCCCAAAAACCACAAAAAAGAAAGCGACCAGGGCTGAGGGGGGCAGCGGCGAGTCCGCCCCTATCCCGGCAACTATAGAGGAGGGGCCCATGGAAACCGCCCCATAAATGTCTAGGTTAGCAATATTGCAGGCAAATATTAACCACTCTGCCAGGGCCCAGGATCTATTGTCCCAGAGCCTGGCAGAGTGGGGAATACAAATAGCGGTGGTCGCCGAGCCCTACTTTGTCCCCGCCCGGGATGACTGGGTCGGGGACCGGGACGGCTTGGTGGCCATCGCCGCCCCGGCTGCCGCTGGCGCCCCGCCCATCGAACGTGTGTCGAAGGGTGGGGGGCACGTACTGGCAGCCGTGGGCGACGTCATAGTAATAGGGGTGTACTGTTCTCCCAACCGGGGTCTCGCCGACTTTGAGCAGATGCTCGTCGAGGTGGGGTCTTTGGTTGGGCAGTCCGCCCCTAGCCCCGTGCTAGTCGCCGGGGATTTCAACGCCAAATCTGCGGCGTGGGGATCCCCGGTGACGGATGCGCGGGGTGAGTGCCTGGAGGAGTGGGCGGTCGCCATGGGCCTGGCCGTCCTCAACACGGGGTCGGAGGACACGTGCGTGCGGCAACAGGGCGGGTCGATAGTCGACATTACACTGGCATCGACCGCCTTGGCGCGCCGTGTCCGGGATTGGAGGGTGGTGGTGGGCGTGGAGACACTGTCGGACCACCGTTACATCCGATTCGATGTCTCCGCGCTCCCCACCGGCCCGCGGGGCCCGACCCGACCCCCTGTTGGGGGTGGCGGTCCGCGCTGGGTGCTGGGGCGGCTCGACAAAGAGGTCGCTAGAGAGGCCGCAGTTATCGAGGACTGGGTGTCCGGGTCCGACATGAGCCAGGACGTGGACGAGGAGGCGGGGCGCTTAGGGGCCTCGCTGGGCCGCATATGCGACGCGGCGATGCCCCGGGCGAGACCCCTCCCTCCTCGGCATCGGGTGTATTGGTGGAGCGACGAGCTTCGCCGTATGCGAATCGAGTGCGGTAGGGCTCGCCGCCAATACACTCGGTGCAGGCGTAGGCGGACCCGGGACGCCCAGGAGGAGGCCGCCTCCTACGCCGCTTACAGGGCTCTGCGCGAGTCGTTCCAAGTGGCAATCGCGCGGGCCAAGGAGGCGGCGTGGGAGGAGTGGCTGCGGACCCTTGACGGCGACCCGTGGGGCAGGCCGTACAAGGCGGTCCGCAAAAAGCTGCGGCCCTGGGCCCCCCCGGTCACGTCCAGCGTGGACGAGGGTCTGCTGGGAGAGGTGGTGGACGCCCTCTTCCCGCAGAGAGACGAGTGGGTGCCTCCGGCGATGGCCCGACCCAATAATGCGCGACCTGCCCGGGAAGACGTCCCCGCACCGCCGGTATCGGAAGCGGAGTTCGGGGCGGCCGTCTCGAGGCTTAAAATGAAGAGGACCGCCCCGGGCCCGGACGGCGTTCCGGGGACGGCCCTGGCGGTCGCGCTGGAGGAGATAGGAGAGAGGGTGAGGTCCCTCTTCACCGCTTGTTTGGCGCAGGGTCGATTCCCCCGACCCTGGAAGACGGGCAAACTTGTTTTACTGCCGAAAGTCGGCCGCCCGGCCGGACTGCCGTCGTCCTACCGTCCGATCGTGCTGCTCGGCGAGGTGAGCAAGCTTTTCGAGCGAGTGCTCGCTGCTCGCCTGGCCGAGTGCATGGATCCGGATCTGGACGACGCGCAGTTCGGTTTCCGCCGGGGTCGGTCGACCCTGGATGCCGTTGCGCGGGTGAGGGACCTCGCCGAGGAGGCGGTCTCCCGGGGCGGCGTGTTGCTTGCGGTGTCATTAGACATCCGCAACGCATTCAACACGCTACCCTGGGAAACGATTAGGGCGGCGCTGCGGTACCATGGGGTGCCGCAGTACCTCCAGCGGGTCATCGCCGAGTACTTTGCCGGCAGAGCCGTCGTGTTCCCGACGAGGGCCGGCGAAGGTAGGCGGGCAATGACGTGCGGTGTTCCACAGGGGTCTGTCCTTGGACCACCCCTGTGGAACATCGGTTACGACTGGGTGCTGCGCGGGGCCACCTTGCGGGGGATCGGTGTGTTGTGTTACGCCGACGATACCCTCGTGCTGGCCCGCGGCAGCACCTACAGGGAGGCAGCCCGCCTCGCCACTGCGGGTGTGGCACAGGTAGTGGGGAGGATCCGCGCCCTGGGGCTCGAGGTGGCCCTGGAAAAGTCGGAGGCCCTACTTTTTCACGGGCCCCGAAACGGGCCGCCGCCGGGAGCCTCGATTATTGTCGGAGGAACTTCCATCGCCGTCGGTACTACAATGAAGTACCTCGGGCTCGTGCTCGACGGCCGATGGAAGTTCGAAGAGCACTTCCGGCGGTTGGCCCCAAAGTTGTTGGCCACCGCCGGGGCCTTGGGGCGGATCCTCCCCAACGTTGGGGGGCCAAGTGGAGCCTGCCGACGTCTCTACACCGGTGTGGTGCGCTCCATGGCGCTCTACGGGGCGCCGATATGGGCAGGATGCGCCATGACGAATCTGAACCTGGCGGTGCTGCGCAGACCGCAGCGCGCCATGGCGCTCAGGGTGGCCCGGGCGTACCGCACCGTGTCGTACGTCGGCGCGTGTGTGCTCGCCGGTACGCCGCCGTGGGACCTCGACGCCGAGGTACTCGCTGCGGCGTACTGGCGAACGAAGGAGGCGATTGCGAGTGGTGATTGTCCCCATCCGCGGGAGATTCGTCGCTGGAGGGAGGAGGCGCGTGACACTCTCCTGCGGAGGTGGGCGTTGCGCCTTGAGGATTCGGTTGTGAGTCGAGATGTGGCGGCCGCCGTTCGGCCCATTCTCCGCGAGTGGCTCGAGCGGCGGCACGGGGCTCTCTCCTTCCACCTGACGCAAATGATCACCGGGCACGGTTGCTTTGGAAGGTACCTGCACCGGGTGGCAGGAAGGGAGCCCTCGGACGTGTGCCACCACTGTGTGGCGGGAGTCGCGGACACGGCGCAGCATACGCGTGAGGAGTGCCCAGCTTGGGAGGTCCCTCGCGCCGCCCTGTCCGCGACAGTCGGAAATGACCTGTCGCTCTCGGCCCTTCTCAGAGAGATGGTCGACAGCGACAGGTCTTGGCAGGCGGTCGCGACATTCAGCGACGAGGTGATGTCGCAGAAGGAGGCGGCGGAGCGGGGCCGGGAAGACGACGTCGACTCGGCCCCGATGCGCCGCCGCAGACGTGGTAGGCGGCGTCGTGCCTTCGCGGGCCAGATGCCGCCGTAAGGCCAGGGACCGTGGGCGGAGGATCGGGGGATCCTCCGTCCACACAAAGGTCCCGCGCACCAGACGCCGAGACGCCCTGGCATTCCTGGGCGCCTCGGTGCTAGGAGGAGAGAAACAGTTGGAGGTGGAATGTGACGGGGCAGGGTCCTAAACACTCTGGGACTCTGCCCCGTCCCGAAAAGAAGGGCTCCGTTGCGGAGCGACGCCAGCGGGGCATGCGGTTGCAAGCCTTGTGGGTCCCGCAGCCCCGTAGGCGAATGAAGGAATGCTCCAGGTTTTTAGTGGGTGCAAACCCCACATAACGCAGTGGTTCCCCCGGCCCACTGCGTATTCGTGAGGAATTTTACCTGGGTGATCAAAAAAAAAAAAAAAAAAAAAGGTTAGGTTAGGTTAGGTTAGGTTAGGTTAGGTTGGGGTGCGGGTCAGGTAACCTCCACGTTGGCCTAGTTGGTTGCTGGTCCCTTTCGGATACGTCCGGGGGGAAGAGCAACCCGCTGGGCTGGTGCGCCCCGGGCACCGTCAATAACTTCCCATTCGTGGGTTCTTGTTGGCGGTGGCGAATACCTGACAGGGGGGGGGATGTCGCTCTGGGTGTTCCTCTGATTAGCAGAGGACACACCAGATGCGACATTGGGGACTGGGTGGGTGGGGATAAGTTAGGTTGGGTAGGTTTGTTTGGGTAGGTAGTTTAGTTAGGTTGGGTAGGTAGGCTAGGCGGACGTGGAGAGGAGTTGGGGGTTGCCTGAAAACAGGTAGCCTCCAAAAGGGGAGTTCACACCAGCTCCCCTCGAATCCCGGAGCCCACGGCATACTCCCGAAGACCCCCATCGTTGGTGGTATGGGGTACGGGATGTGCCGTGGACCGGAGGGCTTGCCTTAATTGGCCGGCCCGCGAGAAGGAAAACTCTTTAAAATCCGACAGCGAAGTCGTAAAAACCTGTAGATACCTGGCGACCTCTACAGTATCTAGCTGCACTGGCACGGAATGAGCGTCACCCGACAGTGCTTCCCTATTTCGTCTCATAATCGTGGGAACAAAAATGGATATTGAACTTAAAAAAACAACCAAAAAAGTTGAAAAAAAGAAGGTGGAAAAAAAGAAGGAGACGGCGACTTTGGAAGAAGATCTTCAAGTCGCCGAGGTGCGTC
The DNA here is from genome assembly GCA_964057195.1 of Orthosia cruda. Classification (NCBI taxonomy): domain Eukaryota; kingdom Metazoa; phylum Arthropoda; class Insecta; order Lepidoptera; family Noctuidae; genus Orthosia; species Orthosia cruda. Next base: position 22,153,676 of record OZ059851.1, read on the forward strand.
TCTCCGACACATCCGGAGACTCGGACACCAGCTTGCTGACATGCGCGTCAGGAAGCGAAAAAGAGGAAGCTAGCCAGCTAAGTGAAACCGAAGAGGCTCGCCGCCGTTGGCTCAAAAGGCCAGCTGGCGAAGAAGACGAAGAGCAGTCGACGTCACCACCCAAAGGAGCGGCACACAAATCGAAAAGGGGGAGAGGCCGCCCGCCCACCACGGGCGAATATGTGGGCCTTGCTGCGGCCAAAGAACGCCTCGCGAAAGCCAAGGAGGAGGAGCTCCAGCTCGAAGCTGAAATGGGCATAGAGGGCATGGCCAAAACGTTGCGGGAGTCCCGGCACGCCTGCCTCAGCGGCCTCAGCCAGCCAACACAGGAGGAGGACAGGTTGTTATCGGTGCTTCGGCATCGGACACACCCGGGCTCTGTGTCCGTCCAGCGTCGACAGGACGGACACTTGCTACCGCTGCGGCAAGGAGGGCCATAAAGCCGCCTCCTGCAAGGCCGCCACGCCGCACTGTGCGGTGTGTGCCGCCAGTGGCCGCCCGGCAGGCCACGTCACAAAGGGGAGGAATTGTAGTCCTCCCCCCAAGAGGGGCAAAGCTAAGCAGGCAACGATCCGGCCTGCCGCTGTCACCGCCGCCGTCCCAGAGTCTGGGACTACGGCAGCCGCTGGCCTGGCTGAGGTGGGGGGTGCGATGTCCGACTAAATAATGTCTAGAGTCGAACATCGCATCCTCCAGGCGAACACCAACCACTGCCGAGCGGCCCAGGACCTGCTTATGCAGACCATGGCCGAGTGGTTGGTGGACCTGGCGGTGGTCGCCGAGCCGTACTCGATACCTGGCCGTTGGCTGGGCGATCGGGACGGCTCGGTGGCATTGGTGTCGCGGCCTGCCACGGACTCCCCTCCCCTCTCGCTTTTAGAGAGGGGACCGGGATACGTGGCCGCCGCGTGGGGAGAAATAGCCCTGGTCGGGGTCTATTTCTCCCCAAACCGCCCTCTAAGGGACTTCGAGGATTTTCTCGAAGTCCTAACGGCAGTCGTCGGGAGGGCGGCGCCACGCCAGGTCGCCGTGTTGGGCGACCTGAACGCCAAGTCAGCGGCTTGGGGCAACCCGGCAGCCTCGTGCAACGTCCGGGGACGCGCCGCCGAATTTTGGGCGGCTTCGTGCGGTGTGTCCCTCCTGAACAGGGGGGATGTTCACACGTGTGTGCGGCAGCGGGGAGGATCAGTGGTGGACGTATCGTTCGCCACCCCCGTGCTAGCCGCCCGCGTCGTGAACTGGCGGGTGGAGATGGTGGAGACCATGTCGGACCACCGCTACGTGCGGTTCGACATCTCCACCCAGGGCCCGCGGGGGGGAACGGCCCGCTCGGGCCAATCTCCCTTCCCGCGGTGGGCTCTCACCCGCCTGGACCGAGAGGCAGCCCAGGAGGCGGCGTTCCTCCAGGACTGGCTCTCGCCCCCTGTGCAGGCAGCCCCGGACGTTGACGCCGCGGCGGTCCAGCTCCGAGGGTCCCTGACCGAGGTGTGCAACTCGAGCATGCCTCGGTCTCGCCGGCCGCCTCCCCGTCGCGCCGTCTACTGGTGGACGGAGGAGATAGCGGGACTCCGGGCGGCCTGCGTGGAGGCCAGGAGGGCCTACACGCGGAGCCGGCGGCGCACGAGCCGCTCTCAGGCCGGGGAGGACCGCCTCTACGCCTCTTACCTAGAGGCAAAGGCGGTCCTCAAGACGGCAATGTGCGCCGCCAAAGACTCGGCTCGGGCCGAGATGTTGGAGGGTCTCGACAGGGATCCGTACGGGAGACCGTACAAGCTGGCGCGGAGCCAGCTGCGGCCCTACGGTCCCCCCCTGTCGGAGACCCTCGAGCCGGCATTGCTGGATGGGGTGGTTCGGGCCCTGTTTCCGCGCAGGACCGACTTCGCCCCACCAGCAATGGACCCCCCGCAGGAAGCGGCTCCGCCGGAGGCGGAGATCCCGCCGGTGACGGAGGACGAGATCCGCGACGGGATACTTCGCCTCCGCGCGAAGAAGACGGCCCCCGGGCCGGACGGCGTCCCTGCACGGGTGGCGGCGATAGCTGCCTCTCAGATGCAGGACAGGTTTCGGGACCTCTTCAGCGCGTGCTTTGCGGCTGGGAGGTTCCCGAAACTGTGGCGGGAGGGGCAGCTGTGCCTCCTCCGTAAAGAGGGACGCCCGGTGGACTCCCCCTCGGCATACCGGCCCATCGTACTTTTGGATGAGGTCGGTAAAATGTTCGAGGGGATAGTCGCCGATCGGCTGAACAGCCACCTGCGGGGGGTGGGACCTGACCTGTCGGACGCCCAGTTCGGCTTTCGAAATGGGCGTTCGACGGTCGACGCCTTGGCCCTGCTGAAGGGCCAGGTGCAGGAGGCGGTCGAGTCGGGGGACGGAGTGTTGGCGGTGTCGTTCGACATTGCAAACGCCTTCAACTCCGTCCCCCACTCGACCATATTGGAGGCACTCCGATTCCACGGAGTGCCCCAATATCTGAGGGCGATCCTGGCCAGCTACCTGGAGGACCGAGAGGTCCTCCTGGTAGACAAGACGGCCAGGATCAGGAGGTACGGCGCGGAGTGCGGTGTTCCACAGGGGTCGGTTCTAGGCCCCCCCCTGTGGAACATCGGTTTCGACTGGCTCCTGCGGGGCACCCTCCTCCGGGGGACGAGCGTCATCTGTTACGCGGATGACACTCTGCTCGTTGCCCGGGGGAGGGACTTTAGGGCGGCGGCCTGTCTGGCCTCAGCTGGCGGATCCTTAGTGGCAGGTAGGATCCGCCGGCTGGGATTGAGGGTGGCGCTGCACAAGACCGAGGCCGTTTTCTTCCACGGGCCTCGGCAGCGCTACCCACCTGACGCCCACATAGTCGTGGAGGGCGTCAGGATAGAGGTGAAGGCCCAGATGAAGTATCTGGGCCTAGTGCTGGACAGCAGGTGGCGCTTCGGCCCGCACTTTAGCGGGCTGTCGACGCGCCTGCTGAAGGCCGCCGATGCCCTATCGTGGCTCCTCCCGAATCTGGGGGGGCCCAAGGAGCGATGCCGGCGCCTCTATGCCGGCATCCTCAAGAGTATGGCCCTGTATGGAGCCCCCATCTGGGCGGACTCCCTCCACAGGAGGGAGAACGCGACCGCCATCCGCAGGCCCCAAAGGGCCATTGCACAGCGGGTGGCGAGGGCCTACCGCTCGGTGGGCTTCGCGGCGGCGTGCGCTCTGGCGGGCACCCCTCCCTGGGAGTTGGAGGCATGGGTGCTCGCCAGAGTGTACGAGTGGACGGCTCGGCGAAAGGCGCTAGGCGAGCGCCCCGTCGCGGAGGAGCGGCAGGCCGTGCGGCGGGAGGCGAGGGACGCCATCGTCCTCCATTGGACGGAGGACCTCGCCTCCGCCGCCTTTGGCCGCCGGACGCTGGATGCGCTCGGTCCAGTCCTGCGGGGCTGGCTCGAGCGCAGACACGGTTTCCTCTCGTTCCGTCTAGTGCAGGTGTTGTCCGGACATGGATGTTTCGGAACGCACCTGCACCGGATCCGGAGGGAGGAAACCCCGGCGTGCCACGACTGCGGCGCGGTGGAGGACACGGCGCAGCACACCCTCGAGGTGTGCCCAGCCTGGGCTGAGCTGCGCCGTGCCCTGACAGGAGTTGTCGGGCAGGACCTCTCACTCCCCGGCGTGGTAAACTCCATGCTGGGGAGTGAGGAGGCCTGGGCGGCGGTCGCCTCCTTTTGCGAGGATGTCATGTCGCAAAAGGAGGCGGCGGAGCGGGCGCGGGAGGATGACCCTCTCGCTGCGCCGCTCCGCAGGCGGAGAGGGGGTGGGAGAAGGCGGTTGTACGACCGTCTCCTCCCACCTCCTCCTGGTGGTGACTAGCGGACGACCGGCGCGGGGGCGCCTCTCGTCTGCATTGCACAGTCACCACCCTCGGGCGGGAACGGCCGAGCACTCGCGGTCGTTCCCGGGCCCCTCCACTAAGGGAGGGGCGTGAAGGGCCTGCCATAAAGGCGGGCGGTCGTCGGCGGAGGGCTGGACGTAAAGGCTGTGCCGGTTTCCCAGCCCTCCTCCACACAGACGATGCGGGAGTGCCGCTGGGTTATTTTAGTGGGTATACCGGGCTTGCCCGGGGAGTCCCACATAGCCCGCCCATTCCCCCAATGGGCGGGTATGCGTAATGCATTTTTTCCCAGCGAGATCAAAAAAAAAAAAAAAAAAAAAAAAAAAAAAAAAAAAAAAAAAAGGTTAGGTTAGGTTAGGTTAGGTTAGGTTGGGGGATCCCCCACAGCGCATACGTCCTCGTTCGTTTCCCCCGGGCAACGCCCCAGCTCTGACCACCGTAACGGAGTGGCAGACTGGGTGCGGCTAAAGTGTGCTGTGCGATCGGAGCTATCATTTTATCACTTGCGGTAACTGCGATCTTGCGTTGAATTTTATTGTTTTATTGTTTTTATCATTTTAATAATGGTAAAGCCTGCGCGTGATGCCCTCGGGCATTTCGTTAAAAAAGGCCCTTCTCAGGGCCAACCCAAAGGCCCTTCTCAGGGCCACCCCGACGCTTCAGCGTCAGAAGCTAGCCGCGCGCCGTCTGCGGCTAGCTTCTTCGATGCGGCGGACTCGGACAATGAGTCCATTGTCTTCGAGTCGGACGCCAGTTCCATGGAGGTCGAAACTCGATCCAGAAAGCGGGCCTTTCTGAAGGCAGGGTCCGATGGCTCTTCGGCCTCGGCGGGTTCGGCGAAGGAGCCTAAAAAGAAGGCCAAGGCCAAAAAGTCGGCGGACACCCACGACGTGGGCCTTGCGGACGCCCAACGTCAGCTAGACTTGGCAAGGAAGGAGCAGCTCCAGCAAGACCTGGAGGAGGAGGTTGCTGCTAGGGAGCAGCGGACGCGCGTCGCCCGGGCCAAGTCCGGTTACGGTGCGTCTCGCGTCGTCTACGCCGACCATACGTTGGCCGAACTCGAGCGGATGGCTCAGGAGGATGAGGAGGGGATCGCGGTGGTCGCCTCCAAGTCCTCGCACCTCAAGGGCACTTTCCAAAAGTCCCTAAAATGTCGGGCTGCGAGCATGCTCGGGATCGTCGGTGAGCTGGTGCAGCGCCAGGCCACCGACGAGACGCGGCAGATGCAGGCGACAATTGATCGCCTGCAGTCCGAAGTGAGCCAGCTGCATCGCAAGCTGGCTGAGGTCACGGCCCGGCCAACCCAGGCTGCGCCCGTCCCTGCGGCAGAGGGCCCCGCCCTCCATCACGGCCTCGAGGATATCATCCGCGGGGTCGTGAGGGAGGAAAGGGCCTTTGTGAGAGCCTGCCTCGCGGGGATTGAGGACCGGCTCTTGCCGGAGGTGAGCCACCGACCACCGCTTGCGGCGGACAGCAGGCGGAGTGAGGTGCGCGAGCAGGGTGAGGCATCCGCAGAGGACGCTCTCCTGCCATCCACCACCCCGACCAACCAGCAGGGCTGGACTAAGGTTGTCGCAAAAGGCAAAGGGAAGGGGAAGGGGAAGGCCACAAAAGCGGCAGCGGCCGTCCCTGCCGTCCCCGTCCCTGCCGTCCCCGTCCCTGCCGTCCCCGCCACCATCCCTACCAGCCAGTCTCAATCGACTGGCAAGGGGGGGGCGAAAGGTAAGGGGAAAAACTCCCCTCCGGCCGGAACCAAGAAGAGGCTCGTTCCTCCGAAAACCGCAGCCGTCGTGGTGACTCTCACCGCGGAGGCTGCGGAGCGGGGCGAGACTTACGCGTCCGTGATGTCGCGGGCGCGTACCAACGCCGATCCCACCACGTTAGGGATCGGCAAAGTCTCATGCCGCAGGACGCAAGCCGGGGCTCGCATCTTTGAGTTCCCGGGTGCGGAGGGCGTTGCAAATGCAGACCTCTTTGCAACAAAGTTGAGAGAGGTCATCGCGGACGTGGCCAAGGTGGCTAGGCCCGTAAAGTCGGCGGCCTTGGAGGTGACCGGTCTAGACGACACGGTCACCAAAGAGGAGGTGGTGGCGGCGGTCGCGGCCATGGGGGGCTGTAGCGTCGCAGCGGTGCAAGGCCGGGGCATCAGGCCCGGCCGCGGCGGCATGGGCAGCATCCGCCTGGAGTGCCCAGTCGCCGCTGCCAAAGCCGTCCTCGCCAAGGGACGGCTGGCCGTGGGCTTCAGCTCGGGTGTGGTCCGGGCACTTGAGGCCCAGCCTTTGCGTTGTTATCGGTGCTTCGGCATCGGGCACACCCGGGCTCTGTGTCCGTCCAGCGTCGACAGGACGGACACATGCTACCGCTGCGGCAAGGAGGGCCATAAAGCCGCCTCCTGCAAGGCCGCCACGCCGCACTGTGCGGTGTGTGCCGCCAGTGGCCGCCCGGCAGGCCACGTCACAAAGGGGAGGAATTGCAGTCCTCCCCCTAAGAGGGGCAAAGCGAAGCAGGCATTGATCCGGCCTGCCGCTGCCACCGCCGCCGTTCCAGAGACTGGGACTACGGCAGCCGCTGGCCTGGCTGAGGACGGGGGTGCGATGTCCGACTAAATGCCTAGAGTCGAACATCGCATCCTCCAGGCGAACACCAACCACTGCCGAGCGGCCCAGGACCTGCTTATGCAGACCATGGCCGAGTGGTTGGTGGACCTGGCGGTGGTCGCCTCCCCTCTCGCTTTTAGAGAGGGGACCGGGATACGTGGCCGCCGCGTGGGGAGAAATAGCCCTGGTCGGGGTCTATTTCTCCCCAAACCGCCCTCTAAGGGACTTCGAGGATTTTCTCGAAGTCCTAACGGCAGTCGTCGGGAGGGCGGCGCCACGCCAGGTCGCCGTGTTGGGCGACCTGAACGCCAAGTCAGCGGCTTGGGGCAACCCGGCAGCCTCGTGCAACGTCCGGGGACGCGCCGCCGAATTTTGGGCGGCTTCGTGCGGTGTGTCCCTCCTGAACAGGGGGGATGTTCACACGTGTGTGCGGCAGCGGGGAGGATCAGTGGTGGACGTATCGTTCGCCACCCCCGTGCTAGCCGCCCGCGTCGTGAACTGGCGGGTGGAGATGGTGGAGACCATGTCGGACCACCGTTACGTGCGGTTCGACATCTCCACCCAGGGCCCGCGGGGGGGAACGGCCCGCTCGGGCCAATCTCCCTTCCCGCGGTGGGCTCTCACCCGCCTGGATCGGGAGGCAGCCCAGGAGGCGGCGTTCCTCCAGGACTGGCTCTCGCCCCCTGTGCAGGCAGCCCCGGACGTTGACGCCGCGGCGGTCCAGCTCCGAGGGTCCCTGACCGAGGTGTGCAACTCGAGCATGCCTCGGTCCCGCCGGCCGCCTCCCCGTCGCGCCGTCTACTGGTGGACGGAGGAGATAGCGGGACTCCGGGCGGCCTGCGTGGAGGCCAGGAGGGCCTTCACTCGGAGCCGGCGGCGCACGAGCCGCTCTCAGGCCGGGGAGGACCGCCTCTACGCCTCTTACCTAGAGGCAAAGGCGGTCCTCAAGACGGCAATGTGCGCCGCCAAAGACTCGGCTCGGGCCGAGATGTTGGAGGGTCTCGACAGGGATCCGTACGGGAGACCGTACAAGCTGGCGCGGAGCCAGCTGCGGCCCTACGGTCCCCCCCTGTCGGAGACCCTCGAGCCGGCATTGCTGGATGGGGTGGTTCGGGCCCTGTTTCCGCGCAGGACCGACTTCACCCCACCAGCAATGGACCCCCCGCAGGAAGGGGCTCCGCCGGAGGCGGAGATCCCACCGGTGACGGAGGACGAGATCCGGGACGGGATTCTTCGCCTCCGCGCGAAGAAAACGGCCCCTGGGCCGGACGGCGTCCCTGCACGGGTGGCGGCGATAGCTGCCTCTCAGATGCAGGACAGGTTTCGGGACCTGTTCAGCGCGTGCTTTGCGGCTGGGAGGTTCCCGAAACTGTGGCGGGAGGGGCAGCTGTGCCTCCTCCGTAAAGAGGGACGCCCGGTGGACTCCCCCTCGGCATACCGGCCCATCGTACTTTTGGATGAGGTCGGTAAAATGTTCGAGGGGATAGTCGCCGACCGGCTGAACAGCCACCTGCGGGGGGTGGGACCTGACCTGTCGGACGCCCAGTTCGGCTTTCGACATGGGCGTTCGACGGTCGACGCCCTGGCCCTGCTGAAGGGCCAGGTGCAGGAGGCGGTCGAGTCGGGGGACGGAGTGTTGGCGGTGTCGTTCGACATTGCAAACGCCTTCAACTCCGTCCCCCACTCGACCATATTGGAGGCACTCCGATTCCACGGAGTGCCCCAATATCTGAGGGCGATCCTGGCCAGCTACCTGGAGGACCGAGAGGTCCTCCTGGTAGACAAGACGGCCAGGATCAGGAGGTACGGCGCGGAGTGCGGTGTTCCACAGGGGTCGGTTCTAGGCCCCCCCCTGTGGAACATCGGTTTCGACTGGCTCCTGCGGGGCACCCTCCTCCGGGGGACTAGCGTCATCTGTTACGCGGATGACACTCTGCTCGTTGCCCGGGGGAGGGACTTTAGGGCGGCGGCCTGTCTGGCCTCAGCTGGCGGATCCTTAGTGGCAGGTAGGATCCGCCGGCTGGGATTGAGGGTGGCGCTGCACAAGACCGAGGCCGTTTTCTTCCACGGGCCTCGGCAGCGCTACCCACCTGACGCCCACATAGTCGTGGAGGGCGTCAGGATAGAGGTGAAGGCCCAGATGAAGTATCTGGGCCTAGTGCTGGACAGCAGGTGGCGCTTCGGCCCGCACTTTAGCGGGCTGTCGACGCGCCTGCTGAAGGCCGCCGATGCCCTATCGTGGCTCCTCCCGAATCTGGGGGGGCCCACGGAGCGATGCCGGCGCCTCTATGCCGGCATCCTCAAGAGTATGGCCCTGTATGGAGCCCCCATCTGGGCGGACTCCCTCCACAGGAGGGAGAACGCGACCGCCATCCGCAGGCCCCAAAGGGCCATTGCACAGCGGGTGGCGAGGGCCTACCGCTCGGTGGGCTTCGCGGCGGCGTGCGCTCTGGCGGGCACCCCTCCCTGGGAGTTGGAGGCATGGGTGCTCGCCAGAGTGTACGAGTGGACGGCTCGGCGAAAGGCGCTAGGCGAGCGCCCCGTCGCGGAGGAGCGGCAGGCCGTGCGGCGGGAGGCGAGGGACGCCATCGTCCTCCATTGGACGGAGGACCTCGCCTCCGCCGCCTTTGGCCGTCGGACGCTGGATGCGCTCGGTCCAGTCCTGCGGGGCTGGCTCGAGCGCAGACACGGTTTCCTCTCGTTCCGTCTAGTGCAGGTGTTGTCCGGACATGGATGTTTCGGAACGCACCTGCACCGGATCCGGAGGGAGGAAACCCCGGCGTGCCACGACTGCGGCGCGGTGGAGGACACGGCGCAGCACACCCTCGAGGTGTGCCCAGCCTGGGCTGAGCTGCGCCGTGCCCTGACAGGAGTTGTCGGGCAGGACCTCTCACTCCCCGGCGTGGTAAACTCCATGCTGGGGAGTGAGGAGGCCTGGGCGGCGGTCGCCTCCTTTTGCGAAGATGTCATGTCGCAAAAGGAGGCGGCGGAGCGGGCGCGGGAGGATGACCCTCTCGCTGCGCCGCTCCGCAGGCGGAGAAGGGGTGGGAGAAGGCGGTTGTACGACCGTCTCCTCCCACCTCCTCCTGGTGGTGACTAGCGGACGACAGGCGCGGGGGCGCCTCTCGTCTGCATTGCACAGTCACCACCCTCGGGCGGGAACGGCCGAGCACTCGCGGTCGTTCCCGGGCCCCTCCACTAAGGGAGGGGCGTGAAGGGCCTGCCGTACAGGCGGGCGGTCGTCGGCGGAGGGCTGGACGTAAAGGCTGTGCCGGTTTCCCAGCCCTCCTCCACACAGACGATGCGGGAGTGCCGCTGGGTTATTTTAGTGGGTATACCGGGCTTGCCCGGGGAGTCCCACATAGCCCGCCCATTCCCCCAATGGGCGGGTATGCGTAATGCATTTTTTCCCAGCGAGATCAAAAAAAAAAAAAAAAAAAAAAAAAAAAAAAAAAAAAAAAAAAAAGGTTAGGTTAGGTTAGGTTGGGGTGGGGTGCGGGTCAGGTAACCTCCACGTTGGCCTAGTTGGTTGCTGGTCCCTTTCGGATACGTCCGGGGGGAAGAGCAACCCGCTGGGCTGGTGCGCCCCGGGCACCGTCAATAACTTCCCATTCGTGGGTTCTTGTTGGCGGTGGCGAATACCTGACAGGGGGGGACCGGGTTTCGCTCTGGGTGTTCCTCCGGGTCCTCGGTATACACGCGGAGGAATTTCCAGAGCGAAATCAGTGGGGAGGGAGGGTAGGTTCGGTTGCTCTGGGTGTTCCTCTGGCTAGCAGAGGACACTCCGGATGCGACATAGGAACTCGCTTCCGCGCCTCTTGGCGGGCCGCCTGCTCTGCGGGGGGCTGTCGCGAGTTCCCCCGCAAAGCGACGGCTCTCCTGCGGGTGGGGGTGGCCCCGCCGGGGGGCGCGGGGGCGGGCAGGGTAGGTAGGTAGATTTCGCTCTGGGTGTTCCTCTGAAAAGCGACAGAGGAATCTCCAGAGGGAAATCTGTAGGAAGAGTGTAGCCGGATGGGGTACGATGGTACGTGGAGCAGAGGGCTTGCCTTAATTGGCCGGCCCGATGCACCGCGCAGGCGTGGACGATTTCGCCCTTTCTCCGTTGGGTGGGGTTTGGGGGGGAAATCTTCTTAGAGAGAGGTGGCTTAAAAGAAGGAGGGGCCGCTAGTCGGCCAATAGAGAGGTAGGTTGCGGTGGTGTATGGGCGCCATCGCAACTGAGGCGGACCGCGATGTCGTATGGGAGGCATCGCGGCCGAAGGTAAGGGGCCGCGGCGGGAGAGGTGTGTCGGTGATAAGGTGCGCCGCTCACCCTACCTTCCGCGGCCTTGACGGGGTCGCCACCGTTTGATGGCGGACGCGGTGGGGCCGCAGGGGAGGAGGAGTGTCGGTGATAAGGTGCGCCGCTCGCCCTATCCCCTGCGGCCGAAGAGTGGAAAGCGGCGTTTGGCCATCGCTTGCCAAATGCCGCACCGTTGGGGACCGTGGGCGGAGGATCGGGGTGTCCAACGTCCACATAAAGGTCCCGCGCACTGGGACGCCCAGGTGTTTTGGGGCGCCCCAGAGCAGAGAGGAGGTAGAGAAGTAGGTGTATTGGGGCGGGGCAGAGAGTCTTAAGGGACTTAGCTCCGCCCCCAGAGGAGGGCTCCGTCGTGGAGCAACGCTAGCGGGGCACGCGGTTGTAAGCCTTGTGGGTCCCGCAGCCCCGTGGGCGAGAGGAGGAACACTCCAGGGTTTTAGTGGGTGCAAACCCCACATAACGCAGTGGTTCCCCCGAGACCACTGCGTATTCGTTAGGAATTTCCCTGGAAAAACAAAAAAAAAAAAAAAAAGGTTAGGTTAGGTTGGGGTGCGGGTCAGGTAACCTCCACGTTGGCCTAGTTGGTTGCTGGTCCCTTTCGGATACGTCCGGGGGGAAGGGCAACCCGCTGGGCTGGTGCGCCCCGGGCACCGTCAATAACTTCCCATTCGTGGGTTCTTGTTGGCGGTGGCGAATACCTGACAGGGGGGGGGATGTCGCTCTGGGTGTTCCTCTGATTAGCAGAGGACGATCCAGATGCGACGGGGATACGTTAGGTTGGGTTATAGGTTTGTTTGGGTAGGTAGTTTAAGATAGGTTGGGTAGGTAGGCTAGGTGGATGTGGAGAGGGAGGGTGGTTGCCTGAAAACAGGTAGCCACCAGGAAGGGAGTCTCGCCAGCTTCTGGAATTCCGGAGCCCACGCGACCAGCCAACGACCCCCATCTTGGCGTTTGGGGTAGGCGGCGCGGCGGAGCGGAGGGCTTGCCTTAATTGGCCGGCCCGCGGGATGGAAAACCCTACAATAAACCCGACAGCGAAGTCGTAAAAACCTGCAGATACCAGGCGACCTCTGCAGTATTCAGCTAGCACTGGCGGAATAGGCGTCACCCGTCAGTGCTTTTTAGATCGGCCTATACTCGTGGGAATCAAAATGGAACAATTAACAAACAAAAAAAACAACGCAAGAGGAAGGAAAGGAGGAGGAGAAGAAAAAGTGTGAGAGTGAGAAGGTGCAAGCGATAGAGCCTCGACGGGAACTTCGCGTCAACGTCGTGCGTCTCTCGCTTTCGGAGTCCTCTGGAGACTCGGACGTCAGTCAGGACAGCCTGATGACGGTCGAGTCCGGCAGTGAGAAAGAGGAGACTCGCCGTTGGAGGAAAAGGCCGGCTGGGCAAGAGGAGGCAGAGGACCCGCTGTTGTCGCCGCCCAAGGGGGTGGCGCATAAGTCAAAGCGCGGGCGAGGCCGACCGCCCACCACGGGCCAATACGTAGGCCTAGCCGCAGCCCGGGAACGCCTGAATGCGGCTAAAGAGGAGGAGCTCCGGCTTGAGGTCGAGGAGTACGTCGAGGGCTTGGCGAAGACCCTGAGAGAGTCTCGCCACGCCTGCCGCAGCGGCCTCAACCCGCCAACACCGGGTGAGGATACGGCGCAATCTTTGGCGGCGCTGAACCACCTGGTGGTGGAAGCAGCGAGGGTCGTGGAGTCGGTGGCGGCCAAATCCAAAAATCTAAAAGGGACGAGTCAAAAAACCCTGAAGGATGCGGCCGCCATCATTAAGGAGGCCGCTGTGGGCATAAGGGCCCGCACGGTCTCCGAAGAGGTGGCACTGCTAGAGGCCGAGAACCAGCGGCTTACGGCAGAGTTGGCGGAAGCGAACAGCCGACCAGCGGCGGCAGCGCCCGACTCGATCCGAGCGATGATGGAGGAGATTTCTCGGGCCAGCGTCGTGCAGTTCAGCAACATGCTGAATGCACGACTCGAAGGGCTCGAGTGTCGCCTCCTACCGGATCCGGGATCCCGGCCGCCGCTGGCGGCTGATAAGAGGAGAAAGGCGAAGAGCGACGAGGCCGCGGCAGTGGCAGTGTCGCAGTCGCGACCTTCGGGATCGGAGGCCTCGGCCCCTGGCCCAAAGTCACCCGAGTCCGGAGCCCTGGAGCGGGCCCCAACACCCCCGGCGCCTCTGTCTGCGCCCGCAGCTCAGCCCCAAGTAAATAAGGGCAAGGGCAAGGGCAAAGGCAAGGGCAGAGGCAAAAAGACGGCCCCGGCCCCTGTAAGGGACCCAAGTCCTTTACGGGATGCACCCCCACCGCCCCCACTTACTGAGCAGTGGAGCGTGGTTGCTGCTCGGGGTGCCAAAAGTTCTGGTGGGAAGACAGGCACCCCAAGCACGCAAAATAAGAAGGCGGCAGCGGTGACCAAGCTGCGTGAGCCGAAAACGGCAGCAGTCACCCTCACACTGCTGCCGGGCGCAGCGGAGCGTGGCGCCAGCTACGCCACTGTCTTACGGGAGGCCCGGACTCGCATTGATAGGGCGAGCCTCGGTATTGAGGAGATGCGCTGCAGGACGACGGTCACCGGCGCTCGCATCCTCGAAATCTTCGGGGATGGGGGCGCTGAGAAGGCCGACTCTCTGGCTGCAGCGCTCAGAGAGGTCCTCAGCGCAGAGGTGGTCCGGGTCTCCCGGCCCACAAAAAGAGTGGACGTGATGGTGTCGGGGCTGGACGACTCCGTCACCGCTGCAGAGGTGGTGGCAGCTTTCGCTGCGCAGGGGGGTTGCCACGTCGACGACGTCAAGCCCGGCGTGATTAGCGACCGGGCCGCGATGTGGCTCGGCTGCCCGGTGGCCGCCGCCAAGGCCGTGGTCAGCGCCGGCCGCCTCAGGGTGGGCTGGATCACGGCTAGAGTTGCCCTGCTGGCGGCGAGGCCCCTGAGGTGCTTCAAGTGCCTCAATTTGGGCCACGTCGCCAGCAGGTGTGCGTCAGAGGTGGACCGCAGCGGTCTTTGTTTCCGCTGCGGAAAGCCGGGCCACCGGGCGCGCGAGTGCCGGGCAGAGCCCAACTGCGCCACCTGCGCAGCAGCCGGCAAACCGGCGGGGCACCCTCTCGGTGGAGCGGGCTGCCTGGGCGACGGCAAGCAGGCCAAAGCCGGCAAAGCCGGGAAAAAGAAAGGGAAGACTAAGGGTAAGGACAAGGAGCCTACCCTTAGCCCAGCAACAGAGGAGCCAGTGGAGACCGCCGCATAAATGTCTGGACTCCCCATACTGCAGGCCAATATTAACCACTCTGCCCGGGCCCAGGATCTTTTGTCCCAGACCTTGGCAGAGTGGGGAATCAAAGTGGCAGTGGTCGCCGAGCCCTACTTCGTCCCCGAACGGGACGACTGGGTCGGGGACCGCGAGGGTTTGGTGGCCATCGCCGCCCCGGCTGCCGCTGGCGCCCCGCCCATTGACAACGTGTCGAGGGGTAGGGGCTACGTCCTGGCAGACGTGGGCGGCGTTGCAGTTATAGGGGTGTACTTTCCGCCCAGCCGGAGTCTCGCCGACTTTGAGCAAATGCTCGGGGAGGTGGGGGCTCTGGTTGGGCAGGTCGCCCCTAGCCCCGTGCTAGTCGCTGGGGATTTCAACGCCAAATCTACGGCGTGGGGATCCCCGGTGACGGATGCGCGGGGTGAGTGTCTGGAGGAGTGGGCGGTCTCCATTGGCCTGACCGTCCTCAACACGGGGTCAGAGGACACGTGCGTGCGGCAACAGGGCGGGTCTATAGTCGACATCACGTTGGCATCGACCGCCCTGGCGCGCCGTGTCCGGGATTGGAGGGTGGTGGTGGGCGTGGAGACACTGTCGGACCATCGGTATATCCGGTTCGACGTCTCCGCGCTCCCCGCCGGCCCGCAAGGCTCGGCCCGATTCCCCGTTGTTGGGGGCGGTCCACGGTGGGTGCTGGGGCGGCTGGACAGGGAGGTTGCCCGAGAGGCCGCCATCGTCGAGGACTGGGTGTCCGGGCCCGACGCTGGCCAGGACGTGGACGTGGAGGCGGGGCGCCTCGGGGCCTCGCTGGGTCGCATCTGCGACGCGGCGATGCCCAGGGCGAGACCTCTCCCTCCTCGGCATCGGGTGTATTGGTGGAGCGACGAGCTGCGACGCATGCGAATTGAGTGCGGAAGGGCTCGCCGCCAATACACTCGGTGCAGGCGTAGGCGGACCCGAGACGCCCAGGAGGAGGCCGCCTCCTACGCCGCTTACAGGGCTCTGCGCGAATCATTCCAGGTGGCAATCGCGCGGGCCAAGGAGGCGGCGTGGGAGGACTGGCTGCGGACCCTCGACGGTGACCCCTGGGGCAGGCCGTACAAAGCGGTACGAAAAAAGCTGCGGCCCTGGGCACCTCCCGTCACGTCTAGCGTGGAGGTGGCGTTCCTCGATGAGGTGGTGGGCACTCTGTTCCCGCGGCGGGACGAGTGGGTGCCTCCGGCGATGGCCCGACACGACCCGCGACCGGCAGGGGACGATATCCCTGCACCGCCGGTATCGGAGGCCGAATTCGGGGCGGCCGTCCTCAGACTAAAGAGGAAAAGGACCGCCCCGGGCCCGGACGGCGTTCCGGGGACGGCCCTGGCGGTCGCGCTGGAGGAGATTGAGGAGAGGGTGAGGTCCCTCTTCACCGCGTGTTTGGCGCAGGGTCGATTCCCCCGACTCTGGAAGACGGGCAAACTCGTGCTGCTGCCCAAGGCAGGGCGCCCGGCCGGACTGCCGTCGTCCTACCGTCCGATCGTGCTACTCGACGAGGTGAGCAAACTTTTCGAGCGTGTGCTCGCTGCTCGCCTGGCCGAGTGCATGGATCCGGATCTGGACGACGCGCAGTTCGGTTTCCGCCGGGGTCGGTCGACCCTGGATGCCGTTGCGCGGGTGAGGGACCTCGCCGAGGAGGCGGTCTCCCAGGGTGGCGTGTTGCTTGCGGTGTCATTAGACATCCGCAATGCCTTCAACACGCTACCCTGGGAAACGATTAGGGCGGCGCTGCGGTACCATGGGGTGCCGCAGTACCTCCAGCGGGTCGTCGCCGACTACTTCGCCGGCAGGGCCGTCGTTTACCCGACGAGGGCCGGCGAAGGGAGGAGGCAAATGTCGTGCGGTGTTCCACAGGGGTCGGTCCTCGGCCCGCCCCTGTGGAACATCGGCTACGACTGGGTGCTGCGCGGTGCCACCTTGCGGGGGGTCGGTGTAATTTGTTACGCCGACGATACCCTCGTGCTGGCCCGCGGCAGCACCTACAGAGAGGCATCCCATCTCGCCACGGCGGGTGTGGCCCAGGTGGTGGGGAGGATCCGTGCCCTTGGGCTCGAGGTGGCCCTGGAAAAATCGGAGGCTCTCCTGTTCCACGGGCCTAAGAACGGGCCGCCGCCGGAGGCCTCCATTATTGTGGGAGGGACTTCCATCGCCGTCGGTACTTCCATGAAGTACCTGGGGCTCGTGCTCGACGGTCGGTGGAAGTTTGAAGAGCACTTCCGGCGGTTGGCCCCAAAGTTGTTGGCCACCTCTGGGGCATTGGGGCGGATCCTCCCAAACGTTGGGGGGCCAGGCGGAGTTTGCCGACGCCTCTACACCGGTGTGGTGCGCTCCATGGCGCTCTACGGGGCGCCAATATGGGCAGGAGCCATGAGTAGCCGGAACCAGGCAGCGCTGCTACGACACGGGCCAGTACGTGGGCCTAGCCGCAGCCCGGGAACGCCTCAATGCGGCTAAAGAGGAGGAGCTCCGGCTTGAGGTCGAGGAGTATGTGGAGGGCTTGGCCAAGACCCTGAGGGAGTCACGGCACGCCTGCCGCAGCGGCCTCAACCCGCCAACGCCAGGTGAGGATACGGCGCAATCTCTTGCGGCGCTGAACCACCTGGTGGTGGAGGCTGCGAGGGTCGTGGAGTCAGTGGCGACAAAGTCCAAAAATCTGAAAGGGACTAGCCAAAAGACCCTGAAGGATGCGGCCGCCATAATAAAAGAGGCCGCTGTGGGCATAAGGGCCCGCACAGTCTCCGAGGAGGTAGCGTTGCTGGAGGCCGAGAACCGGCGGCTTGCAGCTGAGTTGGCGGAAGCCAACAGCCGACCGGCGGCGGCAGCGCCCGACTCGATCCGAGCGATGATGGAGGAGATAGCTCGGGCCAGCGTCGTGCAGTTCAGCAACATGCTGAATGCACGACTCGAAGGGCTCGAGTGTCGCCTCCTACCGGATCCGGGATCCCGGCCGCCGCTGGCGGCTGATAAGAGGAAGGCGATGAGCACCGAGGCTGCGGCAGTGGCAGTGTCGCAGTCGCGACCTGCCGCGCCTGGGCCAAAGTCACCCGAGGCCGAAGCCACGGAGAGAGCCCCAACACCCCCGGCGCCTCTGTCTGCGCCCGCAGCTCAGCCCCAAGTAATTAAGGGCAAGGGCAAGGGCAAGGGCAGAGGCAAGGGCAAAAAGACGGCCCCGGCCCCTGTGAGGGACGCTAGCCCTGTGCGGGACGCCCCCCCACCGCCCCCACTGACTGAGCAGTGGAGTGTGGTCGCTGCTCGGGGTGCGAAAAGCTCCGGGAAGAAGACGGGCACCCAGAGCACACAAAAGGCGGCGGCGGTGACAAAGCTACGTGAGCCGAAAACGGCAGCAGTTACCCTCACACTGCTGCCGGGCGCAGCGGAGCGTGGCGCCAGCTACGCCACTGTTCTACGGGAGGCCCGGACTCGCATCGACAAGGCGAGCCTCGGTATCGAGGAAATGCGCTGCAGGACGACGGTCACTGGCGCCCGCATCCTCGAAATCTTCGGGGATGGGGGCGCTGAGAAGGCAGACTCTCTGGCTGCAGCGCTCCGAGAGGTCCTCAGCGCAGAGGTGGTCCGGGTCTCCCGGCCCACAAAAAGAGTGGACGTGATGGTGTCAGGGTTGGACGACTCCGTCACCGCCGCAGAGGTGGTGGCAGCTTTCGCTGCGCAGGGGGGTTGCCACGCCGACGACGTAAAGCCCGGCGTGATTAGCGACCGGGCCGCGATGTGGCTCGGCTGCCCGGTGGCCGCCGCCAAGGCCGTGGTCAGCGCCGGCCGCCTCAGGGTGGGCTGGATCACGGCCAGAGTTGCCCTGCTGGCGGCGAGGCCCCTGAGGTGCTTCAAGTGCCTCAATTTGGGCCACGTCGCCAGCAAGTGTGCGTCAGAGGTGGACCGCAGCGGTCTTTGTTTCCGCTGCGGAAAGCCGGGCCACCGGGCGCGCGAGTGCCGGGCAGAGCCCAACTGCGCCACCTGCGCAGCAGCCGGCAAACCGGCGGGGCACCCTCTCGGTGGAGCGGGCTGCCTGGGCGACGGCAAGCAGGCCAAAGCCGGCAAAGCCGGGAAAAAGAAAGGGAAGACTAAGGGTAAGGACAAGGAGCCTACCCTTAGCCCAGCAACAGAGGAGCCAGTGGAGACCGCCGCATAAATGTCTGGACTCCCCATACTGCAGGCCAATATTAACCACTCTGCCCGGGCCCAGGATTTATTGTCCCAGACTCTGGCAGAGTGGGGAATCAAAGTGGCCGTGGTCGCCGAGCCCTACTTCGTCCCCGAACGGGACGACTGGGTCGGGGATCGCGAGGGTTTGGTGGCCATCGCCGCCCCGGCTGCCGCTGGCGTCCCGCCCATTGACAACGTGTCGAGGGGTAGGGGCTACGTCCTTGCAGCCGTGGGCGGCGTTGCAATTATAGGGGTGTACTTTCCGCCCAGCCGGAGTCTCGCCGACTTTGAGCAAATGCTCGGGGAGGTGGGGGCTCTGGTTGGGCAGGTCGCCCCTAGCCCCGTGCTAGTCGCTGGGGATTTCAACGCCAAATCTACGGCGTGGGGATCCCCGGTGACGGATGCGCGGGGTGAGTGTCTGGAGGAGTGGGCGGTCTCCATTGGCCTGACCGTCCTCAACACGGGGTCAGAGGACACGTGCGTGCGGCAACAGGGCGGGTCTATAGTCGACATCACGTTGGCATCGACCGCCCTGGCGCGCCGTGTCCGGGATTGGAGGGTGGTGGTGGGCGTGGAGACACTGTCGGACCATCGGTATATCCGGTTCGACGTCTCCGCGCTCCCCGCCGGCCCGCAGGGCTCGGCCCGGTTCCCCGTTGTTGGGGGCGGTCCACGGTGGGTGCTGGGGCGGCTGGACAGGGAGGTTGCCCGAGAGGCCGCCATCGTCGAGGACTGGGTGTCCGGGCCCGATGCTGGCCAGGACGTGGACGCGGAGGCGGGGCGCCTCGGGGCCTCGCTGGGTCGCATCTGCGACGCGGCGATGCCCAGGGCGAGACCTCTCCCTCCTCGGCATCGGGTGTATTGGTGGAGCGACGAGCTGCGACGCATGCGAGTGGATTGTGGTAGGGCTCGCCGCCAGTACACTCGGTGCAGACGTAGGCGGACCCGGGACGCCCAGGAGGAGGCCGCCTCCTACGCCGCTTACAGGGCTCTGCGCGAATCATTCCAAGTGGCAATCGCGCGGGCCAAGGAGGCGGCGTGGGAGGACTGGCTGCGGACCCTCGACGGTGACCCCTGGGGCAGGCCTTATAAAGCGGTCCGGAAAAAGCTGCGGCCCTGGGCGCCTCCCGTCACGTCTAGCGTGGAGGTGGCGTTCCTCGATGAGGTGGTGGGCACTCTGTTCCCGCAGCGGGACGAGTGGGTGCCTCCGGCGATGGCCCGACACGACCCGCGACCGGCAGGGGACGATATCCCCGCACCGCCAGTATCGGAGGCCGAATTCGGGGCGGCCGTCCTCAGACTAAAGAGGAAGAGGACCGCCCCGGGCCCGGACGGCGTTCCGGGGACGGCCCTGGCGGTCGCGCTGGAGGAGATTGAGGAGAGGGTGAGGTCCCTCTTCACCGCGTGTGTGGTGCAGGGTCGTTTCCCGCAGCAATGGAAAACGGGCAAACTCGTGCTGCTGCCCAAGGCAGGGCGCCCGGCCGGACTGCCGTCGTCCTACCGTCCGATCGTGCTACTCGACGAGGTGAGCAAACTCTTCGAGCGTGTGCTCGCTGCTCGCCTGGCCGAGTGCATGGATCCGGATCTGGACGACGCGCAGTTCGGTTTCCGCCGGGGTCGGTCGACCCTGGATGCCGTTGCGCGGGTGAGGGACCTCGCCGAGGAGGCGGTCTCCCAGGGTGGCGTGTTGCTTGCGGTGTCATTAGACATCCGCAATGCATTCAACACGCTACCCTGGGAAACGATTAGGGCGGCGCTGCGGTACCATGGGGTGCCGCAGTACCTCCAGCGGGTCGTCGCCGACTACTTCGCCGGCAGGGCCGTCGTTTACCCGACGAGGGCCGGCGAAGGGAGGAGGCAAATGTCGTGCGGTGTTCCACAGGGGTCGGTCCTCGGCCCGCCCCTGTGGAACATCGGCTACAACTGGGTGCTGCGCGGTGCCACCTTGCGGGGGGTCGGTGTAATTTGTTACGCCGACGATACCCTCGTGCTGGCCCGCGGCAGCACCTACAGAGAGGCATCCCATCTCGCCACGGCGGGTGTGGCCCAGGTGGTGGCGAGGATCCGTGCCCTTGGGCTCGAGGTGGCCCTGGAAAAATCGGAGGCTCTCCTGTTCCACGGGCCTAAGAACGGGCCGCCGCCGGAGGCCTCCATTATTGTGGGAGGGACTTCCATCGCCGTCGGTACTTCCATGAAGTACCTGGGGCTCGTGCTCGACGGCCGATGGAGGTTCGAGGAGCACTTCCGGCGGTTGGCTCCAAAGTTGTTGGCCACCGCTGGGGCCTTGGGGCGGATCCTCCCCAACGTTGGGGGGCCAGGCGGAGTTTGTCGACGCCTCTACACCGGTGTGGTGCGCTCCATGGCGCTCTACGGGGCGCCAATATGGGCAGGAGCCATGAGTAGCCGGAACCAGGCAGCGCTGCGACGACCGCAGCGCGCCATGGCGCTCAGGGTGGCCCGGGCGTACCGCACCGTGTCGTGCGTCGGCGCGTGTGTGCTCGCCGGTACGCCGCCGTGGGACCTCGACGCTGAGGTGCTCGCCGCGGCGTATTGGCGAACAAAAGAGGTGGTTGCGGGTGGCGGCCGTCCCCATCCGCGGGAGATTCGTCGCTGGAGGGATGAGGCGCGCGACACTCTCCTGCGGAGGTGGGCGGACCGCCTTGAGGAGTCGGTTGTGAGCCGAGAAGTGGCGGCCGCCGTTCGGCCCATTCTCCGCGAGTGGCTCGAGCGGCGGCACGGGGCTCTCTCCTTCCACCTGACGCAGATGATCACCGGCCATGGTTGTTTTGGCAGATACCTGCACCAGGTGGCAAGAAGAGAGCCCTCGGACGTGTGCCACCACTGTGTGGCGGGAGTCGCGGACACGGCGCAGCATACGCGCGAGGAGTGCCCTGCGTGGGCGGACCCTCGCGCCGCCCTGTCCGCAACAGTCGGAAATGACCTGTCGCTGCCGGCCCTCCTTAGGGAGATGGTCGACAGCGACAGGTCTTGGCAGGCGGTCGCGACCTTCAGCGACGAGGTCATGTCGCGGAAGGAGGCTGCGGAGCGGGACCGGGAAGACGACGTCGACTCGGCCCCGATGCGCCGCCGCAGACGCGGAAGGCGACGTCGGGCCTACGCGGGCCAGATGCCGCCGTAACGCCGGGGACCGTGGGCGGAGGACCGGGGGGTCCGCCGTCCACACAAAGGTCCCGCGCACTGAGACATCCGGTGGTCCGGTGCCTCAGTGCTAGGAGGAAACAGATAGAGGTGGAACGGTGCGGGGCTGGGTCTCTGATTTCATGAGGCTCAGCCCCGCCCCGGAGAGAAGGGCTCCGTAGCGGAGCGACGCCAGCGGGGCACGCGGTCGTAAGCCTTGTGGGTCCCGCAGCCCCGTGGGCGAGAGGAGGACCACTCCAGGTTTTTAGTGGGTGCGAACCCCACATAACGCAGTGGTTCCCCCGGACCACTGCGTATTCGTAA
Organism: Orthosia cruda; assembly: GCA_964057195.1. Classification (NCBI taxonomy): domain Eukaryota; kingdom Metazoa; phylum Arthropoda; class Insecta; order Lepidoptera; family Noctuidae; genus Orthosia; species Orthosia cruda. The sequence continues at coordinate 22,175,378 of OZ059851.1, forward strand.
GGAATTTTCCTGGGAGAACAAAAAAAAAAAAAAAAAGGTTAGGTTGGGGTGCGGGTGGGGTGCGGGTCAGGTAACCTCCACGTTGGCCTAGTTGGTTGCTGGTCCCTTTCGGATACGTCCGGGGGGAAGAGCAACCCGCTGGGCTGGTGCGCCCCGGGCACCGTCAATAACTTCCCATTCGTGGGTTCTTGTTGGCGGTGGCGAATACCTGACAGGGGGGGACCGGGTTTCGCTCTGGGTGTTCCTCCGGGTCCGGAATACACGCGGAGGAATTTCCAGAGCGAAATCAGTGGGGTGGGAGGGTAGGTTCGTTCGCTCCGGGTGTTCCTCTGGCTAGCAGAGGACACTCCGGATGGGACATAGGAACTCGCTTCCGCGCCTCTTGGCGGGCCGCCTGCTCTGCGGGGGGCTGTCGCGAGTCCCCCCGCAAAGTGACGGCTCTCCTGCGGGTGGGGGTGGCCCCGCCGGGGGGCGCGGGGGCGGGCAGGGTAGGTAGGTTAGGTTAGGTAGGATGATTTCGCTCTGGGTGTTCCTCTGAAAGCGACGGGGGAATCTCCAGAGCGAAATCTGTAGGGAGCGTCTAGAGTGTAGCCGGATGGGGTACGATGGTGCGTGGAGCAGAGGGATTGCCTTAACTGGCCGTCCCGATGCACCGCGCAGGCGTGGAGGAAGATTTCGCTCTTTCCTGTCTGGGGGGAAATCTTCTTCTTAGAGAGGTGGCTTAGAAGAAGGAGGGGCCGCTAGTCGGCCAATAGAGAGGTAGGTTGCGGTGGTGTATGGGCGCCATCGCAACTGAGGCGGACCGCGATGTCGTATGGGAGGCATCGCGGCTGAAGGTAAGGGGCCGCGGCGGGAGAGGTGTGTCGGTGATAAGGTGCGCCGCTCACCCTACCTTCCGCGGCCTTGACGGGGTCGCCACCGTTTGATGGCGGACGCGGTGGGGCCGCAGGGGAGGAGGAGTGTCGGTGATAAGGTGCGCCGCTCGCCCTATCCCCTGCGGCCGAAGAGTGGAAAGCGGCGTTTGGCCTTCGCTTGCCAAATGCCGCACCGTTGGGGACCGTGGGCGGAGGATCGGGGTGTCCAACGTCCACATAAAGGTCTCGCGCACTGGGACGCCCAGGTGTTTTGGGGCGCCCCAGGGCAGAGAGGAGGTAGAGGAGGTGTATTGGGGCGGGGCAGAGAGTCTCAAGGGACTTAGCTCCGCCCCCAGAGGAGGGCTCCGTCGTGGAGCAACGCTAGCGGGGCACGCGGTTGTAAGCCTTGTGGGTCCCGCAGCCCCGTGGGCGAGAGATGGAACACTCCAGGGTTTTAGTGGGTGCAAACCCCACATAACGCAGTGGTTCCCCCGAGACCACTGCGTATTCGTTAGGAATTTCCCTGGACAAAAAAAAAAAAAAAAAAAAAAAAAAAAAAAAAAAAAAAAAAAAAAAAAAAAAAAAAAAAAAGTTGGGGTGCGGGTGGGGTGCGGGTCAGGTAACCTCCACGTTGGCCTAGTTGGTTGCTGGTCCCTTTCGGATACGTCCGGGGGGAAGGGCAACCCGCTGGGCTGGTGCGCCCCGGGCACCGTCAATAACTTCCCATTCGTGGGTTCTTGTTGGCGGTGGCGAATACCTGACAGGGGGGGGGGATGTCGCTCTGGGTGTTCCTCTGATTAGCAGAGGACGATCCAGATGCGACGGGGATACGTTAGGTTGGGTTATAGGTTTGTTTGGGTAGGTAGTTTAAGATAGGTTGGGTAGGTAGGCTAGGTGGATGTGGAGAGGGAGGGTGGTTGCCTGAAAACAGGTAGCCACCAGGAAGGGAGTCTCGCCAGCTTCTGGAATTCCGAAGCCCACGCGACCAGCCAACGACCCCCATCTTGGCGTTTGGGGTAGGCGGCGCGGCGGAGCGGAGGGCTTGCCTTAATTGGCCGGCCCGCGGGATGGAAAACCCTACAATAAACCCGACAGCGAAGTCGTAAAAACCTGCAGATACCAGGCGACCTCTGCAGTATTCAGCTAGCACTGGCCGGAATGGGCGTCACCCGACAGTGTTTTTTAGATCGGCCTATACTCGTGGGTACAATTATGAAAAAACAAATATTAACACAAAACCAAACAAAGGAGGAGGGAAAGGAGGAGGAGAAGAAAGTAGTGGAGAGTGAGAAGGTGCAAGCGATAGAGCCTCGACGGGAACTTCGCGTCAACGTCGAGCGTCTCTCTCTCTCGGAGTCCTCCGGAGACTCGGACGCCAGTCAGGACAGCCTGATGACGGTCGAGTCCGGAAGTGAGAAGGAGGAGACGCGCCGTTGGCGCAAAAGGCCGGCTGGGCAAGAGGAGGCAGAGGACCCGCTGTTGTCGCCGCCCAAGGGGGTGGCGCATAAGTCTAAGCGCGGGCGAGGCCGACCGCCCACCACGGGCCAGTACGTGGGCCTAGCCGCAGCCCGGGAACGCCTGAATGCGGCTAAAGAGGAGGAGCTCCGGCTTGAGGTCGAGGAGTACGTGGAGGGCTTGGCGAAGACCCTGAGAGAGTCTCGCCACGCCTGCCGCAGCGGCCTCAACCCGCCAACACCGGGTGAGGATACGGCGCAATCTCTGGCGGCGCTGAACCACCTGGTGGTGGAGGCTGCGAGGGTCGTGGAGTCGGTGGCCGCCAAATCCAAGAACCTCAAAGGGACAAGCCAGAAAACTTTGAAGGATGCGGCGGCCATCATTAAGGAGGCCGCTGTGGGCATAAGAGCCCGCACAGTCTCCGAGGAGGTGGCGCTGCTGGAGGCGGAGAACCAGCGGCTCTCAGCTGAGTTGGCGGAAGCTAACAGCCGACCGGCGGCGGCAGCGCCCGAATCGATCCGAGCGATGATGGAGGAGATTTCTCGGGCCAGCGTCGTGCAGTTCAGCAACATGCTGAATGCACGACTCGAAGGGCTCGAGTGTCGCCTCCTACCGGATCCGGGATCCCGGCCGCCGCTGGCGGCTGACAAGAGGAGGAAGGCGAAGAGCGACGAGGCCGCGGCAGTGGCAGTGTCGCAGTCGCGACCTTCGGGATCGGAGGCCTCGGCTCCTGGGCCAATGTCACCCGAGTCCGGAGCCCCGGAGCGGGCCCCAACACCCCCGGCGCCTCTGTCTGCGCCCGCAGCTCAGCCCCAAGTAAACAAGGGCAAGGGCAAGGGCAAGGGCAGAGGCAAAAAGACGGCCCCGGCCCCTGTAAGGGACCCAAGCCCTTTGCGGGATGCACCCCCACCGCCCCCACTTACTGAGCAGTGGAGCGTGGTCGCTGCTCGGGGTGCCAAAAGTTCTGGGAGGAAGACAGGCACCCCAAGCACGCAAAATAAGAAGGCGGCGGCGGTGACCAAGCTGCGTGAGCCGAAAACGGCAGCAGTCACACTCACACTGCTGCCGGGCGCAGCGGAGCGTGGCGCCAGCTACGCCACTGTCTTACGGGAGGCCCGGACTCGCATTGACAGGGCGAGCCTCGGTATTGAGGAGATGCGCTGCAGGACGACGGTCACCGGCGCTCGCATCCTCGAAATCTTCGGGGATGGGGGCGCTGAGAAGGCCGACTCTCTGGCTGCAGCGCTCAGAGAGGTCCTCAGCGCCGAGGTGGTCAGGGTCTCCCGGCCCACAAAAAGAGTGGACATGATGGTGTCGGGGCTGGACGACTCCGTCACCGCCGCAGAGGTCGTGGCGGCTTTCGCTGAGCAAGGGGGGTGCCACGCCGACGAAGTAAAGCCCGGCGTGATAAGCGACCGGGCCGCGATGTGGCTCGGCTGCCCTGTGGCCGCCGCCAAGGCCGTGGTCAGCGCCGGCCGCCTCCACGTGGGCTGGATCACGGCCAGAGTCGCCCTGCTGGCGGCGAGGCCCCTGAGGTGCTTCAAGTGCCTCAATCTGGGCCACGTCGCCAGCAACTGTGCGTCAGAGGTGGACCGCAGCGGTCTTTGTTTCCGCTGCGGAAAGCCGGGCCACCGGGCGCGCGAGTGCCGGGCAGAGCCCAACTGCGCCACCTGCGCAGCGGCCGGCAAACCGGCGGGGCACCCTCTCGGTGGAGCGGGCTGCCTGGGCGACGGCAAGCAGGCCAACGCCGGCAAAGCCGGGAAAAAGAAAGGGAAGACTAAGGGTAGGATCAAGGAGCCTACCCTTAGCCCAGCAACGGAGGAGCCCGTGGAGACCGCCTCATAAATGTCTGGACTCCCCATACTGCAGGCCAACATTAACCACTCTGCCCGGGCCCAGGATCTATTGTCCCAGACCCTGGCAGAGTGGGGAATCAAAGTGGCCGTGGTCGCCGAGCCCTACTTCGTCCCCGAACGGGACGACTGGGTCGGGGACCGCGAAGGTTTGGTGGCCATCGCCGCCCCGGCTGCCGCTGGCGCCCCGCCCATTGACAATGTGTCGAGGGGTAGGGGCTACGTCCTGGCAGCCGTTGGCGGCGTTGCAGTTATAGGGGTGTACTTTCCACCCAGCCGGAGTCTCGCCGACTTTGAGCAAATGCTCGGGGAGGTGGGGGCTCTGGTTGGGCAGGTCGCCCCTAGCCCCGTGCTAGTCGCTGGGGATTTCAACGCCAAAAGTGTGGCGTGGGGATCCACGGTGACGGATGCGCGGGGTGATTGTCTGGAGGAGTGGGCGGTCTCCATGGGCCTGACCGTCCTCAACACGGGGTCAGAGGACACGTGCGTGCGGCAACAGGGCGGGTCTATAGTCGACATTACGTTGGCATCGACCGCCCTGGCGCGCCGTGTCCGGGATTGGAGGGTGGTGGTGGGCGTGGAGACACTGTCGGACCATCGGTATATCCGGTTCGACGTCTCCGCGCTCCCCGCCGGCCCGCATGGCTCGGCCCGGTTCCCCGTTGTTGGGGGCGGTCCGCGGTGGGTGCTGGGGCGGCTGGACAGGGAGGTTGCCAGAGAGGCCGCCATTGTTGAGGACTGGGTGTCCGGGCCCGACGCTGGCCAAGACGTGGACGAGGAGGCGAGGCGCCTCGGGGCCTCGCTGGGTCGCATCTGCGACGCGGCGATGCCCAGGGCGAGACCCCTCCCTCCTCGGCATCGGGTGTACTGGTGGAGCGACGAGCTTCGCCGTATGCGAATTGAGTGCGGAAGGGCTCGCCGCCAATACACTCGGTGCAGGCGTAGGCGGACCCGAGACGCCCAGGAGGAGGCCGCCTCCTACGCCGCTTACAGGGCTCTGCGCGAGTCATTTCAAGTGGCAATCGCGCGGGCCAAGGAGGCGGCGTGGGAGGACTGGCTGCGGACCCTCGACGGTGACCCGTGGGGAAGGCCGTACAAAGCGGTCAGAAAAAAGCTGCGGCCCTGGGCTCCCCCCGTCACTTCCAGCGTGGACGAGGGTTTTCTGGGAGAGGTGGTGGGCGCCCTGTTCCCGCAGCGGGACGAGTGGGTGCCTCCGGCGATGGCCCGACACGACCCGCGACCGGCAGGGGACGATATCCCCGCACCGCTGGTATCGGAGGCCGAATTCGGGGCGGCCGTCCTCAGACTAAAGAGGAAGAGGACCGCCCCGGGCCCGGACGGCGTTCCGGGGACGGCCCTGGCGGTCGCGCTGGAGGAGATTGAGGAGAGGGTGAGGTCCCTCTTCACCGCGTGTTTGGCGCAGGGTCGTTTCCCCCGACTCTGGAAGACGGGCAAACTTGTGCTGCTGCCCAAGGCAGGGCGCCCGGCCGGACTTCCGTCGTCCTACCGTCCGATCGTGCTGCTCGACGAGGTGAGCAAGCTCTTTGAGCGAGTGCTCGCTGCTCGCCTGGCCGAGTGCATGGATCCGGATCTGGACGACGCGCAGTTCGGTTTCCGCCGGGGTCGGTCGACCCTGGATGCCGTTGCGCGGGTGAGGGACCTCGCCGAGGAGGCGGTCTCCCAGGGTGGCGTGTTGCTTGCGGTGTCATTGGACATCCGCAACGCATTCAACACGCTTCCCTGGGAAACGATTAGGGCGGCGCTGCGGTACCACGGCGTACCGCAGTACCTCCAGAGGGTCGTCGCCGACTACTTCGCCGGCAGGGCCGTCGTTTTCCCGACGAGGGCCGGCGAAGGGAGGAGGCAAATGTCGTGCGGTGTTCCGCAGGGGTCTGTCCTTGGACCACCCCTGTGGAACATCGGCTACGACTGGGTGCTGCGCGGTGCCACCTTGCGGGGGGTCGGTGTAATTTGTTACGCCGACGATACCCTCGTGCTGGCCCGCGGCAGCACCTACAGGGAGGCATCCCATCTCGCCACGGCGGGTGTGGCCCAGGTGGTGGGGAGGATCCGTGCCCTTGGGCTCGAGGTGGCTTTGGAGAAGTCCGAGGCCCTGCTCTTTCACGGGCCTCGAAACGGGCCGCCGCCGGAGGCCTCCATTATTGTGGGAGGGACTTCCATCGCCGTCGGTACTTCCATGAAGTACCTGGGGCTCGTGCTCGACGGTCGGTGGAAGTTTGAAGAGCACTTCCGGCGGTTGGCCCCAAAGTTGTTGGCCACCTCTGGGGCATTGGGACGGATCCTCCCAAACGTTGGGGGGCCAGGCGGAGTTTGCCGACGCCTCTACACCGGTGTGGTACGCTCCATGGCGCTCTACGGGGCGCCAATATGGGCAGGAGCCATGAGTAGCCGGAACCAGGCAGCGCTGCTACGACCGCAGCGCGCCATGGCGCTCAGGGTGGCCCGGGCGTACCGCACCGTGTCGTGCGTCGGCGCGTGTGTGCTCGCCAGTGCGCCGCCGTGGGACCTCGACGCCGAGGTGCTCGCCGCGGCGTACTGGCGAACAAAAGAGGTGGTTGCGGATGGCGGCCGTCCCCGTCCGCGGGAGATTCGTCGCTGGAGGGAAGAGGCGCGCGACACTCTCCTGCGGAGGTGGGCGGACCGCCTTGACGAGTCGGTCGTGAGCCGAGAAGTGGCGGCCGCCGTTCGGCCCATTCTCCGCGAGTGGCTCGAGCGGCGGCACGGGGCTCTCTCCTTCCACCTGACGCAGATGATCACCGGCCATGGTTGTTTTGGCAGATACCTGCACCAGGTGGCAAGAAGGGAGCCCTCGGACGTATGCCACCATTGCGTGGCGGGAGTCGCGGACACGGCGCAGCATACGCGCGAGGAGTGCCCAGCTTGGGCGGTCCCTCGTGCCGCCCTGTCCGCGACAGTCGGAAATGACCTGTCGCTGCCGGCCCTCCTAAGGGAGATGGTCGACAGCGACAGGTCTTGGCAGGCGGTCGCAACATTTTGCGAAGAGGTCATGTCGAGGAAGGAGGAGGCGGAGCGGGATCGGGAAGACGACGTCGACTCGGTCCCGATGCGCCGCCGCAGACGCGGCAGACGGCGTCGGGCCTACGCGGGCCGAATGCCGCCATAAGGCCGGGGACCGTGGGCGGAGGACCGGGGGATCCGCCGTCCACACAAAGGTCCCGCGCACTGAGACGCCCAGGTATACCGGGGCGCCTCGGTGCTAGGAGGAGACAGTTGGAGGTGGAATGTGACGGGGCAGGGTCTCAGACAATCTGGGACTCTGCCCCGTCCCAAAGAGAAGGGCTCTGTTACGGAGCGACGCCAGCGGGGCACGCGGTTGCTAGCCTCGTGGGTCCCGCAGCCCCGTAGGCGAGAGTCGGTATACTCCAGGTTTTTAGTGGGTGCGAACCCCACATAACGCAGTGGTTCCCCCGGACCACTGCGTATTCGTAAGGAATTTTCCTGGGAGAACAAAAAAAAAAAAAAAAAAAAAAAGGTTGGGGTGCGGGTCAGGTAACCTCCACGTTGGCCTAGTTGGTTGCTGGTCCCTTTCGGATACGTCCGGGGGGAAGGGCAACCCGCTGGGCTGGTGCGCCCCGGGCACCGTCAATAACTTCCCATTCGTGGGTTCTTGTTGGCGGTGGCGAATACCTGACAGGGGGGGGGATGTCGCTCTGGGTGTTCCTCTGATTAGCAGAGGACGATCCAGATGCGACGGGGATACGTTAGGTTGGGTTATAGGTTTGTTTGGGTAGGTAGTTTAAGATAGGTTGGGTAGGTAGGCTAGGTGGATGTGGAGAGGGAGGGTGGTTGCCTGAAAACAGGTAGCCACCAGGAAGGGAGTCTCGCCAGCTTCCGGAATTCCGGAGCCCACGCGACCAGCCAACGACCCCCATCTTGGCGTTTGGGGTAGGCGGCGCGGCGGAGCGGAGGGCTTGCCTTAATTGGCCGGCCCGCGGGATGGAAAACCCTACAATAAACCCGACAGCGAAGTCGTAAAAACCTGCAGATACCAGGCGACCTCTGCAGTATTCAGCTAGCACTGGCCGGAATGGGCGTCACCCGACAGTGTTTTTTAGATCGGCCTATACTCGTGGGTACAATTATGAAAAAATCTGAACAAAAAACCAAAACAACAAAGGAGGAGGGAAAGGAGGAGGAGAAGCAAGAAGTAGGAAGTGAGAAGGTGCAGGCGACAGAAGCTCTGAAAGAACTTCGTGTCAACGTGGTGCGTCTCTCGGAGTCCTCTGGAGACTCGGACGCCAGTCAGGACAGCCTGATGACGGTCGAGTCCGGTAGTGAGAAGGAGGAGACTCGCCGTTGGCGGAAGAGGCCTTTAGGGCATGAGGAGGTAGAGGACCAGATGTCGCCGCCCAAAGGGGTGGCACATAAGTCCAAACGCGGGCGAGGCCGACCGCCCACCACGGGCCAGTACGTGGGCCTAGCCGCAGCTCGAGAACGCCTCAACGCGGCAAAAGAGGAGGAGCTCCGGCTTGACGTCGAGGAGTATATGGAGGGCTTGGCCAAGACCCTGAGGGAGTCACGGCACGCCTGCCGCAGCGGCCTCAACCCGCCGACGCCAGGCGAGGATACGGCGCAGTCACTGGCGGCGCTGAACCACCTGGTGGTGGAGGCTGCGAGGGTCGTGGAGTCGGTGGCGACAAAGTCCAAGAATCTTAAGGGGACGAGCCAAAAGACTCTCAAGGACGCGGCCGCCATCATTAAGGAGGCCGCTGTGGGCATAAGGGCCCGCACGGTCTCCGAAGAGGTGGCACTGCTGGAGGCCGAAAACGAGCGGCTAACGGCACAGTTGGCGGAAGCTAACAGCCGACCGGCGGCGGCAGCGCCCGACTCGATCCGAGTGATGATGGAGGAGATTTCTCGGGCCAGCGTCGTGCAGTTCAGCAACATGCTGAATGCACGACTCGAAGGGCTCGAGTGTCGCCTCCTACCGGATCCGGGATCCCGGCCGCCGCTGGCGGCTGATAAGAAGAAGGCGAAGAGCGACGAGGCCGCGGCAGTGGCAGTGTCGCAGTCGCGAAAGCCATCCGAGTCGAACGCCAAAGCCCCTACTCCGGAGAGGACCCCGGAGAGGGCCCCAACACCCCCGGCGCCTCTGTCTGCGCCCGCAGCTCAGCCCCAAGTGAGTAAGGGCAAGGGCAAGGGCAAGGGCAGAGGCAAGGGCAAAAAGACGGCCCCGGCCCCTGTAAGGGACCCTAGCCCTGTGCGGGACGCCCCCCCACCGCCCCCACTGACTGAGCAGTGGAGTGTGGTCGCTGCTCGGGGTGCGAAAAGCTCGGGGAAAAAGACGGGCACCCAGAGCACGCAAAAGGCGGCGGCGGTGACCAAGCTGCGCGAACCGAAAACGGCAGCAGTCACCCTCACCCTGCTGCCGGGCGCGGCGGAGCGTGGCGCCAGCTACGCCACTGTGTTACGGGAGGCCCGGACTCGCATAGACAGAGCGAGTCTAGGGATAGAGGAGATGCGCTGCAGGACGACGGTCACCGGCGCTCGCATCCTCGAAATCTTCGGGGATGGGGGCGCTGAAAAGGCCGACTCTCTGGCTGCAGCGCTCAGAGAGGTCCTCAGCGCAGAGGTGGTCAGGGTCTCCCGGCCCACAAAAAGAGTGGACGTGATGGTGTCGGGGCTGGACGACTCCGTCACCGCCGCAGAGGTGGTAGCGGCTTTCGCTGAGCAAGGGGGGTGCCACGCCGACGACGTCAAGCCCGGCGTGATAAGTGACAGGGCCGCGATGTGGCTCGGCTGCCCGGTGGCCGCCGCCAAGGCTGTGGTCAGCGCCGGCCGCCTTAGGGTGGGCTGGATCACGGCCAGAGTTGCCCTGCTGGCGGCGAGGCCCCTGAGGTGCTTCAAGTGCCTCAATTTGGGCCACGTCGCCAGCAAGTGTGCGTCAGAGGTGGACCGCAGCGGTCTTTGTTTCCGCTGCGGAAAGCCGGGCCACCGGGCGCGCGAGTGCCGGGCAGAGCCCAACTGCGCCACCTGCGCAGCAGCCGGCAAACCGGCGGGGCACCCTCTCGGTGGAGCGGGCTGCCTGGGCGACGGCAAGCAGGCCAAAGCCGGCAAAGCCGGGAAAAAGAAAGGGAAGACTAAGGGTAAGGACAAGGAGCCTACCCTTAGCCCAGCAACAGAGGAGCCAGTGGAGACCGCCGCATAAATGTCTGGACTCCCCATACTGCAGGCCAATATTAACCACTCTGCCCGGGCCCAGGATTTATTGTCCCAGACTCTGGCAGAGTGGGGAATCAAAGTGGCCGTGGTCGCCGAGCCCTACTTCGTCCCCGAACGGGACGACTGGGTCGGGGATCGCGAGGGTTTGGTGGCCATCGCCGCCCCGGCTGCCGCTGGCGCCCCGCCCATTGACAACGTGTCGAGGGGTAGGGGCTACGTCCTTGCAGCCGTGGGCGGCGTTGCAGTTATAGGGGTGTACTTTCCGCCCAGCCGGAGTCTCGCCGACTTTGAGCAAATGCTCGGGGAGGTGGGGGCTCTGGTTGGGCAGGTCGCCCCTAGCCCCGTGCTAGTCGCTGGGGATTTCAACGCCAAATCTACGGCGTGGGGATCCCCGGTGACGGATGCGCGGGGTGAGTGTCTGGAGGAGTGGGCGGTCTCCATTGGCCTGACCGTCCTCAACACGGGGTCAGAGGACACGTGCGTGCGGCAACAGGGCGGGTCTATAGTCGACATCACGTTGGCATCGACCGCCCTGGCGCGCCGTGTCCGGGATTGGAGGGTGGTGGTGGGCGTGGAGACACTGTCGGACCATCGGTATATCCGGTTCGACGTCTCCGCGCTCCCCGCCGGCCCGCAAGGCTCGGCCCGATTCCCCGTTGTTGGGGGCGGTCCACGGTGGGTGCTGGGGCGGCTGGACAGGGAGGTTGCCCGAGAGGCCGCCATCGTCGAGGACTGGGTGTCCGGGCCCGACGCTGGCCAGGACGTGGACGTGGAGGCGGGGCGCCTCGGGGCCTCGCTGGGTCGCATCTGCGACGCGGCGATGCCCAGGGCGAGACCTCTCCCTCCTCGGCATCGAGTGTATTGGTGGAGCGACGAGCTGCGACGCATGCGAGTGGATTGTGGTAGGGCTCGCCGCCAGTACACTCGGTGCAGACGTAGGCGGACCCGGGACGCCCAGGAGGAGGCCGCCTCCTACGCCGCTTACAGGGCTCTGCGCGAATCATTCCAGGTGGCAATCGCGCGGGCCAAGGAGGCGGCATGGGAGGACTGGCTGCGGACTCTCGACGGTGACCCCTGGGGCAGGCCTTATAAAGCGGTCCGAAAAAAGCTGCGGCCCTGGGCACCTCCCGTCACGTCTAGCGTGGAGGTGGCGTTCCTCGATGAGGTGGTGGGCACTCTGTTCCCGCAGCGGGACGAGTGGGTGCCTCCGGCGATGGCCCGACACGACCCGCAACCGGCAGGGGACGATATCCCCGCACCGCCGGTATCGGAGGCCGAATTCGGGGCGGCCGTACTCAGACTAAAGAGGAAGAGGACCGCCCCGGGCCCGGACGGCGTTCCGGGGACGGCCCTGGCGGTCGCGCTGGAGGAGATCGAGGAGAGGGTGAGGTCCCTCTTCACCGCGTGTGTGGTGCAGGGTCGTTTCCCGCAGCAGTGGAAGACGGGCAAGCTCGTCCTGCTGCCCAAGGCAGGGCGCCCGGCCGGAACGCCGTCGTCCTACCGTCCGATCGTGCTACTCGACGAGGTGAGCAAGCTCTTTGAGCGCGTGCTCGCCGCTCGCCTGGCCGAGTGCATGGATCCGGATTTGGACGACGCGCAGTTCGGTTTCCGCCGGGGTCGGTCGACCCTGGATGCCGTTGCGCGGGTGAGGGACCTCGCCGAGGAGGCGGTCTCCCAGGGTGGCGTGTTGCTTGCGGTGTCATTAGACATCCGCAATGCATTCAACACGCTACCCTGGGAAACGATTAGGGCGGCTCTGCGGTACCATGGGGTGCCGCAGTACCTCCAGCGGGTCGTCGCCGACTACTTCGCCGGCAGGGCCGTCGTTTACCCGACGAGGGCCGGCGAAGGGAGGAGGCAAATGTCGTGCGGTGTTCCGCAGGGGTCGGTCCTCGGCCCTCCCCTGTGGAACATCGGCTACGACTGGGTGCTGCGCGGTGCCACCTTGCGGGGGGTCGGTGTTATTTGCTACGCTGACGATACCCTCGTGCTGGCCCGCGGCAGCACCTACAGAGAGGCATCCCATCTCGCCACGGCGGGTGTGGCCCAGGTGGTGGGGAGGATCCGTGCCCTTGGGCTCGAGGTGGCTTTGGAGAAGTCCGAGGCCCTGCTCTTTCACGGGCCTCGAAACGGGCCGCCGCCGGAGGCCTCCATTATTGTGGGAGGGACTTCCATCGCCGTCGGTACTTCCATGAAGTACCTGGGGCTCGTGCTCGACGGTCGGTGGAAGTTTGAAGAGCACTTCCGGCGGTTGGCCCCAAAGTTGTTGGCCACCTCTGGGGCATTGGGGCGGATCCTCCCAAACGTTGGGGGGCCAGGCGGAGTTTGCCGACGCCTCTACACCGGTGTGGTACGCTCCATGGCGCTCTACGGGGCGCCAATATGGGCAGGAGCCATGAGTAGCCGGAACCAGGCAGCGCTGCTACGACCGCAGCGCGCCATGGCGCTCAGGGTGGCCCGGGCGTACCGCACCGTGTCGTGCGTCGGCGCGTGTGTGCTCGCCGGTACGCCGCCGTGGGACCTCGATGCCGAGGTGCTCGCCGCGGCGTATTGGCGAACAAAAGAGGTGGTTGCGGGTGGCGGCCGTCCTCATCCGCGGGAGATTCGTCGCTGGAGGGACGAGGCGCGCGGCATTCTCCTGCGGAGGTGGGCGGACCGCCTTGAGGAGTCGGTCGTGAGCCGAGAAGTGGCGGCCGCCGTTCGGCCCATTCTCCGCGAGTGGCTCGAGCGGCGGCACGGGGCTCTCTCCTTCCACCTGACGCAGATGGTCACCGGGCATGGTTGCTTTGGCAGATACCTGCACCAGGTGGCAAGGAGGGAGCCCTCGGACGTGTGCCACCACTGTGTGGCGGGAGTCGCGGACACGGCGCAGCATACGCGCGAGGAGTGCCTTGCGTGGGCGGACCCTCGCGCCGCCCTGTCCGCAATAGTCGGAAATGACCTGTCGCTGCCGGCCCTCCTAAGAGAGATGGTCGACAGCGACAGGTCTTGGCAAGCGGTCACAACCTTCTGCGACGTAGTAATGTCGCAGAAGGAGGCGGCGGAGCGGGACCGGGAAGACGACGTCGACTCGGCCCCGATGCGCCGCCGCAGACGCGGAAGACGGCGACGGGCCTACGCGGTCCTGATGCCGCCGTAACGCCGGGGACCGTGGGCGGAGGACCGGGGGGTCCGCCGTCCACACAAAGGTCCCGCGCACCGAGACGCCCATGGTATTCCTGGGCGCCTCGGTGCTAGGAGGAGACAGTCGGAGGTGGAATGTGACGGGGCAGGGTCTCAGATACTCTGGGACTTTGCCCCGTCCCAAAGAGAAGGGCTCGAAAGGAGCGACGCCAGCGGGGCATGCGGTCGTAAGCCTAGTGGGTCCCGCAGCCCCGTGGGCGAGTGAAGGAATACTCCAGGTTTTTAGTGGGTGCGAACCCCACATAACGCAGTGGTTCCCCCGGACCACTGCGTATTCGTTAGGAATTTTCCTGGGAGAACAAAAAAAAAAAAAAAAAGGTTAGGTTAGGTTAGGTTAGGTTGGGACCCTAGCCCTGTGCGGGACGCCCCCCCACCGCCCCCACTGACAGAGCAGTGGAGTGTGGTCGCTGCTCGGGGTGCTAAAAGCACAGGGAAGAGGACAGGCGCCCAGAGTGCTCAAAACCAAAAGGCGGCGGCGGTGACCAAGCTGCGTGAGCCAAAAACGGCAGCGGTAACCCTCACACTGCTGCCGGGTGCGGCGGAGCGTGGCGCCAGCTACGCCACCATCCTGCGGGAGGCCCGGACTCGCATAGACAGAGCGAGTCTAGGGATAGAGGAGATGCGCTGCAGGACGACGGTCACCGGCGCTCGCATCCTCGAAATCTTCGGGGATGGGGGCGCTGAGAAGGCCGACTCTCTGGCTGCAGCGCTCAGAGAGGTCCTCAGCGCAGAGGTGGTCCGGGTCTCCCGGCCCACAAAAAGAGTGGACGTGATGGTGTCGGGGCTGGACGACTCCGTCACCGCCGCAGAGGTGGTAGCGGCTTTCGCTGAGCAAGGGGGGTGCCACGCCGACGACGTCAAGCCCGGCGTGATAAGTGACAGGGCCGCAATGTGGCTCGGCTGCCCGGTGGCCGCCGCCAAGGCCGTGGTCAGCGCCGGCCGCCTTAGGGTGGGCTGGATCACGGCCAGAGTTGCCCTGCTGGCGGCGAGGCCCCTGAGGTGCTTCAAGTGCCTCAATCTGGGCCACGTCGCCAGCAAGTGTGCGTCAGAGGTGGACCGCAGCGGTCTTTGTTTCCGCTGCGGGAAGCCGGGCCACCGGGCGCGCGAGTGCCGGGCCGAGCCCAACTGCGCCACCTGCGCGGCAGCAGGCAAACCGGCGGGGCACCCTCTCGGTGGAGTGGGCTGCCTGGGTGATGGCAAGCAGGCCACAGCCCAAAAAAAGAAGGGAAAGACTAAGGGTAGGATCAAGGAGCCTACCCTTAGCCCAGCAACGGAGGAGCCAGTGGAGACCGCCTCATAAATGTCTGGACTCCCCATACTGCAGGCCAATATTAATCACTCTGCCCGGGCCCAGGATCTACTGTCCCAGACCCTGGCAGAGTGGGGAATCAAAGTGGCCGTGGTCGCCGAGCCCTACTTCGTCCCCGAACGGGACGACTGGGTCGGGGACCGCGAAGGTTTGGTGGCCATCGCCGCCCCGGCTGCCGCTGGCGCCCCGCCCATTGACAATGTGTCGAGGGGTAGGGGCTACGTCCTGGCAGCCGTGGGCGGCGTTGCAGTTATAGGGGTGTACTTTCCGCCCAGCCGGAGTCTCGCCGACTTTGAGCAAATGCTCGGGGAGGTGGGGGCTCTGGTTGGGCAGGTCGCCCCTAGCCCCGTGCTAGTCGCTGGGGATTTCAACGCCAAATCTACGGCGTGGGGATCCCCGGTGACGGATGCGCGGGGTGAGTGTCTGGAGGAGTGGGCGGTCTCCATGGGCCTGGCCGTCCTCAACACGGGGTCAGAGGACACGTGCGTGCGGCAACAGGGCGGGTCTATAGTCGACATCACGTTGGCATCGACCGCCCTGGCGCGCCGTGTCCGGGATTGGAGGGTGGTGGTGGGCGTGGAGACACTGTCGGACCATCGGTATATCCGGTTCGACGTCTCCGCGCTCCCCGCCGGCCCGCAAGGCTCGGCCCGATTCCCCGTTGTTGGGGGCGGTCCGCGGTGGGTGCTGGGGCGGCTGGACAGGGAGGTCGCCAGAGAGGCCGCCATTGTTGAGGACTGGATGTCCGGGCCCGGCGCTGGCCAAGACGTGGACGGGGAGGCGGGGCGCCTCGGGGCCTCGCTGGGTCGCATCTGCGACGCGGCGATGCCCAGGGCGAGACCCCTCCCTCCTCGGCATCGGGTGTACTGGTGGAGCGACGAGCTTCGACGCATGCGAGTGGATTGCGGTAGGGCTCGCCGCCAGTACACTCGGTGCAGACGTAGGCGGACCCGGGACGCCCAGGAGGAGGCCGCCTCCTACGCCGCTTACAGGGCTCTGCGCGAGTCATTTCAAGTGGCAATCGCGCGGGCCAAGGGGGCGGCGTGGGAGGACTGGCTGCGGACCCTCGACGGCGACCCGTGGGGAAGGCCGTACAAAGCGGTCAGAAAGAAGCTGCGGCCCTGGGCTCCCCCCGTCACTTCCAGCGTGGACGAGGGTTTTCTGGGAGAGGTGGTGGGCGCCCTGTTCCCGCAGCGGGACGAGTGGGTGCCTCCGGCGATGGCCCGACACGACCCGCGACCGGCAGGGGACGATATCCCCGCACCGCCGGTATCGGAGGCCGAATTCGGGGCGGCCGTACTCAGACTAAAGAGGAAGAGGACCGCCCCGGGCCCGGACGGCGTTCCGGGGACGGCCCTGGCGGTCGCGCTGGAGGAGATTGAGGAGAGGGTGAGGTCCCTCTTCACCGCGTGTTTGGCGCAGGGTCGATTCCCCCGACTCTGGAAGACGGGCAAACTCGTGCTGCTGCCCAAGGCAGGGCGCCCGGCCGGACGGCCGTCGTCCTACCGTCCGATCGTGCTACTCGACGAGGTGAGCAAACTCTTCGAGCGTGTGCTCGCTGCTCGCCTGGCCGAGTGCATGGATCCGGATCTGGACGACGCGCAGTTCGGTTTCCGCCGGGGTCGGTCGACCCTGGATGCCGTTGCGCGGGTGAGGGACCTCGCCGAGGAGGCGGTCTCCCGGGGCGGCGTGTTGCTTGCGGTGTCTTTAGACATCCGCAATGCATTCAACACGCTACCCTGGGAAACGATTAGGGCGGCGCTGCGGTACCATGGGGTGCCGCAGTACCTCCAGCGGGTCGTCGCCGACTACTTCGCCGGCAGGGCCGTCGTTTACCCGACGAGGGCCGGCGAAGGGAGGAGGCAAATGTCGTGCGGTGTTCCGCAGGGGTCGGTCCTCGGCCCGCCCCTGTGGAACATCGGCTACGACTGGGTGCTGCGCGGTGCCACCTTGCGGGGGGTCGGTGTAATTTGTTACGCCGACGATACCCTCGTGCTGGCCCGCGGCAGCACCTACAGGGAGGCATCCATTCTCGCCACGGCGGGTGTGGCCCAGGTGGTGGGGAGGATCCGTGCCCTTGGGCTCGAGGTGGCTTTGGAGAAGTCCGAGGCCCTCCTCTTTCACGGGCCTAAGAACGGGCCTCCGCCGGAGGCCTCCATTATTGTGGGAGGGACTTCCATCGCCGTCGGTACTTCCATGAAGTACCTGGGGCTCGTGCTCGACGGCCGATGGAAGTTCGAAGAACACTTCCGGCGGTTGGCCCCAAAGTTGTTGGCCACTGCTGGGGCCTTGGGACGGATCCTCCCAAACGTTGGGGGGCCAGGTGGGGTTTGCCGACGCCTTTACACCGGTGTGGTGCGCTCCATGGCGCTCTATGGGGCGCCAATATGGGCAAGAGCCATGAGCAGCCGGAACCAGGCAGCGCTGCTACGACCGCAGCGCGCCATGGCGCTCAGGGTGGCCCGGGCGTACCGCACCGTGTCGTGCGTCGGCGCGTGTGTACTCGCCGGTACGCCGCCGTGGGACCTCGACGCCGAGGTGCTCGCCGCGGCGTACTGGCGAACAAAAGAGGTGGTTGCGGATGGCGGCCGTCCCCATCCGCGGGAGATTCGTCGCTGGAGGGAGGAGGCGCGCGACACTCTCCTGCGGAGGTGGGCGGACCGCCTTGAGGAGTCGGTCGTGAGCCGAGAAGTGGCGGCCGCCGTTCGGCCCATTCTCCGCGAGTGGCTCGAGCGGCGGCACGGGGCTCTCTCCTTCCACCTGACGCAGATGGTCACCGGGCATGGTTGCTTTGGCAGATACCTGCGCCGGGTGGCAAGGAGGGAGCCCTCGGACGTGTGCCACCACTGTGTGGCGGGAGTCGCGGACACGGCGCAGCATACGCGCGAGGAGTGCCCTGCGTGGGCGGACCCTCGCGCCGCCCTGTCCGCAATAGTCGGAAATGACCTGTCGCTGCCGGCCCTCCTAAGGGAGATGGTCGACAGCGACAGGTCTTGGCAAGCGGTCACAACCTTCTGCGACGAAGTAATGTCGCAGAAGGAGGCGGCGGAGCGGGACCGGGAAGACGACGTCGACTCGGCCCCGATGCGCCGCCGCAGACGCGGAAGACGGCGACGGGTCTGCGCGGTCCTGATGCCGCCGTAACGCCGGGGACCGTGGGCGGAGGGCCGGGGGGTCCGCCGTCCACACAAAGGTCCCGCGCACTGAGACGCCCTGGTGTTCCTTGGCGCCTCGGTGCTAGGAGGAGATAGATGGAGGTGGAATGTGACGGGGCAGGGTCTCAGAAACTCTGGGACTCTGCCCCGTCCCAAAGAGAAGGGCTCCGATGCGGAGCGACGCCAGCGGGGCACGCGGTCGTTAGCCTCGTGGGTCCCGCAGCCCCGTGGGCGAGCGAAGGAACACTCCAGGTTTTTAGTGGGTGCGAACCCCACATAACGCAGCGGTTCCCCCGGACCACTGCGTATTCGTAAGGAATTTTCCTGGGTAAACAAAAAAAAAAAAAAAAAAAAAAAAAAAAAAAAAAAAAAAAAAAAAAAAAAAAAAAAAAAGGTTAGGTTAGGTTGGGGTGCGGGTCAGGTAACCTCCACGTTGGCCTAGTTGGTTGCTGGTCCCTTTCGGATACGTCCGGGGGGAAGAGCAACCCGCTGGGCTGGTGCGCCCCGGGCACCGTCAATAACTTCCCATTCGTGGGTTCTTGTTGGCGGTGGCGAATACCTGACAGGGGGGGACCGGGTTTCGCTCTGGGTGTTCCTCCGGGTCCTCGGTATACACGCGGAGGAATTTCCAGAGCGAAATCAGTGGGGAGGGAGGGTAGGTTCGGTTGCTCTGGGTGTTCCTCTGGCTAGCAGAGGACACTCCGGATGCGACATAGGAACTCGCTTCCGCGCCTCTTGGCGGGCCGCCTGCTCTGCGGGGGGCTGTCGCGAGTTCCCCCGCAAAGCGACGGCTCTCCTGCGGGTGGGGGTGGCCCCGCCGGGGGGCGCGGGGGCGGGCAGGGTAGGTAGGTAGATTTCGCTCTGGGTGTTCCTCTGAAAAGCGACAGAGGAATCTCCAGAGGGAAATCTGTAGGAAGAGTGTAGCCGGATGGGGTACGATGGTACGTGGAGCAGAGGGCTTGCCTTAATTGGCCGGCCCGATGCACCGCGCAGGCGTGGACGATTTCGCCCTTTCTCCGTTGGGTGGGGTTTGGGGGGGAAATCTTCTTAGAGAGAGGTGGCTTAAAAGAAGGAGGGGCCGCTAGTCGGCCAATAGAGAGGTAGGTTGCGGTGGTGTATGGGCGCCATCGCAACTGAGGCGGACCGCGATGTCGTATGGGAGGCATCGCGGCCGAAGGTAAGGGGCCGCGGCGGGAGAGGTGTGTCGGTGATAAGGTGCGCCGCCCACCCTACCTTCCGCGGCCTTGACGGGGTCGCCACCGTTTGATGGCGGACGCGGTGGGGCCGCAGGGGAGGAGGAGTGTCGGTGATAAGGTGCGCCGCTCGCCCTATCCCCTGCGGCCGAAGAGTGGAAAGCGGCGTTTGGCCATCGCTTGCCAAATGCCGCACCGTTGGGGACCGTGGGCGGAGGATCGGGGTGTCCAACGTCCACATAAAGGTCCCGCGCACTGGGACGCCCAGGTGTTTTGGGGCGCCCCAGAGCAGAGAGGAGGTAGAGAAGTAGGTGTATTGGGGCGGGGCAGAGAGTCTTAAGGGACTTAGCTCCGCCCCCAGAGGAGGGCTCCGTCGTGGAGCAACGCTAGCGGGGCACGCGGTTGTAAGCCTTGTGGGTCCCGCAGCCCCGTGGGCGAGAGGAGGAACACTCCAGGGTTTTAGTGGGTGCAAACCCCACATAACGCAGTGGTTCCCCCGAGACCACTGCGTATTCGTTAGGAATTTCCCTGGAAAAACAAAAAAAAAAAAAAAAAAAAAAAAAAAAAAAAAAAAAAAAAAAAAAAGGTTAGGTTAGGTTAGGTTAGGTTAGGTTAGGTTAGGTTAGGTTAGGTTGGGGTGCGGGTCAGGTAACCTCCACGTTGGCCTAGTTGATTGCTGGTCCCTTTCGGATACGTCCGGGGGGAAGAACAACCCGCTGGGCTGGTGCGCCCCGGGCACCGTCAATAACTTCCCATTCGTGGGTTCTTGTTGGCGGTGGCGAATACCTGACAGGGGGGGGATGTCGCTCTGGGTGTTCCTCTGATTAGCAGAGGACACACCAGATGCGACATTGGGGACTGGGTGGGTGGGGATAAGTTAGGTTGGGTAGGTTTGTTTGGGTAGGTAGTTTAGTTAGGTTGGGTAGGTAGGCTAGGCGGACGTGGAGAGGAGTTGGGGGTTGCCTGAAAACAGGTAGCCTCCAAAAGGGGAGTTCACACCAGCTCCCCTTGAATCCCGGAGCCCACGGCATACTCCCAAAGACCCCCATCGTTGGTGGTATGGGGTACGGGATGTGCCGTGGACCGGAGGGCTTGCCTTAATTGGCCGGCCCGCGAGAAGGAAAACTCTTTAAAATCCGACAGCGAAGTCGTAAAAACCTGTAGATACCTGGCGACCTCTACAGTATCTAGCTGCACTGGCACGGAATGAGCGTCACCCGACAGTGCTTCCCTATTTCGTCTCATAATCGTGGGAACAAAAATGGATATTGAATTTAAAAAAACAACCAAAAAAGATGAAAAAAAAAAGAAGGTGGAAAAAAAGAAGGAGACGGCGACTTTGGAAGAAGATCTTCAAGTCGCCGTGGTGCGTCTCTCCGACACATCCGGAGACTCGGACACCAGCTTGCTGACATGCGCGTCAGGAAGCGAAAAGGAGGAAGCTAGCCAGCTAAGTGAAACCGAAGAGGCTCGCCGCCGTTGGCTCAAAAGGCCAGCTGGTGAAGAAGACGAAGAGCAGTCGACGTCACCACCCAAAGGAGCGGCACACAAATCGAAGAGGGGGAGAGGCCGCCCGCCCACCACGGGCGAATATGTGGGCCTTGCTGCGGCCAAAGAACGCCTCGCGAAAGCCAAGGAGGAGGAGCTCCAGCTCGAAGCTGAAATGGGCATAGAGGACATGGCCAAAACGTTGCGGGAGTCCCGGCACGCCTGCCTCAGCGGCCTCAGCCAGCCAACACAGGAGGAGGACACGGCGCAGTCTCTAGCGGCACTAAACCTTTTGCTGCTAGAGGCTGCAAAACTCGTTGAAAAGGTGGCCAACACGTCAAAGAAGTTAAAAGGCACCAGTATAAAGACATTGAAGGATGCGGCCTCTATCATTAAGGAGGCCGCGGTGGGGATAAGGGCCCGAACTGTATCCGAAGAAATGACGCAATTGGTGGCCGAAAATAGGCGGCTGTCGGAGCAGCTGGCGGAGGCCAACAGCCGGCCGGCGGCAGCGGCGGTGGACTCAGACGCGATCCGCGAGATGGTGGAGGCGATGTCTCGGGCCAGTGTCGTGCAGTTCAGCAATATGCTGAATGCGCGACTCGAGGGGCTCGAGTGTCGCCTCCTGCCGGACCCGAAGTTGCGGCCGCCGCTGGCGGCTGACAGACAAGTGGCGGAAGATGAGGCCGCGGCAGTGGCAGTGGCAGTGTCACAGCCGCGGCAGTCAGGTGCGGGGGCAAAGGCCCCTGCCTTAGCGAAGGCTACAACACCCCCGGCGCCTCTGTCTGCGCCCGCAACTCAGCCCCAATCCAATAGGGGCAAGGGCAAGGGCAAAGGAAAGGGGAAGAAGACGGCCCCAGCCCCTGTAAGGGACCCTAGCCCGGTGCAGGACGCCCCCCCACCGCCCCCTCTGACGGAACAGTGGAGCGTGGTCGCTGCTCGGGGTGCAAAAAGCTCCGGGAAGAAGACGGGCACCCAGAGCACGCAAAAGGCAGCGGCGGTGTCAAAGTTACGGGAGCCAAAAACGGCAGCAGTTACCCTCACACTGCTGCCGGGCGCGGCGGAGCGTGGCGCCAGCTACGCCACTGTCTTGCGGGAGGCCCGGACTCGCGTCGATATGGCGAGTCTGGGCATCGACGAAATGCGCTGTAGGACCACGGTCACCGGCGCCCGCATCCTGGAAATCTTCGGGGATGGGGGCGCTGAGAAGGCCGACTCCCTGGCTACAAAGCTAAGGGAGGTCCTCAGTGCAGACGCGGTCAGGGTCTCCCGCCCCACAAAAAGGGTGGACGTCCTTGTATCAGGCTTGGACGATTCCGTCACCGCCGCAGAGGTGGTGGCGGCTTTTGCAGCACAGGGAGGGTGCCACGCCGACGACATAAGACCCGGGGCGATCGGCGAACGTGCAACGATGTGGCTCGGCTGCCCGGTGGCCGCCGCCAAGACGGTGGTCGGCGCAAAAAGGCTTAAAGTTGGATGGATAACGGCCAGGGTCACCCTGCTGGAGGCGAGGCCCCTTCGGTGCTTCAGGTGCCTCAACCTGGGCCACGTCGCCAGCAGGTGTGTTTCGGAGGTGGACCGCAGTGGCCTCTGCTTTCGCTGCGGAAAGCCGGGCCACCGGGCGCGAGAGTGCCGGGCCGAGCCCAACTGCGCCACCTGTGCGGCAGCGGGCAAGCCGGCGGGGCACCCTCTCGGCGGAGTGGGCTGCGTGGGCAAAGCCCCAAAAACCACAAAAAGGAAAGCGACCAGTGCTGAGGGGGGCAGCGGCGAGTCCGCCCCTATCCCGGCAACTATAGAGGAGGGGCCCATGGAAACCGCCCCATAAATGTCTAGGTTAGCAATATTGCAGGCAAATATTAACCACTCTGCCAGGGCCCAGGATCTATTGTCCCAGAGCCTGGCAGAGTGGGGAATACAAATAGCGGTGGTCGCCGAGCCCTACTTTGTCCCCGCCCGGGATGACTGGGTCGGGGACCGGGACGGCTTGGTGGCCATCGCCGCCCCGGCTGCCGCTGGCGCCCCGCCCATCGAACGTGTGTCGAGGGGTGGGGGGCACGTACTGGCAGCCGTGGGCGACGTCATAGTAATAGGGGTGTACTGTTCGCCCAACCGGGGTCTCGCCGACTTTGAGCAGATGCTCGTCGAGGTGGGGTCTTTGGTTGGGCAGTCCGCCCCTAGCCCCGTGCTAGTCGCCGGGGATTTCAACGCCAAATCTGCGGCGTGGGGATCCCCGGTGACGGATGCGCGGGGTGAGTGCCTGGAGGAGTGGGCGGTCGCCATGGGCCTGGCCGTCCTCAACACGGGGTCGGAGGACACGTGCGTGCGGCAACAGGGCGGGTCGATAGTCGACATAACACTGGCATCGACCGCCCTGGCGCGCCGTGTCCGGGACTGGAGGGTGGTGGTGGGCGTGGAGACACTGTCGGACCATCGTTACATCCGATTCGATGTCTCCGCGCTCCCCACCGGCCCGCGGGGCCCGACCCGACCCCCTGTTGGGGGGGGCGGTCCGCGCTGGGTGCTGGGGCGGCTCGACAAAGAGGTCGCTAGAGAGGCCGCAGTGATAGAGGACTGGGTGTCCGGTTCCGACATTGGCCAAGACGTGGACGAGGAGGCGGGGCGCCTAGGGGCCTCGCTGGGCCGCATCTGCGACGCGGCGATGCCCAGGGCGAGACCCCTCCCTCCTCGGCATCGGGTGTATTGGTGGAGCGACGAGCTTCGCCGTATGCGAATCGAGTGCGGTAGGGCTCGCCGCCAATACACTCGGTGCAGGCGTAGGCGGACCCGGGACGCCCAGGAGGAGGCCGCCTCCTACGCCGCTTACAGGGCTCTGCGCGAGTCGTTCCAAGTGGCAATCGCGCGGGCCAAGGAGGCGGCGTGGGAGGAGTGGCTGCGGACCCTTGACGGCGACCCGTGGGGCAGGCCGTACAAGGCGGTCCGCAAAAAGCTGCGGCCCTGGGCCCCCCCGGTCACGTCCAGCGTGGACGAGGGTCTGCTGGGAGAGGTGGTGGACGCCCTCTTCCCGCAGAGAGACGAGTGGGTGCCTCCGGCGATGGCCCGACCCAACAATGCGCGACCTGCCCGGGAAGACGTCCCCGCACCGCCGGTATCGGAGTCGGAGTTCGGGGCGGCCGTCTCGAGGCTTAAAATGAAGAGGACCGCCCCAGGCCCGGACGGCGTTCCGGGGGCGGCCCTGGCGGTCGCGCTGGAGGAGATAGGAGAGAGGGTGAGGTCCCTCTTCACCGCTTGTTTGGCGCAGGGTCGATTCCCCCGACCCTGGAAGACGGGCAAACTTGTTTTACTGCCGAAAGTCGGCCGCCCGGCCGGACTGCCGTCGTCCTACCGTCCGATCGTGCTGCTCGGCGAGGTGAGCAAGCTTTTCGAGCGAGTGCTCGCTGCTCGCCTGGCCGAGTGCATGGATCCGGATCTGGACGACGCGCAGTTCGGTTTTCGCCGGGGTCGGTCGACCCTGGATGCCGTTGCGCGGGTGAGGGATCTCGCCGAGGAGGAGGTCTCCCGGGGTGGCGTGTTGCTTGCGGTGTCATTGGACATCCGCAACGCGTTCAACACGCTGCCCTGGGACACGGTCAGGGCGGCGCTGCGGTACCATGGGGTGCCGCAGTACCTCCAGCGGGTCATCGCCGAGTACTTTGCCGGCAGAGCCGTCGTGTTCCCGACGAGGGCCGGCGAAGGTAGGCGGGCAATGACGTGCGGTGTTCCACAGGGGTCTGTCCTTGGACCACCCCTGTGGAACATCGGTTACGACTGGGTGCTGCGCGGGGCCACCTTGCGGGGGATCGGTGTGTTGTGTTACGCCGACGATACCCTCGTGCTGGCCCGCGGCAGCACCTACAGGGAGGCAGCCCGCCTCGCCACTGCGGGTGTGGCACAAGTAGTGGGGAGGATCCGCGCCCTGGGGCTCGAGGTGGCCCTGGAAAAGTCGGAGGCCCTACTTTTTCACGGGCCCCGAAACGGGCCGCCGCCGGGAGCCTCGATTATTGTCGGAGGAACTTCCATCGCCGTCGGTACTACAATGAAGTACCTTGGGCTCGTGCTAGACGGCCGATGGAAGTTCGAAGAGCACTTCCGGCGGTTGGCCCCAAAGTTGTTGGCCACCGCCGGGGCCTTGGGGCGGATCCTCCCCAACGTTGGGGGGCCAAGTGGAGCTTGCCGACGTCTCTACACCGGTGTGGTGCGCTCCATGGCGCTCTACGGGGCGCCGATATGGGCAGGATGCGCCATGACGAATCTGAACCTGGCGGTGCTGCGCAGACCGCAGCGCGCCATGGCGCTCAGGGTGGCCCGGGCGTACCGCACCGTGTCTTGCGTCGGCGCGTGTGTGCTCGCCGGTACGCCGCCGTGGGACCTCGACGCCGAGGTACTCGCCGCGGCGTACTGGCGAACGAAGGAGGCGATTGCGAGTGGTGATCGTCCCCATCCGCGGGAGATTCGTCGCTGGAGGGAGGAGGCGCGTGACACTCTCCTGCGGAAGTGGGCGGCCCGATTGGAGGGGTCGGAGGCGAGCCGAGATTTCGTGGCCGCCATTCGACCCTTTCTTCGCGAGTGGCTAGAGCGGCGGCACGGAGCTCTCTCCTTCCACCTGACACAGATGATCACCGGGCACGGTTGCTTTGGCAGATACCTGTGTCGGGTGGCAGGAAGGGAGCCGTACGAGGTGTGTCATCATTGTGCGGCGGGAGTCGCGGACACGGCGCAACACACGCGCGAGGAGTGCCCTGCGTGGGCGGTCCCTCGCGCCGCCCTGTCCG
Source organism: Orthosia cruda (assembly GCA_964057195.1). Taxonomy (NCBI): domain Eukaryota; kingdom Metazoa; phylum Arthropoda; class Insecta; order Lepidoptera; family Noctuidae; genus Orthosia; species Orthosia cruda. Next base: position 22,200,841 of record OZ059851.1, read on the forward strand.
CGACTGTCGGGAATGACTTGTCGCTGTCGGCCTTGCTCAGAGAGATGGTCGACAGCGATGAATCATGGCAGGCGGTCGCGACATTCAGTGTCGAAATTATGTCGAGGAAGGAGGCGGCGGAGCGGGACCGGGAAGACGACGTCGACTCGGCCCCGATGCGCCGCCGCAGACGCGGAAGGCGGCGTCAAGCCTTTGCAGGCCGAATGCTGCACTAAGGTCTGGGACCGTGGGCGGAGGATCGGGGGATCCTCCGTCCACACAAAGGTCCCGCGCACCAGACGCCGAGACGCCCTGGCATTCCTGGGCGCCTCGGTGCTAGGAGGAGAGAAACAGTTGGAGGTGGAATGTGACGGGGCAGGGTCCTAAACACTCTGGGACTCTGCCCCGTCCCGAAAAGAAGGGCTCCGTTGCGGAGCGACGCCAGCGGGGCATGCGGTTGCAAGCCTTGTGGGTCCCGCAGCCCCGTAGGCGAATGAAGGAATGCTCCAGGTTTTTAGTGGGTGCAAACCCCACATAACGCAGTGGTTCCCCCGGCCCACTGCGTATTCGTGAGGAATTTTACCTGGGTGATCAAAAAAAAAAAAAAAAAAAAGGTTAGGTTAGGTTAGGTTAGGTTAGGTTTTTTTTTTTTTTTTTTTTTTTTTTTTTTTTTTTTTTTTTTCTCCTATCTCCAACATAATCGGAGACTATTCTAAGCAACGCATTCATTCCAGTTCTCGCATTTATTCCTCTCGCACTTTCATTCAGCATACTTTATCTTTCTAGCATTCGTTCATCTTTCTTTCTTAAGGGTAGGACGCCCTTATATCTATTTTCTATTCTTCTATGTTTTCTTTATTATTGTAGCAGGGAAAACAACAAATGGACTTTTATTTATTTTACAGGTTTCTTATACTATGTCTTAAACTACTACATTGCATGATTATCTTTTAATATGTACAGCATTCTTATCTTTATTCTTACAACTAGTTCAATGTTATCTTATTTTATACAGGAGACACAACAGCACGTTTCATGTTTATTCTACTTAGCTTTCTTATTCTAACTTATTTCTATAGTTGTTACACAGGTATTATAATTATGGGCTGCTCGAATATTAGTTTTCTTATTGATTACGTTTACAATTACAAATTTTTATGGTTCTTATGTTCAATGCTTAACATTAATATTTTGTATAATATCACGTAAACATTTTTTACTTATGCACTTTTGTTTCTTTCCACAACCCTTTCACAGATTTTTACGCAATATTCCAAGAATATCTCTCGATTTTTGCCCGCTATTATTTGACATGTGTTTTCAGCGTCAATTTTGATGTTGAGTACGTGCTCGGCCTCCAGCCTTTGTCTGTCAAAAACGGGACAGTCGAACAATATATGTGGCACCGTTTCATCGACATCAGGGTCACAGATGCACGATGGGCTCTGTTTGCACTTGAAACGGTTCAGGTACGCCGAGAACCCACCGTGCCCCGTCATGATTTGCGTGACTATGTTACTTATTTTGCATTTTCTGATTGTCCTGTAAGCCGCCACCGCATCCGGGAAGAACAATTTGGTAACTGAAGCAGTTTCTCCGGATTTGTACCTACAGTTCCACTCGTCCAATGTTACCGCGCGGATGCGTTGCCTCACATACGAAATTGGGCACAGGTCGTAATCCGGCTTTCGTTTGGAACCTTCGGCGGCTCTTTTGGCTAATTCGTCCGCCCTCTCATTACCAACCAACCCCGCGTGAGCTTTTATCCAAAACAAGGTAATTGCCTTGTTTTGGGTAGACATGGACCTAATATTGGCCCTTACCTCCACTGCCAGTGGGTGATGTCGGTCATGGTTTTGTATGGTTTGGAGGGCTGCCATGGAGTCGCTGAAGATTCCAAACGACTGCGCACTGTGCTTGAGGATTTCCCTGGTTGCGACGCATATTGCCAGAAGCTCAGCCTGGTAAACGGTGGAGTAGTGTGGGAGAGCAAGCTTGAGAGCTTTGGTCTCGGCGTCGCCCCTCCAAATGGAGAGTGCGGCCCCAACCTTGCCCCCAATCTTACTCCCGTCCGTAAAGATACGAACCTCAAGTTCGTTCTGGGCATCAATTTGCTCTTGGTTTACCACGCTTATGAGCTTCAGCTCAGCGCGCTCCGCAGGGTGTGGAGCCTCCATTGCTGAGACTGTCTGCTCAACTCTCCTGCCGCCTAGCGCTGGCTGGGGCACCCCCCTCCTGGCCTCGTATAACGATGCCGCCTCGCGAACTCGGAGGTCGAGGGGCAGTATCCCAGCCAGCACCAGTGCAGAGTTCAAGGACACTGTCCTGTATCCCTTGCACAATTTTTGCGCGATACCGCGCTGTACTGCTCCCAACTGCTTCTTGACTCCCAGTTTTCCAACGGCCGGGGCCCATACGCTGGCGGCGTACAGGATGATCGGTTCTACGGTTGCCACATATATTATTCGTATGACATCAGGGTGGAGTCCCCAGCTGGTCTTTGCCGCCCTGGTAAGCTGCTTGTGGATGCCTATTGCCCTCCTGCAGACGTTTGCGACGTGCGCGTTGAACGTCAGCTTCTCGTCGATGGTGACACCCAGGATTTTGATCTCCTTGGACATGGCAATGTCGATCCCACCCATGCTCAGGCGTGGGGTGTCGTATTTTAATTTACGGGTTATAACCATTGCGTTGGTTTTTTGAGGCGCAAATCTTAATTTGTTTTGTACGCCCCACGCCCGAACATGTTCGAGAGCGGCATTGGCACGTCCCTCGATCTCCAGCGCTGTGTCACCATCGAAGACAAGCACTACGTCGTCCGCAAAGGCCTGGCAATAGTTTCCCTCGGCCTCCAAGCTTTTAAGAAGCGGGTCCAGCAAAAGGTTCCAGAATATTGGTCCTCCTATGGAACCCTGGACGCAGCCTTTGTTTGTAGCTTTGCAGTACTCTTCACCTGCGTATCTGACTCTGACCTTCCTATTCTTGAGGTAGCTGTCGATGACCCTCCTCAATCCGACTGGACACTTCTCCTCAGCCAGACGGACTCTTATAGCTGGCCACCAGGCGCTGTCGAAGGCTCCCTCTATGTCCAAAGATATCAACACCACTATTTTCTTAAGCTCCAGCTTGTTGCGTATGTGCTGTGTTAGAACATAGAGGGAGTCCTCGGTGCTCCTCTGGGGCATGAATCCGTACTGGCGAGTACTCATCCTTGGGATCAGGTGGAATTTGAGGCGGGCCACCAGCATCTTCTCATATATTTTGCCTAGTATTGGCAAAAGGCCAATCGGTCTGTACGCCTTTGGGGTGCTGTAGTCTCCTTTTCCTGGCTTCTTAAGTACGACCACAATCGCCTCCTTCCACACTTCGGGAAAGTGGTGACATTTTAGACAACCATTCATGAGAGCAAGGGCCGTCTCAGGGGCGTTTTCGATAGCCTGACAGCAGATATCGGCAGTGAAGCCGTCCGCTCCTGGGGCTTTTTTGGCGTTGAAAGACCTGGACGCCGCCATCAGTTCAGCCATCGTGAATGGTGGATCGCACGAGTTATCGTGTTCTCCAACATTCACAACGTCGGCCTTTTTTCTGGTAAGCTGATGACATGTACTATCGCTGTCCATTTGGTCTTCAGGGTAGAAAGTGTTTGCCAACAGTTCAACTGAGCCCTTCGTGTTTAGCACTCGCCCTTCCTTCACTAGTGGCTGGTCTTCTCCCCTTCCCTTGGTCCTTCCTATCACCCGGTATATCCCTTCCCAAACCCCTTCTCTGTCCTGTTTAGCGCAGAAGTTCTTCCAACTCTCGACGATATCCTTGGCTGCTTCCGTTTCATACTCAACTTTATGTTTCAGGTAGTCTTCAACGACCTTCGATCTTCGGGCTGGTCTGGCACACCTGATTCGGCGTTTCCTGGTGGCGACTCCCCGCTTCATCCTCTCGAGTTTCTCGGACCACCACGGCAAGGTAAGCACTTCTTTAGTTTTCCTCATGGGCATTGCTGAGGTACATGCGTCTGTTATTGCCTGTGTGTATTTATTTGTTATAAGATTTATTTGTTCGACTGTATTAAGTTTATTTATTTCTAATTCATTAATTTTATTCTCTAGCATTAATTGGCTGAGTTTCTCACGAAACTCAGACCAATTTGCTTTTTTTGTATTGAAAATTCTAGTAGTTCTATTTATTTTAATGCCTTTTGATCTTTTTAATTGTATGTTAAAAACAATGCCGTTGTGATCCGAGCTTGTGAGGGTTTCGTCTACCCTCCAGTCATCCACCAGGTCCAGGATATCCGTCGAACATGCCGTGATGTCGACGTAGCTGCTGTAGCGTTTGCCCCCTCTGATCGTGTCGAAGGTCGGAATTTCCCCTCTGTTGAGTATGTGAAGACTCAGCTCGTCAAGAACTCCGGACACTTCTTCGCCTCTATTGTCGATGGTCAAGCTTCCCCACCAGGTGCTCTTCGCGTTTGCATCTCCTCCAACAATCCACATTCTGGAACCTACTTCCTCCTCGACGTGTTTCAGGTGGTCTAAGTAAGGTCCCACTGGCTGATCCGGCTCGAAATAGAATGAGACCAGCGTGATCTCCCAGGCACTGGTCCGGATCCCCACCACGGTGATGTTATTCGTGGTGAGATTTGGGTACTGTGTGACTGTAAGGTCTTGATCGAAGACCGCTATTGCGGCCTTCACCGTCCCCTCTCCGGCGCCAGTGCACTGGAAGATCCGAACACCCCTGTGATCTCTCATGGCCTTAGCCCCTCCCACGTATGGTTCTTGGAGGAGAGCAACGGCGACTCCGCGCTTAACGGCTTCCAACAAAAGCTCGTTGGTTGCGAGTTGTTTCCGCTGGAGGTTGGCTTGGATGATTTTGTACTGGTTTGGGTTTCCCAGGGTGCCCTTAGCAGTATGCAACGGTTGATCTGGCGATTTCGTCCCACCTATGCCGTATTGGGCAGTCGAGGTTAAAGGCGTTGTGGTCAGCGTCATCGAGCCTGGCTCTTATGCAGTTTTTGCATTTGGGCGGAACACCCGCGTGCCAATCGGCACATTCAGACCTCAAGTGCGGACCACCGCAGTGACTGCACAGGTCGGCCGGCTCCTTGCAGAAACGTCTGCCGTGCCCATAGCCTAGACAGCGCGTGCACTGAACCAACGGTGTTTGGTCCTCCACCCTGATGCGCTGGAACTCGATGTGCAGGCTTCCGACTTCTGTAGCCCTTTTCCAGATGGTCGGGGAGACGCTGACCACCACGTGGTTGGCGAGTGGATTTCTTATCTTTCGCCTGTACTTCACCTCCACTCTGTCCTCCTCTTTGCCGAGGTCGCGAAAAACATCCTTATTCTGTTTCCTCATGGCCTTGAGAATATCCTCATCTGAGTGGTAAGAGAATACGCCCCTGAGGATCAGTAACGGGTCCTTGTTTTTCATGACCTCGACACTGAGGTCCTGCCTTTCTCCTTCCAATCTGTCTCTGACCTTATTTCTTTCCTCCCTGGTTTGGAATCCCATTATTATTTTGCTATCCTTAGCCTTTCTTACCCGTTCGACCTTTACCCAGCCCTCCTTTGCATCCACTGCCTTCCGTATCTTATTTAGTACTTCGTCCCCTGACTCTGTTTCGTCTTTCGAGGTAACGACGATTGAATGTAGCGTACTTCGCATTGGTTTCGTCTTTCCGCTGTGATTCGCCGTTACACTCGCATATGACGACTTCATTCCCGTCTCAATTGCGATTTTGAGTTCATCCATTTTTTTGTTATTTTCTTGGAGCAACCTCGAGTGTTCCTCGATGCGCGTTGCTAGCAAGCTCTGTTCCGTGTTACACGAGAAGGTTACGTCGGTGGCAGCAGTTTCGGGCGCTGGGTTTTTCTTTACCTCACCTGGGTTTTTTGTCTTAGCCTCCCTTTCGGCTTCCTTCACCAGTTGAAAAAGCCGGTCCAGCGCTTCGATAATACCGGTTTTTATTTCGGTCTTTGTGTTTCTTGAACCGCTCAGGTGTAGTTTGGCTTTGTTCAAGCAGGCTTTGGCTTCTGATGACCGATCCGCGTACTGTGACTTTGGCGGCGTCGTTAGAACCTCAATGAGTTTCGAGCGCGCTGGTAGGGTTTTTGTCTCCTGCGACTCTGGAGGTTTTTGTCCGATTTTAGCAGGGCCAGCCTGTATCGTCTTGGTGGTTAGGGGGGGTGGTGGGTTTGAGCTTGCACGCTTGGTCGCTTCCCATTCTCCGACACTGCGTCGAACGCTCGGAGGTGATGCTCTGGGTTTAGGTGGTGATTTTTCACCATCCGTCTTCTTTACTGGGGTCCTTATTCCGATCATATTGGAGATATGCGTCAATTAGTAAAAAAGTATAAAAAGTGTAAAGGTGTATAATTGTATAAAGAGACAAAAGTGCGTATAAGATCGTGTTGATCTTCGGTAAAATTTATAATGTGTCCTCTGTATAGAGATAACACGGTCGGCTTTATTGTTCAATAAAACAAGTCAAGCGACGAACATAAATTAACATAGAGAGTCTCGCTCTGTCAAGATATCTTAAAACTAGGTTCCAGATCGGTGTCTGGTGTCAGAGGGCTTTCAGGAGCCACTGGGTAACGAAAAGTTAAAAAAGTAGAGTTCGAAAATTTTTCGACTCTACGGTAGAGTCGATTTCTATGTTCCGCTGGATAGCCCCCTACGAGCCCTCCAAGTTGAACCCAAACTCGGCACGATTCCGCCAAGGGGCTCCGGAGCTACACCGTCCCAAAAAGCTGGGTTTTTGGCCTTACCGACAACCCAAAAGTGGGTTTTCGGGCTTTCTCCGGAACCGCCGGGCCGAAAGCACCAGTGCTTGGGCTTTCCGAGGTTGGCGCGGTGAGACCTACCCCGCGGAGCAGGTTTCAGGCCTGAAAATTTCTGGCTCCTGAAAACTCCTGAAAAAGCGCTAGTCGGGTGAGGAAGGGCCGGCCGAAGTCCCCAGAGAAAACCCGGACCTTCTACGACCCACGGGTCGAGAGTTATCCAAGTCTGAAAAATGGTTTGACAGTCCGAGAACTGTCAAAGTCAATTTTCGACAAGGTATAACTTCCCCCCCAACGATCGCAGAACGCCCGAGCTTGGACTTATCCGACTTGGCTCGTCCCGCTCCAACGCGCAATTTGGTTTTCAGGATCCTGAAATTTTTCAGCGCCAAAACGCCTGAGACCAGGTTGGTCAGACAGAGGTTGTCTCCCCAAACACCACTGCGAAAACGGCGACTCTCTGCGACCCCCGGATCCGGAGCTATGCCAGGCCAAAGTTTCCCAAAGAGTGGGGGTAACTGTCAAACACCAACTTTGGGTGGCTATAACTCCACAACCGTTTGCCACAGAGAAACGCGGTTTGAAATGTCGTGCTTGGCTCGGCTTCCCCTATCCGCCAAATACTGTTTCAGGGCTGAAAAACTTCAGGTCCTGAAAACGCCTGAAAATATATACAAATGTTTCCCGCTTAAATTCCGCTGGGGAACGTGAAAACCCGGGTCTTCTGCGCCCAGTAGATCCGGAGATAATTAACTCCAAGTATAAAAACCTAAAAACCCAAAATGTCTGAAAAAGTCGATTTCCCTCGTTCCTGGAGCTACTGGGGGCAAATTTGGGCTTAAACAAGCTGAAATAGGGTTTATAGAGCTAATCCTGGCGTCAAAATAATTTTAAAACTATTTGTTTTGATTTAAATAGCAAAAAACACAAAAAATTCAATAACTTTAAAATTAAAAATCCTAAAAATATGAAAAAAATACTTAAATTCGTTACAAATAATGCTCTTTACGATGAGAAAATGAGAAGTTAAATTTTAATGATTTTAAGCATAAAATTTTGGAAAAAACTGAAAAATTTACAAATTTTGAATTACAAGCCTAAAAATAACCTTAAAAAATATGGTCTTCCGCCAGGTCTGCTCCTCTGATGAGCGCGCAGCAGGATCCGCTTGAAAAATTGGGGGTACTCACTGCAGATTCTTCGGAAATTGAGTCCAAAGTTTGGGTCTTCTATGTTTATTTGTTCCGCTTCTGGTGGGGGTAAAAATCCGCTCGAAGCGTCGTTCCACTCGCCTCTGCGCCTCCTCTCAGCTACCAAAAAATTAGCTCCGTCTGGTACGCGGTTTGAGTACCACGTGGTCAAATTTTGGGGTTATGTACCCAGTTTTCCTCGTTTTTCTTGGCAACAAGTAGTCGAAAAATTGCCTGCGGGGTGTCGTATTCTGCGTCTCGTTGGGCCTCGTGGTTTGGTAAAATAAAAACCAGGCCTTTACGCTCGCGTTTCGGAGTTATAAGGTTCCGAAAACTTCCAAAGTCCCGGTTTTTGCTGTCTTTCACTCACTACACTTTTGCCCGGATTTTCCGGCAAATGAAAATTTCACAGGCACTTGCGCGGCACCGATACGCGTCGTTTGGTATATAACACTTGTAAGTATCACTAAAAAATACCACCAAAACGAATTTTTTTGTGCGGAGCGACTCTAAAAACGATCCGAACACCACGAGGGCTGCGGGGGGACTGGGTTAGGTTAGGTTAGGTTAGGTTACCCGGGGGAGGGACTTTAGGGCGGCGGCCTGTCTGGCCTCAGCTGGCGGATCCTTAGTGGCAGGTAGGATCCGCCGGCTGGGATTGAGGGTGGCGCTGCACAAGACCGAGGCCGTTTTCTTCCACGGGCCTCGGCAGCGCTACCCACCTGACGCCCACATAGTCGTGGAGGGCGTCAGGATAGAGGTGAAGGCCCAGATGAAGTATCTGGGCCTAGTGCTGGACAGCAGGTGGCGCTTCGGCCCGCACTTTAGCGGGCTGTCGACGCGCCTGCTGAAGGCCGCCGATGCCCTATCGTGGCTCCTCCCGAATCTGGGGGGGCCCAAGGAGCGATGCCGGCGCCTCTATGCCGGCATCCTCAAGAGTATGGCCCTGTATGGAGCCCCAATCTGGGCAGACTCCCTCCACAGGAGGGAAAACGCGACCGCCATCCGCAGGCCCCAAAGGGCCATTGCACAGCGGGTGGCGAGGGCCTATCGGTCCGTAGGCTTCGCGGCGGCGTGCGCTCTGGCGGGCACCCCTCCCTGGGAGTTGGAGGCATGGGTGCTCGCCAGAGTGTACGAGTGGACGGCTCGGCGAAAGGCGCTAGGCGAGCGCCCCGTCGCGGAGGAGCGGCAGGCCGTGCGGCGGGAGGCGAGGGACGCCATCGTCCTCCATTGGACGGAGGACCTCGCCTCCGCCGCCTTTGGCCGCCGGACGCTGGATGCGCTCGGTCCAGTCCTGCGGGGCTGGCTCGAGCGCAGACACGGTTTCCTCTCGTTCCGTCTAGTGCAGGTGTTGTCCGGACATGGATGTTTCGGAACGCACCTGCACCGGATCCGGAGGGAGGAAACCCCGGCGTGCCATGACTGCGGCGCGGTGGAGGACACGGCGCAGCACACCCTCGAGGTGTGCCCAGCCTGGGCTGAGCTGCGCCGTGCCCTGACAGGAGTTGTCGGGCAGGACCTCTCGCTCCCCGGCGTGATAAACTCCATGCTGGGGAGCGAGGAGGCCTGGGCGGCGGTCGCCTCCTTTTGCGAGGATGTAATGTCGCAAAAGGAGGCGGCGGAGCGGGCGCGGGAGGATGACCCTCTCGCTGCGCCGCTCCGCAGGCGGAGAGGGGGTGGGAGAAGGCGGTTGTACGACCGTCTCCTCCCACCTCCTCCTGGTGGTGACTAGCGGACGACAGGCGCGGGGGCGCCTCTCGTCTGCATTGCACAGTCACCACCCTCGGGCGGGAACGGCCGAGCACTCGCGGTCGTTCCCGGGCCCCTCCACTAAGGGAGGGGCGTGAAGGGCCTGCCATAAAGGCGGGCGGTCGTCGGCGGAGGGCTGGACGTAAAGGCTGTGCCGGTTTCCCAGCCCTCCTCCACACAGACGATGCGGGAGTGCCGCTGGGTTATTTTAGTGGGTATACCGGGCTTGCCCGGGGAGTCCCACATAGCCCGCCCATTCCCCCAATGGGCGGGTATGCGTAATGCATTTTTTCCCAGCGTGATCAAAAAAAAAAAAAAAAAAAAAAAAAAAAAAAAAAAAAAAAAAAGGTTAGGTTAGGTTAGGTTAGGTTAGGTTAGGTTAGGTTAGGTTAGGTTAGGTTAGGTTAGGTTAGGTTAGGTTGGGGTGCGGGTCAGGTAACCTCCACGTTGGCCTAGTTGGTTGCTGGTCTCTTTCGGATACGTCCGGGGGGAAGAGCAACCCGCTGGGCTGGTGCACCCCGGGCACCGTCAATAACTTCCCATTCGTGGGTTCTTGTTGGCGGTGGCGAATACCTGACAGGGGGGGGATGTCGCTCTGGGTGTTCCCCTGATTAGCAGGGGACACTCCAGACGCGACATAGGGGTGGGGTTAGGTTGGGTAGGTAGGTTTTGGGTAGGTTAGGTAGGTTTGCGGTGGGGCTCACTTCCGGGCCTCTGGGCGGGCCGCCCACTCCTGCGGGGGGGTCTCCCGGGTGCATTGACCAGCTCTGCATCCTGCTCTGCCCGGCTCTGCAACCGGGCTCTGCCCGCTCTGCACCTGGCTTTGCCCGCTCTGCACCTGGCTTTGCACTCGGCGCTCGTGCGGTTTGAGCTCCCCGAGTGCACTGACCAGCTCTGCACCCTGCACTGACCAGCTCTGCACCCTGCTTTGCCCGGACCTGCATCCGGCTTAGCCCGCTCTGCACCTGGCTCTGCGCCCGGCTCTCTCTCTTGCGGGTGGGGGCGGCCGACGCCCGGGGGCGGGAAGTGGGCCCACGAGGTGGTGTTGACTTGTCGTTGCCGGCCCTCCTTTGGCGTGGGATGGTCGGCAGGGACAAGTCGATGGAAGGAGGAGGCGGCGGAGCGTCGGTCTCGACGCGCCGCCGCACACGCGGAGGGCGGCATCTGTCCTTTGCGGGCCAGATGCCGCACCGGAGGGGACCGTTAGGTCCAGTGCGGTGGAGGGTACGGCGCAGCACACCGTCTAGGTGTGCCCAGCGGGGGCGTAGCTGCGCCGTGCCCTGAGGAGATGTCGGGCGGGACCTCTCGCTTCCCGGTGTGGTGAATTCCATGCTGGGGGGTGGGGGGTCCTGGGCGGCGGTTGTCCCCCTTTTGCGACGACGCCATGTCGCAAAAGGGGGTGGCGGTGAGGGGGTGGAAAGGGGGCGGTCGTACGATCGTTTCCTCCCACCTCCTGGTGGTGACTAGCGGGCGACGGGCGTGGGGGCCGCCTTAGCCTGCATTGCACTAGTCACCACCCTTGCGGGCGGGAACGGCCGAGCACTCGCGGTCGTTCCCGGGCCCCTCCACTGAGGGAGGGGCGAGAAGGGCCCGCCCTAAAAGGCGGGCGGTCGTCGGCGGAGGACTGGACGTAAAGGCTCTGCCGGTTTCCCAGTCCTCCTCCATTCAGACGATGCGGGAGTGCCGCTGGGTTATTTTAGTGGGTATACCGGGCTGGGGGGCCCGGGGAGTCCCACATAGCCCCCCATTCCCCCAATGGGTGGGTATGCGTAATGCATTTTTTCCCAGCGTGATCAAAAAAAAACAAAAAAAAAAAAAAAAAAAAAAAAAAAAAAAAAAAAAGGTTAGGTTAGGTTAGGTTTGGGGTGGGGTTCTTGCGGGAGGCCCGGACTCGCGTCGATATGGCGAGTCTGGGCATCGACGAAATGCGCTGTAGGACCACGGTCACCGGCGCCCGCATCCTGGAAATCTTCGGGGATGGGGGCGCTGAGAAGGCCGACTCCCTGGCTACAAAGCTAAGGGAGGTCCTCAGTGCAGACGCGGTCAGGGTCTCCCGCCCCACAAAAAGGGTGGACGTCCTTGTATCAGGCTTGGACGATTCCGTCACCGCCGCAGAGGTGGTGGCGGCTTTTGCAGCACAGGGAGGGTGCCACGCCGACGACATAAGACCCGGGGTGATCGGCGAACGTGCAACGATGTGGCTCGGCTGCCCGGTGGCCGCCGCCAAGACGGTGGTCGGCGCAAAAAGGCTTAAAGTTGGATGGATAACGGCCAGGGTCACCCTGCTGGAGGCGAGGCCCCTTCGGTGCTTCAGGTGCCTCAACCTGGGCCACGTCGCCAGCAGGTGTGTTTCGGAGGTGGACCGCAGTGGCCTCTGCTTTCGCTGCGGAAAGCCGGGCCACCGGGCGCGAGAGTGCCGGGCCGAGCCCAACTGCGCCACCTGTGCGGCAGCGGGCAAGCCGGCGGGGCACCCTCTCGGCGGAGTGGGCTGCGTGGGCAAAGCCCCAAAAACCACAAAAAGGAAAGCGACCAGTGCTGAGGGGGGCAGCGGCGAGTCCGCCCCTATCCCGGCAACTATAGAGGAGGGGCCCATGGAAACCGCCCCATAAATGTCTAGGTTAGCAATATTGCAGGCAAATATTAACCACTCTGCCAGGGCCCAGGATCTATTGTCCCAGAGCCTGGCAGAGTGGGGAATACAAATAGCGGTGGTCGCCGAGCCCTACTTTGTCCCCGCCCGGGATGACTGGGTCGGGGACCGGGACGGCTTGGTGGCCATCGCCGCCCCGGCTGCCGCTGGCGCCCCGCCCATCGAACGTGTGTCGAGGGGTGGGGGGCACGTACTGGCAGCCGTGGGCGACGTCATAGTAATAGGGGTGTACTGTTCTCCCAACCGGGGTCTCGCCGACTTTGAGCAGATGCTCGTCGAGGTGGGGTCTTTGGTTGGGCAGTCCGCCCCTAGCCCCGTGCTAGTCGCCGGGGATTTCAACGCCAAATCTGCGGCGTGGGGATCCCCGGTGACGGATGCGCGGGGTGAGTGCCTGGAGGAGTGGGCGGTCGCCATGGGCCTGGCCGTCCTCAACACGGGGTCGGAGGACACGTGCGTGCGGCAACAGGGCGGGTCGATAGTCGACATAACACTGGCATCGACCGCCCTGGCGCGCCGTGTCCGGGACTGGAGGGTGGTGGTGGGCGTGGAGACACTGTCGGACCATCGTTACATCCGATTCGATGTCTCCGCGCTCCCCACCGGCCCGCGGGGCCCGACCCGACCCCCTGTTGGGGGGGGCGGTCCGCGCTGGGTGCTGGGGCGGCTCGACAAAGAGGTCGCTAGAGAGGCCGCAGTGATAGAGGACTGGGTGTCCGGTTCCGACATTGGCCAAGACGTGGACGAGGAGGCGGGGCGCCTAGGGGCCTCGCTGGGCCGCATCTGCGACGCGGCGATGCCCAGGGCGAGACCCCTCCCTCCTCGGCATCGGGTGTATTGGTGGAGCGACGAGCTTCGCCGTATGCGAATCGAGTGCGGTAGGGCTCGCCGCCAATACACTCGGTGCAGGCGTAGGCGGACCCGGGACGCCCAGGAGGAGGCCGCCTCCTACGCCGCTTACAGGGCTCTGCGCGAGTCGTTCCAAGTGGCAATCGCGCGGGCCAAGGAGGCGGCGTGGGAGGAGTGGCTGCGGACCCTTGACGGCGACCCGTGGGGCAGGCCGTACAAGGCGGTCCGCAAAAAGCTGCGGCCCTGGGCCCCCCCGGTCACGTCCAGCGTGGACGAGGGTCTGCTGGGAGAGGTGGTGGACGCCCTCTTCCCGCAGAGAGACGAGTGGGTGCCTCCGGCGATGGCCCGACCCAACAATGCGCGACCTGCCCGGGAAGACGTCCCCGCACCGCCGGTATCGGAGTCGGAGTTCGGGGCGGCCGTCTCGAGGCTTAAAATGAAGAGGACCGCCCCAGGCCCGGACGGCGTTCCGGGGGCGGCCCTGGCGGTCGCGCTGGAGGAGATAGGAGAGAGGGTGAGGTCCCTCTTCACCGCTTGTTTGGCGCAGGGTCGATTCCCCCGACCCTGGAAGACGGGCAAACTTGTTTTACTGCCGAAAGTCGGCCGCCCGGCCGGACTGCCGTCGTCCTACCGTCCGATCGTGCTGCTCGGCGAGGTGAGCAAGCTTTTCGAGCGAGTGCTCGCTGCTCGCCTGGCCGAGTGCATGGATCCGGATCTGGACGACGCGCAGTTCGGTTTTCGCCGGGGTCGGTCGACCCTGGATGCCGTTGCGCGGGTGAGGGATCTCGCCGAGGAGGAGGTCTCCCGGGGTGGCGTGTTGCTTGCGGTGTCATTGGACATCCGCAACGCGTTCAACACGCTGCCCTGGGACACGGTCAGGGCGGCGCTGCGGTACCATGGGGTGCCGCAGTACCTCCAGCGGGTCATCGCCGAGTACTTTGCCGGCAGAGCCGTCGTGTTCCCGACGAGGGCCGGCGAAGGTAGGCGGGCAATGACGTGCGGTGTTCCACAGGGGTCTGTCCTTGGACCACCCCTGTGGAACATCGGTTACGACTGGGTGCTGCGCGGGGCCACCTTGCGGGGGATCGGTGTGTTGTGTTACGCCGACGATACCCTCGTGCTGGCCCGCGGCAGCACCTACAGGGAGGCAGCCCGCCTCGCCACTGCGGGTGTGGCACAAGTAGTGGGGAGGATCCGCGCCCTGGGGCTCGAGGTGGCCCTGGAAAAGTCGGAGGCCCTACTTTTTCACGGGCCCCGAAACGGGCCGCCGCCGGGAGCCTCGATTATTGTCGGAGGAACTTCCATCGCCGTCGGTACTACAATGAAGTACCTTGGGCTCGTGCTAGACGGCCGATGGAAGTTCGAAGAGCACTTCCGGCGGTTGGCCCCAAAGTTGTTGGCCACCGCCGGGGCCTTGGGGCGGATCCTCCCCAACGTTGGGGGGCCAAGTGGAGCTTGCCGACGTCTCTACGCCGGTGTGGTGCGCTCCATGGCGCTCTACGGGGCGCCGATATGGGCAGGATGCGCCATGACGAATCTGAACCTGGCGGTGCTGCGCAGACCGCAGCGCGCCATGGCGCTCAGGGTGGCCCGGGCGTACCGCACCGTGTCTTGCGTCGGCGCGTGTGTGCTCGCCGGTACGCCGCCGTGGGACCTCGACGCCGAGGTACTCGCCGCGGCGTACTGGCGAACGAAGGAGGCGATTGCGAGTGGTGATCGTCCCCATCCGCGGGAGATTCGTCGCTGGAGGGAGGAGGCGCGTGACACTCTCCTGCGGAAGTGGGCGGCCCGATTGGAGGGGTCGGAGGCGAGCCGAGATTTCGTGGCCGCCATTCGACCCTTTCTTCGCGAGTGGCTAGAGCGGCGGCACGGAGCTCTCTCCTTCCACCTGACACAGATGATCACCGGGCACGGTTGCTTTGGCAGATACCTGTGTCGGGTGGCAGGAAGGGAGCCGTACGAGGTGTGTCATCATTGTGCGGCGGGAGTCGCGGACACGGCGCAACACACGCGCGAGGAGTGCCCTGCGTGGGCGGTCCCTCGCGCCGCCCTGTCCGCGACTGTCGGGAATGACTTGTCGCTGTCGGCCTTGCTCAGAGAGATGGTCGACAGCGATGAATCATGGCAGGCGGTCGCGACATTCAGTGTCGAAATTATGTCGAGGAAGGAGGCGGCGGAGCGGGACCGGGAAGACGACGTCGACTCGGCCCCGATGCGCCGCCGCAGACGCGGAAGGCGGCGTCAAGCCTTTGCAGGCCGAATGCTGCACTAAGGTCTGGGACCGTGGGCGGAGGATCGGGGGATCCTCCGTCCACACAAAGGTCCCGCGCACCAGACGCCGAGACGCCCTGGCATTCCTGGGCGCCTCGGTGCTAGGAGGAGAGAAACAGTTGGAGGTGGAATGTGACGGGGCAGGGTCCTAAACACTCTGGGACTCTGCCCCGTCCCGAAAAGAAGGGCTCCGTTGCGGAGCGACGCCAGCGGGGCATGCGGTTGCAAGCCTTGTGGGTCCCGCAGCCCCGTAGGCGAATGAAGGAATGCTCCAGGTTTTTAGTGGGTGCAAACCCCACATAACGCAGTGGTTCCCCCGGCCCACTGCGTATTCGTGAGGAATTTTACCTGGGTGATCAAAAAAAAAAAAAAAAAAAAGGTTTGGGGTGGGGTGCGGGTCAGGTAACCTCCACGTTGGCCTAGTTGGTTGCTGGTCCCTTTCGGATACGTCCGGGGGGAAGAGCAACCCGCTGGGCTGGTGCGCCCCGGGCACCGTCAATAACTTCCCATTCGTGGGTTCTTGTTGGCGGTGGCGAATACCTGACAGGGGGGGGATGTCGCTCGCTCTGGGTGTTCCTCTGATTAGCAGAGGACACACCAGATGCGACATTGGGGACTGGGTGGGTGGGGATAAATTAGGTTGGGTAGGTTTGTTTGGGTAGGTAGTTTAGTTAGGTTGGGTAGGTAGGCTAGGCGGACGTGGAGAGGAGTTGGGGGTTGCCTGAAAACAGGTAGCCTCCAAAAGGGGAGTTCACACCAGCTCCCCTTGAATCCCGGAGCCCACGGCATACTCCCAAAGACCCCCATCGTTGGTGGTATGGGGTACGGGATGTGCCGTGGACCGGAGGGCTTGCCTTAATTGGCCGGCCCGCGAGAAGGAAAACTCTTTAAAATCCGACAGCGAAGTCGTAAAAACCTGTAGATACCTGGCGACCTCTACAGTATCTAGCTGCACTGGCACGGAATGAGCGTCACCCGACAGTGCTTCCCTAATTCGTCTCTTACTCGTGGGAACAAAAATGGATACAAAACAAACCAAACAAAAAGTTGAAAAAAAGAAGGCGGAAAAAAAGAAGGAGACGGCGACTTTGGAAGAAGATCTTCAAGTCGCCGTGGTGCGTCTCTCCGACACATCCGGAGACTCGGACACCAGCTTGCTGACATGCGCGTCAGGAAGCGAAAAGGAGGAAGCTGGCCAGCTAAGCGAAAGCGAAGAGGCTCGCCGCCGTTGGCTCAAAAGGCCAGCTGGCGAAGAAGACGAAGAGATATCGATGTCACCACCCAAAGGAGCGGCACACAAATCCAAGAGGGGGAGAGGCCGCCCGCCCACCACGGGCGAATATGTGGGCCTTGCTGCGGCCAAAGAACGCCTCACGAAGGCCAAGGAGGAGGAGCTCCAGCTCGAAGCTGAAATGGGCATAGAGGGCATGGCCAAAACGTTGCGGGAATCCCGGCACGCCTGCCTCAGCGGCCTCAGCCAGCCAACACAGGAGGAGGACACGGCGCAGTCTCTAGCGGCACTAAATCTTTTGCTGCTAGAGGCTGCAAAACTCGTTGAAAAGGTGGCCACCACGTCAAGGAAGTTAAAAGGCACCAGTGTAAAGACATTGAAGGATGCGGCCTCTATCATTAAGGAGGCCGCGGTGGGGATAAGGGCCCGAACTGTATCCGAAGAAATGACGCAATTGGTGGCCGAAAATAGGCGGCTGTCGGAGCAGCTGGCGGAGGCCAACAGCCGGCCGGCGGCAGCGGCGGTGGACTCAGACGCGATCCGTGAGATGGTGGAGGCGATGTCTCGGGCCAGTGTCGTGCAGTTCAGCAATATGCTGAATGCGCGACTCGAGGGGCTCGAGAGTCGCCTCCTGCCGGACCCGAAGTTGCGGCCGCCGCTGGCGGCTGACAGAAAAGTGGCGGAAGATGAGGCCGCGGCAGTGGCAGTGGCAGTGTCACAGCCGCGGCAGTCAGGTGCGGGGGCAAAGGCCCCTGCCTTAGCGAAGGTTACAGCACCCCCGGCGCCTCTGTCTGCGCCCGCAGCTCAGCCCCAATCCACTAAGGGAAAGGGCAAGGGCAAAGGAAAGGGGAAGAAGACGGCGCCGGCCCCTGTAAGGGACCCTAGCCCGGTTCAGGACGCCCCCCCACCGCCCCCTCTGACGGAACAGTGGAGCGTGGTCGCTGCTCGGGGTGCGAAAAGCTCCGGGAAGAAGACGGGCACCCAGAGCACGCAAAAGGCAGCGGCGGTGACAAAGTTACGGGAGCCAAAAACGGCAGCAGTTACCCTCACACTGCTGCCGGGCGCGGCGGAGCGTGGCGCCAGCTACGCCACTGTCTTGCGGGAGGCCCGGACTCGCGTCGATATGGCGAGTCTGGGCATCGACGAAATGCGCTGTAGGACCACGGTCACCGGCGCCCGCATCCTGGAAATCTTCGGGGATGGGGGCGCTGAGAAGGCCGACTCCCTGGCTACAAAGCTAAGGGAGGTCCTCAGTGCAGACGCGGTCAGGGTCTCCCGCCCCACAAAAAGGGTGGACGTCCTTGTATCAGGCTTGGACGATTCCGTCACCGCCGCAGAGGTGGTGGCGGCTTTTGCAGCACAGGGAGGGTGCCACGCCGACGACATAAGACCCGGGGTGATCGGCGAACGTGCAACGATGTGGCTCGGCTGCCCGGTGGCCGCCGCCAAGACGGTGGTCGGCGCAAAAAGGCTTAAAGTTGGATGGATAACGGCCAGGGTCACCCTGCTGGAGGCGAGGCCCCTTCGGTGCTTCAGGTGCCTCAACCTGGGCCACGTCGCCAGCAGGTGTGTTTCGGAGGTGGACCGCAGTGGCCTCTGCTTTCGCTGCGGAAAGCCGGGCCACCGGGCGCGAGAGTGCCGGGCCGAGCCCAACTGCGCCACCTGTGCGGCAGCGGGCAAGCCGGCGGGGCACCCTCTCGGCGGAGTGGGCTGCGTGGGCAAAGCCCCAAAAACCACAAAAAGGAAAGCGACCAGTGCTGAGGGGGGCAGCGGCGAGTCCGCCCCTATCCCGGCAACTATAGAGGAGGGGCCCATGGAAACCGCCCCATAAATGTCTAGGTTAGCAATATTGCAGGCAAATATTAACCACTCTGCCAGGGCCCAGGATCTATTGTCCCAGAGCCTGGCAGAGTGGGGAATACAAATAGCGGTGGTCGCCGAGCCCTACTTTGTCCCCGCCCGGGATGACTGGGTCGGGGACCGGGACGGCTTGGTGGCCATCGCCGCCCCGGCTGCCGCTGGCGCCCCGCCCATCGAACGTGTGTCGAGGGGTGGGGGGCACGTACTGGCAGCCGTGGGCGACGTCATAGTAATAGGGGTGTACTGTTCTCCCAACCGGGGTCTCGCCGACTTTGAGCAGATGCTCGTCGAGGTGGGGTCTTTGGTTGGGCAGTCCGCCCCTAGCCCCGTGCTAGTCGCCGGGGATTTCAACGCCAAATCTGCGGCGTGGGGATCCCCGGTGACGGATGCGCGGGGTGAGTGCCTGGAGGAGTGGGCGGTCGCCATGGGCCTGGCCGTCCTCAACACGGGGTCGGAGGACACGTGCGTGCGGCAACAGGGCGGGTCGATAGTCGACATAACACTGGCATCGACCGCCCTGGCGCGCCGTGTCCGGGACTGGAGGGTGGTGGTGGGCGTGGAGACACTGTCGGACCATCGTTACATCCGATTCGATGTCTCCGCGCTCCCCACCGGCCCGCGGGGCCCGACCCGACCCCCTGTTGGGGGGGGCGGTCCGCGCTGGGTGCTGGGGCGGCTCGACAAAGAGGTCGCTAGAGAGGCCGCAGTGATAGAGGACTGGGTGTCCGGTTCCGACATTGGCCAAGACGTGGACGAGGAGGCGGGGCGCCTAGGGGCCTCGCTGGGCCGCATCTGCGACGCGGCGATGCCCAGGGCGAGACCCCTCCCTCCTCGGCATCGGGTGTATTGGTGGAGCGACGAGCTTCGCCGTATGCGAATCGAGTGCGGTAGGGCTCGCCGCCAATACACTCGGTGCAGGCGTAGGCGGACCCGGGACGCCCAGGAGGAGGCCGCCTCCTACGCCGCTTACAGGGCTCTGCGCGAGTCGTTCCAAGTGGCAATCGCGCGGGCCAAGGAGGCGGCGTGGGAGGAGTGGCTGCGGACCCTTGACGGCGACCCGTGGGGCAGGCCGTACAAGGCGGTCCGCAAAAAGCTGCGGCCCTGGGCCCCCCCGGTCACGTCCAGCGTGGACGAGGGTCTGCTGGGAGAGGTGGTGGACGCCCTCTTCCCGCAGAGAGACGAGTGGGTGCCTCCGGCGATGGCCCGACCCAACAATGCGCGACCTGCCCGGGAAGACGTCCCCGCACCGCCGGTATCGGAGTCGGAGTTCGGGGCGGCCGTCTCGAGGCTTAAAATGAAGAGGACCGCCCCAGGCCCGGACGGCGTTCCGGGGGCGGCCCTGGCGGTCGCGCTGGAGGAGATAGGAGAGAGGGTGAGGTCCCTCTTCACCGCTTGTTTGGCGCAGGGTCGATTCCCCCGACCCTGGAAGACGGGCAAACTTGTTTTACTGCCGAAAGTCGGCCGCCCGGCCGGACTGCCGTCGTCCTACCGTCCGATCGTGCTGCTCGGCGAGGTGAGCAAGCTTTTCGAGCGAGTGCTCGCTGCTCGCCTGGCCGAGTGCATGGATCCGGATCTGGACGACGCGCAGTTCGGTTTTCGCCGGGGTCGGTCGACCCTGGATGCCGTTGCGCGGGTGAGGGATCTCGCCGAGGAGGAGGTCTCCCGGGGTGGCGTGTTGCTTGCGGTGTCATTGGACATCCGCAACGCGTTCAACACGCTGCCCTGGGACACGGTCAGGGCGGCGCTGCGGTACCATGGGGTGCCGCAGTACCTCCAGCGGGTCATCGCCGAGTACTTTGCCGGCAGAGCCGTCGTGTTCCCGACGAGGGCCGGCGAAGGTAGGCGGGCAATGACGTGCGGTGTTCCACAGGGGTCTGTCCTTGGACCACCCCTGTGGAACATCGGTTACGACTGGGTGCTGCGCGGGGCCACCTTGCGGGGGATCGGTGTGTTGTGTTACGCCGACGATACCCTCGTGCTGGCCCGCGGCAGCACCTACAGGGAGGCAGCCCGCCTCGCCACTGCGGGTGTGGCACAAGTAGTGGGGAGGATCCGCGCCCTGGGGCTCGAGGTGGCCCTGGAAAAGTCGGAGGCCCTACTTTTTCACGGGCCCCGAAACGGGCCGCCGCCGGGAGCCTCGATTATTGTCGGAGGAACTTCCATCGCCGTCGGTACTACAATGAAGTACCTTGGGCTCGTGCTAGACGGCCGATGGAAGTTCGAAGAGCACTTCCGGCGGTTGGCCCCAAAGTTGTTGGCCACCGCCGGGGCCTTGGGGCGGATCCTCCCCAACGTTGGGGGGCCAAGTGGAGCTTGCCGACGTCTCTACACCGGTGTGGTGCGCTCCATGGCGCTCTACGGGGCGCCGATATGGGCAGGATGCGCCATGACGAATCTGAACCTGGCGGTGCTGCGCAGACCGCAGCGCGCCATGGCGCTCAGGGTGGCCCGGGCGTACCGCACCGTGTCTTGCGTCGGCGCGTGTGTGCTCGCCGGTACGCCGCCGTGGGACCTCGACGCCGAGGTACTCGCCGCGGCGTACTGGCGAACGAAGGAGGCGATTGCGAGTGGTGATCGTCCCCATCCGCGGGAGATTCGTCGCTGGAGGGAGGAGGCGCGTGACACTCTCCTGCGGAAGTGGGCGGCCCGATTGGAGGGGTCGGAGGCGAGCCGAGATTTCGTGGCCGCCATTCGACCCTTTCTTCGCGAGTGGCTAGAGCGGCGGCACGGAGCTCTCTCCTTCCACCTGACACAGATGATCACCGGGCACGGTTGCTTTGGCAGATACCTGTGTCGGGTGGCAGGAAGGGAGCCGTACGAGGTGTGTCATCATTGTGCGGCGGGAGTCGCGGACACGGCGCAACACACGCGCGAGGAGTGCCCTGCGTGGGCGGTCCCTCGCGCCGCCCTGTCCGCGACTGTCGGGAATGACTTGTCGCTGTCGGCCTTGCTCAGAGAGATGGTCGACAGCGATGAATCATGGCAGGCGGTCGCGACATTCAGTGTCGAAATTATGTCGAGGAAGGAGGCGGCGGAGCGGGACCGGGAAGACGACGTCGACTCGGCCCCGATGCGCCGCCGCAGACGCGGAAGGCGGCGTCAAGCCTTTGCAGGCCGAATGCTGCACTAAGGTCTGGGACCGTGGGCGGAGGATCGGGGGATCCTCCGTCCACACAAAGGTCCCGCGCACCAGACGCCGAGACGCCCTGGCATTCCTGGGCGCCTCGGTGCTAGGAGGAGAGAAACAGTTGGAGGTGGAATGTGACGGGGCAGGGTCCTAAACACTCTGGGACTCTGCCCCGTCCCGAAAAGAAGGGCTCCGTTGCGGAGCGACGCCAGCGGGGCATGCGGTTGCAAGCCTTGTGGGTCCCGCAGCCCCGTAGGCGAATGAAGGAATGCTCCAGGTTTTTAGTGGGTGCAAACCCCACATAACGCAGTGGTTCCCCCGGCCCACTGCGTATTCGTGAGGAATTTTACCTGGGTGATCAAAAAAAAAAAAAAAAAAAGGTTAGGTTTGGGGTGCAGGTCAGGTAACCTCCACGTTGGCCTAGTTGGTTGCTGGTCTCTTTCGGATACGTCCGGGGGGAAGAGCAACCCACTGGGCTGGTGCACCCCGGGCACCGTCAATAACTTCCCATTCGTGGGTTCTTGTTGGCGGTGGCGAATACCTGACAGGGGGGGATGTCGCTCTGGGTGTTCCCCTGATTAGCAGGGGACACTCCAGACGCGATATAGGGGGGCTAGGTTGGGTAGGCTAGTTTGGGTAGGTTGGTTAAATTAGGTTGGGTAGGTAGGTAGGTGGTGTGACTTGTCGTTGCCGGCCCTCCTTTGGCGTGGGATGGTCGGCAGGGACAAGTCAATGGAAGGAGGAGGCGGCGGAGCGTCGGTCTCGACGCGCCGCCGCACACGCGGGGGACCGTAAAGGTCAGGGGCGGTGGAGGGCACGGCGCAGCACACCGTCTAGGTGTGCCCAGCGGGGGCGTAGCTGCGCCATGCCCTGAGGAGTTGTCGGGCGGGACCTCTCGCTTCCCGGTGTGGTGAATTCCATGCTGGGGGGTGGGGGGTCCTGGGCGGCGGTTGCGGCATCTGTCCTTCGCGGGCCAGATGCCGCAACGGAGGGGACCGTAAGGTCCAGCGCGGTGGAGGGCACGGCGCAGCACACCGTCTAGGTGTGCCCAGCGGGGGCGTAGCTGCGCCGTGCCCTGAGGAGTTGTCGGGCGGGACCTCTCGCTTCCCGGTGTGGTGAATTCCATGCTGGGGGGTGGGGGGTCCTGTGCGGCGGTTGCCCCCTTTTGCGAGGACGCCATGTCGCAAGAGGGGGTCGGCGGAGAGGGGGTGGGAGGGGGCGGTCGTACGATCGTTTCCTCCCACCTCCTGGTGGTGACTAGCGGGCGATGGCGTGGGGGCCGCCTTAGCTCGCATTGCACTAGTCACCACCCTTGCGGGCGGGAACGGCCGAGCACTCGCGGTCGTTTCCGGGCCCCTCCAGTGAGCGAGGGGCGTGAAGGGCCTGCCCTTAAAGGCGGGCGGTCGTCGGCGGAGGACTGGAGGTAAAGGCTGTGCCGGTTTCCCAGTCCTCCTCCATTCAGACGATGCGGGAGTGCCGCTGGGTTATTTTAGTGGGTATACCGGGCTGGGGGGCCCGGGGAGTCCCACATAGCCCCCCATTCCCCCAATGGGTGGGTATGCGTAATGCATTTTTTCCCAGCGTGATCAAAAAAAAAAAAAAAAAAAAAAAAAAAGGTTAGGTTAGGTTAGGTTAGGTTAGGTTAGGTTAGGTTAGGTTAGGTTAGGTTAGGTTAGGTTAGGTTAGGTTAGGTTAGGTTGGGGTGCGGGTCAGGTAACCTCCACGTTGGCCTAGTTGGTTGCTGGTCTCTTTCGGATACGTCTGGGGGGAAGAGCAACCCGCTGGGCTGGTGCACCCCGGGCACCGTCAATAACTTCCCATTCGTGGGTTCTTGTTGGCGGTGGCGAATACCTGACAGGGGGGGATGTCGCTCTGGGTGTTCCCCTGATTAGCAGGGGACACTCCAGACGCGACATAGGGGGGCTAGGTTGGGTAGGCTAGTTTGGGTAGGTATGTTAAGTTAGGTTGGGTAGGTAGGTAGGCGGTGATGACTTGT
This sequence comes from Orthosia cruda, assembly GCA_964057195.1. NCBI lineage: Eukaryota > Metazoa > Arthropoda > Insecta > Lepidoptera > Noctuidae > Orthosia > Orthosia cruda. The sequence goes on from OZ059851.1 coordinate 22,224,522, forward strand.
CGTTGCCGGCCCTCCTTTGGCGTGGGATGGTCGGCAGGGACAAGTCGATGGAAGGAGGAGGCGGCGGAGCGTCGGTCTCGACGCGCCGCCGCAGACGCGGAGGGCGGCATCTGACCTTAGCGGGCCAGATGCCGCAACGGTGGGGACCGTAAGGTCCGGCGCGGTGGAGGGTACGGCGCAGCACACCGTCTAGGTGTGCCCAGCGGGGGCGTAGCTGCGCCGTGCCCTGAGGAGATGTCGGGCGGGACCTCTCGCTTCCCGGTGTGGTGAATTCCATGCTGGGGGGTGGGGGGTCCTGGGCGGCGGTTGTCCCCCTTTTGCGAGGACGCCAAGTCGCGAAAGGGGGTGGCGGAGAGGGGGTGGAAGGGGGCGGTCGTACGATCGTTTCCTCCCACCTCCTGGTGGTGACTAGCGGGCGACGGGCGTGGGGGCCGCCTTAGCCTGCATTGCACTAGTCACCACCCTTGCGGGCGGGAACGGCCGAGCACTCGCGGTCGTTCCCGGGCCCCTCCACTGAGGGAGGGGCGTGAAGGGCCTGCCCTAAAAGGCGGGCGGTCGTCGGCGGAGGACTGGACGTAAAGGCTATGCCGGATTCCCAGTCCTCCTCCATTGAGACGATGCGGGAGTGCCGCTGGGTTATTTTAGTGGGTATACCGGGCTGGGGGGCCCGGGGAGTCCCACATAGCCCCCCATTCCCCCAATGGGTGGGTATGCGTAATGCATTTTTTCCCAGCGTGATCAAAAAAAAAAAAAAAAAAAAGGTTAGGTTAGGTTAGGTTAGGTTAGGTTAGGTTGGGGTGCGGGTCAGGTAACCTCCACGTTGGCCTAGTTGGTTGCTGGTCTCTTTCGGATACGTCCGGGGGGAAGAGCAACCCGCTGGGCTGGTGCACCCCGGGCACCGTCAATAACTTCCCATTCGTGGGTTCTTGTTGGCGGTGGCGAATACCTGACAGGGGGGGGATGTCGCTCTGGGTGTTCCTCTGATTAGCAGAGGACACACCAGATGCGACATTGGGGACTGGGTGGGTGGGGATAAGTTAGGTTGGGTAGGTTTGTTTGGGTAGGTAGTTTAGTTAGGTTGGGTAGGTAGGCTAGGCGGACGTGGAGTGGAGTTGGGGGTTGCCTGAAAACAGGTAGCCTCCAAAAGGGGAGTTCACACCAGCTCCCCTTGAATCCCGGAGCCCACGGCATACTCCCAAAGACCCCCATCGTTGGTGGTATGGGGTACGGGATGTGTCGTGGACCGGAGGGCTTGCCTTAATTGGCCGGCCCGCGAGAAGGAAAACTCTTTAAAATCCGACAGCGAAGTCGTAAAAACCTGTAGATACCTGGCGACCTCTACAGTATCTAGCTGCACTGGCACGGAATGAGCGTCACCCGACAGTGCTTCCCTAATTCGTCTCATACTCGTGGGAACAAAAATGGATACAAAACAAACCAAACAAAAAGTTGAAAAAAAGAAGGCGGAAAAAAAGAAGGAGACGGCGACTTTGGAAGAAGATCTTCAAGTCGCCGTGGTGCGTCTCTCCGACACATCCGGAGACTCGGACACCAGCTTGCTGACATGCGCGTCAGGAAGCGAAAAGGAGGAAGCTGGCCAGCTAAGCGAAAGCGAAGAGGCTCGCCGCCGTTGGCTCAAAAGGCCAGCTGGCGAAGAAGACGAAGAGATATCGATGTCACCACCCAAAGGAGCGGCACACAAATCCAAGAGGGGGAGAGGCCGCCCGCCCACCACGGGCGAATATGTGGGCCTTGCTGCGGCCAAAGAACGCCTCACGAAGGCCAAGGAGGAGGAGCTCCAGCTCGAAGCTGAAATGGGCATAGAGGGCATGGCCAAAACGTTGCGGGAATCCCGGCACGCCTGCCTCAGCGGCCTCAGCCAGTCAACACAGGAGGAGGACACGGCGCAGTCTCTAGCTGCACTAAATCTTTTGCTGCTAGAGGCTGCAAAACTCATTGAAAAGGTGGCCACCACGTCGAGGAAGTTAAAAGGCACCAGTGTTAAGACATTGAAGGATGCGGCCTCTATCATTAAGGAGGCCGCGGTGGGGATAAGGGCCCGAACTGTCTCCGAAGAAATGACGCAATTGGTGGCCGAAAATAGGCGGCTGTCGGAGCAGCTGGCGGAAGCCAACAGCCGGCCGGCGGCAGCGGCGGTGGACTCGGACGCGATCCGTGAGATGGTGGAGGCGATGTCTCGGGCCAGTGTCGTGCAGTTCAGCAATATGCTGAATGCGCGACTCGAGGGGCTCGAGTGTCGCCTCCTGCCGGACCCGAAGTTGCGGCCGCCGCTGGCGGCTGACAGACAAGTGGCGGAAGATGAGGCCGCGGCAGTGGCAGTGGCAGTGTCACAGCCGCGGCAGTCAGGTGCGGGGGCAAAGGCCCCTGCCTTAGCGAAGGCTACAAAACCCCCGGCGCCTCTGTCTGCGCCCGCAGCTCAGCCCCAATCCACTAAGGGAAAGGGCAAGGGCAAAGGAAAGGGGAAGAAGACGGCGCCGGCAAGGGACCCTAGCCCGGTGCAGGAGGCCCCCCCACCACCCCCTCTGACGGAACAGTGGAGCGTGGTCGCTGCTCGGGGTGCCAAGAGCTCTGGAAGGCAGACAGGCACCCAGAGCACCCAGAAGACTCAAAACAAAAAGGCGGCGGCGGTGACAAAGTTACGGGAACCAAAAACGGCAGCAGTTACCCTCACACTGCTGCCGGGCGCGGCGGAGCGTGGCGCCAGCTACGCCACTGTCTTGCGGGAGGCCCGGACTCGCGTCGATATGGCGAGTCTGGGCATCGACGAAATGCGCTGTAGGACCACGGTCACCGGCGCCCGCATCCTGGAAATCTTCGGGGATGGGGGCGCTGAGAAGGCCGACTCCCTGGCTACAAAGCTAAGGGAGGTCCTCAGTGCAGACGCGGTCAGGGTCTCCCGCCCCACAAAAAGGGTGGACGTCCTTGTATCAGGCTTGGACGATTCCGTCACCGCCGCAGAGGTGGTGGCGGCTTTTGCAGCACAGGGAGGGTGCCACGCCGATGACATAAGACCCGGGGTGATCGGCGAACGTGCAACGATGTGGCTCGGCTGCCCGGTGGCCGCCGCCAAGACGGTGGTCGGCGCAAAAAGGCTTAAAGTTGGATGGATAACGGCCAGGGTCACCCTGCTGGAGGCGAGGCCCCTTCGGTGCTTCAGGTGCCTCAACCTGGGCCACGTCGCCAGCAGGTGTGTTTCGGAGGTGGACCGCAGCGGCCTCTGCTTTCGCTGCGGAAAGCCGGGCCACCGGGCGCGAGAGTGCCGGGCCGAGCCCAACTGCGCCACCTGTGCGGCAGCGGGCAAGCCGGCGGGGCACCCTCTCGGCGGAGTGGGCTGCGTGGGCAAAGCCCCAAAAACCACAAAAAGGAAAGCGACCAGTGCTGAGGGGGGCAGCGGCGAGTCCGCCCCTATCCCGGCAACTATAGAGGAGGGGCCCATGGAAACCGCCCCATAAATGCCTAGTTTAGCAATATTGCAGGCAAATATTAACCACTCTGCCAGGGCCCAGGATCTATTGTCCCAGAGCCTGGCAGAGTGGGGAATACAAATAGCGGTGGTCGCCGAGCCCTACTTTGTCCCCGCCCGGGATGACTGGGTCGGGGACCGGGACGGCTTGGTGGCCATCGCCGCCCCGGCTGCCGCTGGCGCCCCGCCCATCGAACGTGTGTCGAGGGGTGGGGGGCACGTACTGGCAGCCGTGGGCGACGTCATAGTAATAGGGGTGTACTGTTCTCCCAACCGGGGCCTCGCCGACTTTGAGCAGATGCTCGTTGAGGTGGGGTCTTTGGTTGGGCAGTCCGCCCCTAGCCCCGTGCTAGTCGCCGGGGATTTCAACGCCAAATCTGCGGCGTGGGGATCCTCGGTGACGGATGCGCGGGGTGAGTGCCTGGAGGAGTGGGCGGTCGCCATGGGCCTGGCCGTCCTCAACACGGGGTCGGAGGACACGTGCGTGCGGCAACAGGGCGGGTCGATAGTCGACATTACACTGGCATCGACCGCCCTGGCGCGCCGTGTCCGGGATTGGAGGGTGGTGGTGGGCGTGGAGACACTGTCGGACCACCGTTACATCCGATTCGATGTCTCCGCGCTCCCCACCGGCCCGCGGGGCCCGACCCGACCCCCTGTTGGGGGGGGCGGTCCGCGCTGGGTGCTGGGGCGGCTCGACAAAGAGGTCGCTAGAGAGGCCGCAGTTATCGAGGACTGGGTGTCCGGGTCCGACATAAGCCAGGACGTGGACGAGGAGGCGGGGCGCCTAGGGGCCTCGCTGGGCCGCATCTGCGACGCGGCGATGCCCAGGGCGAGACCCCTCCCTCCTCGGCATCGGGTGTATTGGTGGAGCGACGAGCTTCGCCGTATGCGAATCGAGTGCGGTAGGGCTCGCCGCCAATACACTCGGTGCAGGCGTAGGCGGACCCGGGACGCCCAGGAGGAGGCCGCCTCCTACGCCGCTTACAGGGCTCTGCGCGAGTCGTTCCAAGTGGCAATCGCGCGGGCCAAGGAGGCGGCGTGGGAGGAGTGGCTGCGGACCCTTGACGGAGACCCGTGGGGCAGGCCGTACAAGGCGGTCCGCAAAAAGCTGCGGCCCTGGGCCCCCCCAGTCACGTCCAGCGTGGACGAGGGTCTGCTGGGAGAGGTGGTGGACGCCCTCTTCCCGCAGAGAGACGAGTGGGTGCCTCCGGCGATGGCCCGACCCAATGATGCGCGACCTGCCCGGGAAGACGTCCCCGCACCGCCGGTATCGGAGGCGGAGTTCGGGGCGGCCGTCTCGAGGCTTAAAATGAAGAGGACCGCCCCAGGCCCGGACGGCGTTCCGGGGGCGGCCCTGGCGGTCGCGCTGGAGGAGATAGGAGAGAGGGTGAGGTCCCTCTTCACCGCTTGTTTGGCGCAGGGTCGATTCCCCCGACCCTGGAAGACGGGCAAACTTGTTTTACTGCCGAAAGTCGGCCGCCCGGCCGGACTGCCGTCGTCCTACCGTCCGATCGTGCTGCTCGGCGAGGTGAGCAAGCTTTTCGAGCGAGTGCTCGCTGCTCGCCTGGCCGAGTGCATGGATCCGGATCTGGACGACGCGCAGTTCGGTTTTCGCCGGGGTCGGTCGACCCTGGATGCCGTTGCGCGGGTGAGGGATCTCGCCGAGGAGGAGGTCTCCCGGGGGGGCGTGTTGCTTGCGGTGTCATTGGACATCCGCAACGCGTTCAACACGCTGCCCTGGGACACGGTCAGGGCGGCGCTGCGGTACCATGGGGTGCCGCAGTACCTCCAGCGGGTCATCGCCGAGTACTTTGCCGGCAGAGCCGTCGTGTTCCCGACGAGGGCCGGCGAAGGTAGGCGGGCAATGACGTGCGGTGTTCCACAGGGGTCTGTCCTTGGACCACCCCTGTGGAACATCGGTTACGACTGGGTGCTGCGCGGGGCCACCTTGCGGGGGATCGGTGTGTTGTGTTACGCCGACGATACCCTCGTGCTGGCCCGCGGCAGCACCTACAGGGAGGCAGCCCGCCTCGCCACTGCGGGTGTGGCACAGGTAGTGGGGAGGATCCGCGCCCTGGGGCTCGAGGTGGCCCTGGAAAAGTCGGAGGCCCTACTCTTTCACGGGCCCCGAAATGCGCCGCCGCCGGGAGCCTCGATTATT